>CM061360.1:24328859-25645626 GCA_030867105.1 Liasis olivaceus
AGGCATCAGGCTGGGGAAGGGTGCATTACGGACCAGGGCTACAAATTCTGAAGCACTTGGGTTATGACCCCCAGCAGCCTGCCTGCCTGTATGTAACGTAATGTAACCAAATTGTCGTCCCAACATACTCTAATGGTAGAAGAGGCTTTCGAGATAGGATGCTAGAAAAACCAGAGTTTTCTCTTGGCAAAACAGAGGTCTCTTCCTGAAGGAGAAGTTGCGCCCACTCTCCTTCCTCTACTCACCATCGTGCTGGGAGCCATACATGGGTGTGCGGGAGCCTGAGCCGTACATAGGAGTCTGGGAGCCGTACATAGGGGTACGCCCATAACCAGAGGGCAAGCCAGATGATTTCTTGGAATCACTATCAAAAGAGGAACGTGACTAAGTTAGGTCCTATAAAGCTGGCGCATCCCACTCTGTTCTGCTGGTTTCTGAGTCTAGCACAGAGCAAGAGGACTTGCAAAACCGAGCAGGGGCCTCTCCCTCCCTCCCCATCTCAAATCTGGCCCTCCACAGGCCATCCTGGCGGCTCTTACACTATAGTGAGACGCTGCCGATCCACCGAGATGGTCTGGCACGTGGAGTGCAGCTCTACCCTGGCTGTGGATTCTGTGGCATCCTTGACCACGCCAATGTAGCCTGGAGGAGACAAGGGCAGAGGCAGAGGCTCCAGAGTCGTGTGGACTATCAGAGCAACAAATAAATCCATACCCACAAAACCCCGTGTTTCATTCTATCGTCAGTTCATTTAAAAGCTTAAACGAAACCAGCTTTCGGGGTCTTTTTAGCGCTGCCTATTCTGACATGACCACATACAGTTTTTACTTAGGCATGAAGGGCCTCCTCGGATTGGGGCCATCCTAGCTCACCTCTTGGTTCAGGAGATCCTTCCCTGTTCCTACTGCCACATAACTAACCACACAACACCCCCCCAACTTTTAATCTTTACCACTGGGTTGCCAAGAGCAAAGATGAAAGTTCAGCAGGCTAAACAGCAATCTCTCTTAAATGGTATTCAGGGCTGGTAAAGCTCTTTGGTTGGGTTCATGCCTCACACCTGTCTCTTAGCACAATATGTGAATTCAGCCATTATTTACTTAATTGCATGCTGCCCATTTCCAGTGGCTCCGGGCAGACACATCGCCAAGTTAAAACAAAAACAAAGCCTCCTCAGAAAAACCCTATCTGTGAAATAAACTAATTGCAGCATCAGCATTATACCAAGTACGCGCCTGCCAAATTCAAATATTCCATCTGCTCTTGATGGAACACCAGGTCTTAAATGCCCTCCGGAAACCTAGAAAGGAAGTAGCGGACCGGTTCTCCGTGGGGATGTAAACCACCATTTAGGATGATGCCTGAAGACCCCCTTGAAGACTAATAAAAATTCCACACAACTCGAGCTGACTGCGCCCCATCAGAAGGGCGATGAGCACTCAGGCCATGCGGGGAGCAGTGGTGACATCTTACCTTTGTAAGGACCTTGAGAAATCCGCACCGTCTGCCCAATGAGGTCATTATCTCTGCGCCCACGACCTCGGTTCATTCCACCCCCTCCAAAGCCACCACGCTGCCCTGCAGAGGGAAAAAGCGGGTGCGCAGATAGGCAGGACGTTTCCACACAGATCCTCTGGGGATGGGTGTGCGGGGTCCCTCGCTGAGGACACTTGTTGGTGCAACCCCAGGGGGGAAAACTGTCTTCCTGCTGTGCCAGCCAATCTGACTTCTTCCCTCTCTTCCTCTTTGGAGACCACTGCAATTTGATGGGTCCTGTCAATCTTGGCGGGGCACCTACTGTATTGCTCCCGTGGGAGGGACCTTGGCGCAGGGGCTGGGCATGGGCTTTGCACGTGGAACTGGACTCTTGGCTCAGAGGGGTGGGAAAGATGTGCAGTGGCCTCCACATCAGACCTAACGGATTTGCTTGCCCAGTGATGTCAAGTTCAATCACCTTTAGCCAATTCATCCTAGAAAGCACTAATTTCCTTCTATGGCTCCATCGCCATTTTCTCTCCTTTTGTTCACTCATCGTTTCTCTTTCTTCTGGTGCTGCTGGATTACGGCAGGACTTGCCCTCCTGGTGAGAGGGAAGAGTTGTGGGGAACCCACCAGATGCAAGATCGCTCTCTCCTGACTACCCACCTCCAGCGCTGGGATGCACAGGACTGTTCATCCGAGGACTCATGGGTGCAAAGCCACCAGCAGTGACGTTTGTGACATCCCGGGGCTGCAAAAAGGAAATTCAAAGCGAAGAGCTTAACAGAGCACCTGCCTGTGCCCTCACCTCAGACTGATCCAACCTGACTGCCTCTAGGGAAGGACAGGATCCAGCCAATTTCAGGCCAACTATGAGAAATCCAACAGGGCCAGCTGGAGAAAAGCCCTCCTCCCACGAGTTCCCTCTGCTGAGACTCAGAAGCTTCCTGAGGGGTGGTGACTTTGAACAAGGCAAAGTAAGTGCAGGGGCGATACCCCAACAACCACCTTCAGCTTAAAGTCAGTTCCCCTGTAACAGCACTTCGTGATGATGATGCACAAATGAAACCTTGACTTCCCCCCACCCTGATAAAATCTGAGCAAGGAAGGAGTTGAACAGCTTTGTGTTAACTCTATCCAATAGGGGAAGGTTCTGATCTCTCCTCTGATTCTATAGCTCACCCCATTCATTCCCCTTTCCCTTACTGCTGCCCTCCATGGACACTGCCAGTATTATTCTAAAAGCTACATGACTTCAAATGTATTTGATTTAGCCCTCAGGTAGGTGTGTGCTGGCAACAGTTTAAAATGGCATATTGTTAGTCTTTGATGCCATTTGCTGGATCTCTACTGTGTAATGTTGTTTTTGCCATATTATTTTTTCACTTCAGTCTAATCCACTAATCAGAAGAGTTGCTTTCTTTTTCTCATGACTATTACACCTGCTTCAGTGTTAACCAGGAGTCCACGGTCTTGGTTCCTAGTTTAGCCCTGGATAATTTCAAACTTGAATTTACACACCCTCACAAAAGCAGCACCAACGTCTCTCTCACACATCGCTCAAGGCAAGAGGAAGAAGATGTGGCCTCACCTTGGAGCCTCCCGCCAGAATCAAATGGCGCGTCCTGCAGACAAACATGCCTCCGTTTTCCACCAGTTTCTTGCAGTGCATGAAAGCATAGCCCCGGAACAGGTGACGGATCTCCCCCTCGCGGCCCTGGAAGGAGACAGAGAAGCTCCAAGTTATGCGGGGTGTGTGTGTCAGAGTGGCAAGGACCACCCACCTCAAGCCTTCTCCCTGCCTGGTGCTGCCCTTCATCTTGAGTGCTTTGAGGGTCGCCGAAGAGGAAGAGGCCAAGACGCTTCAATTCACTGAAAGGTTCCTCTAGGCAAAGTCCTCTTATGTGGCCAAAGCAAATCAAGAAAAAACAGAACTGCAGAACTTGAGCCATCTGCACATTTTTAGCACTGGGCCGGAAAACGCCTTTGGCCAGAGCGAAAGTGAATTCTTGGCTTCCATAAGCCTACACAGCAGCTGCTTCCAGGGATTAATTTTATCGATGTTATTGGTTAAAATTATGACCCACCTTTCTGTTAGAGGCCAAAATGTGCATAGCACTCCCCCCTCCAATTTTATCCACACCCACTAACAACAACCCTGTGAGGTACGCTGGGCTGAGAAATAGCAATGGGCTCAAAACCCCTGACGTGTTTTCCTGGCTGGTTCCCTGCCCAGTCCTCTGCCCCCTCCAGTGGGTGAACGGATACACCACCCTGGGCCACCCAGGAACTCTGGTTCTCTAGATGCCGCAAACAGTACCCAGGAGTTCATCTAGCACAGAAAAAAAAAAGAATGAACTGCGCGGGCTTTTGAGGACAAGGCGAATAGAGAATCTTCTGAAAACACGCTCAGCCGTGGCACTCAAGCAACAACAATGTGCCGCAGGCCTTGGCTGTGCCCTCTACGCCACAGGGGAGGGCAAAAGCCGGGCAGCCAGAGACGTTTCCCCCCTGCTGTGGAGACCCAGATCAGCACCCAGCCCGGCTGGTGGCTCACCGAGTGAGACCCTTCGATGACCTTCACAATGTCCTTCACGTGGATGTTGTTTTGCTCAGAGTCCAGGGACACCGCAAAGCGGTTGTCCTTCTTCCGATTCACTGCCTGGTGCCGCACCGTCACCAGTTGGTTGTTCATGCTCAGGACCTGAGTGGGGAGAAGAGACCGAGGCTCAGAACCAGATGGCAGGGGAGATCCTGAGGGAGGGACGAGGCGGAAAAAGCCCCAGTGGCATCCCCAGGGTCTGTCCTCTGCCTGACTGCGACAGCTGAAGGAGGGCTCAGTTGGTGGATCTGAGGCCAGCCTCTTCGCTCAAGGCAAGCCAGAAGTGCCAGCCACTTCCCCATCCCCTGGCACCTCTGCAGCCTCTCCCAAGCTGCTGCCCTCTGGCTATGGGGGAGGGGAGGGGGAGGTAGCACCTCACACCTCTGGAGGGCATCAAGAGGTTTTTTTGAGAGGTCAGGTTTTCAACGGGGACCCTCCTTTACGACAGAACTACCTCCACTGCCATGTAAATGCCTTCTGAGACCCAAAGGAAAGCCACCCAGGCAGGCTGACTGTCCTAAATGGGGCACACAGCAATCCGTCGTTTGAAAGCTTCTCTTTAAAGTATTACCAGGATTTAGTGCCACAATTGCTGTTTTTAGGGCACAGGATTTGGACCAGTGGGTATTTGGAAACATGCTCATGCCAAACTGCTGGGCAGAAGGTCCAGTGAGCCCCTGGCTAGATTTTGGGGACCCTTTCCCACAGCGGTCTCTGACCCATAGCAGCCAAAGGATCAAGCTGGTGGAGTTTCCGAATCTGAACCCTAACCCCGGAGGCAGCACACACACCCACCTGGAAGGTCTCCCGCTCCAGACGCACGATGACCCCGGCTGTCTGGGGGTCCAGCAGCACTAGTTCTCCCCACTCATGCTGGCCGCCCACATCCACACCAGAGGCAGTCTCAGAGCAGAGTTGAAGGTCCCGGGGGAGAACTTTGAGCTGTGGAGGTGGAAGGAAAAGGTACTTAAATGTTTTGAATCAGGTCTACCTAAAAGCCCCAAATACAGAACGTCTCCAGCACGGGAATCAAATTGTGCAAAAGGTATCATGGTAACCATTCTGAAACCAACTTCACTGTTGAGCCTGAGGTCTATTCACCAAGAAGACCTCTTGGCCAGGAATAACTGACAGGTTGTAAAGAAGCAAGAACAGAAGAGGTTGGAACTGGCGAACGTGGCAAAGACTCGCTCTACCCAAACCACACAAGGCGATCAGAGGAGCAGTGGAAGAAGTCACTTCAGGGCTCCCCAGGATGGCTCCCCCAGTCCCTTGCCATTACAAAGTCTGAGCTGAAATCCGAAACTTCTGGAGGCACCCGCGGCCTTTCTTTGAAGCAAATGGCAAAAGGGATAAACAGACAGACCCAGGTTTTCGCTCCCCATGCAGCCTCCTAGACACACCCACCACTCAAGAGTAGATTCCAAGATCCTTGCAGGCCACAAAGATGTCCATCCAACCCAGGAAGGTGTACAAGCTCTGCTGGGTCACTTTGCCACTCACCTCATGCATCGTGAGGTCAGAGAAGAGGATGACAAAGTTCTCCTCCACACGCACAATCAACCCCGTGTCGCCCTCAAAGCGCCCGGCAATGACCTTCACATGGTCCCCCATTTTGAAGTATTTGCGCAGCTCCTGAGCTGGGAACTCCAGCATATCCTGGAGAGGGAGTGGGACAAAAGAGAAGATGGAGGACAGGAGATACCCAGCAAAGCCCTCCCTGCACTATCTGGGGCTGGGTCTTCTTTGCTGGATGGGAAATGAGGGTCTGGCCCTTGCAGAGGGAGAGCTCAGAGGCAGAGTTTTCTCCAGAGAAAATCCCAGTGTCTCCATTTATAGCAAAATTTTTCAACCTTAGCAACTTTAAGATGTATGGATTTCAACTCCAGGAATTCTGGGAGTTGAAGTCCATACATCTTAAAAGTTGCTACGGCTGAGAAACACTGACTTATAGGAAAGGTTCACATAACAGCCCAAGGCAAAATGCAGTTTCCTCAGTGCAGGGTGTGTGGGGAAACCAAAATACTTGTCATTTATTCAGGAAAACAACTAAAGAAGCCATGGGGGTGTATGCTGTCTAATACCATCAAAGGTCCTTCCCTGCTCCAAACCCCTGGAAGACAGCCCAATTTAAACCATCCTGGATGAGATGGACTCATGTTAACCCAAGTTTGCGTTCCAGGCCAGACAGGAGCCACCTCTTGCTCAGGGCCAGAAAACAGCCATGGGGTAGAGGGGTAGCCTGGTCTCAGCCCCACAGCTGAACTAGAGGAAGTGCCCATCTGCTCAGGCCCTGAAGAAAGAATGGCTTCCTGGGGAATCGCCTTCCAAGAGCCATCTTGTAAACGTAGGCATGGAGAGAGGAAGCCCCTGGCTTATGGGCAGGCCTGGAAGGGCTCCGGAACCCAGCCCAAACAGTCACTGCAAGGGGCTGAACGCAGATCCACCTCCCACACCAAAGTTCGGCAGTGAAGCTCACAGCTGGAGAAACGGTAAGAAGTCTGTACCTTGAGGTCTTCGTGTCGGGGCATGATGGTGATCTTGTTCCCATCCACACTCAGGATCTTGCCCTGCAGATTAATCAACTCCCCTTCACACACCTCCACGTTGTCTCCCGGCTGGAAGTTGTGCTCCCGTTCCTTCCCTGAAAACGGCAAGGGGAAGACGTGAAGGAGCATCACCCAGAGGCCTTCCTTAAAGCCCTTCCAACAGGGAGAAGAGCTTGCCATTAGCTGGATGCGAAAAGGTGGCCTATCCACAGCTGAAAACATGGAACAGGTGATCTCCCTCCTCCCAGGATCCCCGAAGGACCAGGCACAGGAAGGCAGTGTCCGCTTGGCAGGAAGAGCAAAAGGTAGAAGAAGGCAGGGCAAGCACCTGTGCTTTCGGTCACCACCTCCAAGTCAATGCCTTCGGGTTGGTCTTCAAATTTCTCCAGCTCAGACAAAGTGGGTTTTACTCCTTCAGTGATCTGAAGTCAGAAACAGAGCCAGCAATTGGGGAGGGAGGAAACTAACACAGACAGGACCCAAAAGGCAGGAAACCAGAGCGGGCACCAGGCTGGCAACACTCCCCCTGATTCCTGCATGTATGCCAAAGTGATGTGTGGGCCCTACAGCCCCAGAAAGTCCCTGCATTTATGGTTTGCCATCAGCCACCCAGGACAATCCAAGTACAACCAGCAGGATCATGATTCCACAAAGAAGAGGATGGACCACACAGGAAGCAGTTGAGGCAAATCATTCTCTGGCTGACAATTCTGTGAGGAAACTAAGAATCTGCATGGCCAGAACATTGCTACAGGGAATGCGGCATTAATAAGGGCTAATCCTCAAGACTTTTCCTTCCAAAATTGTTTGGGAGACCTTTAAATGTTGGTAGACAGGCAGCTATGGTGAACCGCAGCATATTTTCCACGAGGCCTTGGGCATCACTCTGCCTTCCCCACTTCAACTCCATCATTTAAGGTAGATTAACTTAAAACTAACCCTAAATATGTTCAATACTACAAACTGGTTTCTTCATTACCTCTGCCTCCACCTCATTCCTCTCCTCTCTGTTGTTTTCTATACTGAATGTCTGACCGTGAACTCTTCGTGAGTTGCACTTGGCATCTTGCACTCACACAAAGTCGTGCACACTATTCTATCTTTCCATTTAAATGGAACACAGAACAGGAGGCAGGAAATCCTCTGCCTACGCTCCTGGTGGATCCTCACCAGATCACAGCAACCATCTTCCACGCCATAAGATAACTGCAACGTCCCTAGGAGGCGGCCATTAACACCCACCACAGACTCAAGCGAAGAATCCCCTCCCTCCAAGCTCCCCAACCCCGTTCTCACCACAGCCGACATAGCAAAGCTCTTGAAGAGGAACCCTTTCCGACTGTAGCGATTCCCTTCAAAGATGAGGAAATCCCCATCAGAGGCCACGTCACCGCCCAAAGATCTGGAATGGGAGAGAGAGGTTTGCGTGAAGAGCCCCCGCTGGGGCAGGACTCTGGGAAATCCAGTAGATTTGGGCTCTTCAGCCCCCCCCCTTCTTAAGGCCAACTCCTCCTCTCCCCAACTCCTGTACGAGTCACTCACCGGATCTTTTCTGCATCAAAGAGACGTTGTGGGGGACGCTTGAATTTCTTCCATTTGGCTACCCAATCTTTCTGCAATGGAAAGAGATTTGGACCAATCCTAACCCAAATGCTCAGTTCTTAGACGAGGGGTTATGGCAGATGCTTTTAACTTAGCCCTTTATTTCCTTTTTGCATTTTATTATTTAACATCGACTTTCCCAGGGTTCTGGCTTTACTTTTCTCCCTTTTCTGTTGCTCACCGCCTTAGTTGAGTTGGAGCAAGAAAACAGGTATACAAATATCATAAATAAATAGGCCGCAATTAGAGTTGGGAATTATTTCAGGATGGACTGAAGAACACACCCATATTTGAAATACTACTAGAACCGTATTATAAAACTGAGGACCAGGCAACTGTTTCAACCCCAAACGTGCCCAAATGTTAAAAATGATCAAGAGAGCCCTTCTCGGGGAAAAATTAAGGCCCAGCAAAATATTGAAAAGGCCCAACATCTTTAAATCCAGAGGACTTCCTGTAAGAGGATGTGCACAACCTACCTGGCTCATGCGTGCTTTGATGCGATCAAAATCAATTCGTGGAATCATCTTTAGAGAGATCTGATTCTGGCTTGGCTCCACGTAATCGACCTACAGGGAACAAGGAAGCAGATTTGGTCAGTGTCAGGACAGTGGCCAATACAGAAGGCAAGGCGCGGTTCAGGGAGATGAGCCTGGTCATGCATCCATAAGCGACCATCCCCTACGCCAAGGACTCTCAAATGATACGTCACAGCCCGCTGAGGAGTCACAAGCATCTTGCTCTGCCTGGACAACTCCCCGTGCGTGGGGGAGAGCATCGGGGCTCTCCCTCACCACCCGAGGTCAACTGGCCAAGATGGAGGCATTCTTGCCAGGGCAGCCTTTCCCTTCTCTCAAAGGCAGGTCCTCCTGGGCATGTCCTGCTGGGTCTTGACCCTGACCCTCCATGTCCCTTCCAGGCAGCCCAAGCACTGTATCTCTTCTCCTTCATGCAGGAAGGTACACCTTGCAATGGGAGGACGGCACACTTGGGCTGCCTGCACACACCCAGAGCACACCTCTTTTCCTAGGACTTTAGGAGCTCCAGGTTCCACTCTCCCCTTAACCGTGAAGCTTTTGAGGCTGGGATTCTCTCAGCCAAATCTATCTCGCTGGGTTGCTCTGAGCATAATTTTTTAATTTCAGATTGGAAACTCCTGAGATGGGGGAGATTCTCCCAACTTTTGCCTATGCGGTCTTGCCAAGCTTCATATATACCAACACTGCTGTTGAAACAATAAAGAAATGTCAGATGGGTGCCACTTGACATAAACAGCTTTCTGAAACTAGTCATGCTGACCTAGGAGGGTGCTGTGATGGGAAGGAGGCCGCTGAAAAGAGATCAAAACAGATCCCTTACAGATCCTGTCACTTCTTCCTTTTACCCAGTATGTTTCCACCCCTGTTCCAGAAACACCTTTCGAAAGCAGTTAAACCCTTTATCCAATTTCCCTCTGAAAAATTTCAGAATAGTGAAGTCTGATCTCAACTGGGCTCACCTGAGCAATGTCATCTTTGTAGATGCCCCTCTTGAGTCGCACCCAGGATTTGGGCTTCAGGTTGGTCATCTCTTTCACCACCTTCAAGACGTCGGTCATCTCTTTGATGGGCACCATCTGTTGGTTCCAGTAGCCCATCCGGAGGTTGCCTACGCCTTCAATGGCTTGCTTCACATGGGTCTGCTTGTAGGCCTCCACATAGATGTAACCCTTCACATGTTCAGGAGCCACCACTGATTTGATCTGCAAGGGCTGCAAAGACAGACCAGCAGGGAGGAGGTGTCAGGCTTAGCCCAAGGAACTCCAGGAGACCATGCGGATTCAGTTCAGCAATGTTTATCAGCTACAACCTCTAGCAAGAATCTTCCCAGACTGAAACTCAGTTCCCAAAGTCAGCCAGTCAAAACAGAGTGAATTCCTCAGGGAGGTGCCAGCCTCATCCTCTTATCTCTTCTCCACCCCTCAGGAGACGAAAGAGGATGCTTCTCTCCCTGAGTCTGGCCTTCATAATTCCGTTCCATCACAGGAGGAGAAGTTACACAATGTATGGGCCAGGGCAGGAACTAAAGAGATGCAGCAAGAAGCTTTCCCCACAGTTATCACCGGAGAGGTGCAAAAGGCACCAGGCATGAAACGGCAGGTTCTTCTACTTCTACTTCTCTTCCAAGGCCACTTCTAATTTAATGGTTGGGCAGCCAGGCCAAGAAAGGTCTGATGGCCCCTGTCCAAGACTCAGAGGAATTATGAATGGACATACAGTAGGTCTCCCACATCCAAAGGCCTTTGGGCAATCCCAAGGATAAAGAAAAGCCAGACCTCCTTTTCCCAGGAACTTACTGTGTCTGTGAACTGGTAGGCGATGAACTTCCTCATCAGGGCAATAGCAGTGGAGCGCTCCTCTCCAATCTTGAGCGGGGTGGGGGGAACACAAGAGAAGCAACAGTATGAATATGGCCCCAAGATGGCAGGGTGTGCCACCTGATGTGAAGTCCAAGTAGCCTGTTTCATGGGGATAACTGAGTTAATGCTAACCAGTTAATGCTCGACCAATGAGGACGTACCTTACATTTCACAGTCCAAAGGTTGGGATCCCTGTATTGGAGGAAAACAAACACTGTAAGATCAGTTTGTCACATCCAACAAGAGTTCCTGCTCTTTGGGCTGATTCCAGGCATCTTGGCTGGGCCGCTTCAGCCACCACCGCTGCCCTCTGCTCTTTAACTCTCCTCCAAATTCTCCTTGCAAACCCCAAATGTACAATATGCAGTCTTACTTGACTCCTGGCAGTAACTGCTGCTGTGTAATGTCATCTGAAAGCTCGTCAGAGCCGCCATACACACTAAAGAAACCAAAGGAAAAATGGACACTGACTGAGACTGGAAATATACAGAGAACTTGGCCAGAAGGCAGCAATCAGGAACTAAAGGGGTCTCTCAGCAGGGGAGCTGCCCTCTACTCACGTCTCACCCACTGAAGACTTGGCATATTTCTTCATGTAATACTCGCCCAGCTCTTCCTCTCGTTGGTCCCTGGGGAAAGTGGGGGAGGGAGTAGAGAAGTAGGGAAACATATAATGAGTAATGAACCATGTTGTTGTAAGCCCCCCAATAGCTATGATTAGGAGGCATAGACATATGTGAGTGTTCTCGGCTGCTATTTTATGTTATTTATGGTTATCATTTTTGGTTGCGTTTTTATTGTTTTAATCGTCAGCTGCCCAAAGTCACGCATATAAGATGGGCGGTCATATAAATTTAATAAATACATAAATATCGTGAAATGAATAACTGAAAGATTTGGCTGGGCCTTGAATGCAGTAGACAGCCAAGCTAGGAAGGGAGAAAACTGAGTCACAAAGAGCACAGTCCAGATATCACTTCAGCGCGAAGATAATAGCAGCCAGTCTCCCTTGCTGTGCTAGGAACTGCCATGACTTGTGAGACTGCATTTATGTTGAAAGTCATAAGGCGGCTGGCGAGAATTGTAAAATCTGGGCTATCCAGGGAACATCTCACGCTCAACGTTTAAGAATCTGCAGCCTCTAACCCTTGCTATTCATCTTGGGAAATCTCTTGGCACTTATCTCAGGCCAGTGCATGGGATCAGCCTTTCCTGATTGGGGCCTCTTGAAGCAGGGAAAGCTACCAGAGATTACAAAGACCAAGATACCAAGGACTCTTTCAAGCCACTGATACCAGTACGTCAAAGGCAAACTGCGGGGAACCAGTAGCCAACACTTAAATGGCTTGTCTAAATATTCCATAGCCATGTTATTTAATGTAAGAAGAGAATATTACGAACTGAAATACAGGATCCTATTGGCAGTTGTGGCCCATCCCCTCCTTCTCCTTCCCTCTCCCATTACCTCCACAAGTTCTGCAGCCTTCGGGCTCCCGAGCGGTCTTCGTCCAAAACCACATTGTCGATGTTGGAAGCTAAGAAGAGAGATAGGAGTTTGCAAAGGGCAGGAGGGGAAGGTGCAGCAGAGAGGCAGTGGGTGACGCGGGCCAGCAAATTTGAGGAGAAAGCTGAGAAGGCAGGCCAGCAGCTTCCAGGTGTGAAGTATGGTGGCTGGGACAGCCCACTGCTCTCTGAGGACTCCGAAACGCTTAATGAAAAAACCCAGAAAAAGGAGGAAATAAGGAAGGTAGGGAAAAAAAAGCCAGAGAGACTCTTGCAGCCCCTGCAGTGCCCCAGCAAGCTACTGATAACTGCAGCTGGGCCTACCCTGTTTCTATGCACTGATGCTACAATGGCCCCCTGATAAGGACACTCTGGGGAGACGGAGGCTTTTAGGCAGAAAAGCAACAGCAGGCTTGATACTGCTTGTGAGGTAGACAGAAAGGACTTTTGCTCACCCAGAGTTCCCACGCATAGAAAAGGGGCATGCAAAGAGAAAAAACTGGGTGGAAGCCAGACTTTTTCTATGCGCAGAGATTTATGCTGTATGAAATGGCAGTCAAGCCCATGAACTGCCAGGCCCCACCCACAGCCTCAGGTGGGGCCGCTGCTGCCTGACAGGCAGACCTTACAGACAGCGTTTGAATGCCTGGACCATCAGACACCCTTTGCCTGGAAGACCCCTGTGCTACCTGCAGCAACTAAGCCCGCGGGTGGTGTGCTCTTCCCACCCCCCAACCCTGTGGCCCCATTCATTAAATCCCACCTGGCTGACAAGAAGCAGAGAAGGAAGGCAGCTGGTGGAGAGGAGAGGAGCTGGAATGGAGAGGATAAAAACAAAAACCGGTCTTACCTTCAATTTCTTCTGCTCAGGAGGAGGTGGTGGTGGAAAGGCGGACAGTATGAGCCAAATAATACCATCAAAACCAACCACAGGGTGGAGGTGAATGGGGAACAGAAAAGCGGAAGGAACAAAATTAAGATGTGGCACGAACCAAGCAGAAGCGAATGAGATGCACGGAAACGCAAAGGAGAAGGGGGGGAGGAAGCGCTGGCAAGAGGCGGGGCAGCCTTGGGACCCGGGGAAGGGGGCGGGGGGGTCAGAGGCTCATTCGCCTCTTTCATTCTATCAGCTACCAAACGAAACAGACCCTTGTGCATCTCCGCCACCAAAAACTCATTTGTAGTTTTAACCAAGCCTCGAGTCCACAACTCTTATAGAAGCATTTGGTTTACAGGTTTGAAAGAGATCGCAGACATTCCAAGTGGGGAGAAGAGACTGTTTCTAGCTCTGACAGGAAAAAGCAAAACACAAAAACTTTGGAAAGGTAGTCATGTGTCAACAGACTTTAAATTTTAAGAACTGCATTTGAACAGGAAATGGGGGAAACATTCCGCAACCATAATTATTAGAGAAAAAGAAACCTATTTAAAAGATGGTTGGTTCAAGTTCTTTAAGCTGGTGTAGGACCACTTTCCTCAGCCAGACACCCCACAAGACAGGTTAGACTTTTGCTCTCAGAATTCCCAACCAGCCACACTGGACATTTTCATCCTGCAGATTTAGGGAATGCCCGGCTGGGAAGGAGAACAGGAACAGGCTACCTCATCAACAGGAGGAACTCGAAGGAAAAGTTATGCCGGACTTGTACACTTGCACGGTCTTGGTTTGTCCTGCCCAGACATCTAGAGCTATCTGAATCTCAGATATCAGCACACAAAGCTGGCCGGCCGTACCTTTCTCCAGGATGTCCTCTGCTCCATCCTCCCACTGATCTTCGTCTTCATACTCATCATCAACATCTGAAAAAGAGAGAATGGGGGAAGCCCACACAATAAGTAACGGCAAGAACTTGGTTCCTTTCTGTATATTCTGCACGGACCAAACCCAGAGGCAAACCCTTAAGGCAGGGCATGATATGTGGAGTTTTTACCAGCTTCATCCAAAATAAAGCCTCCGTGTCTAGGTTTTTTGGCAGGCCGATCGTCATCTTCTTCCTCCTCCTCCTCATCATATTCTTCCTCTTCCTCCTCCTCTTCCTCCTCCTCAACCTCTTCTTTCTCACTGCCTACAATGCTGCCCCGCTCTTCTGCCTGCATGCATGAGGGAGAAGCTTAGACTTACTGCGTGGCCAAAGTTCAGTGGAAGCAGTTTTACTGGGGGGAGGGGGAGGGGCTGGTTCTCAAGGACCAGCTTGGCAAAGGGAAAGAGAAACCACGAACCCCAATTCCCAGCTCACCTCATTCTCCTCCAGCTCCTCGGGCTCACTGCTGTGCTCGCTTTCATCTTCAGAGAAGTTGCTGTCTTCACTGTCAGACATCTTGGCTGCACTCTCCGATCCTGAAGGAAGAGAAGCCCACATGGAAAATTTCTATGTGCCTGATGTGGCAGGGGAGGAAATAAGATTCTAAACCAAACTGTGGCAGAGGAAATGCAGATCAAGAGGGACTTTGAATGCAAAGTACGCCATATCCTGTTTCTCTCACCCAGTGAGGGACACCACAATGACCCACAGTGCCCCACTGGCCTCTAGACTCCTAATTTCCAATAGATGGGAGTAGGAAAGAATATTGGCTTTGTCAAAAGAATATTGACATAGTTGCTATGCTTGTAGGACTGTTCCCAGTGCATCCTCAGAGCATGCTGAAGGTGCAAACACGGCCTGGATCCTGATGGAAAGAAAGTACTGAATGTGTCGCTCAGGACCTGCACTGTCTCTCTCACATCTCAGTCACTAAGTTCTGATATACCATATCAAACATGATTCCCTTCCCAAACCTCACACGAAGTGGGCTAAGATTTGAAGGGGAAAGCGCATAACAGAAAGAGGAAAATCGGACACGCACTGCCCCAAAGTGGAATGAACTGCGCGAGGAGGAGGAGGAGCTGCGGTCTGCCAGACACTGCCGAACGTCTAATTCTCAGGAGATACAGATTCTTTTAAGCCTTGTCGTCTTATGGGACTCAGGAAGGGGCCTTTTCTGTGGTGGCCCCCGCTCCCTGGAACGATTCCCCTGCCCCCATATACAAACACAATACAAAATACTTTAATGACCAAGTATAAAATATATACAAGGAATCTGTCT
Organism: Liasis olivaceus; assembly: GCA_030867105.1. Taxonomy (NCBI): domain Eukaryota; kingdom Metazoa; phylum Chordata; class Lepidosauria; order Squamata; family Pythonidae; genus Liasis; species Liasis olivaceus. The sequence continues at coordinate 24,344,077 of CM061360.1, forward strand.
TTGGTGACGAACAGCAAGATCAACGGTGCGTTTGGATAGCAACGGGAAATTAATAAATAGTAGCAATAACACTGCCTCAGTAAATGTAGGACAGGCCCCAGCTCTCCCCGCCTTCAGGAAAGCCCTTAAGAGCTGGCCCTTCCCCCAGGCACTGGGGTCGGGTGAATGGGAGTCCGTTTTGTTCTGTGCCTGGCTACCACTTTACATTTTGGCTTCGGTGTTGTTAGTTTTTTAAAATGACGGTTTTCCGGTGCGTGTATGTTGTCCGGCGCCCAGAGTCACGCTTTCTGAGCTGGGCGGCCTTATCCGTCTTGAAATGAGCATATACGCAGACCAACCAACGCTCGGGTGGCTGGGAGGGGGCTGGCCCACTCAGGGGGGCGGCCCCCTGCGGCAGGGGATGCGCTCAGCGGGGCCACGGCGGCAGGGGATGATGGGCGTCGCAGTCTCGGCCACTGGGAGGGTGAGGGCCGCGCCGCCGGGGAGGCTAAGGCTTGTAGACCGGGGAGAATGGAGATTGTAGTCCAGAGCCCTTGGGAGCACCGGCAGAGCGGCTGGGGAGGATGGGCGCTGTAGTCCAAGACGTCTGCCACGCGGGCTGGGAACCCCCAGGGAGGGAGGGGCTCCGAAGGGGGTCAAAGGTCGCCCCTGTTCTCCTCGGGACGACCCGGGCTTGACGCGGCCCGCCCCCGAGGCGGGAGGAGGCCCCACTTACCGAGTCTCTCGGCCCTCAGTCACTCGGCCAGCGGCCCCGGCGCTCGGAATCCCTCTCCCGGTCCCTCCTTCCCGAGAGGGGCGAGCGGAGGGGACACGAAGCAGAAGCAAAACAGAGGCCCCCGCCTCCAACGCGGAGATCCCGCCAAGCCCCGCGAGATCCAGAGGAGAGCGCGTCATGCGGGAGCGGGAGCGCTGATTCGACAGGGGCCTGCTGCGTCGCGGCCGCGTGTCCGGCAACCGATGACGTCAAAGGGCCGCTCTAGGCCGGAGCTGGCGCCTCGCTCGCTCCTCAGAACCCACGCCCGGAATAGGCGGAGTTCTGCTTTCCTGCCGGCGGGGCTGTGACGCGAGAGGGGCGCTGATTGGCTGGGTTGGGCAGGGACCGGCCAATGGCAGGGCTCGGATGCAGCTGGCCCGGCGCCTCCCGCACCGGGATGCGCGTCCCTCGTGCTCGCGCGGCGGTTCCCGTCTGCCGCAGCCGGGGATGCGGGGAGTCGGGGTCCGATGTTCGGCAGACACCTGGGCGCGGCGCCTCCCCTGCCCTGCCCTGCCCGGCAGCCGGAGGGTGCTGAGGTCGGTGTTGCAGCGGGGCACCGCAGGGCCAGTCGCCCCTCAGCCAGGGAGGCTCCCCGGGGGACGTGGGGCGGCGCCGTCTCGCACCCTGGCCCGCCTCACGGCGTTGTTGTGGGGAGCATGCCCCCAGAGCCCACGGCGCTCCTGCGGAAAGGGCACGTGCCAGTCCGAGAACGGCGTGGAACAAACTGAGCCCGAGCGGCGCTGCTGCTGCTGCTGCTGCTGCTTTCGCGGGAGCTGGGCCGTCTGAAGCCAGCTCCTTCCGTAGGCCACCTCTCTGCCTTTGCGAAGGTCCTAAGAACCTTCTAAAAAGACGAGTTGCCAGTTTAAAGGCAAACTTTTTTTTTTACCTTTAGAAAAATGAGAGCCAGCTGGGCCTAGCGGGGAAAGCCCCAGGCCAGAAAGCAGGAGACGGTGAGTTCAAGTCCCGCCTGAAGCATGAAAACCGGCTGGGTGACTCTGGGCCAGTGCCTCTCTCTCAGCCCAGCCCGCCTCACAGGGTTGTTGTAGGGGAAGGAGGAGGAAGGAGGAGAATTTGGCACGTTCGCCGCCTTGAGCTATTTATAAAAATAAGAGCGGTGGGATAAAAAAGATCTAAAAAGAGAGAGAAAGCAGCAGCAGAAAGTCTGTACTGCCAGTGCCTCCCTCCTCCCCTTCAGATCAGCCTTCCTCAAGAGATGTCCTCCTGAAGCTATATCACAGTACACATCATCCCCAGCCGGCATGCCTAATGGACCAAAAGATCACCACCACGTTAGCGGGGGGACAGTGAGGTTGCCCACATTTATACCTCTGGATATCAATAACCTCACAGCTGGATCTTGGTAAGGTGCTCACATGGACCTCCCCTTGTGGATACGTTTGAATCACAGAACGTAAGGACTGCAGGGGGGGTCTTAGTTTCTCAGCCCTGGGAACTTAAGATGAACTTAAGAACTTAAGACTTCAGCTCCCAGAACTCCCAACCATCTCCAAGTTTTTGATGCAAATGCATAAACCTTGGGCAACTCAGCTCCAAGTTATCTAAAATGCCTCTTTCTCTTCCTTGGGCAACTCAGCTCCAAGTTATCTAAAATGCCTCTTTCTCTTCATAGGCCTGGCGCTTCAATGGGATCCTCAATGGAAGTTCTAGCACTGCCCCACAGCAAGATCGTAGGACAGTAACCCAGATAGGAATATTTACGAAGGCAGAGACTGGTCTTTTCCTGGGTTTATATTGACCAAACTTGGAAAAGGCGCAACTTCTTTTAAGGAGTGGCTGACAGGCGGGACATTGTGCCCTGCACCTTTGAATCTCCTTTTCTCTTGGGCTACTCTCCCTTCTCCAGAACGTCCTTCTGTCAGTGTACATGAAGCGTTTCCCATAGTGGGTCACTGATGGCTTACAACAATGCCTGTCTCTGCTTGGGTCTTCCCTGGCATTTGATGCCAATTTTAACTCTATCTGTTTTAGAAGCGTTTATGTAGCTATTGTACTGCATTTCTCTAAAGACATTCTGATACAATGAAGTAGAGTTGAAACAACCAAAGAAAGTGTTGCTTTATTTACTTTAGGATGTTTTTATGCCAACCTTTCTCCAAGGAATTCTGATACTTCACAGATCTGAGGATCCCGGACCTCTTTTCCTGTTACTCTAATCATGCTGTTCCTCCCTTTCTTCTTGCTGGTGCCGCTTGAGATTATTCGCTTCTTATACTTCCTGCTCTTTGATTGCTGTTTCTCAAGTCTCGGATCAGAAGCAGAACTTGCTTCCTTGCACGAGGACTAAATGTCTGTGTTTATCTGTTTATCTGACCAGTGGGCTGTGTATAACACAGACCCTGATGGTACCCCATAAACTCCCCACGAGAGGCATCCAGAGGCGAGCATCCTTTGTGGAGCCCCTTGTGCGGACTCCCTTCCCCCAGACAGAGACCCACGTCCTTGTTCTTACAAAGTTTTGGGTCACTGCTTATTACTGTTTTATAGTACTGTTATTATGATGTATTCGATATAATACATTCGTTTGTTCTTTGTTTTTGTTGGCATTACTGTTTATACAGCTCCTAGAAACTTAATTTGATTTGTTTGATTAAAGCGGCATAAAAGCATCTATAACAAATAAAAGGCATAATAGCCATTGAGGAATGGCAGCTGGGAATTGACAGAGAGCTTAGTTGACCAAGTTACAAATCATTAATTTTTCCTCCATCTTTTTGAGTCTTCTTTCACCTGGAGAAACACAAAGAAAATTCACAGGAATGCAAGAATACAGTGCTCTCGCTCTCTCTCTCTCCCCACCCCCCCTTTGACAAACCGAACTCAGCTACCTGGAGGATGAAATTTCTTGTGGAAATAAATGTCTGAAGACTACAAAGTCCTGCCTGGATTCTTTAAGGGAAGATACAGGCCCCAGCTTCTGTCTTGTGAACCTACATCTGCCCTCTCTGGGGATTTCAACCTCCTGGCTCTCTTCATTTTCTAAGGGGAAAATTTTGTCTGATGGAATTTCTGTATGCGGGAGATAAAAGCTCCACGTGGAAGAGAAATCCCCAAAGGGCAGTAATAAAACAGTGCTGTTTTTAGCAAGTGACATCTGGCCGCCCTGTTTACTGTCAAAGACAAAAAGTGCCATGTTCCCTAGCTGATGAAATCCGTAGAGATAAAACAAGCAATAAATGTGGTAAATTCGTGGAATAAATCTTGAGAATTCAATTGGCTGGTTTAGCGTTTTTCGCCTGCAGGATTAAACTCTTAGCTCTTTGAATGACATGCACCCCACTTTCCCATTTTGCCAACTGTGCACTGAAGTATAGAAGCAGAGGTGGGTGCAGGAAATGCCTCTGCTGCCATTTTAGGGGAGCACAGGTGCAGAATATTCTGCAGGGTGCAACACTGATGTTCTAGAGTTGCTTTTTAAAAAGCTTGCTGTATGTAGAAAATTCTAGCTGAAAACTCAGTAGCCAGAAGGGTATTGTATCTGGCCCTTTGGAACGTGTAGCTTTCCTTCACTTTCACTGTGACTGCACAACCAGGATTAATGATGCAAAATACTTCTGTAACATCTGCAGAATACTGTCTGCAAACATTGAAGCGGTTTCCTGCAATTGGCTTTATTAATCCAGATCGTAGAACCAAGATTTTTATGTGCCAGAACTCAGTGCTTTTACATGCTTCAAATTACTCTCTAGTCTTAACATCTTTGCAACATCTGCCATTGTCCAACCTCTCTTGCCTTTGTGAGGTCACTTTTTCCTGGATCTAGTCTGCTAGATTTTGAGCCCACTTGGCTTAAGGGTCCCAAAGTGGCTTTTCTGGCTGACTCTTGCTTTTGGTGGATGACATCCAGCTCTCTCCACTAGCCTCTTGGGAATTTCTCAATAAGGAGAAGGAACCAAGGCAGCCCTTCTCCCCCTCTTCTTGGCATCCAAAGCAACAGATTTCCTAAGAAACATGACTGGGAGGAGGCCATCTTATCAGCCTTTCGACGTTAGGATGAAAATACTCAAGAGCTCACCAGCTTCCAGGGACTGAAGAGAGCAGCATCCTCCAGGTCAGCCAACATTCATTCTGGCTTCTCTGTGGAAACACCACCAGATTGTTTCAGTGGTACTGAAGTGCTAAATTAAGCCAGTTTGCCTGCCCACTGTGACAAAGCTACACGTATCCCACCAACAATGACTGAGGATTCTTCGTGGTGTTTCTTCCGATGCCTGAACAAGCCGTGTTTTGCCTGGGGGGAAAAATCCACATGTGGATTCTTCCAAGGTGCAGACCCCCTACTCCAATTGCTCTTCTGTTCCGGAAGATGCTGCTTCTGCAAGGGGAGGTCCAGTGAGTTCACGTTCTTCCCGAACCCCAAACTTCTCCACAGCTTAGCAGGCCCATAGCTTTGTGTCTATCCCTCCACAGAGTTCATCTACTATGCTGTGAACTTCTTTTGCTTTTCTAAGGGGGGGATCTTAATTCACACACACCCCATTTCTTTTTTCAAAGATCAGTGGCAAAACACTAAGCTGGGTTGCCACGGGCCCGTGTTCCCTTCTCCCTCCCCTAGACAGGTGGCTTTAATTATAAAGGCCCAGTACTGTGTTTACAGCAAATAAAAAGACTCTGGGGGCACAAGGGAAGGGGAGCATCCATTTTTCCCCCATGCGGGCAGGTAGGGAGTCGCCTGTGCAGGCACACACCGCCTCTTTGCTCATTCCAAGCCCTTCCCAGAGGGTTGCTTTGCAGAATGTGCTGGCACACATTCCCAAGTGCTCAGAAAGCAGGGGAGAGTCCCTGGCAGGAAGGGAGGGGGAGAGGGCCGAGGGTTTCACAGATTGGTCAGTTTGGAGCTAACCAAATCTTCAGTTTTGCCGGCCCGTCCCTATTAGCCCAGACCGAGGCGCGGAAGGTACCACCTGGGATAGTCTCATAAAAAGGGCCAGGGTCCGAAACTAAGACAGAGAGCTGGCTTAGATCTTTTTGCAAGGAATGGGGTGGGGGGGGGAGGGCAGCCCTCACTCACCTGAATTTCTACAGATTTCTGCAAATCCCATGTTGGTTGTGGATCCCGTGGGTTGTAATCCAAGCTATCTGGAGGACGCTTGGCAGGAAAACACATTATCATTTCCCCCCAGAAATCTGATCGGGGGAATAATTTGCCAGAATGTTAGCACTGGGAACCCTGCCTTCTAGTCTGTCTGTCTGTCTGTCTGTCTGTCTGTCTGAAATCCTTGAGCCTCTCACCTCTTCGGAGTGAGGTGTTGGTGCCTCACCTTATTAGCAACGATGGCCAGATAGACCGTAAGCCAGACGTCTTTGCACCCTGCCCTCCCTCCAGATGGGTCCTTACCTGGCTGGGAATGCTGAGAGAAGATGCTGTTCTTCAGTTTTCATGCACAGGCTGGGACTCTCGGCCGTTTTTATTTCCAAGCCCCATGCACCTCGGGCTCCTCTATCTCACACCCAGAGGCAAAGGAGATTCCAAGCAGCCTTTCTGCCAGACCGCGGCCACTGGAATCCACGGCCCGCATTCGTTCCTTCACCTGGATGGCCAACACATTTAAAACGCCATCGTCCATTGCGCCTTATCGCCTTACAAGCCTGGAAAAAGCCAGGAGCCCCATCTGTGCAGGTTGGAGGCAGCCTCTGAGAGTTGCACCAGCGGATTTCTAACTCCAGCTAGACTTGCTGGTCCTCCACGGCAGACGCGGCACTAGAAGCGGTCGTTTGGGTGCGGAGGGTGGCGTTTCCAGGCACTGGGGTTGGGCAGAAGGCTTTCTGCTGGTGGGCCCCCATACTGCAGTGGAACTGCATCAGCTCCAGGAGCCTCTTTAGGAAAGTCTTCACGGGCTTTTCTGGGTGAGACAGGCAAGGCAGGCAGGCAACATGGCGGCTGATCCGGCTGGTCCCCTTCAGCTTCCTCCTCAGCTGGTCCAGGCGCAGAATGAGCCGGGAGAGGATCTCGGTGTGTTCTTCCTGCTCCTCCTGGATGACCTGGAGCTCCATGTAGAAGCAGTCCAGGTTGTCGGCGTAGCAGACCTACAAGACACCAGGTGGCAGGAGTGAAGCACAGGAAGGGCTTTCATGGAGCTTGGGTGTTGGCTTGCAAACGTTTCATGACCCCACTAGGTCACATCATCGGTGCGAGGGAGGGTGGGCTTTGCAAACCTCCACCCTCACTCGCAGCAATGAGGTGACCTAGTGGGGTCATGAAACGTCTGCAAGCCAACACCCAAGTTCAGAGAGCACCAAGGAATCCACCATTCAACTCTGAGCCAGAGTCTCTTCTATGGCAAGAGCTTTTGAGCTGCAGAGGAGTGGGTTTGGAGGTCCCCAGGTCACTGGAATCAATATCCCAATCCCCGCCCCGTCCTGGATCAAGAGTGACAGCCCCTTCCACAGGGCCACCAGCTTCAGTTCTGGGAGCTGAAGTCCACGCATCTTCCAGTTGTGGAAACAGAGCATGTGCACAAAATCCAGGGGAACAGAAGAGCTTTTAATGCTCACCCTGTTTCCCCCTGCATGCAGCCAAGAAGCACATACCGTGACGTCTTCTGGGGTGTAGAGAGTCCCATCACCACTAGAGTTGCCCTGGGGAGGAGAGCAACAGGCTGTCAAGGTTGGGGTGGTGGGCAGCTTTTGAACCCAGTGCTGCGCTTGACATCCTACATTCTTCCTGACACCCCCAGACCTCGTTCTGATTTCTGCTGCTGAAAATTGGTTGTGTGGCTTTCCACCATTTTAAAGCAGGAAACAGAGAAACTGTAGAATTAATCCTAAAATAGTTGCACAGATACATTAAAAATAAAAAACTCACCTCCCCAAATCCAGGAAAAGTGAAAATCTCAGCCCTGGCCATATATGCTGTCATACATCCTGGGTCCCCCACCCCCAAATCCTAAGGATGCCCCTAGTTAGAGAGAGAGAAGCTCAGGTTCGAACCATTCCTAAAACCTTTTAAACAAACTAACGTTACCCCAAGCCAGGATCTCAAGAGAGACAAACAAGAATGTTGGCAGGGAACAGAATCAAATGACAAGGAAGGAGAGAACAAGCTGTCCTGCCTTTGTTGGTTACGTGATCGTGATATTGGGATTTATGTTTGTAAATCATCTCATCTCCAAGGAGTCTGGACTGAGCTGCAGGAGGGAAGCATCTGTGAGCCCTCCAAGATGGCACCGAGCGTCTCTCTTCGGCTGGCTCAGCCGAGCGGCTTTGGCCTGGCAAACGGCCACCGGAAATGTGCAAACTGTGAAGTTGCTCCCGGCAGGAGTTCACACTTTGATCTGGTTGCCTGTGAGTTAGGGAGCCCCGTGAACTCAACCAGGGGGATTTCCAAGCCCCGGTTTAAGGTTTAGAGTTTATGGACTGTTATTTGCTATTTTGACCATCCTACTTCTTTGGCCGTTCTAGTTTAGGGCTTAGCTTATTGTAGGACCCCAGCCCCCTGCAGAATATTTAATAACGCACGATTAAGCAAGCCAGGCCTTAAGGCAACACCCGAATCCAGTTTCTGTTGTGGCTAGGCTTGGCGCCCTGCGGGAATCCCACCTCGCTCGGTTGTCTGCTCAGGGGAGAGTTGCTCGCTGTCCACTCACCATCTCCTCGATGAAGGTGCCCAGCAGACGGATGGACTCTTGCTGGCACAGCGGGGGCCTGCTGGCGGAGAGGCCCATGACCGCCACGGCCCAGAGGACCTGGTAGAGGCGAGGCGGGGGGGGAGGGCCGGGGGCACGTCCAGTCCTGGGCTTCATCGCAGGCGGCAAAGCTCTGCACGGCTACAGCCACATGGTTAGAGGCGTCTGGGCCGCAGATCCTACAACAGGCAGAAATGGCCGAGGAAGAAAAGCCCTCCGTCTCTCCGTTCCGCAATTCCCCCTTCGCTGCAGAGGTGGGGAACCACCAGCTGTGGGAACCCCAGCCTGGCCAACCAAAGCGGTTCATGCAGCTGCTCAGTTTTTCCCTCCTTGATAAACGAGGGCTCGGGGGACCCACGGGGCATGGTTAAGAAGTGCAAGATGGTGTCCACGGTGGCGTGATCAAACTTCCACCTATTTTTTTGTGCACTCATGCGCTGTTGGGAGCCCCCTCGACCCTTCTCCCCTTGGGAGCACTCGTGATGCTCCAACACGCTGGGGCTTTTGACCCAGCCGAGTTTTGGCTCCCTTCCTGGCCCAGAAGAAACGCCGCAGAGGGAGTTTTGCGGCATCTTCCCCGTAGCCAGGGGGCAAACGACGCGCCCGTGCCCTGCCTGATGCATCCTGATTCCCCACTGCAAATGCCCTTTCTTCAACGCTGCGTGTCCCATCTCGACATTTTGGGAATCAAAGCTCTGTGAAGCTGCGGTGGGGTTCTGGGACTACAGAACGCCCATAAACTGGGTCCATTTGCCGACCCCCCCCCAGCAGTTCTGGCTCCGTGTGGGAAAAGCAGAATAGTTAAACCCAGTTCAAAGTGGCTTAAACTGGGACGTGCCCTGAGGGATGAGGCGGTCTGGATCGAGATGCAGCCTTCACTCCAAATGGAACCCCTGTAATTTCTCGAGGAAGATGAACAGTCATTTCGTCTCCCCCCCACTTCCCATCCGTGGAAATCCAAAGAGTAAAAAACGTTCCCGCTTTGCCCATTCCCCCTTTCAATTACTGTGTTCTGACAGCTCTGCCTCCCCCCCCCCCCCCACCAGTTTGATTTGTTAAACTCCCTGTTGTTTTCTAGCTTTGCCGAGGAAAGATTTCAATTTAACAAGGGTCACGGGAGGAATCCAAACATTCGACTGCCATCGCTAATATCAAGCTGATAAATCAAGCTTTTGATGTGCTGCCATATTATTAGCGTAGGTGGAAGCAGCAAAAAAAAAACCAACAACTTTCTGCAATGGGATGTTTGCCTCCGATGCCATGCTGGGTGAGGATAATGGGGGGTTGAGTCCAGCACATCTGGAAGGCAAGAGGTAGGAGAAAGCTGTTCTAATCCACTGAAAAGCTGAGAATGATTGCTTTAATTTCTCTCTGTGGTTTGGGAAGAAAATCTCTGGTATATGCACTGAAGACCCTTTAATTTTTAATCTAACAGTGAAACTCTAGAAATGTGGAGGGCAGATTAGTAAATTAGCTGTGTGATTAACCCTCTTAAGCCAGAAGGGAATGAACCTGTATACAGCAATTTATGTGCTTTAATGTTTGCATGAGCCCTTTAATACGCTCGGTTTTTATATACTTCCATATCCTTGCCTTGTAATATTAACGGGTTTGATATTCCTCTGTCATTTCCTTTCATTTACTTCATCCTTCAAAATGCAGGCTAAGATAGACTGTTCCTGACCTGGAGGCTTTAACCTGAGATACTTGTCTCAAAGCATTTCGGGGAAAGAATTACATCTCCCAGCAAAGGGCATAGCCAGCATCAATATGGGTGTCTGTCTAGCCCTGGACACTGGGTGGGACCGGGGGCCCTCCGTCCTGCTGCAGCACAGAGCACGAGCTGGACCCCAGAGCCACAGGCACCTCCCTAAAGCCTACACGGTTCCTCCAGAAATTGCCACTCCTCGTCATTTTTAGCATGGCAGAAGAGGGAAACTATGATCTAGTGCAGTGTTGTCCAAACGTGGCCACTTTAAGACGAGTGGACTTCATCTCCCAGAATTCCCCAGCCAGCAATTCTGGGAGATGAAGTCCACTCGTCTTAAAGTGGCCAAGTTTGGACAACACTGATCTAGTGGAAAGGGACTGGATGAACTGGGTTTAATCCAATTTAATGAAGCTTAAAGTAAAATTAAATCAGCTCCCATCTAGGATTTGCCCTGGCCCCCATGGGCTCTGAAGGTCCCACACGAGGGTAATGGAAGAGAAACCCCTTTTAGTCTGCCCGGCGGTTCCATGGAGGACCTACAGCCGTTGCAGGAGGACGTCATGAAGACCTCTCTGGCGATCCATTAGAGGCTGATTTCTCCTACCTCGCCTTCCACGAAAGTCATCTTTCGGGAAGTTGGATCTGTGCCTTCTCGGTTGCAGGTCGTGGCGCCCGCACTCTGGAATGGGTCGTGCTTGGAAGGTGTCTGTGAGGGCTTTTAAGGAGAAATGCAGACTGTTTTTGGAAAGGGAGCTTGAAACGAGAATCAAGAAGCAGCAGGAATTATGTAATGCTTCACTGCCGTTTGGACCACACAATGCCTGTGAAATAATGTCTTCTGTTGCTCGAAAAATTAAAAATAGGAATCGAGTTGGTGAGAATAGGGTGTAGGACATCCACAGAGTCATCCTAGTTTCAGTACAAACTAGATTACTTCCTGCATATCCTACGTGTCCTACCATTTTACCTGTACTTTTCATTTTCCATTGAAAGGAAAAAAAGAAACATAATTATGCAAAAACTATTTTAACCTACTGTATTAATTGCATAAGCTGAATTGTATTGTATTAATTTGATATCAGTAGAAGAAGTTGGCCTATTGCAACAAGTGAAACTCCCCCCCCTCCCCGGATATTTTCAGTAGCACTGATTCTTGGGTAGCAAACTGGCTTGCTGTTACACACTCGCTGACCTGTCTGTGGTAACGCAGTTGGAAAGGGCAACCTTACACACGGTTCCTTTAATGCGGAGATAAAGATGGAACAAATGCAAGAAGGGGGTGCCAGATTAGTCAGAGGAAATGAATGAAATGGGCTTCCTGGATCTTTATGGGCCCGTTGCGGAGGCGAGGAGTGAAAGCTTTAATCCAGGCTGGAGAGAGCGGGGAGAGAACACAAAATGATTTCCTGATTTCCTATCTATGACAACCCAGCTGGGTTTGACAGCAGCAGAATACTTGGCAATGGCCCTGTTTAAATATGCACATGTTATCCCTAGTGAGAAGGCGAGTTGCTGGGAGGGACCCTCTTCCTTTTGAAGATCACAGGCCGGGATGATAAAAACAATACCTCATCCCATTGGTACAGCTGCCCACGCAGAAAGGGCTCAGAGGAGGAAAAATGGGGAATGAAATCTTTTTAGCAATCAGGGCGTCGGTGGCACACTCAGATTGCCACTCTCGTTCAGGGTTTGCTCCTTTCTTTAAAAGCTGCTGCCCCTCAACCCCAACCATGCGTTTAGCAGCGGTAGCTTGCTGGAGACTCATCCGCCTCTCCCACACTCTTTCCTTCATGATGCAGCATAGAGGAGGGATCACCTGGTGTGCTGCTTTCCATCTCTCTTTTGCCGCCGTGAGGTTCGTTCAAGGGTTAAGGCTGGAGCCTGCAAAGGGCCGCGGTCTTTGGGGCTGCCCTGCTGATTACCCAGAGTTTTGTTTCCAGTGGCTCTGAAAAGTCCTGTTCCTTGGGACAGAGGAACGGATAATGCAGATGGTTGATGTTCAGGTCTCGGTCCTTCTTAACTCTCGCCTGTTCTTTCCCTCTCCCTCTCGGTCGCCCTGCTCTCGCCTGCCTATCGTCCTGCTTCAAAAGCGAGCCGCTCTTGCAGTCTGCTGATGTTTGGTCGACCAGCTGGCGCTCGGTTTCTCGCTAGCGGAACGGAGAGGCGGGCGTGCTTGCTCCAATCTGGGTCGAGGGACTGCCCGGAGGTGTGCTGGGGGCACACTCAGCTGGAAACTACCAACAATATTCCTCCAAAAGTAGCAACCATCTTTCCTCATTTCAGAGTATTTTCTTGGACAGCAAGGCATATTCGGGACCTTGGACGGGAGAAGGTCACAACAGCAATGGCTTTGTATTTCTCCCATCCCTCAGCCCCTTCCTTTAAATTTGTTTGGCCCCCGTTTTCCTGACGCCCAACATTAGATAGAACGAAAGAGGATGAGTGGGAGGTTTCTAGAGAGAAATATTGACTATTTCCGGCAATAAAGACCGCAATTCTTCCCCCCACACGCACAAAAGTGCCATCCGTGCCACCAGACCCGGGCTTCACCCCTGCTGCTGCTCCTCCTCCCCCCAGCAAAACTTCTACCAACCTACCAGAAAAATTCTTCTGAGAATCTTTGGTGCAGCCGGGCTTGACCTTTACCCGGCCATTCTGGGGACAGCACTTGATCCCTGGATCCCTGGGATCATCTTGGCAAAAACAAGGCTTCGGTTAGCTTTCCGTCTCCCACCTTCTCTAGCGTAAAAGGCGCCTTCCCTTGAAACGCACGCTTCTCCTCCGAAATGGCTTAGTTGAACCCCTTCTGGTTGGCCTCTTTCCTTCTTAGGCCAAGTTGTTAAACTGCAAAGAGGTCATGGATCTCTCATAAGACTGATTACTTGCCAGTGGCCTCTAATGACTGTAAACACTTTTTAAGGAATAACAGGAGATGCTTGTTTGCTTGGTTGGCCTTCCTGCCCCCAAATTCTTCTTGAGTAAATGACAGAGGAACTCACCCTTGCAGAGGACGTGTGTGTACTAGCAGCCTATAGGGTCACCCAGCCACGTATTACGGATGAAGAGAGGAATTGTATAGTGGCAGCCTTGGCTGGGGATGCTGGAAGATGCTATAAATCACCAGCATGGAAATGTTCCAAGAGAGATGTTCCCAACAGGCTGAAGATAGCATCTTCTGGGTTGTAGAAGGAGAGCTTGTTAGTCTATTGGCAAAAAAGGTGTCTGGAAGTACCTTTTCCAACTACAGGTAGTCTTCAACTTATGACCATTTGTTTAATGACTGTTTGAAGTCATGATAGTGCTGAAAAAAGTGACTTAAAACCAGTCCTCACTCTTATGACTGTCGGAGCATCCCCACGGTCACAATCAAAATTTGTGCACTTGACAACTGGCATGTATTTACAACAGTTGCAGCCCCCGGGGGTCACATGATCACCATTTGTGGCCTTCCCAGGGGGCTTCTGACAAGCAAAGTCAATGGGGGAAGCCGGATTCACTTAATGACTGCGTGATTTGCTTAACGACTGCAGCAAAAAAAGTTTTAAAATCAGGCACAACTCACTTAATGACTGCATCATTTAATGATGGAAGTTCTGGTGCCAGTTGTGGTCGTAAGTTGAGGAGGACCTGTAGCACATTTTACTACATAAGCTTTCATGTGCTGCTGCAGTCGGAAAGGTGCTAGTAGACGCCTCCTGATTTTTGCCATCTTCCAGGTGCCACCTATAAAGCCTGTCATAGCTTATGGCTGGGTTGTTTGTGGGGCTGCCTACCTTCAGTTGTCTGCCCATCTGGCGAGATCAGGCAGAGTGGGTTTGCTTTGGGTCCCTTCGATAAAACAGTATCATCCATCAGGACCCAGGAGCTGACCTTCCCCGTTGCAGCACCTGCTTTCTGGAACAGCCTCCCCGGAGATCGAATGGCTCCCACCCTGATGACGTTCAGAAAGTCACTGAAAACCTGCCCGGTCCCCCAGGTGTTGGGGCAGGGTTTTGGTTGAGCCCCCGCAGGATGTTTTATTGTTATCCAGAATTTGCCTTCTGGATGTTTAGGGTCTATTTCTTTTTTTTCAAATTGTCCCTACTTGTCCTTACGGGTCACAGATGCTGGCGAAACGTTAGGAAACAAAACTTCCAGAACATGGCCACACAGCCCGGAAGACCCACACCAGCCTTTCCTTACTTCTTTTTACACGTAAACTGCCCCAGGTCACCTGGAGTTGGGGACCCTCTAAATTATATTAAACATAAAGGAATACATTTTGGGCCAGCAGCCGATGAACGTTACTGCCATGTGGGGTAACCGATGGCTTGTTATGGGCTTCTCCTGCCTGTCCCTTTTGTTCATCCCACTGATGCCACAGGGGAGCAGGCACCTCAGATAGGCTGAGAGGCGTCTCTGATGTTTCTGTACCTGGACAAGAAATGTTTTCAAACCAAGCTTTCTTTGTGCAATATGAAACATGGATTTTTCCAGGCTCCCAAGATCCTCGCTGTCAATCGGTAGCCTTTCTGGCTTTTCCTGTGGATTCTTCCATTTTTAAAAAAATTTCCAGCAATAATAATAACAGCAATAATGGAAAGACAGAACGGCTGCCCGGCATCACCCATGTTATCTGTTCCTGCAAGAAGCTTTAATGCCCCTTACCTGGTATCCAGCAAGACTGTTGCAGTTTCTTGATCCAATGGGCTGCTTTTAGGGACGGGAAACAAGGATTCCAGGCATTCTGCAACCCAGAGAGGTGCGGATCTTCTTCCTTCCTCTCACTCACCAAGCCCCACAGTGTCCCTTCCCCCTCTTTGCAGCTTGCCTTGGTGTTGCCCACATTTAGGGCCCGGCTTGAAAAATGCTCGCCGTGTCCTACACCCAGGACGATGCAGCCCTTCGCCCCACCTCTCTGATTCTGAAATGGCTGTTCAGAATTACAACATGGGGACGCTTCCAAATATTTGCTGGCTATCCCATCAAGAGGTTAACAGCTGCTCATACACTCACATCCCTTCCTGCCAACAAGTTCCTTCTACAACATTTCAGGCAAAAAGATCAGTTGTCTTCCAAAGGCAACCGCCCGTGAGAAGGAAAGGCAGGGGCATCCCTAATGCTGGCACAGGGGCCGTCTGGCCAAAACTGGAAAGGGGCGCTCTCTTTCTTCTCTCCAAGGAGGTACGAAGTTCTCACAAGAGGCTGCCCAGTTGTGCCTTTCCACATGGCAGTGCAAACCAGCCCCGTTGTCAGCTGCCTGGACTTTGGTTGTACTTTCTGTTCCCCACCCCACCCCACATGCAGGGGTTGCCAATTATTGGGTGGTTTAGAGACAGAGGTTTAGCCATCTTACTTGTATGAATTAATACAAAGCCGACGAGGAAGTAAATATGTTCACGTCTGTTCAATTAGACGGAAAGAAGTTTGACAGCGAAGGGAGACCAAAGTGGCCTTTGGAGCTCATAGCGGCCTGGATGGCATCTGATTTCTCCTCGGCTTATTCAATAAACCACAGTGGCTAAGCTCGCACAAAATGGAAAGCTAACACCAGACAATTTAGGGTGTTGTGTAAGCAAACTGGACACCATTCATACACGTGGGGTTTGGGTTGGGTGCTTCACCAAGATTACAGCTACATCCAAGAGACCTCCTACAGCATGTTAGGAATATCCAGAAGCCCTGGATGCACATGAAAAAGTGAGCCTGGGCTGTCTGGTTGATTTCTTCAGAAGAAAAGGTCACCCAAGTTGATAATCAGCCCCAGATATGGAATGCAGTCTTCTCCCAGCCCCGATAGACTAATTCTGAGCCAGAACTGACCAGCAACTGTTTATTTTAATCTTCTACCTCTCCTTCTCCTACTTCCCACGTCTGCCTGCATACTTTCTCCCCTCTCGGCGAAGATAAAATTATAAAGCAAGAGAAAAACAAAGCCGGGTGTTGCAATGAGGATCTGTTACTGTTTAGACGTTCGTTAGGAGTTTCATGGAATGGAACCAGCTCCAAGCAAGGAAAGAATCAGAGCCAAAAGACACATTCACAGACCAGATGGGTCAAGGAAACCTCTACGCGCAAGGAGACGTCCTGTTGGAAAGATGCTCCGGGGAGACCAAAGACAGCCCAGGTTGTCTCCTTGTGGTCGTCCAAGAAGTGCATAGGCGTGTTAGACGGCACAGAATGGAACCTGTGCTTGTTACTAGCCCCAACGCAGTGAGGGGCAAAGACTGGGGATCTTCCATTCACCAGGGTTTTCTTCCTTAAATTTCAGAATGTGGGGTAGGAGCAAGATTTGGGGCTCGGCAGTTATGGGGTCAAGTGTATCATATGCTGTATTTTAAATTTAGCTCCCCACTCATAGGTTGCCACTGAATTTACCCCTAACTAGTTCTGTCATTCTTCGTATACACTTAGTCGCCTGCCACTAAGTTGGTTGTTCTTATATCAGTTTTTAGTCTTAACCCCATTTACACCTGCACAGGAGAGAGACTCACCATGGCATGGTGCTGACTACGTGCCATCGCATTGGTGTCGACTCTTAGCGACCCCCTAGATAGATTTTCTTCCTCAGGACCATGGCATAGGAGAACACCACAGGCAAATAAAAAGCGTGTCTTCTTCCTAAACAATGTATAATTGGGTTGCAGTAAGAGACAGAAGAAGAAGAGGGTCCCCGCCACCTCTCCGACTTTGGAGGGAAAGTCTCTTGGAAGACAGGGGACATCTCAGTGGATCCAAGGGATGGCAACGGATTAATCTGACCCAGTAAATGTTGCAGCTTCACATAGGCCATGAAGGAGAAAGAGGGACATCTGAAAGAAACCCTGAGCTGAGGATATTCCGGGAACAAATCATCGCCAGGGAAACGAGGGTGCGTTCAAAAGCAACCTAATTATCTGCCTCACAAGCTAATTGGGTTACAACGCAAGTATGTTTTGCACAGGTAATGAAAGACGCCAAGAAAAAAACAGAATCACGAGGGGGGTTAGCTCACGAGCGCCAAGCGGGGCGGAGGCGACTTGTTGAAAGCGAGGGCGGCGCAACGGTGGAAGGAAACGCTATCTGGTCCTTTCCCACTGGACGGGACTTCCCTCACGCACTCAAAAGCAAAAAGGCACTTTGGCATTGAGCGACAGCTCCTGGGAAGAAGCGCAAGAGCCACACAGGGCGTGGCGTCCCAGGTGCTTGCCGGAGACTCTTGGCGCTGGAACTCTGCTGGGCTGGGAACCTGCTGGGGCAGGAGGCGCAGATTTGTTACTGAGGCCAAGGAGAAGGACCATCTTCCACAACCTTCTCCCCGCTGCTCACCCAGGGGCAGGCCGGCTTGGTTCCTGATGAGCCTCTTGGGCTTGGGCAGCCGCAGTCCGGGGCCCAACGGCCACCTGGGGTCGCTCGGTCTGCTAATCACCCTGAGGTGGCCCGGGGGGCCACACGGCCCTCAGGGTCCAGGAGCAATGCTGCTTGCAGAGGGAGAAGCAGGCCAGGGGCTGACCTGTCCCAGGAGCACGATGTCTTGGGTGAGGTCTGCAGAGCATCCCGTGTTGCACCTGGCCCTGTTGCCCTGAGCAGAGACCCAAGTCTTGAACCCTATGGCTCACCGCACTATATCCCGGCCTCTCTCGGGATTCCCCAACCTGTCTCCAAGGTCCTGCACTCTGAGGTTGCATTTCTGCGAGGTTGCAAGGAGTGGCAATCACCAGGCAAATTCTACAGGTGCTGATAGATGTTGGATGCGACACTCTTGGGCAGGACTGGTTCTGACCAAAGCCTTTTCCAACGTTCTACAAAATGCCATGCTTTGCCTTCTTGTACTGGAGGGCAAGCTCGGGTGGGGGGGTTAGCGATTGCTTTAGCTGAACAATTGGAAAGGTAAAGCGTAGCTCTGTAAGGACCACAGAACAGTGGTAGAAACTCTTCACAAGAGGACCTTCCGCAGCCAGCAGCAGGGGTTTCTAGTGGGAAGCCCAAGAAGATCCTTCAGCGAGCCACTTCCAGGGACGACACCTTCATCAGACTTTCTCTGGAGTGGATTTGACAGCAGCCGTCTGTGGGGGAAGCGAAGGGCTGGCCCCCAGTCTCTGTCCTTCATAATAGAAACCCCTGCGCATCACAGCGACCAGGTATTTGAAGAGGCTCTTGGGAACAGGGAGGGGATAAAAGAGAAGGCAAACTTTTACAACCCTAAGCATAGCATTTGGGTCCTCCTGCTGTCCCAGGAAAGGCGAGAGAGAAACGTAAGCCACGTGAAGCCTAAGGCAGAGATCTGCACCAACAAAATGGGAAGACGTATGTGGAAGGAGAAAGCTGCTGCATCTGGGCTCAAGCATCCTGATGGCCACTCAGAGGAAAGCAAAGCCGTACAGAATGTCCTACCTTCTTTGCAACCCGGGCACCGCAATGGCAACCCAAAGCAAGATTCCACCCAGGGCTGCAATTTGGCATTTCGTCAAAGTTTGCTACATAAGACAGGAATAGATGTCCCTGAACTGCAAGGGAAGGAAATCATAGGACTGGATGCTGCCCTTCCAAAGGGCCCGTTTTTGTTTTTGTTTTTTAATTTGGGGGCCTGGATGCATGAAACTATTTGCAGAAATGGGTTTTTCTTTTCCTTGCTGATGGGATGTTAATGCTGAAATTCTCCTTGCCAATAGAAGAGACTATCTGCAGCTCAGGGTTGAATGGTGGAGCCCTTGGTGCTCTCTGAGCTTGGTGGTTTGCTTGTAGACCTTTCATGACCCAGCTAGGTTGCCTCATCAGTGCTGGTGAGGGTGGGGTTTCCTCCCTGTTTCTATACAGTAGCTTGCCCTGCCAGTGTTGGGGGGGGGGGTTCCTCCTTGGTGATTCCTTGACTAGGGTATTGTTTTCTGCCTGATGGTTTGCCTACTGTTGATCCCTGCTTCCCTTCCAAATTCTCCTTACCTTCCAGGCCTTCTCAACTTCCAGAGTCCAATCTTCTTTGAGAATTGGCTGAACAGCCTGGATGAACTGAATGCCAATGTACTGAAAAAAGAAAAAAGAAAGGAAGAGGAACAATGGTAGTTTTGGAAAAGAGAGACAGAGCGGTGGATTACGTGCTGTGAATCGCTGGCAGCTTTTGTACATATCAGATTGCTATAAAATGTATTCCTTAGGCGCCAAAGAGAGGCTCTAAGAGATTCAGTAACACTTATACCCTAACATCTGAGAAAAAGGGATGACCTTTCATTGCGCAATTCCCTGGCCTCACGCTATGAATTTTACAATGGCCATTTTTCTCTTCTTCCCAGGTTTTCATGCTGCAATTTCTTTCTTACCAAGATCAATTAAAAAAAAAAGACTAAAGTAGCAAGAAAAAAAAAAAAAGCAGAGCAAAGCACCTGCCTGCATTAAGGGAGGACAGGTGAAGACACCGCACCTGCAATCCTCTGCAGGAATGGGACGAGGCGACATTGGCAGGAACGCACCTGGGCGCTTAAAACGGCAACTGGCAAAACCCGAGGGAATATTCTCGCCCTCCCTTCCGTTCTAAAAAGGGAGAGGGTAAAAAGGCAATCTGGAATGTCCTTCTTAGAGGACTCAAGTACTGACGTGTGTTATTTCTTTAATAAGGCTTGTGGGGCACCTCCTCCTCTAGATTAAGCCCACCCTTGGTAGCCCCATTTCTGCTCTTCCTCTTCCATCTCACCTCATAGTAGTTAGGGGGAGCTTTGTACCGGAAGTGACTCTTGCCCAGCTCAAAGGCCAGAACTTCCAGTTTGTCTTCTTGGTCCAGCCGTGCCACGCTCTTCTCAATGAACGACATCACTCTGGCAAGGGCGAGAGAACAGAGGAGGCCTCTTTTCTGGATACGTTCGTCCTCACGGGGATTCAAGGCCCCCTTTCTAGGAGATCTAGGGGCCAGGACAACCCAAAGAAAAGCTCTGGGCAGGGCAGAGGTTCAGTAGCAGCCTTGCGTAGGAAGGGAAGGGAGGGGAGAGGAGAGGAGCTCTCCAAATCGCAGGGAATATCAAGGCCAAAGCAAAGGAACCGCCTCTTCCCGTCCACAGCTCCCTAGACACTCTGTGGGGTGGGGGCAAAGTGGTCGGAAAGGGCAGGAGGGGGAGGAGGAGGCGGCACTTAGACCTCCAAAAGTTGAGATAATCATTTCAGGGTCCAGATACTCTAGTTTCCTAGTTGGCTTTCAGGCACTATTGTAATCTCCTCCAGAACTGGATGTGAGAGGGAGCTTCCCATAAATATCAAGGGATAAATCCAAGAGGATAATGACGATCATAAGTATGCTTCCTCTCCAAAATGGGGAGGACTCCTACCCATCCCAAGTATCCCTAGTGGTGGATTTTGGGTGGGTAAGTAGACTAAGTGGGTGGAACTCTGCACTTCCCACTGTGATCTTTCCTGGTGGGGAGGCCCTTCCTTGGACTGCCCTTCAGAGCTAATGACCTAAACTGGGTGCAGACAATACGCTGTCTTCTTAGGAGTTGTGGAGGCCACCCCTCTGTCTACGCTGGAGGAATGAGCAAAAGTATCTTGATCCAACCAGGACAGTGGTAATTTTTCTCCCATGTCAATATACCCATCAAAGCATTTGCGAAGGGCTTCCTCCAAAGTGTACAGAGGCATGTTTTGAGTTCAGTTTAAAGGGCCCAGTGAAGGGGACTTGATTTATCTACAGGAAGTCTAGACATGAAGAGAAATATGGGAAGTTTCCTTTGGCCAAATCCAACCACTAGTTCTTCTAGAGCTGGAAAGGGATCTTCTCTGGGCCAAGCAGACACTCTGCTATTAAGCTATTGCTTATGACAAGTCCATCATTGATTATACTTCTGCAAATAATTGGTTTTCTTCTCAAAGAGGTACGTGTAGGAAACTACAAACAGGTAATGTAGCAAGTGACACCAAAGGAGCTTGGCATGAATGTTGCAGATTATAAACAGATGTATTGAAACAAATCCATCTTGTCTGTCTATCAATATCATTTGAATGAGGTTGTTGACTTTGAGTTGAACAGAGAAGACATTTGATCTAGCAGTCTTCTGCTGGTTGCCATGGGCAAATCAGATTAAGCTCTGTGTTAATTTGTTTAAGGGCCACTAGCTGCTGCTGGCATTAACTAAATGGCCGATTCAGAGCTGCAGACCAAGTAAAATGTAGCTCCAGTAGCATCTTTGGTTGAAAGGGTTCAGTGTCTCTCCTGCTGATTACAGAAACCCAGATGTTCCTTCTCCTGCCTCTCTTCTACATCTGGCTACGGCAGCCAATTACAACCCCATAGGGAAGACAAACCCCAAGAAAAGGAAGGAAGAGGCTGCCCTCAACCCTCTCCCAAGGAGAACCAAAACAGCCCAGCTGCATGCTGGCTGGGGAATTCTGGGAGTTGAAGTCCACACATCTTCAAGTGGCCAAGGTTGAGAAACACGGCATTACTAGCTTCAGGCTTCATAAATGCATTGATAAAGGTCTCCAAGCAGGGACTGTCACATCTTGCTTGGGCAGACACACAGTTGAACAATGTGAGGGGTAGAGATGTCCTTTTTCTGTCTTTCTGGAATCCCTCCCAATTCCACTTCACTGGGCGTCCCCTGTACAAGAGGGGAAGAAGACTGCTCCCCACTTGCTTCCTCCCCACCCTTATCATTGTCTTTGTCCTGTTTTTTTTTCCAAAGCTCAAATGTCCCTGTTGTGCCTCAGGTTAGGAAATGAATGTGCCTGCTTGTGTTTCACCCAGGAAGGTTAATTAGTGGCTGAAAGGGATAAGACATTTAGGTCTATCACAGGTGGGATTATGAGCTGGGCAAAAGGGCCCAGCTTCATGTTGGGCCAAGTCTGTAAGCTGTAGGAGGAAGGGAAGGATGGGGAACCCCTTGTGTTGCTCCTCCAGGCAGAGACATGGTGAAGGATCCAAGCACTGCTTGGCAACCATCGCTACTCGCTCTGTAGTAAGACGGACAGTGACAAATTTGAAATATAAATAGATAAATAAATAAAATAAAGGGGATGCTGGAACCTCAGTCCAGGTGGCCCTGTGGTTTGGGCAGAGGCGTCGGAGAAGCCTGGCCCCAAACAGGACCCTCAGACCCACCTGAGGCCATGGGCCTGCAGCTCCTTATTCATCTTCAGCTGTTGCAGATCATCTATGTCACGGAACAGGAAAAAGACGTCTTTACACTCAGGGTGGGTCTCAAAGAGTCTGGAGAAGAAGCAGGAGACAGTCTAGATAACAAGCTCCTTGGGAAGTCTTTGGAAAAATGGGGTCTTCTTCCTCCAACCTGTAATGGTCTGTGAGAAGGTCCTGGAGAGACAGGAGGAGGAAGAGCTGCGGACTAGGCCATGGTCAGATAAGAGACATCCTAGCCTGCAGAAGGAATGGGGGCCTGGCAAATGTCTCAGAAGCCGGGGAGAGAAGTGCTTTCAGACTTGCAAGATGTCAGCCCTGCGAGGTAGTCCAGACAAGAAGCACCAGCTATGAGTACTAATACTACCTTTATCGTAAGGTTGCACTAACAGACTCCTGCACGTCTGAAAGAACATCTCTCCCTCGTCCCCTTTACAGCCCAAGGAAGTAGGGAGGGTCCTTCTGAGACGCTGGAAGGCCCCCATTCCTGCCACGGGCTCAGCTGCCTCTTATCGGACCGTGGCCTAGGCTGCGGCTCTTCCTCCTCCCAGACCGTCACACAACCCACCGCCGCGTCCAGAGAAGCATCTGTCCCCTTTTCCTTTTCCACCTACCATTCGGTGTCCCCACCTCCCACTGCTTTGGCTGAAAAGGGGGATAAACGTAAGAACTGTTTAAGGAATGTTTATACTGGCCTTTGTAATAGTGATCCCAGGATATTTATTTATTTATTTATTCGACTTGTCCCCGCCCATCTCCCCTACAATGGGGGACTCTGGGCGGCTTACAATCACTAAAATCACAATTAAATTAAAAAAGTTTAAAAAATTATACACATTATAAAACTAGAAATTTACAGAGATAAAAAGCTAAAAACTCCAAGAGGGCAATAGGGCCCCACCAGGCCGCTAAGGGGCCAGCCAGCCCCATTTCTGGTATCCTCCCTCCCCGCCCCAGGCCAGATGGCAGAGCAAGGACTTCAACTCCCTCCGAAAGGCCTGGAGTGAGGGGGCCTCTCTCACCCCCGGGGGCAAGATGTTCCAAAGGGCGGGGCCACAGCAGAGAAGGCCCGCCTCCTGGACCCTGCTAGTCGGAGCTCTTTTACCGCGGGGATCCGGAGCACGCCCTCTCTGTGAGATCGGGTGGGACGGGCTGAAGTCGTGGGGGTGAGGCGGTCCTTCAGGTAGCCTGGCCCCGTGCCATGTCGGGCTTTAAAACTCAAAGGCCGTGCCAATGCAGTCTGTAAAGACCGTCTTAAAAGCACTTGTTAAAACAGCAGAGGAAACCAGCAAATAACAAAAAGGAAACACCCCCCCCCCCCCCCCGTTAGCTGGAACGCCATTAAGATATCCGAGAAAATCGAGACCACTTTGCCTTAAACCATCATTTTTTTTTATGCCAGGCATGCCTCCGCAGTAAGTTGCACGTCAGATGTTTCGAATCTCAGTTCCCACCATCCATCTCTCCCGCCACCCCCCGGACAGATGGGAGTTTTAATGCAACTCATCTGGAAAGGGTTAGATTAGGAGCTATTCTGCAGAAAGTGAGCGTGGCTGGGCTCCAGACAAAGGGCAGCGTCTCTTACCCAACCGAGATCACACAAAAGCAACGCGTCTTTGTGACCTGTTCTTCAAAAGTCTGAAAGGATGTGTTGAAGCGCTGAAGTTCTCCCCCCCGGTAAGGAAGTAATTTACATATAAGGGGTGTGTGTGTGTGTGTGTACACACACACACACACACACACACACACACACACGGCCTTTTCTAAATAACAAAGAGATCACCCATTACTATCATGTTCTTCAGAAGGTTGTGGTTTCATTAAATGAGACTCAAGATGAATCCAATCAGGTCTGCTGAAGTCTCAGCACCAGGATGGGGGACGTGATGGGCCTTGGGAAGTTGGCCACAGCCACTTAAAAATGCATAAACAATTATACCGCTTTGAGGACCGTCGTGCAAGGGACTTGTGGCTCTCCTCGTGGGATGAAATTGCACTAAAGATGGATTCATGAGAGAGAGACACTGAAAATGGGTTGATCCACCATTGCTGGGAAATATGCAGAGTCACTGGGAGCTGGGCGGCATATAAGTTTAATAAATTGTTAGTATTGGCATGCATGTCGGATTCTGAAGGGGCTGCAGTTGGAAGAGCATGTTATGAAGTCAGAGTTGAAAATGGAGGATTGAATATTCTACTGTTTCTGACGAGGAACGTCTCCGTAACGAGCCAGTGGGGTGTAACGGCCGAGGAGTCGGAGGGGCACCAAAGGGAGGCAGGTTCTGGTCCCCCCCGCGGCCACAGAGGCTCCCAGTGACTGTGGGCCAGTCCTTCTCTATCTGCCCAGCCTCCCTCAAAGGGTCGTTGTAGTGAGGGAAAATGGGAGGAGCCCCCATGAGCTCCTGAATGAAAAAGTGGGGTATAAATCTAAGTGGCGAATAAACAAACGCCGAGCAAAACTAAGAAGCGTTCTTCCAGACTGATGCTAGCTCAGAACAAATCGGTGTTTTCTGTCTTCTAATCTATTGCTTCAAGAGGGACGTGTGAGTCATTGCATAAGCATTATAGAGATGTTTAAAGTTTTATTTTGTTGGGGTTTAATGGTTGCTTGGTTGGTTTGGATTTTGTGCGCGTGTGTGTGTGTGTGTGTGTGTGTGTGTGTATTTGTAAGCTGCCGAGAGTCACAAAAGGGGACTGGCAGTATGAACATTGCAGAATAAAAATAAATACAATATGCTTTGAGGCTCTTAATTTGAGAAATGGACAGCTGGATTAATTCTAGAGTTCCTAATCTAGTGTTAGAAGCTCTTTTGAAAGGGAAAGATTATTTTAAAAATCCAGATCTGAGATTTTTATAACATTCTCCCCTCTGTCTTGGTGGGACTAAGTTAAGAATCCACGGGTGGCATTTGGAACTGTCCAAGGCCCGTCCTGAAGCAGTATCTGGATCCAGAATCCAAATGGCTGCATAACATTTACTCCATCTGAGTCACTCTATGGGCACCTTCATACTTTGCAGGACGCTGGCTGTGAAGAAGGTGAAGATTTTTGGCCACAAATCTGTAGCATTCCTTTGAAAAGCCCTTGTGCCTTATCAACCGACTTAATGAAAAAAAGGCTCTTGCTGGCTGGCTGAAAGACTCCACCGGGGCACCTTTTTCTGCACCTCTCTTTCTGCTGCTGAAGTGAACCAGCTGGATTCCCACAGATGCAAAATGGAAAAAGGCCCAGAGTACTTGCAGAATTGGGTTCATTCGGTTCCGCTTTGGAACAATCATGGGGAAAGATCCCAGTTAAAGAAGCACCTGTTTCCTGCCTTGTAATATACAGTTTTCATCTATTTTGCTCTTGTCTTAATCTGCAAGAAGCATTTGGAGGGTTCAGCCGGGTGAAAAGCTGAAGTCACATCCCTCCACTTTTGTACAAACCAGGTAGGCTCCTTAGTCTGCAAAACAAGGGAAAGCATCTGGGGTGGGAAGTAGGCAAGAAGATTTCACAACAGCTGTGGCAAGAAGAGAGAATCGGCGGTGGGGAGGGGCTGCCCTCATCCTGCGGCTGCCATCTGTTAATTAGACGAGCATCTTCAGGAGGCGGGAGAAGGTTAATTGACAGGAAGCCAGCAGGGCACACATGGAGGGAAGCCTCCGAACGGGCACAAGAGAGCCAGCAAGGCAGGCAGCCTCAGATCCTTTGCCTTCATTCTCTCGCTCCCTTTCAGTGCCAGCCTTTGCGCTGGCCATCAGGGCTGCTCCTCCCGGCAGATTGCAGAGCCCTTTCACATCTGGGCATCAGGCATCTGCAGGGTCTCCGAGCAGGTTCTCATTCACAGCGAGGGCAGCGTTTACCCAGGCTGACCTGCGAAGAAGTTCGCAGAGGATCCTGGCGATTCCAGCCGGGGTGGAGAGAACACTGATTTCTCGGTTTCCTTGGGAGGAAAAAATGCTTTTCAATTTGGTGTCAGTCGGATAACTTACATCACCAAACCGCTTGTGTGCATCTCAGGGAAGTAAAAACTGTTTGTACTCCGCAGCGGTGTACGATCTCATGCCCAGCGGCCCTAGTCGGACAGAGCCTGAGTGAGACTGCTTGGCCCAGGAGCTTAGCAGGGTCAGATCTGATCTGTCCGGGGGTGGAAGGTCAGATCCCCAAGAATGGTCAGGGCCAGGCTGGTCTGGCCGCACGAGAACCACGTCCTCAGAAAAAGCATGACCAGCCCCTTTCGGTACGGTTGGCCAGAAAACGACATGGCTGCGTCATGAAGCCACCAGGAATAAAGGCAGTGCTAGCAGTTCTGTTCTGCTTCTCTCCATCATCCAGAAGATGCGGTTGGAGCCCAAGTCTGCTCGTGGCCCCCAAAGGGGCAGCCAAATCGTAATTTTTAATGGATCAGGAGGAGGAAATTCTTAACGGCAGGACTGGAGACAAATCATGTGAACTACGCGAACAAATGTGAACAAAATGAAAGGCGGCCTTTGTCCCAGCCCCTCCTGTCACGCAGCTAAATGAAACTGAGCCATCCATAAAAACTTTGGGAACAGGAATGATCTAATCCATTTCCAGGACCAGGCTCAAAAAGCCAGCCGTGGGACTTGAACGTGCCAAAGCCTGACCCTGAATCGTGGCCCACCCGCTTTTCGCCGCCTCTTCCCCAGATCCCGAAGATGCGAGGCTGGAACTGGGCACCTGATTCCAAAGCTGCTCCAGGCAGGCTGAGGTCTCCAGCGGCCTCCTTCCTGCCCCGTTCCCAGAATTTGGCAGAGAAGCCCTGGCAATCTGTCTCCCGTTTGCCAACGCCTGCGCCGGTCCCGCAATTTCCATCAAGACCTCGGCCCTGTTCCCAGTGACTTTTTCACAGCTTACTGGAGACCCTGACCCGAGCAGATCCTTGGTGAGCAAAGAAACGCATCTGGCCAGTGGGAGGTTCCTGCAGCGCGATCAAACCCAAAGGGGAAGGTAACATCGAATCAGAGACGGGGCTGCTCCAGCTTCTCTGCTTGCAGCCAACTTCCTTCTGCCCCTTTTACGCCTGCCTGACTTCTGCTTCTGCATCTGCTTCTGCTTTTCTCCCTCCCTCCTCAAAGCCACCTTGAGTTTGCTGGACACAAAACAGAGTCTGCTGTGCGTTTGCCGAGAGATTCCCAAACGAGAGGCAGGGCGGGGAGAGAAAGAGAAGGGGGTGTGTGTGCGTGGGAGGTGTCTCAGCTCCAAGTCTCAGCTCCTGTCTGGGCACCAGGCAGGATGGGCCCCTCCCAATCTGCTGCCCTGCGAAAATACCTCTAAACGTGGGCAAAGGACATGCCCCTTGCTGCTAAATGGCTGCCGTTTGCTGGCCCTGGGCATTGGCGACGGGACGCTTTTCCTGACTCGCTACTAGTCGGATCATAAAGCAGAATTAATGTTTCAGAGAGAGAACAGGGAAGGAAGGCTCAGAATAAAAGGGGAGTTTTAAAAAGAGACATTGTAGTTGAGCCGGAGGGTTTCCATGCTATCCAAGATGTAGGCAGAAGTTCACTCCGCTCTGGGCGTTTCTGTCTGTTGGAAAGCTAAGTATCAACATTTTCAGAGAAATTAAATCAAGTTGAAAGGGGAAGCATGGGACAAGGAGGGAGGCTGCAGATCCCAAGAGATATAAAGGGATTATTCATATTGCAAAGTGCATTTCTTCCCCACTGGGGAAACACTGTTTTATTTCCCTAAATTAGATACAGAGGTTCCCCCTCCCAACTCCTGACGGCTCTGGGTGGCTTACAAAGTAAAAAGGAAGAGAAGCTGTATAACAGAGAAAAGAGAATCACTCACGTCCAGGGGGAAAAGACCCAACCGACTCAGCTCAGCACCCGCCTGCGGTGCCTGTCCGAGGCCTGGGAGAACCACCAGGTCTTCTCTCGGGAGATCCCTGGGGGGCAGCCCTCCAGATCTCGGGGGGAGGTGCTGTTCCAGGGGGCCGGTGCAGCGGCAGAGGAAGCGCGCTTCCTAGGTCCCAAGGTCACCCTGACTAGCTGAAGGGACTGGAGCACCCCCTCTGCCCAATCGCACCACTCCTGTCACCCTCAGCGGCCAAAGCAGAAAGCCGCCGACCTGAAGCAGCAATGGTCGCTTGCGGGGACCCCTCTCGGCCCCTCTCCCAGGTCATGGCAGGGAGGGGCTCTGGGGAACAGGAACGCAGAGTGAGCAAAAGCTGCTTCTGAGCCATCACGAACCCAGCACGCTTCCAAATGACCTTGTGGAGGAGCTCCTGAGCCAAATGCCCCCCCCTTCTCCTGGGCAATCTGTGCCTCAGTTTCCCCATCTAGGTCTGCAGGTTCACCCCTCCCCGGCTTTCCTTCACCCTCAAGCAACTATCCTCTCTCTTCCTCTTCAAGTGGGGATATTCAGTAGAGCAAAGCTTCATTTCTGCAGAGGCCTGGGGGTGTGTGCGCATGCGCTGAATTAAAAAGAGAGGGGTGGGATGGCTCTGTGCTGCTGCCCCTTCCTTCCCCTGCCCTACCACAGAAAGCCGCCCCCCACCCCCGGCTGCTCTCCAGCACCTCCAGGCAAGGGCCCTCTTAGCCTGAAGAGGGGATGTCAGCCAGGGGATGCTTAGAAGAGAGGCTCGCCCGCTCGCTTCTTCTCAGCAGGCACGGAGACACACATGGGAAGGGTGAAGGCGCAACCCCACACAGAGGGAGGGTCCAGCTTTATGGCTCTTTTCCTCTGCCCATCAGGCGCTCCCACAGACTCTCTCAGGGAGCTTCCCTGGGTCTGGAGCAAGAATCTCTCTGGACTGGATTTGACAAACTCAGAGCCACCGCTTAAGTGCCATGGACATGCACACATATTATGTGTGCATGCACACACGTACTGCACACACACAAAAGCCAGCGCATTTGGAAGACCTTGTGGAGGAGAGCCATGATCATCTATGTCAGCAAAAACAGAACGAAACAGAAACCCACCACCCCAGAAGGAGCCCGAGAGCACCTTTTCCAGCAAGCACATTTTATTCATAGGCAGCTGCTTCTGCCTTTTAATAACAACCCAGAGAAGGTGCTCGGGGAAGCTCAGTTCGTGCATGGCTCTCCTCCAGGATCTCTCCATGGGGGACCCACATCTGGGAGGGACAAACGAGGGGCAGAAAGCCTTGGTATCCTTCTGCTGTTCAGGTGGAAAGACCGGAAGCTCCTCTTTCCATTTCAAGAGTCAAGCAGCCTTCCCCAACCAGGGTCCCTGCTTGCACCAGTGGAATTTTGGGGTACGTGTCGCATGGGCTTGGGTGTTCCCTTGCAAAGACAGAAAATTTGCCTTACCGAATGAAGACAATGATTCCAACTCTGCTAATGTTCTTATGCAGAATTTTCCAGGACTCCCGAATCAACTCCTTCTGGGCTGCGGAGAGCAGGAACGCTCCGGCCACCTCCCCACTGCTTGCATCCTTCCCGTCCTCATCCAGGCCCGGCGCTGAGCACCTCCTTTCTTCGGAGGCGGTTGGATCTGCTGCGTCCCCTGAGCTGGACAAGGCGCATCCCATCTGCCTCCAAAGGTCAGGCCCTGCAGCCGCACACGCTTTCCAGTGCTTGCTAAAGCAGATGTGTGGCAATCCAGAGGTGGAATAAACCAGCATCAGCCAAGTAGCTCTTCACATCTCGGGGAGGGGGGAGGGGGTTGGAGAGAGACACACAGCGGCAGCTATTGTTTGACTGCGCAGAATGACCCACTTCAAAATGCAAATTCAACAGGATCCAGAGCGGGCCACGCTTCACCCAATTAACCCCAGCCGGCTTTTTCCTGAAACAGCCGGGGGTGCGAGCTGTCCGAGGCGAGCTCGCCTTCATCCCACCCTGAAGGAGAACCAGTTGCTTAACCTCAGTTGCATCTGGTTCATGTTGCCATACTTGTTTGTGGCCTGCCTGTCCCATTTCAAGTAAGCGGAATGCCACCCTGCTGGAGAATCCAGCTGTGGGCAGCCTGAAACAAGCAGACCAACCGCTAGATCTTGTGGCAAGGGAAAGGATCTTGGAGACCACGCCGTAGGTGGAAAGGGAACTGCTGGACCCAGCAAGAAGGAGATATTTCTTCGCTTGCCCCCCGCCCCCCGGCACGCCTGGCCACTTGAGTGGTGCTGCTGGGCTGGGAACAGGCCCCTCAGTACTGTGGAAGGGGAGGGAGATCTGGCTCGTGCCAGCCATGGGTTTGGTCAGAGCTGGGCCGGTTTCTAGTCAGAAGGGCTTCCAACAGAAATGGCCCGTGGTAGAAAAGGCAAAGGTGGATGGGAGAAAGCAGAGAATTCCTCGGCTTGGGGTGGGGAAGAGGGAACAGCAGCTCCCGATGTTTTCAAGTGAGAGAGTGAGCACAGACGCCAGGCGTTCCATCAAGCAGCAACAAAGCTGCTTTAGCTGCCGAGTGCGAACCGTCAGGAAAACAGAGGAACAATTCCAGCGTCCTCTAGCAGAGGCCCAAGGGCTGGATTTGCTCTCTGTTTACTTCCACTACATTTGGAAGCCACCGCGGGGTGTCCCTCCCCGCCTCCCACCCCAGTAGCTCTCCTCTTCCCACCCCAGCCTTAGTTTGCGCACATCAGCCATGTGAAGAGGTGCTACAGGGGCTCCGAGGCAAACCCAGATTCTCGTCAGCAACCTTGAATAACGCGCACAACTAGAGCCTTCGCCCTCCTTTCAAGGAAGGGTTTAGCTGACTCCCCGTTAGCAAGGTGGATACTTGGGCACATCACCTTTTTTAAAAGATGCTACGGTGCTTAGTTCCTGGTGCATTTCCGTAAGGAACGGCCCCCCAGGGACGCGGTACTAAAGAGGATGCGATAGCAGACTACCCAGAAGAGGTAGGTGCAATTCAAAAGTGGCTGCTCAGACTGTGGGTTGCTTCGTTCGGTGGGCAGGAGAGCAGCGCGTGGCTCGAGTGGGCCAGGGGACCTGTGGACCTGTGGGGGCTTAGCAGGGCAAAATTCAAGGGAGGTCAACGGTCTGTTTCCTAGCAGCGCACACGAGGGAATGCACAAACAGCCACACTCTGTGTCCAACGGTGGAACCGCGGCCCGGGGGGGCGAGCGGGGCAGCCTCGCGCCCGCCGCGCGGCAGCCTTCACTTCCTCGGCCGGGACGCCGCCGGGCAGGGGCCGCTTTGCTTCTCCCCAGCGGTCAATCCAGGCTCGACTTGCCAGGCTCTCGGCCCCTCCCTCTCGCCTGCCTCCCGCTGCCCGCTGGACGATTCGGAGGAGGCTCCGAAAGAGTTTTGGAGCCCCGGCCCAGGACTGCGGAGCCTCCTCGGCCCGACGGAGACGAGCATTCCGTACGCGCCTACTCACCAGGGCCACGTTTCGCCCGCGAGGCGTTAATCGGATGCGGCAGGTGGAGAGGGCAGGGGGAGAAGATGCCTTGGTGCGAGGGGAAAAGCCGGGGCTCCCCTCTGCGGTGCGGTGGCCTCCCGCTCGCCCTCTGGCTCTTCTGCTGGCCTCGGCCAGGTGCACCCCAGGCAGGCTGAGAGGACAGGCGGGCAGCCTCAGGATCCTAAAGTCTGCCTAGTTTAGGTGCCTCCCCTCCCCCCCTCCCCGCAAACACATCTCCTCTCGGGCGCCACTGGAGCCACCAAGGCTAAGAAGGGTGAATGGGCGATGGAGCTGCTCCCGCTGCTGGTTTTTGAGCTTCCCGGGCGGTCAAAGTCCGCTCGCCCGAAAGCGCTGGGTGGGTAAAGGCAAAACGCAAAAGGAAGCTACTGCAGAATCTGACAGATGCTGCACAAGTGGAATCGTCATTTTTCCAGCTGCCTGGAAAAATTGGCACGCCGGTTGGGTCCGGTGGTTAAAGGCGCTGGACTGGAAGCTGGGAGGGAGGCACGGAGGTTCTGCGTGACTTTGGGCCGTTTCTCTCTCTCCCCCTCTGCCCTCACTAGAAGGTGAACCATCGAGGAAAGAGGTTGCTGAAGACTTAGTTGAAAATGCAGAAATCAACAAAAGTTCACAGTATTACAACAGCTGGGGGAGGTAGGCCAGCTACCTGGGGGAGGGGTGGGGTTGGGCATAGTTGGCCAGCCACAGCACCTCTAAAATTAGGCATCTTCAAAAGTGCCTTAGCCAAATTATATATAATTGTGAAGGGAGGGAGGGAGGGAGGGAGGGAGGGAGGGAGGGAGGGAGGGGAAGGAAGGAAGGAAGGAAGGAAGGAAGGAAGGAAGGAAGGAAGGAAGGAAGGAAGGAAGGAAGGAAAGAAAGAAAGAAAGAAAGAAAGAAAGAAAGAAAGAAAGAAAGAAAGAAAGAAAGAAAGCCAGCCAGCCAGCCAGCCAGCCAGCCAGCCAGCCTTACTTTTGTCTTGTGGCTTTAATCACTTTAATGCAACAAAGTGATTTTTAAAAGCTGCGTGCCATCCTCACCGTGTACAGGCACCGCCTGTGCTCCTGCTCGCATGTGCGTGAACCAAACCCCAATACTTACAGATGCCCTGAAGCCCAGCGCGCCCATGCAGCTTTGTTGGCTGCTCCTGACCCCTTGCAGCTCCTGCTCTTTGGGGAAGAAGCAAACAGGAAGTCCTTCAGGCTGGATGGGGAAGAGCGCCTGGTGCTGCTCATGCAGTTTTCCACCCATTTGTGGCACTCAACGGGCGGAAGGGTGGCTCTGCCAGGGAAGCGTCCATCCCTCAGACCAGATGGACCAATGCAGGCCCGCCGGAGTGCACAGAAATGCACACAGGGGCACCTCGGGCGCTCTGCGGACACGGCTCACAGTGCCGTAGCCGTGTTTTCCTGCTACATGCAGTTGGAGGAGGGCTGCCGGGCAAGCCCTCACGGAAACCAAGCAGCAGGCCTGCGGTTCTGGACGTGCAACTTAGCACAAGCCCTTTGCAGCCCGGAGACGTTTCAGGAGGGAGACGCAGCGAGGTGGGGTGGGGTGGGGTGGGGAGGATGGCGTGGGTGGATGGAGACTGAGGCGGCTGGAGAGTAACGTACCCCAGGCCCATGCTCCAGCTTACGATGCGTTAGGCATTGCCGATGCCCTCTCCCTCTTCAGCCTGAATCCATTTCCTCTGCGTGAGCTGCGAAGGAAAACTCCAAACAAAATTGGAGTTGTAAATTGAGCCATGAGTTTTCCCGAAAAACATAAATATCCAGGGAAATGCTCAGAACAGACTGTAGCAGCTCCAGCGGATGCGAATTGGCAGAGGGACGGTGCCCCTCTGCACGGGCGCATCTCTTCCCCACCCTTGGAATTCCAGCCCCGCACATCCTTGGGAGGGAGCCGAGGCCCAGGGCAGAGAGCCCACCTGCCGACCCCCAAAAAGCAGAGAGAAGGGTTTTTATGAAGGACGAGTGATTCTCAGTAAAAATATCTCTATGTGGAGCGACCGAAAGCTACGACACATTGTTCATTATCCGTGACCCATCGTCCCATGGAAAAGAATGCGGCAGAAAAGGCCGAATCATTTCCTCAGCTCTGAATGCGGCACTTGGGGCAGCCATGCCCAACCTGGTGACTTTCACATGGGTTGGACTACAACTCCCATCCCCCAGCTCTCCCCAGGTTGGCCTACAACCCACAAGAAGAGTTCACTGGAAAGGTGGTCTCTGCGTTGCCTTGAGCTCCAGGCACCCCCCCCAAAATGGAAGAACACATCCCCCTGGCTTTAAGCCCCCCACGGAGATGAATTCCCTTCTGGACCCCCAAATGTGGCAACTGATCAGACCCTCCTCCAGGGGTGTCCATGGTGAGGAATCCAACAGGTCAAGTTGGTGGACCCCACTGTGCCACTGAAGAAGCCCTGCCCCGTTTTCACAGGGGGTTCGCACATGCTACCTACATATAAAAGGGGGGTGGGGTTCAATTGCATGGTTACAGCTGCCATTTTGATTTTTTCGACCTCATCTGCAGCACCCTTGATCCAACAGGAGAAGCTACTGTGAAGAAATTCCTCGCTATAAAGGAGAAGGCAAATGTTATCTCAGTGTAGTTCCAAGGCCAAGGGTGATGCTGAAACCAACCAAGTAAATCAGTATTTCTCAACCTTGGCAACTTTAAGCGGTGTGGACTTCAACTCCCAGAATGCCCCAGCCAGCCTGGCTGGGGCATTCTGGGAGTTGAAGTCCACACCGCTTAAAGTTGCCAAGGTTGAGAAATACTTAACTAAACCAATAACTCTTCTGAGCCATCCCTTGCTGAGTTTCTGAGCAGCCCCATATAATGGCCTCTAATGTGCCTTTTGGTTCTTCCGGCTGTATTAATGTGCACTTCCCCACGTGCCTCGAGTCCTCAGAAAAGCCTGCGGGCATAATTTGCACTGCTACAACAGCTGAGCTTTAATTGTCCTCAGGGTTGACAAGTGGTGCTAGCCTCACAGCTTTACTGTGGGTCAGCCTGAGGGCAGGAATTGGTGGGGCATCATCCTTGCTTCCTTTCCCACTGAGCGTCAGGAGCCAATGGGAAAAATCGCTTCTCTTAAGGCAGGCGCAGGCAGGCATCCGAGCCTATTTCTGAAGACAGATCTACCAGGCTTCTGGAAGATCGGTAGACCATATCACAAAAGGGCCCGGCTGATAGGTTGCTGGGGTGGAGGAGGGTTCAAGGTGAGCCAGGCAGTTTGCATTGTCCCTTCATCCCATCTGTCCCATCTACCTGTTGGCCTGGCTATTTGAGGACTCGGGTATGCCGCTACAAGGGGGAAATTGGCATAACTGGTCGGTTTCATCCCAACTCCCAAATTTTCCAGAGGTATTCGTAGCAATGGGAAGCTCTCAGAGAGTATGCCGAATAGTTCCGATTGAATTGAATTTCTGCAGCTCAGGGTTGAAATGTGGGGTCCTTGGTGCTCTCTGGACTTGGTTTGCCTGCAGACGTTTCATGACCTGACTAGGCCACATCATCAGTGGGAGGGAGTGTGGGGCTTGCCCCACCAGTGTTGCTTTCTCCTTGGCGGTTCCTTGATTAGGGTGTTGTTCTCTGCTCGCTTGCTTGTCTGGTGTTAATCCCTGCTTATCTGGGTGTTGGCTGCTGGAGAGGATGTGTTCTGGTCTTTCTGTTTCCTTCTGAGCTTTTTTATTCTCTTCTGAATGGTGTGTAAATGTGGTTTATCTCTACGTGTCTATGGAAGGCTGATTTGTCTGAATGCCAGGCTTCCAGGAATTCCCTAGAGTTTTTGGATTTAGGTTGGTCTAGGATGCTGTTTCCCAGTTGGAACTATGATTGAGTCTGTCCGTGTGTTGTGAGATTAAGGAGTTTTCATCATGTTCTCTGGCTGCTAGGTTGGGGTTCATGGAGGCGCTCTGCCAGTCTTCTACCTGTCCATCCTACACAGTGGCTGTTACAACCCTTACACTGTAAGTTGTAGATGACTCCTAGATCTAGATGTTACCTAATCACGTAATGAAACGTCTGCACGCAAACAACCAAGCTCAGAGAGCACCGAGGACTCCACAGTTCCACCCTGAACATCGGGGATGCTCACAGTTTCCCAGTACATTACTACACATGGACAGACCCCGGGGAGCAAACCCCACCCTCACCAGCACTGATGATGTTACTAGTTGGGTAATGCAACGTCTGCAAGCAAACCACCAAGCTCAGAGAGCACCAAGGACTCCGCAGGCAAAATAGGCGTAGAGGATGCCAAATGATGCTGCAATACCACCCCCTCCCCAGGAATAAAAACAGTAGTAAGCATAGTCAGATGAAACCCCTTGATGGCAGAAGCAGGAGACAAACTCTCGTGCATTAATTTCAGACAGATCCAGCCCCCTCCCGCCCCCCGGTGGGATAACCCATCTTTCAGCAAAAATAGACATTTTTTAAATTGGACAAGTGAAAGACAGAAAAAGCAACTGGTCCCTTGAAGAGGTTCATTCCCTACCAGGGGTGGCTTCATTCCAGCTCCCTGCATTTTAGGACATCCATGGGTTCCCTCTGATGGAAAAGGGCCTTTACCTTTGATAGTTGGGTAGGGCTCAGATGCCAAATAGCTGGAGCCAGATCTCATGGGCAGGGCTGGTTTGGGGGGCAGATGCAGAGAAAGGCTGGGGAAGAGGGGTGGCTTTTCAACTGTATACACCTCTTTAAAGCTGGCCTTGTAGTTTCCATGAGTTCTCTGCTACAAAACACTGGGAAACTACAAGCAATTTTCACCAGTCATGGTCAGAGAAACTCCCAAGAGCTGAAAAATAAGGACAGTCCTCTACTTACAAACTTTAGAGTTACAAACTTTCTCAGATATGAACAAATCTGTCCGCAACTTCAGTTTACAGTGTGCCGCATACGTACGCTTGGCAGCACCATCGTGCATTGGGAGGCATGTTTTTTATGCTTGGTTGGACTTATGAACAAAATGGACTTACAAACAGCCTCTTGGAACATAACCTGTTCGTAAGTAGAGGACTGTCTCTATTTGGAAGGAGCTGCCTGTGGGCCACAGATTATCACTTCTGCTCTAAGGGAAAGCAATAGACAAAGTAAAACATCTCATAATTAATGACCAAAAACTTTAACTAGAGCCCATCTCTGAACTTACCAACCTGTTGCTAATCCAACCCCTACAGACCAATGTCCTTTGCTGCAGATAAGTGAAATTTTATCCCTCCCCAATACATTACAATTTTCTTGCACAAGCTCCCCCATTCACATGACGGGATTTCTGCAGGAGCATTTCTGTGGATCATACCCAAGCATCAGATCGGTCAGCCTCTTGCTCATAGACTCTGTAAGCAGCTGCATCCGTCTTTCCTCTGTCCCAGGAGGGAAAATTCTGCTCATTGATGCTCTTCAGTGGACACCCTCTCTCAGCCGAATGCATCATTTTCCACCTATCTTCGTACATTTTTTTTTATTTGAGGAAAGACTGGTGCCTAAATTTAAGCTGGGGCTTCAAGATACCACGTCAAGGATGCCAGCAACACAGCTTTTCCCCTGTACTTTTGCACAGCTGCTAGAGCCCTTTTGTTGATTCGAAGAGGCTTTGCCAGTCTCCCAAATTCGCACAGATAATGCACCAACACCAGAAAAAATTATCTTGTTAGGAATTTGTTTCTCCGTCAAGATGGGCCCATGTTGGCCCTTTTATTCTTAGCTGGGTGTATTACTTTTGATTTTGGAATCTGGTCCCGTGGAAAAAGTGCTCATCCCTGATATAAATCATCCTTGGAAACAAAAGGATGTGTAAGGTTAGGATTAACTACTCCTTCCCTCCCAAATCTAAATTTTCCCTTAAAAGGGAAACACAGTTTGGCGCTGCCTGTTTTCTCCTGTAAAGAATCTAGTTATTTACAGCAGCTGAGTTGGGTCCGGGCCATTGTAAGATGGATTCTCGATCAATTCTAGCTTTAAGATTCCCCTTCAAAAATGGCCCCACAACTGCTTCAAAAGTGGAGTCCCTGGGGTTCTCTGAGCTGGGTTCTTTTCTTGCAAACGTTTCATTACCCAGCTAGGTAACATCTTCAGTGCTGAAATGGGCTGGGGTTTGCTCTCTACTTATATACTGTGGCCTGCCTTGCCAGTGCTGGGGGGGGGCATATGCTAATCGAGGAACTACCAGAGGAGCAAAACAAACCCCCCACCAGCACTGGCAAGGCAGGCCACAGTATATAAGTAGAGAGCAAACCCCAGCCCATTGTCAGGGTTTGCTCAAGGGAAGAAATTCATCTCATTATCTGTACAACGATATTATGTCTACGTGGATCATGTGAAAAACTTGTTAGTGTGTGTTGTGCATGTAAACTGCTATTTACTGCC
The DNA here is from genome assembly GCA_030867105.1 of Liasis olivaceus. NCBI lineage: Eukaryota > Metazoa > Chordata > Lepidosauria > Squamata > Pythonidae > Liasis > Liasis olivaceus. Next base: position 24,381,948 of record CM061360.1, read on the forward strand.
ACCTATTGGCGTGTGTATGTTAGTTACTCAGTGGGGGGGTACATACTGGCAATATAATGGGAGGACTATATGCTCAGCCTCTCAGTAGTGTCTTAGCCACCATGTAGTTAGTTTTTATGGGTTATGTAGTTGTAACTAATAACCAAGTAGTGTACCTCTTCTCTGAGAGTTTTTGGCTAGAGACTTTGTAGTGGATAAGTCTTGGATGCTGAATTTATGAGAAGAAGTGTTTTTTCCTATATTTTATATGCAACTTGTATTTTATGGAGTTTTGCATTTTTTATCAATAAAAACCAGATAGTATATGTTTTCTGGCTGGATTTCTTTGGAGAACAAAATATGGACATTGCATTTTGTAAAGCTCTCATGGTGATGTGTATTTTTCCTGAGCACATTTTCTGGAAGTATTGCTGCACTCTGCATAACACCCATTTCAGCACTGAAGATGTCACCTAGCCGGGTAATGAAATGTTTGCAAGAAAAGAACCCAGCTCAGAGAACCCCGAGGACTCCAGAGTTCAACCCTGAGCTACACACATTCGCCTCTATTGGTGCTTCAAAAGTATTTAAAAAAAATCAAAACAGAGTTAATCCAGCCTGCAGTGGAAGGCATTGGAATGTTTACTTGGCAGACTCACCAGAGCGCCCAGAGGCCAGCATGACTGCTGGCTGTGTGCAAGTTTGACAGAAAACGATTCCATATTAAAACATGAGACATCTCCAGGACGAATTCCAAGCTGACCCGAGGATCTGATTTAAAACACATTATTGGAAACGATCCAAATGCACAGTGGGAAACCTGGCCTTGCCGCAGAGCAAAGCCGCTGCACGGCAACAAGTTTGGATGTTTCAGGAACAGCAGCTTTGGGGGGTCTTCTGACCCAGTTTTATGGCAGAGGCATTACGACGCAATCCAAGAAGTGAAACATTCAGGTTCAGGAGCTCCTAATCGGAAGAGAAAAATTCCCTTCCCCAAGCCAACCTGGCTGCATGGCTAAGGAATATTTGGGTGTTTTCAGCCCTCCCCCACTGTTCAGCCGTCTCTAACCCGGTGTCCTGCAACTGTGGGGATGGCTCTTTCCAAACTTTCTAGCCAGCAGGATGATGGGGAACAGTCCTGTCTGGGTTAAACCCCGGGAAAAATGGTGTCTGCGCAGCCGCAATACTCCTTGTGTTCCATTTGGGATCCCGAGTTGCAGAACACCAAACAGCTGGCGTGGTGGGATGCTGCGGAGTGGTCCAGGTTGGGAGGAGAACATCCACAGCCTGCCCCGCCCAGCCACCGCATCCCGAGAACACCCTTACCACCTCCATATGGTCACCAACAAAATGCACAAAGATGCTTTCATTCCAGAGTTTTCTCTTTTCAAAAGGACTTGGAACCAGTACAAAGGGAAGCAATACAATAGGGCATTTCTAACACACAACTTTCCCCTACCCGAGAGAGTTGGCTTTGCTTAACCCTCGCCCGGTCTTCCTGCTACCACCAGTGAACCCAGTTTGATTCCTCTCCAGCCTGAAGGTTCTCTCGCAAGGCGGCGAGACCAACGGAGGCTCGGCCTGGTGAGGAGGAAGGAGGCAAGGTCCTTCTCACGATCCTCTGGAGTCCGGCACGTTTTCGCTCTCTCCCCATCGCCCAGAAGCCAACCCGCTGGCCGACGCCAGCCTCTTGCACCTTGAAGTGCTCTCGCCCCTCCAGCTTCTTAATCCTCCCGTCGGGCTGCGCTGTCAGGGCCGGTTCCAGCCAGCGCCCTCGGACGTTGGGCTCCGCTGGCACCACCAGCCACCATGGCTTCAGGTGCCTGGTTTTGGTGATGTCTCGGCCATGCCGCCGTTGGCCCTCCGGAGGCCACCCAGCTGCTCCAGCGTGGCCGAAAGAGGATGCGTCAGGCTGACCTGGGCGTTGCTAAAAGAGGCGATCCTGCCGCTGCCCCCAATCTGGATGTTGATGGTGGTGGAGTAACTGGCCTTCTGAGGACCCTTCTCGGGGGACCGAGCAGTGTCCAGGCTTAAGGGGGGCCCCCGTTTGGGGCAGCGCTCCCCCACTTCAAACTGCAGTCTCTGGGGGCTTGACCACCCCTCTTGGCTGATGTATTTCAAACGCAGGTCTGGCACGTTTGGCCACCTGATGCTGCCTAGTTCGTGGGAGTGGGGGGCGCTCCCGAAGGTCTCGGAGCTGTTGTGGGGGCCCCCCGATGTTTCCGGGTCCCCATTTGGGGCAGGTCCTTCGGACGGCCTGCTGCTGGGGAGGGTGCCCCTCTGGGTCCTGAGGCAGGCAGCAGGGGAGGGGAAGCCTAGTGTGCAGGGCTCTGGATGGGCCACGGGGGTAGGGGTCTGCCTCTGCGCGTGGACCCCCAGAGGCATGAAGGTGTAGGGTGGGGCTCCTCCTGGAGGGGGTGAGCACATCCTGGGCCTCACAGGGGACTGCACTCGAGAGCTGGGCGCCGAGGCAGAGGAAAAGGGGGGGCAGCGCTCGAGAGCCAGGGCTCCTGATGAGGAGGCCCTGCGTGGGGAAGGGGAGAGGGGCCCGGGGCTGACACACTGAGAGGAGGAGGAGGAGGAGGAGGAAGGGCTGGCCTCTGGCTTTCCCAGGTTTCGGTGGCGCTTGGGCGCCGCCTTGGGGAGTGAAGCCAAGGGGTTGGCTGGCAGCCTGGGTGCTTGGGGGTCCTCGGGGGGAGGGGCACCGTTTCTCTTGGCCAAGTTCTGGCTGATGCAGGAGGCGGCGATGTATCTGGAAATGGCGGCAGCGCTGGAGGAGAGGCACCGGCGGACGGGTGAGGAGGGGAGGAACTTGGGGAGCAGCACGCTCGGGCACTGTCCTGTGATGCAGGCTGGGGACTCTGCCCCAGCTGGGAAATCGGGAGAAAGGTGTTCCTGGGCTGGGACCCCTGAGGTGGGGGGCGACCCCTCTGCGGAGGAGTCCAGAGGCAGGGGCTGCGTGGCCCTGGCAGGTTCAGAAGCAGCAGCAGCAGCAGCAGCAGCAGCAGCAGCAGGACTTGGGGCGCCCCAGGGGGCACCCCCGCCCAGCACTCCAGGGGCATCCTGGCTGAACCCTGCTGCCTCTCGGTCCGTTCCCTTCCAGAAATGGGGGGAATGGCTCCTCTCCCCAGTGCTTAGATGGGGGCAGCCCTTTCCCTGCGCCAGGGGCGAGGCCCCCTCCGAGGGGCAGAAAGTGGAGCAGCCGGGCACCCTGGCCTTCGGTTCCTCGGGAGAGTCAGAGGAGGCGGAAGCATTTTCTGGCTGGTGGTCGCCGAGAGGCCGCTGCGGTCGGTGGGCAGTGCCGGCCTGCCCTGCTCCCCCAGAAGTGCCAGGGGGCGGCCTTGGCTGCAAAGGCTGAACGCCCTCCCCTGTCTTCTGGCCCGGCTCGGGAGAATCGGGCATTTCGTGGGCGCTCCTTCCTCCACGCTCCGTCTCGGGAGTGGATTTGGTGGATGAGAGAAGACCCCTCTTTGGGCTGGGGGCCACGGGGGGTGAAGGGTCCCCAGGGCACCCTGTCAACCAGGGAGACCTGGGGCTCCCTGCGTCTTCTTCCCCCATGGCGGCCGCTAGCGTCTCCTCTCCTCCCAAGGGAGGGGGCAGAGGGCACTGCAATTCTTGCTGCAGGGGGGCCAGGATCTCTGGAGAAAGAAGCTGGCAGGGCCCGTCGCTGCGTAGCACGAAGGCGGTTTCCCGGGTGGCGGCCACGAGAGGCGTGTTCTCCTGGATGCCGATCACGTGCTGAAGGGGCTCGTGGATGAGGACATGCCCGTAGATTTGGGGCTCGCCTGTGGAAGAGAGGCAGGAGGCAAGATGAAACGCCCGGCTTCCTGGAGGGGAGACCAACAACTGTGGGGCTTTGGATCCGTTTAGTCCACGGATTAATCCCCTTCTGGGTGGCCCATTCAACTGCAGAGGAAGTGGGAATGGAGAAAAGGTGCCCCGCTCCGTTTGGGGAGGCTGATGCCATGCTAATGTGCTGAAGAACACCGGAAAAGAGGCACCCTCTTATTTTTATATTGCTTAATAAAATGCAAACTGTTTCCAACGTCCTCCCGCAGCCGAAAAAGGCAGCTGTTCTGTGGGCTTGATAACATGATGGATGGAAAAGGCCAACCGCCAGAGCACCGACAGAACAGCCTCCCCAGTTAGCTCCTGGCTGGCCCTAACGGGACCAGGACAAGGGAACCCTGTACTAACCCTAATAAATAAGAACAATAGTGATGGAACAATCTGCCGGGTGGAGCCAGCCGTGGCAGTCTCAGCCAGCCGGGCCCACGGAGCCTGTGGAAGGGGCCTCTCCCGCCCAGAGGGCTGGGATCTCCTTGAGGGACCTCTGGGGACCTGAACAGTCCCCACAGCTCCCCACAACAGCGGGGCGTCTGGGATCGGGAAGCTGCGTGCCCAGGAATGAGCCTGCCGGGCAATGCCCAGAACGAGGGCAGAGCTGGTGCACAGACCCTGAGCCAAGGGGAAGGGTGGAGGCGCAGGAGAGCGAGGGAGAGGCGTCCATGGGGCGTGGAAGCCAGGATCAGGCTAACTTAGGCTTAAATAATAGGACTTTTAGCCAGCTGCTAAATAGCCCCTCCACTTTACAGCCGGCATGGACAGTCCTGCCATTTCCCTCCATTTTTAAAGGGTAACCTTTTGCATTCTGCACTGTCTCTTAACATATATTATTAAGTGTATACTAAGCTTTTTGATAATGTTGCATTTTAATCATTACTTTTTATCTTTTATCGTGATCGTTTTTATCTGTTATTTTATTCAGTTGTTGTACGCTGCCCAGAGTCGCTTTGCGTGAGATGGGCAGCTATGTCGATGTGATATATATATATATATATATATATATATATATATATATATATATATATATGTAAATAAATAAATAAATAAATAAATAAATACACACACACACACACACACACACACACACACACACAGGTTTTCTGCGTATCTTCCCCATAATTAATTGAAGTTGCTCATGAGCCATCGTTATCGCACAAGTCCTCTTGGCTTCCTTCTCAGACACGCAGAGGCGCCAGCTGCCGGCCCCCAAAATGCAAATTCCCCCACGGAAGCGCTTGTAAAAGGCCACCGTGCTTGTTTGCAAGCAACCTTCAGACATGTCTTCCCCACGCATCATTTTGGAGGGTTTTGGGGTGGAGAAAGACTAATGCTCTCGGATGGTGACATCTGCCCGGGCCTGAGATGAGCATGGTGCGATATGCAAAGGCGGCTATTGTGCCAGTCTGCCTAGCCCAGCATGCTGTGTGAACCCAGCCCTGGCTGGACTCCTTGGGAGACGAGGGCAAGGCAGAGGCTCCCCCAAGGGCTGGCAGGGTTCACTCACACTGGGGGATGATGCTTCCTCCTTGCCAGCTCTCCTGCGGGGCAACCTGGCTCCTGCCCGGGGCCACCTGGTGGGGGCCCCGGGGCCGCACCCCGGGCCTCTCCAAGCCCCACTTCTGGGACTTCAGCCGGCTGATCTTCTCGCTGTACATCTTGGCCAGCGCTTGCACCTTGCTGAGGATCCGCTCGGAGTTCTCCAGCAGGCAGGGCTCTCCATTGTTCTGGTAAAGGTCCCAGGAGGGGAGGAAGGGCGCAGAGGTGGGGGCGCCCTCCTTCGCCCACCTTTCCCTCCCATCCGGATCCCTGCCAGGACCTCGGAGAGGGTCCTCCAGGTCCGAGTCCTCCACGATGCAGAGGGGCTCCGCGTAGGTGGGCCTTTCGGGGGAGAAGGCTCCCCGGGTGATCCCCTGGCCCCCCTTCTTTGGGGCGTCCCTGGCACTCCGCTCCTTCTCCTGCCAAGCCCTTCGGATCTCTGCACATGATCGGAACCCGGGCTCGGTGGGATCCTCCTCCAACCCATTCCTCCGCTCCTGCTGCTTCCTTTCTCTCCCCGAAGCCTTTGGGGGAGCATCGGAGGGGACGTCCCCAGGCTGGGGTTGCCCCTTCTCTGCCTCCTGCCCCTGAGCCTCGGGGCTCCCGGGCTGCACGGGGAATCGGCCCCCATCTGAATGGTTCTGCTCAATCCTTGTGGGCGGCCGACTCCGCACAGAGGTTTTGGGGATGGAAAGCTGTTGGCTGTTGCAAGACTGGCCCCAGCTCCGGCACGACTGGCCAGGTAGGGGGCGGAGCCTTCTGAGCTTGGCCCCGCCCTCTTCCTCTCCCAGAGCCTCCTTCTGCTTCAAAATGCTGTTGAACCGCAGGACAGATTCTCGAACCACCCCAGCAGGAACGGGGGGGCCCCCCTCCTCCTTGGCGACCTCTGGCCCCTTCTTGGCCCCTTCCACGCTTTCATAGTAGCTCTGGATCTTCTCCAGCAGAAGCCAGTCATCCCCGGTCAGGGTGGAGTCCACCTCGGCTCTTTTCTCCACCCTGCCAAAGTCCCCTGGTGAGGTTGGGGGGCACGAGCGTGGCTGGCTAGATGGGCCGGGGGACTGGCTTCCCTCCTGGGCTGCCTCCTGCCCTATGGAGACAGAGCCGCCGGGCTCCTCAAAGGTGAGATCTTCCAGGACGTGCAGAGGAGATGGACCAGCCGACTCCTGCGGCCGCTGCGGCTCCTCTTCTTCGGAAGAGTCGCTGCCAAAGGGGCGATGGAGCGTGGGGAGCAGCTGTTCTTGGAGGGGGCTCCCTTGGGGAGGAAGAGGGGGGCCTTCCTCCTGGAAGACCCCGTTCTCCTCCTCCTCTTCCTCCTCTTCCGCTTTGTCCTCCAGTTCTTCTAAGGTATTGTTGGGTGAGAGCTGATCCTGAAGGGAGGGAGAGGGCAGACAGAGGCTTAACACCGTGGACCTCCCCTCCCTCTCTGGGGTGACTTCATCCAAGCTTTTCCTTCGGTCCAGCCATCCCTGATCTGCCCTCCCAGGGGCTTAAGCTCCATCTCCCTGCATGTCCCCAGGGTGGGCAGGGAGAGAGACACCCCACAGAGATCCCGTCCAGCCCCTCTGGAGGACATCAGATTGGCCCATCCAGCTGTCCTTCAGTAAGCCCTTTCAGCAGCAGTCCAACCAGGAATCTTGGAGGGTAGCAGTTGCCCGTGGTCAGTCCTTGCCCTCCTTAAGAGAATGCAACAGGGGAGTGCTTCTGAGCACTCGCAGAATGCTTTCCCCCTCCCCTGAGCTCCTGCAGCTGTGCTGCTTCAATGCTTGAAGATGGAAGCCACACCCTAGGCAGTGTTCCTCAACCTCAGCAACTTTAAGATATGTGGACTTCAATTCCCAGGATTCCCTGGCCACCATGCTGACTGGGGAATTCTGGGAGTTGAAGTCCACATACCTTAAATTTATGAAGGTTGAGGAACACTGCCCTACAGGGTTCCTCTGAGGGTCACCCTCTCTTATGTGCCTCAACAGGCACATGCTTCAAGTAGAGTGAGCCCCATGGGGTCCTCCCACCAAAGGCCCTTGGAGCCACCTAAGCGCGTGCTCCAAGATACATTCTAATGGACTTGTTGGTGAGATCCCTACCGTGCCTTCTCCCCAGGAGCTGAAGGCAACAACAACAGCACCCCCTCCTCCATTTCTTCTCTGCCACAAAGGACCCTGAAGGAGGGCTCGAGGCCCTACTGAACCTCCATGTCTTCCTCGTGAACTGGGACCTCCTTGTTCTTAACCCAATGCCTCTACGGCTACCCAGACTGGCCCTTTTTGCACTTTTTCCCAGCTGTCTGCTGCAAACCATTCGTGCTTGTGGTTGCTGGGAAGGTTTCGTAGCCGTGAGTCCCACAAGCTCTGGAGGAAAGGGAAAGACCTCCCCATGCCCCTTCCATCTACAAATCCTCTTTTTCTCCACGTGACTTGGAACGTGGACATCTGCCACCCCTGCCGCCCCCGAGAGGTTACCTGCAGAGCCAAGCTGGGGGCTTCCGAGCTGCTTTCTCCCCAAAACCTCGCTTCCCTTCCGCTCTCCTTGTCCAGGCCCCGCTGGCTAAGCAGCTCCAGGATCTCCTCGGTGATGGAGAGGTTCGTGGTGAGGGGGTCTCGCGCCAGGGAGAACTCGGCCTCCTCCGCTTCCAGATCCGAGTGTTCGGCTTCCTCCTCCGGCTTGGCAGAGGCCAGCATGCACGAGCCGCCCGAGGCATGGAGGGGCTCGCTGGCGGGGAATAGGCGTCCCTCGCTGTCAGCATGCTGCAAAGAAGAAGGGCCGCGTGACTGCCGTGTCGTTACAAGAGCCATCGGGGTTTGTCAAAACGCACCATGGGCAATGGCGCACACCTCCCTTTGGGGGCATCCAGCTAGATGGTGTGAGCTATTTTTGATGCTGGCACGATTTTAGAACAAATCTTACCTTTGTGTAACACTGCACTGTAAAATAATGCAAGGCATTTTGCAATAATCCATGCCACTCTTAGTTTCAGCTTTACAATTCCAGCTAATTTAGGTTCATTAACATCTCAGAGTTCTAGTGAACATTGATATTTTTTCCTTATTTCTAAAGGTTTAAATTATCTACGTTACTAGCAACTGCTAACTTATATTGTACAAATACCACTGTACCAGCTAATATCTGTATTCTGTAATTAAGATGTATCTGTATTAATTAAGATGTATTAACTGCATCTTATAACACAATAAAACAATTATTTCTTGGGGGGAGAAAGCATACTAGGGAAGGGCAGTGTACTAGATGTTTATAGCCTTGTATTGTAGGACAAAAAGCCACATATGAATATAAAAGACAAGCAAACAAATTAATCTTATCCATCTGCGCACACCCTAGCAACCACTTCACCACATGTTCTGGCTGCCAAGCAGTCTGCAAACATCACGGCCTTTAAAAGGATGAGAAACCCAGTACCGAGGAAGCTAAATTTTAGATCGGCATCACGAGAAGAGACCTGTTATTCTTCTCCCAAGATGGTAACAGATAAGAAGGAAAGGTTTTGCTGACCTAATTAGGTCAATAAAATCTGGATTCCCTGCATTCTCTCACCGCCATTTCTCATGCTGCATCTTCTAGTTTGGTGTTTCTCAAACTTGGCCACTTCAAGACATGTGGATTTCATCTCCCAGAATTCCCCAGACAGCATGCTGGCGCCAGAATTCTGGGAGATGAAGTCCACATGTCTTGAAGTGGCCAAGTCTGAGAAATACTGTTCTAGCTGGTTTAAGCCACTGAACTGAGTACTAATTCAAGGTATTAAATTGCCACCATTTTCTTCACTCTTTGCTAGAACTTCAGCAGCAATCTTTGGAATTGCAATGTTTATGAACATTTTCTTTAAAGGAAGTGCCTTTTGTTATCTAGTTTGCCTTTCTGCTCTCTGATATAAACCAATTTCTGGAAGGTCCTTTCTTAGGACAGAACAGAGGAAAGGAAAAGGAATATCTTCCTATAAGAAACTTCCCGGAGGAACAGCTGAAGATCACATCTGGGGAACTCACCTTCAATCTGGGCACATCTGAGAAGGTCCCAGCAGGGGAAGGATCAGGGCCGGGGAGAAAAGAAAAGAAAAGAAAACTCTCGTCAGAGGCATTTCTTTCTTCACGGGAAATTCACAGGATCATTGCATTAATCCATTGCAGCAACTGTGGCAGACGTTTTATGGACCGGGGCCCAATTCCTCTGAGTATTACGCTACAGACCAAGTGTTGACAACTCCCTGAAAATCAAGGCAGCGCCCCAGAGTTGCGGATGACGAAGTGGGCTGTGCCGTTCTGCGTCTCAAAGACATTTCTTGCGATGAGTCATGAAACAAGACCTGCGAAGGCCCAGAGGTGGGGTCCTCAGTGCTTCACTGCAAGGAAGAGCCAGCCCTGTTTTTCCGGGAAGCTGCGGGCAGTTCGAGGGAAAGGGCAGTTCCCAGGATGGCCTGTTTCTTTTTGCCTCATCTAACCAAGCCTTGGAGAGAGGCGCGAAACGTTTTACAAAATTAGATGAGAGGACACAGTTGAAATAGCAACGCCCCCCCTCTTTTCCCCCAAGATGAGCTTCTCCTCTGACTCCCTGCTTCATCGGAGCAAAGGACTCCAGCTGTTTTTATTTCAATAATGGAAGGCGCGAACGCTGCGCTGGTTGGAAGGTCTGGGGTCACAAGGACTCCCACAGGGCAGGACCCCGACGCCAGGGTTGCGTCCTGCGCTAAGCCACAGACAAGCAGACGGGGCCTGACCTGCCCTAGGTTTTCTTACCCGAGGGGGGTGGGAGGTGGAAAGAAAACTCAGCCTCAGAATAAGGAAGCCACCCAAGAGGAATTTTGGGTGTGACCTTCCGTCCTGTATGCGGCCCCGTGCAGGATGCTGACAACGGGGGAGTCTGACTCCAGACCCACCCACCCCAACTGAACACCCAGAACGAAGAGAAGAAGGACTTACTTGCTGGATGAAATACGACCTGGGATTCCTTGGCGGGTTCTGTAAGGCGGCAACCGAGGGAGAAACGTTAATTGAGATCTACGTTTGCATGAAAGGAGGGGGAGAGATCAAGAAGATTAATCTGATAATAGAATGAAATCATCCTGACTTGTTCGGGCTGTACTGGCTCGATGGGTATTTGACCTCTAAGCCAGTCAAAAGTTGTTCTAACTGGGTTGGTTTAGATTTCAAGTCCTGCTGAATCCTTTGCAAAGCACCAGCTGGATATTAATAAGGAATCCTGTGAAACCCGGTTCTGAAACCTCGCACTGATGACGTTGCCTAGCTGGGTAATGAAACGTCTACAAGCAAACAACCAAGCACCCCAAGGACTCCAAACCTAGTTCTACATATTCAATTCATGATTTAATGAAATAACGGATTCTAAATGGTATGACAATTGTAAATTCTTGGTTTACGGACTGGTGTTTTATTTTCCAGCTGCTATGTCTTTTCTCACTTTCTTCTTTTTTTCTTCTATGTAGTCATTTATTACTTAAATGTTTTAAAGTAGATACATTTTTTTAAAATCTTTTTTTAAAAAGTCAGGAATCCTGTGAAATCTGAAAGTCTACACATTCTGACGCTGACATTATTACTTTCACATTTGGGGTTGACAGAGGTTCTGCCTATGGAATCCAGTGGCTGAAGATTTTAGCAACACGATTATTTTACTGCTGGTTCCTCTCCTCTTTCAAAGAACTTTTGCATCACAGAAGGGACCGTTGTGTTAAAAAGGAGGAAGAGAATGGGCAAGAATTAATAATGAATAACGTTCTTTGTCAAGATAATGGGCTGCATAAGGATGAGCAACCTTGTGGGAAGGGAGCTAGGGACAAACTCAGTGGAGGCAGGACAAACATGGTCCTTCAATTTAATTTTAATTATTTTTTCCATTAATTAACTATTGTTTAATTAAGTACCTCCCAGGTATTGCCTCCTGTTGTCACATTCCACCCAAACTTTAGCAGCTGCTAAATTTAGCACACAAACACACACACAACCCCACCAGGCTGTAGGGACTGTGTTTGTAGAACCAAGTGATGCTTTTGAGTCACCACTGGCACTCCACGATTTGGCTCCGAGCAAGAGGGTTGGCTAAGAATAATTAAGATTTCTGATCCCGGACTAGAAGGATTGCTGGAGAGACGATTTTGGGAAACACTCCTCTAAGCCCAGATGCCCTACAACAGTGTTTCTCAACCTTGGCGACTTGAAGATGGGTGGACTGCAACTCCCAGAATTGCATGGCTGGCTGGGGAATTCTGGGAGTTGCAGTCCACCCATCTTCAAGTCGCCAAGGTTGAGAAACACTGCCCTAGAAGGTTGTCGCACAAACACCGTGCTTATGCTTCTCCAATGATGCTCTCCAGGTCAGGGCAGGGCTGCAACTTTCCCTCGCAGGCTCACCCCGGAAGCCTTATGCAAGTGACCAGCTGCCCGGCTCTGTCCGAAGAGGCCATCTGGGGCAGAAAAGGGCTTCTGGAACATGGACCGGGAGGATGAGCATGTCTCATGGCCTGCTGGCGCCCCCTGGTGTCCTCCTGCAGAATGTGCATCACGCTTGAGGAACTGCTGGTCTGCGGATGCTTGGGACGCCCACGCTGGGCAGCCACACCTCTTTCTCCAGGTAGCTCACCTGACTGCCTGCGGCCACGGCGATAAGAGCCACTTTTCTCCAGCAGTAGAATGGGGCAGCTTCGCCGGACTCTCTCTGGACTATACATGGATTCTGGAGGCTCTGAAAGACAAAATCTGAGTTGAATCCTGGCTGAGATTCAGTTGGCAGCCCAGTCTCCGTGGGGATGATCCTGGAACCCCCAGTTCCACTCTGAGCCCGTTTCCTGAAGGCCACCTTTAAGGAATTCTGGGTTTAGGGTTTAGGAACGCAACTGTCTTCCTTGCTGCTTTTCCACGGCTTGCCTGGTTTCCTTTGGCAAGCAATGGGATGCTGGCTGGGGAATTCTGGGAGCTGAAGTCCACACATCTTAGACTTGCCAAGGTTGAGAAACACGTGCCAGGACTACAACTCCCAGCCTTCCTAGGCAACAGGGCTGAAGAGAATTCTGGGAGTTGTGGTCCAAGCCCTTTCTGAATGCAGAAGGCTGATTTGGGGCCCTTTAGCCATGAGAGACTGAAGAAAGATTGCCTCCAAACATAGAGGCTTCTTCGACACCCATCCTTAGATCAAGCCTTTAACCTCCCTCCTGCGATGCCTCCGAGAAGCCCTCTAACCACCAGGTGGATCAATGAATTCTTGACCACCCAGGAAGAGAAAGCTCCTGCAGAGATGCTGGTCCAAGGCCCTGATCCGTTCTCACCTGATTGGCGCCGACTGCGAATGCACGCCCTGGAGTCATCCAGCTGAGGAGAAGGCAGGGGCTTCTTGGGGGACTCGGGGCTGAAGATGACATCTGGGGAACCTGGGGAGAGGAGGGAACCCCGTCACTCGGAAGGTGAATGGCCAAAGGCTTGACCTCTCAGACAAGGACAGACAGCTTGAGCTCCGTCCTGGGAATGGGGCTGGAGGCGGGTGAACCCTCAGAGTCTTACCCTGGAAGCTGTTCTCCAAGAGGACTTGCTTCGCCTGGAAAGAGAAACACAGCACCACAGAGAGATGATCGGGAGCAAGAAAGGGAACGCTTTGGGGGTCTTGTTGCTCAAAAACAGCTCTGGAGGATGACTCCACACCCTGCACTAAAAACTGTGTGTTGTTTGCTTTTGGCTCCGGGTAGGGTGACTTACGATCTTCCGCTAGGCACGGGGGTGTCTCTCAGCCTCCCGACCTCCTAGAAGGGGAAGCCGTCCAGCGGTGCCGCACCGCAGCCAAAAAGAATTGCCAGACAATTTGGAATATTTTTTGGCTCTGAGCAGGTTTAAAAGCGGAGGGGGGGCCGGAGGCCTCCGAGAGTCAAAGTGTTCTCACTCCCCCTTGAAACCCACCAAAAACCACGCTGCAATTGCAGGGGTGCTGTCTGGAGCAAAGGGTTGCTTAACTAACCAACAAGCTGTGGTTAATACCCCCTGGCTCAGTATGGCGTCAGCTCTAATGTTAATAGAAGCGAAGGTAGGCAGCGGCTGAGTCAGTGGGTGTGGAATTGGTCCCAAGGGGTGAAATGTTGATTCTTGATTTTCTGCCTCCCTCTGAACAAATGGATTGCAGAGAATAAGGCATCTTCTACAGAATCATTTTATCCTCCTCATCCATCTTTTCTCTACTTCATGGAAGGGCAACATCTAGATCAGTGTTTTTCAACCTTGGCCAGTTTAAGAGGCTGGGGAATTCTGGGAGTTGAAGTCCACACCTCTTAAAGTGGCCAAGGTTGAAAAACACTGGTCTAGATGCTTTCCCCCAGTATCAAGAACCCACTCCCCAAGTTCAGAAAAATCCCAGCCCCCCCCCCCCCATTACCTTCTGTGGAATAGACGCCGGGTGATTCTCCACAATCAAGCGTTTCAGGTAATGGATCCAGAGTCGCTTTTCTTCCTGGTTCCTCACCTGCAGCAGCAGAGAAGGAATGCCGTTGGGGGCGTTTCTGCAGCCCAGAAATCCAGGAAGAACTAGCGTAGCCAATTTGCAACCGAACACACTTCAAATATTGTGTTAACGGAAGCAGTCTTGGCTGCCCTTCTGCCCCATGCTCCTTTTCCTGGGGAGTAACTGTGTCCCACAAAAACCCTTAATGTGGCTCAGCTCTTGCTGGAGCACTGTAACCTCCTGCTGGGGCAATGGCACACTGACCCCCGTTGACGTCCAGGTTGGATTCTCCTTCTGGGCAACGGACCTATTTTGAGAATATTACTCGGCTGAGGAGCAAAGACATGCGTCTACTGTTCTTACTCCAGAGTTACAGGAATCTACCAATGATGGATATGAACCAATGGATGGGCAATAGACAGGCCATGGTTCTGTGGCGGTTCAATCAGGAAAAATGGATTGCAAAAGACTGAAATAAAACTGTTTAAGGCACAGGCTCGGGGCAAGATCAGGGTTAACGCTGTGGGATCAAGGGGCAATCCAGTGGCTGCCTGGGTCTGTAGCTGCAAGTGAGGAAAAATCTGAATTTTCCCCACCCTATGGCTTCCCAGGAAGAAATGCATTCTAAGCCCATTTCAGGACAGAGGCTTCCCCACGGGGCTTTCCCCTAAAGGCTCATGGCATTCCAAGAATTTCCCAGTGAGCAGCTGCTGGAGCTCGGCACCTCACCTGGACCGTGTGCTGCTGCTTGGGGATGGAGAGGTCGGAGATTTTGAAACTCAGCGGGTCCTTGGTGTTCTCTTGCAGCGCCAGGTTGCAGCACTGAAAAGCCAGAGGGGAACGTCACTGGAAAGGCAGCATCTCCTCACGTTGGGGGGGGGGCTGCCCTGGAAACGTTCCCAGGATGCCCCGAAAATCTAACTCAGTGTTTCTCAGCCTCAGCAACTTTAAGCGGTGCGGACTTCAACTCCCAGAATCCTGGGAATTGAAGTCCGCACCGCTTAAAGTTGCTCAGGTTGAGAAACACTGATCTAGCTCTCCCCAATTCTCCTCCTCCCCCAGATCCCTGGTCCTCCTTACAAAGATGTGGCTCTTGTAGACGAAGGCTTCCCCGCGCCGCTTGGCTATCAGCAGGACCTTGCTGAGGAGAAAGAAGACCCTCTCCTTGCGGGCTCGCGGCACCCGGAACTGACCCTCCAGGATCAGCTCCCCAAACGCCCCCAGCTCCGGACCAGTCCAGCCAGCCAGTGCGCCCTGGATCTCCTAGAAGGGAGAAGGAGAGGCTTCAACTCACGAAAAGGGGAAGACTCCCTTGAGTGAAAGTGGATCACTGCGGCTTCGTGGATTTGAATCCCTGCACAGGCAGCATGACGCAGTCTAGATGGAATTCAGTTGACTTCTGCACCCACAGCCACTCTTCCAGTCTTGCTGGAATAAATCTAAGGCTATTCCCACCCTGTCCGGGCCCTAACAGGCTCCAGACGCCAGAATAGAGCCACAACTGCATCTCATGTTTTTGGCACCCCAATAGAAGTTTCTTGACAGAATCGTCTCCTGGGATTTTTCCCTCCAGTTCCTTGTTTCCATCCTCCATAACCAGGTCTGACCCTACTTAGATCAGCCCATCAGAGCCAAACGCATTCCTCACAGCCAGGGAAGGGATGTGTGTGTCTGGCCTGCACTCAGTGCGTGTGCGTGGGTGTGTGCGTGTGTGTGTGAAAAAGGTAAAAGTGGTGGCCACAGCCATGTGATCAAAGCCCTGCCCTTTTATACGTGCGTGGCACCCTTTTTCAGGTGACCCATTCCCTCCTGGAAAAGGAGGAACGCCAGGAATGGGGCCTGAAGGATTCCATGAAGAATCCTCATGGCATCTGGCAGGCCACCCCACCCTCCCCCAAGCCAAGCCCAACTGGATTCTAGCTGGCCAGTGCCAATGCAGGAGACCGGGCTTCGTCCCGAGATTTATTCATTTTTATTGAGGGTTTTTAAAAGGCTTTGGCTACCCCTCGGTGAAAGATGTCTCTGACTGTTCACCACCCAGAACCTCTGGGGATGAGCAACGCACAGACACTGCAAATCCACAAAGGAGATCTGGGCATTAGGCACGGCATGCCTGGATCCTCCCAACCGCCCGGGCAGTGGGACAGGCTGGCTGAAATG
The DNA here is from genome assembly GCA_030867105.1 of Liasis olivaceus. Lineage (NCBI taxonomy): Eukaryota > Metazoa > Chordata > Lepidosauria > Squamata > Pythonidae > Liasis > Liasis olivaceus. Next base: position 24,397,917 of record CM061360.1, read on the forward strand.
GCCCAGGTGAGCTTGCTCTCCCCAGTCCCAAAGGACAGATTCTGCCCGGTGCCAGGAAGGGCCCGTACCTGCAGCCGGGCGGCGTGCTCTTGTTTCCGCTTCATGTCATTGATGTACCAAGCCACCGCCGTCATGGTGATGCTAGCCTCTTCCACCGAGTCGTAGCCAGGGCTGCTCTTGTCGTAATGTTTGGCTAGTTCCTGGGTAGAGGGAGAGCAAGTTTGAAAGAGTGGTCGGAGACAAGGGAAGTTCATTCAGCGGGAATCTGAGAAACAACTCGGAAATTATAGATCATCCTCTGGATAAGAGAATCCAGATTTCACATGTGGCACAAATCCATACAGCACCTTAACGTTCAGGAATGGTTCCCGGGCAGAGTTAAATTCTGCATCCGGTTTACTTTTTATATAGGACGCACAGAAGCATGCTTCCACAACCGAATAAACCATTCTTCCAAAGAAGGAAGCAAAGATTTTTCTCCAAGACTTGTTAGCTGCACTGAGAGCTTTGGAAGTGGAAAAGCTGACCAAGTCTCTGTAATAAGTACAGCATGCGCACACATACAATACCGGGGACTGGCCCAGCTTTCCTCCCCGCTTTCCCCATCTCTTCCCCAGACGAGGACCACGTGGCGAGCCCTGCCCAGAGCCACGAGGCGGCACCACTGACCTGCAGCAGCAGATGGTACTTCAGAATTCGCTGGACGGGCTTGAGAAGGTAAGTCTCCAGTGGCAGCGAGTGCGACAGCGTGACCTGCCTCTCCCGGAAGAACCTGGCCAGGGCATCATCCTCCATGCACTGCCGGAGCACCGAGACAGAGCTTGTGGTTGGGGGAGAGGGAAGGGAAGGGAAGGGAGAGGAGAGACGGACATTTAAAGCATGTGCCCACGTGCACGTACCTGGGGGGGGCAGGCAGGAGCCGGGGAGAACATGTGATTTGGGGGCAGGAGAGAGAGAGAGACATACAGCTTTTCTCTCCTGCCCCCCAGGACCTCGCATTTTCAGCGTGTAAGGGGAAAATTAAACTTTCTTGTCTTCAGGAACATAAAGAAGGAAAAGAACTGCAGAGGCAGAGGCAGAATTCTGCCTGGTGGCCGTCCGGCGCAGAATGCAGGACAAGGACCAGACCCCCCGGCCAGAAAGCCCCTTCTTGGCAGTGGTACCTGCCCCTCTCCAAAATGGGTGACCTCCTATTCGACCTTTGGGGGCTGGAGAAGGGCATTCTCTTCTTTCCCACACAAAAGGAGAGGGCTTATTTTGCATTTCTTGCCCACATTTTTCATGCTTTTTGAAAACAGTTTTAACTTATTTTTGCTACTGTCTGCCAACCAGCCACTCCAAGACGCAACTGTGGAGGGCGCATAATAGACATCTATGAGACAAATCCAGCAGGGACAGAGCCTGCCAAGCGAGGGGCAGAGCGGGACTAGAGGTTGGGGAAAAACTGATACAGGCTGCGCTGAAAACCACAGGGTGAAGGAGGAGATTCACGCCTCCTTGATTTGTATAGGAATTTGTACTTACTTGGGGTAGTTCATGCAGTACAAAGTATAGATATCAAATTCTTCACTCTGTAAAATTTAATTGGACACCATTAAAGTGCACCGCAGTGTGCATGGGGAATGTCATTTCTCTGACTGCTATTAGGAAGGCCAGGTTTATAGGGGCTCCAAGCCCCCAGAAGCGTGCAGGGAGAGACCAGCTGGGTCTTTTCCTCCCGCCCCCCACACCCTTGTTGAATTCCATGAAACACGAGGGTAATTCTCCATCGGCAGGGGACCGGCTCTCTGGTCAGTCTCTGAGCAGAGGTCAAGCCCTGCCTTTTCACTGACGCATCTGCAAAGCCAAGATGACCTCTGCAGGGGTGCCCCAAAACTGGAAGAGGAGATTAGTTCAGCTTTCCCCAGCAGATGTGGATGCCAATTGATCTGGGGATTCCCACGACAGTCTAAATCAGTGTTTCCCAACCTCAGCAACTTGAAGATGTGTTAACATGTGCTATGCCATGCAGGCTGGGGAATTCCGGGGGTGAAGTCCACACATCTTAAAGTTGCTCAGGTTGAGGCACACTGGCCTAATTGATTACAGGTGGGATGAAAACACAAGGAGGAGGAGGAGGAGGAGAGGAAGTCAGGCACTTACCCTCTGCACAAAGCAGTCCGCGACCGCATGGGCACTGGTGTTCCGCTCCAGATCTTCCAGGAGCTCACTGCCCCAAGAGAGAGAAAGGCATTGGAAAGAGGGGATAAAGGAGGACGTTTGCAATGGGTCACAGCTTCCCCCCACTTTCCTGAAGGAACTCTGCCTTGCACCGGCCCTGCCAATTTGTCCTAGACGGCCAGCAGACCGTTCGCACGTGTTCGTGAATTCTTTGCAAACACAAAGGGAGGATGCCCGCACTTAGCGGCAGGGCCAAGGGCAGCAAGGGGTTTCTTGCCCGTGGGGCAGGCCTCTGGACCGAGGCATGAGTGGGAAGGGGGCTTGGGAGGAGAGGGCTCGCCAACCGCCTCATTCCTCCCACCTTCCCTGCATATTCCATCAGCGCCTCCCCACCGAGTTTGCTAAGCTGCAAAACTATCCCAGATGGGAAATCAGATGGGTTGATGGAGCTCTTGGCAATGGACCAGTTTTTAAAAGGCGAAAAAGCAGCAGGAGGCCGAGGAAAGAAGAGAGGGGCTGGGGGAGGAACTAAAAATAAACGCAGCAGGTGGCGATTAGCCAAAAAGTCTTGTTGGGGAACAGTGTTTCTGCATCTTCCCCACCCCCGAGACCTTCCTTACCTGAAGGGAAAAGGGAGGCGGTGGAGAGGCAGAAAGAGAGAGATGCGTTTTAAAAACGGAGCCGTACAAAACCCATATTCTCCTGGAATTCTGTCTCAAGGTGATGCGCTCAGTTTAACATGGAAGGGGCCCCATTTCAGCTCTGGCCAAGCTAATAAATGTTTCCCTCTCTGCCTGTGGCGCCCGAGAATTGCTTGCAGGGAATTAGGAGGAAAAGGTCTGCAAGCCAGAGGAATCCGTTCCTTCCCTTTCCGTGTTTATAGGCCTTAGACAATTTACGAGGTGAAACGTGGAGAGATGGGTCAGCGGGAAAAAGGGTAGCCGAGCTTGAGGGACCTGCCACTGTGGGCCTTGCCTGAGCAACGTCAGTTGCAGGTCTGTCCTTAGGACTCCCCATCGTGAGCCTTGAAGCATAACGTATGCGTGGGGGGAGTGGCGCAAAAAGACTCAGTGCGTGCTCAGAGGCACTCTTCACAGGTTCTAGTTCTCAGCCTCAGTGCTCACGGCAGGATCGGGCTAAAGCACTGGGTCACGGAAACGGCACCATGAAGAGAGAACCGGAGAAGATCTGCCAGGTCTGAGCAGATGTTCTCTCCCCGCATCCCGCTCTCTGTTGCTCCTTCCTTCACATGTCAGTCTGAAATTAGCAAATACAGAGGGAGACCCCCTGTTTTGGATAGATGGTCCGCCTCGGCCCCTCCGGCTCACCTGGGCCTGGAGCCAAGGCACCTTTCCTGCCAGGAAGAGGCTGCTCCAAGCCCCTGGCTTCTGTGTTCTTCCCGGCCTCCATCTTCTCCCCCCTCCCACCCCATGCTCCCCTTTCTCAGCCCCTCAATCCCCAAGTCCTACTCAAATTACAGGCTCAGCGAATTCCAAGCTTAGAAACGTTTCCTTGTCAAGAAACCCCCCGTCATCCTCTCCTTGTTAACGGCTGCAAAGACAGATCACGGATCAGACTGAGCCTGCTGGGAAAATGAACTCGGGGGCAAGACACCGGGGGGGGGGGGGGGCTGGCCCAGTTTGATCTGTGGATTGTTTTTCCTCCCTGCCTTGTGAAGGGGGGGTGCAGTTTCAGAGTCTGGCACCGGACAGCTTCAAATCTGGGGCACATTTCAATGAACCAGGTGAGGAAAGGAAGATGCTAAAGCAAGAGACATGGAAATCAGCAGAGGCAGGAGGGCTGACCGAGAGGAAATACGCAAATAAAATACACAATCCCCAGCTGGGGAGTCTCTGGATTCAGCATTGCTCCCCAGCTTTGGAAATAAGTATTGTCCAGGTGGAAGACTTAGGGGCCAGGTGGAGCATCCACAGTAAAGGTCAAAATCGGCAAGACGGGAGACGGGGTGGCCGGAAGCAAGCCCCAGGTTCAAAAGGGACGGGGCTTATTTGCAACTCTCTTGCCGGTTTTGTCCCCTCCCTGAAGATGCTGCTGACCCCATCACAAATCTGGGAGTTGGGGAATACATACAAAAGACCCCACTTTACAGCCCCCAATGCCTAGAGATGGAATATTAAGGCTAATAGTCCATTAATCAGTTAGAGGAGGGGAAAAGTATGCTTGTTCTTCTTATGAGATACGGAACGAAAGGGTGGTGGATAATGAATACAGGAGTGGTTCATGTAGGGCAGTGTTGTCCAAACTTGGCCACTTTAAGATGAGTGGACTTCAACTCCCAGAATTCCCCAGCCAGCATGGGAGTTGAAGTCCACTCATCTTAAAGTGGCCAAGTTTGGACAACACTGATGTAGGCCATCAACCTGATGTTCCTTCAATATCTTTCACCATCTGCATCTAATCAAGGTTCAAACCTGCCCTGGCAAGCTCTTTTCCCGGCCCTGCCCCTTTAGCAGCACCTTCATCTCCTCCCCAGCCGTCCCAGGAGAGAAACAGGTTTATGTCCTCCTGAGCTGCGTCGGTGTCAAAACAATGTTTTCCTCCTGGTTCTGACATTGTTCAAGGTCAGGTGCAAAGGGTGCATAATCGGTTAGGCTTTGCCATCCCCGTTCTTGGAGGGAAGGGACCGGGGACTGGCCGCGTCTGCAAACAGAGTCGAGAGAGATACGCGCCAGGGAGTTTTCTCCCAACTTAAGGATGGCGCAGAGCCCTTTAGCCCTTCGAAAGTGAGGAAACGCCATTAGGAACTGTAGAAGCAGCTGGATATAGTTCAACCCACGTCCAGGAGATTCCCTGCTTCTGCAGTAGATGGGCAAAATGTGGGCAGTTTTTTGCCAACTCTCCATGGAGATCTTAGGAAACCAAACAAGGACTTTCTGTATGGAAATCCCTGGGCTAGAGAAGACCACCGTGGGAGGGAAGAAGTTGGCGATTCTGGAAGAGGCTTTCCAATGTCTTCAAATGCGACATAAGATGCCACGCAAACACGAGCCGTCCTGCTTTGACCCCTTTTTGTGGATAAAACAGCTCTCAGGTGGGATGTGGGCTCCCATGCTTCAGTCAAGGCTGGCATCAGAGGCTTCTGGCATGCAAAGTCTCCGGTTTCCACGCCTCTTACAGCGCAAACGCTTCCTTCTGAATCTTTTGGCAGGGAAATTATTTCTCTTCTTGGCCACGGCACCCTGGCGATTCCCATCGTCTGCTTCAGGTGACTCAAGACCACAAATGCTTCTAATAAAAGCTTTACATTATTATTACTATTATAAATATGTCCGTCTTTTCCACGTCCCAGAAATGTCTTGGCGCTGGTCCTAAGCCGACTCACAAGGCCATAAATCCCAGAGAATTTATTAGGTCGACTTACTTGAGATCAGATTTTATTAGACATCATTTTAAATATTTATACGCAGCCCTTCATTTCTGAATTCCAGGCCATTCACAATGAATTAAAACCAGAAGAGAGTCCACCGTCATCAGGGTCACAAGCAAAAGCAACAGGGAAACAACAGCTCTGCCAGTCCTCACAAACGGGATCCCAGCGAGATGCTAAAAACCTGGGAGGGGGTGGGGGGGCTGTCTGGCGTTCAAAAATGTAAGATTGGGGCCAGGCCTTTCCCCTGAGGCCCTGGAAGACCGTCATTAACATTTGCACCGCTCTGGTCCAGAGACCGGCTCCCCCTCCCCAGCCTGAGCGAAGAGATGCCACGTCTCACCTGTTGAACTCGTAAATATCTTCGATGTTGCAAAACAAAGCGCCCACTTGTTCCGGTTTGAGAGACACTTGTCCGCAGTCAATAATGCAGCCCAAGTAATCCTGTGCAGGAAGAAAAGGGTTAGGGGGGAGAACACCTCCCCATTAAGATACAGCAGCCAACCCCCCACCCCGCACTCCTGCCCTCTGCAGGGTCACGTGACATCGAGGGCCAGAGGGCTCGCCCCGTTCCATTCCGCTGCCTGGGTGGGTGCTGGGAGAGAAGGCGGGCAGACCCACAGGCTGGGGGACTGGGGGGGGCGCTGGGGGATTGCCTACCTTTGGGCTTAGTCCGGAGGGCAAAGCCACCCCACGCCCAGCCCGCCCCCAGCTCAGTGTGATGTTGGAAGCCAGCCGTTCCCAGGTCCCCTTACCCAGCCACCCCGGCGCATCCCTAACATGGATGGGGGGCAGCAGTGAATCAAGACAGGCAGGGTGGGTGGAAGGACCCCACCCTACAAAAGACAGTTAATTAGAAGGCCAAGCTAGCTGGGGATGATGTAGCAGACTGAAGCATGACTAAAGATCAGCAAGTGGGATCTATGGCACTGAGCCACCACAGTTAAGTAGAGCTTCCCTGCTCAATGGCAGTCTACCTCTGAGTGCCAGATGTTGGTGGGGGAGCTTGTCTGCTTGGGCTCTGCTGAAACCTGGGTCAAATGCACTTCTGATCCAGCAGAGCACTTGCACTCCGAGACACACACTAAACCCCACAGGGTAGTTCAGTTTGCAAGAATCTATGCGCAAGAGGTCAGAGTGCCTCCCGCAAAGAGCACCGCGAATACCAACGCAACGGAGGGCAAAGCAGCATCACGGGCTGTGGCCTGGAACAGCACAGTAAGCCATTCCCTCTCCCGCAGCCTGGCCCACCTCACAGGGCTGTTGCAAGGACAGAGAGAGGAATATGCCCCTTTCCACTCCTGGAAACAAGAAGGGGCATTAATCAACTCACTCTGCAGACCTGAGATTGGAGACGGTGGCTTGCGTGAAGCAGAGTGGGAAAAGCGGTGTGTGAACGCAGCAGACCCCGCGCCCTCAGGGAAGATGGGCCGAGACGGTTAGAAACTGGCCTGTCTGGGCATCTAGCTTAGAAAAGTTGCAGAAATGCCCTCTCCAGACAAACGGACCCGGCCGCTTGACTCCCTTCCTCCTCCCCACCTCCGAGGGGTCCCGCAGGAGACGAAGGAATTCCAGGAATTCCAACAGCAAGGAAAGGCAGAGGCTGGGAGAAACCAGCAGGAAAAAGGATGGCCGAGCACGCTCTGGCTGGTCGCTTCCGCCCTCCAGGGCTGCCAAGTTAGACAGTGCGTTGCAAAGACAATTTTGCTGCAGCGGGAAAGTGGAATGCGCTGGGAAAAGCTGGACTTGGGAGCCTCGCGGCATCTTCTTCTCAAAATGCCTGCAGTAGGGCGTCAGCAGACCAGCGCGGGGTGGAGGAACAGGCACCAACGTCTGCCCGTCCAGGAAACTCACACACACACAAATCTAGAGTCGAATCCCCCGCCCTGCCCTTCTCGTCATCCATGCAATATTAACACGGGGGATTTTCCAACCGGTGGGGCTGCAAGACCCATTCTTCTTAGGACGTGTGACCCTGGAATTCCTGCCTCCCTGTTCCCCCCAGACGTGGGTGGGGGAAAAAGTCTTTACGTAGACGCAAGGTGGTGTGAACAGAGTTACAGAAAGTCCACGGGCCTTTTCATTTTTTTCAAGACACATGAACCCCAACGTGGGTGAGAAACGGCACGTGGCTGGGCTGAAGAGGTCAGCGCCACGGATCAGACCGAGAGCCCATCCAGGGGCAGGCCTTCGCGGGACCGAGGCACTGCCCTCCGGGAGGTCAGCTGCAGAAAGCTGAAACTCACAGCTAGAAGATGGGAAACTTCTGCACACCCTTCCCAAATATTATTTTATTTATGCATTTGTCACATTTGTATAGCCGCCCATCTCACACAAAGCGAGCCTGGGCGGCATGCAACAATTAAGAAAACAGCAAACACAGAAAAAAGCAATCATTATAAAAAGATAAAAAGTAATTATGAAAACGGACACATTATCGAAAAGATAATTTAGAAGGCAGAGCCAGCTGTGAACGTCTGGATGTTGCAGCCGGCCAAAAAGCAAACCTGGATTTTAAGCCTGTGCCCGGGCAGGGGGTGAACCAGACTTATTTTACTTCAGAAACTTCACCCCTGCTCAGAAAACGCGAGCACGCTGGTCGAAAGAAAGCGCTCTCTTTCCGGGAGTGGGGCTGAGGCAAGGAAAGGCTTTGGAGCACAAGCTGTTTTTGCTGCTTTCGTGGGAAGCTACACACCACGGTGCAGAGAAACGTGCCCTGGGCCAGGTGCGAGTCTCGCTCAGCCCCCAAGACAAGCTCACCTTTCCTTCGGCTTAAGCTACCTCACAGGGCTGTGGCGAAGAGATGTAAAAGTGGGGAGAAAGGAAGACACGCTTAGAGGGAGGGCAGGTCCGGGCATACATCACTAGTGCCCAGCTGGGCTTGGGAAAGTTTGGAGAACGTGCAGCGCGAACAAAGTGGACCTGTCTTCTGTGGGCCACACACCTTTTCCAGGAATCGCTGCCCTGCAGCCGATCCCGGACAGGACGGGGCTGCTTTAAAGAGCCGCGGTCAAGAGAGAGGGCTGCGCGCCGTGTGCTCCAAAGCGCCTTTCGGGGATCGGATCGGAAGTGCCCCCCGTGCCTCCGCCTCGCTCCGCCTCGCCCTCCTACCTCCACGATGCTCCGGAGATCCCGGACGTAAGCCTGCTCGGTCTCCACGATCTCCAGCACCACCCGGTCCAGGTGGGAGAGCTTGATCCGGCGCTCCTTGGCCCGGCCGGGACCGGGCGCCCAGCCGCAGCACGGCTGCCCCTCTCCCGGGGTATCTGCCAGCCGGTCCAGCAGGGTGACGGGGGTCAGATCCAGGCTGATGTCGCTGCCGTTTTGCTGGGAGTAAGGCGGGGGGCAGCCCCCCAGCCCGATGCTGCTGCCAAAGGCACTGGAGCCGTCCTGCAAGGAGGCCGAAGACGCCGAAGAGCTGAGGCTGACGGGGCGGTCGCTGTCCGAGCACACCGTGTTCACGGAGGTGCAGCTGCCCAGAATGGGGTCGGAGGCCATCTTGGTCCCGATTCCAGCCAGCGAGGAGGTGGAGGGCGGCCTGGGGGCTGCTGGGCAGGGAGGGGAAGCCAACAGGTCCTGCAGTCACTTTGCGCCCAAAAGGACCCCAGCCCCGCAGCCTGGCAGCGCTTGGGGAACAGGCGAGGAGCCCCTCGGAGGTCGGGGGGCGGCTGGCTCCCCCCGCCCCGGATCCTTTTGCTCTTAAACAAATTAAAAGCAGCTTCCCGCCTCTTCACATCCTTTTGTGGTTTTCTTCTCACCTTCTGAAGCTGTGGTTTCTCTCGCAAGGCATCCTGGGAGGAGCAGCGTGCAAAGAAAGGGCCCCCCCACCCTGCACCTTCTCTGCTCTCCACCTCCCTCCCGCCCGGCCAAGCCTTGCGGCGGGGGGGAGGGAGGAAGAGGAGGTTTGCACCGGCCACAATAGCAGTGCGCAAACGCTGGAAACCCAACCCGAATTGGAGCCCCTCGGGAAAGGGTCCTCTTCCCCGGGACACCCACGTATCTTCCCACTTTTCCAGGTGCCTGTGTGAATTGGGGGGGGGGGGCGGACACTAACCTGCGTTGCCTCCTTCCTTGGTGCTGCCCCTGCGGGCTCCTTCGGGCATGGTGATGCGGGGGGCCTTGGGCACTTGTCCTGGGAGGGAGACAGTGCAAACGTGTGAGACACGCACGAGGCTCTCCTCGGAGCCCGAGTTCTCTCGGCGGCGGGCAACAGAGGAGCCCTCCGTGGCCCCAACCCCGGAGAAACGCAAGGCAGTGCAAGCCCGCTGTTCTGCAGGACCTGAGGAGGAGTCATGCTCCGGTTCCCATCAAGGCCCCCTAGAGCAACCAGGGCCCTGCCCAGAGAGGAAGAGGCCTCCCTGGGCCAATCCCTCCCCTTTCCCAGGGGCAGGCTCAGATGAGGACCCCGAGGCCAAAGGCGGCAACACTCCTTCTCGAGGGGCGCTCACCTCTCCCCAGCAGCCTCCCCCCGGTACCCAAAGCATGGCCCCGACGTATTTGCTCTTGAGCTCCAACCCAGCCCAGAAAGCCCCCCCACTTCAGTTGCAGCTGCTTCTGCGCATCTGCAGCACCGACAGATCCTGCCTGGGGTCCTGCGGGCTGCAGCTGGGAAGGGTCTCCAACAGAGCTCCAGCTGGCAAAAGACAATTGCAACCAAATTCTTCTTTGGTTCCGAGCCCTCCTGCTTCCCTTGGAGCCCCCCAATCCTCTGGATCCCCAACCCCCATGAGAGCCTTCAGATCGCATTCCCACCCCCAAGGTCCAAGCCTGGCTCCCAGGTGCTTCTCAGCCCCATGGAAGAAGAGGGAGAAAACATGCTGCAGGTTAATGGCAAGGGGGGGTGGGGGGGATGCTCCCCTCCCCAAGCCATGGGGTACAAAGATATCTTCCTTCTTCTCAGGTAGCAACGGACCCTCCATGCCGAGAATTGGCAACTTCTCCCTCCCAACCAACCTGGGGAGTGCCAGAAGCACCGGTCCTTCACATCTGGAAAAACCAAACTTTTTTTGGGAAAGTTTCTAGTCCTCACGGCTAGAGCCAGAGCTAAGTTTGAGAGTGCCTCGGCAAAGCAGCTAACTAGATCCGTCCCTGGGCCAACTGCCCCCTTTACCCCGGAATCCATCAGGAAGAACCCCAAAGCCCCACACGTCTGCTGAGCAACGCGGCGCAGGCAGCCGCAGCAATACGAAATAAAATGAAAGCTAATCGGAGCAAGAGGACCATGGCTCGTACTCTCTAAAAGGGCAATTCATCTGTGCAGTTCTCAGCGGTTCTGGGGGCGGATGGCAGGGGTCCTGATGCAAGCCCCTGGCTCTCCCGCCGGATGCTCAGCCTCACTTCCACTGGGCCACTCCGCTCTCCCCAACCCAAGGGTGCCCGACAGAGCTCCCACCCACCACGGAAGGCCAGTATCTGCACGACTTTCTATCAGACGCTTTCCTGCTCTTCCTCGTGGCAGCGTCCGCAGCACTTGCCTCTAGTTTTTCCCCAAAACAACCACCTTGCAGAGTAGGTTGGGGTGAGAGATAGAAATTGGCCCGGTGCTCCAACGGCTGAGGCCAGATGGGACCCCCCCTGCTACCTCCACTTGCAGGCTTGACCCTTTAGAGGTTGGCCCCTGGATTGGGCAGACATCTGGGAGGAGGAGCTTTCTAGCAAAGGTGGCTGAATCTATCCTAATTTAGGGGCACCCCAGGGGACACCCCCCCTCTTCCTACCTCTTTCTTGGATCCTGCCTGAAGCCAGGGGGCTTCCACCGTTGGAAGCAAGTTGCTGGGAGCGCCTTCCACTTGCGGACCGTTCTCCTAACAGCTGTTTTTGGGTTTTGGGAGAAACTCCGAGCCTGGGGAACTCCTTGCTCCTGAAGACCCACCAGAGTCTCTTTTTCAAATCCATGGAACTTGGAGATTGGGGCAATGTCTCCATGGAGTGGATTGAAGGAGGGGGTGGAAAGGAGCAGGCGAAGCCCCCCGGGAAGAGACGGGGACCAAGGGGATGGAACCTGGGTGCCCGCGGGCTTTTGATCGCCTGCAAGACTGACTGGATCCCAGGCTGAGCAACTGAGGCCAAGCGAGAGAGAAAGGGGCAGGGGCGCTGCCATTCCCTCACCCATCTGCTGAAGGATTCAGGGGCAGCATTTGCCCAGTCTTCTTCCAGCTCTGGAGGAGGTTGAGAAGGCCACCCTGCACCCTAGACTGGCCAAGAGGCCACTGCAAAGAGCGGCAACAAGAGGCCATTGGCTGGTTACCACTTTGGGTAGGAGCATGTTAAAATCTGGGTCCCAATCCCGCTTGTGAAAGTCCCCATCTTTTCGGCAGGACCCACTGCTGCCAGCCATGCAGCCAAACCAGCTTGGTGCCAGCCGTGCGGCGGGCCAGCTCGGCGAGAAGATACATAGGCCTCACTTCTCTCTGCTCTGTAATGATTGGGTCTCTGGGATAAGCAGCTCTCCAGATGCGGTAGGACTGCGGCAATCCTATTTCCCGAAGAAGGATTGCGGGAATGACCACCGCTGTGCATTTGGAAGAAGCCTGGTTGGAAAAGCTGTCGTTTAATTGCATTTGATTGGAAAAATGGCAGCCCTTGGTTTGTGGCACAGAATTGGCTCTTTGGGGCATAATCTGCAAGGATTGATAACCCTGGTTATTGCACTCCAAAATTCTCAACAGTTTTTGTTTCATTTATTTAAAAAAAGTTTGCGATGGGGGAATCTTGACTAAGATTGAGTCCTACTTGATGAACCTCCAAGTCATGGTGCCACAGATACCAACTTCCTGATTCATTTGCCAAGGGCCAAAAATACCCTTTTATGCAGCCACATCTGTTTCAACGGATGTCTGAGTTTTGTTTGTTTTTTAATATGGTCTCATCTTGCTCTCAGCTGGCCTGAGTGTGGGAAAAAGAGCAGGCTAATGATTTACATAAAATAAATTGTCTCTCCATGAACAAGTTTTTTTTCCTCAACATTAAAAACAACCAGAAAAACACATTAGTTTCTTTGCTACTCAGGGCCTCTTCCCGAGCTCTTCTCCTGCTTTTGCATCCATCTTCCACAAACGGGACAGGATAATTCACACCCCGACACCCCCATCCCCTGAAACTTTTTTTCCCAGCCAAACTGAACTCTCCTGGACTTTCACTGCATCTGAATCTACCGTCATTCTATTGCTCCAACAGAAGAGAGCATCTCTAGCTCGGGGTTGAATGTGGAGTCCTTGGTGCTCTCTGAGCTGAGTGGTTTGTTTGCAGACGTTTCATTGCCCAACTAGGTAACATCATCAGTGCTGGTGAGGGTGGGGTTTTCTCCCTGTTTATATACAGTAGACTGCCCTGCCAGTGTTGACAGGGGTGTGGTCTCCTCCTTGGTAGTTCCTTGATTAGGGTATTGTTTTCTGCTTGATGGTTTGTCTGGTGTTAATCCCTGCTTATCTGGGTGTTGGCTGCTGGAGAGGATGTGTTCTGGTCTTTCTGTTTCCTTCTGAGCTTTTTTATTCTCTTCTGAATGGTGTGTAAATGTGGTTTATCTCTACGTGTCTATGGAAGGCTGATTTGTCTGAATGCCAGGCTTCCAGGAATTCTTTGGTGTTTTTGGATTTAGCTCGGTCTAGGATGCTCACAGTTTCCCAGCTGGAGTCTGTCCATGTGTTGTGAGAGTACAATACATGGGCAGACCCCAAGGAGCAAACCCCACACTCCCTCGCACTGATGATGTGACCTAGTTGGGTAATGCGATGTCTGCAAGCAAACCGCCAGGCTCAGAGAGCACCAAGGACGCCACCGTTCTGTTGCGTTTGTGGGCACAAAGGAGAAGCCTTCCATGGCAGGACAGGTGCCGAGCAACTGGCTGTTTGAATAGAAAGGGGAAGCTCAGGCAGTGCTGATAGGCCACAGGTAAGTTTTAATTTAATACATGAATCAAGACAGCCTTTTCCAACATGGTGTCCTCCAGATGTACCAGAGCTCAACACCTGGAATTCCAAACCCAAACAGCCAATGGAAGTTCAGCGAGTTGGAAATCCAGCACCTGCTAGAAAGCGCTGCACGGGAAAGGCTACGCAACAAAAATTCTGAGGATGCCAACAGAAACTGTAATAGGGTCCCTGAGGAAAAAAAGAACGATGCTCCTGCAGCACGCTGAACTACCAACCTGGGTTAACAAAACCCTGCTGATTCATGTAACGTGCTCTGCTGGAGCAAATAAACCGCATTCTGGCTTAATGGGCCATGCTGAAACCGAACAGATGGCTTTCTCACAGTGCTTTGAGCCAAACTACCCATCCCCACAGGGGTGTGCGCAGGCAGGTTGGAAACAAGTCAAGATGGCAGCCACCCTTTCAGCGGAGTTTAATGTGCAGGACCCCCAAGAGTGGGGGGGGGGGTGGCTGGCACCCCAAAGAGGGAAGAACAAGGAAGCTTCAAAGGAAAAAGTCCTACACGGCCTTTGCAGACCCAACTTTCGGGGCTTCTTCTGAACAGTAGCAGTTCCTCAGCCATAGGTCTGGCTCAAGGCTCCATCCAAACAATACCATTTGAGGGGGGGGGAGCCGGGGGCCATCATCCTGTGACCTTCTTGCCTGAGGCTGCGTGAAGCTGATCCGTCTGACAATGGCAGCTGAGAAGATGCAGTTGGAGGAAAAGGCTCCTTAAGGGCAGCTGGGAGAGAGGAGGAGGAGGAGGATGGGGGGGGGGGGAGACGTGTGAAATGCTTGAGAAAAAGCTGTTGGTTTGCTTTTCCACATCCAATCTGGCGTGTGCTGGGCAAAGGCGACATTCCGGAGCAAAGGCAGCGAGTCCAGCAGCTGGCTGTGCAGCGTTTGCCAGATCAGCCTTTCCGAAAGGAGGGAGACCGAAGGGCCGTCCTGGGAATCGGGAGAGCCAGCTCTGGTGGGGGCGGAGATCAAGATGCAATGCAGCCGTTCCCCTCTCCTTCAAAGGCAGAGCATTTGCAGAGGGGGGCTTTCTGGTCAAGCTGGAGGGGGAGCAGGGTTCTCCTTTGCCCTCTTGGCAACTTGGCTGTGCAATGTCCTCTCCTAACCCAAAGCCTTCGGATGCTCCGGAAGGCAGCAGCTCTGTTGGGAAGAAAGGGGGACAATTTCCTTCTGGACAATGTCCTTTCGGTTTTCCCTGCCTTAGTAGTCCAATCCAGGAATCTTCTGCAACTCTTGCTCCCCGGAGCATGAACGGTGTGATCTGATCCTTGCTCTAGAGCAGTATTTTTCAACCATGGCAACTTTAAGTGTGGACCTCAACTCCCAGAATTCCCTAGCCAATGCTGGCTGGGGAATCCTGGGAGTTGAAGTCCACACATCTGAAAGTTGCCATGGTTGAAAAACACTGCTCCAGATAATACCTACTCCAGGCTGTTCCTCATCAGTGGCTGTTTTGCTCCGAGCAAAACAGGGAGGCACTTAGCTTTTCAGCACATAAGCCAACCAAGGGAGTAGAAAGATGTTCCAATAACCTACATTTTTATGGACAATATGAAGCTCTTCTTTAGGTAGGTGTCAGGAAACAACAGGGATAATAAAATAACCACATGGAGTTCTTTTCCCTTAGCCATGGAGCAAGCATCATGTTCACAAAGACCACCTTCTCTTTGAGAACTCTCCCACTTTTCAGATCCCTCCACAAAGCCCACGCTGCCGGTAAAGCTGTTGGCTCACTCCACAGGCCTCCATTTCTACTCCAGTGAGGTCTAATCTCGGGGGGGGGGGGGGAGGCAAAATTCAGCCCAGCCTCTTCTCTTTGTGCCCTCCAGCCTTGGTCGCCTCGGCTGTGCCGGCCCCAGTCTTGGAAGTCTGTGGAGCAGTTGGGCTGCTCCCCCCAACAGCAGCCTCTGTGGGTCTCCAGCTGAGGATGAAAAGCAGCTGCCCCCGTATCCTTTGACAGAGCTCCATCAACGTTTCCTCCAGGAGAAGAGGTCCCCCTCCATCTTTTGAACTCCTCGAGCCTCCAAGCAGGAGATCCATCCAGCGGTGCAAATTATCTTCTACCATGACAGATATCTTCTGTGGCTTAACTTCTCTAAACAGGAGTAAGAGAGGAGGCAGAGATACAAGCGCCCGTCAGCAGGAATGACATCATGTCTCTGCTTTCATCCAGCAGCTCTGCCCGGCCAAAGGTAGGGGCCACTCCTGGGGAAAAGGCTTCTGCTTCTACTCCATGGGTAGCCCCTTTGACCATTTGATGTATCCTGGGAGTTCAGAGTGGGAAAGATGCTGTCATCCCTCTTCCCAGTCCTCTCAGCTAACGTGGAATTGTGCAGAGGGTTGCAAACTGAACGTGAGTCAGCCGCACGATGGGGCTGGAAAATGGCAAAGGCAGCTCTTTTTCAGCTGCATCAACAGAAGTAGAATTCCTAAGTCCTGGGAATTCATTAATCCACTTTCCTCTGTCTTGGCCGGTCCCCCTCTTGAGTCCCGTTTTGGGTGCCATGCTTTAAGAAGGATTCACAGAAATGGGAACAGGGTCAGGGGAGGACAGCGAGGGAAGCAGGAACTGGAAAATAAGAAGGGCGACTGGATGGAGGAGCTGCAGGCATTAGCTTGGGGAAGAGTGGGCCCGGGGGGCGGGGCGGGGGGGATATAACAGCACCCTTCAAATATCTGCAAAAGTTGCATCCAAAACAAGGTGAAGAGTTGTTCTCTCTCATTCCCAAGAACAGGAAGAATGGAATTAATCTAAACAAAGGCAGGTTCTGTTAATATCCTAGTAGGAAAAGCAACTGGACAGTGGAATCCATGACTCCGAGAGGTGGTGGGCTCCCTTTGCTGGCCGCGCTCAAGCAGAGGCTTTCATCTGGATTCCTGCACGGAGCAGATGTTGAACTTGAGGCTCTCCAGGGAGGGGGAAGCCAATGGCCACTGAAAGAGCTCCTTATTTAAACGGAGCACATTCCTTCCCCAACTTGCTGCCCCGAGAGGTGTTGCTGTTCCACTTCCAGAATTCCCAGGCAGCAGAATACATGGTGAAATTTGAACCTGGGACTTTCCAGCGTATGCTGTTTGAGAAGGAAGGGGGAGAGGGAGGGAGGGAAAGGGAGGGAGAAGGCCAGAAACAAAGAAAGACAAACAGGTTGTGGAAGAAGGAGACAGACGGGCCTGGATTAGTTGAGAAACAGAAAACATCTCCCGCTGTCAGCTGGGATCAGGTTGGTGTGGAAAGACAGGAATCTCACAGGAATCTCTGCCTTTGGAATCGAGGAGCTGCCGAGACGCTGGTTTGTATCCAACAGTGGCTGCTACATTCCTATTTTTCCCCCCAAAATGGGACAATAAAAGAGGCGCCTCCAACACTCCCCCCCGCCCACCTTTCCAGCCTGTCACTGAAGTTCTCCTTCTTGCAGGAGAAGGCAGACGCTCCCGTGGCTTCTGAAGGCCAGAGAACCGAACGTTGCTGAAACGAGGTTTTGGAAGATCGCTTCCCGTGGCCTGGTCATCCTCATCCAGTGGCGTGCTGTTTCATGGGCAGCATGACCTGGGATGAACTCGCCTTCTTCTGAAACGCACGGGAAATGCTACAAGCACCCCGAGGCACCCGGAGCCTGCCTCAATCCCAGAACCCATCTCCCCAGCGAAAGGAAGCCCCGTCTCCAGGGAGGAGGACCAAAGGTTTCTCCTGCAACCACTGAGTGGCCTCTGGAACCCGAGCAGAGCAGAGGGCCAAAGTCCCGGGCCCCTTTCGGGGGCTGAAGAAGCGCGACTGGCCAGAGATGGAGGAAACGCCTGAAAGCCCCATGTTCGGACAGGCAGGAAGCGCCAGCACCAGCAAGGTGTCTCAGGGCAAGACGCACAGGCAGGTCGAGCAACCCGAATGCTAGCAGCCGATTCAACTCCAGCCTGTGCCCACTAAGTAAGAACTGGTTCCAGTGATTGGTGATTTTTTTCTTTTTTGCCCACCATAAACCACAAGCTGAGCTAGGAACTAGCCTCTGGCTCGATTACAGCACAACATCCCACTTGTCTCAGGCTGGCGTTAAAAAACACACCCCCAACACTGCTGTGAAGATGATTTCTGCCAGCCCTCATGCCTTCCTTTTCCTGTACCTGCGGCTGGTATCCAAAGAATCTGGATCTTCTTGTTCTTCCGTCTTGCTGGATCAGGATCAGAGTAACCAGCCGGAGGATCCCAGAAGGTTCTCAGGACAGCATGAAGGTGTTGTTCTTCCCCTTTACAGCTTGTTCACAGCTTGTGAAAGCATTCAGAGATAGACTCCTCCTGCACATGGGTGTCTGGGGCAAACTTAGGGCCCCCAAATGAGAAATGAATGGAGTAACTCTGCACAGCCCAAGGCTCATTACCAGTTTATGCTGAATTACTACAAGGAAGTGTGAATCTCTGTGAGGATGTACGGAGGAACCACATGTACCACTAAGAAGCACCAGCCAGTCTCTGCACAGGCCAGAGTGAATGTGCAGAGAAATGAGATTTCCATGTCCAAGTTCCTAATTCCTTAGAAGCTCGGGGAGGGGGGTAAGGCCACCTCGTGGTCCTGCCCCCTTTCAGCTTCTGCAGAGCCTACCTGGCAGCGGCTGCCACCCCCCTTTCAAATTCCAGGTTTTGCCACACCCCTTAGAGCCCACTTCGGCTCCTCTCCACGCCTCTTCCTGTAACGGTGCAAGTCCTTTGGATCTCTTTGTTTCCTGGCTCCCTTCCTCCCATCAGCCATCACCCCTCAAAAGGGCCAGCCTGTTCCTGGGCACTGGGTCCCCCCCCCTTTCTCCGATGAACATCGATCCCCACTCCGCACCCGCACCGGCACAAAAGCTGTGCCAAAGCCAGCCCTCCCCGACCCATGGATCCAAGTCAGAGAACGATTCCTCCCAGTCTTTGGGGGGTACTCAAACTCCCTTCTTTTAAAGAAGCAAACCAACAACAGACAACTTAGCAACACTGCAAACCGGCGATCCACAGGGACTTTCCTAAAAGTG
The DNA here is from genome assembly GCA_030867105.1 of Liasis olivaceus. Classification (NCBI taxonomy): domain Eukaryota; kingdom Metazoa; phylum Chordata; class Lepidosauria; order Squamata; family Pythonidae; genus Liasis; species Liasis olivaceus. Next base: position 24,416,394 of record CM061360.1, read on the forward strand.
ATTCTTGGAGATGAAGCCAGTGACGGCGCAGCCCTTCCCTTCCCCTTCTGATGTCCAGAAGTCCCAGAATCGTTCTTTTCATACATCTTAAATCCCAGAAACAAAGAAACAGCATCCCCCGCTTGGCCACAGGAGTGAAACCAGGGGACATGACCATGGTTATCCAGGGATTCTAACTCTGATAAAACTGCCTCCTTTTCCTCTTCCTTTTTGTAACCTGAAGCCCCCATGGTGCTTCTCCTTGGAACAAGAGCTCGAGGGGAAATGAAGGGCCATGCCCACCCTTAACCAGGACCCTTCCATTCTCTTCTGCATTCAGGAATCCAGAATTATGACCAACTCTTTCACTTCGTATCCAAGAGCAGAAACCACGGAGCAAACGCTGGGCCTGGGCAGCACAGAGGCGCAAGATCCATGGGGCTGTTTGAGAGCCCACCCCTTCTCAGAAGCAAGCCCCAACTGAGTTTTGCAAAGCTCATTTGCAGAAGGCACATATGGGATTGCAGCCAAAAACTAGTGCAGAAATGTGATGGCAGGCAGACGTTTTGCAAAAAAATGGGCATCTCGATGGAAGAACGGAACCAGCGGGATTGAACTTTAGCTCAAGGTCTATTTTCAGCCGCGAAGCCATTTCTAGCAGCCCCAAACACTGTGCTCTTGACCAGGAGCAGATCATCCGATGGGTTTCCAAAAGCTGGGCCTACAGGAATTGGGAGGACCGTGATATCAGCCTGGCCATGAGGCGATGCTGAGGATGCTGAGGAAGTCAATTCCTGGGGATCCTGACCAGGAGGGCCATTCCTGCAAGGCCACATCCCTCAGCTCAAAAGCCCCATAGAGAAAGTTGTCCATCCCGGCCCGCAGGTTTGAGGAACCTTCCTTCCTGGGGCGCAGAGCCCATTCACTCTTTCTCCTTCTCCCCCCCCCGCCCCCCAGGGAAGGGCCAGAGCTGCGGGTGCCTCCTGGAGCAGCGCTCACGAGCCTCCCTCCCTCCTCGGGGGTCCAGGCCGGTCCACCTGGGGCAGGCCGTTCCTTGGCAGCCGAGGTCTGCTCCGCGGGCGAGAGCGCCTATCAAACGCCCCGGCGCCTGACGCGGAAGAGCTGCGGGCGAGCTAAGCCCAGGGCGCTGGATGGAGAGCAGGAAGGAGAAAGGGCCCCCCGCTGGAGATGCTCGAAACAAGCCTCCCCAAGGGAAGCCCTTCCTGGGGGGGGGGGGGGGGGGGTCGGTTTAAAACTCCTCTCAACGTCGCCCTTATCTAAGCAGGAGCGGCACCGGGTCCTCCGCAGGGAGGCTCCCCAAACTCCCCCGGACGCGCTTCGCAGAGGTCCAGCAAACTTGCTCCCCGGCGGGGCGCAGCCCATTCAAAGCCCGGAGCGCTGCCCCGGAACATGCCAGCCGGGGCTCCCGAGCAGAGCTACTCACCGTCCGGAGCTGCTCGGCCAGGGACCCGCGCCTCCGGGCGCTCCTCAGCGAGGTGGGGGGCGGGGGCGGGAGTCAGAAGAAGGCGCCTCCCGGCTGCCCAGCCCGCGCCATCGCCGGTGCCGTCCGCGCCGGGGCTCCTAGCCGGGGCAGCGCCGACCCCCGAGGAGGGCTCCGCTCGCCTCCATCGCCCGCCCTTCCCAGCTCGCGCCCGCGTGGGGAAGGGCCAAGGGAGCCCCCACCTCCTCCGCGCCTCCCGGGCTCACATCTTGCGGGCTTCCCCCGGCTTCGCTGGCCGGGGGAAGGAGGAGCGGCGGCGGGGGCGGCGGGGGCGATGCGGGGGGGCAGCAAGCCCTTCGCGGCGGCCGCCTAGACGAGGCGAGCAACAGATTCCATCTGGGAAGGCCGGGAGCGGGCGGGGGCCGGCGGGGGAGGGGGCGGGCGCGGGCGCGGGCGCCGCGGAGCAGGCGAATGGGTGGGAAGGGAAACGCGGCGCGCGGGCGGGCGGGGGAGGGGCGAGGGGCGAGGGATTCTCTCACACTCCCTCCTGCCAGACGGCTTCCTGTCGGGAGGCCGGGGGGGCTTAACTCCTTCCTCTCCGGGGCTGGGGCCCGGCTCCGGGCTTCGGGTCACCGAGGGGACCTGGGGCCGGCCGCCGGCGCCCTGCTCTCCTTTGTCCGCAGGTAGAAGGCGGCGTGGAACCCGGGCGTCGGCGGACGGCGCCCGAGGCAGCTCCTGCGGCCCGCAGCCCTGCCCCGTCCTTCAGCTGGGAAGGGGAGACGGCCCGGGCCGGAGCGCCCCTTCGTCAGGCTCCCCGACGACCCCGTGAGCCAGGCCGGCCCGGGGGCGCCTCTGCCCCCTTCCAGCCAGCCGTCGCCAGCGCGCCAGGCGGCCCCTCCCGGCCCACCGCGAGCTCCCTGGACTTAGGGCCAAGCCCCCCCCCCCCCCGCACGGCCGCTTACGTTCACGGCGGTCGCGCTGGCACAACCTGGGCCGCCCCGCGCGCGGCTCGCTCGCTCGCTCGCTCGCCCGCAGGAGAAGCTGGGCCTGTTGGGCGAATTCAGCCCGTTTGGCAGCTTTGAATCCGCGGCTTTGGGCCAACCCAGAAATTGGGTTAATTCAGTCCCCGGGTGAGCTGCCTGGCGTGAAGGTAGCCAGCGAGTGTGTCCGGTGCCGCAGTCAGCCTGGGAACTTGGGAAGAACTGGAGCGTGTGCAGAGGGCCCCTTCCTGCCCTCTCCCTGGGCTGCTGAGAAGCTGCTCCATTCTGGCCGTGGGCATCGGGGGCCAAAGACAATGGAAAGAAAGAGGGGCCCTGGCTTGCCAAAATACCACCTTTCCGGAATCTGAATAGAACTGGGAATGCCACGGGTGCAGTTGCCTTCCCCAGGGTGCTGCTTTTTCAGTTTCCCAGTCTAGCCTCCAGCCTGGGGAATATCCTGGTGGCCTCCCCTCCCCATAGTAACCAGATCCAACCCTGCTTAGCTTCCAGCCCAGACAAGGTCCGCCAGGTGCTCTTGGGAATTCCAAGGTTGGGGTGTTGCCCTCAGTCTTTAATTGTTGAGCAGAGCAAGAATTTAAAGAGATGGGCAGGGCCTGGAGGGGAGGGGAGGGGGTGTTCTTAGCTGAGCTGGGGGAAGGGCAGCCATGTGGGCCCAGAGGGGGGTCTTTCAGATTGCTTTAATGATTAACAGGGACACTTCCCTGAGCCCCCAACTCCCTCCAGCTAGGAAGGCTGGTGTCTCTTCAGGCCCAGGAGAGAAGATGGCGGCAGTGGAGGGCAGTCAGTCTTTGCAAGCCTCTCATGCAAACATAAATGGATAAATAAAAGGATCGGGACAACCAGAGGCTGCAAAGCAGGCACGAAATCCAGTGCCAGATAATTTACGCCGAGAAAAGAGCCATGGGCAAGGAGCAGCACTCGTGGGCAATCCCAAAGGAGCTCTCTGCATTTGGCCTGGAGCCCCCAAGGGTGTTGGGGGTCCACCGGGCACCTGCTTGAAGGCTGAGCCCCCGGCCATTCAACGTAATATTTTACCAGCTCAAGTTCCAAGCCCGCACAGAGGAAAGGAAAGCAAATACGATCCAGATGAAGAGAGAGTGCACAGCCCATCTCCTTCACTTGCTTGTGCAAGCACACATGCACACACTGAAAACTGAGCGCGCTTGTAACCAAAGCCACAGAAACTACAGTGCCTGGAGCCACAGAGGGAAGGTTGCGATTCTGCACTTCTCCCTCCAGATCTGGAATCCAGCAGAGCAAGGAGGGGAGCGAAAGAGTCAAAGGCGGGATAGGTCCTTAGCCTCTCTGACAAGGCCCTTTCTGTCAATCAGCTGCAATTGCAATTGGGTCCTGACCCTCCAGGATAACTCCTGGGGGAGGGAGGGAAGTGGAAGGAAGAAGAAGGAAGGAAGGGAAAGGAGGGAAGGAAGGAAGCCCACAGGACTGTTTTCTGCTCTCCTGGAATTTGCTCTGAAACAAATAAACAGATACCCCAAACGTTCTGGGCAATGGCAGCTGCACGTTTGGGGTGAGCTCCTCTGCGAAGATGCAATGAGATCCCCCCCTCTTGAAAACATCCCTGCCCCATCCCTTTCAATCATTCCTCCCTCTGGGCTCCCCCCACCCATTCAGAAAGAAGGAGGCTGGCAAGCTGAGCTGAAGATCCCGGTCTGCTCACTTCCCTGCCCTGCAGGCAAAGAGGCCAAGGCAGTGGGGCGGGGGGGGGGGGGGAGGGAGGAGGGCAGGGCAGAGGAGCCGATGCTCCCTAATGCTCCCTGGGGCCTCTGCTGGCGCAGAACAACCCTGCCTGCCCAAGACTGGCTGCCAAAACGACCCTGTGATGTGGATTAATAGACATAGAAAGAAGTGCCTCTGAGCATCTGCAGAGCCCTGTCCCTTCCTTGCCTAGTATTATTTCTGGAGGGGCCCTTGCAACAATCGAGTGCTGAAGGGTACAGCCCTCCAGCGTACACGTTGCATCAACTTTCCCACCACCTTTTGCAGCCACCATGACCCAACCGGACGGAGGGACACTGAGTGAGGGAGCAGCTTCCCAAAGGGAAGACGCGGGGAGCATGGGGGGGAACGGAGGCCAAGGAGTGGCGGAAAACTGCCTCTTGCGCCTCCAGGCCCAGGCAATTCCTCTGAGTCCTCCCTGGAAACGCTGGGGGTGCAAGCAAAGCCACGGGGCGGCTCTTAGCGGAGGCGCAGGCGTGTCCACCCTTAGGGTGGGATCCAGACAGAGCACAAGCCCCCCACCCTCTCCAGCCCTCCACAGGTCAGGATCCAGGCAGCCGGACATCAGCAGAGGACCCCACACACACACCGGCGTTTGGGAAAGGTTTTGGAGAACCCAGGCCAGCCCCAACATCTCACCCGCAATCGTGCGCCACCCTCCCAGGAGGCGCCACTCAGGGAGAGAGGCCAGGACGGCGCCCCACTGCTGCCCGATGGTGGGGTGAGCAGGCAGCACCCCCCCTTCTCCTCCAGATGCCGACCCGCCCAGAGAACAGGCTCTTTGTGGCGAGCAGGGAAAGGCTGCAATTTGCCAGCCAAAGAGCAGCAGGCCTCCGTCGCCAAGCAACTCCTGGGGCTTCCTGGCTGGCACAGCTTCTCCCCACCCAGCACAAAGGCCTGATTCACCTTTCCTGGCCCAGAGGAAGAGGGCGGATGGGGTGTGCATGGCGCTGGCCACGGCGAGGAGGCTGTAGTGGTTAGAACAGAGGAAGGTCTGAAGCAACATGAAGGCAACGGGGAGGAAGGCTGGATTGTGAGATTGCAACCCACAACCCAAGGGGGGAACTGAAGTCTTGGGGGAATGCTGGGGGGAGAGAAGTTGTGGGCAGCAGGATTTCCCCTCCCCCTCCCTCTCTCACTTTTTGGGGTCTCTCAGGGAAAGTGAGCAGTGACAAATATGCAGGAGGCGAGCCATTCGCCTGAAGCACAGGGAACTCCCTGCCACAAGATGTGCAGACCAAAACCTCTGGAGCAAATTCATGCAGGAGGAAGCAGCCCGTTCCCCCCCCAACAGGCACCTTCCTGATACTGTGTGTGGGGAAGGCTGAATGGGCAGCTCGCAATTCTGGACCAGCAGTTGCACACACCTGGAAGGCTGCACAGGGAGCTTCCATGTCCAGAAGTTAGCTACCTGTACACAGCAGGTGTTGGGAACAAAGGAAAGAGGGAGACCCCCTTGCTTTCCCAGCCATCTTGAGTCTCTGCCATGCGTAGGACTACCAGACATGTCCTCCTTTTTGTCCTCCTGTCCTCCGTCCAGCAGGCAATTCTATATTACAACATTCTTGAAAATAAAGATTTGTTGGAAAAATATTACCATTGAAAAACCAGTCTTTCTGATGCTGGAAAAGATAATTTCATATACAAGTAGGCCTACGTACATTTTTTTGCAGTTCTTCACTGTCGTTTTTCTGGCAAATACCAAGAAAGTTAAACCGTGTGTCCTCCTTTCCAATTGTCCGTGTCCTCCTTTGCCTGTTCAGATATCTGGTCACCCTACGTGATCTACGGTGAGGAGGGAGGGGAGCCTGGGACAGCTGGACCCTTGGGATTCAGAGCTCTTTGGGGAAGGGAACAGGGGCCTGATTGATGGGGCTGTCCTCCGAGCGGTCTGAGAGGACAGCAGCAAATGGCCAGGATAAAATTTTCCTCTTGGAAAGTGACAAATCCCAGGGAAGAGAACGAAGGCCGAGCTCGTGGCAAAATCAACACCGGGAAGCTATTTATAAACCACTGGGGAGCCATTTCTGAATTGGCTGGAACAAGCCCGGGTTCCTTGCCTGCGGGTGTCAGGGGAGCAGAGCCCCAGCCTCTCGGGGTGAGTGGGCAAGCGATGGTCAAAATCTGTATCAAACAGGGCAGGCGGAAAGACCGCAACTGAGAAAGCTACGCTGAGTTGCTTGCAAGAGGTAAGACTTGGAAAGAAACAGAATCTGTGTTGGTCGCTGCCATTTAGGCTTTGGAAAAGGTGGTTGGTTTTTAAGGACCAAAAAAAGCATTAAGTACCAAAATAAGACTTTTTTAAAAAAAAAACAAGCTGTGCTTCTCTTGAAGCTGCAGCACAACTCGGGTTTTGTGGTGTGGTGCCCTCGCATGCTCGCATGAGGTTAAGAAGCACTAACGCGGAAGATTAAGAATATTCTTGTCGCTTACAGTCTGGTCCTAAGAATGCGACTGAAGACAGCATAAACACGGCTTGAAATTACTTGCAACGCGCCCCACGGTTTTCTACCAGCTACGTGGAAAGAGGAGAAGTTCCTGGTGAAACCTGCAGAACCTTCCAATCCCCCATCTAAATCTAGTCCTGGTTCTCTCTCTTCTGGGCAAGTCAAAATTTAATTTGAGAAGCCACCAACTCCAGCGGGTGCTCCTGGGGGCTCTGACGGGACAGACTGGGAGCAAGACCCTTTCCAAGGGAAGCTCAGCCGAGCTCTGGTGTTCGGGAGGAATGACGCAAGCAAGGCCATGCCTGCCGTCGGCAACCTCAAAAGCCAGAGGCAGCCTGTCTTGTACACTCCTCTCGTGGGTCCCTGTGAAGTCACGCCCCAGGAATGCGCTGGGCCTAGAGCTCTGGAAAGAAAACACGTGTTGGCTAGATCCTCAGGAGCTAAGGGGGTGGGCTGGGGTGGGGAAGTAGCAGCAGCAGGAGAGGAGAAGGAAGGAGGAGGGGGCACAGGGCTCTCTTCTGGCTGCAGATGGCTACCCTGCACCAGTAACCCCAAGCATGCTCCTTGCACATGGCCAAGCGCGTTCACTTTGGTGGCGGGAGGAGAACCCTGGTGGCAAAGGCCAGCTTCCATGTTGAGATGGAGGTGGGAGCTTTGCAGGTGGGGGAAGACGGACTGCGCCTCTGAGCCAACAGAAAACGAGGGACTGGGGAGGGGGCAGCCAGGGGGCTGTGCAAAATGTAGAAAGAAATCCGCTCTAGTAAATTCTTGCGTTCAGCACGCAGCTTTGAGCGAAAAACCAGATGCTCTCCAGGGAGGTTTGGAGGAGGAGAAAAATCCCGGATAGTTTCAATGGCTCATTTAAACAGAGCCCCTTCCCCTGAATCCTGGTAACAGGGGCCCTTCAGGTGTGTTGGTTGGGAATTATGGGAACTGAAATCCAACCTTTGTGGATGGTAAGAACTTCAGGAAAATGAGTCCGTGCCTGGTCTTACTCGAATTCAGTGTTTCTCAGCCTCGGCCACTTGAAGATGGGTGGACTTCAACTCCCAGAATTCCCCAGCCAGCCATGCCATGCTGGCTGGGGAATTCTGGGAGTTGAAGTCCACCCATCTTCAAGTGGTCGAGGTTGAGAAACACTGCTCTGAGTTATCACCTGAGACTTGCAGGGGCAAAGCCAATCCAGCGTTCCCTTTCCAAAGACCGTCAACGTTTTTCCACGGTCCGTTCCTGCAAAGAGGAAGCGTCTTCTCCTTTTCTTCCTTCTTTTTTCTTTAAAACCAAAAACCAAAAACTCCAACCGAAAGGTTTGTCTCCCCTTCCCATCGGTTCCACGCGCTGCAGCCTAAGACCCGCCAATCCCACCGTGCCGAAGAAACCCTCCCCTTCGCTTAAAAGCTGCCTGTTTGGGCCTTACAAGCTCCTTGGTGGGGATCCCTGAAAGGGGTTGGGGGCGAAGATGCCGAACAAGGGGTTCCCTTCTCTTTCAGCTACGGGCAACCTTTTTTGAAAAAAAATGTCACCGGGCTCACACAAGCCTTCCAAAAAGGGGAGGGGGGTCTCTTCCTGAGCATCCTTTTTTCTTTTCCCTCCATGTGCCTCCACCGTGTCACAAAGAGGTCAAGATTTCTCAGCCGTTTCCTGAACACAAGTTTGGAAAACTTGGAGCCAGACTTTTTCCTCCCCCTCACAGCCTTGTTCCGTTTTCTCCCTTTGCCCAAAGTTAGGAGGCAAATCCCTCCAGGCACTCCTTGCAGGGAGCCACGCTTGCAGCGCCTGGGGCTCTCCTACTTCTGCATGCCCGCTCTCTTTTTTCCTGGGGGCCTTGAAAGGCAACTTTTGCCTTTTAAAGGCACAGCTCCGAGAGGCGACTGCCGGTCAGATTACTCACTCGCGGCCCCTGTGTCGTGGGAACCAAATTGTGGCGGCGGCCGCGGCGGCCACAGAGCCCTCCCCTCCTTGCTGCTGCCATTGGCCTCGGTGCTTTCCCTGGGGGTGGGGGGTTGCACAAATCTAGGGCAAGACTCAAACGGGGTGGCTGTGGCAAAGGTCCTGGGCCGTGCCACCCCACAAATAGCCAAGAGGGTGTCGGGGGGGCACAGAGAGCTTTCCCTGCTCTGGAGAATGAACTCCCCAGCGCAGCGCAGCAAAGCAGCGTTTTCTAGCTTGGGTGCTGCTAATCACAACAAAGCCTGAGAAAACCCGCTCTCGCTCTCTCGTTTTGCCCGCAGGGAGAAGCGTGATTGAGAGTCAGGCCTGAGTTCCACAGACCAGCTCTTGGCCTGACTTTGGAGGCACGGAGCACCTTTCGCACCCAGAATCCTTGAAACCTGCAGGCAGAGCTTCTGGGCTCAAGAGGTGTGCCTTCCCCAGCCTCCTTTGCAGAATTTAACACCACAGCAGGACAAAAGTTTTGCAAAGGGACATTTTCATCCCACCTCAGCCAACCCACGTGGCCCACCCCACCATGCAGCTGCTGGAGACCTCACCTCACGTCCCCCCCAGCCACACACCTGGACTTTGGAACTGCAGCGGTTACTGCAGAGAAATTAAGGGCAGCTACGCCCCACCTGACCCAGCTACGGAACTGTAGGGTAAACACTGGATCGCTGCCCTTAAGTATTAACTGAAAAGGGGGCCGGAATCAAGTTTCTAGTCCACGAGAGTGGAAAGGAGATGGAGATGGAAATCTGCCCATTAACTCTTCTTATCCCTCCTGTTAGGTGGCAAAGGGCACTACTTCCAAATGCTCTTCACTTCTCCAAGGAGGCCTCCCTACTTTCTGCCCAGACACAACAGACGGCTGTTACGCGATTGTTCCCTCTCTGACGGCGTGTAAGATATAACAGGGGCTGCGTTTCCCAAGGGGACATTCTGGGAGGCGGATAAAAATCTCGAGGGCTGAATCCACCCAGCAAGACTCCTCTAGCCCCCCACCCACCCACCCACAGGGACGGATGATCTCTTGGAGTCTTCCCCAGCAGGGTGCCCTCCTGAATAGGAACGGAGGCCCCTTGTGTTCGGAGGGCATCACAATGAGGAACGGCTGGCCCTGGCTGGCCCTGGGGAGGGTTCACACAGCCCACTAAACCTGAACCCCAGGAGCAGACATAATGGCTGTGCTTGCAGAAGACGCTGCACCCCAACCAAGGAACAAGCCGTGCTCCAGATCAGGCCCACGGCCGCTCATTTCCTGTTTCCCCCCAACAGAATGAGCTGTCTGCAAGAGTACATCTAATCTGCAGGCCAAAGAGCAGAGAGAGACCAGAGGTGGAACACTTGCAGGGAGCTTGTTTTGCAGAAAACCTGATTTTTCCTTCTTTCCTCTCCCCTCCTCACCTCTTTTCTTCTTGTGTCATACCTTTGGACATTGTTCTCTCAATCATCTTTATAAGATGCTTGAGGCTTTGTGGGCTGAAGAACAGAGTACTTAAATAAATTAAATACAAACAATAAATAAAATAAACTGTTATTTATTTTTTTCATCATTCCTTTCATTGATAGTATGTGGAGCCTGTTAGATGGTTGGACTGCTCATGGTGTATGGATTTTAAATGCCACTGATTATGATTTTTAAGGCTTTAACCTTCTTTTAATATGGTTTTATGGATTATTTGTATTTTGTTTATTACATTTTGCTGTGGTTTTTAATTTTGTGAGCTGCCCAGAGATGGGCGGCTATACAAATTGAATAAATAAATACAATTTAAAAAAAACCTAGATGGAAGAACTTTAGTCATATAGCTAAAGCACAATTTCCCTTTGAAAGGGATGAATTAACACAGAAACATGCGCCTTAGAAATAGAACTTGCTACTTCTGAGTTTTGTGAGCATTTCAATAATCTTCTTCTGGACAGCGCTACCTGTTTCTTCCAAAGCCCCTTCCTGACAGGGGTCAAGCCTGGGAGAGGGCAGAGCAGATGCCTCACTTAAGGTCGGTTCACCATTTCCAATTTTGGTATGGAAAAAAAAAAAGTTTACAAGCCAAGAGATGAGAAGGCCTCAAAGAAGCGTATAAATAAAGGGATTATTTTGGTCCGGGACTTGGCGCAGACACGCTGACCCACGACGGGGGCTGGAAGAAGCAAGGTCCCTGAGAAAGGAGCCAAGATGATTCCGGGATGACTCCGGCTGTCTCCGGGCTTTGCATGCTCTCCAAGCGATGCCGGGAGGCCACTTAGTCCAACCCCAGGCAGCTGCCCGCGAAGAACCAGGGGGGCACCAGAGGCCAAGGGGTGGGGCGGCCAAGCAGCTCTGGGGAAGGCGTGGGAAATCCCGCAGGGAGGCAGGCAGAGGGAACGCAGGCAGGCCCAGCCTTGCGAACCTTGTGAGCCAAGATCCTGGGGAAATAGCCTAACTTTTATTGCTAAACCAACATCACCATGGCAATGGACAATAACAAGAACAGCAGTACAGCATCCGCACGGCAACTGAGTTCTGCTGCGTAGGTGGCCGGCCTGGCACACCTCCCGCGCCAAGGGGAAGTACCGGCGGGATCCGGGAGGGAGAGCCGCAGCGGGAAGCGGCTTATGGGGGCAAATTGCTTAGGAGGCCCCCTCCCACCATCGCAGTCAAGGGAAGAGCACGAAGAGCACGAGAGGTGCTTTCTTTTGAGAAGAGGAAGGGAGGGAGGAGGGGAGGGGTTGATTTTCAGGGACTTTGAGAATGGAGTCGATAGCTGAGTTCCCACAACCTGTATAATGGGTATGGGATGGAGGGAAGGAGGGAAGGAAAAACAGGCAAAGCGAGCGGGGTGAACTTCCCCACCAAATGCAGCATGTTGCTGTCAATCCCGCGTAACAGTCAAGACTGCCATCTGTTATCCTAAATGATACGTACATTTCTTTTCTGCATCCTGGAGACTAAACTGAGACCATTTCTCCTTCCATCTGTGCCTCTCTTACAGATCTGTAAAAACAACAACAAAAATATTTTTAGGAACAAAAACTAAAAAAAAAAACTTTTAAAATCAAGTTGGACTTTTTTAAAAATGCAAGGCAGAATTCTGATAATCTGCATAATGGCTGAGAGTTCTCCCCTCTTAAAAAGATCTTTTTCGATGAATACCCTACAAATACCTACAAGAACATTTAAGCGAGCAGGTCCCACCTCGTTGGAAAGACCGGGTTAGTTTCCCCCCAAATCCACCTAATCTCCGTTTGAAGAAGAAACGGGTCTCCCCCCCAAAACGGGAGCCTTACCAAGTGGGCAGCCTGCGGATGATGGGAGCTGTGGTGCACCCGGAGAGCACCCAGCCGACTGCAAAGTCTGCCGCGCCCCCCGGTGGCGAGCACGGTCGCCTCTCCCCAAACCTGCGCTTCGGGGGAGGAGCTGGCGGAGGCGCCGCCCCCTGGCAGAACTGGAAGCCCCGGGGGTCTCCTGCGCGCTCTTAGCTCCCAACTTCTCCTGCTTCTCCTACTCTTTGGAGCGGGGCGGGGGGAGCAAACCTCGGCGCTCTCGGGCGGGCGGGGCCGGCCTTCTCCTGGCCGGCCGCGGCGCGTCTTTTGCCGTCTTCCAGGTGCCCCTTCCGCGCCTCCTTCTCGCTTCCGAACAGCTGTAGCTGCTCTCGTGCGGGGGGACGGGCCGAGCGCCCGGAGTTCCTTCCCCGCTTTGCATCCCCTTCGGGGCGGGTGAAGCTGCGCCCTTCCGCTCGCTGGGGCCGGCCCGCCGAAGCGCAGCATCCTCTCCCCGGGGGCGCTGGCCTGGTGCCGGCGGCCAGCCGCTGGGCCAGCTCGGCGCGTCCCGCAACCGCCGACCGCGGCCGGCGGCGCCCGCAGCTCCCCCGGGCCAGGTTGCGGGTCCGGGGCTGCTTCTGGTGGGAGCAGAGGAAGAGCCCCGGCCAGGCTCCGCATGGCCGAGGCAGCGAAGGGCTGGTCGGGCCAGGACGGAGTCAGCAACCTGGCGCCCCCCCCCCCCCGGAATGTCCTGCTGCTCCCACCCTCTTTTTCAGTGGACCAGCCCGAGCTGGTCGCCCCCCATCTCCTCAGTCCCCCCCCCCCCACAGTGTTGCTCTGCAGCCAGATGGGAAAGGAACTCCAGGAGTTGTGGGGTTGTGCCGGTGCCAAGGGCCTTGTTTGCCCACGCAGCATTGTGTACAAGCTGCAAGGGCGTCATGTGCCATGACATCAGGGTGCAAAATATTATTTAATTAGATGTACATCCTGCCTTTATTTTGCACAACTCAAAGCAAAGCACGTAATGCTCCTGTTTTCCCCACAGCAACAGCCCTGCGAGGCTGAGGGAGGAGGACCAGCCCAAAGTCACCCAGCTGGTTTTATCCCTAAAGGAGGACTAGAGCTCATGGTGTCTCGATTTCTAGCCCAGCGTCGTAACCACTACACCAAACTGCTTCTCATCACACAGACTGTAATTTGCATCATTTGCCCTGTGATGCCATGATGTGCATGATATCCCTCCAGTCACCCCACCCTGCCCCATGGATGCAGCCAGTTAAGCCTATTCATGCTTTCTAATAATTGGGGAAGGGGCTACAAAGGACATGGGCCACTTCAAAGCTGACATCGGGCTCAGTAGAATCCAAGTCACACGAAGCCAGTATATCAGGTGACATGCTGCCCTTTAAAGCTAGCCTATTTAAATTAATGTTGTTTGAGACCAGGGCTATGTTAATGGAGCACAAGCGAGTCAGCAAGAAAAATGCATAGTAAGAGTTGCGAGGAATGCTACTTGTACTTAGAAGCCTGCCACACCAGGCCTGGGTTCCAAAACATGATGGAGGCATGGGGCATATGGAGGTGATTAAGGGATGCTTAGGAAGAACATTTGCGTTATGTAGGCTTTAAGGGAGAGGACCCTTAGAGCGAGTGCTAGGTTTTCTTGCAGGAGTCTCCATAGCACATCATCAAAAAAAGTCAAGATGACGTCTGCAACGGTGCGATTTGAAGCTCCGGCTGGTTTTTATGTGCATTGCAGATAGAGCTTTGATCGCCCCGTGGCACACACCAGACACCTGCGCTCTGTTGGCCAACTCCTCAGGGCCTCCGTTTCACAATCTGGGTGGATTTTGACTCCCTCACCTGCTCCTGTGACACTTCTCAGCGTCCGAGGGAGAACATTTTCCCGCTTGGCAGCTACATCAAGTGCTCCTTCTTCAGCCCCTTCCCTGCAGTCAAGGGCCATTGTGGAGCTGAGCTAGGAACGCTCTTGAGAAGAGGGAAACTGCCAGTTGCCTCTCAGACACCTGGTGCTGCCTCCCACAAAAAGTTGGACCTCAGCACCAGACAAGGACTGGCAGAGGCCTGGGTAAATAAATTAAGCCAGTTTGCAGGTGCAGCACATTACAATGTACAGTGGGTCAGGTCCCTGCCCCAAAGGTCTTACAATCTCTCCCTACGCACCCGCAGAAGGAAACCATATCAGCTTTCTAAATTCCAGAGCACTGAGATTGCTTAACAGTAAGGATGTTAGCATGCTCCTTTTCTCTCTTTGCTAGCCCTTTTATATTCGTCGTTGGCATTGTGAGAATTCCACCGTTTTTTAAATTGTTGCCAGCTGCCTTAAATATCTCAATTTAAAGCTGAGTGCGCAGATGTCTTAAATAAAGACTTAATTAGGAATATGCCATGGTTTCATACCAGAAGGATGAGCAATGTAAAATTCGAAGCTGGATGCAGAAACCAAGGTTGTGGGGCGGGGTTCATGAGAAAAGAATATGCGTTTATTCTAGTTTTAGGAGAGATTAAGGGTTGTGCCAATGCCAAGGTCTTTGTTGAGCGAAAACAAGAAACATGTTCTAAAGGAACGGTGTTCTTCTAGCTGGCTTCCTTCCTTGTTAGTTTTGCTTCTGATGTTTCTGGAGCAGCTTGACTCTTTGCAAGCCAGCACACCCTGGGTGCAAAAGGCCCACACAGACGGCCTTTCTCTACACACAGCTGGGCAGAAGATCTATCTGTAAGATAAGCAGAGCGAAACTGTTGGCATTTCGTACTGAAGGGTGTTTGTACAAGAGAGAAATAGGATTCAGAACTGCGCCCCAGTCAGCAGCAGAAGCCATGAGGCCTGCGACTGAAAGCAGAAGAGAATTTGCATGTCTGTTCTTCACAATAAGCTTGCAAAGAAGAGAGGGAGTGACTCATCACCAAGGTGCAGAAGATACACATGGCAGAGCACCCCTGCCAGGGAAAAGAGGCTCTCCAATTGAACGCATGAGAGTTCAGTACACAAGGGTGCGCTCCCATTGTTCTCAAAGACACAGAACAGCCAGGTGAGGGATCTATAGGTGGGTGCAACTCACTGAAAAGGGTATATCCGAGGTTATTTAAGTGCACGCGCACACCTGTGCACACACATGCGCGCATGCATACTACTGACAACCCTTCCTTATAAAAGATGCTGCAGGATAGAAGTCAGTGCTGCTCGTGGGCAGGTGTTCATCCTGCATCTGCAACAGGTAAGGGAGCAAGTCTGCTCTCCTGGACTGCAAATGATGTTCTTTTCGCTATTCAGCACCCTCCTATCATTGCTGAGCTGCAGGGCACACCAAGTGGTACCTTTGTGCCACCCTTCTAATCATCCACAGATCAGGGCCAAAAGGATCTGCTGGCTTTGCCAGATGCGCGCATGCTGAGATAAATGGTAGCTACTCGCGCAGGAAAGTGTGGAGACATCATCCTAAGTGAGGTGCTTTAAACAGCGGCGGCGGCAGCGGCACATACATTGCATGTATTTGATTACGGACAGAAAACGTGCGAATGTTCGCTTTCTACAAGCCGGTGCCCTCCATATGTGTTTGGATCGTTCCCACTGACCACCCCAGCTGGGATTTGAGAAAGCTTCATCTCAGCCCTGGCAAACCCATTTTGTACTGCTGCCAAGAAAATGGTATGGAGTCCTCAGGAGTCGCACTCCACTTGGAGAAGGCCTATTTAGCCCTGAAACGCCAGGAGGGGCTTACGCTGGGGGGGGGGGGGCTGTCTCCCTGGGGCCAATAACTGAGGAGTCAGTGCCTCTGCCCGGATTCAAGAATCCCAAGAACAGAGCACCAAAGGAAAGGAGGGCGAGAAGGAAAGAGGAAAGGAAACACACTGAGATGCTTTTTCTGATTTCAGTCATTCACACTTGCGAAGCTTCCCATCTCCCTCTGCAAAATTTACCCTGATCACTGCCAACTAGGGGCTCTCATCAAAGCCACCCTTTCTGTGAAGTTCTCCTACTGATTTTAATGGAGCTACACTCTGAGTTTAGGATGGCAGCTTAATCTAATCCCGGTACCATTTTTGTGAAAAGTGCCTTACCTTCAGAGCAGCCGAGGAGCACCAAGCTTTTGGAGGCAGGCTGTACTGGCCGTGTCCCCAAAGCCAGGAAAACACATCCGTGGAGTCTGGGCGATGCAGACAAGATGTGACTCTGAGCATAAGCAGAGGACTTTTTCCTCTCTCCTCAATGACTTTCCCCGTGACCTGGGTTAGCAATCCCCAGCAGGAGGCTAGGAGTCGAGGGTTAGCTTGCCTTGTTTCTTCTTTTTTGAGGAACCAAGCTTCTAGTCCTCAAGTCAGCCTGCTGAAACTGGAAGGGGGCTTTCCAAAAAGCTGGCCCAGGCCCAAACTGGGCACAGGATAGGTCTCGCTCTTCTGCCCAGCCCTTCCCTCCCTCCTGGGCTTTTTCTCCCTCCTGCGTTGCTCTCCCTCCTCATCTTTTGGGGCTGCCAAACCGCTCTTGCCACCAAGGGAACGCCCCACACCCTCCAGGTTCAAGTGTGGCAGGCCAGCGCCAGCCTCGCTCAGAGGCGCTTCCCGAGGCAGTGCCAGCCTCTCCTCGGCATTTGGCTCTCAAAGGCTCCAGGTAAACGGACGGGAGTGGAGGAGCTGGGCCCAGGCAAGTTAGCACAAGCTGAGGAAGGGCTGGAGGGGCTGGGGGGGGGGGCTATGCCAGCTGGATGTGAGGAGGAGGGAGAATGGCCAATTAATCCACCCTGCATGCCGATGGTCCTTTCAATGGGTGCCAGTTCCCCTAGACTCAGCTGGTACCTTGGCTGGGGCATCTGAAGGAGCCATTCCAGAGGGCAAGGTGGGAGGGGGCCATGGCTGCCCAGGAGAGGAGAATTCCAGGTCTGCTGTTTGGGGGCCCATGCAGGGGGTTGGTGTGCAGATCCACAGCAGTGACTTCCGAGGGTTTCCTGGAGGGAAAGTTTTCACCCCCAAACCTGAGAGCTGCTGCTGGTCTACATTAACCAGAGAGGGGTACAGTTTGAGGCCACTCAGTCTCATGTAGACCCCTCCCCAGCCCCAGATCCTCCCCAAAGGTACTGCCAAAGTGGTAGTTCTAATCTGCATGCGATGCGATGCAGTGTTAACTGTGTTGGAATGTAAACTAAATCCCATGTCACTGATGGGCCCTCCCCCGCCCCCTGACTTTTGGGAGTGATTCCCACCCACCACACAAAGACAAAATAGGGTCTTCTCTGCAGTTCTGGGCACCAAGGCAGGATGCGTCCAAAGAACAGCGAGCAGAGAGTCCTGGGGTTAGTATGCAGCGTGAGCCATGTGAACCCCAATGCGGTGGTTTGGGCGCAACATACATGCCGTGCAAATGCCGCAAAATTATGGCTAAACCCATGAACTGCAGAGCGTGGTCCAGGAAGCCAGACTCACGTGCAGTTTCTTGGGTGGGCTTTGACAGCAGGAATTAGGGGTTGGCGTACAGAACCTCGAGGACCTTGACACTTTGGGCTCCCCCCTCTATGGACGCCCCTGCCTCCTTCCCACAACCCATCCCACTTTGCACTGGGCCCATTGATCAGCCCTCCACTTAGCCCACCCCATAGGCACCACCGCCTACGGAACCAAGCTGGGACAATCAACTAAGGGTGGGTGATGGGGGTGGGGGCTGCACTTCAAGATTTTGGGAGGGGGAGGCAACAGGTGGAGGGGATGCATCTCTGAGGTTTTTAAAACTATTTCAGCCGATTTTAGATTTTACCCTATAATTTTGGGTGTTTCCTACTCAGCATGATTATTACAGTGTAATCTTACCCCAGTAATCCCATTTTCATGACTAAGATGTCCAAACTGATGTGCCTTATGGTGTAAAGCTAAACAAACAATAGTATAAAGATCTTGGGATCACTGCCTATCAATGTAACTGACAAAGAAGAAAAGATGTGGTTTGTTGCTCTAATTAAACATCTCTCACCCACCATATGAGTCACCAGTTCTTAGAAAATAGCTGACTCTATCCTGGTTGAAAACGTTGGTCCCTCTTACCCTTCCGGCTGCAGACAGGCCGGGTGAGTGCAGAATGAACTTCACCACCATTTTGAATTATAGAAGGAAAGGTTGGAAATGACCTTGGAGATCAACCCCTGCCCAGCGTGCAAGAATCCACGGCTACAGCAATCTTCATATGCTCGAGCCCCCCGCCAAAAAAATTCAATCGTGTCCGATTCTCAGAGTCCCTGCAGTTTTCCTGGCAAGGTTTTTCAGAAGTGGTTTGCCATTGCCTCCTTCCTAGGGATGAGAGAGTGTGACTGGCCCAAGGTAACCCAGCTGGCTTTGTGCCCAAGGCAGGATTAGAACTCAGGGTCTCCCGGTTTCTAGCCTGATGCCTTAACTACGACACCAAACACTTACCACTATAAGGATGTGGCTCTTGGGCCCATTTCAGGAGTTGGAATGACCAGAAAAAAAATTGGTAGGTCAAAAGGGAATACCACCAGATCCAAAACTGCAGGATATAAACTCATATTTAAAATAATTAAATTAACAAATCAATGAATTCAGCATCTTCCTTAGAGACACCCCTCCCCCCTCCAAAAAAACTGCACAGGCAAGAGAGGACACACTTATGTTACTCAATCCTTTCACAATTAAATGTAACATTCCTGTTTATTAACCCCACAACCCATTTTACCATTGAGTGTGTTGACTGAATGATGCAATCTGAAAGATCGGTACAGTCAGTCAGTTCCAAGACTGTTTGGAAGGGCGGCGTATGCGTTGGTCATATGATGTAATTCTGAAGTTTAGCAACATAACATTAATCTATGCTTCTTACATTCATGTCACAAATATTCTTCCTTTCTCATCTTGTTTTTCTAAACTTAAGCATTATAGGAAGATGATTTCAGGCTGCTTGTCCCTGATTTGTGGTGTCCGTATGAGGTGGAAAGGTGGGCTGGAAGCGGGGGGCAATTGGCTACTCTGCGTGAGCTTGGAAGCTAAGCATAGCTGTGCCTGGACCAGGAAGTTTAAAAGTATCCTGGAAAAAAGCAGTGACAAGCCATGTTCTATGGTCAAAAAGCCAGCATCGTGGCCACAGCACCCTGAGACCCAGACTCAAGGTCTTTCCAATCGTATCTGCCTGATAGCGATCCGTTATCCGTTATTATTCCTGTCCTGCATGTGGGGATTCCGGCTGCAGAGAACCCCAGGGATGACCCCGGAGAAGGACGTGACCAGCAGCAGCAGTTAGCAAACGTGAATCCATCCGGAGAAAGGAAGGAAACGTTAGGAAGCCGTTCAAACTGACTCTACCTGGACACTCTGCTCTACGAGGGAAGAAAGGGAAATGCTGTCAGGCTTTCAAGATCGTGTTGACTGATTATGTTAAGTGCCATCAAGTCGGTGCCAACTCTTAGCAACCACATACGTTGGCGCTGGTCGTCCCCTCCTCCTTCACGATGGGTTTCTCAAGGAGCTGGGTCCTTCAGCTCTTCCAACCCTGCCCCTCTCACTGCCGCCACTGAGCCCACCCTCCTTGCTGCCGGTCATCCTCTTCCCCTCTTTCCTCCCCCCTTTCCCAGCACCAGAGCCGCCTCTGCTCTGAGAGAGCTGGTGTCCGAAGCAGGATCACTGGAGCCTGGAGGGAGAACTGTGGGCTGATTTGTTCAATGATTCCTTTGGATCATATCCAGTATTTTTGTGGAGCCTGTTTCCTGACGTGGCCTACCTCGAAGGACTGACAGGGGCCAAGACCACAAGAGCCCCAAAGTCACCTTCTCTCTCCCTGATGGCAGGGGCCCTAAAAGACACCCCCAGCTCTTATGGGGATCCCTCTTCCTTAGGCGCGTTTTCAGAGCAAAGAACAAATCTGAAATTTCAGAACGATGCGGCTAATTCCCCCCAGTGCCACCCTGCCTCTCCACGATGGTTTTTTAAAAACAAAATTCAAGACCTGCACGTACAAAAGCCAGCACAAGGCCAGAGAACTCCCCACATCTGCTCCCCAGCTTCTCTCCCCTCCCCAGCCCGCTTTGACAAAGGGTTACACCTGCCCATTGTTTGTTCTGCCCTGGTGTGCCACCTTTCCTTGTGCACACCTCGCAATTCGGAAATCTAGCTCTCGGTAGCCCAATTAAGAGGGCAGACTGAAGAGCGGCTAGGGTTAGGGCTCCCTTGGAGGCAGGCTCCCTGTTTACCAGCCTGGGTTAGTAAGGTCAAAAAGCCGAACAGGTGCCAAGCGAGCTGCCCCAGGGAGGGCTGAAGGGCTGGGGCAGAAATTCGGAGGCAAGATGCGCAGGATGGAGGCCAGGGGCCGGCTCTCCCCTGCCATGGGGTGCAAAAAGGCACCGGGGCCTCGGTCTTCCCTGGCACTTTACCCGCTGACCTGGGCTTTAAGTAGGGCACTCTTTGCCAAACATTTAAAGGCTGAGAGAAGAGGTAAGACGGAAACAGTGCTTCCTGGAGCCGGCTTAATCACCCCAGCCTCACCAGGTAGGCTTCGGGTTATTATGCTGTGTAGGGATGAAGTTGAGGGCTGTCAAGGAGGAATGATTCACCCACCAAACAGGGTGTAGGACCTGCTTTGCGGAACTCAGAGGCCCCTGGAGCCCTCTCCGCCCCAAAACAAAACTTCACGCGGCTCTGCTCACGAGGAAACCTTTCCTTCCAGAGGTAGGAAGCGGTGCAGCGACAGCACAGGGGGCCTCCCAAATCTTTTCAGACTCCTGGGCCATTCGTGGGTCCGTTGGCACAAACAAAACCTGTAGCGGTATTTTGGAGGTAAGGAATTGCTTTCGTACTATTCGGATGCAATGCATCTAGAGGACAGGGCGGGTTGTGGGGTTGGAGGTAGTTCTTTTCCTCTGCTGCTTGTGGGGAGGAAGCTGAACCCTGAGTGGCAGGTGGAACTCTCTGCCACAGGATGTGTGGCAGGCTCTGTTTCAGAAGGCTTTGGGAAGGGTTAGGACAATTTGTGGAAGAAAACCATCTGAGGCCGAACCTCCAGATCAGCATTTCTCAATCCTGGCAACTTTAAGACCGGTGGACTTCAATTCCCAGAATTCCCCAGCCAGCAAGGGGAATTGAAGTCCACCGGTCTTAAAGTTGCCAAGGTTGAGAAACACTGCTCCAGGTGCGATGGGAAGGAGGCGGGAGGGAAGTGGATGGGTGGGGACCCTCCCATGGGATTCTTCCAGCAAAGCACAGCTGAGAACAAGGCCCTGCTCCCTCTCTGCAAAGATTTGGGGTGATTTAGAAGCACCCCCCAAGAATGAATCCCAGCCCACCAACAAGGGAGGCCAGTCTCCCTCGTGCCCGACAAGCACTTCTAGCTGAACCAACTTGGCTGGGTTGTTGTGAAGGTGAAAAGGAAGGACTGAGCAGAAACCTGGTCTGTCGCGTGGCACACCGGGGACCGTGAACGGGGTCAACCAATGAATTATCTGAGATATGGAGGGAAGCAACGGAAATGGCCCCCACCACTGTCCCTCTTCTTCCCCGTGCAGGCTGCAAGCCATGGGGAGCCCTGGGGAGCCCCTGAGCGCGCTGAGCCGCTGGTACATCTACGCCATCCACGGCTACTTCTCGGAGGTGATGTTCACGGCCACGTGGGACTTCATCCTGGACCAGGACTGGAGGTTCCGGGGAGTCACCAGCGTGTGGGCCCTCTTCATCTACGGGACGTGCGGCTTGGTCCTGGAGCAGCTCTACCTGCGCCTGAAGGCGAGCTGCCGCCTCCCGACCCGCGGCGCCCTCTACACTGTCTGCATCTACCTCTGGGAGTTTGCCACGGGCTACCTGCTGCGCCACTTCGGTGCCTGCCCCTGGGACTACAGCCACTTCCACTACAACTTCATGGGCCTGGTCACCCTGGAGTACTGCGTCTTCTGGTTCATGGGCTCGCTGCTGCTGGAGCAGGTGGTCATCCGGAACGTGCTGCGACTCAGGCTGGACATGGCCTGGAAGCCCGGCGATCATCCAGTCGCCAGTTTTGGACTGAAAGATGACTGACTTTGGGGGGGAAGGGAGGGAGACCACCACCCCGTTCCTGTGTGGGGCATCACTCCTCCAATTCATTCCCGCCCCACCGGGCAATAGGAAGTTTTGCTTTAACTGATCAGTGCTGGACCTGACTGTGGGGCTGAATCCAAACCTAGCTGAAAGCAAGTGACTTTAGACTTGTCAGGACCCCCCCCCCCCTTTTCCTGCCTGGGGCATCTGGGTCAGAAGAGGTGTGCTACTGGAACCAAGGAAAGAACCAGCTGGGAGGGGCTGAGTTAAGGCAGCTGGTGTCTTCCTGTCTGAGCCAAAGTCCTGAGCGCCCGGGTAAACCGCCTTTGGTAGTTTCCCATTCCTGTAGAAGCTGGTGCTGGCTTCCGATTCGACCCAATGGGAAAGGAGCCCTCGAAGGGCATTTGTGGAAGGAAACTCTTTGCACCAGACTCCTAGGTACAAACCCTGGTTTTGACTTGGTTCTCTCTTAGAGCTAAGCCAGACTCCAGGGAATAAACCACAATTGGTTGGGTTTGCACAGAGGTGCACAGCCTGAAACTCCAGTGCAGGACTGGCCCTTAAAACATTCAAAGGTTTGGGACTGAATTATAATCTTCAGGGGGACAGAAAGGAAAAGCTATGAATTCCATGATTTGGGAGTAATTGTATAATGTGTATTGACTTAATTAAATGGAAATCAATTCAAATTTTGTTTTTGACCTGATCCCACCCACTACTTTTGGGAGCGCAATGCCTGCCTGCAATTTTGGGCCAAAAGCAGCTCTCGGTTCCTTTCAGAATCTTCTCCACCCCCCAAAAAAACTTAGTTTGCAAATCAGAACAGTTGGTTTGAGTGACCACCTAAGATAAACCCAAATGAATTACAGGATGGCATAGCAGGATGTGGGAACCTAGTTTCAGAGGAACCCAACTTCAGAGTAGCTTCACATGTAACTTTAAGCCATGATGGTTTAACCACAGTTCACTGACTGAGCCACAAATGTGTTGGGGTTTGCACCAGACTCCTAGGTATAGACCCTGGTTTTCCAACTAGGGTTCATGCAACAAGCCAGGCCAAACATAGGCTGAGAAACCACACGTCACTCAGCGCAATTGCCGGATCAGGGCCTCTTCTTCCAGGCCTGTGGCACCACCCTCTCGCCAGGTAAACACGGCATCTGAGGAAAACAAGCACAGGGAAGTAGGATTACAGACCGCACGCATCCCTCCCGGGCAGGAGGAAGATTGCAGAAATGACTACACCGCTGAAAAAAAAATTGCAACGCCTACACCAAGCGAATAGGGCTGAAAGTCTGTGCAAGACCAACAGCTTCAAGGTCCCCAATTTCCTCCAAGGCCAGGGCTGGGCCGGGCTGGACAGAAGGCACGGCTTGTGTTGCCATCTGCCGTCCCGTGGTGGCGCGACGGAAAGGCCCCCTTTCATGAACACGTGGGGATGGCCGAGCGCAGCCTTTGAGCCGAGTGCTGTCTCTGCGGGGAATCACGGGTGCCTTTTGTTTCTCCTCCCCAACAGAGAGCAAGACCTCTTTGACCCTTCCCATCTCATCAGATAATCTCTCTAGATTGTGCAATTCGGCACTTGTCTACACACAATCCCTCTCCTTGCGCCTGAAGATTGGTCCCAGTTCCCTTTTAGCTTTTTTGCGTTTCATTTTTACCTTTTCGGGACGGGGGGAGGGGAGACTGCTGCCCTTATGGCTGTAATAAAGATTTGGTTTGATTGGGTTGGGTTGGAGGCCATTCTGCTAACCTGGCATTCCAGCAGATACAAGCCATGCGACCGGATCATAATCATCATCATGACTTCAGCTGGCTTGATGAAACAGAACGTGACCCAGATGTGCGGTGTGATTTGCAGCCAACGCCCAGGCGATCGCTCCGCAGGAGGGCTGGCGAAGGTGCGCCTGCCTCACCAGAGGAAGAATCCCCAGGTTAATTCTTGGGCATTTTCCTTCTCTTCTGTGGACAGTCTGGCTAGTAGCCAGTTCCCTCCGTTCACGGCCAGCTCAATTCCTCCCAGAGGAATCAGTCTGATCCTTTCAGGATTGCCCAGCAGAAACTTCCTTGGTCAGTCTTGCCTTGCAAAGGGCAAGGAGGGACTGTGTGCGAAGCAGAGTGGAGCGCAGTGGTTCCACTTTGCCCGTGCTGCGAGTCTTCGAGTCTCCAAGCTTCCTGGGCCCTCCCACGCACTGCATGCGCTGGCCATCAGAGGGCACGAGAGCCACAGCTGGAAGCCGATCCCTGGGAAGAGGCCGCTGGCTGGGAAGGCAGGAGCGGTGCGAGAAGGGCAAAAGGCCAACGTAGGTGGGGAGGGATGGGATACGTATTCCAAAGGGACCTGGAGGGCTCCTCCAAAGGGATCTGGATCTCCAAAGTGAACTGGAGGGCTCCAGCTGGGAAGACCGCTGTGCTTTGGACACTTTTGTCCGATGCAGAGAATTTCGTGTCCGGAGGCATCTGAACTGGCCTGGAGACAGCCCGTTTTGCGACTAGATGCCAGCAAAACCAGAATTTTTCTGAGTAGCCCTTTTCTACTTTGCAACACGCGTAGCAGATGGGTTGTGGAAGAGGCCCATCCCCGGCCTCTTCTTCTACTGGTTGGTACCTGAGGGCCCCCAGGTGTGCTGGGTGGGGTGCACCCATACCCAAGATCATGCTTGGTCCCTCGTAGAAACACTTGGCAACGCCCTGCACCAATATTGGCTAGAGCTGTCTGTGTGGGCAAAGCGAGGGTCCAGATGGCCCGCTCAGCAGAACGTCAGCATCTCTCCCTCCCTCCCTCGTTTAACTGCGAAACGAACACGCACATCCAGCCTCAAAACCTCAAAGCAGACGCCTCCTGAAATCAGCCACAGATACTACCAAAGGAAGAGAGGCTGGGGGAGTCTCATTCCCCCCAGAGGGGGATTTTATCCCCTTTAGTAGTAGCAAAGGGGCTTTTGAATAACCAAGGAGAAAAAGGGGAGGCGTAGCCCCTTCTGTGACTCACGGTCACCAAGCCCCAAAGGCAGCTGGGAAACAAGATTGCTCAGCCCCCCACCCCCACCCCCACCCCCACCCCCGAACGCAGGTCCCTCTAGATGTGAGCGACAATGCCCAGCCAACAGGGACCCTCGCGTGGATCCATGTTTGGGGGACATTAAAGGGGGGCGAGTGTCTCCAAATACTTTCTCCCACAACAGGTCCTTTTAGACACCTCTGTCCAGTCTCCTTGCTTATTAAATAAATGTTTTAACTAAATAGCCCCTAAGGAAGCATTCAGCAACACACTTACCCCATGCTAACCTAAAATCAGGGATTCCTGAGTAGGAAGAGGCCCTTGAGGCCACCCAGCCCCCCCTTCAGTGCCAGAATCCGGAGGGGAGGGTCCCTGACCCACGGCTATCTGGCGAAGGCGTCCAGCAAAGGGCAGCCCTCTGGGTCAGCGGGTCCACCATCAAACTGCTCTCACCGTGAGGCACGTTGTCCTACCGTTCCCCCGGAATCTGCCTTCCTGCAACTTAAGCCCCTTATTCCATGTCCCACACTCTGGAAGGGGGAAAGCAGGGCCCGGGTTCCTTCTCTGTGCCCCCCTCCGGGTGTCTCCTTCCCTCAGGCGGGCTTCCCGGGGCTGAGTTTCGCACCCTGGGACGGTTCTCGGCACCCTTCTCTCGCCTGGCTCGGTTTCTCTGAATTTTTTTGTCATTGGCGCCCAGAGCCGGACACAGGACTCGAGGCGGGTCTGAGCGAAGCAGCGTGAGGGGGCACAGTGCCTTTCTGGGATTCGGCAAACGTGCCTCTCTTGGGGCACCCGAAACGGCATGGGCCTTGCGGGCAGCCCTTTTGCTTTGCCTTAGCTTTAGTCGTGAAGCACCTGTGATTCCATAATCTTTTCAGAAATCTCATGACCAAGCTGGTTCTTCCCCATTCTCTACCTGAGGATCTGATTACCATTTCGCAACTTAATCACGATTTACTCCATTAACCCAATTTTCTGGGCTGGTACAATGTGACTGGCTTGGGGCACACCCTTTTTCAGCTCTATGGTACTGTTGGGTGGTTTCAACCCCACTTCTGACCCATTTTGGAGGGTGTGGGACGAGAGGTCAGTTGGAGCCCCAGACAGACGGGTGGGCTGCTGCAGAGATGTTCAAAACCCCACTTCAGTCAAAAGGAGTCAAACAGGGCCAGTTCTGGAGCCGCGCTGGCCACCAGCAGCAGGCCTGTCACCAAGGCAGCCCTTCACATATGGACTGGACTCCCAGATTTCCCAAACTATGGTCTATTTTAACCACGGTTTGTAAAAGAAGCTCCTATGGCTGGCTGACCCATCGCAAAAAGCCACAGACTAGTTCACACGGACCCCAACAATGAACAATTAATGATTAACAATGATTAACGTCTACTTGGGCTTGATGAGGAACATGAACCCACTGGCCAGCCTGAACCCACCTTAGCACTTGAATGGAAATAAATCTTATTCTGGCTGACAGGGATGGCCAGGTTCCCACAAATGACCAAGGGCATTTTAGTCTGAACCCAAGGAAAAGGAAAGTGCCTCTGAGCAAGTGCGGAGTGAGTTTTCCTCACGACTGAGGGATTAAGCTGCAGGATCCTTCTTCTGTGGCACCTGGCAGAGCAGAGCATACCAAATCCATGTTCCTCTCCTCTGAGTCCTGCTGCCAAGTATTTCAGGAGATGCTGAAGGGCCGATCCAGGAGCGCGCAAGAAGGTGCCCTCCTCCTCCTCCTCCTCCTCCTCCTCCTCAGCTTGACTTCAAACGAGAGGCGCTCATAATTAACGTGCCACAACAATGGAGAAACTGAGGCCTTAGCAGGAGGAAGTGACTCGCCCACTAAGCAGGGAGTGGAATTAGGAGTTCCCTTTTGCTGTTCCAGCCACTAGGCATCATTCCTCTCCAGATGGAGAAGAGGCCACTGGACTTCCTGGCTCGCTGGCCCAATCCTTCCGAAGTGCCAGCCAGCCACAGCTCCGCACAGAGGGCAGCCTGGGCGCTCAGCAGGCACCGTTTGGAGGGTAAGTCACCCACACTGCTGCTGCTGCTGCTGTGGGAGTATCAGGCTGGCATCCAGACTCGGTCTTCCGGCTTCCCCTTTGGAAAGCGGCTTGGGTGCCAGGCACAGGAGGAGAGAGAGAGGCTGGAAGGCAGGTGAACCACGGGGGTGCCCGCTGGAAGGCTCAGCTGCAGATCCCCGGGCACTCCATTTCCGACAGCCATCCCAGCAGCTGTCATGTTGCGCACGCGGAGGGCACCCAGTTGGCAAAGGCAGCCTTCTTATCTTTGGAGGCTTCATGTTTTATACTGCCAGTTATTGCTCAGGCAGTTACAATAAAAGCATCAAACCATCTGACTAAAAATACTGAAACACTTAAAAAAAATAGAGCAAACCCATATGCGTGTTTTTAAGGCAGTCTTAAACCTGGGCAAGGAGGTCATTTCAACAAGCTGGAGATCCCAGGAACACAATCGCGAGAGGCAAACGTGCAGCCAGATCAAGCCCAGCCCTCCTTGCATTCCTTGGCTTTACTGCTGGAGGAGAAGGTAGAGAAACCTGTTTGAGTTGCATCACAACTCTAACCTAGTAAAACCAACCCATTTTAAGGTCACCAATTTAAGGGACCTGATGACCTTCTTATGCCATCTTGGTTTTTCACCTCACGTCCCCAGAATTTCACCGCAGTATTTTTTTTAAAAAAGACCCAAGCTTCAAGCCCTCAAGATGCATGCGTGAATTTGAAAGCACGCAAGGAGTCAAGAGAAGGAAGGGAGGGTATGTAAAAAAGATTGGTCTGGCCTTCTCTCCCCTCCTCTGAAAAAAATAAACTGAACTTTCACGGGCAGGGACAGGATGGCAGGCTAAGATACAGCTTGATTATGCAACCACTTAACACTCCGGTTACAAACCAGCCAGCAAATTGTTTTCTTCAGAAGAAAACAAGAGCAAGTGCCTAGTCCTCATGAAGGCTGGCAAACATCTCGGCTTAATTTTTAAGAAGTTGGAGCCCCCTTCCAAGCCCTGGATGCATCTGAAACTTGCCCCAGGGCTTGCTGGTGGGGGTAATTCGCAGACAAGGAACAGAGACCCCAGCCTGCGCACAGAGTTTACGGGGGTGCAGTGGGAGCACAGTGGAGAGGGAGTGGAAAGCAAAGAGGGAGGTCAGTCTGCCCCACCCCATGGCTGCCCAGACTGAGAAGCCCCCCCTTCCCCTCCTTAGAGATGGCCAGTTGAATCCCCCCACCCACTCTTGATGTCACCTGGCTGCCGGGGACCCAGCAATGGTGCTGAGGATCAGTAAAGACCTGGTGACTCATTAGCTGCATTCACAAGTGCGCTAAGACAAACTGTGGTTTGTTTTGTTTGGGCTACTCTTGATTGCAAATCCTGGTTTAGGACAGTGCAATATCCGTACCCAGACTATTGTGTGTCTTTTTCAATAAATCCCATTCACCTCTCTGATTTTCCACATATGGGAGAGAAAGAAAAAGCAGGAGGCAAACCAGCCTAGCTTGTTCTGACTTCTCAGGCCAGCTTTCCCCAGCTGGTGCCCTCCAGGTGGGTGGCCAACACTTCCGACCCGCTCCAGCTGCTGGCCGGGGTAAGAGGGTGGGCGCTCCAGCGCGCGCCGCCGCAGAGCAGCCGGCCCGGGGAAGGCGGCCGAGGCCGGGCGCTGCGGCGCTGCCGTTCGGTGCCTCGGCGGGGCCGCGTCCCACCTGCGTCTTCTCTTCCCGCCTGCAGCTCGCCGGCCATGGAGGGCTCGGGAGAGCCGCTGAGCCCGCTGTGCCGGGCGTACATCTACGCCATCCACGGCTGCCTCTGCGAGGTGCTCTTCGTCGTCCTCATCCTGGAGCAGGAGTGGGTCTTCCGGGCGGCGCTGGGCGCCTGCTCCCTGCTGGCCTACGGGACGGGCGGCTTGGCCCTGGAGGGCATCTACCTGCAGCTGCGCGGGGACTGCTGCCTGCTGACGCGCTGCACGCTCTACACCGCCTGCATCTACCTCTGGCAGCTCGCCGCCGGCTGCCTGCTGCGCTGCTTCGGCGCCTGCCCCTGGGACCACAGCCAGCTGCGCTACAACGTGCTGGGCCTCGTGGCCCTGGAGCACGGCCTCCTCTGGTTCGTGGGCTCGCTGCTGCTGGAGCGGCTGGTCATCGCCAACGCCCTGCGCCTGCGCCTGGGCCGCGCCTGGAAGCCGCCGCGCCGCCCCGCGCCCCGCTTCGAGCTGACCCACGACTGACCGCGGCGGCGGGGCTCGCGGTCTCTTTCGGGGTGCCCCCCTCTGTGTCAACAGGGCAGCCGAGCCCGTGTTGCTGGAGCGGGGAAATGCGGGAGGCGACCAGGAATTCAGCCCCAGGCCAGAGGCGCAGGGGCTGGCCGGGGAGGCGCTCGGGGGCCTTTCTCGGGCAACCGGAGGGCCGCTTACGCCGCTCCCGGGCGGCTCCCGGGCCTCGCTGGCCGCCGCCGCCGCTGGCGCTGGGAGTCGGGTGCCCCGTCAGTCCGATCAGTGTTATTACGGTGGGCGACGAGCCCCCGGGCCGCTGGCGGAGAGGCCGCTCGCGCGGGGCGGCAGGGAGGGCTTCCGCCGCCCGCTTTGCGACCTGCGGCTTCGCGGGGAGGCGCTGCCGGCGCGCGGGGGCCGGCGGCTGCCCGGTTCGTGCCTCGCTGCGGCGTCAGGTCCGGGTGGCTGCGCCGATGCCGGGTGGGGGCGCCCCGAGGAGCAGGGCGGCGGTGACTCAGACGGCTACCAGCGATCCTGCACGGGAGGACGCAGCCTGTCTGCCCCAGAGGAGGAGGGCGATTCCTGATCCGTTCGGTCCAGTTGCCCTAACTCGGTTGGCATCGCGGGTGGGGAGGCCTCTCTCTACCGGGGCCCGGGTTCTGCTGCTTAGCGAACGACAGCGGTGCTGTTGCAGCCGCCGCCTCAGCAGTAGGTGCTTCCCCACCCAGGTGCACCCAGACACTCGCGCGCCTCCCAGTTCCTCTGAACCACCCGGCTGGGTCTGCCCGACACGGTCCATTACCAACCCTCAGCGGCTGCTTGGTTCAAAACTGGCTTGTTGGCTGTTTTCAGGGGCTGACCCTGTTGTGCAAACTCAGAAAGGGGGTTAATTCCACCCCCAAGTTAAAGGTGTTATGTGAACACGGGTGTCGGGAAAGATTTTCTGCATTTGGGCCCACCTTGAAAAGCCTTCACATCTGCCCCAGATGCCCGTGGAGGTCTCAGCCATGCATTCTGATGGGCATTCCCCCTTCTTTTTTCAGGAAGAATGGGGCTTTCTTGAAAAAATGACAGAGGGAAAGAAAGCCAGTACGGAGCTGATATCTCAGCAACAAAGTTCCCAAGTCACAGTGCCCCTTCCTTCCCCAGTGCAAAACTTCACAGCCCAAACTCACAAAGCTTTACAGATCTCCTGGGGAAGGTTGACTTACTCCTGGGCTCCATTTGTGTGGAGCAGAAATAGGCAGGATTACCAAAAGGTTATCCAGTCTGACCCTGAGGACATGCTGTTCCAGCTCAGATGCTGAAAACTCAGTCCCAGTCATACGATATCCTCAGTGATTTAAAATGGTTATTAATATTTCAGACCCAGAAACTCCTCTGTCATCTTGTCTCCATGTATCAAGACGGAATGTTTTGAATATCCAGCAGAACCTACCCAGACTGCTTGTCTTAGAAACTCACTAGCGTCTCCATGGGTCAAAGGCTCCTTCACCAGGCAGGGGGTTGGACAAAATGGTTTCTACGATCCCCTCCACACTAGTTCATGTTTTGGGGAACGCAGCCATTGTCTTAGAAAGTTGTGCCAAGCAGCCTATCGCATGAAGGCATAATTCAGTTTATGTGGGCATGATGGGTTATGAAAATGGTGCAAATATGGTTTACTAGTCAGGGCTTAGGGTTCCGTGGTGTGTAATGAACCAGCCTGAGGGTGCTCAAACTGGCCACAACTGCAGATGTGAGTTCTGTATTCCAACGTCAGTAACACATCTGTCAAACAGTCAAAATAGCAGCCCTTTCTCTAGTATTTTTGCAAAGGTATGTGGAAAGACCAGCATCAAGGAGCAAATGTGAACATTCTTCCATCTATAATCAAGGAGACTATTCACATTTTTATTCCATCACTATCAGATGTAGTCTGTTTAAATATATATATTAAAAAAATAAAAGAGAAAGCCAAAAAGGAAAACGTCTCTATACTCTTGTATAACATTTAAAGACATACAGATCTAACAAAGAAGTCATATTAATTAGCTCTGAAATCAATTCACGAGACCAAAACATATAAAACAGCAGATAAATTAATACAGAACATTTCCCCCCATGGAACAAGTTAAGGCAGATGGTTTGTTTAATTTTAAAACAAACCTCTCTATTTCTGTTAAAGGAAATATTGGTTTCCAAATATCCAAAGAAAATAAAGTTTGTGTTTATTTTGAAATAATAATAATAAATAGCTTACAATATATTAAAATTTCCAGCTGAGATTTCGCAGAGCTGTTTGAAAAACGTTATGATCACTAAGCGTGAGGGCCAGCTCTGTTCGGTGTGGCATCTGCGGCTTCTCATCGTCCACACCGCTGTCCGGTTTCCTTCCCAGGACTTAGGCACAAGTGCTGCACGAACTTAGTCCTCAGCTCCAATTCCCCTTCGCCACTATGGGGTGGTGCTAGCTGGGAATTATTGGAATTGTAATCCAAAAATCTGGAGGGAGCCAGTTAGGGAAGAATGAGGCCGCAGGCATGTGCAGCATGAAAGTTTAGCACAATATGTGAATAATTGTGGCTTACATATCAAACACTGGCATAATCAAGGTAGAATTATCAGTTTCCGATCAGGAAATTAGTGGGGTGTTCAGGGGAATGTTACATTCTGAACTGGAGGAATGATCTTCCCACTGAAACGCAGTTACGAGCCCTGTTCGCCTCGCACTTCCTTGAAGGAAATCCCCATTCACGGAACGCGCGCAGAGGGGGGCTCTGTGCAGAAGGGAGCACAGCTTTTTGCTCGCACTTAGTGAAGTCAAGAAGACGTCATACCCAGTTCAGACAGAACTGGTTACAGATTAGACCAAGATCCGTGTAATTAAAAAACAATTCCTCGAAATGCTAAACTTACCTGAGTGCCAGATGCGGAGAGAAAGGTTTTTGTATTATTTAAGTGTGCTCCCCAGGGAGGTGGAACTGCACCACCCAGAAGTCACTGCCGGCGGATGAAAGCCACCTCCTCCTCGGGACTCTCCACAACGCTCTGCAGGATAATCCTGTTTCCTCATCATTAGCCACATTCCCTAGTGGTTACACTCCCACAGATTAAGTTGCCACTTGGCTTTCTGCAACCCGGTGCACTCCAGATATGTTGGAATACGAGTCCCAACTTCCTGGCAGAGGATGGTGGGACATGCAGTGCGACACAGCCTGAATGGCCCCCGGAGGGGAGGGCTGTTGTCTCAGCACCCTTCTCAGATGCTCGAAGAGGTCAGTGCTCCCTGTATATTGGAACCGGGGTCAAAGGAGATGCATCTCCAGGGCTGTGTGAGCGCATGAACCTCACGCAGCCCTGGCTGGGCTCCGTCTCCTCCTTTGCTGGAGGCGAGAGAGCGAGAGAGCATTAGCTGCAGTCCAGAAGCAGCGCTGCTTGCCGTGTCATTTGCTGGATCCCTTTGTTGTGTGTGTGCGTGTTAGAGTGCTTATATGCTGGTCTCCGTTCAAAGAAAACAATTTGCTTCTTTACCGTTTGGGGTCTTTTAGTTGGCACAAATGGAACCCAGGAGTAAGTCAACCTGCCCTTGGCCGGGGCAGAGCCAGGCTCTCGCAGAGACCCAGAGTGCAACTTTGTTGTGCACGATTCCATCACAACAAATGTCGTCCTAAAATCCCCCATCAGACTGTCCCTGCCCTCAGGCTGGCAGTGGAAAAGTGAAGGCACGTGAGGAAAAAGGGGATGGGAGGGAGGAGGAAAAAAGTAAGCGTAGGCGAGAGTCTTTACAGTTGTGGAGCTGAGCACAATGGCTAGGGATGAAACCCATTCTGCTAGCCTGACCGAGTGGTTGCCAGTTTGGCTGCCAGTTGGGGGGAGGCGGCCGGGCGCTTGCGCATCTCTACCCTGCAGGTCCAGAAGGGCCTCTTCTTATTCCAAGTGACACGCTCAGCATCAACATCTCAGACGTATTATAGCCAAGCCAAGCAAGCCAATTCTGTATCCGAGCATATTTTAACTTTCTGCCTCTTCTGGGCGGCCCCCTTGCCCTCAGGACAACATTTGTTGTGACGGAATTGCACGCAAGTTGCACTCCGGGTTTCTGCGAGGATCTGGCTCTGCCAGGGCCAGGGGCAGAACACCCCTCCTCTCAGTGCCGCCTCCCCAAAGTTTTGTTGCCTGGCGCCTCTCCAGAAGCAGCCTGGGCACCTCACGGGCACCCTGGCGCCCACCCAGCCTCCCCCCCAGGATCTTCAATTTGCCCCTCGTGACCTTGGGCCCCGTGGGATGGGCGTGCTTCTCAAGGAAGGCTGAACGCCAGCCCAGGCGGAGGGGCACAGCCCGACGTGCCTTCCCAGCCCCCAGTCCCAGCCCCTCCCTTCTTTAGAGGCAGCGGCTGTCAACCTTTCAACGGACTCGCCCCCCCTGCCCCCCCCATTGCCCAGGGAATTGAGGGCTATTGCTCACCGCTAAGAGGTCACCAGATGGGAAAGTTTTCTGTTGCAGTCCCAAGGGGCAAATATGGGGCCAAAGCCGCCCTGAGCAGCACTGCCCCCCGATCTCGATCGATGGGGATGAGGGAGGCCATTCAAAGCAAACAATCTGCCTCTCTCAGCCACAGCCTCCTCTGCCTTCCGACCCAGCTGGGGAACTCGACCGCTTGCCTTCCCCCGGTTCTCGTTTCGTCCGTTGCCTGTTGGCCCCCTTTCCCTGTTCATAATCCATGGATTCCAGGGACTTTCCAAAGGCGTCACATTTCTGACTCACGCAGAATTCCACTGGAACAACGTGGAGTGTTTTCCCTGTTGCATAAAGACATCTCTTGTTTGGGAGAAGGCTGTGGCTGTGTTCCCACAGCAACTTCATTCGGTTGCTAAGTTTAGATTCACAGACTAGATATTGGTCAAACAGAGCTGCGTTTGCAAAACAAAAATAGCTAATTGAGGTTAAAAATTAGGAAATTTCACTTGCTCTGTGAAGGCAGCTGCCAAGCTTTTGCTGACCTGTCAAGGATCTTGGTCGAATCCAGCTGTGTCTGCTGGGTGGACAGAAGAAGGGATTCTGTTCAGTGGTGGCTTCACACGGCATGTGAACTGAGTTTTTATGATCTGTAAAACGTGGATTACGGCTCAAGGTGTTGTGTGAATCCAGCAAACTCGCTTGTTCAAGCAAAGCTGGTTTAAAGAAGCTCAGTACAGTGTGCGTTTTGGAGCACTATAATTACTGGCCAGGCATGAGAGTGGTAGTCCAGGGTACCTGGAGGGCACCAGCATGGGGAGGTCAGAAAACAAGGTGACTCAAAGCCTGGAAGGAGGAGGACGCAGGGAGGAGAGAGGAAGAGGGTCCTGTGCACCTATGCAGGAGGAAGGAGGCAGGGCCCTGGGGTCTCTGGGGGCACTGGCCGCAAGCTGCCATCAGCGGTGGGGTTCAGAGAGCCGCCAGCGGGGCTGCCAGGCTCCGAGGGGCTCACCCGCAGCCACCGCCTCCTCCCGCCGGGAAGTGCTCAGGCCTCAGGTGGCCCCCGCTGCTGGGCGCGGAGGAGAGGCTCTGTCGTCCCCCGAAAGCTGCCCCGAAGCAGCGCTGCAGATGCAGGGAGACCGTCCTTGTCCCTGAATAGAGCCGGCGTGATGGGGAAAGAAGAGGTGGGGAGACCTGGGCAGAAACGCGGGGGAGAAAAGCAACCCCCCCACCGCCCCCCACCGCCAGGGAAGCTTTTGAATTCTTCTCCCAAGCAAATCGATGGTTGCTTTCATTTGTTTCTGGGCTTGCAGAAGGCCACCCCCCCCCCACCCTGGAAACGCTGATCTCCCGCAGGAGGCTGCCTGGGACGGGACCAGGAAGACGGTCTCCGGAGGCCACCCTCGCCCAGCCCTCACTGCCCCAGCAGGGGGATCAGGCTGCCCGGGCGAAAGGGATGCTCCGCTCGCCATCAGGGTCTCCTTCGCTTTCACCTTCACAAACTGGGCAAACCCCAGGTCAGACCCTTCAAGGAAAGCGCTTGTACGCAGCGGCCTTTCCCCACCCAACGGCCAGAGCGGGGAACCAGCAAGCTGCTTAGATGAGGGGCTGGATGGAGTTTCCCCTTGAAACATTAGAAAGTGCCAAAATATTTTAAAAAGGAAAAAAAAAGAAGGGCTTGGAAAGGTAATATGGCCACAATCTTAGAACTTATATGGTATGGGGGGATTCAGAGACCTCATAACATTTTGGGTAATAAACTAGATGGCTTTCCTTTTGGAAGTCAGTGCCGCCACCTAGTGCTGCATTGCCATCTTGGCAGCCTATGCGCAGCGCCACCATGTGCGGCGCCACATCTTCACACCTCCCTGCCCTCATCCCCTCAGCGGCACGTGAGCCGGCATCCTGGCCACGGATCCAGCCCCCTGGGAGGTGAGCAAACGCCCGCAGAGAGCGAATGACTTGCTTGGGCTCCGTCAGTTGGGCCTCAGAGCTGGCTTGGGGGAAGAAGTGGCTGGGCTGCTCTAAAGCAGTGTTTTTTCAGCCTTGGCCCCTTGAAGATGTGTGGGCTTCCACTCCCAGAATTCCCCAGCCAGCAGGGCTTGTTAATCAAAAAGAGAATGCTCACGTGCTGGCCGGGGGATTCTGGGAGTGGAAGCCCACACGTCTTCAAGGGGCCAAGGCTGAAAAAACTGCCCTAAGGGCTGGCATTTGCTGAGACAGGGAGCCAGGTCCTGATCCTGCAGCCGTTGGGATGTCTCGGTGATACCCTTGACCAATATGTTTTGCTGCGCTCTGCGAGCAACCCTCCATAAAAACCACCCACAAGCAGCAGGAAAGTGTTTTTCCAGTCAAGCTTGACTTCTGGTGACATCAGGGACATCTCTGCATGTTTTCCCCGCCGAAGTATGGAAAGGCTTGGCCTTGCTTCTTTCAGGATGTTTCAGTTTTCCACTCTTGGACTTCCTCATTGCCTCCCTTCCAAGTATTAAGCCACGTCCAACTCTGCGTAGCTGGTGACCCAAAACAGGTCATCCAGGACTGCTGTCATTTATTCAGACAGCAGGCACAGACAATTCAGACTACAGGCCATCCTCATTTAGCAACCACAATTGGGACCAGCAACTCGGTCATTAAGCGAAGCAGTCTCTAAGTGAAGCCACCACTGCGCTTACAATCTTCCTTCAGTTTTCCTTTGCTTTACAGGCCTGCAAAGGTAGCAAATGCAAAGAGGGTCACCAAGTTACTGTTTCATTACCATTGTAATGGCGAACAGTCGCTAAATGAGGCAGTCGCTAAATGAGGACGACCTGCATTTTTTCCCAGAGCAAGTTGATTCTTATGAGCCACAGAGATCAACTCTGTATCCACAAGCTCATTGAGCCAGTCAAGGTCTGCATTTGCAAACTTTTAATAGGTAATAGCTGGATTCACCAGGCCGCTGGAATCAAGTCAATCCCGCTTTGGCTCAGGGCATTGTGAAAAAGCAAAGGTTCATAAATCGCCCTTTAAGTCTCCGCGCAGTATGTGACCCCAGCCAGTTGCGACTTATTTAATCTGCCAGGGCTTGTGCAGAGCGTGAGCAAGCCCAGGTTGAACGCTGGTAGGGAAGGTCAGGCCAGCCTTGACGCCGGGTGGGGGCAGCATCGATGTGCTGTGTGGAAGAAGGGAGGGCCTCCTCGCTAAGGCGTCTGTCAGCCCTTGGGCGCACACTTTTTTCTGTTCTGTTCTTTCTTTCTTTCTTAATCCTCCCAGGTCAGAACAGTTTGTTCCACTTCCTGCTAGGCTCATCGGGAGTGTCGGTGGTGTGATGATGAGTTGTGACAATCTGCACAGAAAAGGTTTCCATTGATCTTTGTCAGGACGTTGTGGAAGCCAAAAGCAAAGTTTAGCCAGTTTTAGTTTGTCAGCCTCCAGGCCAAAGGGCAGAAACTGCTTGCAGGCACAGGACAGGAAAACCACAGAGCGAGAGGCAGCCTTTGCAGGAAGCTCTACCTGCCGCTGGTGCTGCGCCAGGAAGTTCTTGTTGATGCTCTCAAAGGAAAAATAAAACCCTAACACTTGGGAGGAGTTTCTAAGTCTTTTTCCTCCGACAGAAAGAGATGGAGTGGGGCGTGTATGAGAAGGCATCGGCTTTTGTGAGATAACATTTGCTAGAGGGAAGAAATGCTACTGGGCTCCTTCTGATTTTATGCAGGAAAGGAATTCTGGCCATCGGCTCTGGGCCAGGGTCCCTACAGAAGTGGGGAGACATATTCCACCATGGGTTAGTTGGGAAAGGGGCTGCCCGATGCCTCCTGATCTTGGGCTACCGTGGGCCAGCATGGCTCCCTCCTTCCTGCAGGGCAGAGGGGGTCCCCCGGGCTGGGCAACTGATCCGGCCAGGGTCTCGCCCAAACCACGGAGTGCCAGCCACAGAGTTGGCCTACTGGGCAGGGGTGCAACCCAGAGATAGGTCACAGCCAGGGTTGCCAACTCCCCCACCAACAAACCCAGCCCGGTTTCTTGGGCTTTCATAAGAGCAGCTTCGCAACGTGGAGGTCACCCCATTTGCACACCAAATGAAAAGCTCAGGGCAAGGAGCCATCCAGCGGCCGCCGTTCTTTGGATTGTCCCGCAGTAAATAAACCTCCTTCGTTTGAGAGGGAGCCCCCCCGCCATGCTTCCTCCTGCCCAATGCAGAAGCAGCCTGAAGCCACCCTCCTCTTTCCGCTGGGGCCCCAAGTCTTCCCAAAGCAGAAATCCAGCTGCAAAGACTCACCCCATAACCAAAACAATCCAGGAAACACCAGGCTAAATTTATCACAAGCATTGCACAAGTGCAACCCTCAGGAAGTTTTCGAGAAATCTCACAGATGAGTTTCAAAGATTGCTCAAGTGCCCTTCGCAAAAATGGAGTCTTCACACCAGGGTTTCTCAACCCTGGCGACTTGAAGACACGTGGACTTCAGCTCCCAGAATTCCTCAGCCAGCTATGCTGGCTGGCTGGGGAATTCTGGGAGTTGAAGTCCACGCGTCTTCAAGTCGCCAAGGTTGAGAAACCCTGCTTCACAATCTTGCCAAAGATCAACTTTACAATCGCGTGCCCATCCAGTTTTTAGCGCCTACAAACCAGAATTTCATCTCCCAAGTTCAGGCTGACAATTCTTAGCTATCCGTCAGCAGGAAGGCCGGATTTGCACGCCCGTCCCCCTGAACGACACCAGCTGGACTCCGTCAACAGCCTTAACCAAGTCAGTTCTAAAACAGCAGCCGCGCCCAGGCAACGTCTGGCCTGGTTAGCTTTCATCTGAGTCTGTTTGCTCTCCTTGCGGCTTGGTGTATGGTGCGAACGCATCAGGGTTATTTAAGAGTCCGAGTCTTGTTCAAAGCCAGAAAAGGGGTTAATCCGTGTTAAGTGTGTGGTTGGGCAAAGGAGACCTCATTTAGATAATGGGAAATGCTGGTGTTTTTTCGGACCTGCTCCTGTGCCCCTGAGCAGAGCAGGCTGTGCTTGCTGGAAACCGATCTGTGGATAAAGGGTCACCTTTCAAACCGGGGCTGTGGGGCAACTCTGAAAGTGCAGGTATATTGCAGTAACTCCCCCCACCCCTTCAGCTCGAGTTTAGCCCTCCTCCCTGCTCTTGCTGGAAGACAGGCATGTCCCCGTTCCCCCTCCCTTTGTTGGTGAGGGGAGGAGAAGAAAAGTCCCCCCTTTCCTGCCCATTCTCTTGCCAGGTCCCAGGAGACAGCAGCTGACGTCACTGCACACCCTTGCCAGGCCTGGGATGCTGAGGTCGTGCAGCAGCTGGAGCCCACAGCTGGAGCGGGGCCAGGATCCAAGGCGACAAGTGCAAAGGCTTCCATCCGGATCCGCTTTCCCCGTCTGGGAACGCTGCGGCCCTCCAGGCAAAGGCTTGTGCTAGTTCCATGGCTGTGGACCAGCTCCTCTCCTGGGCCGCCACGGTGGCCCCCCTTCCGGGCAAAGGAAGCAGCGATGGCTGGGAAATTCTCTGGAGCCCAGTGTGGCAGCGGAGGGGGGTGGGGAGTCTCAAAGGAACCACCATCCCCTGCAAAAAATTAAAATAAAATCCGAGCGGAAATGGTTTTCCTCCAGGGGACCCCAAAGGTACTTTGCACATGGTCAGGGGCACCAGCTGGCTTGTCCACCCCTCTAAGGCATGGCTTGGTTGTAACAACACTCTTTTAATAACTCAGTTAGAATTAAAGGCCGTATCCTTTCCCTGGGAAAGCTGTTTTCCCTTCGGATGTATTCGGTTTCAATTTCATCAGCAAGGGGAGAGGAGTGAAGGAGGAGGAGGGGTGGGGGGGATCTGCCGGGAATCCAGCTTCCTTTTGCCCCTTCTGGCCCCCTCCCTTCCCAAGAGGGCACACCAAGGACCGTCATTTGAAAGCCAGAGCTGAACAGGATTTTTTTCCTCCTCCCTCCCCGTCTCTTTTTCTTACATCCTTTTATGCTTTTTAGCCCCAGATCTTCTGAGAAGTCCTTTGGGCTAAAAAGCAAGGGAGAAATGCCGCAATTACATCATTTCTTTCTTTTCCGTAAGGCATTTCCCCTTTTCTGCCACTGCTACAACTCCCAGCATGGCTCATTTCTGGCCATGCCTGCTGGGGATGCTGGAAACTGTAGTCTCAACCTCTGGAGGCCCACATCTCAACCTGGCCATAAGGGAGGTGGGCTGAGTTGACAAATTAACTTAGCCTGTTGTGTGAACCTAGCACTTGTAGTTAGTGTAGTGTTTCTCAACCTTGGCACCTTTAAGATGGATGGACTTCAAATCCCAGAATTCCCCAGCCAGCATGGCTGGCTGGGGAATTCTGGGAGTTGAAGTCCACCCATCTTAAAGGTGCCAAGGTTGAAAAACGCTGAGTTAGTGGTTCAGTACATCATGCGAACCCAAAGACAAGGTTAATGGGATAAGTCAGTGTTCCTTAAACATTTTTCTCTTAGGACCCCTTCCCACTTTTAAAAAATATGGAGGACCCCAAAAGAGCTTTTGCGTCTATGGGTTATATATCGATATTTACCATATTAAAAATTAAAATGGACACATTCACTACCATTACTGCTTCCCACAATCGTTTGATGGGATTTTAATATTTTTCTGCATAGACCGGCAAGTAATTTGCATTTTGCAGATCCCTGAGAGGGTCTTGGGGGACCTCCAGGGGTCCTAGGACCACCCTTTAAGAAACAGTGGGAGAAGCCGCGCTTAACAGCAATGTCCCATCCTTGTTGGGGGTGGGGGGGAATTCATGGCGGAACATACTGTGCAAGCAAAAAGCTGAGGTTCCATTTGAATTAAAAGGGTCAAGGAGCAAGTCATGGGAGAGAGCTTTTGGGGGGTGGGGGGTCCTGTGGGTTAAAGGTGGAAGACCACACCCTCAGGTCTCGTCTGCGCACACCAGCCTCCCTTTCAGGCGGGGGGAGCCCTGCAGTCCCGCAACACCTGGGGCAGGAGAGGGACTCTGACCTGCTCACGGGCATCCTCTTTCACGCACAGCATTGTGGCTTTGGAAGCAACTGCCCGGGAGCCCAGTTGGGAAGGCTGCATGGCATTGGCGAGCCTGCCTTTCAGACTGGTGAGATGATAACGGCGCCCAGAAGACACCCAGCCGGAAGCAGAAGCTGAAAAGCAGGGCCCACAATGAAAAAAAGAGAAACAGCATATTTTTTAAAAGTGCATTTTAAAAAAGTTCCATGTATGGCAGCAAGGGTGCTTCTGACCACAGGACACATGACAAGGGGGGTGCTGTGGGCATCTTTGCGCAGCTTCTGAGCAGCCCGGGGGCAGCTAGCCAACTGGCACCCGCCTGCTCCTCCTCCCGAGTGCCGGTCTGCAAGGGTCCGTCTGCTGCCAGGCTGGACGCCAGTCCCGGGGCATCTCTTGTCAAGGCAGCAGCTGCATCAGCACTCCAGCTGTTTGCCTTGGAGAGCTCCGCTCCCCCCCCCCGCTCTTGACCCACTTCTACATTCCACGAATGGCTGGAGGCAGCAGCGCTGACGCACGACACACTTGGCTGACTCCATCCCCCTCCCTGCGCTCCCCTGCTCCAGGGCCCGCAGCCAGCAGCCTTGGCACAGCCTGCAAGGCTGGCGGGACGTTGTGCTAAGCCCCTGCTGAGCGCAGGGTGGAATTCCAGGCCACCCCAAGGCCAGATCACCGGCTCCGTTTCTCTGCCGGAACGTAGAGCCCTCTTGCCCTCCGCCTGGCTGGATTGGGGATCGAAGGCAACTGGGCATAAGCAACTAGGAGAAAGGTGGGTTTTCAGGGGGCCAGGCACACCCCCAAGGACAGGCAGGGGGCTGAGTTCTTGTTTTCTCTGGAGCAGCACCCAGGTCCCTCCCAAGGAGCCTTCCATGGGTTGGAGCTGTGTCTGTCTTCACACAACAAGCTAAGCCCACTTTTTTTGCCCCTAGTCAACCGACTCAGCCACAACTGGCTGGCTTCACACATCTTAACTCATAAACCTAAGTTTACCATCCACATTTGCTGAGTTTGGGCAACACAATTAGCCCCAAGCAACCAAAGTGCATTTTGTTGCGTGCTCTACCCCCAGATGAGACTGTGGCTGCTGTGAAAGGGAAGTGGGGGGGGGGGTGGCAGGCTCTGAGAAGCCTCACTCTGCTTTGGGGCCACCTACAGTGACCGGGAGCAAGCCGCCCGGGCTGGTCCGGGGCAGCCTCCTCCCGTGTTCCAGAGTGTTGTGTGCGAATAACAGAAGCCGCCTTCTGCAGAGCCAGGCCCAGGAGGCTGGGGGCAGGCTGGGGGCACTGCTCCCCAGATTGTTGTGCAGGAGGGGCAGGATCATTGGCATCCAAAGCCAGTGGGGCTGTCCCACTGACCTCTGGCAGGATTGAGCCCCAGCCCTCTCTCCTGGGGCATCTACCGCGGCCCTTGATCTGTAACCCCCCCCCCCCCCCAAATGGATCTGCCACCAGTTATCCATAGGGTTTTCCAACAGGAAAAGCAACCAATGGGAAATTCCCAGGAACAAACGGGTGGGGTCTTCTGCAAACATCTTGCTATTTTTGCAAGCCTCAGCAGCCCATCTGGAGCTCTCCCTGGCTTGAAGCTGTTTCTCAGCCCCCCCAGCCCTCTTGCCAGACCCCTGATGTGGCAAGGGAGCTGGCCTTCTCCTTCTCCTTCTCTGGTGAGGGCCTCTTGCCCTTGGCAGTTGGGTGACCCTCAGCCCCCCTCCCGGCCCGCCCACTCAGGCGACTCCATGCTTCTCCTTTTAAGGACAGCCCTTTGTCCAGGCTGGCCGGACCTCCAGAGGCGGATGGCCAGGCCCAGTTGGCTCACCCGTGCAGGGTAGCAAGAGCTCTGTGGGCTGTGCCCGGATGACCGCCCCATCTTGCCAGGCTGCACGGTCAGCCTCTGAGTGGGGGGGGGTCAGCTTTGGGGGATACCCAGCTGGAATCCAAGATGAAGAGTGGCCTGCCCAGTCCCCCGGTGCTTCTTTCCCTCCTGGGAGCTCTGGAGACCCGCAAGAGGGGGGCGGGGTGGGGTGGGAGGTTGGCCAGAAGCTTGGCTGATGGAGCATGTAAGGCAGAACGGGCAGGGGGGTGTCAGCCAGTCCAAGGGGGAGGCCAGAACAAGAGAAGATGTTTGGAAGCTAAAGAGGACGTTGGCTCCTGGTCCAGATTCTCTTTCAGGGTGAGAGAAGGCTTCCATCCCCGCTGCTGCCCGTCAGAGGAGGAAGGGGCATTCGCAGA
Organism: Liasis olivaceus; assembly: GCA_030867105.1. NCBI lineage: Eukaryota > Metazoa > Chordata > Lepidosauria > Squamata > Pythonidae > Liasis > Liasis olivaceus. The sequence goes on from CM061360.1 coordinate 24,459,063, forward strand.
TGAGTGGCCTGGAGAGAAAGCGCCCCCCGCATTATGCAGCTTGGCCTCCCTCCACCAGTGGGGGCCAGAAGCACCTGAAGATTCCCTGCTCCAATGAGCAAATGGGTGCAGAAGGCAAGCCCTGTGCCCCTTTCTGGGGGGTGGAGGGGAGGAGAGAAGGACCTTCCACCTCCAGGTCTTCCTTCCAGCTCTCTTATTCCACCGCGGGTGACTTGTTTGGGCCCTTGACAAGGAAGGGAATTCTCCTCTGACCACCTGGGGAAGGGAAACAGGACACCCCTTGGGTTGCCAACCTCCTGGGGTCCCTCGCTGGCCACTCACTTGCCCACCAGACCTTTCTGCAGCTCCCACCAGGTAGCCCATAACTTGAAAGGCGGAGCAGCCCGGAGGCACCATCCTTGGGCTTCCCTTGGTTCCTAAAGCTGCCAGGGGAAGCTTAGCTGCAGGGGCCAGGGAAGAGAGTCCTTTAAGCTGGGGAGGTTTGTGGACCTGCCAGATCCCCCCCCCAAAAAAGAGAGCTGAGCTGGGCTAAGCTGAGGGTTGCATCCAGCCCACAAGAGACAGAAGCTCAGTTGGTTCTGCCTGCGATGCACAATTGGCTCCCCCCCCCATGCTGCCCAGCCCCCTCTGTTCCCCCTCCTTCTCTTCTGGGCTCTGTTGGCAAGTTCTTGCCCTGACGACAACCCCCCCCCAAGTCCTTTTCACCTGCACCCTCTTCCTGCCACCGGCCACCCTTTGCAAGGTTTTGAGGTCCCTGCAGCAAGCTGGGCCCCCAACGGCTCTGCGGCTGCTCCCCACCCTTTCCGTTTGGGCAGCTCACATATTTTCCGACCCGTGATGCAACTGGCTGGCTCTGCGGTTGCAAGGCGTCCGCTGCGTGCAAAACAGGGTTCCGCTTGGGGGCTGGGAACCAAACGTGCCTCGCCAGACCTCTTCGTCGGAGGTAGAGAAAGCATTTGTGAGTGTCACCCGCCCACTGCCACTGTCCCAGGGAGCTGTTCTTCCTCTCCCACACAGTCTCTCCCCCACCCCACTGCAGGCTTGAAGGGAAGATCGCCCTCCGTGCTGCACCACCACATCTTCCTCCAATCTCTATTTCCTGCGCTATGAACCGAAAGAGCTCCAGAATGCTGGGCCTGTCTTAAACTCTGGTGCCCAGAACTAGGAAATAGGGGCTCCAGCTTTGAATTCGTGGCTGCTGAGCAGGTGTCTGGCCATTTCGGACATTACGCCAAGCTATCATTTCTAAGGTGTTGGCTTTTCGCTTAGCATCTTGTGCAAACCCCGCTAGTTTGGCCTGTAATCCACACTTTATGCCTTAATGTTTTATATGAAGCAGCTAATAATAGTTTACTTGATTTAAAATTAGCCATGGAGTATTGAAATTGATTGACTTTGAATTTATATCTCACTACAGTCTCATGATTCTCAGCAGTATGAACAACCACATATGCCATGACAATAGAAATAAAAAATAGAAGATGGCGTGATAGGGGAGCATCAGTGGAACACTCTTTGGGAAGGCTCAGTTATCAACAACTCTGTGAAAGCCATCAACATTGGGGAGAGGTAGCCTGATTTCTGCGAGGAGACCATTCCACAACTCTTCTAGCTTCAGCTCCCTTCCCCTCCCGCAACTAAGTGTGGGGCTGCCGGGAGTTTCTCCCCAGTGCTCAACCGGTTGACCGATACAGGCTGGAGGAGGCAGTCCTGCAAGGACTGAGGATGAAGGCATGAACTCCGTCAGCATCCCAGCCCATCTCATAGGGCTGAAGTGTTGCCACGCAGCAATGTGAGTCCACCCTCTACAATTCCAGAGGAAACCCGGGATGTAAATGTTCCAGATAAACAGGGTAACTGTCTGAAGAAATGGCTCTCGACAGATGATCCAACCAAGGGTTAATTTTTCTCCAAGATTGCAGAACAGGGTCAAGCCTAGATGCAGATCCAATTTCCCACATCATGCTAAGCCATTATTGTCTTCAATCACCAAATCACCAGAATACCACAATTTGATAGATTAACACAATACATTAAACCACAAATAACAGCTTACAAACCACAATAGCTAGTTGGCACATTGCACTAAGCCAATTACAAACAAACCCCATTGTGGCTCAGTGTGATGTGTGAACTCAGCCACACACTTAGCCCCCACACCCAAGATTTCCTCGGTTGACTGGAAGAACTTTCCAGGGATTGGGGCAGAAAGGAGTCTTCTGAGGGTGGAAAGCTTAATTATGGAAAAAAGAGACACCAGAACAAACTCCAGAACCTGCAAGGCAGATGCTCTCTAACTTAAGGCTCCTGACCTAAACTTCAGTGGGAGGAAAAGGAGGAGGAGGAGGAGGAGGAGGAGGAGGAGGAACAAACAACTTTCCTTTGGCACCCAAATAAGGAAGAAGCCAAGGAAGACTTCTGGGGTTTGGTTCCTTCTTCAGTGAGAGAGCCAGGCCTCCAAAGAGCTACACCCAGCACAGAGACTCAGATGGATTTCCACGAGGGCAGGGAGCTCTCTGTCTCTCTCTTTCTTTTATATTTTATTGGAAGAATTAAAAAAAAAAAGGGCTTTCAAAGATTTGGATACACCGGGCAACAGGCTGGCCTGTTGGACAGAAGGTTTGGACAAGATGCCAGCTGGATCTCTCCTCCCAGTTAGCCTCTGAGAAAACCATACCTGGAAGCTGGGGAGCCGCTGCCAGTAAGGAAGGAAGATCCTGGACTAAGTGGGCCAGGACTCCCCCAGTGCAAGGCTGCTTCCGATCTCACCAAAGAAACAGAGCTGCAGGGCTGGATTTTGGAGTCCCACCTGAGCTGGGTGGGACCTGAGATGCCTACAGGCTCCCTTCATTAGCATCCTTCCACCCATCTCCAGGTGAAGCACCCAACCCACCCAGTGCCATCTCTTGCCTTCTCTTCCTGGTCCAGCCAGAAGACTCCCATCACTGATGCTGCCTTGATCTTCTTCAGCTCTTCGAAATTGAGGAAAACCCCAAGTAGGGTGAGCTTCCATTCTCACTTCCCATCAACCCTCCTCCACTATAAATGTCTTTCTGGGAAATTAGTTAAGGGTAGGGTGGAGGAGGATGCATTGATCAATGTGACATTGCAATCTCTGCCTGATTTGTATTAATTGTGAAATCCCATCTTGAAACCCCAGCTGTGCCTCCAGCCAGCATCCCATTGAACCCCAATGTAATTGGCTTGCTTTGGGCTTATCCTTTTCTGTGAACCAAGCTGTGGTTTAACAAAGGTTAAACCATGGTTTGCTGCAAAACCTGGCCTAGTGCAATGTATGATATACTTTGAATCTGGTGTAACTGTCATGGTTTATTCCAGCCTTCCCCTACCTGGCACCCTCCAGATTTGGGGAGCTGTGACTAGGTGCCTAGTGGAGATGCCAGACTGGAGCAATCTGGCTTACCTCTGGGGGAAGGTGAACTTTGATAAGTTATTGACACATACTGGAATCCAACTCTTGAGTTTCCAGGGTGTGCCCCAGCTTTACCTTTGCTTGGCAAGGTGCTCAGCCTGGGAGGTGCCACTTTGGAGGTTCACTCAGCAGCGCGCAGTGGAAGCCGCAGAGCCCAGGAAAGTCCCCCCCCCCCCAGCAAGTTCTTCCAGTCTGGGCACCATAATGTGGGTGTTCCTCTCAAGGCGCCCTTGTCAGCTGACCCTCTGCCGGCTGCTGGAATGTGCTCTTGCCACGCCCTGCTTGCCTTCAGCCTGATGGAGGCATCAGTGCCAACGCCCAGCCAGTTATTTACCACAGGTTGCAACTCAGCAGCTGTTTTATTTTTACTGTAGATGTTCTGACGTGTCTCTTTTCTATGTGAGCTGCCAAGAGTCTGGGCAACTGAACTGAGTTAGAATGATCTGGTGCTCCTTGTAATTCCCGGTTCAACTACGACTGGGGTCCCCCAACCCTCCCCATGGAGTTATTTTCTCCATTTACTTCAGGGTTTGGCCCTTGCTTTATTCCCTTGCCCCATTTTTTCCTTGCGGCATCTGATGTGCCCAAGAGTGAAATCCCACCTGGATGCAAGGTGTCCTCGACTTGTCAGAAGTTTCTTTCCCAGGAACGAAGTTATCTCTAAAGACCTCATTATAAACTGGCGCCAATACAAGGGTAAACGGGACCTTCCGATCCTCATATTTATTATTAACTGAGTACTGGTTGCACCATTATCTTTTGGAGATTCAGAAAAGAAATAGCAGTCTCTTTTTCTAGCAAAGAAAAAAAGCTAACGTTTTGAACCATTTTAAATCTTAGCACAATCTCATTTGCTTCATAGTTCACACACAAAAATATATAGATATTATATATATTATTCTGGAATATTACAAAAAAGATAAATACAATATAAAATTTTTTTTGAATAAATAGACTCTATAAATAGTTTGGTTTTGGTTATTGCCTTATTACAAGGTAAACATTGAGGATTTAAAAAACAACACCCACCACAAAAATGCCACGCAGGTGTGACTAGCATCAACGTTGGTTTAGAAACAAAAGGCATCTCCCTCCCCACTGCTCCCCATCAGTGCAAAATGTCCAATTTGACCGAGGCGAAAGCAACGGGATGCCATGTTCAGCACTTTGGCTACTGGGCTTCTTCCCCAGGGAGGAACAGCCCTGCCATTTTCATTTCTGACACTGGCAGAAATTTGGTGATCTTAGGGCCAGTTCCAAATCCCCCCCTTACGAAGAACAGGGGGACAAAGGAGCAGGATTTCCAGAGTCTTAGTTTTATGGAACTGGAGGGTGGGCTAAATATTTCCTTGGATGACCTAGGAAGAGAGTTCAGATTCTGGAATTTGTAAATTTGGAATATGAGACTTCATGACTGGACACCTAGTTAGGTGCAGATCCCAAGTTCCCATGGAACGGGGGTAGCCCCACTGGAGCAAGAACGTGGGTTGGAGGCACAGGTCAACTGGATCCAAATTCTCCAGCACGGGAGAGCTTTACACCTACGCAGCTGGCAGAGGAATATGGGAGGAGGTGGAGAGGAAACAGCCCCCCTTGCACCAACAGGGATTCACACTTCTCGGTGTCAGAGCACTCCAAGGGGAAAAAAAGTGATTGTCCTGCCAATATTTCAAAACCTCAGGAGGCCATGAAATGGGAGGGAAAACTCAGCACCTCCCCTTAATTCTCAACCTATTGTTGCTGGAGGACTAAACAGAGGATATTCACAGTATAAAACATGGTATTTTAAAAGCATTAAAAAAAAAAAAACAACCAAGATACATTAACCACCACCAAGATGTAATGTAACTCTTGGCTCATTTCCCTGGTTCGACCTGGTTTCCATGGTATGTGATCTTTTCCTCCTTACCACAGGAGGAAAAAAGGAAAAAAAAATGTGCTACATACAAGTAAACGGTCCCTTTTTCTTCCTGGGACAGTTAACCCTTGGCATAATGCTCAGGTGTTGAGGGAGAAAGATGCTTTCCCCTTGCACAGCTCAAGACTTTTCCAGGTGGGGATGATTCCAGACTGAAAAAAGGGAGGGAGGGAGGGAGGGGCATAATCTCCCTACAGCTGAATTTCTCAAGGGGAGGGGTAAAGGGAACTGTCCTGAGGGAAGCCGAGGGAGGGGGCGAGGCTGAGCCACCCACTGCCAGTCTCAGCTCAGGCAGGTGTATTGTGCAAAGCCAGAGAGAAAAGGACACTGACCCCCCACCTTGGTCTCCTGGCTCCCTGAAAGGAACAGAGGGATTTCCATGATAGTTAAAGACCCACCTATCCCCTGCCCCCCATGATACTGCCATGATAAGGATGGAGAGAGTCACCCCTGGGGAGGGAGAGGGGGAGCAGGGACTCGGCCCCCCACTCGGCATAACTGCTCAGTTCGGTTACTTGCTGACCCCATTGCAAACCCCTGCTTAAGGCACTAGGCTGTGAAAGGTAAACCGCAATAAACTGGAACCCCATTTGCTTTCTGGAAAGGCATTTTCCAGGCCCCTTGAAGGCAGTGAGGCCTGCTGGCGGGAGGAGGGAAAAGCTCTCCCCCCTCCCGACCTGCAAAGAGCAGGCCGGAGGATGACTTAAAGATCAGGAGAAGCAACTGCTCTGAAAAGCGTCAGTCCGGGGGGGCTTTGGGCCCTCCCCACAAAAGGAGTATCATACAGACGCACAACCCTCCCTTGCAATCAACAGCAAGCTTGAAGTGTCCCATCGGGCCGGCCCACCTCCCTCATTCTGAGACAGAAAGCCGGTTGAAGATGGGCAGCCTGTGGGGGTTCCCCGCCGGCCCGCCGGGGGGATGCAGATCGAAGACAGGAGAGTCGGATCCACTCAGGCTGCTGGAGCTGCTGTAGCACTCGGGGTCTGAGAGGGAGTTGGAGGAGGAGGTTCTCAGCAGGGCAGAGGCCGGGGTGGCCGGGGTCCCAGGGGCCGGGGAGAAGAAGTCTCGGTGGCCCTGGAGCGAGCTGGCCAAGCCGGCTGATTTCCCGCAGCGGCACGAGCAGCAGCCACTGCTGGGGGCTGCCGGAAGCGAGTCCCCCAGGGAGGACATGAGGGAGAGGGGGTCCACGTTCAGGTGCTCGAAGGCTGGCGAGAGGAGCTCGGCGGAGGCAGGAGGCGGCGACACCGAGGGGGCCCGAGCAAAGGAGGCGGAATCCGGGAGGCTGGGCAGCGGGGAAGTGCGGCGGGCGGTGGGCACCCCAGAGAAGCTGACGCTCTGGCGCAAGAGCTGTGGCGAAGCGCCGGGGGTGGTGGCGGTGCTGTGAAACTGGGCCTCCTCTGGGTAGTGGATGAAGTGGCACCGTGAGCCGTAAGGACACTCGCCGTGGATGTAGAACTTGTGGCACAGCTCCGTCTTGTACTTGGGGTGGCGGCTGACAGTGCGCAGCTCGGCGGAGCCGTGGGCGAACTGGCACTTGACCCCGTACTTGCATTTGCCACTTTCGCTGAAGGTGCGGCACAGCTCTGTCTTGTAGCGAGACGACGGGGCCGGCACGGGCTGCTTGAGTGGGGGGAAGCCTGGAGGCGGGGGCGGCAGGTGGGCCTTGCCCTCGATGAGGCTCACCGAACGGTCTGGGCGCAAGGGAGGTCGCAGCTGCTCCCCGTTGGGGCTCCAGTGGCTGCGCAGGGGCCACACCGCAGAGGAGTCCCCGCTGCTGTGGAGCGCCGTGTCCGAGGAGCAGGCAGAGTGGCAGCAGGACAGGGTGGAGCCCTGCCCTTCCAGCTCTTCACTTAGCGAGAGGTTTAGCAGGTTCTGCAAGGGAGGGAGAAGCGGAGAGGTTAGTGACCGTGCAAACACCCACAATTCTGCCAGCCTCAATTGCTGCAGAGGTCAAAACCCCACCCCAGTCACAAGCACAGGATCATTCGGGAGGTGGGACCCGGGGGTTCAGCAAGGAATGCAGACCCCTGCTCTGCAAGCTGGTCTTTGCAGCCATGCTGCACAGGATCCAAACGGATGCCAGAGAAAAGCACCCTCTGCAGGCGGGGCGTTTGGCGATCCCATCCCCAAGCCTCGAGACCCTGAAGCTGGCCAGAGCAGGGAGCCATCAGCCACCCTCCCTAAGCCAGCAGTCCCTCCCTTTGGAGTTATCAGGAGGCATTTTCTGCTCCCCACACCCTGGCCTTGGGAGAGCCAGACGCGCTTCTCCAGTGAGTCTGAAACACTGGAAACCCTTGGCTAGAAGAAAACAGGTGACAGGGAAGGTCAGAAAGAAGCCCATGTCAGTGACAAGCGGGGGGGGGGGGGGGTGACGTCAGCAGCCTTAATATAGTGCAGGTGGGTTGGGCTGGAGTTATTTTTAAAGAGGCTGTGGCTGGATCAGAGCTGTGGAGGGGAACAGCTGCTGGATAGTGACTGTAAACCAGAGAACATGGGGGGGGGGTCACTGGGGGTGTAAATACTTCCACCTCTGACAGGCATGAGTCCTTGTGAGGGATATGAAAACAGATGGCTGAAAGATCCTTCCACAAGTCCTGTGGAAAGACGGCGGACGATTCTTGCTCTTGCAAGATTCACACAGGAGACAATCGGACAGCCAAGTCATATTTTTCTGTCCCCCTCCATTTTATGCAGCATAAAAAGAAATATCTTTCCACCTCTGATAAATACGCATTTCAACCGATGGCCAAACAGTGCACCACTTCTCAAATAACACACTCTCATTGTTGTTAAAAAAACCCTGTTTGAACAACAACACTTACTTGCTACATACTTTTCCACCTTACACAAAAGTGCCCGGGGAGGGGGAAAAAAACCACCAGGGCCATTTGAGTGAGCACTACCCACTTCCTGGAGGGCACTCAGAGAAATCCCTGGGTTAAAGTTATGTAAGTCTGAGAAGTGCACCGTTTTTGCCTAGAAAAGCTGCTTGGAGGCTTTTGCTCGACTCCCCATTTGTGGGGTACAATGCGGGGGAAAGAACAATTTCAGGCCAAAGGCGCACAGGGGTGGACCCAGATCCAGCTGCTGGGACGAAGCTCTCCGGCGAAGGTAAAGCCGCCTCGCTCACAGAAAGTGCAGTAACAACAACAGGAAGCAGGCAGGCAGGCGCGCCCGTCTCCAACTGCTTCACTGGTCCCCAAGCCCCTGCCCCGGCTGGGTCGACCGCCGGAGCCCAGTTTTCCTCCAGCGGGGATGGGGAGCCGAAGACAGTCCAGCGCCAGCACCTGGAGGTCGAGTCCCGGCAACCGGACGTCTTTTCTTTCGGCCTGATACGCTGCGCTGCTCGTCCAAGCAGCTCCTTCAGCCTCGAAAGTTGGTTGGGGGGACCCCATGAAGGTCTTCCAGGGCGGCTGCGTCCCTCACTGACATGACGGCCCGTCACGTTAGCGATGAAGATACTCCTGCGCCAGCAGTTTTGATGCGAGACCCGTCGGGAAGGGATCCTTACCGAGGGGTCTCTCCCAAAAGCCGCTGGCGCCGGAGTATCCGATCGATCGGCCGCGCTCCTGGACCCTGGACGGAGTTTCCGCAAGTCTTTCTGCTGCCCCGGGGACCCGAAAGGGCCAGTCTGGGAAGGGGCCGCTGCCCCCCCCCCGACCGCATAGGAGACTGGAGGAGGAACGCCGTCGGGAGCTCCCCGCCTCGGCCCAGCGGGGGCTGGAAAAGCGGCCTTCGCGCTCGGGAGCGGCCGCGAAGTCCCCCCGCCGAGCCCGGAGCCCGGAGCCCGGGGCGGGGACGCGAGCGACGTAATTCTTGACCTAGAAAAGGCTCCGCCGCGGCCAGCCCTCCGCTTCCTGTTTTTGCGATCCACCTCCCCTTCCCACCCAGCCGGGGAAAAGAGGAAGCGGCTTTTCCGCCGGCTTCTCGAAGAGCCCTCGGGGGCGGCGCAGGCCCCTCGCCCCCCGCTCTTCCCCAAAGCGGGCATTTCCCTTTTCCGACAGCGCCCGGAAGACACGGTTCGGGCGGCCGCCCCCCGGCCGCCTCCGGCGCCTTCCCAGCCCGGACTGCCGCGCGGCCGCGTCCCGGGACCCTCCCAACACAGGGGGACGACAGAGCCCCGGTTCCCGGCCAGCGGGGCTGACAGCGCCGGCTTCGGCAAGGCCGGCCTGGCCCCCGCTGCCACCTTCCAGGAGGAGGAAAGAGTCGTCCGTTCTTCTCCTGCCCCCCCCCCCCCCCGTTTCTGAGAGCTCCCCGAAGGGCGGATTTCAAACTGGATCTTAAGGCGCCCCGGAGCTGGGGGCCGCCGGGGGCCCTGGAGGGCGCCGGGGATCCTGCGGGACGCGCGGCGGCGGCCTCCGAAGGCTACGAGGGCGCTCGGGAGGGGCTCCCCGGCGCCTTCGCCCGCCCTCCTCCCCGTGGGGGAGCGGCCCCCGGTCCGGCAGAACTCCCCGCCGGGGATCCGCACAAAGGGCGGCGGGGCAGGAGCCAAGCCGGCACCAGCTGCCCAAACGCCGCGCCCGCGGAGCGCCCCCGCCGCCGCCGCCGCCGCCGCCGCCCCGCCGGAGCCAGAGGCAGGCAAAGCCGCCGGTCGCCCTCGCCCGCCGGCCGCGCGGCGAAGGAGTCCGAGGGGAGCGCGGCTCTCACCTGGTAGAGGTTGCGGACGTCCAGAATGGAGCTCATGGCGGCGCCTGCGTCGAACTCCGCTCGGCCGAAAGCAAGACTCGCCGTCTGAGCCGCGACGGGCGCGCGACGCCTGATAAGCCGGCGCCCTAGCTCCGCCCCGGCCCCGGCCCCGCCGCCTCCGCCCCTCCCCTCCCCCCTCCCCTTCCCCCCGCCCCCTTCCCAGCGCTGCCGAGGGGCGGGAGCGCGCGCCCCCGTCCTCCGCGCCCAGCCCACCCGGGCTCGCGCCGCCTCCCCTGGCCGGTCGCAGCGCTCGCTTTCCGGGACGCGCCCGGCCGGGGCTTTCTCGGCCTGCCGGCCGGCCGGCCGCTCACTCGACGCGACCCAGGCAGGCAGCTGCACGGGGCGCTGGCGGGTGGGGGCAGCCAGCCTCCGCCTGTCGCCCCTGGCTGGGGCGGGTGGAGGGTTCGTCGGGGAGAGTTGGGGCACTTCCGTCCAGTCGGAAAGCTAAGCCGCGGCTGGCCCGAGCGACGGGAGGGAGAGCCCGGGTGGGCTGCCCCAGGTGCCCCTGAGAAGCCGCCGGCGGGCGGGGGGGCGGGCCGAGCTCCCCCCCTCCGAGAGGGGAGGCCAGCCGCAGCCTCCCTCTGGCGCGGCCCCCTCCCCCGCGCAACGCCCGGCGCTCCCTCCCCCGTCCAGTTTCAGTCGATCACCCCTCGGGGTTCAAACTCATCCCTTCCAATTACCTGTATGGAAATGTGTGACATCAGGAGTGAGCCACCCTGCCGAAAGCACCTGGCTGAACATGAAGGGAAAAGAAACCCGAAGAACACCCTTGTGGGCCTGTCGGTCGGGCCACCCCCCCCCCCGCCCCGCCCCAGAGGGAGCAGGAGCCAGAGATGACAGCTGGGCAAGTCGGATGGCCCGGGTGGACTTCAGCCTTACTAGCCGGGAAGAAGTCGCCCGGAAGTGGCCGTGGCAGGAATCTCAGGAGAGGGACAGAGGGTGGGAGTCCCAGGGGAAAAACAGTTCAGGGGGGCTGGGAAGTGCTGAGAAATGAGATGATTAAGGCCCAAGTACCAACAGTGCCAAAGAGGGAGCTGGCTGGTGAGATCGGTGTGGCTACCCCACACTGATCAACCGTGAAATGAAAAGGACCTGTTTAAAAAATGGAAAGAGGGGCCTACAACAAATGCCCAAATGCTGGGAAATGGCCCAAATCTGTACGGCTCAGATGGGCCTGAGGCTTGCAGTGAATGCCAAAAATAGCAACAAAGATGTCTTGGGTTACATGCAGAATAAGAGGAAAGTCAAGGAAAAAGAAAAAATGGTCCAGCCTGGCAGAATCTGCTGGTGGGGGGGGGGGGGGGGGACTGGGGGTCAGAAGAGAAATGCAGGTCAAAATAGGGAAGAAACTGGTGGGAGAACACCTCGCTGCTCTGAGTGAATTCAGGTCACCAGAGCTGAATGGGTCATATCCCAGGGTGCTGAAGGAACAAGTGGAGGCTTGGGCTCCATCCCTGGAGGGTTTCGAGCCAAGGTGGGGCAGCCCCTTGCCTGGGCGGGGCTGAGGGTTCCTGCCCTAGGCAGGGGGTGGGTTAGATGACCTTCAAGGTTGCTCCCAAGGCCTTCAATAGAGGTTCCTGGGAAGTGGGGACAGGCCTGGGAATGCCCCAAATGCATCCTGAGGGCCGCCGGGAGACGCACAGAGTCAGACCAGCTGGGCAGAGGTCCTGATCCAGTCTCAAGCTCTTCTGGGGTTCCTGCAGCTGCCCTGGGACAGATGTTCCCAGTGCCTCTTGGTTCAGCCTTCAACAAAGCAGCTTGTAATGCTGACTGCAGCTTTACCACCCAGGGATTCAAAGCTATCCAGGATCCCTAGACTTCCCCAACGGGGCTCCCTCCAGATATGTCGGACTCCAGCTTCCAGAATCCAGAGCCACATCTGAGGAGAACTAGGTGGGGGAAGGCCACCTGGGAACCTCTGTCGGCCGTACCAAGCAGCCGCCGCAGATGCAGATGCAGATGCAGACGCTGTGCTGCTGCTGGATGGGCTGGCCAGTGAGGGTTTCCGGGAGGACGCGCTGTCTGGGGAGGAAGCTGGGGCTGTCGTAGCCCCCCGAGGCGTTCAGAGAATGCCACCTCTGGCGAGGACCCGTTTGGCAGTGGCCTGGAGCAGCGGACCAGGCAGCGGCCTTTCTGGGTGCCAATTCCTGAGCTGCTGAGCTTCTCGAGAGGGGCCAGGGGACCTGGAAGAATGCAGCTGGCCTAGGGCAGAGGGGGCGGAAGGCCCCCGCGAGGGCCTGCTGGAGTGGCTCTGAGGCCAGTCCCAGGGCCTGAGTGACAGAGGCGCCTTGCAAGGCGTGGGGCCGGCCCCTCCGAAGGAGGCTGCTGCAAATGCCGAGGGGGGGCCGGAGCTGGGGGGCCCTTTGCGCAGCTCGGCGTCTAGAGAGGGGCTTTGGAGTCAGCCCCCCTCCCCCCAGCCGGTGTCAGTGCCCAGGAGCTCAGCCGGACTTTGCAGAAAGGAGCTGGGAGGACTTTCAGTTTTGAAATGACTGGAGGCCTGTTTTGATTTCTTTTCCTCAGGTGACTGAGATGATTCATCACCCGCGCTGGGTTCCGGTAAATGTGGAACCAAAAAATCAAGAGCTCATCACAAACCTTTCCCTGCTCGAGTTTGCATAACATTGCCTGTAAAGGGAGACTCAGATGGAACCAAATGAGAGGGATGTATAGAAACGAGCAGGCTATCGATAGGTTTCCTATCTGTTTATGAAAAATAAAGGCTCACTGGTGGTTTGTTATGGAATCGATGACTACAGTTTCTCTATAATTTCTCAGCACGTTTATGATGTTTTCTCACAACAATATGTATGTTGGCTCAAGGAACCAGAAAATATGACTCAACGATTGGAGAGATGTTATGTTTTCTCTCTCTCTCTCACACACACACACACTTGTGGGCACAAATAACTGGGAGAGTATCACTCCATCTCAGACCAAGAAATATTGAGTCAGATATTTGTGTAACAGCAAAACCTGCTTTAGATCAACTTTAAAAAGATAACACTGCCTGACTCTGACTGCAGGAATCGTAGGAACTGGAGGCGATACAGCAAATTCTTTGAACACAAATTCTCAGCAAATACTGGTCAAAGGGACGTGACTTCTGCTTCAGCCAAATAAACTCCAGAACCTTTTAAAGAGTGCCTTTTTCATTCTTCCTGCACTAGGGACTGCAGCCTTTTGTAGCCAATAAACCATTTCTGGGATTGCAAAATGTAGGATATGGGAATAGCCACTGGCTTTGGTAGCTCCTGGAAAATGGTCTGAAAAAAAGCTATCGTGGAAGAAGGGGGAATGGAGACTTCCGGTGCAGAAGCAACCCTCACGGGGCCAGGAGGCACCAAATGGCTGGTTCTGGAGGGAAAGAGGCTGCTGGGCATGATCTAGTAGGGTTCACTGCAGCCTTCCCAACTTGGTATCTTCCAGATCCACTGGAACTGGTTAAGCGCCCTGAGCCGGGCTTGGCTCCCGGGAGGGTTGGGCCGAGGTGGACCCTGCCGGCTGGTCCGCGGGACTACCTTGCAGCTCTGCCAGGGCGGTTCCCGCCTGGCTCTGACCCCCTCACGCCCTTCTCCGTTGCCCGCCCTCAACTTTGCCCCTTCGTGGCTTGGCTGGTCTACCAACTGCTGGCCTCCCCCAGCCAAAGGATGTGAGCTTTGCTTGTGGAGGATCATCCCGCAGCCTCATTTGGTCCACAACCCACTGATTAGTTCTTCTTGAATTCCAAGGTACTCTTAGTAACTGACTCCAGAGCTATAATTCAAGAACGTGTATCTTTTTCTCTTGTTCCTCTTCAGCGTTCAGCCTTCCCGTCGTACATTACGCTGGAAAGACCGCTGTTTTCTTCTGATCTTGGTTGTCCCTGAAAGGCTCTTGCCTGCCACAATACGTTTGACATCGCCTCCTCTAGGATTACTCTCCTCTTTACTTCTCCAACATACGGTCCTTCTTTGTCTGTTCTTGAGCCCGAGGAAACAAAACCGACACCTTCACAAGGCTGAGATTTCCCAGTGAGCTGGGAGTTGCCGTCCCGGCCTAACTGAAGGAGAAGAGAACAGGGGAATGCTGGCTTACAGTCTTAGCATCTTCCCCAAAGCCAGCTACCTCTCTGGTGTGCTGCCCTTGTCAAGAAAAAAAATCCTGTATTTTCAGAGAAGAATACGATGTGGGTTGCACTAAGCCGGCTTCTTTAATTTTCCTTTTAGGATACTTGAAGTGGCAGTGTGTGCTCCAAGAGGAACCTCTTCTTGCATCATCCCAGATTCCTGGCAGAGCAGTCTTAAACGCATTTGCAGAATGACTGTCCCCACAGGAAAAGAATGTTAGGAACCTCACGGGCCGGGCCTCAGCGCAACTGGGCAGGATGCAACACGCAAGACGCTTTGCTTTGCTTTGCTAAAGCGAGGAGCTTCCGGGCCAGAAGGGAAGGAAAAGAGGATGGGGGGAGAGGAGCGATGGCCCCAGAGGGGGGAGAGAGGACAGAAGGTAGCACCAGAGCTTGGGAATAGCCTGGCAGAGCAGAGAACTTCTAGTCTGGTGCGCAGGATGGATCTACAGATGACCCCCTTGAAAGAAAATGGAAATCGTACCAAAGGAGGACCGTCAACAGCTCAGCAAGGTTGGGTCCCAGGGAAGCCAGCGAGATGTCTCCAGGAAACCTTTCTCGTACCTCCCCAGCATGTTGTTGGGGTCCCAATGCTGCTCCATAAGCTCCTTCTGCTTGGGAGGCAGAGGCCCCGTTTGGCAGCTTGAGCTATGGGGACTCAAGGGAGGAGAGTGGAGGATGGAGCAGGCCCTTTCTCCGGATCAGGTATCTCCCAGAAGGTGGATCTTCCTGGGGTTGGCCCATGGGCAGGCAGGCACCTCTGCTTCCGCTGCATTCATGAGTCAGACCTTGGACCTGGGGGGTGATTCATCCTGGTAGTTCCGCTGAATTAGGTTCTTCCCCATCCTGGAAAACTCCCTCCTGAATCACAACAGCTGAGATATTGTTGAAAAACCATAACCACACTGTTAGGGTTCCCTTTGTCTAAACGACCTGCAGGGCGACGGCAGCGCTCAAACTCAGGGATGGCCCAGAAGGGGGTTTCGGGGTGACCTGATTGCATGGCTTGGAATTCAGCAAATCCCTGAAACTCATTTTCCATACGTATTTGTGGGTGGTGGTTGGGGGTGTAATGAGAATCTGAAAAGCAAACACATCAACTTCAGCAAACCCTAACCCTGTATGGCCCCCTTTCCCAGCCTAGCAGAGTCCAGATGTATTCGATTCAGGGGGTCTGTGGGGTGGGGGTCAAAAAAGTCAAGATGGCAGCTGCCATCGTGGGACTGAAATCCCATCCCTTTTTATATGTGGCATATACAAGGAGTGGGACTTCAGTTACACAGTCAGAGGCAGTGTTTCTCAACCTCAGCAACTTTAAGGTGGGTAGATTTCAACTCCCAGAATTCCCCAGCCAGACATGCTGGCTGGGGACTTCTGGGAGTTGAAGTCTACCCGTCTTAAAGTGGCCAAGTCTGAAAAACACTGTTGTAACTGCTCATAAAGAGAGGGAGGTTAGCAGGCCACAAAAGAAAATGCCAGCCTTTATTTGTAAGAATGTCTCTGGGCTCCAGCGGCAAGCAGAGAAGATCAAGAGGATGGTAAGAGCAGGCCAGTGAAAGAAAAGGGGCAGAATAAGTTGGGATAGTGGCCTTCTGGGGAAGCTGGGTGGGGGGATCACAAGGCGAACTCCTCTAGAGAAATGCAGAGATAACCTGGAAGAAGGAATGCAAGAACACATAAGTAAATGTTAACTTAGTCCTGGGAAAGAGGAAAGGTGAGAAAGAAACTCAGGTTAACGCTGCCTTGATTCTCTTGGGTATAAGAGGGGCCTAAGGAATACCCCAGCAGGCTTTCACCCCGATTACACCCTGCAACAATAGAGTTCCTGGAGTTCATGTGGTGTTGGTTTCCTGACCTGGCCTACCTTGATGGGTTGTCAAGTCCCCAGTTTGCCTTCTGGTCAAGTGGGTGTATCACAGCAGCTTGCATCCTCCAACCGACTTTGGCTGATCTTGGAAAAAGCTAAGCTAAGCTAAGCTTTTTTCAGACTTGGTTAAGTTTTGGAAAGAAGATGTCGGGAAACTCCAGCCTAACCCTGGCTCAAGGGAAGCCATTTTCCGTGACGGCCCTCAACCTCTTAGGAGGGCCCCGGCGCAACAACGGCCCGCAAAGAAGGTGCAACTGCAACATGGGAAAGAGAAGCCGTGTAGCCATGACAGTAACGCTTTGTTTAAAAAATCCTAAGCTGGTTGGCCAATGATTCATGCTATTTTTAGGAAGCAGGCAAAGTTCAGTTGACTCAGAGCAGGAACACGCATCGTATTTCTCTAGCAAGTGGGAAATGCAGGAGCGGCGTTCGTTCTGCATCCGTGGTTGCCTTTAGAGCATTACGACAAGCTCTATGGAAGTAGGGAAGTTTGGCCGGAAAAGATATGTGGGAGCGATGCTTCCCAGCCTCTGCTCCTGGGACACGGCTTTCAAGGGCAGAATAGAAGATGGCTGTTGCTTTGGGGGGGGGGGGGGGGGGAGATTTTGTGTCACGTGTAACCAGCAGCTGGAAAGGACCCTGATGCAATTCTCCAGTTACCTTGTGAGGCGGAGCCCCGGGGGAGGGGGGTGGTCCTCGGGGCCCCTGGGAGCAGCCCGCAACCACCGTGGCCAGCCAGCAGCCATGACGGAGAAGGGCCCAGATTTTCCTTCCTCCTCCCCCTTCCCTTGTCTGTTGGGTCTTCCTGGCAAGGACCTTCCTTTGGAGTTGGACTGCTGCTGAGCCTTTCAGGGGCTGCCCAAGCTGGGCTGGCACGGTGCCCACCGGCAGGATGCTTGAACCCAGGGGCTGCCTGCGAGGGGCCCCGAAGGACAGAGCCCAGGGCTTTGCTCTCCCACCCAGCAGCGACTGCGCTGGGACTCCACCCCGATGGCTGGTGCAGGCCTTCGCTGGCAAGGGCAGGTGCTTGGCACACGCCCAGATGCACTTTTGGTGTGTCCCAGGGAATTCCCAGGGAAAAAAACGGGATTTTTTTTTTCGAAATCAGCAGAAGCTCCTTTTCTGTAGCAGAAGGAAGGAGATGTGCCGACGTGACCTCAGGCTAGAAAGCAAATTTATACACAGTGTGATTCCTTTTTTAGCGGTGCATCTAGAAATCCTCCTACATTCACCAGAGGGTTGGAATGGCAGCAGCCCCTCGGCTGCCAGGTAAAGCCAACCTGGGCTCATTTCGGTGCAATATGGGAAACGATGCTGCCAGGGCAGAGGTGGAGGACCAAGGGGGCAGAGGCATCTCCCCTCCGGCCCCCCAGCTTTGCAACTTGAGAACCATCTTCTTTTTTTCACACAGTCCGTGTTTCCAGAAAGCGACTGCAAATGCAAAATCTGGAAATCCCTGAGCACTGTAAACGTTGCCTGTGTTAAAGGAATCAAAGCGTCGGACAGTTAACTGGCTGCTCTTGCCAGTCCTCTCTTTCCAGGCCTTGAACTTTTCCCATCTGCCTGAAGCGTGGGACCCTCCCAGGGGCTATCCAGCCCGTCCCCCCTTGCACTATCCCCCCCAAAGACTGGTGGAAGGAAAAGGCAGGGATGCCCTTTAGGCAGTCGAGCCACAGAGGCCGCTCTCGCTGACTGGCCAGCCTCGCCCTGCTAAGCCAGAGAAACCGATCCGGGCCTTCTGCTTGCTCTCCTGGGTGGGCTCTCCAGGAAACTGGAAACAAGGCAGCCAGAGGCTTAGTGCGGTTGGTTCCACGACTCAGTGTTGATCCCTGGGCAGTACTGAATTTGGCACCAGACTTTCTCTCTTTGTTTCGAGCTTCTGGGATTGTATTTTTCATTCCCTTCCCCATGTCTGACCCAGGATTCAGCCTCTCTCTCGCCTTCCTTCCTCTCCACACCTCTTGCTCCGTGCCAGCTAGAAATTATAGCAGTCACATCTGGAGGGCACCACACTGAGGAAGGCAGGTTAGGACAAACAGCTGCATCCAGGGGTCGACCCAAGAGAGGAGCAGCACAGGGTGCCTTGTGGAATTACGCTGAATGGTTGATGATGCTGGAAACTGGACTGACGGTCACTGATGGTCATTTATTTCCCCTGCTGCGTTCCTAGGAAGGGAAATCAAAATATATACACAGAGGAAGCAACAGTTTTGAGCCTTCCCTTCATAGCTCTGGGATGAATCAGAACTCTTCACACATTTGGCAAAAGAGAGGGAACTCACGGGAAGCGGAGAGGGAAGAGGCTGAAGGAAGGAGGGCAGTGGAAAATCCTTACCCAGCAAAAAGGAGGGGACTGGAATGATGAGAACCAGCTTTCCTGCCCACACTTGTGCACGTGGTTAGCATAAAAGAGGACATTGTCTGAAAAAACGCGGCTTGGCGCTGGTTGTTTTGGAAGAAGGAAATGAAGATGCCACCCATGATATGAGGGGAGCTCGGGGTTACTCAAGTTCATGTGTTCCTTCTTCAGAATGGCACCAAGCTACGCTGTGGGTGTTTTGAGAAATATGTGGCAAATCAACCAAGCCAGAGAAATGGGGGGAGGGGGGGGGGAAGCAACTTAGAAAAGAGAGCAGACTGATCCCGTCAGGACAGGGGGTCTTTGGCTGGAGCTTGGTCTAGAAGACTCCCCAAAGGCCCGTCCAACCCGATTCTGCGCTCCACTAAGGATTTCAGACGGCTTGTTGTGTGAACAGTTGGTCTGATGGAGAACTTTCTCCCTCTGCTATGAAACACAGACAAGCCTAACTGCCACTTTAAAAAGTCTAAGCCTGAGAACTCAGACTGGCGCATTTAGCAACTGTTTTTCTTTGAGGGGCTTCAGAAGAAGCGTGGCACAAGGTTCAAATGCCAATACAATCTATTAGGACTCACAGGAACCTGGGCTTCCTGGAAGCCCCCGATCACGGCGCGAAGGCCTCCCGCTCAGCGCAGGATCCCGTCACTGTCGGGAGCCCCGGTCAGGGTGGGCAGAGCAGAGGACCTCTCCCGACAGTGGGCTTTGCTCCAGATCTTCCGCTCCTTTGCAGCGATGACTCCTGCGCTCCAGGGGCCTGCTGGCTTGTTGCTCCAAGCACTCCTGGGGGAAGTGAACTCCAGTGGCATCGAGGGGACCAGGCTCAGGACAGGAGGCCCTGGGATCAGTGCCAAGATGGTGTCATCCCTGTCTTTCGGCACCGATGCCAGGACAGCACCTCCCCAAACCCAGCGGTGGGCTGAGCCAGGTGGCAGTGAGACCCTGTGCTCGCAGGCAGTACCAGCTGCCACCGGCCACCAAGCGTTGGCGGTGGCTGGTGACCCAGCGGTAAGCAGAGGGGACACATTCCGCCTTCCCTCCAGATTGGCTGCCCCAGAATCTCAGCCCAATGAAAGGTCTGTCTCTGAATGGGACTTTCCCAAACGCTTCACGAACACATTTCCTCGGCTGCCTACCTCACCATCACGACAGACCTGGCGAGCTACCAGGCCAGCGAACGAAGCAGAGCGAAGCAGGAGATGAAAAGGCAGCAGATGCCGCTTTCAAAAGCAGACCGCAAACCTCAACCTTATTTGTAGTGAATTAAATGGGTGGGTGGAGGGAGACTGTATTTTCCTGACCCCTAAAAGCCCCCCCCCCCCCACAGGCCTCCGTTCCACCTCTGCTTCTATTTCGGTGCGTTAAGCACAAAGTTTAAGCCTTTGCTCGTCTTCCAAAATCATGCAGAGCAGCTTCACTCTTAACCTTAAATAGACTTGCTTGCAGCTGAAGTCTTGCAGAGCTCATGACACAAATGAGATGTGAGGCTTGGAAAGCTTTTTTTTCCTTTTAACGTAACTAGCGCAGAAGGGTTTGTATCAGAGCAGAACTATGGGGAGGGCGGGAGCAGGGAAGGGGGCAGCTATGGCTGGCCTGCAGTCCCTCTCACTTCTCCCCATGGGCCATGTTGACTTAAGCTCAGGAAAGCTGGAGGCCAGGACCTCCGGTTGCCCATCCCAACTCCAAGGGGAGAAGAGCCTAAATCTGGAGTTTTCTGAGGACTCGGGTGGACACCACTCCCTCCGAGTGGCAGGGGACTTCCTGCACTGCCAACCAAAGGGGAGAAACAATGAAATCCCCCCCCCCCCGTTGACACAAAGGCTCGGGTCCTTCTCAGCTGCCCCCTCCCCACCACCCACTGTAAAAGCAACCACCTGATGTGAGGCTTGAGTAACATACGCTTAGATTACTCGTATTCCAGAGGTGCTGGAGGAAAGTGCTCGAACTGCTCCCCGAACCGCCCAGGGATATTAAGAAAGCTCAACCTTTTCCAAATATTTTAGGAACGCAGCCGCAAAAAAAGTGGTGCCTTCCTGATCACAGCTTCCAGATGGGGCCAAGGTGCACATTTCTGCCTCTGGTTCTCATCTTCGCGAGCAGCCCAGGGCAATTGCACAACCTTCTCACTCAGCTGCTCCTGGACGGAAATTCTGGGGCTGAAGTCCAGCCCGCGTGACCCCAAATGCAGCTGAAGCCTCAGCTCAGCTCTTGCGAGACTCCCTGGCTTGGTCCAGAAACCACCTTCTGCACAAGCCATCTGGAAGAGCTGCTGAGGTTTTATTTTCGGGAAAAATCGAGAAGAGAATGCTAAGTTCTGAGCCATCTGGCAGCAAAAATCAGATCTGGGCTACCAACTTGGGGAACAGGCGAAGCGGGGGGCAAGCTGATTTTTCAGGGGACATTTTCCCCAGGGAGCACTGGGAAGCAGGAGACAGAGACAAAAGAGCCAAAGCAGATCGTCAGCGAAAGGGGCAGAAAAGGATTGCTTTAAATAAACCTGGTCCACCATAATTGTCCCCTGTATCCAAAAGTCAGGAGGGTGGCCGTGATGGTGTGATCAAAACTCTGCCTGTTTCGTAGGCACAGGGTAATATGGCTTTTCTCCAGAACCAGCCATGATAGCTAGAGGTTCCCTCCAATCGCAGAATCCTTATGGAAAATGCACTCCTTTTCTCCTTCTCGGGAGCTGCTCCAGGCGCTTGTCCGGCTGAAAAACGGGGCACACACGCTGTAAATCTGGTGGCACGGCTGCAGGCACTGCCCAGGAATCTTTGGGGCAGTCGAAGTGGTGAGCCAGTGGTCATTGTGAAGGTGACCAAACGGGACATTCTGAAACGCAGGGCTGGAGCATAGCACAGCATTTCTCAACCTTAGCGACTTTAAGATAGGTGGACTTCAACTCCCAGAATTCCCCAGCCAGCCATGCTAGCTGGGGAATTCTGGGAGTTGAAGTCCACCTATCTTAAAGTCGCTAAGGTTGAGAAACGCTGCCTTAGCCAGAGTTAATTTTATAGTTTTCTCCTAGCTGGAGCACTTGATTTTTGGAGCACAATCCTTCTCCCATCAGCAGAAAAACCCCAACCCCTTTATTGTACAGTAAACCGACTAACCAAGTCAGACAATGCAGCGGCCTTCCTTGCAGGCACCTTGGAGGACCTGCCTGTTCCGCCCGTTCGCAGAAGCCTCCGCGAGCAGCAACGCTACCAGTTCCTTCTGCTCCGGGGATGGAGAAAGGGAACTCATCACGCCATCGCTTCTTGCAATCGATCAACACGCCTTATCTCGCAATCCCAATCGGAGCTCGCCCAGAGAGGCGGCAGGGCAGGGCAGGGCAGGGCCGGGCCAGCGACTGATTGCAAAAACATGGAGGGCTGACAGCCGGGCACTCCAGAATGTGCCCAGGACCAGGGAGAGGCGCCTCTCCTCCACCCGGGAAGATGCCCCAGTGGCTGGCAGCCAGAGTCACGCCTTCTCTCTGGCACTTCCAGATCGGCCGGCCACCCATCCTTGGCCCAGACATTTTGAAGCCGGACCAGTCCAGACTGGGAGGGACCTCCCTTTGGGGAAATCCACCGATGGCCTCAGTCGACAGCCCTGTTGCCCAATGGGCGCTTCACCCAGGACTGGAAAGAATCCAGCGGGACACGTGAACCCGCCTGTTCTCCCAGACGGGCTTTCTCCCAACACCTCTCTGCCTGCGGGCCTACCCGCCCAGCCTCTGACTGAGAAGCTGGCTGGGATAGAGAAAGGAAGCACCAGCCTCCCCAGTCCCTCGTGTGGTTGCCAACCTGTTCAGGGCACTGGCAGGGTCTCCTCCGTATTTGCCAACGGGCAAAGAAGGCCCAGAACCTCCACGTGGAGAGGCAGTCTACCCTTGATACTCGGAAGTGGCTGGAAAACACAGGCTGGGACGAGCGGCTGGTTTCTGTGCCACTTGTCTCGCCCATTCCTCTGGGGTGTTGGAGGGGCCGGGTCTTGCCAGGTGATGCAGAAGGGCCGAGGCGGGCGAATCTGTCCGGCCCCAGCCCAGATCCGTCGCTGCCTCCGTCCTGAAACCACAGAGGTGCACACCTGGGTACCGTATCCTAAGCGAAAGTAAGCAAGCATTTAAACGGCTGGGCCCTCCACCATGGCCACGAGGAAGGCTAGTCGATTACGTATTGGAAAGCTAAACGGGGCTCTGGGGGTCCAGGCCGTTGCCGGGACCCCATTCCCAGACCCGCTCAGGCCCCTTGCTGCTGGCTCAAGAGAAGGGTGCCTTTTGCACCTTTCCAGGGCAGGCGCTGGAGCCTCCGCTCCCTCCCACCGTGGGGCCCAAGACCACAAATGGGGTTCCGGAAAGGCCGTGAAGGGCAGCGTTCCCCGATCTCCGCCGAGCCGCCCCCAAGATCTTGGGGCACAGCGGCTTTCCTGAATTCCCAGAACGTGGGACCCCGCCATCGGGGAGGCTACTCCACAACAGGAGGCCGAGATCCGCGGCGCTCCTCTTCCCGGGCTGGCCGAAATTTCTGAATGTAAGAAGGAGGGGTCCCTTTCACAATGCTGGAACGGAGGGCCGCTTGTCAATCGGGCTGGCGGGCGGCCAAGGGAAACCACTCTCCGCACAACGCGGGATGGACTTTGAACGCGATGGTTGCGCGTTGGCAGAACTGCCCCTCGATTAGAGGGCAGGGTTTTACATGTTTTCTCTAGAGGGAGATTCCTGGCAAATATTAGCTGTGCCAGAGGAAGGGAGCCCCACCTCCAGCAGCCGCGCTGCCCTTGCTAGCGACCGAAAGGGCACGTCCAGCCTGCAAGCGTCCGGCGGGCTGACCCCGTTGGAAGCCAGGTGCTGGTCCGACGGACTCGCCTTGGGCTGAACCCACGAGGCGAATCTTTTCTGCTTTCCTCAGACTCTTAGCTTCCAGCCAGAACTAGGTATAACACTGAAGCCTTTCTCATGATGTGGAACGTGTGGCATGACTTGGGTGGCAAAAGCCCCTCTGAGCGTGTGCAGAGTCCCACCGTTCTATGCCCCAGGGCGGGAGGCTTGAGTAGAAGAGGAGGCCTGGGGGGATCTGAGCCCGCCCCGAAGAGCAGGTGGCTCCTTTGGCTGGGGGCAGAAGCAAGGGCCCCTTTGCTCTTGGGGCAGCGCACGGCCTTGCCTGGCAGCCTGGCTGGGTCCCTGGGCGATGACTTGGCAGAAGCCGTGGTTGCTTGGCACCAGGTTCCTCTGACAATAGGGCAAGGGTGTGTTTGTGTGTGTGTGTGTGTGTGAGTGTGTGTTTGCCTTTTGGGGCGGCGGTTAGCATGTGAACATGATGTCACCTGTCATGTGAAAAGCAACGGGCTGTTCCTTGTTGCAGCGCGTTATGTAACCCTGGGGTGCCCAGCCTTTTCCAGGAACAAACTGGCTTGGCGTTGTGCTGCTGCTGCTGCTGCTGCTGCTGCTGCTGCAGCAGGGTGGCAGGGATCCCCCTGGCCCGCTGGCACGTGTGCAGTTTTGACAGAGGGTCTGGCCCTCATTCCCCATCCGCAGTGGGTCTGGGGGCTGGAGCATTAGAATAGCACAAGGGGAAGCACATCAATAAGATGGGCTGGTCAGAAAAGGGGCTTTGCCGGACTCCTCTTGACTGTTCGCTAACCTCCATCATCTTTCCTAAGAAACTTGAGCCGGCACGCCAGCCACGGAATTGCTGAGCAAGAGGCCAGCTAGCGTTCAACAGGCAACTTTTGTACAAATGGGTTGCAAAATTCAGCCTTCCCACCACAGCCGCCCAGCCCTGCAAGCCTCTCTCAGAGGAGACGTGCTAGGCTCCAGGCCGCCCAGCTGAGCCAACAACCTCTTTCGAAATCCTGAGGGTCTGGGGGGCAAGGGGCTGGGCCAGAAGGGTGTCCTCAGGAATTGAGGCTCCCAGGTTGCCCTGTTCACCGGGGCTCAGAGTGCCAAGGTGAGCCGAGGAAGAGCAGACAGCGTATCACAGAGGACCGTGCTTCTGAGCAGGGGCAGAGCACCTCTGAAGTCAGTCCTTGCCTCGACCTCACTCATATTTCCTCTTGGGAGATGGAGGGGTGGGCGTGGGCGTGGGGGGAGGACCCTCCAACAAAGCCACAGGTGGTCTGTCCAGCCCAGGTCACTCTCCGAAGGCCTGACAAGCGTTGCAGGACACTGGGCTGTTTCCCGGGCCGGGCCGGGCCGGGCGGGCTGGAGTCTGGAGGTGACTCATCCATTCCCAGCATATTTCTCTGGTTTGCTGTTGGAGGGACGTGACTCAGGAGGCCTCCGGCAGAAAGATGCAGCCGGCGTGGGAGCCGCGTGGCAAAGGGTTAACGGCACAGGCCCGCCAGGGGATTTTGCTGCACAAACAGTGAGGTCATTGTGCGGAGAGGCTCAGGTGAGATGTTTACCTGCCAGGGCGGCTGCAGGGCCGGGGAGGGAAGACATCCCGAGGCGGGGAGACGGCTGGTTCTCCCACACAGGGCTTTGCGAGGGCGCCCTGAAAGGGAGCCCTGAAAGTCGGACGGCCGGTTCCAGCCCCGAGCTCGGAACAGCGCAAGCTTTTGACCGGCACAAGCCTCCTCTCCCGCGAGCCTGCGAAGAATTCTGCGAACTCGCCAGCTGGGGATCTCTGGCTTCAGGCCTGGGTGATTCTTTCCGGTCTGTACGTGGAAATAGGTGCCTGGAGAGCTGGCAAGGCCGCTGACCCAGAGAGGGGCCTGCGCATGGCATCGCTGTTGATGCAGTGCTCTGGGCTGCCCTCGCTTCTCCCGGGACGGAGGGGCACCCTCTTGCCTTGGGCCTGATCCCTGGATTCCTCCTGCTTGACTTCAGGATCCAGAAGATATGCTGGCGGGGGCGGGGGGTCCAGGATCACACTCCAGGGGTGTCTGGGCACGGATGCCGGGCATCCCTTCAGTTGCGGGGAGGGGTCCTGACCTGGGCCAATAGGCAGTCAGGCCCTTCCTTGGCGGAGGGACCCCGTATCGGTGAGGCAGATGCTCGCAGCTCCCAAGCTGGGGTATTGCCATCACTTTGGGGAGGACAGATCTGAAGGCGATCCAGAAGTCATGGGAAGGCCAAGCGGGGGCTGGCGGGCGGGCGAGTGCAGGTGCCACCTCACCCCGAAGATGGTGAAATGGCAATACTGAGGGACATTGGCCTCAGAGCTGAACTCAGCTGCTCCAAGTTTACCGGCTTTGACCCAGGTTTCCTTCAGGATGCTGCGCACCACATTGTCTTCCCCAAGCACTCAACTCCTCGATAGGCCACCTTTGGCAGTCCCAATCATGGGAACCCGCTACCCTGGCATTCCTTCTGCTTTTTGCAGGGGGAGGAGGGACCTAAACCATTGGACAAACCTTGAAATGGGTTGCTAAAGTGTTCCATTTTATTAAGTTTTATTTTTGTAAACCCTCCAGAGCTTTTTGGAAGTGAGAAGCATAGAAAAGTGCAAACCAAACCCCAGCTGCTGCCAGAGGAGGAGGTGGCCTCTGGCCTCTCTGTGTGGCTCAGTGGCCTCATCCCGTGGGTGGGAACAGATCCTGTTGCTCCTTTTTGGCACCCAGAGGGTTTCCGTCGCCAAATTACCCACCCTCTGGAAATGCCAGAGAACAGGTTGTGATCCTGCCGAGGCTGCCTGCCGCCCCTCTGAAGGAGTGGTGGAAAGGTCGGCCAGATCAGGGACTCCTGCAGAGCCTTCTCCAAGAGCGGCCATCTCTCCCCTTCCCAAGCGTTGCCCCTTGGTGGGAATGGAGTGGAACTAACGGTTTTCCTGCTTTTGGCAACCCCAATCAGGGCATCTCCCAGGGCAGCGATTCCTCCCGCCTTCCCCAAGGCCAGGTAACTCTCAGGTTCATCCAGCATTCATACACAAGGCCAGATGCTGCCTCCAGGTGGACAGACATGCACAAGTGCCAGGTGTTTGGGCCTAATACCCAAGTACTACAACTTGATCTTCCAAACCAAGAAGAAAAAGGGACTGAGCCACACTGAGGACTGGAAAGTTGAGGCCTGCCAGGTTCGTGTTTGTTCTTTTAGTAGCAGAAGGCTGAAATCTTAGGAATCCCAGGAATGAGTCAGTGTGTGTACTTGTGTGCATGGATGTGCAGTCTGATTCCCACATTCAGAGGGCTTCGTTTCAGCCTGTAACTTCCAGAGCTCCTGAGAAAACCTTCCCCTTGCGGTGCTGATGGGGCTGATGGAGACAGATGTTTGCATCCCAAACTGCTAACGCTGCCAAAGGAGCAAAAGGGAAGCCGGGAGAGAAACCAAAGGGCCCCCAGAAGCTGGGTCCTTCGAGCCTTGCAGAGAGGGACGGCTCGGACAATCAATCGGACGGGATCAGCTGCTCCGGATTGCTAAGTTACCGGATGTTTGGTGCCTGGGCACAGCTATCAAGGAAGGGACTGGCCCAGCTCCGACTGGTTTTTCAGGAATGATGAGTAACACCAGAGAGAGAGTCAATAGCGATTACGTGAAAAGTCGCTTAGCCAGCAAAGAGTTGACCTTAGAACAGAGAAACACACTTAGCATATACACAATTGCGCATAAGCCGAGCAGCCGAAGGATCCAGACAGGTTTTCCCAATCAAGGGAATTTGCCCTGAGACACTCCCAGCCACAGAATGCGTCTCTAGGACGTGAACTCACTGACACGGCACACCAAAGTCCGTGTAGATCGGTTGTGGGGATTCTGGAAGGGTGGATGGCTCCCATCCCTGAAACTTCCCAACTTTTGAAACTGAAAATCTTTTGCTTCTGGCCCTCCACGGGCCTCCTTGCAGTGCCGGTAGGAGTTCACCTGCCCCCTAATCCAAAGGGGGTCTCCGTCCTCTCAAAAGTAAATCTGATGTGAGGTTCAGTTCTAACTGGAAACCATCCCTAGGCATTAACATAATACATGGATCTGTACCTCATCCAAGATTTGGGTTTTTCTAGGTATAGCGTCTCTTCTAACTTAACGGGATAATCCAATCTGAACAGATTCTCAGAGTGGATTCAGTTTATGATGTCTTATAATGTCAGCCAGTGATTTCCACTGGGTTAACCATGGTTTCTAATATGTATCCTTATCTTAAAAGCTTCATAGGAATTCCTAGTTTTTCAAAGTGACGTATTCTATAATTCATAAGTAATGAACGATACACTGCATTGGAAAACCGTAACCTCCGTGATATTCGAGAGCCCTTTATTTATTGTACTTTACTATTTGTGCCTTGTTCTTTTTAAATTCTTCTCGCATCTCTTTCTTTCTGTTTATAAGCCTCCTTTCCAATGTTTAATAAACGAACGAGCAAAATGATGCTCTCCCCATCTCCTCTGCCGCAGAACCCAGACCCTGATGTGTCACAAGCTGAGCAGGGGCCTGACTAAGCGAGAGAAACTACATCTCTGCCCCACTCCAAAAAATCCCAAACTTCCCAAAGCCCACTGACCTCTGAGAAAACCACGGGCTCTATTATTATCAGATGTAGCGTATATTAAGCATGGCGCAGGACCAAGACCAGATTGTTCTGCTGGTCGGAAGTGGTGTGGTTCCCACATTGACGTGGAATCCAGAATGGAGAAAGAAGGAAACTCCTGGGTCTTGGAGAACGTCCCCGTGGGAAGCCCTCCTCGCACGATGCCTGTGGATGCCCGCCGACCTGCCTGTCTTCACAGGGAGTGGGAGGAATGCAAGAGACACGACATTCAGCTCAGCGAGGGAACCACGCGTGGGCCTAGCGCTTGCCTGGGCTGAATCGTTGCGAGCCGCCCAGAGTGACTTACGTGAGACGGGTGGCTGCACAAATCGATGGCGTACATGGAATAAGCAGCACCGAAACCGGGCATTGGAGGTGCCCCATTTTTCTGGGCCAAAAGTCATATCTGGCTCTGGCGAAGAGACGTACTCCATAAGCTGGTGGTGGGGCCAGGATAAAAAATGGATTTCAGTTCCTTTACATTTGATTGGTAAAATGACATAATACGACCGTTCTCTGCACCTACTTAAACATTTCCCTCCTCTACCCCGTTGAAAATGCTACTTTGGTTCCACGTTTTGGAAGCCCTTGGGTCAGCCCCCACCACTGCTTCCAACAAAAATACAGTGTGGGGAAACTTCTGATGGGGCTGGGGGAGCGCTCTTCCTCCCGTCCCCTTCCTCAAAGCTGGGGGGGGCAGACCACGCTTTCTGCAGGGGAGAACTGCATGGAGGGTTTTTGAAATTGTGCTGTGTTACCCCCACTCCCCCAGCTAAAAAAGACCGGTCCAGTGACACGGTGGAGGGGCTGAATCCCCAGGGGACGAACTCCGTCCCCTGCTCTTGACCACCACGGAGGGGCCGTGCGCCACCCGGTGAGGAACGGGACTTGGTCTGCTTTCTGCGCAAGCAGCAATTCCCAGCTGCCCGCAGGGCTGTTTTGCAGCCCTGCGTGGGCAAACCCACACACCACCATCAGCACTTTGCAGTCACTTGTGGCTGCTGCTGGACTCACTTCCCTTCTGAAACTGGCCGTGACCCTTTTGGCCGCTGGGAGGGAAGGAAGGAGTGAGTCACTGCCCGAAGCAGACATACCGAGGGGAACGGGCGTCCTGCGCGCACCTGGACCCCTGAGAAAACTGACGGGAATCCAGAGAATCTCTTCCCTCTTCTGCGCGAGCAGCTGCTACTCATGATAATCTATTGATCAACGGCCTTTGCAGAGGGCCCCAAAACCACATTCTAAGGATGGCATTAGAAATACCGATGTACAGAGTGAAGCCATAGAACAAGAGAAACCCGGGAGCAAAGAATTCGACCAGCTCGGAGGACTCTCAGCAGCACAAAAAGTCCTGAAGAATATGCTTTAAAAAGCCAGATAATAGCTACAGATTGCATGTTATTAAACGATTTAACGGCTGGGGAGAGGGGGGAGGAGAGTAAGTCACCTACCATTCCAGGTGAGACTTCCCTGGGGGAGATGGCATTGCACGTCAGGGGCCGCCACCCCCCCAAATGCCAAGTAGGAGTTTGCCATCTTATTTCGGCGTTATCGGGCTCCGGGAAAGTACCTGTTCTGCTGATTGGGGTGGATGGGAGTTGTAGTCTGATACCTGTAGAAGGAACCAGGTTGGATATGGCTGAGTTAACCCGCTGGGGCAGGGTATTGTGTGTGCCAGCAGCGACAGAGGCCCAGTTCTTGGGGGGCAAGAAAATAAGAGCCAGCTTGCTGATGGCATCAAATTCTGGAGCTTGGAAGGTCCTTTTCCGATAGTCTTTTGCCAGATGGCGACTCCCCCCTTCTTCAGGAAGACGTCTCCTCCACAAGGGAGTTTATCTGATGTTCCCTTCCAGCTACAGCGACTGCCTGTTTTCATCCTACAACCCCTCCTTTGAAAGTGGGGAGCGGGGCTCCGATAGCAGAGGGTTGCGTTTCATTGGCTTTAATTTTTCTTAGCTGCCCAAGTGCAAAAGGGCCGTTCGTACGCTTTTGTGTACAGTTCACAGTGAAAAGGAAAGTTGGGCCTTTCCTTAACACATCGAGGACGAGGCGTACATGTGACTTCTGGGAAGTGGGGAGACGCAAGAGGGTTCCTCCCCACGGATCCAGAGAGATGTGCCAGGGCGGACTGGGGTGGATGTACATTTTTCCCAAGAGCTGACCTTCTGCCAGGAATCAGCTCCCGGCAGGGAAACAGTGAGGAGGAGGAGGAGGAGGAGAGGAGGAGGAGGAGGAGGGGAGGAGCAGCCTGGGAGCTCGGGGGAATTCCCTGGCAGTCAGCTCCGCCTGGGCGGCTGGCTGGAAATACCCCCTTTTGCAGAGAGGCAGCTGTCCGAGCCGGGAGGCAGCCTTGCTGTGCGCTCCAGCGTCAAAGGAGGGGGAATGTTTGAAGGGGATTGCCTGGCCGGCCTGTCGCAACGTGGGCCTGGACTGCGCATGTCCAGAAGGGAGAAAACCCCCACCAGCTGGCACAGCAAGTTCCCCCTTCCAGACGTCTTTGCTTCAGGCTAACCCAGGAGGAAGGAAGTAGAGGAAAAGGGACTTTTTCCTGGAAGGGGCGGCCCTGCTAAGGAATCCTGGCTAGCTCGGTCTCATGCGCTGGTAGCCAGCTGCGTACAGGAGTTTCCAGCATTTCGGTTGCTAGGAGCCAAATCTTGTAGCAGGCACAACGCAGGCGCTGAAGGACGCGCCAGGATAGCTGAACAAAACAAGAAACAACAGCCGTTTGTTTGTGTACAGAGTACAAAAATGGCTCCTCTCAGTTTGGTCCCTTTTCGAGCGACAGAATAAAAATCTCAGCCCTAATTATTTGGCCACCTTAAGTGGATCTCGGGGCACGAAACCTTCTGGCCATTACGTTATCGCCACAGATTTCTGGTTAATCCAAAGGTCTGCCGATTTGCACCCAGTTTTTGTACGTTGATGAAAGTACACCATTTTTCCTAGCTGCAAACTTTTACTGTGTACCATAAATAAATAATACATTAAGAAAAGAAATAGCAAAATTAACTGAAAACAGATCCAGGACTGATGAGTAGAAGCAGGATCCCAACTTTGCCCCAGAGGATCAGAAACATTGGTGGCAGAAGTGAGACCTATCCTTGTGGTCTATTACCATTAAATAGAACCTCCTTATTTAGGGGCACTGAGTATGAGATTCTGTAAAGAAACAGTGCAGGGCAGAGGCCTTTCTCTCCCTCCTGTTAGTAGCTGGCGCTCTTGGAACCACAAAAGAGAAGAAAAGTGTGTTGGGCTGATCCAGAAAGACTCCGCGTGTGCATTTTAGATCTTTTTACAAGGGAGTCTCAAATCACAACATCCTGATCCAGCCCTCGGGAACCTTATCGACAGCCATTTCCTCGCCCAAATGCCTTGAACATAACAGCTTTACTCGGAAGGGCCACGAACGTTTACGGTTGCAGAATAGATCTGGGAACCTTTGCCAGGGTATTTATTAAGATGGGCCTGTCGTAGCGTGAAACGCCTTCAGAGCCCCCGAATGGAGGCAGCTGGGCATGAGTCTTGCCACTGGTCTCCTAGCCCAGGCTGGCCTTGCGGGAATGTGTCATAGCCTGAGAAGGATGCCTGAGAAATAAGGCTGTAGGTGTTGCATCACTAAAAATAGGTCAGTGTGTTTGCTAAGGGCTTATTGACAGAACCCCTGGAGTGCGAGGCAGCCCACTGTAGAAGTGCCAGAGTCATGTTACCGACACATGGCTTGCTCTGTATCTAATCCTGCTGGGTTGCCAGCACCTGCCCCGATCCACTTGTCCTGCGCCTTTGGCCTGTTGCTTTTCCTTTTTACAGGGGTGACTGACGGTGATGCGGGGAACTGGTCGGCGATGGATGGAAATAAAGCAGACAAATTGCAGGCTAAATGTGGGTCCCGCTCCTAGTGACTTTCCAAGAAGGGACGCCCTGAAGGATTCTGGGGAAAGGGAGGCCCGTCTAGCTGGCTGCCAGCTGGGCACATGGAGGATTCTGGGAAGAAAAAGGGCCCCTCCAACCGATGGGAAAGGCGTCCTTTTGCTTCCTCTGCTAATCCCGGCTCACTTCTCGTTTCTGCGCGGTTGCGCAAGGCCCTCCAAGTGACAGGGCGGAGAACCAGGGGAGGGAATATCCCACAAGCGATTGTTGACTTCCTCTCCCAGACGGTGGGGAAGTGGCTCATGCGCGCAGGAAATTGCGCTTGCTGGGGAGCATATGGGGGTGTGATCACCAAAGAACCCAGCCGACTTTCAGTTGCGTAATCTCTCACCTTCAAAACACAACAAGCCGGAGGAAAACAGGAAAAGCACGTGGACTTCTAGCCGGGGTGGCCTTGCTGCCATCCTCTTGACTGGGGGCCCCAAAGCACAGAGCTCCTGCCCCCAAAGGGTGCATCATCCCCCACAGATCCTTTGGGAAGGAGCCTGTGGCCTCCCAGGCGCCTCTGGACTCGGGCGAGGGCTGTTCTGCTCCGGAGAAGGGGCATCAGCTGGCTGCCCGTTGCAACTGGCTTGCGGTGCCAGGGCTGCCCAAGAATGGGACTGGCCGCACACAGTCCCCGCCTTTGAGCATATGCTGAGGGAAGGCTCCGATTTCCCCATCCAGGGGTCTAAGGAGCAACACCCACGAAAGCCGAGCGGAGCTTCAGCTGCACCATCGTGGCTGCCAGGTTAGCCTTTCTGTCCACTCTCTGCCGACACCCCTGAAAGTGGGCGCTACGCGGATCTTTTTTGCTTCGAAGCAAAGGCAGGCTTGGGCAGTTTCCCAAATCCACTTTAAAGCCCCTTTCTCTGGGTCCTCTGGGCCGAAGCCTCAAACCCAGGCCCCGCTTCTAACCGGGTTGGGGATCAAGCAGAGTCTTGCATTAAAATTGGGGAATCAGCAAGCGCTTCGTAAGAGGCAAAGCTGTACAATGGGCCTTTTCTGACAGGCTGAGCTGCCCCCGCCCCTCTGCAGGCTGTAGTCTGGCCTCCTCAGGTGGCAATTCACGGCTGTCTTCCAGGCAGCGGAGATGCCCAGGGCCCTCCCTTGCCTCTCCAGCTTTGCTCTCCTCCTCCTCCTCCTCCTCCCAGAACCCACTTCTCACACCCACAGCTTGATGTGCTGGGAAAACATCAGCCCTCCATAGAGGGCCGTGTCTGGCCTCTTTGAGACACCCTTGACTCATCGGGTCACACCGGCTGCAATTACACGGTGGCTGAGCTGCTTGGGGAACGGTGTCGTTTCGGGGGGAGTTCAGATGGGAAAAAAGTAGGCAGTGGGAGGAGGAGGCAGGCAATGAGACTATGGTTGGCGATAAGCCATTTTTTTTAAGAAGTGGCTCCCGTCTTCCACCCCTCCAACGTAGCCTTGAACCTTGAAGGGCAAAGCAAAAGAGACAGGCAGAGGGAACTTGGAGAAAGCAACCAGGCGCAGGCCGTGGGGGTTTGTGACTTGAGCGATGAAAAGAAAGGGGGGGGGGGACATGCCATTAACTTCTGCCCCAGGATGGGTCCTGAATTCAGGGCCAACCTGTGGGTGCAGTAAAGCGGTCACTCGGAAAGGACCGAGTGGAAGAGGACCAGAACAAAAATGAACATCCAACTTCTGGCAGTTTTGCTCAAGGCCCAGTGGAGTTGCCCTCTCAAAGTTGTGGGTGCAGCCAGGATAAAGGCTACATTTGATTTTATGAATTAGAGTTCACATGATTCCTTTCCTGTCATCCATTTAATAATTTCCTGCTTCTGTTGCATGAAGCATGTCAATCTGGTCACCACTCTAGGGGTTGCGCTGAACGTTTTGGAGAGCACCTGGGCTCCAGGCTTCTGGCTGTGCACCTCCTTGAACTAAGTCGAGACTAAAAACCTGGAAGGACAGGCTCTTCCCCCAAGATCTGCTGGCCTTTAACAGTCGGTGATGGAGAGTACGGCAGTGGAAGCGCTGGCTTTCGAAAAGGAAATGAGACCCGGAATGGGGCCCTGATTCAGAGGGAGCTGAAGTGGGAGCATCCCTGCCCCCCCCCATGGACCAAGGCCAAGTTATATGGAACAAAGGCTGCGGTGGAAGAGGGTGTCTGAAGAAACCAAGCGGGGCCTCAGCCATGTCTGTGAAGCGTTTGAAAAGCTGGCAGACTTGTCCTGACGGTTCTGAGGAAGCCAAACTACAGCCTGCGAGGGGGGGGGGGGGCTCAGCTCATCAGAAAAGCCCTGTTGTGCAGCTTTGGCTTTTGAAAAGATGACAGGCTTTGCCTCTTACGAAGCGCTTGCTAATTCCCCAATTCCAGTGCCAGCTTCTGCAGACCCCCTGCTGAGTCCTACCCCTGGCTGGTTCCGGATCCCTACATGTGGACTAGTCCAGGGGCTCCTTGCTTGCGACACAAAGGCACTCTGCACGTGCTCGAAAACACGACACACCAGAGTAAGGGCTGAATCCAAGTTTAAGTCCTGAAAACAAGGGTTTAGTGACTGTGGTCTAGACCACAGATTTCCTGATGTTTCGCTGGCAACTGTGGCTGGCATCTTCCGAGGCAAGGTGGCCTGAAGATGCCAGCCACGGTCGCCAGGGAAATGTGGCACTAAACCCTGAAGCCCCACAGATACCAGCCATGAAAGCCCACACCAGTTCTGTATCACGAAAAGAACTTGTCTCTTAGCAAGCTGTGGCATTCCCTATCCTGAACTGGTGGGCTCCAGTACTGAAAGCGCAACTTGCAAGAGGCCAGGCTTCATTCCTTATTGTGACTGATTTAACCCACGTTTGTGGACTGATGCATTTCTCCCCCCCCCCCCCTCCCCACACCCCTTGATTAGACAAGTCTGCAAACCACCGTTCTGCCTAGAGCCAAGGGGCTGGTCGAAGTCCACACATCTTAGAGGTGCTGAAGTCGAAACGCTGGCGCAGAGGATGGATGACGGACGGAGAGATGCTCGGAAGACAGGAAGGGTTTTTTCAGGCTAGGCACGGCGGCCCGCCTTGCAACCCGCCCGACCCCCGGAGCAAAGGGCTTTCCCAAGCCCCCTCCGGGCGCCGCTCCCCTCCGCGCCCCTTGCGGAGAGCCGCGCTGGGGCTGCTGGCGGCAGCGCTGGGCGCGCAATTCTAGCGGGCCGTGAGGAGGGAGCCCACCCGGGGGTCAGCAGGCGAGCCCGCTCGCCCCCGGGACCGCGCCCGGCAGAAGGCGAAGGAGCGACAGGGCGTCCGCAGCCGCGGCTCGGCGTCGCTTCCCTCCGCCCGGGCGGGGCAACGGGGACGGCCCGGCTCGGCTCGGCCCGACGCCCCGCGGAGGCGAGCCGGTGGAAGGGGCGAGGGCCGAGCCGGGCCGGCGCCTCCCTGCAGCCGCTGGAGCGGCCGAGCCTTGGCCCGAGGGCTGCGGGTGGCGGGCTCGGAGCCCTGATGTCACCGGGCACCGGGTTTATCTGACACACGATGCCATCAGGCCGCCCCGGGGACCGGTCGCGGCTGCTTCCTCGGCTCAGCCGGAAGCGACGGGGAGAACCCGCTGCCCTTTCGGGCCCGCCTCCTTTCCCCTTCCTTGGCCAAGCGAGCCCCTAGCCATGCGCAGAGTTCTGCGGAAGCGCCCCGCCGCCCCGGTCATTCTCCCCCACCCCGGAATCCCGGGGGGGGGACAAGGCCGCCCGCCCGGCCCCCGCGGGAGGGCTCTGCGCAAGGGTTGGGGCTGGGGGAGAAGGCAGGCCCGGTGGGAAAAGAGGCCGGGGCGGGGGCAGCGCCTGGCATACCGCTGACCGCTCCGTTCTGCCTCTACAGTACATGTTTGCAAAGCAGGAAATGCAAACCTGGGGGACTGTTCTTAAGTTCCCAGACCAGATAACCGAAAAGAGACACTTTTTAGGTGGGTTGAAAAAAGGCAACAGAAGGGAGAGAAAGCACACGGGTCGCAGTTTTTGCACTGCTACTTTCAGTCAAGCAGGGTGGGGGGAAGCCCCAAAGCAGCCGCATGAGGGAGGGAGGATCGCAAATTGCATGGTTTGGTTTCACCTTCACTCTTGGCCAAAAATCGTAACCAGGGGAGCTGCAATGCACAGTCGAGGAGGTTAAAGTCAGAGGAAGCCCTGAAGTGAGGGCTTTACGGCCTCCGAACACGCGAATTGTGGATTTTCTTCAACCCCAGATTAGGGAGCGATGCTCCTGGTCTGCCAGGACCAGTAACCGCCGGGGAGGGTGGGCGTGCCTCAGCGTCCCCTTTGCAAGTAGCAGCACTGGTCTGAAAACAGGCTGTGGCGGGCTGGGGACACACGGGATGTTTGGAGACGACGGGGATACACAAACTGAACAATACACAAGCCAACCATGTCTTGCCAACCCCACTTAACTGGGTTTGCTCATCAGGAGTGTCTTCAGGGTGCGGTCAAAAAAAGTCACAATGGTGGGATTGAAGCTTCGACGTCTGCCAGCACGATAAAGCCAAGCCAGTTCAACTTCTTTGTGCAAGGATATCTGCAGGGAAGGGGAAGGCGATGTGCGCGTGTGAAGAAAGTCACAATGGCAGCGGTGCCGTGAAATCAAAGTGTTGCATGTAAAACAAGGGGTTAGGGTTGCACAGAGGCATCTGTCTTGCTGACTTCTTTGACCCCCCTTGCTTAACACACTGTGTGTCCCCAGCCAAAGCCTGATTGGGGGGTGGGAGGGAGGAGGGAGGAAAGGTGGCACTGTGGGCCAAGCCCCCTCTTCGCTTTCTGGCTTTCTTCCCCGATTAGAGACTGGAGGGGCTGTTACCTGTCTGGGAAGAGTGGGTGAAACTGACCCGCGGCTGGGACACCAATAAAAAAATTCGCCAACCCGGCTGGGAGGCCCTTTGCTTTCTCCTTAGGGCAGAGCCATCCTGGCCACCCCAGCCAGATGTGGGGCTGGCAGGGCCTGCATCTGCACATCTGGAACCGAGTGTGTCCGGGGATAATGTTGCTTCTGGAACAGCAGAGGCGGGGGGTGCCTGCCTTCATTCCCTTCTCCCTCTCCTCCTTTCCTCCCCCCCTTCTTTCTGCCTGCCATCTTCCCCTCTGTCCTGGTTGCCCCTTTATAAAAAAAAATGCCTCACTGGGCCAGCGGAACAGGCTTTGATTAAGCCCCGCATCATCCCCAGCCTTCTCAGGCTCTGAATCACCTTTTCTCTCTATTATTCTCTTTCGAACTCCTGCCGCTGAGAAAGGCAGAGGCCAGGCGCTCCCCCCCCCCCCACTAACTCCAGAGAAAGCCCTGGTGCTGAGCCCCGCCTGCGTTTGCCTCCTCAACGTGCCTGAGCAATGTTGGCAGCTGGGGGTGTAAAAGCTGCATGTTTAAAAAGTATTGCTGGTTTGTTTAATGTTTCAACATTTCAAGTAAACTGCCTCTTGAGGAGGGCCCTGAAAGTTTCTCCAGCAGGGATGGAACAAATGCACGAATAAAGACGGGGTGGGGAGGGGTTGGCCAGCCTTCCGTGCTGCCGGAATCAGAAAGGGCAGCTCGACGCAAAGGCGGGCTGGGCTCCTCTCTGCGTTAGCAAAGGGCTGCGCCATTCTGGGAACCGGCCCCCTCCCTACCTTGGGGGACGAGCTGCTTTAGAAAGCCCGGACAGGGAACTGCTTTCTTTTTTTGCTTGCTGACACAACTCTTGGCCTGTGGCTTGGCACGGGCTGACTTTTTCCAATATCTCACTGCCTCCCCGTGGCTTTTGGAAGGGGGGCAAAGAGGTGCAGCTAAAACAGCTGAGAACAGGGTGTTCTGTCGCTTGCTGCTGTAGCTTCCTCTCCCCCTTCCTCCCCTTGCAACAGAAATGGGGCCGGGGGGGGGGGGAGAGGAAGGAGGCAGTCTTGCTCAGCAGGGAAACCAGCAAGCTGCCTGCAGAAGGAAGACGGGCCCTCGGCCTTCTGTGATGCAACTGTGCTTTTCTGGCGCGGGGGCCTACCAAGAACTGAATGTCCTCCCCACCACCCCACAACGCCCGGAATAAACATTGCAAAAGCTACCCTATGGAACTGCAGAGGAACCAGATGGGACACATCCCCCTTCATCTAAAGGGCAGGAGCAAAGGGAAGCGTCCAACTGTCCTGGAGGGCCAAAGGGCCTGCTTCCTTCTTGCAGTTTGCCTTCTCATTTCTGCTTCCTGCCAGGGGAGCCGTGTTAGCCCACGGTGGCAGAAAAACAGAGGTCTGGCAGCGCCTTTTCTGACTTAACAAAGGAGACTAAAAGGCCTTCGTGAGCTGCAGCCCGTCCCAACGAACACTTGGCTTTAACACCTTCTGCCTTCTCACACCATGTCTCCATTGGGGAAGGGGCTCCCAGACTTCTCTTCAGGACAGAATTTGGGCCTGCCTTTCAAGCTCCTAAGGCAGAGTTTCTCAACCTTGGCAACTTTAAGACGGGTGGACTTCAACTCCCAGAATTCCCCAGCCAGGGGAATTCTGGGAGTTGAAGTCCACCCGTCTTAAAGTCTCCAAGGTTGAGAAACTCCGCGCTAAGGCAACTTGCCATCCACGTCCAACTGGAAAGAATCAAGGGAGGGCGTCTTTGGAAAGGCCTGCTTGCTGGGGCTTGTCCCAGCATTTCCAGAAACAGGGCACCCCTCAAGTGCAGAGGGGTCCTGGCCAAGTCACAGCCCTGGGCTCATCTTCCCCTTGCATTCTGCTGCCCCAGTGCCAGTTGGAGGTCACTCCCAAGCAACCCTCCAGTCCCCTAAAAGCCTCTCCTTGTTGACAAACTGCCCCACACATTATGATGGTGCTTTGCTACAACGGTGCAGAGTCCAGTGTAGCTCCTGGCCATACCACCGTGCTGTTTCCTCTGTCGGTAGCCTTGCTCCTCGGATGGGCGAGCCAGCCTTCCCCAACCTGGGGATCACACAGCAGAGGCAGGGACAGCTCATGCCATCCTCCTCGCCCCGCCCGGCCTCTCCGGGGTGAAACTGGAGCAGCCTCCTGCAGGCGGCTTGACCCGGGGAGGGGGATGCTAGTAGGGCCGTGTCTGTTTCATCCCAGACGGGGTTGCTGGCAGTGGATTACCCTAGTCCAGCTTTGCGGGCAGGAGGCCTCTAATCCCGTCCCTGGCCGCCTCTCAATAAAAAGGATTTGGAGCAGGAAATGCTTAGGAAGCAGCAGCCAAAGGTCCTGCAGATCCCTGAGCGCACCCCCGGTGAGTTCCCTGAGCCAAGGGCCTGACTCGGCATGAGGCAGCCACGTACGCAACCTTGCGGGCTTAGGTCGAAGGGTGTGCCAATGCTTCTGAGGGACCCACTTCTGATTCTAAAGAGGCAGGTTTTGCTGTTGGTAAGCTCTGGGTAAAAATGAGGAGCAAATAAAACACGGGCGTGAAAACAAAGCCGGCAATGACGGAAGTCTCGCACAAAGAGATGGAGGAGGACGCATGTGAGCCAAAAGAGCACGCCATGAGGAAGAACAGCTTCAGGAGAGGCTAGGCAGCTGGCGTTCCCATGTGGGCGTGGTGCTCGCCCATGACCTCTCCAAAGCCCCTTCTTCCATGCATTTCCCGCATTCTGGGATGCAACGGACCAGCTCCTCTCCAACTGAACAGGCTGGTTTGCGGGCTCCTTCTCTTCTCAGCTGGTCAAGGAGAAAAACCTGGCAAGGCCAAAGATCATTCCAGCGGGCAGAGAGGGGAGAGCGTGCTCAGCTTAACTAAACTCATTAGGCAGATTTTATTGTGTTGCAATGCCTTCTATCGCCTTTTACCAAGTATAACAGAAAGGCGAGCAAAGATACACTTCTAGAAGCCTACTCATCAGCCCAGAAGTCGTCTTTTTACAGATACACATTTGATAACCAAGGTCCACAGAACGTTGTATTCATGCCCCGATCTGCCTTCTGGAAATTAAGTCGAACAAAGACATTTGGCCCTTCTCTACCTGCCTCAAGTCCCTTTGGAATAGGTGATTTTTTAAAATTATGAGTTCTGAAATCTCCAGCAGCGAGGGAGTCATTGTTGTGGGGCAGACCTCACGAAGCTTTCTCCTAAGTGAAAATAAAAATAGGAAAAACTGGCCAGCCATCTCCGGGAGAGCTTTGCGACCTGCAACTGGCAGAATTATCGCTGCTCAGCGGCTACCACAAGCTCTGTCAGGAAGCTGAGCGTTGCACAGGATAGGCCCTGGGGCTGAAAAATGAGACGGAGACGAACTGGAGGCAAGACTGAGAACCGGAATCCTGGTTCTGCCCTCTTCCAGCCCGTTTGGCTCTTGTGCCCGGGGTCAGAATTCAGAAGTGATTTGAAAGCCTCCCAGGTTACAAGGCCCCCTGAGAGGGCATCTTGCCCGTGATCTTGTTGGAGCACTCGAGGAGGGCATTGTGGATGTCCTTGGCACATGAGATCTGGGACTTGATCATGCTGAGGTACTGGGTGTAAGGCAGACTCTCTGCCTGGACTGCGTCGGGCTTGGTGGCCGTTGGCACAAGGGTGGGCGAGTGCTTAGCGCTGTCGAAGCTCTGGGAAAGGCACTCGTAGGCCAGGCGCTGGAAAGAGGGAGAAAGGGTGGGATGTCAGAGCAGAACAGCAGCCTCAGAGACCGAAACCGATCAGATGCCCCCCGGGAAGGGCCTAGGGAGGGCCTGCAGACAACAGCCTCCTCTGCTGCTGGTCTCTCCAGGGAAGACTGCCTGTTGGCCTAAGGCAGAGATAGGCCGCTCCTTCTCACAACCAGGTCCTCTTAAAGCAGTGCCCATCCCCAACTGCACCAACCAGAGATGTGGAGTACAAAAAAGATGGGGAAAAAACAAACCCCAGTGAGAAATATTTCATCAGGTTGGAATCCGTGGCCAATGAGCGAGAACTGGTCCCCTCTCCTGCAGGACTTACCAGGCACAGTTCCAGCTGGTCACACAAGGCGTAAAATTCCTCAAGGTTTTTGTCCACTCTTTGCACTGGAACTTCACTAATTTTCCTGAAGAAAAGGAAAATGAAGAAAAGCTTATAATTTGCAGAAAAAAAAGGAGCAGGGTGGGTATATTCAGCCAGGCTGTGGAGAGGCAAGCTTGAGTGAACTCACTGTCCGCTGTCGATGTTGGTGTTCTGGACAAAGTTCTGAGCAGCCACCTTCATCAGGTTCTGGAATGGGGAAAGGAGAACATTAAATTGCCTCCTAAGCAGGAACCCCTGAATTTAAGCATGGTTGGCATAAATTACCTCTCCCCGCAGGACAATCTGAACTGCAGTTTGCTGAGTGCAGAGGTTGTGTTTTTAGCCTCTGACTACCCGTGATTTGAAATTATCATTAAATTCAGTCATTTCTTAACAGCGGCAAATGGTATTAAATGATGACTAAGCTCTTTTTCTGCATTGCTCCCTCCCATCCCTGGCCCCAAAAAGACAGAGAGAGAGAGAGAGAGAGAGAGAGAGAGAGAGCGCCTCTATCCTACCACCCCCAAAAGAGTCTTTGAAAGCTTGTTGTGACATTCTGTACAGATTCAACAAAGGGAGGAGGGGGCTGGGTGAGAGGGAGGATCAGGTTCATTGGCAAAACCCCATAAGCTCAGGAAACAAAAACGAAGCCAACCTTATCAAAACAGAAACTGATTCCGGAAAATTCAAATGCCAAAGTCCACAGGTTGGGGGCAGGAAGAAAGCAAACAGGAGCCAAGAAAGTCTGCCTATTGGTAATGTTTGCTAGGCTGAAAAGGCGCCACGAGGCGCCTTTGATTTTTGGCTACCGTGGATTAACACGGCGCTCTTCCTACAACTTTCCAACTCAGCGGCTCTGGAGTTACTGACCCTGGGATGGAGCCCCCCTCGCCCGCTGAGTCACTTACCGGAAGGTTTGGACGGCAGCCTGCTGCTGAACAGCCCCACCCTCCGCAGGTGCTGCTCTGCTCCTCCCCGCCAGAAAAAATGCTACTTTTCATAATTTAGTGTATTTGGCTAAAGACTGAGGCTTCATTCCTTTCAAAGGAGTCAGCAGTGTTTGGTTTCTTTTTGCTTTCTGTTTTAGCGGACTGAGAAATAATTCAGCTGGGCTTGGCAGCCACAGCAACGCCAGCACTTTTTCTAAACAAGCCACACATTCGGGCCTTTGGGAGGAGAAAGAACGGGGTCTTGTGAAAGAAAGAGCAGGAAACGGACGGGCAGGGCAGGTAGTTGGGATATTTGCCCTACTTCTGAGAAGGAAAGGGTTGAAGAGCTTCCGGTGAGGAAATGGTGAACCTACGTCCCGCGGAGAGTGGGAGACGTTACGGCTAAAAACGGCAACTGGATGCTGGATCCGGACTGCCAAAATCTCTCCGGAGAAAGGAGAGGTCTTGTGATTACCCATATGTACTCTGGACAGCTGTTTTTTGTGAGTAGACGGCAGAAACTGACATCTTTGGTTTTATTTGGTTTGGTTTTATTCTATTTTTACTGTATTTTTATACTGTTTTTATTGTATTTTAATTAATATTTATTGTAGTTTTATTGTGAACTGCCCAGTCGCTTCTTCATGAAATGGGCAGGATCTAAATTTGAAATATGTATAAATAAATAAAAATTTAGTAGGCAAACTGCTAGGAGTTGCAGGATTCCATAGAACTCAGAGCTGCCAATGTAGCCTTTAGGGACTCAAAAGGTCGACCAAACCTCACTTCTTAATCACTTTAGATTTTTTTTTTCTACTTCTTTTTAAAGATTGAGAACCTTCAGAACCACAAGCTGGATTGTATTCACCGGGTGAGTTTTTCTTCAATCCTTTAAGAAAGAAGTTTCAATTGCAAGTTTAAGGTCTGGGAATTTTTTTTTTTTGAATATACAGCAAAAGGGTGATTACAGTAATGATTTTAGAAAGTTTTAAATGGATTAAGGGTCCAGATGGACTTGAATTAAAATTTTGAAATTAACTGTAAGAATCCTTCCTGTGGGAAATTTTCTATGTTTACATCTGGAAAAAAACCTGGTAAGATGACTTTGAAGGTTGGTCACTAGAGGGCACCAGAAGGAAACAAATACATCAATGGATCCGTTGAGAGAGATTTATGACTATTGGGCTCAGAAAATAATTTTAAAGTTATCTGCTATGATAGAAAAGCTAGATGATGTCATTGAAGAGGAACAACTTCCACTGAATAAAACTGAAATCGATCTGAATGTAGACTTTAAAATGACAGCCTGTAAGAAAGAGACGGAAAAAGATGAAATTGTGGATATACAAAAACTGAAATATTGGATATACAAATAAAACTGGCTGATGACTTAACAATTAAAAAAGACACGCAAGTACTAAGCCGGAAGAGTGATGTGGATAACCTCTTTATACTGGATTTACAAAAGGGACTCGCTGAAGTTGTCAACGATTTCATGAGAAGAGACAGTGAGAATATGAATAGTAACGTGGATAATTTCTTTCCACTGGATTTACAAAAAGGACTTGCTAAAGGTGCCAACAACTTTGGGAGAAGAGACAAAAGGAGCATGAAAAGAAAACA
Source organism: Liasis olivaceus (assembly GCA_030867105.1). Classification (NCBI taxonomy): domain Eukaryota; kingdom Metazoa; phylum Chordata; class Lepidosauria; order Squamata; family Pythonidae; genus Liasis; species Liasis olivaceus. The sequence continues at coordinate 24,502,227 of CM061360.1, forward strand.
GATGTTAGGATATTATCTGAGGGGACTAAAGATTGTTGGGAGAAAGGGTAAATAATACAAAATCGGTTTATTTGATCAAGGCTAAAATAAGTGGGTTGCTATATTTGGTAACGTTTAGGGGACTTTTGCCGACCAGGACCAGATGATTACGTTTTAAAGATTTTGTTTATGTGAGAAGATGAGATCAGGGGATTTGTTTAAGTAGAAAATGACATATAAATGTAAAAGGAAGGATTCAAAGGGGGTTTATTGCATATAGTTTGCAATAGTTATGTTGTTATTTCTGATAAGCCTTAATGGACTTTTGCTGATTAAGATGGAGTGATGAGGTTTTAAAGATTTGTTTATAGAGAATGGGATGAGATATGGGATGAAGAGATGGTTTTATTCTAAGAGACGGTGATAAGTCGTTAATGTTGATTGTACTTGCTGGGGCTGCAGGGGGAGGTTTCTTCTGCACTTTTTCTCTCTATTTTTTCTTCTTTTTATATATTTCTACCCTATGTAGATTGTATTAGTTTTATCTGTATAACAACATCTTTAATAAAACTATCATAAAGATAAAAAGAAGGAAAGGGCTGAAGCCGAATGGCTGTTTATCTGATTTATTATTTATGACACGTATTTCTGTGCTGCCACACGGAACGCCGCCGCCTGCCACCTGCGAGGCAACGGGGCAGAACTTACTCCGGAGTGGGAAATCTGACTCAGAGAAGGCTCAGGAAGGTGCTTGCCCGCCGGCGCTCCTCTGCCGCCGCCGCCTTTCCAAGAGGCTCACCGAGAAAGGAAAACGGCGTTTCGGGCGGCCTCCGGGGAAGGCTCTCCTGTCCTATCCTTCAGTCAGGCCAAGCTTACCTATTTGCTTGCTACTGGATTTAGCTCCAGTTCCCTCTTTTTTGCGTGTGGCTCTTTCCGCAGCCGGCGAAGAAAAGACAAGCTGGCGGGTTGACAGGAGGGAGGCCATCCTGGGCCGGGGGCAGAAAGCGCCAGGCTCGCTTTGTCTGTCTGTCTGTCTGTCTGTTTTCTACGGCCGCCCATCTCAAACTGCGGACTCTGCGCGGCTGCCGGTTTTAAGAGGACAAAGCACAACCCCCCCCCGCGTGAAAAAGCTCGGAGACGGAGGATGAACAGCGCAGGCTGCGAATGCCCAGAATCCCCCAGCCAGCCGATCTCCCTCTCCCCCCCCCGCCGCCCCGCCCCGGGTCTTCCAGCGGCGGGGAAGGCTGCGGCCGGCCGCGGGCGCCCCCTGCTGGCCGCGCACCATGGGCGCTGGAGTCCCGCTCACCTGCAGGCTCTCCTTCAGCTGCGGCAGCAGGAGGCGGAAGCGCTGCACCGGGTCGAAGTCCTGCGCCTGCGCGGCCACCTGCATGCCGGAGGGCGCCGGGCCCGCGGCCAGCGGGGGCGCTCCCGCCGCGGCCTGCTGCCCTCCCGCCGCCGCCGCCGCCGCCGCCGCCGCTCCGGCCGCGGCGGAAGGCCCCACCTGGCCCAGCGGCAGCGGCAGCGGCGGCTGCGGGGGCGCCTGGGGCTGAGGCGGCGGCGCCTGGGGCTGAGGCGGCGCCGCCATCTTCGGCGGCTCTCAGGGGACTACCGCTCCCGGCGTGCCCGGCGGGGACCGCTCTTCCCGGCGTGCGGCGCGCGAGCGGCGCTTCCCGACATCCACCGCGGAAGCGCTTCCCCCGCCGCGGCACCGAGGGCGACGCTTCCCGGCAGGCCGTGCGCGAGCCTGGGCGGGCTCCTCTGACGTAGGAGCCCCAGCATGCCTTGCGCGACAGCGAGAGGCGCCCTTTATGCGGAGATCCCCGCTGGGAGCTCCGGGAGTTGGAGTCCCAGCATGTAGAGGGCAGGCGGCGTCGGCGGGCTCCCGGATTACGCTTCCCGGCGCTCTCCGCGGCAGGAAGAGCCTGGTAGCCCCGCCCCGGGAGCTGGGGAAGCCGCTGCTATGGCGCCGACGATCCAGACCCAAGCGCAGAGGGAGGAGCCGGGCCACAGGTGCGAGGGGCGTCCGCGGGGCGGGGGCGGGCGCGGGCGGGGGCGGCGCGGCTCCCTCTCGCTCTCCGCGGGCACTAACTCTCTCCCTCGGTCCGCTTCTCCGCAGGCCCAACTCGCACCGGACGCTCCCCGAGAGGTAAGGCGCCCCTCCCGCCGCGGGCTCCGGCCCCGCAAGCGGCGGCGGCGGCCTGACTTCTGCCCCTTCTGCTTCGGCCCTAGGTCCGGGGTGGTGTGCCGCGTCAAGTACTGCAACAGCCTCCCCGACATCCCCTTCGACCCCAAGTTCATCACCTACCCCTTCGACCAGAACAGGTGAGCCCGCGGGGGGCGACGGAGCTCCGAGGCCCCCCCGAGCCCGGTGCCCGGGAAGGGGCGCGAGGGCCTGGCGAGCCCCGCAGCGGGCTGGCCTGGATGACCTCTGGGGCCCCTCCGGCTCCGGGGCGCTCGGCGAGGGCTTTGCTTCTGCCTCAGTTGGGGGGCGGACAGTTGCTGGCGCGCTCCTGCCCCGCCTTTCTAGCGCTTCCGAGCCGTCTGGGGTACCGGAGAGCGGCGAGAAGGAAGGAAAACGCCGCCACCGCTAGAGAAGGGAACGGAATGAAATAAAGATGCAGCTGCTGAAGTCCGGCCTTAAATCCGTGTTTCTCCACCTTGGCCGCTTTAAGATGGGCGGACGTCAACTCCCAGAATTCCCCGGCCAGCCACACTGGCTGGGGAATTCTGGGAGTTGACGTCCGCCCATCTTAAAGCGGCCAAGGTGGAGAAACACTGCCTCGACTGTTGACAAAAAGCCACGGGGAATGAGTTACGCCCTTTGGGGACAGAGAGCTCTGCGACTTGTTCGAGGCTACCGAGAGGGCCCTTTATGCACGTTAGTGAAAATATTACAATTTGGGAAACCGCTTTGCCTTTCTGAATCACTCCAGAGCTGGGGCCTCCGGGGAGCTGAAGCCCTGCGAGTGCACGCCCAGCAGGAGAGGAGTGGTGCTTTCCTCCCGCTCTCCCTTTTACGGGCAGATAGGTTCTTTATGCCAGTTCGGCCTAGGTTTGGCTGGGGAAATGAATTCCGTACTTGCATTACTGGTGCTGCACACTTCTGAGCGTGATCGGGCTTTGAAGTGTTGCTTGGACGTTTTCTGTGGATTAAGGTTTTTCTTGCTTCCATCCCTTTCCAGGTTTGTACAGTACAAGGCCACCTCTCTTGAAAAGCAGCACAAACACGACTTGCTGACTGAACCTGACTTGGGAGTCACCATAGATCTAATTAACCCAGACACTTACCGCATTGACCCCAATGGTGAGATGAACTCTATGTACACCCATCACAATCAAGGCTTAATAACAGATGGATGCTGGCTGATTTGTGTGTGAGGAAAACCTGCATAGTAAATTTCTGGTACCCACTGAATAAGGGAGATAGCAGACAACTATGCTGTAAATTAAAATCTCTTAACAGATAGTCCTCACTTACCAACCACTCTTTCAGCAACCGTTCGAAGTCGCAATGGTGCTGAACAAGTGGTACTTACGACTGGTCCTCAAAGTTCTGGCCGTCGTAGCACCCCTGCGGTCACATGATCGCCATTTGTGACCTTCCCTGCTGGCTTCCCACAAGCAGAGTCAATGGGGAAGCCGGCAGGGAAGATTGCAAGTCATTTGGGTAAGTCTCCTGCACCCAAGCAACAACCCCCGGGCCTGAAATTGCTCGCGCGTGCTGCTGTAACTACTCACACACCATTCCCCACCTAGCAGCTTACCTGCTCGTCAGCCTGCCTGCAGGCCACCTGGGACTTGCAACTTCCTGCCGGCTTCCCCACTGACTTTTGATTGTGGGAAGCCAGCAGGAAATTGCAAGGAAGTCCTTGCTTAACGACCTGCAATTCTCGCTTGATGACAGCAACAGGGACTGCCGGGATTGCTGTGCTAAGCAATGCAGTCACGTGATGTTGTGCTTTACAACCACATCGCTTAGCAACGGAATTTCCAGTCCCAATTACCATCATTAAGCAAAGGCTACCTGTACGAAATACAAACGATAACATAAAATTTGTACACCCCCGATTGCTCTGTCTAACGTAGCAGGATTCAGGGTTGCAAAGAAGCAGGACTGCATCTCAAACCTCTGCAGAGTTCTCTGAGCATATTCATTGGAGGTGATCAGCCTCTGACTGTGTATGTGTCCCTTTGGTTTCTTGTAGTTCTTCTGGATCCAGCAGATGAGAAGCTGCTGGAGGAGGAGATCCAGGCACCAGCCAGTTCCAAGAGGTAGCGCGCACACTTCTGTGTAATTACTCAGACACCACAGCACCCTTCTGCTTTGCTCCTGGGACTGCTCCCCCTTTTCTTATTCCAGATGCCACTCGGTCTCCCACCCCAACCTGAGATTGTTCAAAGTTCCTTGCAGTTGTCCTGCATGACATTGCTCATTTAAACTATTTCTTCTTTGTAAGACAGTCCCATCTTTCGTAAGCTCCCTTGGCCTCGACGTCTGCCTCAAAGGCTCCGTGATTCCCCTCAGCCTCACCATGTGCTGTGCGCTGCTCTGCTCCCTCTCTCTGACTATATAGCTGCTGTTGAGAGAACATAGATTGTACATTGCACTTGAGTTTGGGACTGATACATTGGTTTGGAATAATGCTGAGCCAGGACTGACTTTACATAAGGAGCAGTAGGTAGAACGGGATATTTTTCAAAGAAATTGTGCTTCTGTGCCAAGGAATCCTGAAGTTTATTTAAATCAGGTAGAGAGAGCAAACGGCATATCCTTTTTGTGCTACTAGTTAACCTGTGGAGGGTTTTGTGTTCCTGGATCTTGATGACACTCCTTAAAGCCTGTGCTGGCTGAGGACCATCGGAGGTGTAGCCAGGTGGGTTTGGGAGAGGCAGCTCTGGAGAGGAAGAGAAATCCAAGTGGGCTTTGGGTGTTTTTCTCTCCAGATCACAGCAGCATGCCAAAGTTGTGCCATGGATGCGGAAGACAGAATATATCTCTACAGAGTTCAACCGCTACGGTGTCTCCAATGAGAAGCCTGAGGTTAAGTGAGTAGAAACGTTTGCGGGGTGAAGCAATTCTGTTTTTCTGTCCAGCTTTGTGCTAGAAAAGAAGTACTCTGTTGTGAGGTTAACTGTGATGAGAATGTGATTCTGGAGAGGGGCTTCTTGTATTTGCTCAGAAGGAACTTTCTCACCAAGTCCAACACAAGGAAGCCACGCTCCTCTTCCACGTGGTGAGACTCCCTTTCTGAACTTGCCCCCTTGTTTCACTTAGAATTGGCGTGTCTGTCAAACAGCAGTTCACAGAAGAGGAAATCTACAAGGACCGAGACAGCCAAATCGCAGCCATTGAGAAGACATTTGAGGATGCTCAGAAATCAGTGAGCTGCCCTCCCTCTTTCTTTTCCCAAAAATCTGTTTTCATCTCATTGTTGTGCCTTTTTTGTGTTAGCGAAGGAGCCCGTGTAGAAAGAAACTGTGGATGCTTGCTGGAGTCACATTTATTTTCCTTGTATTGATGGCTTAAATGCACTGTTTTGGGGGGGGGGGGGAGCTTGGCACAGACTAAATTCAGCTACAGCTTTCAGGGCATGGCAAGGGTTGTGTTCCCTCGTCTTGGGTGTCTCCTAATGGGAACCTCTGCCCCTAGATTTCTCAGCACTACAGCAAGCCTCGCGTTACTCCAATGGAAGTTATGCCAGTCTTTCCTGACTTCAAGGTAAGGTGAAAGCAGGTTGTGGCAGGGAAGGGTCAGGCTGGGTGGTGTGAGAGATCAGCAGGTCACACCGCCTGCATATCGCAAGGAGGTGTTGCTGGGTCCTGAGCTGCTGTTCTTGTTCTTTTTCTCCTCCCTGCCAGATGTGGATCAACCCCTGTGCTCAGGTCATTTTTGACTCTGACCCAGCACCCAAGGACACCAGCGGGGCAGCAGCTCTGGAGATGATGTCTCAGGCCATGATTAGGTGCTACCGCGTTTCACTTGTAAAGCGGGGAGGGGAGGCTGGCGCAGGCTTCCCAGCCGAGCGTGTTTTGTCTTGCGTCTTGACGCTTGGCACTTCTTCAGATGTGGGCTTTTTTGGACTGTGGAGCCCAGCCCAGCCCAGCTTTTTAAGGTCTCAAGCAGAAAGAACTATTTCCCTCCCATAACTTTCCGTCTTCCCCTTTAATTTGGTGGTGCTGGTGAAGATCGAGCTTAGCACTGTGGCTGTTCTGCCTGGAGCTCTGTCCCGCTCAGAGCAGCGAGTTTATACGCCTCTTTTCCCCTTTCCCTCCATCTCCAGGGGCATGATGGATGAAGAGGGCAACCAGTTTGTGGCCTACTTCCTTCCCGTGGATGATACAATGCGGAAACGCAAACGAGACCAAGAGGAGGAGATGGATTATGCCCCCGAAGATGTGTATGTGATTGCAGATGTCAAGGATTGTCTTATTAAGAAAGCAGAAATAGGAGCAAGGCTAAAGATAAAATCAACATGGAAAGAAACACAGAAAGGCATTGTGTTTGGGTTCTAGTGTTGCTTTCCATAGGTGAAAACTCGGGTCAGCAAGCTGCATACAACTTAGCTTACATTTTCAACTGGCTTAGTTTGAATTTGGCTTTTCAGAGCCACGGATTAAGGCCAAGCGACAGGGTTGGCTGAGCTGGTAGACATTCCTTCTTCTTTCTAGCTTTTTACTTCATTAATGAGGATAGAAATGTTAGAAACTAACTTGCATGGATTGCTTAATTCTGCTGTTAAATTTTGTACGTGCCTCTTTCTGCATTTGTTTGCTGTTGCAAAATAGCTCTGTCCCACTGATGGGATTTGGGGAAGCAAGAAAATAAATCTTATTTTAGGCAGCGCATGGGGGGGAGTTGATTTTTCCCAGATTGCTTTTTCCACAGGCAGCTGTGAAATGCTCATCTTTCTCTTTTCCATCCACCGTTAGGTATGAATACAAAATTGCCCGGGAATACAACTGGAATGTTAAGAACAAGGCCAGCAAGGGCTACGAAGAAAATTATTTCTTCATCTTCCGTGAGGGCGACGGTGTCTATTACAACGAACTGGAAACCAGGTGAGGAGGAGGAGGAGTTTGGGGCCAGGACAGGGAGGGGCTGGAAGATGCTGCTGCTCTGAGCTCCTGGGACCTTTGGGTGCTAAGCCTGCGTGGTTGTTGCTCCCCGGGCTGATGGGCTGTTTTCTGAGTTTACTTGTTGGGGACATTCCAGTGCCCAGCACCTAGTTTGCCACAAAGATGCCATCTTTCTCCTTGTGGCTGTCCTTTGTTCTGCTTAACCCCAATAAGGGGGAGAGGTGTTGGGAATTGTCCAAAAACTCAGCTCAGGCCTTTGCAGCTGTGGTCGTTTAGATAAAAGGTTGTGGAGGGGGGCTGACATGCTGCCCAGATGCTGGCAAGGGTGGGGAGGCCGCTTCCTCCTTTCTGTCTCTGACACGCTTCTTCCCTGGCAGAGTGCGGCTCAGCAAACGACGAGCCAAGGCTGGGGTTCAGTCAGGCACCAACGCAGTGCTGGTGGTGAAGCACAGGGATATGAACGAGAAGGAGCTGGAGGCACAGGTAGGACGGGGTGTCCTGGTGGGCAGAGGGAGCCCACCTCTGGGCTGAGGGGGCTCCGGGCCCTGCCCAAGAGCTCTCCCTGTGGAAGATGGAGGGGATCGTGTGCCGTGAGTCCAACTCAGGCATTTTTTTGTATCTGCAGGAGGCCCGCAAAGCCCAACTGGAGAACCACGAGCCCGAAGAGGAGGAAGAGGAGGAGGAGATGGACTTGGGCAAAGAGGCGCAAGCATCAGGTAACCGCTCCTTCTCCCAGACCCCTGCCTGCCCCGCTGCACCGCAGAGGGAGGCTCCTTTGGCGGTCCCTCCCCACCCCTCAGACCGCCCCGTCCTCCCTTCGCCTTCCCTTGACTCCCTGAGCCTCTGCTGTCTCTCCCGCTTCAGATGAAGAGCCGGAGAAAGGAAGCGAGAGCGAGAAGGAGGCCAGCGAAGCTGAGGAGGAGGAGGAAGAGGAAGAGGAGGAGGAAGGCCGCTCGCCCAGCGAGGGAGAGGGGGCCGCCGCCGAGGAGAGCGAGGAAGACGAGCGGGCCGCACGAGACAAGGAGGAGATCTTTGGGAGCGACGACGACGAGGAGGAGGACTCCGAGCCGGACGGGGGCCGGCCAGAGGGGGACGAGGAGGAGAGCGGCAGCGGGGAGGAGGACGAGGATGGGGGGAGCCGGCGGCGGCAGCAGCAGCGGCACCACCACCGTGGCAGCCGCAGCCCCTTTCTCAGCGGCAGCGACCGCTCCAACCACGAGGACGAGGAGGAAGGCGAGGCCAGCGCCAGCGACGCCCCTTCGGAGTCCAGCAGCGACAGCAGCGACAGCGACTGAGCAGCTGCGCAGGCTGACCGAGGGCTCGTGGCGCGGCCGTTCCCGCCCGGAGGCGGCGGCGGCGGCGGCACTGCGATTCTCCGGGCCGCTTCTGGTCCACGGAAGCGCCTTCCCCAGCTCTGCCCTCCGTGCTCCCAGGGCGCGCTCGGCAGGGAGGCTGGGCGGTGGGAGCGGGAGGGGACTGGAGCTGCTTGTGTCAGGCCCCGTGTTCCCTGCTGTATATAAGGACGGCCAGCCCCTTCCCCTTGCAATAAAGGCTGCTTTTCCCCTTTCCTTTCTGGAACCGCCTGCTCTTCGGTCACGGCCCTTGCACAGCGGTGCCCCCCGCTCGGCGTGGGAGGCAGGAGTAGCGAAAGGAGCGCTTTGTCCCGCCTAGAGGTGGTCTCGGCTATAATACAAGCGCAGGACAATTCACTTCTGCCGGGTGGCCGGATTTTTCTTTTCAGGTCAGATCCGTGTGGCGGGCTTCCCTAGCTGGGGGCCCGTCGGGCGGCCCCGGAGGCCCGGTGTACAACAGGCCGGGGCCCAGGTGGGTGGGGTGCGGGAGGGCCGACTCTCGGCAGCCCCGCGGCCGCAGCCTTGTGGGGAGTCTCCCGCCGGGGGCCACGCGGCTCCCCCCGGAAGTAGCCCCGGGTCGCGCAGGCCGTTGCTTCCCCACAGCAGGGCGCTTCGGGATTCGGGAGGTCCCCAGAGCCTCTGCCCTGTGCCGAGAGGCCCGGGGCCCTCCGGGAGGTGAAGCGGTTTGGCGACGCCGTGGCCGACTTGCGGCTCGCGGGTGCTGAAGCCAAGCCGGGGAATTCGGGGCGGTGGGCAAGGCGGGGCTGCCTTGCTTGGTCCCAAGCAGGTGGTCTGCAGCCCTGCCTGAAATGCTCAGCCCGTCGAGCGATGGATGCACCGTGGGCCGTCGAGTCGCTGCCGACCCTCGGCGGCCGCGGAGGCCGGACTTCCCCGCGAGGACCGTCCCCCGGCTCGCCGCCGCCGCCGCCGCCGCCGCCGCCCCCTCCCCTCGCCCCGCAGCGGGGCCGGGTCTTCGCACCCCGGGGCCGAGCCCAGCCCGTGGGCGGGGAAAGGGCCTTTTCTTCCGGAGCGGGCCTGAAAGGCAAAGGGGCTCGGGTCCCACTCCGCCCGCGCGCCCGGGCCCGCAGCCCCGGCCCTGGGCCGGCCCCGCCCCTCCTCCTCCCGCCCCTCCCCTCCCCTCCCCTCCCCTCGCGGGGCGGCGCTTCCTCTGCTCGGCCGGCGGCCGCCACCCAGGAAGCGGCCTCGCTCGCTCGCGCCGCGGCGCCCTCCGGATCCGGCGCGGGCCGGCGGGCAGGGGGCGCATGGACCGCGGGTGCGTTGGGGCCGGGGCGGGCCGGGGCCGGGGCGGGCCGGGGCGCCCTGGCGGGCAGAGCCGGCGGGCCCCGAGCTGGCCGACCCCGCCTCTGGGGCCCCGGCGCCCTCGGGGCGGATTCCCTCCAGCCGCGCCGCGATGGCGCCTCCCGGAGAGGGTCTCCGGGGCGGGGGCGGGGGCGGGGGCCGGCGGTCCGTCCGCCTCGGAGCCCGCGCGGGGCCCCCCGCTCCGAACTCGCGGCAGGTGGGCAGCGCCGGCCGAGGCCGAGACCGAGACCGAGGCCGGGCTCGTCCCTGGCCGCGGGGCACGATTGGCGGGGAGGGGCCCCGGTGGGCTTGGCGGGAGGGGAGCCGGCCGGAGATCCGAGGCAGGCGGCCGAGCGAGTCCGGCCGCGCCTGCCCGATGAAGCGAGCCGCGGCTGCGGGAAGCCGAAGCGGGTCCGTCGGGGAAGGGGCGGCCGCCGCCTTGGGGCCCGGGCAGAAAGGGCGCCTCGAGGAGAGCCCCTCGCTCTTCCCGGCCGCCCGCAGGAGTCGCCGCAGCTCCGCCGCCGAGCGGCTGCTTCCCCGGCCCCGTCCAGCCGCGTCCATCTTGGGAGGGCCGGCCGGGCCGCGCCGCGCCGCGCCGCGCCTCTCGGACGCCCAAGCCCGCGAGGGCGAGGATTCCCGACCGACCGACCGACCGACCGACCGACCGTCCCCGCTTGCAGACTCTGCTGAGCCGCGACTGGGCCGTTGGGCGGGTTCGCGCGTTGCTGTGAGCCAGAAATCGTGGCGCGCGAGCTGCGAGTGGCATCGGGGAACAGGCGAGGGAAAGCGGCAAAGCGGCAAAGCACACCGCGCTGGAAGGAAATCTGGGCGAGATCAAAGCTTAGACCGGCGTTCCTAAACGCTGGTTTAGACAAACGGCATCTACTCGGTTTCTGTCCCGAGACGCTCTTGCCCCGCTTCCGGCCTAGTCCGGGGCCTCGGACGGGAGGCGCCCAGAGCCTTCTGGGTCTTGGGGCAGAAGGGCCGCTAACGATGCTCCCCTCTTTCCTCCCCCAGGTCAGCATCGTCGCGGCCCTGTTGGTCTGCCCCTCCCTCCGAAGAACCGCAGCCAGCTCGCTGCGTGCCCGGGAGGAGCTCCGGCCCTCCGGGGTGCCCCCCGCCTGGGGGGCCGCAGCACAGCACAGCGGGGGCTCGGCCTAAAGTGAAGCCAGATGGGGGGACGAGCAGCCGACTTGGTGGGCGTGGGAAAGCCAGACCGGGCCGGTCCTCGGAGAGACTGAGCCTTTCCTCGCCCGAAGCGGAGTCGTCCACGCGGGGCCGGCGGCGGGCAGACCCCGAGCCCGCCAAGGGGCTCGGCCGTTCCTTGCGGCAGAAGCTCCAGGCTGCGGTGGGTCAGTGCTTCCCGATCAAGAGCTTGTCTCGCTCCCCGGATCTCTCCTCCCAGCGCAAAATCCACCTCCGGGAGCTGATGCTGGACACCTGCCCCTTCCCCCCCGGCTCGGAGCTGGCCCGCACATGGAAGCTCATCAAGCAGCACACGGTGCCCGTCTCCGAGCATGATGGCCTGACGCCCCTGCCCCCTGAAGACGAAGACGACCACCTGAGGGAGCGGCGCCGCGTCAGCATCGAGCAGGGCGTGGAGCCACCCCCGGACGCCTTGATCCACACCTTCGAGGTGACGGCGCATATCAACCCCCTCTACAAACTGGGGCCAAAGCTCGCCCACGGGATGACTGAGCTGGCCGGGCCTGGCCGGGTCATGCTGACAGCCACAGATGAGCAGGAGGAAGAGGAGGAGGAGGAGGAAGAGGAGGAGGAACTGGAGTCGGCCTTGGCTGGGCTGCCGGAGGTCAGGGACGGCTTCCGGGTCCACACCCAGATCGACTACATCCACTGCCTGGTCCCCGACCTGCTGCGGCTGACCCAGCTGCCCTGCTACTGGGGCGTGATGGACCGCTACGAAGCCGAGTCCCTGCTGGAGGGCAAGCCAGAGGGGACGTTCCTCCTGCGGGACTCTGCCCAGGAGGACTACCTCTTCTCCGTGAGCTTCCGGCGCTACGGCCGCTCCCTCCACGCCCGCATCGAGCAGTGGAACCACAACTTCAGCTTTGACGTTCACGACCCCAGCGTCTTTCACGCCCCCACCGTGAGTGGCCTCTTGGAGCACTACAAGGACCCCAGTGTCTGCATGTTCTTCGAACCGCTGCTCTCCATCCCCGTGAACCGCACCTTCCCATTTGGCCTGCAGCACCTCTGCCGAGCCGTCGTGACCTGCTGCACCACTTACGACGGCATCGGGCACCTGCCACTCCCCAGGGCGCTGAAGGAGTACCTGAAAGAGTACCACTACAAGCAGAGGGTGAGGGTGCGGCGCCTGGATACCTGGGGGACCTGAAGCGGCTCCTTGATGGCCATCAGCCACCGATCAGCCTCCTGAGTCGACTCCCCGCTTTTCCTTTGGTGACAGTTGTAATTCTTAACCCATCTTCTCTAGCCTGGCACTCTCTGGAACTGATGGGTGTGCCTTTCCAGGATTGCTAGCTAGCGTGCTGGCTGGAAATACTGGGAGCTGTCGTCTGGCACATCTGGAAAGCATTCGGTCGGAGCAAGCGGCCCCGTCTCCCTCCGTGCTTCTCCAGTGTTGTGAGCACAAGTGTGTTTGCATATGCCTGTTTCACGTTGGTGCAGAATTCAGTGTTGCAGAGACCTTAGGCTGTAGAGATCTGGGGAGCGCCCAGAATCTTTGCAAGCAAGAGCAAACAACTGGACCAGAAAATAGAAGTTGAAGTAGCATCAAATGCTTGAGGGCCCGCCAGACAGGAGATCTACCCCAACTGGTGCTCTGAGGCAAAAGCTACCTGTCAGTGGCCTGCCTCCAGTTCTTCCCCCCCCCACGCATATTAATAGTGGGGGTCTATCAGGGAAGAGATCGTGTGCAAACTGAGTTCCAAAGGCAGCCTCTGCATTTTAGAGAACAAGGGTGGCTACAGCCTGATTTCCACTTCATTGCCCTGCGTTGGCAGTCCTGGGCAGCTGGCTTCTGGAGCCACCCTGCTCCCTGGTGGGAACCGGGGGCAAGTCAGGACAAAGAAAAGCACAAAGATTTGGGGCTGGGGGTGTTTCCAAGCCAGGCTTTGAGCACAAGCGTCACGCAGGAAGACGAGCCGGTGCTTCTCATTGGGCACCGCCTCTGGCACAACCCTGCAGTTCTCTGCTCTTCTTCCATTCCTCCAAGTCGTAGTTGCTGCCCTATGGAGACCTTGCTGACACCCCAAATCCTGGTTGCCACAGGGCAGCAGAAGGAACCACAAGCGCCTTGCCTTGAGGGCCGAGGCACAGTAGCTGAAGATGTAGAAGCCTCGTTTGCACTATCCTTGGGGAGGGATAATGGGTATAATATAGGCACAACTGCCTCTGAATTCCTGCTGTTGGGCTTCCTCCACAACCTGTCACTCTGTACCATCGTGCACCATTAAAACCTCTTTGGTCCACTGCTCCTCATGGTGGACTTTCCTGTTAAACTTGGGGCTGAGTGAGCAGCCTGGGAGGGGACTGAAGCGGCTCCAAGCCCCAGCTGCCCCTCCCAGCAAAGGAAGAGCCTGTGCCCCACCCCCAGCCTACACAGGCACCCTAGTTTCACAAGGGGGGGGGCAAAGACCCAAACCCTTTCGCACTGAAAAACCAGGGCCAACAGGAACCAGGAGCTGTCAGACCTGCCTGCAACCCTGCCCCCTGGACAGGTTTGAGTCTGGTTTTGCTTTCTGAAAGGTGAGCTGGCTGCCCCCAAACTGAAACCGGCCACTGCTGGTCAGGAAAGGGCTAGTCTCGCTGAGCAGGAGGCAGGGGTGCCAAAGGGCCTGGTGGGCCCAGCTGTTACCGAGATATCCATGGCCCTGGGCAACTGCTATTGAGGGTGCAATGGAAGTAAGTCCTGGTAGATCATTCCCCAGGTTAAGAACAGTTGCCTGTGGTTCTTAACCTGGGGAATGATCTACCAGCACTACCAGGACCAGGAAAGGAAGTTGCCTTTCCTACTGCTGCCAAATGTGCTGGGCCAGCCCATTAGATGAAAAATGTCCACCTAACAGATCGTTCTTCCTGTTGGCAGCAATAGTGGGAGCAAACACAGGAGTGTAATTTCAAAGGGCAGATTCCGGCAGGTGGTCTCCAAAGGCCAACCCCCAAAGAAGAGTGTTTCTCAACCTTGGCAACTTTAAGATCTGTGGATTTCAATTGCATGCTGGCTAGGGAATTCTGGGAATTGGAGTCCACAGATCTTAAAAGTTGCCAAGGTTGAGAGAAACTGCCACAGAAGAACCTGCTGCTATAAACAACCCACAAGCTTTGCTTTGACTGGTGGGCCTTTTTCAGTGTAAGACACACTAACTGGGTTCTTAGTGGTGTGCAAAATATTTCATATTTAAACACTTCTGAGTTTAGTACAGCAGTTTGGACCACTCCAGAACTCTCCTGAGATTTAGTAGCATCAGAAGGTTTCTGGGAAGGTTGGAACTGTCCATTTCAAACATAGAATTGAAATTCAAAATGTTTGGCACGTCCAAGATACAGAAACACCTGAGGGGGGCAGACTGGGTGCTTCCAGAGAGGAAAAAAGGGGGGGGGGATGACATGTCACAGACAGATGCACTGACTCCCCCCGTTATCCCGGAACAGACCCAAGAAATAAGCATGTGTCACACTCGGTTTATAGTTATAAAAAGGGGCTGGCTGAGCAAGCATTTGCAGGCAGGCAAACCACGGGATGAAGGCTCCTGCCCTCCCCACGTCTGGGGCCTGAGCTTAAGAATGTGCGAGGACGTTCACCTGAACCAAAGGCAGACCCAGGAGGGAACACCCAGTCCTTCAAAGCAAGGGCTGGTCTTGCTGGTGAACTTTGGGTAAATCTGACATCTCAGTGGCTTCTGAAGACACTACCACTGGTTGCTCAAATGCAGGAGATGGAGCAACCCTGCTGTAAGGCACCACACTCCTCCCCAGGTGGAGGAGCATCGGTCTGTCCAAACCAGCCACTCTTCCTCCAACAGAGCACCCAACCCACCAAAGCATACATTAGAACAAATCATTCCAAGATGTTCTATCAGAAATGACCCAGTGGGTGAGAGCTTGATGTAGGTCAGACCAGTGTTTCTCAACCTCGGCAGCTTGAAGAGGTCTGGACTTCCAACTCCCAGAATTCCCCAGCCAGCAAAGCTGGGAGTTGAAGTCCAGACCTCTTCAAGCTGCCGAGGTTGAGAAACACTGGGTCAGACCCACCACCTTTAAATACTTCCCCCCAACCCCGATTAGGCGCTAAGTGCAAGTGGAGGAAATCCGTATGATTTGATTAATCCGAAAAAGCTCACCATCCTGGGGGTGTGAGCGGTAGGTGAGCCGATCTTTTAGCAGCTGACTCCCCCCCTGCTTCCATTAACCCAACCAAGAGGAAATGCAGCGCTGGGTCAAGCCCCCCCATCCCCCAAAAACCAAGCACTTAAAAAAATAATACAAAATAAGCACAGCTTTATCATAGAGGTTAATAAAAAAGGACTAATGCTTAAATTCTGTATATGCCTTTTACAAAGCAAAAAACCAGAAGGGGAAAGCAGCAAAGGAGTCCAACAAAGCAATCTAAAGTCAGAATTTGATTTTTTTCTTTTTTGTAAAACATTTTGTGTGTGTGTTTTTTTTTTTTAAATAACGTATTCATGGTTACCAGCCATAGTCATAACAAAAGTTATTCATAATAAAATGTATCTAAAATAACATTTCTATTTCAAACAGGAACCTTGTCTCTCTACTTTTTAGAAATACAGTAGTTCTGTCTGGTTTGTTTTTCTCATTTTGTTTTTCTGTACGCTACTCTTCGGTATACACTTTGGAAAAAGGCTTTTATACTTCAAACAGTTCTTGAGGGTGTGAAAGAAGAAAGGGAAGACGGCGAGAGGTCTTCTGTACCTAAGAGCTGGCCGACGCCGGTGGACGGGGAATGCACCCCTCCTTGCGAAGAGTATGGGGGGGGGGAGATGCTGCCGCCACCCCCAGCAGACACGCCAAGCACAGCCGGGGGGGCGGGCGGGCTCCCTCCAGCTCCCCCCCAACTGGACAAACCTGCCTTGCCCCCTAGTTGTGGAGCCAACACCCACACTCACCCTGGAAGTCCGGGCTCGGTGTCTCACCCTGCTTACCTGGTCCTGCTATAAAAAAGCAAGGCCGGTCTTTGCTTCCAAATACAAGCCCCCCCTCCCTCATTTCCTGGGATTGCCCCCTCTGGAGAAGTGGGAGAGGCAGGGTGGTAGCAACGTCCTCCTCTCCCTTCTGCAGTAAAGCTATTTGAAACTAGGAAAACGTAAACAAGGCGGTGCAGACTGGCTGGAGAAGATGTGTGAAGAAAGCCCCCCACCCCAGTGCCCTCAACCCCTGTAGTGTCCAGGAAAATGCAATCCCACAGAAACAGGGCTTCCTGCCCCCTACCCTCACCCAAATCTTCTAGCCCACCTGGATGCATGTCCAAAGTCTTTCCTCCCCTCCCAGCCCCAACTGACGGGGATGATCCTGGTTCCTGGATCACCTTACATCCTAGCATCCGATCAACTTCTTCTTCCCCAGGAGACACCAGCCTGCTTTCCAAATTCATTCACCCCGCGCACCCCACGTGCTCCTCAACCTAGTTCTTGCTACGTACCAGGAAACTGGGTAGTGGGAATGGTCCCTGTCACCAGGCCACCAGGGTTTGGCTATGGTCAGTCTGCTCTGACTCTACCTTCACGCTCTCCCCATCGCCCTTCAACAAAGGAAGACACACAATTATCCAACCCAAACTACTGAAGAACTGGAGAAAATTCATGACCGATGTTTGGAGATTCTCCATAGATGTCCCAATCCCTTACCCCCCCCCCGCCCCCTCCACGATTACAGGGGGAGAAAAGAATCTGGCATCTATACCAGGAACCCAAATCAGTTCAACTGCGAACTCAGCTTCTGAAACTCAAACTGGTGATCCCCCAACCCACTGGAACTGCTTCAACAGAATTAGGCTTAATACTGCCACATTAAAAAAAAAAGTCTCAGGGGCAGTAACTGAGGGGGGTAAAAATCCCACATTAGTGATACATTTCCCACGTCTGGGAGATGGCTGAGAGGGTCCTCTTAAACCTTCATCAGCTACTCTGGCCAGTTCCTCAAAGAGATCACCCATGGACATTGCTTCGTTAGCACAAAAAGAAAATGAACACCAATTGTGTACTAGACACCCACACACTTCCTGTGCCATTCCCTTGTCCCCCCCCCCCCCCCCCCCCGCCAACCACTCTTGGTAGAAGCAAGTATTAGAGGCACTTTTAAAATTTCACGAGTCACCTGCTGCACGCTTTTCCTCCTCGTCCTCCTCCCTATCCCTCTGACTTCCCCTCCAAAGCCAGAGACCAAAAACTACCAATGAAGTTGCTCAGTTTGCCCTGATGACCCCACCTCGCCCCCCTCAAATCCGGGTGCTGATGGGTTCTTCAGTGCGAGTCTGACTCTGCTAAGGGGTCACCTTGGATTTCACTCCCTGTTCCTTTCTTAGGCCAGAGGGAGGGAGGGAGATGGGGAGGAGGTGGCTGCTGGAGGAGAAGAGAGGGAAACCAGATTGGAAAAGGAATTATACGTGGCCTAATTTAGGCGTCTGCCTTTGTAAGTTAAATTGGGGAGACTGCCAACTCCCATGTACATCAAAATATTAAACCAATATCTGAAGTTATAAGAATAATAAAAAATAGAAAAATATTAGAACACAATAAGATGGTAAGATTGTAGTGACAGCTTTTTCTCCCCTATCCCTCTGGCTGCTAAGGAATGCTGGAGAAGGTTTGGAGGTCAGAGGAAAAAAAAATGATTCACCTACCCCCATAGCAACATACCCCTGGGGGAAGGGGTTTAAAAAAAAAAAAGGAGTGGGAGGAGAAAAATAAACAGCCATCCTAAAGCTTCTCAGGAATGCCAGCAGATCCAGCTTTTTCAAATGGTGGAGGTCTTGTCGGTGCCATCTGCAAAGAGAGAACGTGCATAAGATGGCAGCACGTGAGCGGGCTGCCACGTTCACAGGTCACGGGCTTTTATTCAACACGGAGGGGCTTTGGTATCCTGGGAATCCTCAAGTCTTCTCATGTTGGGTGGAAATGGGAAAATGCACACAAGGGCCTTATCTGAAGAGAGGTCAGAGCATTCTTTGTACAGACTTTAAATATCCACCCACCCACCCGCCCACCCACCTTTACAGCAAGGAATGTGACTCTCCAGTTCTGCTTTTTGAAGCTCTTCCTACAGCCCCCCAAATCATCTTCAAATTAAAAGGATTAAATAAGGCCCTGAGGATGCGATGGACAAGAGAAGATGCTTTTAACTGCTCTTAGGAACCTTTACAAGCCCTGCCTTCAACTGTACCTAGTATCTATCAGGGAGGAGGAGAATTTGCCACAGCGACTTGTATTCATTTAAACATTTCTAACCTGCCCAAAATCAGCAGCGTGAACAATGAAAACAGCAAGTAAACAATAAAAACACAGCATCTTCAAAAAGGTGCTCCATACAAAATGTACTAAGGTCTTCGCTCTGGTCCCTGAAGTCCGGTCAGCATGTGGCTGACCCTGCAGTCAAGTTATCCTTGCCCAGCTACTGGGCCGACTGGAGTGGTCCCTAGTGACTCTGGGCTGTTGAGGTAATCTGAGTTTCAGTGACCTCCTTAAGGGACAACCCCACTCGGGGGAGGATAATTCACCAACCTGTGGACTTGAGAACCGCCAATCTATAGACCAGTGTTTCTCAATCTCGGCAGCTTGAAGAGATGCGGACTTCAAGCTGGCACGGTTGAGAAACTCTGCTATAGACCCTCCATTTTGCCAGAATTCAGTTTCAATGCATTTGTCCTCATCAAGCCCATCTCAGTGTTGGACGCTATTTTAGCATTTGCACAGCTTTGCCTGAGTTCGGCAATGAGAAGAGGGGGTACCATCCTGTGTAGATGATGCCTGACTCTAAGCCCATGATGGCCTCACCAGCAATTTCATACAGGTGTTAAACAGCCCAGGAGATACAGCAGAATCACACAGTAACCCACCCCTCGGAAGCCAAGCAACGGAACAGAAACTCCTCTGGAATCTGCTCTGTACACAGGAGCAGAAACCAACTAGTCCACTAAGACCAGACACTACAGTTACTGGTAAGAGAAGCAGCTGAGAACTCCAGGAACCTCACAGGTTGCATTTCTCTCCTCTCTCCCTGGAAGCAGGCCATCCCTCGGGGTGACCAAGGCCACTTTAATAGGCAGCTCTCCAGCTGCTACTCAGTTCCCAGCAGCCGCAGCTCAGCTGTCAGACCACCTGAGGCTGAGCAATCTGTTCTTTCAAACTGTGTCAGAAGCTGACCAGTCACCTATCCTGGGTTGGCCTCGCAGGGTGCTGGAAGGTCCATTTCAGGAAAAGTCACATGACCCCTGACTGGCAAGGTTGCCATTCAGATCATCCCTTTCTACCAGAGCCTTGGAAGAAAAACAGGTGGTCTATGAAAACCAAGGGGCTTGCTGAGTTTCTCATTAATGGAATTTACAATTCCTTGGCCACCTGCCCCAGATGACACAAAGATAGTCATTTTATGGATCTATTACTTAGATTGATGTCTTCTTTTCCTTCAGAAGCTCAAGTTGGCATACATGGCACTTCTAATTTTTGTCAACAATAAATCTGTGAGGTAGACCAGGCTGAATGAAAGTACTAGCCCAAGACTGCCCCTTGGGCCTTTGTGCCCAAGGGTGGGCTTAAACATGGGTCGCCCCCATTCTAGTTCAACACGTGAACAAGAACCACACCACCTTCCATGTTTGCTTTCAGGT
Organism: Liasis olivaceus; assembly: GCA_030867105.1. Taxonomy (NCBI): domain Eukaryota; kingdom Metazoa; phylum Chordata; class Lepidosauria; order Squamata; family Pythonidae; genus Liasis; species Liasis olivaceus. The sequence continues at coordinate 24,521,760 of CM061360.1, forward strand.
AAACCCACATCAGGCCTGCCTTTGGCAAACCAAATGTATTCTCACAATCTGGTAAGCCCAGAGTTGCTTACCGCCCAGCGCGTGCTCCGTCATGCTCAGGCACAGTGACTCCAATGTGGGGTTGATCTCCAGATCCGTTCCAGGGAGCTGGCAATCTGAGAAGTTAGAGGAAAGATCAACTCAACCATCAGGCACGGCCATGGGTGGTTCCAGCATGCCACAGGGGAGATGACACAGCTCTTGGCTAGTGCTTAAGGGCCACGGTGAAATATGGATGCCCCAAATTTAGATTTGCTCCGTCCCAAATTTGAAAGGAATGGAGAGAGAAAAGAGAATGGTGGCAGTTCCTTAAAAATGAGGAGAAAGCACTTTACGGACACTTGCCCAAAGACCTTTAAGGAAAGTCTGGTCCTCCAGGATTGAAACTCAGATCCCAAGAGTAGCGTTTCTAAGAAATTACATGCCGCAGAACGAAGCGAGATGCCCGCTATTCAGCTGACATGCGGACGTGCTGCTTACTCACCCTGTGGGAACATGAGGATAGCCTGAGGGGAGGTGTGGACGGGCAGCGAATGGGTCCGCTGGACTGAGCTGCGATTCTGGCCAGGCATGCTGTTGCTGCCACCGGGATTGGCAAACCACAGATTCTATGGGAGAGGAGAGAAGCTCATCGGCGTAGGATCTCCCTGAGAAGCAAAGCCTCTCACCCCCTGCTCACCTCTCTGCGGCAGGGCAAGGGAAGAAACGGGAGGGAGGTGGAGCCCATGTAATAAGGGCCAAGCTGAACACATCCGTTCATCACAGCGGCATCAAGGAGACCACTGCTAACTCCATGGGGAAAGTCAAGCACGCGTGCCACTAGCAAGCCTCCTCCGTTTCATCCTACAAGGACCTCAGCCAGAATGGGGCCACAGCAGCAAGAGAAACAGTTCATCCCAGAGACGGGTAACCTGGATGGCTGAAAGAACTGCACGTGGCAGAAGATGAGAGGTCGTCTAGAGAGGCTTCTCTGCTGTAGTGGAGAAAGGCAGGTCCCTTTTATGCTAAGTGAGCAAAGAGCAGGGGATGGGTTCATGGGGGGTGAGCTGAAGATTCTTCCCAACCCTCTCCCAGTCAAGGCACCTCTTCACCTGCAACAATCTTTCCGATGCATTCAGGTACTATTCTGCCAACCTCAACTGGATCTTACCTGCCGACCTTGGCTCCCCAGATTTGGGCTGGCCAGTCCGTGCCGCGGAGAGACTCCACCAATCCCCACGGGACTAAGGATCCCCATGCGGCTTGGGGGGATAGCACGGGGGGGCATCTGGAACTGCCTCTGTCCTCGGCGGGCCACTCCCACCCCCACAGATCCAGCTATGGGGAGAGAGTTAGAACCAAAGGCCCATCTGGAAAAATACAGGGAGAGGAAGTTAATCCCACCTCTGATCATTGTGTCTGGAATCCTGGTCATAACTTGCCACCAAAACAACGCTGGTTGTTGCAGCTTAACCCAGACATCCAAAGCGAGTCCAAGTAGTTAAAGCAGCTCTCTCCGCTCAAAAGAACGGCCACCTCCCTCAAGTGGCTTGGCCCCTCGGAAGCCTTCCTCTGCCCCACCCTCCATCACTGTCGAGGTATTTCACAAAGGACAGGATGGATCTAAGAGGCCTCCTTAGCCACCTGACATCCTGGCACGGCAGGGGGGCAACAGCCACAGAGCGCCCCCATGCCAAACCCTCAACACTTATCTGAATGCGACCTGGGTATTGAGACCTTCTTGAGAGGAACACCACAGTGGGAGCCAAGCTGTCCTCTCTCTTTCGCTTACATTTGACAGTGGCCAGCCAGGAGGAGGACTGACCCCCCCACCAAGCCACAAAGGGAAGGAGCAAAGTTAGCTAAGCAGATCCCAGCTAGGAGCTGTAAGGAAGCCCACGCAAAACCTCTTCTCTCTGAATAGGGATGTGTCAACTAAGCCCTGGCTTTTCCAAAAATGATCCAAAGCAAGCAGTTTAAATTTCCATACTGCAACATCACAATAGCAGGCGCATTTGCAGGTTCTTTACTGAAGTGACAGCTTCCCTTAAGTATGAAAGGATTAGTTTAACCAAAAAAAAAAAAAAACCCCTCTCAGTCATTTTGAAGCAAAAAGCGAAATCCATTTCTATTGTTTAATTAAATTCATGATGCAAGCAATAAGCGGCAAAACCTCTTAGGCTTTATGAGTTTAAGCGGGTGACTTCGGAAACAGTTCTGACAGTAATCTGGTTCCATCCTCCCCCCAAAGGATTCTTGAACTGTCATCTGCATGGCAGGCTGACACCACCGACTGACAATGCCATCAAAACTCACCCTTTGCTTGTCATAATATTAGCTAGCACAACGGCTGCTCAAAAACCTCTGAAAGCCACTGAGTTCTTTTTTGGAGCTGCATTTCCTCTGCTCACGCAGAGGCGTCTCTTTAAAATAAAAGAGCTCCCTGTCCTACGGGAGAATGACTCCTACGGGAATGGACATTCAGCACTTCCAGATCCAGCTCTATTCTGACCCTTCCCAAGGCAGCACTCTGTGAAACGGGCAACTGAAATGGCCTTGAAGGACAGAGGGAAGATCCGTTGCCAAGGCAATTATCAGAAAAATGAGGCCCCAGCCTGACCGACAAAGAGGTTTGCAAAAACACCTCAGACAGTACCCCCCCCCCCAATTCACAAGAAGATAAAAGAGGGAGGAAGGGGAGCACATTCAGCCTTGCAAGAGTCTCTTACTACAGCCGTTCTAATAAAAGTAGCTTTAGGTCTGCACGGTGTCTGTATCTTAGTCTTGTCAATCTCACAGGGCTGACAGTCAGAGTTTTCTTTCCCAGTTCGCTGAAAAAAGCCTACAGCTCTACTCAATTAGCCTAGAAAGCTCCTTGTGCCCACTCTGGTGCCCAGAGACCTACCCTTTCTGGGGGCGATAGCCTTGCATGTCCAGCACGGCCTTCCTTGGGAAGGTACGGAGCAACTTCAGTACTTGCTGCTTCCAAGACAACAGCCTCTTTTTCTGGGTCTCTGTGAAGGCCTGAGGGAGGGGGACAGAAAGGCAGCCATGTTGGGAAAGGATGGAAAGAGCCAGCATTCTCAGGACATCGACCTTCGGGGCCCTGTAACGTCCATGCCTACCTCGTGCATCAAGCACTTCTCTATCAGTTGGAGGTAACTAGTGATGTTCTCCTCATCTGGCCGGGAGACTAGCAATTGCGTACACACTGCAAGAGAGTAAGAGGAAAGGTGGAATGGTTACATAAGAAATCAGAGCTCTTCCAGTAGCACTGTTTATTTAATGTATATACCGCTAAAATCAAGTAACTCCTGGAGGCTTACACCAAAGCTGAACAACCACACTGCAAGTTCAGCATAAAGGAACAATAAGAAACATCACTGTTGGAAGCAGCCACACCAATCCTCCAAACTCTGTGAACACAAAGGGTAGAGTGCGAGAATAGAGCGTTCCTTAAGTGGACACAGACCCATGACACACCTCACAAACTCCAGCTTTCTTGAAGGTCTTGCTGAAAAAGTCAGTGTAGCCCATCCTGGTTGCTGGGGGGAGAGTACAAAGCGCTTGATGCCATCCCAGAAAACACACCTTTACCCATCACGCGAGTGAACTGCCCGGCAATGTCCCCTTCAGCGATAGGCGCTGCTCCGGATTCTCCATCGCATGGAGAGCCTGTTGGGGGTGGGAAGGGGTCATCAGTGGCTTCCTTGTCCTCGGTGCTGTTGCTGCTTTTCTCCAAGCCCAGCGTGGGACCTCCACGTGGTTCAGCGGCTTCCTTGGATGCTGCCGCGGCCTGCAGAGCATGGAAGGCTTTGATGGGTGTGGTGATGATCTGCTGCAGTTCCTGGAGAGCATTCCACAAGTTCCCACCTTCCAGAATGTCCTGCCCCAAAAAAGGAGAGAAAAGAGGGGGAGGCCAAGGGAAAGGGAAAAATTATTTTGGAATTCTGCTCACTTTGTGCAAGCTACTTATCTATTGTTTATTTATGCATTCATGAAATGGATATCCAGCCACAATCATGAAGACTCTCATGACTCGCAAAAATCACTCTCTGAGTCATATGGAGGTTAGCAGCCTCATTTGGCTGAAGAAAAAATGCAAGATTAAAAAAAAGAGAATAAATTACATAAATTAAAAAGGAAGCCAAACTCAAACTATGGAAATTGCTATGACAAGATGAAACAGCAGCTGCCAGGTCAGGTGGCTTTAGAAAAAGATTTGGCAATCTGGGGAAGATATGGTTGTAAACAACTCTTTAATATTTGTATATTTATTTACAGGTATCACGGGGGCTAAATACCCAGTGCAAGACAAGAGGCAACAGGTGCCTCTCAGCCCCAGTTGCTGGGAACAAGTGAGTCTTCCTGCAGGGGTACCTGGTTAGCAACTGTGGGGTCTGAGTGACCTGATCCAGCATTCTGACCCAACAGCAGAGTGACACTACTCATTGTGAGCAAATGAAGAGCAATGTATCTCACACAGCATCACAAAGCACACACTATACAACTTTAAGTTCCAATAGAAGAGAATCTCTGTAGCTCAGGGTTGAACTGTGGAGTCCTTGGTGCTCTCTGAGCTTGTTTGTTTGCAGACGTCTCATGACCCAACTAGGTTACATCATCAGCACTGATGGGTAATGAAATGTCTGCAAGCCAGCCACCCAGCTCAGAGCGCACCAAGGACTCCATAACTTTAAGTACTGCATACTATCCCGTGGCAAGTAACATCTGCTTACTGCATTTCCAACTGAATGGAAAGAAAGTATTTTACTGAGATAGTCTCTGAATGTTGCTGTGGCTTGCAAAGCTCTTTTACAACACAATAAAACATAGCAGATAGAACTCTTTGGCCCTGTGTAATCCCAGTTGTTATGGACCACAATTCCCATCCGCCCCAGCCCTTCCACCACATTGGGAAGGCTGCCTCAAAGCATCAGGCAGACTCCCTGAGCCAGCAAGGGCCTCATCTGGACAATGCAAGCCCGTCACCCCAAGCCAATCTCATCTAGAGGCTCCCAGGCCAAAGTAGCAATCCTAGGAAAGCCTGTTTTCTCTTCAGAATCTGGCAAAGCAATGGCCAAGGAAGCTGAGAAAAAATTGGAGCTGCATAGCTGATACAGTAAAACAAATTCTGAAGTCGTAGAACTAATTGGAAAGATCTATTACACTGAAACAGGAGCTTTTCCTTTCTGGGACTGTATAAAAAAGGTTGAAAATATGCACCATGGTGATGTTTGAATATATCAGTATTCTGAAGCCAGTGCTGAGTGTGTTTGCTCATATTTTTACAGCTGCTTTAGCACACTATTGTATTTCTTGATCTTGTGCAAAATGCCTACCCTTTTGCACGCTCCAAGCCAGTGTTTCTCAACCTTAGCATGTGATGTGGATTCAACACCCAGAATTTCCCAGCCAGCATGAAGTCCACACATCTTAAAGTTCATTAGCATGCTGGCTGGGGAATTCTGGGTGTTGAAGTCCACACATCTTAAAGTTGCCAAGATTGAGAAACACTGCTCCAACTGACAAACAACTGGAAAAAAGGCATGGAACTTTGTTTTTGTACATGATAACTGCAGCAAGATTATTGTATGCACAAAGGTGGAAAGACTTGGCAATACCTACAATGGAGGAATGGTTGGTGAAGATGATGCAACTTGCTGAGATGGCTAAATTGATTTCTTTGATCAGAGAAAAGACAATATCTACATTTATTGCTGACTGGAAACCCCTTATGGACTTTTTTGTGTAAAACAGAAAAAAATGAACTTATGATTTATGGTTTTAATAATTGGACAAGAGAGATTATAGAAAGAAGAGAGTTATGTTGCAACCACAGAGTAAGAGGTAAATTTTAACTGTACTAACAGCCGCTGTAAAGAAGATTGGAAGCTATTTCTTTGTATTTTTTTTCTTTCTTTCTTTCCTTTTTTCTTTTCTTTTACTTTTTCCCCTTTTCTTTCACTTTTAGCTTTCTCTTTGATTTCCTTTCTTTATATTAGTTTGTATCAGTTTTTATCTCCCTTTTTAAAAATATTTAATCATATTTATGTGAAAAAAAGAGAAAAACTGCTCTAGGCAATTCAAACGGCCCACGGAATCCCAGGTCTGTTCAACAGGCCCCTTACCTTCTCCAAGGACTTCAGGACGCTCTGCCTTTCCCGCAGCTTTTGGATACTTAAGGCAATTTTGTGCCTTGCTCCTTTGGTCACGTTCTGTTCAGGGAAGGATGGGGGAAGAAAAAGAGAGCTAAAAAAGGGAACCAGAACTGCCTCTGCCCTCCAGCCTTCACAGGAGGGATATATTTACATCTTCAGAGTGGCCCCCTCAACAATGCCTGGCACCGCATTTTAGGCATCTTGTTGCGACAAAGTCACAGAAATGGAAAACGTGACCATCGTGGCCCTCCCAGGTACCACCCAAACACCAGCCTTTTAAACTAGGCAGGAATAGGCCCCTATTATGAATAGAAGGCAAGGCAAGGGAACCCCTTTTCCCTGCTCTCCCTCCTCTCCCTGGCATGGGGATTTTAGTACCTGCGATTCCAGATGCTGCTCCGTGAGGGTCATCATCTCTTCGTAAGTCATTTGGGAGAAAAGGGCTGCATATTTGTGGAGACGGAGGCTCTTCAGCCACGAGGGAACATCTGTGAGAAAAGGATCAAGAAGTCAAGCCACCTGCCCCAAAGCCCTGTTTCCCAGAGAAGATCACCAATTAAGCACCCTGCGGGTCTTAAAGAAATGGCTACACGCAGCCCTCAAGCACAGGCACAAGGAGAGGCCCTTTTGGGGTGAAGTAAGAAATATTATGGAGCATTTCTAGTGCTGCTTTGAGAAACAGTGGTACAATTGCAAGCCCTACACAAGATCTACTCAACTTTCCACACTTACGAGCTATAAGAGACCCCGCCTGTCTTCACAATCCCAATGCATCAGATGCAACATCCAGGACAACAGAATCAAAGCAATCAGTGTCATATTCTCTTTCAAACATATTTTGAATGCCTTCTAAGTAACTGACTAAGAAACAATCAAGGCAGCATAGCTTCACAGACAGGCTGGGCTTTTCTCTGTAATATATCCACCATCACAAACCCAGTACAAAATATTTTTTTTCCCCAACTAAGGGATTTCCCAACTAAGATGCACCTTTAGGAAGTCTGAGAGACACTTAGGGGTCTGTTGACTCCTCAAATCCCAGGACTGGAATTAGGCAAGCGAGGCAGAACCAGGTCATGTGCCTTCTTAGCCCCAACTACCTTCAAATCTGGGGAAGCTGCTCAGTTACCTTGTCCAGAACCTGTCATACCTTTCATGCCACTGCCGTCCTCCTGAAAGGTGTTGCGACTGCCAGGCTGTTCCTCCGTCTGCTCGCTGCCTGAGGAAGCCACGCTGCTCTGGGGAGAGAGGGGCGCATGCTCCCCACTGGAGATGAAGGCTGGCCTGGCACCCATCTCATCCACGTTCATCCACTCGCTGGGGACCTGCTGACCCGTGGGGATGAGCGACATGGAGCGCTTCAGCGGGCTGGGGTGGATTTGGCAAGGAAGAGCTGCAACCAGGAAGAAAGAATTAGGATGCACCAGCAATGGTTTCAGGTGCTGGTCACGAAATTATCAGAAGGAAAAACCCGCTTATTTTGGGAAAGAGTTAAATGCTTAGGGGCTTCCAATAAGAAGAAGTGCATTAGTTTCTGATGGGGCGAACTGGCCTCTCCCCACTCGGAAACACGAAACCAACTAGCATTCGTTTGGGTAGAATATAGGAAGAGCTTACCCAGCAGAACTGTTCCTACTCATTGCTTAGGCATTCAGAAAGTTCAGCAACAAAAGCTGCATGTAGTAAAGCATGAGGGCAATGGCCCAGAAGTGTCCCCCAGCATGAAGGTTTCCCAGCTCACAGGCAAAGCTACTTTGACCTGGATATGTGGAAACCTTTTCCAACTCCTCAGAAATAGTCCAGACTCACCAGGCTGCATGGCAAAACCCACATTTACCACCCTGCTTCACAGCAACGCCTTTCCTAACCTGTGTTGCTCGTGTTGCTCCCAATACTATTGATTGCCGAGGACACTGAGCCAGAAGGGTGGAAGGACATGTGCCCATTTTCCCGTGGTGTCTTCTCCTGCCAGCTGTGTCCCAGATCTCCAAGGCCCGTCTCCACCGGACCTTGCCAGTCATCTGAGCCTTGGCGCGAGTGGTAGGCTGTGTCTGGTCGTCCCCTGCCTTGGCTGGGATAGCCGCTGGAAAGGCGCTCCTCAAGATGGTTGAGCCAAAGTGCCAGGGAACTGCGGTCGTCCAGCGTGGTGGCTGGATGAATGAGGGCATAGGACAGGAGCTGCCTGCTTTCTTCTATGAAGAGGTTGCTCTCAATAGAGTAAGCCAGCACCTTTTGCAAAAGCTTCATGTATTCTGACTTGGCATCTGTGTTGCCAGGCTGGAGAAGGGGCAGATGGGACAGGAGCAGGGAGACGACTTTGTCTTTTGGCTCTTGGTGCCACTGACTGATGATGGCTGTTGGAGAGAAGGAGAGGGATACAAATCTGATAGGTATTTGTGCCAAAGAGCCATTAACCTCTTCCAGGGTCTCCAAGGAAAGCCCCCCTATCCTGAAGCAGGGTCCTTCCCATCAAGATGTGTGTGATGAAGTAGGTGGTTAGCCTGCTGCAACAAGGTCAGAGCGCTGCCACTGCTGTAATAATTGTATCAGCCTTCCAGAGGTCACCATATCTTTTATGATATACGTTCAGAAACAGTATAACAGACTTAACACAGGAGTTTGAAGTGCCTTGGCAGCCTAGTGACAGAAAGCCATTCTGCCCACACCCTCCATCCTCTTGAGCTTGGGGGAGGAGGAAAAGAATCTTCCCTGGCACTGCCAAAGCAACTGGGCTCACTCTGGGCTGGGGCTCCTCTTGCAACTTGCTAGGAGTCTTGACGCAGCCCCCCGTGGCAAGTGGGGCAGCAGAAGGATCACCACCAAATGGGCAAGCTGCCTGCATTTGAACCCCCAGGTGATGCGGAGACCGAGCTCAAGCTTCGACAAAAGAATCACTGGCTTACCTGCGCTGTTAGCTTCAGACTCCAGAACATGGATCTCCGTGCAGTCTGCCAGCGAGTGCTCCAGGCATAGCTGCAGAAAGCGGGCTTGGGTGCGAGAGATACGCTTGAGGAGGGACAGCAGGGCTACTGTCTGCTCACACTCGTTCCAGCCTTTGAACCAGCCAGCAAGGATGCCCACCTGGTCCCGGAACATCATGATGGCCAGCACCTTGGCCTTAGCAGCAACTCACCCACAAAGGGGCCAAGAAAAGTACAGGACAGGGGAACCCCTCACATGTTTTCAAGTATGGGGGTTAGCACGTAGGCACCACTACAACACCAACTTTCACACTAGCAGGGAATCAGGGTGGCACAGAAGTATGTCAGGAACTCCTGGTTCTCTGTAAGTTCTTTGGGATTCCTCTTCTTTGACGGACTGTTTCAGACTTCCCTGTACAAAAGAAAGAAATAAGTATGAGGCTCTGGGAGTCCCTCCCCATTTCTCTATTGTCTATCAAATTCCTAAGCTGGGAATGTGTAACACATGCTTGAAAAGAAGATAAAACACCTGCTGCTTTAAACAGTTTCCAACTACTTGTACTTCACAGTGCACTAACAAGGGAGCACCCAAGCCCAGAAACTTACCAGTCATGTCTCCTTACCCATTGTGTAAGCTATCTTGAGCATTATTTACACTGAACAATGACACTGAAATTCTTCCTATTAAAGATAGCAAAACAAAAGGGATAAAGGGAAAGCTAGTTTAGGATCAGGGAGACAGTGTTTGGATGAGCATCAAAAGAAAGAGTGGGAGGACAATCACCTCTGGCAAATTGCATTTTGAGATATTCAATGCACAGTGTTATGCAAATAATGTAACCCCAAGAAGCAATATCATAAAAGGCTCTAAGTGACTTCTCCAAGACCCCCAAAGGAGCCAGAAGCCAGCTGAGATGGATGAATCCAATTAACTGCCAATCAATCAAACAAGCAAGCAAACAAAGAAAAAATCCCTCAAATTTCAGAATGTGAGTTAAGGTGTAAATAAAGAAATTCAAGACAAGGCAAGTATTGATGAACAGAGCAACCCCTACCAGAGAAAAAGAATCACTTAAAAAGAAAGCATTCATAAGCCTAGCTCAGCTTCCATTGCCTCTGGACACGGCCACTGTTCAGATATCCAATTTTGATAGAGGAAGAAGCAAAGTGGCTTCCAAAACTAGGTTTCTATTAAAGCAGTTCTACAAAGAGAGAGCATCTGTATTTTTTTTTTAATGAAAGGGAAAGAATAGACTGAGGAAACGGCTGTCTGGGTCCTTCTATTCTCTGGACACTATAATTAGAGTAAACTGAAGCAAGCATACTCCCCAAAGAAAACAACCAGAAGTAGTCTGGAAGAGCAGCAGGGCAGCTGGCCCTAATTACACCTTCAAAAGAAGAACACAACACACCAAATGCCATCCGTAGTCACATGCGCACCGAAAAGAGGCCCATTGCCACACAGGTAGGGAGCAGCAGCACAGAAGATGGAAGAGTGGACCAACAGCACCAAAACGATAAAAAGCCAAAACTGGAGATGAGTTGTATAATCTAAAGGAGAGCATGATTCCATAACTCCAAATCAGTTTAATTTTGGGAAAAGATGACACCGCTTCATTTTGAAATCTCGTGCATACCCAATAAAACTTTGATATCTGCTATCAAGAGTTTTCCCAAAGGATGGAAATGTATCTCAGTTACACAAACAAGCCAGGACTAGAACCCTAGAATTACAGTCAGGTTCCAGTGACTCAGCCAAGCAGAAATATCCTTTACCAAGCAGTAAAGAGGCCACTTCTGGCCACTTCCCCCACCAACTCCAAAAATGCAAGGCTGAGCCTATTTTGCTACCCCAAAATACATGGCAGAATGTTTAACTGGAGCAAAAGAATACAAAGCAGACGAGGTGGCTATCCTTCCCCTTCCCTCAGGGCACTAGTGTATGTTTCTGGTTCTCACGCTGAAAGTCAGAACCAAGGAAACATCATTCCCTGAGGTCCAAAAATAGGACTTGTAAATCAGAAACAAAAGGCTACTCCAATTTTACTCCCAGTTTTCCAGTTCCAAGAGATGATTCAGGACAAATGACTCCATGACACTATTTTGAACTTCAGGGGCTAATAATGCTGAACTTCCAGTTTCAAGACAGAAGGAGGTTGGAGAGCTTAGTAAAAGGAACTGTCAAGCAGATCTGTAGTTTGATACTTGCAGCTTGCATCACTTTCCGATAAAGCAGGGAAGATACAAAGATGGAAGACATAAACCTAGTTTGTACAGAACAATAAATCATAATATGGTTAGTTACAGGAGTACAATATGCGAGCCCCCTATTCTGGATTAATGTTATGTGGAAACACAACATCACCTTATTTGAGGGAGGAGGATTCTTTAAAAACTTGCACATATTAATTTTATTCCTCATACAAAAAGGATATTTGTGTGAAAGAGAGAAAACTTTTATAGCAGAGCAGTAAGATTCTCCCTAACGTGTTCATTCCTGTGAACCTTGTAAGGCAGAGCAGGACCTAATCTTATTCTTCCTAGATAGGCTGTCTACTTGCACCGCACAAAACAGAGTCCGGAATAGCTTTGACAGAAGACACCTTAAAAGGTATGTGGGTGTTTAAGAGAACTGAGACAGCACCATCAGAATGGCCCCAGTGCCTTTTTTGCTTCTGTTCCTGTACACAGCCATTAAAGCCAAGAAATATGGTTTGTTACACAGTGATTCTTCACTCATGTTTCTTGCAAAAACAGACAGAGTTTTAGCTGGCCTGACTTGTCTTTGCACAAACTCAGTCCAATGCATACATACGCATGCCAATTTTTCTCTACGGCAGCACATGCCAGCAAACAACTCTGCAAATGAACTATGCAGAGAACAGTAACAACCTGGCAATCCTGGCCTATTGCTCTTACAGCCTAGTACACACAGAATACATCATGGAATGGCCTACACTGATGTTCAGTCCTCAAGGTTGCTCTTGCACTTGTTCAAATTCTTCCCTTCAGTGCAAAACAGCAGGCTTAAAAAATGCAACTAACCTCAAGGTTTGTAATTTACTTCACTGCATTAACCAGGCCTTCCCTCATGGCCAAGAAATGCAAACCATAAAACAAGATTCAGAGCCATGTCCACCTGAAGGTCTGAAAGCAGACCAACATGTTGAAATAAGGGGACAGGATGGAAACACAGCATCTGATTGAGTGCTCATGGCACAACTTTGTGTCTTAATAGAAGGGCATCTGTCACTGGCCATAAAACAATATAGATATTAAGTAGGACAAGCCTTTCAGTTAAATATAGGCTTCTACTGTGTCTCACTTGGCTTCAGCCATCATACTCAGTATGGAATTTTGTTATTGACATAGATCATTAGGACCCGTACTAACTTTCTAATCTAGTTTAGTTTTCTAGTTCCAGTTTTGAAACCCACAAAAGAACAGCAGAATCTCATAACACTATTATCTTTGGCCTGGCAGATCTAGTTACAACGTATATAAGATAAGACAAGATGCCAGGTTCAATCTAAAACACGAATCTGCCCCAATATGCTAAACAGTGCATAACCACAATTAAGCTTAGTGAGAACAGGTTGTGTAGGCTGACCACTAGCTTCTGAACTGGACTCTAGGACCTTCCATGGGATAGGAGCTCTTTCACATTAAAGGTTTATTCATAAAATGAATAAAAAATGAATTTGAAAAAAGAGCAAAAAATGAAGTGTGCCTCCAATTTTAAAATCTGGGGGTGTCCCAGTTATCAAACTTTTGGAAAGAACTGACACAGCTGGATCCTCTTTTCATCACTAATTTCAGGACACAGAAATAGATGGAGCCCCTGTACAGATCCCAAGGCAGATTAACATACTTTACATCTTGGGGTTACCACCAGTTTATCACCTTTGGGAGGCAGCATTTCCAGAAGTTGGAGTTTTCTTTTTTGGATCTGAAGACAACCATCAAACCTGACTAGTCATTTAAAAAAAACCCAAAGATTTCTCCATACACTAAGGACAAAGATCAGAGCATCACTAGGAGTAACTTCGTGGAAGAAAGCTCGTGACACTTGTGCAAGAGAGCCCAGAGGAAAAATCAGATAGAGAGGAACATGTAGGTGGCTAGAATGAAGGATGCAGCAAGTCTCTTAAGCTAGAATGGTCTTGTCTCAAATAGGAGGTGCCTCTACAAATCGCACAAAACTGAATATTATGTAGTTATTTTGCATTTGCTCTCCACTATCCCAGAGAGGATCTGAGCTTATTCCATCGAGGACCTGGGAACAGAGCGCGTGGACAATACCAAGACAGTCCATCACTATCAAGTACAGTTAGAAGCCTGCCAAAGGAGAGGAATGCTTTCCTCAGATCCAGAAGACAGTGACAGCAAGGGGGTGCTCTCAAAGCTGAACCAGTGAACCCCCCAATAGGAGCTGAAATAACTACAGAAGAGTATTTCAGCTCACAGAGAAGTAATCTGTGAGCAATAACCCTGCAGAGAAAGCTAAGTGATAGAACAAAAAAGAAAAAAATCACATGGCGATAACCTGAAGCAGAATCAACATAAGCGTTACAAGGATAAAAACAATGAGGCAGCCCATATAAAATGAATAAAAGCAATTTTTTCCTGTAAAAGATGCCTAAAGGGAACATCCAAGTGGCTTTATTAGTTGTTTATGACACATGATGAAAAGCGGGCCTAGTTCCCCAGCTGCATATGTGCTAGGAGGCAAGCCAGCTGCTGAAGTCCAGCCCCCCAAAGTACCCCTTCTGCTCTTCTGCTCTTCTGCTCTCAGAAATCTAAATTTTAAACTTTCAAAAACTGCCAATGCCCCAAAATACCCTTGGAGCTTTCCCCTCCCTGGTTCCTGCTCCACAAAGGCGGTTCTCCACTGGGGCCGAAATCAAGGTGTTGGGTTGAAACGATCCAAGAAGACCCCGAGCGAGCATTCAGCTGAAACCTTTTAGACCTGCCACAAAGCAGAAGACCCCTTCCGTCTGAGGAGAAGCCCCCTAAAACGGCAGAAACAGCTGATCAGGGAAGAAGCCTCATCTCCTGCTTTGGAGGAACAGCAAGTGACAGAGCAGGCGGCCGGCAAATTAAATCTTTGCGGGGGGGCAGAGGCAGCCCCCAGCCGGAAGGTGTTTCCTGGTCCAGGCAGAAGATGAGGAGACCCCACAGCTGAAGAAGGCGCGCCTGGCCGGGAGCCACGCACGCGGGCGGGCGGGGATCGAGGGGGGCTCAAGTGCACCAGCAACGCCAGACGGGGGCCCCATGCACGCGGGGGGCAGGCTGCCCTCGCCCCCGGCTCATCTCCAGCACCCCACGGACGGAGAGGGGCTGCTTCGGATCGGGGGGTCTTCACAACCGTCCCCGGCCGCTCAAGGGGGTCGGCGCCTGGGACGCCAGGGAGCGGGAGGGTCTCCGGTCCAGCCGCGACCCGAGGCGGCCGGCGCGGCGGTGCCCAAAGCATGGCTGCGGATGATGGGCCCTGGAGTCGCCCTGCGAGGGCGCCCTCCTCACCCCTCGACCGAGGGGAAGGGGCGGGGCCGCCGAGGCCCCCTCCCACGGGGCGGGGCCGCCGCCGCTCCCCAGGACCCCCGGGAGGGGGAGGGGCCGCAGGGGTGGGGTGTCTCCGGCGGACCGCCCGTCGCCTCAGAGCCGCTCTCCCGCCCGCGCCCGGAGCCGCACTCACCGTCGCCGCGGCCCACTCCGGCCCACCGGGGAGACCAAGTTCCACACGCGCGCGCGCGCACATAGACCCACGTACATACATACATACATACACACTCACTCACTCACTCACTCACGCACGCACTCTCACGCACACAGGGCAGCCCCAGCCACCACACACTCCAGAGGGGGGCGCGCGACGTCACAACGCACGGCGACGTGGGGACGCACCCGGGACGACCGCACGCACGCACTCACGCACCCACGCACGCACGGGCGCGCGCCCCGAACCAACCAACGAACGCGCCAGCCCGACCCGGTCGCCTAGCTACGTCACCCAGATTGCATTCCCATTGGCTGGCGCCGCGCGAGCCTTCCCTTTAATCCCGCCTCCTCCTCCTCCACCAATCTTTCTCGTCCTCGGGACGTTCCATCGCCAATCGGCGAAGAAAGGCGGTGCGGGGAGGAGTTTGCGCGAAGGGCCTCCCGGGCGGCCAATGAGCTGGCGGGAAATCAAAGCGTGAGGCGGGGGAAAGCGGGGGCGTGGCCGTTCCTAAGAGACTCGGAGGCCACGCCCCCGCTTTCCCCCGCCTCATGCCTTGAGGCCTCCGAGTCTCTTAGGAACGGCCACGCCCCTTCCCTTTCCCGCTCAAAGTGCGTTTCTCCCTCAGCGACAGGCCGCGGCCGCCGGGAGCTTTCCGAGCGCGCGTCCGGAGAACTGCGGGGCGACAGCGGCCGGGAAGCGGGCTGCCCCCTGCCTGGGCTCTTCCTGGAGCCGCCCAGAGAAGCGCAAGGCCCAAAAGAGGCGCCCCGTTCCCCTCACCCGCCGCTTCCCTCGGGCCGCGCCGGGTCCCCGCCTCACTTTGCGGCCCTCGGTTCCAAGCCTCCGAGGGCTGCCCTGCCCCTCGAGCCCCGGCCGTCTTCCCGGTGCAGATGGAGCCCAGTAACTTGCTCGAACCTGGGTCTTCACCTTGGCTGAGTTCACACAAGCTGTGAAGCCCCAGACCCGTGTTCACAAGCCTCCGCTGTCGTGCTCGTAGCACGACAGTAAAACCAGTAAAGGCTCTTAGGGCCTAGTGCGGTGTATCTCAACCTCAGCGACTTTAAGATGCGTGGACTTCAACTCCCAGAATTCCCCAGCCAGTTGAAGTCCACCCATCTTAAAGTCGCTGAGGTTGAGAAACACTGGCCTAGCAGTTCACCCAACAGGCTCGGACAATGGTGGCTGGGTTCCAATGTCCGCCTCGGCCTGGTTGTGTGAAGCCCACCCTGCAGGACAGGGTCAGCACCTCTGCCCCCTGGGTTTGCTAGCCAAGCTGCCTGCCCTTAGGTGTATACTGCAATCCAGGACTGTGTGTGTCGTGTTGCCCGCTTCCCCCTGCAGATGGCCATGCATACGTGGGGTTCACAGGACTCCTGCTTGTGGCTCCTCAACTCACCCAGTCTTCTGGGTTTGCCCCATGAATTAGGCACAGCCTTGTTTGCTTTCCATTTAGCGTGTTGCAGGAACCCAGCCAACTGGTTTGTTTAGATAGCTAAGGTAAAAGCCAACTATGTTTTAGCACCAGATGGAGCAAATCCAATCTATGTAGGTGATTGCTCTGCCCTGCTATTTGTGTCTCAGCAATTGGCCTTCCCTGATGTGTTGAATTCTGGCCAGCTGACTGGGGATTCTGGGAATTGAAGTCTAATCCTGTGTTAAAGGGACCTACTTGATCTGGCCCAGGTCTGTTCAGGCTTGTAAACTTGGTTAGCTCTTAAAAACTCACCCTTATTTCTGAATGCTATATTGGATCAAACTGATAGGCTCTCCCTAAAGAAGATGCCCTGGCTTGTTTGCTTGAGTGACCTGCTTTGCTAAACTACTATTTGAAATGGCTGAGAACTGCAGCCTCTTTCATAGCCTTAATTTCTCCCTGTGCCTGTTTCCTTTTGAAAATTATGATTTGGTGGGACTCCCAAATACAGCAGAATAAATTCCCACCTTGTTTTCTGGCCGCTGTTCTTTTGTAACTAAAAAGGAAACCTTTTGCATTGCTCTATGCTCCACCCCATCATCAGCAATTACTTCCTCCCTATCTGTCTTTCCTTTACATCTGTTGGAGTGTGCCCTGAGCTGAAGAACAACACATCCTGCCTAGGGGAAAAGCACCGGACCGGGAGCTACAAGATTTCAGCAGACAAGGAGATAAGACTGAGAGAACCAAGGCAGAATGGTCAGCTTAAACCATTTCTAATTGTGGGTGGGGCCCTTGCTTCCAATGTTGAGTTAGCTGTCTTGGAAAGTAGTGTTAGAAGATTTTTTTTTTTTTAATTTGACTGGTCATTTTGCCATTCAGTCAGTTATTCCTTCAGATGCAAAATCCATCGGGAGGAGGTTCTGAAGGCACAGTTTCTTTGCCATCTTTCAAAATGAAGCCTCAAGAGAAACAGTTACGGCCCAAGTTGGGGCCAGGCTCATGTTGACGGTTGGTAGAAACGCACTTCCTCTGCAGTGTGCTGTATTGAAAGATCAGCATTTCAAAACAAGGGCGTTTTGGAGTGCTTTTGAGTAGTTGAGTTTTAGTGATAAGGAAGATGTAGACTGCCTTATGAAGATTTAAGCCTATTTAGTCATGAAACAAAGAGGTAGAATCCCCTTATCTCAGGTTTTCAAGAAGAGGGTGGAAAAATTTTTGTTAGGCATAAAATGTCCTAGAAACAAAGTTGGCAGATGAGATTAACTCAACCCCTGACAACCTCGTGATTTATGGCCAGTTCAAAACCTTTCTGCTTTTGTTGATGTTGCACCATCAATACACGCAGGCAACATAGTTTCCGCTGCCAGTCTAACATCAAAATGATGAAGGGTGGAGGAGATAAGACTATACAGTAAGCATATGCTGGTCTGACCGTAATAAAGGCTTGACTGACTGTAGGCAAATGCCATTACATGAACCAAACGTTTTCAGAATGAGGATGCAGAGGCTAAACCAAAATCCATGTGAAAAAAGATGTGTTTTGTGGAGGATTGGAATTAATTTCTTTTTTTTTTTCCAAAAATGAGGAACTGCAAAAGCAGAAAGGCATCTAGAAAAATACTGCCTGGTTGCGCATAAGTCTTATGCAACCAGCTGCCTGCCTGCCCCGCTCAGCTCCACATAGCCACATGGAAATTGGAATTTTTAGTTTCAATATTAATTACAGTTTATAGCTATAGCTAAACCCTTAGCTATAGAAAAATGGACTATGGTTTTAAGAAAACAAGCCTGTTTTGCATATGTCATTTGTTCTATACCCAC
The DNA here is from genome assembly GCA_030867105.1 of Liasis olivaceus. Taxonomy (NCBI): domain Eukaryota; kingdom Metazoa; phylum Chordata; class Lepidosauria; order Squamata; family Pythonidae; genus Liasis; species Liasis olivaceus. Next base: position 24,539,814 of record CM061360.1, read on the forward strand.
TTGAGCATTTTGTTACTGGATATGAGCCTCACATTTTGGACCAGGCTGAAAATATAGGCAGCCCTTTGCAGTAATCAGAGAGGAGGGGAGATTCATGTTGCCTTCAGGAAAACAAAATGATGCCAGGCGTGATACACTTGAGTGGAAGAGAAAATCCACATTGCTCTTTCTTTTTCAGTCAGACTCTCTGGTTGTGTGTGATGTGGATCCAGAGCTCTTAGAGAAACTAAAGAAATTTCGTTTCCAGAAGGAGACTAACAACACAGCTATAATGAGTGAGTTACCCCCTTTGTGATGCAAATTAATTGTCTGTTCCATGTTTTCCCCCCTTGGGTGCTCAAGCATTGTGACTTAACACAATTATTAGTGCAAAACAGTATGCTTGGCCCATGTATCACAAATTCAGTACAAGAGGCACCCAGATCCTGATACATTTCAAACATCTGTGCTTCCTCAGTGAATATGCATGTGTGCACTCGTGTGTGTGTGTGTGTGTACACTTTCAATGAGCTCCATTGTACACCATTGTGGTGATTGTATTTTTTAACCCAAGAGGACAGCAGCCTACTAGTTTGAAATGTATCAGCACTTTGGACACCTTATATTAAAGTGGCTTTGATGTTCATTGAACCTCTGCTGACAGCTGTATAGGCAACCTTTAACATCAGTTAATTTGTCATCACTTCGATGAAAGTGAAGGAGATGTGAAAACAGCTTTTGGCTGTAATCCTGCTTACTGTAGATTTCTTCAGTGCTATTAAAGTCAGGATTTCAAGCTTAGTGCTCCATTCCCACTCTTGTCTAGCAGTTATGCTGGAAGATTTGAGAAGGACGAGGAATTTGCGGTTGCTGAGACTGCAAGATTTGTAGGAACAGATGGAGGTGAAAGAATTATTAATTGGTTTCTCCTTTCTCTATCATCAGTGAAAGTTGACAAAGATAGACAACTGGTGGTTCTGGAAGAAGAATTTCAGGTAGGCAAAAGTTTTATTTCATTTTTAAAACTCAAATGAATACAGTATTCCCATTAAAGAAAGCCACCCATATTTTGACTCTATTTAAATACCTATTCATAATTCCAGTCCATAGTTTAAAGCAGCATTTAGCCTAGGTAGGGAAAACATAGGTTCATTCAAGGGTCAGAGAAATGTCTAGCATGTGTTTGCTGCTGAACACACTACAAAGAGCAATTAATGCAGAGCTGACTCACATGCACATAACCAAGCCACAGGGGGCAGAGAAAGATACATCTGTCGTCCCAAATCAGTCAGAACTGTGGAGTGCTCTCTTTTATATCAAATAAAGTGCTCGGTTAAAACTGGAGCATGAGAAGGGCCGCATCTTATGAATAGTTATCTAACTGCTTAACTGTAGTTTCATATGTTAAAATAAAAACTCAATTTTATAAAGCTAGAAATGTGTATTTTGTTATAATTAGAGGACATTATAAAGGAACTTTGCCTTTTGGAGTAAAATTGAATTATCTGCACTATGGATTAAGATAAAATATGAGCCAACTCCTTTCCTTCAACACAATGGAAAGATAGCAATGATGCCAAATCCTAAACGTACACAAGATGGGATTTTTTTTTGCACGGAGGGCACTGAAATGACACGCTTTTGCATTTCTCTTTCATTTGCTCTCATTCCTTCATGTGTGCATGCACGTACATTTATATATGCATAGGCATACACATTCCATTTCTACTCCTCCTGATTTAAGTTCATCCAAAAACTAAAATCCCAATGTGTTATGCCATTGCTTGAATCTGACTTAAGGCAACATCGCTTTTTCCCCAAAATCAAACTCTTCCACTATACATTCCAGCATTGATAGAAATTTTGCTAGAAATTACTAGGCCAGACTAAAAGCAAATTGAATTTCAAATCAAATTTATTATCTTAGGGGAGCAATGTGCTGATGACATTGTTTGCCTTCCTATTTAATTCAATATGTTTTACAATCTTCATGCATGTCAGTGAGATGTTAATGATTTGATCTCTAGTTCATTGCTTTTTAGTAAAGCGCAAGGAGTTGGTGGGATTTTGTGGAGGACTTTGCATCCCCCCTTTTATCAGAATGCAAAATCATTTTATTAGTCCTGAGGGAATCTCCAAAACAGAAAGCGGTGCTTAATAATATTACAGACAGATGTAGGATGAGGCAGAGAATAGATACTTCCAAACAGATTGATTGATTGATTGATTGATTGATTGATTTTATTAAATTTGTCCCCACCCAACTCTGGGCGGCTCACAACTCATTAAAAACAATAAATAAATATACAATTAGAAGCCTATATACGCAGTCACAAAAGATGAAGGAAAAAGCAGCAACGCCAGGCCTCTAAGGGGCTAGCCAACCCCACACTTGATGACTTCCCTCCCCGCCCCAGGCCAGATGGCAGAGCCAGGTCTTCAGATCCCTCCGAAAGGCCAGGAGTGAGGGGGCCAATCTCACCTCCGAGGGCAAGGTGTCCCAAAGGGCGGGGGCTACAGCAGAGAAGGCCCGCCTTCTGGACCCCGCTAGTCGGAGCTCTTTTGCCGAGGGGGTCCGGAGCATGCCCTCTCTGTGAGATCGGTGGGACGGGTTGAAGTCGTGGGGAAGAGGCGGTCCCTCAGGTAACCTGGCCCCATGCCATGTAGGGCTTTAAAGGTGATAACCAACACCTTGAATTGGACCCAGAAGCAAACCGGTACCCAATGCAGCTTGCGGAGCAACGGTGTTATGTGGGTCCTTCTTCGGGCCCCAAAAATAGCTCGCGCGGCTGCATTCTGGACCAGCTTTTAACCAATTAACCAGTTAGATTATCCTGGAAAAGTAGATAGCTAAGAACAATTACTTTTATCTTGTGGGATCGAAATATTAATTGATACTCTATCTTGAGATTACCTCCTGTAATACTCGGGCTCTTACTCTTACGTTGTCAGGCTCTGGGAAGGCCTTGTGTTGCTCTCTCTGCTTGCCCCCTGCTCTCCACTTCCAAGCCCCTAAGACACACGTGCGTAGGGTTTGTGACTGCTGCAGCTCAATCCGGGTAGACTGACCAAGAGCAGAGGAGGGCTGGCTCTGGCACCTGTATCATTGGCTCCAAGTAACCTCTTCACTTGAGCTGCTTAGATTGGTTTCAGGGTGCCTCAATTCTGCTGTATTTAAAAGGATATGCGCAGGGACCTCGAATGAGGAGACTGCTGATCCCTTTGAGCCATCTTCCTTTATCCTAAACAGCAGCTGCTCTTTTCGGAGTTTTAACAGTTTGAATGCAGTGGAATGAATGAAGAAATGAACTTGTGAGCCCCTTTTTCGTGGCATTGAGTCAGAGCAGGGAGCCTCCGAAGACAGAAAGTTTCCTATTTGATGAAGGTAGAGTTTGCAGAAGAGTGGTGAGAAACAGAACCACTGCTTCTTCCCCCTCTCCCCACTCCACTGCTCTCTAGAGCAGCAAGCAGCCATCAACATTTTATGGCCCATTTTATTCAACTATCTGGAATGTCAAGAGCCACAGCTGAGCCTTTAAACAATTTTGGCATTTTGATGTGAGACTGAAAATGACACTTTCCAGGCTGCCTGTAGTCAGAGCAACTCCACCTGACACCTGATAGAAGATCGCTGCTGTGAGGCAGCAAATGGAGCCATTATTGGGGGTCCCAGATTCAGATCATATCTGCTGCCTCATGAGATTTTAGTGCAGGGAGAGTAGCCATATCTGAACTTTACTGTGCCTATGTATAATCTGGATGCCCCCGAAGGCTTGGGGTGGTCCTCCAAGCCTCTCTGCCATCACATTGTGATGTTTAGCCAGATTGAAGAGGAAAATATTAAATGCAGAGAGTTCTCAATTAAGCCAAACTTGAGTTTTAGCAAGACCATGCCCACTTTTGGAAGTGTGAGCCTTGTCATGCTGTCCAAAGACTGTGTGGACCTCAGCCAGGGAAGGACTGTACATCTCCGTGTCAGAGGGAAAGATGGCAGGCAGAAGGGTGCACAGAAACCCCGAGAGTGACACAGCGGGCTGCTGGGTGGGTGAACAGTCCTTTGCTTTGCTTTGGTGCTCAGCAGCTTGCAAAAAAGACGGGTCTAGGAATTTCTGCCTCATTACTGGTGATGCCATCTTCTCACAACAAGGAGTTCTTTTGGTTGCTTATCAAAAGCAAAACACTGCACAGAGCACAGCTGTAGCAGTACAGCATGTGATATGTGATCCCCCATTGCAGCCCAGTGGAACAGGATGCCTCAGGATGTCCAAGAAACAATAAGATTTAAAGTACATCCTGTAAAAACCCGGTGGGATGCAAGAAGCAAAGTTAACTCCTGAAGATTTAACATATATGAAAACATTGTTTAGCTTACATTTTGAAAATACTTCTACAGTTCTGTACTTTGCTTTCCCTGCTTCTCATCCCACAAGCCCCCTCCCCTCTCTTAGCTTCATCTTTTACGAAGTTCCATGTAGGTTTTATTTGAGCTGAGAAGAAATCTCACCCCTTTCTTTGCACTCCCATTGGTCAAGGCCCATCTCTGAAATAATGCCTCTTTTGTCTTCTCTCCTTCTGTAGGACGTCTCTCCAGAGCAGCTGAGAAATGAACTACCTGAGCGCCAGCCCCGATATCCTAGAGCTGTGGGGAGGGAATCTAGTTTCATCTTCTAGGTCCTTCTGCATCTGCCCATACCTTTAAGTGGCTCTGCGTTTTTCTGTTGCTGTCAGGACAGACAAGAGGGAGTCTTCCCTCACCTAAGGTGTAATCAGTTTATGAAATTTGCTCTCACAAGATGGCAGAATATTAGATGATTCTGCAAGTTAATTAGCCAAGTTTTACCCAGGGCTAATTGCTATAATGGTTAAAGGACATTTGATGGGAAGGTCATTGCATCGGACAAATATGGCTCTCTGGCTCTGCATGAACATTTCTCAGGAGCATCCAGCTGAGCACCCAGAAAGCAGTGCGCATAACTAAATAGGTCTTTGATCTGACCAGCAGCCAGACCCTTCTTACTTAGGCTTTTTTTTTTCAGCTGCCAGATTTGGGCTGTATACATCTGGATGACCACTAGATGGCAACAAAGAATTATCAGAGTTTTCTGTATTTCTCCGCTGCTATCTAATGATCACCCAGAAGCATAACCAACAACAAGATCTGGTTGCCCTATTTCTACTTAGGTCCTACGTCAGTCACTGCTGGACATAAAGCAGACAGTGTTGGCTGTCCACTGAGTCACAAAAGAATAGCAACATAAACTGGCAAACTCTATTCTGCTGTCCCTTAGCCATACATCCAAGCCATACATCCAAGATAAAAGAGCACAGGAATGAACAGCGTTGCCAAAGGCATTGATGCTGTTCACATAATGGGGAGAGAATTAAAGCAGCCGCACAAGGTGAATGGCTCAAAAGAGAAATTTATCCTTCATTCCTTAAGTTTTTGAGCAACTGGAAGAGAGTATAGGCTAGGCTGCAAATGAATGAAATGTGTCTTCGACCAGGAAGCCCAGTCCTGGGCATCTTAGGACTGTTTTGTGTATGTTGTAGAGGCAAGGCCAGGTTTACGAAGGCTCTATACCTAAAAGGAAGCACACCAGAAAAGACTCAAAATGAAATCATGAAAATCCATCAGAGAAAGGATGAAGCAGGTCTCTGTAGATAGTTCTAGAGCAGTGTTGTCCAAACTTGGCCACTTTAAAATGAGTGGACTTCAACTCCCAGAATCCCCCTCATCTTAAAGTGGCCAAGTTTGGACAACACTGTTCTAGAGCCTAGGCATAAACTCGGAAGAAGCTCTCTTCAGAGTCCCTGTCCTAACTTGCTTGAAATTTCCCGTTGTTTCCTTGACTGTCCATGTGTGTCTACATTTGTTGTCTACAGCTATAAATATGTCCACAACGATGGGCGGATCTCTTACCCGCTTTGTTTCATCTTTTCCAGTCCAGCTGGTAAGAATCACTAACCAACACAATCAGGGTAGTTTAAGGGGCTGGCTTCAGTGGAGTTGGGTTTGATTCCTTATGCAAATGCAAACCTTTGAAGGCGGTTGTAGGAAGAGTCCAAGGTTTGATGCTGAGAGGGCGTAGCAGCAGTTTCCCCGAACCCTGTGTGGTTTCCTGTTGCTGCCTTTTTGTTCTAAGGAGGGAATGCAGTGGTCCAGCATCTGTGTGACTTGAGATTGCCCAGTTTGAGGGAGGACTTCTCTCCCTACTTTGAAAGACATTCCAAAGGGGACGACAAATGCTAATTGCAAATAAACAGTTCCCCCCTCTTCCTTCCACCCAGGGTGCAAGCCAGAGCAGCAGATGATGTACGCCGGGAGCAAAAACAGGCTGGTGCAGGCAGCTGAGCTCACAAAGGTATCTAATCCTGGTTTTGCTGCTGACGGTTCTGCCAAAACCTTTGACTCTTGGTTTTTTGGAACTTGTGCTATCTCATTCTACCTTCTCTACGCAAAGAGTAAGGTCGCTTGGCTGCAGGCCCGTAGAATATAGATTACCAAGATTCCACTGACGTTGTGCTGCCGATTGCTGTATTATTTTACAGTATTGGTGAGAATTGGTTTTGAATTTATTTTGTCTTGCATTTTATTTTAATTTGCAAAATGTTCCATTTATATGTAGTACAGAGTGGAGTCATATATACCGTATTGAATCATTAACAACAGTGGCGATTCTCTTTTCACCAGGTCTTTGAGATCCGATCCACAGAAGAGCTGACGGAGCAGTGGCTGAAAGAACGCCTGGCTTTTTTCCGTTAGCTGCTGGTCAGTCCAGGAGGGCTGAGTCTTCACTTAAATCCCAGCCTCCAATAGATTCTGCCACTCTCCCTCTGGAGACACCGCCACATGATGCGGATAACAGAAGCTGCCTCTCCATCACCACTGTTTGCACCACCAGCTTTTGGCTAGTAGCAAAAATGTCTGAAAATAAAAGAGAGTGACTGATTCTAGTTTTTCCTCTCTGAAGCATTGCGCTGAACTTATCCCCTTCAGGCTTGATTTAAGTTTCCAGGGAGCACCATCTGGGTTGCCACTCTTGCAGATGAAGGGGAACTCTTTCTGACCTAGGAAGACCATGCTGATCTCTTTTCCCCGTAGTGCAGCCTTTCACCAGCTGATGGCACCTTCTGCCCATTGGAAGGGTCCTGGCAAGGTAGAGTGGACACCTAGTTCTATATTGGGGTGACCAGCTTTTCAGAGTCTTTTAATTTGGGACACAGGACTGATGGAGGAATTCCCGCAAGTGCAGCTTTTCAGAGCATTCCAGATATGACACAGAAGCTACGCACTTGCTGAATTCTCTCAGCAGACCTGCTGGATTGCCACGGTTGCCTCAGAAATAGTAAGATGGTGAAGAGCTACTCTGAGGGGGAAAAGGGCCCTGGCTATGTTGTACAACACACCAAAGCAGGGCACTTACCAACCTAATGACTAAAAAGAGAGTGACTGAATCTAGTTTTTAGCATTTTGTATGCTAAGCCAAACTTCTGATCAATTTGTAGGTCAACATATTGTGCAAACTAAGAAAATGGATTCATTCAGCAGTTTGGTTAAAGCAAGTAACCTTCTGATAACTGCAATGCCCTAAAATGACAAGTGTGTGCGATCTTCATGAACAAAGCTAAATAGAAAATCAATATAAAATCAATCACAAAACTGCTGTGATTGGGGGGGTGGTTTGGAGAGATGGCTGAACTCACAAGTGTAGCTATCTCCTGGAACTCATGCAAGGCTTGGTCCCCACTTAGCTTGCACAAGCCTGTTGAGGAAGCAAGTTTTGATAGGACTCCTACATTGCCTGATCAGCTGTAACAAAACTTCATGACGTCCCCCCCCCCGCCCTTTCTAAGTTGTACACAAGCCCCAGGGGTAATCACAAGCCCCAGTTTCAGAGCCTCTGGGTTAAAGGCTGAGCCAATTTGTGAAGAAGCAGACAAATATGTATAGGATCTTAACCTTGATGGCTGAACCGATACAGGCATTTATTCTGATGGGAAATATGGATTTCTTGTAAGCCTTGAGAGAGATCTACTTCCTGGAGACAGAAATCGGAAAAGGGACTTAAAAAGGTGAAAGAAAGTTTGAGGAGGAAGATTTTATGGAGCAGTGTTAGATTGGTGAGAGTTATTAAAGTATAGCGGTGTTAATACTTCCCCAAAAGGCTGGATAGAGATTATCCCCAGCAGAAAAATGCTGCACTTTACATCCTCTTTATCATCTTCCGGAGTCTTCGCTGAGAGGTGGGAAGAATCCCCAGGGCATTCGTATCCTCCGGAGACTCGGGCTAATTATTGCTTCATTTATAGAGAGGGAGTGGGTTTCTCTCCATCTCCCTGCCAGATTAATCCGAGGAGCGATTCTTAAAACGGCCTGGCCTGGAAATTGGTTTTGCTGATTGGAAAGACAAAGGGGGCAGGGAAGAAGAGGAAACTGTCTCAGTGATGGAAATGGGTAACTGAATGTCCTGGTCCGGTGTGGGAAGGGAGGGAAATCTGGGTAGGAAACTTGTGCACGAGAAATTGGGCCTAGAAATTTGCCCAAGGTTTATGAATGATATCATGCAGACAATCCTGAAACACGTTTTCTCTACAAAGTGAGTTTGCATATCTCAGAAGCATGGAAGAAAGTTCTTTAAAAGTCGCTTGTTTACCAAAATGGAAGATTATGAGAGAGATCGGAGCCACAAGGCTAGGCCCATCCCAGCTTCTTTACTTTAGGGCTGGCTGAAGTGTCAGGTTGCAGTGGCTAATCTACCTATTCAACCTTATAACATGCAATATCTTGTTTCCAGTCTAGGAAATAAATTCTCATAGGATAAGTGCTGTTTATATGCCCAGAAAGGCTTGCGCAAATATCCCAAAATGCCTTAAACCCTGCACTCCAGAAGTGGCGGAGATGTAGTTTGCTCTTCAGTCAGAGCCTGAAGGAAGAAGCTCATGTACTCTTGTCCAGGGAAGGCAGGATCTTCCGTCCCTCTAACTTCAGGGCGTCTGCTCAAATCAAGGTGCTGTCATCTCCTGTGGATCTGGGGCAGCAACTATCAAATAAGCGTGAGACAGATGTGCACATCTCACATCTCAAGCTGGGTTACAAAGCAGAGGCATTCTGGGGTCCAGGAAGGTCTCCCAGGGGAATGGAGTGTTTTGCTTTACGTCGCAGTCTCTGTGTCTTTCCCGCCCAGGGGTCCTCCAGATGTGCTGGACTTCAACTCCCACAACCCCGTGGTCTGGGCGGCCATTGGTGACGAGGGCTGGGCAAATGGGAGAGGAATAGTGTAGCCGTTGGCCGCTGACTGGCAAAGGCCGCCCAGGGAGTCCTTCCTCTGACCTTTGGTGCCAGGCCTCCCATCTTTTGATCCCCCCCAGATGAGCAGGCTGCCCATGGCAACTCATCATGGTTACCCTGTTCTGTGGAAGGAGTTTGCCTCTAGATGCCAGCTGCTGGCGACCAAGCGGGCAAGGCTATCACTGAATCCAAGCGGCGCCCTTGTGGACTTCCCACCACCCTCGAGCTGGCCTTCCCAGGGACTCCTCTTGTTCCTAAAAACTTCTCTCCAGAGTTTACCACCGCAGCTCTTTGCCCCAAGCGCAGAGGCGGCAACTAATTGAGGTGGCTTTGGAAACGTCTCCTTGCATGCAGGCAAAATGAGGAGCCTTGAGCATTTCTGGGAGATGGTCAGCAGCCTGCAGAGGACCTGCGCTGGGAAAAGGCTTCTCTCCCCACCCCGAAGCGCGGCGTCCAGGCCGAGGCGGGTCTCCTCCCGCATCTTCGCCGGGGCGAGGCAGGCCAAGCCGAGACAGGGGTCTGGGAGCCTGCGGTTCCGGCTCTGGGCAGCAGGGGGCGCAGAGCCGTCGTCCTTGGATTTCGGGGGGGCTGCATATTTTGTTGTTGTTGGTTATGATGATGATTTTTCAACATGGAGGAAAAATAAAGGAACGAAGGACGAGGTGATTTGCCTGGGACCGCACGAGTCAGCGCCTGAGGAAGGGGAGCCGTGGTTTCTGCCTCCCGTACGCCCGGCCGCCACCCGTAGTCCCCCTCGCCACGGGGCAAGCTGAGCGATGCTGGCCGGGCTGTCTTGCTCGGGCACCGCGTGGACGCGCCACCCTCGCACGGAGGCTCAAAGCATTCGCGGCCCCGGCTGATTCGGGGCCGTCCTGGAAACAGGAGCGTGCGAAACTAGAAGTGCAGACGAGGAACCGGTCGCACACATGCGCATCTGGGGGGAGGCAAATGCGATGCCTTTTTGCCACCCCGGCGATAGAGCAAGGCGGACGATGCCCGGGCCGGGCGGAACCCGCCAGCAGCGCGCCCTGATCCAAGTCCACCTCTCGGTGAAAGAAACATCTGGGCTTAACTCCTCCATCTCAGTCGCCAACTAAAACAAAGCCTGACAAATTAATTCATTCCATTAAGGCAATCCACCCCACCTTTCCATTTGTGAAAGCAGTGAACATACAAGCGGTAATTAAAAAGTTATTTTTAAAAAATACACCGTCATTACTGTTGCCAACAAAACACCAATCAGCCCCTCGGCGAGGGAAGGCAACGAGCGGAGCCGCGCGCCCAGCCGAGGGATCAGCGCTCGTTTCTAGGAAGAGAAGAACGTGGAACAGCGGCTAAGCGCGGCGATAGCCGCCCCCGGCGTTGAATGGCAGCCCCGCGCAAGGAAGCGGGACGTCGGCACCACCAGCGACAAGGCTCTGCCGGCCGACAGCCAGCGGGACTCTGGGGCGCTCCCCCGGGATGGCGAGGGAGCTGGCTTTCTGAACGGGCGCCTGGAGGGATGGCAGCTGAGGCCCGCGCGTCAGGCTGGGAGGCCGGCCGGAGGGCCGTCTGCCCCCAGGGAGGCGCTTTTGGACCGCTGGGCCTCTGCCGGCCCGAGAGGCTGAGCCGAGAGCTGGCATCTCCGTGCCCCGTCTGCGATGCGAGGAGGCCGGGGCTTGGCCAAGGCCCAGGGTGCCTGCGCCTTGGGAGGCCGCGAAGCCGGCCTTCGTGTCGGCAGGCGTTCTCCGAACGAGAGCCGCCTCCCCTCCCGAGGAGGGCCAGACGGGCCGCCTCCCGCACGCCGGTGGCGGGAGAGCCTGGACATCCGCCTTCGCGTCAGGCTCCAGAGGCCTCTTGGCGAACCCGCCTCCCCCTCTCGGCTGCAGCGGCCACGTCGGCGGGCTCTTTTCCTCCCGCCGCCCCCCGCCCGCTTTTCCTTTCCTTGCTCAAAGCTCTGGATGGCGCATCTCCATGGAAACAGGTCGGTTCGTGCGGGTGGCTCAAGCCACCGCGACCGGCTCCCGTCCTTCCCCAGGAGCCGGCCGCGCCTGCTCCCAGCTCCCGGCCCATCTGCCGCCCACCGGAGGGGCAGGAGGGTCCCTCTCGGGGCTCGCACAGCCCAGGCTCAGAATGGAGGCAGGAACGGGCGCCGTCCGGCTCCTCCAGACAGCCCCAGCCCCGCACGGGCGTCTTGCCTCCTCCATCGACCGCTGCCTTCCTAAATGGCCCTCACCGTCCTACTGCCCCTCAGGCCGTGGCCCGAGCAGCGTCTCCCCACCAGCGGAGCAGCCGTTCCCGGTCAAGTCCTCCCTGCGGCTCCCTGCCCCAGGCTCCATCTCACTGGGGGGTGGGGTTCACAGAGACCCCCTCCTTCAACCAGAGCCGTGCCCAAAGGGGCTGAGTCTAGAGGGGAGAACTCTGTGCGTGCTCTCCTCTTCTCATGCTGCCCACTTTGCAAGCTGCCCTCAAGGAGCCAAGGTGGGCCCCCTCAGTTGAGTGAAGGAAGCTGGAGGAGCTGCAGGCTCCGGTTCAGAGCTGGCCGGGCCCTGAGGCGTGGTGCCCTTTGGGGGCCAGCAGGAGTGTCTGCAGGGCGTGGGCCAAAAAGGCAAGATGGCGGCTACGACGGTATGACCAAAGCTCCCCCCATATTGTAGGTGCCCATATGGACTTTTCGGACCACGCCCTGTGGACCCCCCTGGGGCTGGGCATCTCGCAAGGTGTTTCAGCCTCAGCAGGTACAACCCTAAGATGCCCACCCCTGCAGAGCTGCCTTCCCTTTCCACTGGGGGTGAGGGGGGAGAAGACCCCTTGGGGAGCCAGCTTTGGCCCCTCAAGGGTCCCACTCTGGAAGTGGATGGGGCCAGAGCCCATCTGGCGAATGGGGCCAGCAGCCAAACAGCTCAAGGCTCTTGAAACTCAAGGAAGCCCTCCAGAACTCCCTCCAGGGACCACGGAAGTGATGGTGTCGGAGCCCGTCTGCCTGGGCACGCTTTGGGTCTTCCTCCCTGGCATGTGGAAGGCGCCACAGTATTTTCTCTCCCTTCTCTCACTCTCTGCCACAGCCCCAAGGCGTGCAAACTCACCCTTCTTGTTTTCCCCTTCAAGAGAACAGCGCGGCCGATGCCTCCAGTTACCGTGACAAGCAGCCTTTCATCCCGCCTCCTTAAGCCCCCCACTGCCCCCCCATCCTGACCTCTGCCCAAGATTTCATCTTGCTCTCCTGGCCACAAATGGGTTCCCCTCCTGATGTTTTGTTAATTTGCTGAGATGGCCTTGCAAAAGTATTTCCAAGCCACATGGGTAGAATTGGGAGAGGAGGAGGTGGCTCTGGGTGAGGACAAAGCAGTGAAACCTCCATGTTCAGCAGCCGCCTACCAGCAGAGCAGGAAGATCCATTTCCTGGGGCTGGGCTGCTCCAGCTGCTGCGCTCTGGAATCATTTTCTGTTCACCAGAGGCAGAAGGAACAGGGGAAGCCTTCGCACGGAGTGCTACGGGTGAAAAGAGGTTGAGATTTAAAAAAAGGGGAGTCCATCTGGGAGGCCAGGGGTCAATGGTTTGGGGACCAAGCTGCAGCTTATTGTTTGGGTTAAAGCATCTGGAGGATTTGTGCACAATCTGCGTGTTCACAAATTGTTTTTTCAATCCTTTTGCAGCTTCCCAAGGAGATGCTGTTGGATGACAGGAGGCAAAGGCATGGAAATTCTCTCTTGGTTGGGTCTTTTTGGGCTGTCAGTGGTACAAAGAGGACATCGAGTAACTGTGAGCAAAGGCACCCCCTTATTTTAAGTGCTTTAAGCCAGCTTGCTGCCAAGGTTGTATCTCCGAAGGCAGAGGGGTGACAGTTCTCTTGCAAAGGAGGGCTGCAAAATTCAGAAGCGTTCGGCTTCCTTTCCCTCCGGCCTGCCTAGGGAGAGATGGCGCAGAGCAGATGTTTATGCTGAGGCACAGTGTCCAGAACAGCAAAACTGCTTGGGTTATCTGGGGCTGGGGATTCTTCTTTCTTCAAAGAAATAATACTTGTGTCTATCAGCATCACAGCTATGATATCAGCTCGCACACATATGGACACACACACCATTTCTCTGCTGAAAGTTGCCTTCCAAAAGTGGCTGTTCGTTTCCCAAACTCCTGTTGGTTGGGAAGGAAATATGGCCAGCCACATGGAAAAAAAGCAAACTGCGTGGGATGCCGAAAGGATTCCCGCCGAACTGTGTAGGAGTTAAGGGCTTCTCCATTGGGGAGGTTGACCTGGGGCTTTGAAAAAGCAGCAGGAACGCCCTGCAGTGCTGGTTTTCTCTCCCTGGGAATCACAGGCCCAAGACCCTGCAGGGGAGATGCACAGGGCTGTGCGGAGAGGACGACAGGTGTGCACGGAGCATGAGATCTGTCAGCAGGGCTCTCAAGCATGTCGGGCCGTTAAGCAAGGCAACGATTTGAGTGGGGAGCTGGCTCTGGGCCCCAGAGACACATTCTGCAACGGAAGCCTGGTGGGAAATTTGTGCAGCCTGGATGGAAATCTGCGCAGGGCAAAGAGAGAGGCATGAGTAAGATGGGCAGAAGAAGCTGTGCCAAAGGATGCTTACGGGTGGGTGAGGGCATCCTTGAGGGCAAAGCGCATGGCAGAAACTGCATAAAGATGTCAAGCTCCAAGTCAAAAAAGGACCTGTAAATGCCAGAAAAGCTCACTGCCCCTTCCTATCCCTGGGTCTTTGTCAAAACCCTTCTCTGCTGCCCCCTCTGCCGGAAGCATGGGGCATGGAGAAGAAGGAGCATGAACAGCACTTTCGCGGTGGTGGCCCCCTCCCGAATTCAAAACGCCTCCGCAAGGGGGGCTCCAGAGCCTAGCCCGTATTCCTTTCCCGGGCCGTCCGCATCTGAGCACCCGGGGCTTAGTTTTAAGTCTCACTGGCTATTCTACTCTGTATTCAAAGGATCCGTGTCAAGCGTTATGTTGGTCCGCATGGGCCTGCTGATTGCGGCTGGTCTTCCCTGTGGGTCACCTGCTTAACATCCAGCGATGCTTTGTGTATGGGGCCTTGAAGAAATTCCTTGAATAAGCAAGCAACATGCCGGTGCAAATTGGAGGGTAACTGAGGGAAGCGCAACTCTTAAGTAGGCGCTCTTTCTTAAGTGGGAGCCAAAGAAGGGAAGGTGCTGCATTGGTTGCCCTGCTACCTGCCAGCAGCGTTCGCAGCCTTCCGTGTTCCAGCTGAGCGAGGCTGTTCCCAGGGATGTCCGCAGGATACGATAAAAAAAATCAGGACGACAGGTGCAGTGGCACGATCAGAGCTCCGCCTGTTTTCATGCGTGGTGCTTGGGTCGCCCTGTCGTTGTGACGGTTTGGCCACACCTTTCAGGCACCCATGTCTGTTCCCATTTGCCAGTGAGACAGTGTGCGAGCAGACCTGAAGACAGCGGAAAGATTAGGCCTAGATTGGATAAATAAATGCAAATAAACACTAGCATGGCTACGATGGGTAGAATGCAGGGGCCGTGCCCCGGCAGACCATCTTGACATGTTTTACTTTAGACCAGACAAATCTTAGGGCTCAAGTCCCCTGTAAGTCTCTGTCTGGCCCCCTGTGATGGCTGCCCATGCCTTCAGAGTTTACTATAACTGGCCACCCTGTGCGGGCTCGGGTGTCCCCGGGCACCCGCGAGCAGCCTTCCCAAAATGGACGCTTGCAGACAGCAGAGGCTGCCTCTTGCAGAATTCCCAGGCGGCATCAGGTTGGACATAAAATCTTGCCTGAATCCCTGTTGAACTGCTGGCTGACTGGCCTTGGCCCTGGCGCTGGATGGCAGTCCTTGTCCCTTGTACCAGTTCAGCCCTGATTATCAGCTGAAGGATCTGAAGCACAGATAACGGTCTGGGGCTCCGTGTCAGGACAGCTGTGGGGACCAGCAGGCTCAGAATATGTCCTATTTCCAAGGCACGCAGGAAGGGATTGTTTTTATGCTCTTAAAGCTGAGAAAACATGATTGTTTTTTTCTGGGTCAGGGTCTCTAGAAATAAAAAAAGTAAATCCTCTAAATGAGAAACAAATCTTCACCTGCCTTGCAACGTGGGAGTCGGCATGACTCAGAGTGCCATGTCCTAGACCTGATTCTTGTTTCTGGAACGAATGGGCCCCGTTGGCAACGGCTGAACCCTCCCCACCTTAGCAGGGAAGGGAGAAGAGTCTCCTCAGGGCTCCACCACCGTACCTGTTCACTCTGAGGACCCCCAGGTGTTACAGTTCCTCTTCTTCTCCATGCACGCTCCCTCGCAGTAATGTGGATGCAGCCAGCCAGGCACTAAACATGCAAATAACTTAGGTGAAACATTAATAGCTCCATCAGGACAGAGCAGGTATTTTCCAAAAAACATCTACTCTGAGGTCTCTGTGAGGGCTGGAAAAATCCTTCACCACCTTCTGAGGATCCAGCAGCAGAAACTGGACATGGACAAGGGATGTCCTATCTGAGCTATCTCCCAGCTAGTTTACTTTAATCCCCTTTATGCAGGGCTGCCCTTGGAGACAGCCTGGACATTTTTGCTCTCCAAGACGTGTTGCTTGTCAGTTGACCAAGATCCCATGTGCTAGAGGAAGGAGCCCCTCCACCCCACAAACACAGGTCACAAATGGTGATCACGTGACTGCAGGGACACTGCGACTGTTGTAAATACGAGAACTGGTCATAAGTACCACTCGTTCAGTGCTGTTGTAAGTTCAAAGGGTCGCTGGAAGAGTGGTCACTAAGTGAGGACCGCTTGTAATTTCCCTCTGTCTTCTCTTATACCACACAGCATCAAGCAAGGCCATTTTCAGTCCCTTCTTACATTTAGCACTTTCCCAGGCTGAGATTTCCTTACTGTCTCCTTTACCTGTCTGTGGCTTTTGACCTCCTCCCTGACCCCACCTCCGCCTACCCCAAGCAAGAAATCTGCAATTATAAAAATGCTCCAGGTGGGAAGCCAACGACAAAGGGAGCGTGATAACGCAGTCACACAAACAGTGTGGCTAATGTTCTTGCGTGAGAAATTGGGCACGGGTTAGGGTGCCGTCTGCGGGATGATGTCACCACGCGTGGCGTCATTTTGGCACCGTCACAATTTGCCAAATTCCGCTGAAAAGTCCTTCAAGTGACTACTGCTGGAACCCATTTGCCAGCTCCAAGCATCCTATTTTTAATTAAGCAGTCATTAAGTGTAGTAATAACAACCAAGTATTGATTCATACCATTAATAATAATTAAGGTCACTGAACATTTTTAGCACTTGGGGTGGTATTTTTTAAATTTAGACACTGCCATTCAAAATAGAGTCTTCCCAGGGTGGTTTACTGCTGGATCTCATTGTACTGAAATCCTGCCTTCCCTGCAGGAGCTGTGGGTGGCACTTGGGATTCCTCCCTCCCCCATTTTATCCCCGAGAGAGGCTGGGGCAAAAGACAGTGACTGGCCCAAGGCCCCCCAGGAAGCTTCCCTCTGGGCGGGAACTAGAACTGACTCTCCCCAGTCCAAGTCGAATGAGATCCCCTTGGAAGAGAGAGCCCCTGGCACGCGCTGGCACCAGGAGCTGTCCGGAGTAGAGGCTCCGGAGAGCTGCTGTGCGGGATCTACCAGCCCTTCCTCGCCCCCGCCTGCGTGGTGGGTTGCAGCAGAGAGCGAGGCTATCAGGAAGGAGGGGGCGCATTCCAGGAAGGGCAAGGAGACAAGAGACAGCACAGTCCGGAGCTGCAGTGTGGGAAGCGTAAGAGGATCAGGATAGCCCTCCCTGGAATCCCCCAGGGTATATCCACCGGTTGCACGAGTATAGACTGAGTCTGGCAAGACTCTGTCTTTGAGGTGTAATCAGTAAAGGAACTCAGCTGGACAGTTTCACCATTGTTCTTGGGCTGGCCTGATGGTCTGAGTCCCCCAAGGCTTGAGGGTCCTCCCCCTCATCTGCTTACACCCCCAGGAGAAGGCTGGGGAGCCGTCCAGTGGGTCCAGTCCCAGCAGGTGGCATTCCCTTGCCCAGATGCTGCTCCCGAGGAGACCTTGACAGCTGAGCTTCCAGGGTCAGGGTCTGCGGCAGACAGGGTCATGGTCATGATTTTGCTTTGGGCTAGTAAAGCAAAAAAGCTTCTAGGAAGGGTGGGGCACTAAGGACTGTTTCTGGAGCCCTCCACGGCTGGGGACGTCTCCCAGCTGGAATGGCAGTTGCGTTGCAGAGTCCATCTTGGGGGTGGCCACCAACACACTGCAGATGTACTGGCAGGGACAGGACAGTAGTGTGAAATCATCATTACATTTCATTACATTCCTAGCTGAAGCGAGGCTGGGCCACCTGTCTAAGAGATGCAAGGGAGGCCCCTTGCAAGTGTGCCCCCCACCCTGCCACTGACTCCCCCACCTTCTGCAGTCCCTGTTCTCGACTTCCCTAGAAGTGTGGCCGTGACAGGCTGGTGCAAAAGTCAGCAAAGGCCCTCAGTGCTTTGTGTGCCAGAAAAGGTCAGCGGGACTAGTTGCTGTGGCAAGCAGTGATATATGAGCTCGGTTAGGCACAAGCTGACCTTAGCAAAACAGCTCGGTGGGAGGGAGAGGGAGGAAGGGAGAGCCACCAGCCCACCGGCCGTGCCACGGGTGAAGGAGCTGGCAGACGAGCCCCGTTCCTGTGTCTCAGCAAAGTGGAAATCTTAATAACCCACTTCGTTCGGAGGCCACGGAAGACGTACGGAGGCCTCTTCCATGCAGTCAGAACGACGTTCCATCCTGGCCAAGACTTCAGGGGACACCGTGGCTGGGGATGATGACAAGCTATTCCGGTTTGCTCAGCCTCCCACCCAGCACTTCTGTGTGAGGTAACCCGGCCCTTTCCATCAGTCTGCCTGGCCCAAGGGTCACTCGGGGCCTCTGATCCCATTAATGGCCATCTGGCCACTTTGCTGGAAAGGAAGGAGGGAGAGACCTTTCTGGCTTCTTCTGCGCTGCAGTTATTTATTTATTTATTTATTTATTTGGAAAAATAAAGTTGGGAGATTAAAAAAGCAACCACATCCCCTCCTGCTGTTATGCTGCTTCTGAAACGGGAGTCTTTCTTGGCAGGACCAGCATATCTGCAGCCTGCTCTGGGGTGGGGTCCAATCTTTTGAGCTGGTGGTCCTCACGGCTGTCTTGGCTTGGACTGCTCACGCTGCAGCAAAAATCTGCATGGCGAAAAACGTCCGCCCTATTTATCTGCTGTTAGCGGCCTTCTTCCTGCAAAGAGGAGTGCACAAGATGCTCTGGACCCAGCCTGTGGAATGGCTGCGCTCACACAGCAGCTGAACCAGTGCAAGGAGAGGCTTGGTGGCAGCATTCCTACAATGAGGCTTTGCCCAGCTGGTTAGTTTTATGTTTCAGTGTACTGTGAAACCAGGTTAATTCAGTCACGACTAGGCTTGTTGTAGAGGCCCAGCCAGCTTCCCAGGATGTATGAGGGCAGTCGCCCCTGTTAAATCTCATTTATTTTTGCAGATGAAGTGGGGTGCCCCGCCTGGTTGCAGCCCCTGCACTCTGGAATAGCCTTCCCCCTAGAATCTGGGTGGCGAGTCCCACCCTAAGGGTGTTCCAGAAGTCCTTAGCAATCTGGCTGTTCTCCCAGGCCCGGATGGATTTATTTCAGTCATCTATGTGGCCACCCAACTCGAGCAAAGCGGCTCACGGCGGCCACCAACAAAGAAAAAACGAAAAGAAAGCCATACAGCGTTCAAATAACCGAAATGGGCAGAACGGCAAATGATGACAGCAACCGACGGGGAATTCCACTCAAGGAGACCCAAATGCCTGAGGGGGGGGAGGCTGCCAAGACCCCATGGGGTGTATTTCTGCCGGTTGTTTTGTCTGGTGGCTATTTGTGGCTTCTTTCGGCTATTTTGCCT
Organism: Liasis olivaceus; assembly: GCA_030867105.1. NCBI lineage: Eukaryota > Metazoa > Chordata > Lepidosauria > Squamata > Pythonidae > Liasis > Liasis olivaceus. The sequence goes on from CM061360.1 coordinate 24,558,952, forward strand.
TTATTATTTTATCAGTGTAAGCTGTCCAGAGTTGTTCTGGAGTCGAGGGGCCCTTAAATCTAACCAGGAAAAGAAAATAAAAGAAAGGATCAGCTGCTTGTTTGTGCTCTGAGCGGGAGCCCAGACAGGAGGAAAATGTTTTCTCCTTGGCCTGATTCCAAACTTCTCCCAATTTGTGCAGCACTGATGGGAGGTTGTGGCTGAATCCATGTCGCCCGGTCCTTTCTTGAAGGCCTAGTTTGGGCAGGATTAACAGCCACCAGCTGTGGATCTCAGCCTTGGAAAAGCACAAAAACACGGCGGCGGGAATGAGAATCTTCTGCTCAAGTTCAGCTGAACGCCCAGGACTCCTGATAAAGTCCCCAGTTATAGGCAAGCCGCTGAACACATGTAAGATTGCCTGCCAGGTTTTCGTCTTCCTGCGGGCAGTTGGGGCTTCGTATACGTGGCCCTGAGCATAAGACATGCTGGAAAAATGACTGCCTGGAGACAGAGAATTCAAGCAGCAGCAGGCAAGGGATGGGAAAACACGAGGCCATCAACGTGGAGGTGATGGGGAAAGGATTCTGAGAAGGACTATAAAGATGCTAAAGGTATCAGGAAGACAAATTATAATAGGACAAGCTGAAGGAATTTGTTTAGCCTCGGGGAAAAAAAGAGAAGATTAAGGGGTGAATCTGTGGAGAGTCTTTGAATATTTAAGGTGATGTCAGAAAGAAATAGGAGAAGCCATTTTTATAGCCTCTGTCCCTTTAAGATAGGAACCTCTGCAATAGGCTTCAGGTGGATGAGACATCTTGGCCAGAAAAAGTAGGGGATGCTAAGGAATTGCCTGGTAAGGCACCGGGGAGCAGTGATCCACAAAGAGATCTCCTGATCAAACTGGAAGGGATCCGGCCAGTCTGCTATGGCCAGCAAGAGGCTCCTTGAGGCCACGAGCGAGCCACCGAGGCACCAGCCTTCTCCGCTGCTGCTCCCCGGCCACGGACGTTCGACGAAGTCTGGTTCTGGTTCCGGTTCCGGGTAGCCATAACACCTAATAGCCATTGATCATCCCAGCCTCCAGGAGCCAAACGGGGAGTAGACTTCCAAAGGCTTTGGTGACGCTCCATGGATCAGGGGCCACTGGGAACAAGGCAGCTCTGGCCAGACTCTTCCATCCAGCTGGGATGTCTCATACTTTCAAGGGTTTCCTGGACTGTTGTGTGCGGGATTCCCAGATGGAAGGGAAAATGGGCACACAGGGTCACCCAAAGATGTGTTATGCTGATTATGAAGGTACCCTGCTTTGTGTCTCTCTATGGCTAATTGCAGCCACCCCCATCTCCATTCTGCTGGAGTAGAAAGGAACCCAACTGACCCGCTGGACTGTCCCTCCCCCTCTTCCCAGAAAGGCCCAGCGGCCTGGCCTGCCGGCGAGCAGCCATCTCCTTAGCTATCCATCTCTCCCCTGCTCGGATCCCCCGTTGCACAGCTACTCCAGAGAGAGACGTGGCACTCCGCTCCCAATGATTAATGCACTCAGTCCCAAACACACCGACTGTGCCTTACAGTACGCCCGGTAAATGTGATTGATGAGTGCGCACTGCACTGGCACCAGGGAGGAGCGGGGAAGCTTGCATTTGGGGGAAAGAAGGTTGGTCAGCCATCTACCACCTCCAGCTTGCTCTGGAAACTGCAGCCCCCCAAAGCTGCACACGGGGACAAATGGTCACTCGTATCGCCAAGATTGCACCGCGCAGGCTGACATCTTTCTGCCCACGCCTAAGCACACGCCTTCTGCATCTCTTTGGAACTCCGTTTCCTGCCTCCAAGCAAGTCACATCGACATGCATCAGCGTGACAAATTGCAATTCTTGTGCCTTTGGCGTTCAAGGAAAGAGCAGGCAGGAGCAGGGCCCCCCCACCTCAATTAAAAGAAAAGGTTTTCCTGAATGGTTTGCTCGTGTGAACTTTTGTTTAACCTGTGCAGGGATCACCTGCTCCTTCCTAGTATGCAGCCCCTTAACATCCTTTCTAAGCACAGAGGGAACGAGGCAAATTCTTGCCTTCTGCCTGTCTTGGGTGGGTACCACTAATGCCAAAGAATTCCCGCTAGGGCCAAATGCTGCCCCCTTTGCCCGTGTGCCGTCTTGAGGAGGGCAGGGCAGAAGCCTCATGTTGGGTGAGCTTAAGGGGAAACCCGGGCTCAGCTGCCAACGTCAACGGGGTCCTGCCTGAGTTGCAGATCTCGGAATACTGTGTTTAAAGGCAACGGGACCCTACAGAGGAGAGACGGTCCTTCGCATCCCATCCTAGACCTTCCAAGCGAACCAGAGCTGGGGTGGGGTCAGAAGGTCAATACCGTGGGCACAGCCGAGCGATTGAAGCCCAAAGCCGGCCTTTGGTCACATGGTGGTGGCCACCATCTTGGTTTTTTTTAACCCCCCCCTTCCCCCCACGGACAGCCCTAACTGAGCTTTTGGGAGATCCCAACCATCTTTTGCTGCGTCGGAACCGGACTCGTGCGATTCGCTGATGATGCGTTTCCTCCACATTTCTATTTCTAACACGATCGGAGGCTTTGCAAACTGTGGGACCATCTTTATTACCTTTCTTTTTCTGATGACACTGACTGTCCTTTTCCAAAAGGGGAGCTGAGGCTGAGAAGAAGCAGGGCCCCTCTCTTCCCAGGGCGGGGCATTAATCTCCACCCAGTGCCGCCTCCCCCGCAGGGCTGGGACCAGCAGCTGCATCAGGAAGGAAGATGCCGGGGAGCTGCGGCTGGGTGGGCCCTGGAGCGCTGCTGGCCGTTGGGTCCAAGCCAGGGCTTTGCGGGCAGGGCCAGGCTAGGCTTATTGGAGCTCTGCTCCTGGCAGAGTGAAGTTGTTTATGGGGCGGGGGGGTAGCTCTGTCCCTGAGTGTCTCCCCCCAGCCCCTGCAATTAGCCCCATTCTGTTTGAGCACATGGTGCCTCCAAGGCAGGCTGCTAGCAAACGCCTCCAAAGAAGACCCCTCACGCTCAGGCCAACAGCCTATATAGAGACAACAAGGGAGCAATGATTGCTGGTGCACAAGTCTCTCTCCCCTAATAGAGAACGCTGCTTTTACCTTCAAAATGCAGAGGACGGAGGTGGAATCAAAGAGCAGGAGGGAAGGAGAAACAATAACACAACCTCCCCCCCCCCCCGCTTCTAAAGGTGCTGGACTGCGACTCCCCATCATCCCCTCCCAGCATAAACTGCTGTCGGACGACGATGGGGGCGAGAGTCCAGGTCCTTGCAGGGCGTCAGGCTGGGGAGAGCCGTGAGACGCTCCGCGCAGAAATCGCGCTGAGGCTGCACCGCGGAGCCTGAGTGCGGAGTTGTGGGAAGGGAGTGGGGAGGAACCCCACATGAGCCGGCAAAGGAAGGGGTGGGAGGCTGAAAGAGCCAGCCCGTGGTCTTCTCCTGCACTTGTGATTCAGGAGAAAAGGAAGCTTTCTCCCGTTTGCCCTGGATTTTCCTTCTGCTGTGCTCAACAAGCTTCGATGCAGAGAAATATTTATTCGGCTAGAACATATATCATATTTTATGAATGATTTCAAGGCCATTTCCAAACAAACAAAGCAAGCCGTGATAAATAATAAACAACCAGCAAATAAAAAATACAAGGAAAAGAAAAAAGCCAGAGAGTTTGAGATTTCTCAGATCATACAAAGGTATTTAGATGCCAAGTAAATTAAAAGCAAGCCACCACGGTAAATTTGCTTCCTGCCACCTTTTGACATCAAAAGTTCAGCTGGATCTGACCAATGAACTACAGAAATCATCATCCTGCTGATATTCCCAGAAAACCTGTGGTTCTTTCCGACGCCCTTCCAGCAAATGACATGCAGCGTCCGGGTGCCTCTATCCGGAAGCACAACTCAGACTTGCTGCTGGAAATCATGTCTTCAGAATGCTAAATCAGGGATCCTGTCATGCTTCTCTTGAGTGGGCTTCTCTTGCCCTCCCTACAAATGGGGTGGTAGCAAAGGGGGGCCCTAGCAGGGCAGTTCCCTTCCGGCTCTGTGCCCAAGCCCCCCAGGAAGCCCATCGAAGATGGAGAATGGACATCGGCAGTTCTGTGGCCTTCCTGCCTTACAGGTTGAGGCTGGCAGCCTCTGGGTTTTGGCTTCCAACAGAAATGCCTGGCCTTAGCGAGCGAGGACCTCTTCACTACCAAACCTGTGCGTCCGTATGTCACTGAGATAAGCTTTGGGGTACTTTCCCTGCCCTTCCCAGATGCCGCCATAAAGCCTCAGCCGCGCCGCAGAGCAGAAGAAGCACCGAGGAGGATCTCCGGCACTGTGCAGAAGCATCTTGGAGGTCATCCCTGTCTCTCTCATGTTGGCATCCCCAGCAGCGGTTGTGGGAAGCAGGAGCGAGAGCCTCAGACAGCGAGACCAGGCTTGCCCAAGATGGTGGAGGCCTTTGCGAATTGAAACGGCTTAGGAAAACAATGCCCACAGCAATTAGGGCTCCTCAGAGTTTTCCCTTGATGAATCCCCTGCCTTTTAGCTGATTAATTAATCTATTAAATATAAATTCACTTGCATCTTACTCAGACCTCCATCAAAGTGCTTCTGGAATGTCCTGTAAGATGAAGCCGATCGTTTGTTAAGTCAACAACAAAAGCTAAACTACTCCTAGTTGCAAGGAGAGAATTCGCTTTCCGATGTGCTTTATTTGTGAGAAGGGCAACACACCTGAACTCAATTAAAAAAAACTAGCCACAATTAATTAATCAGCAGAAGCTTTAGTGGATTAATCTATGAATTATTCCAATTAAAATTTGCAACCATTCTGATAATAGCTGTATACTGTGAGTCTAACAGAACTGACTGGCGTTTGAATTTGCAAGCCACTTACTATTTAATCATCCCAAAAAAAAAAGCCTGCTTAATAGTTCAGAGTCTTGCAAGTATGAATAGGGTTGTGAGTGGGACAGAGACGGTTGTCTTAAGCAAGGCAGATTCTGAACTGAAAAATCTAGCCTCTTCTGACAAGAAAAATGCGTGGATGCGGTTGTCAGAAAGCACCTTGACTTGGGGGGGCTATTATCTTTTTTTAATCTAGCCTTCCAACCCAACATATTATTAACACTCCCCGTAGCATAGGTAAAATCCTTGCTCCCCTAAATTGTTGCTCCTGGGAATTATTGTTTGCTGAAATCCTTCCCTGTAAGGTGCCAAGAGAATTCCTGAACCAGGTCTCTAGCAGCTGGCCCCATCTTCCACCCCCCCCCCCAGCACTCTGGTTTCACAGCTGAACAGGCGGGGGGGGGTCTTGCAGCTCAAGAGGGCTGTCCTCATCGCACACAACCAAGACTCACTGGCTGTTGTCTCTGCTCGGTCTAGATCAGTGTTTCTCAGCCTTGGCAACTCTAAGATGTGTGGACAGTTCTGTCACTGGACCCGCCAGCATGGCCATCGGGGCCAACTGCCCTGTTAGGCCAGAGAGTTGCGGGAGGGAACTGCATGCCATGTGTCTTCTCTGTTGGTGTTGAAAAAAGATTCGGCGGGCAAGGCAGTTGGCTTTCGCACGTGGGGTGGAAGATGGCACTGCTTTGTTCTTTATTTCAGGCAGAAAAATATCTTGGGCCACCTCTGCTGCGCCCGAAGCTGCCAGAAGCCACTACTCCCATACAGGCCTTTAACCTGGAACCTAACTGTGAAGCCTGAGTGGAAAAGACCCCGGTCCAGAGTCGCATGTGCAGGGCAAGGGAGATTTCAGTCTACAGAGCTCAAGACTCACACTAGCGGAGCACAACGCCTGGAAAAGGTGCTGGTGGAGAGCTGCTGCTTCAGCAGGATGCGCATCTGGACCGACTGGCTGGCCTGGCTGAGGCTGCATGTGCCCTTCAGTCAGTGATTTCTAAGTCTGAGGAGTCCGAACCATTCCCTGCATGGAAAGCCTCACTGGCTGTTGTCTCTGCTCAGCCTAGATCAGCGTTTCTCAACCTTGGCCACTTGAAGGTGGGTGGACTTCAACTCCCAGGATTCCCCTTGCTGGTTGGGGAATCCTGGGAGTTGAAGTCCACCCACCTTCAAGTGGCCAAGGTTGAGAAACAATGATCTAGAGCTTCTCCAAGATCTTCCTGAGGTCCTCTGGACGTCAGACGTGCCCCCATTTTTAGTCTGCCTCCGTGGCTAGCCTGGTCCTTGTTTCTGGCTCCGGAACGAAGCCCCCAGTGGTTTTAGATCACCTACATCATTTTGGCCGGCAGCTGCCAGCCAGCAGTCCCCCGGCTCTCAGTTGTCCAGGGCCCGCCCGGGATGAGACCTGGCTGGAGCGGACAAGGGCGGCTCTTCCTTGCAGCCGTCCTCTCCGGCACGTGCAGTTCTTCCGCTCCCGGGCAGTTTAAATGGGCACTGCCAGCAGTGGGCTCTCCACTCAATTAACCTGCCGCCGAAGCCTGTTTGACCGAAACTTCACAAAAGGAATAAATTATCCACAGAAGTCTGTCAGTCTCCCTTTTCAGATGGTGATTTAGGGCCAGGTCCCCTGCCTTCACCTTCCCGCTGCCTGCTGTGGCAAGCTGTCTGAAGCGGGCTCAGGGCTGTGCAATTACGGGGTGCCCCAACTGGAAGGCCTCCAGAAGCGCAAGGCTGCTTCCATCAAGATGGGGCTGGGGGCAGCCAGAGGTCAAGGGCGGATGTCACGAAAGCATGCGCCTTCCCCGAGGCTTCCCGGGGCCTTTGTGGTTCAGCGGCAACATGCGCTCTGGGAGATGCAGCTCCGATGCCAGGTCGAGGGGCCTCCCCAGACCCTCCCGGCTAGACCTTCCCTCGTGCCAAGGATTCTCGCTGGCGTTTTTGTAGCCACGTCCCAATCTTCGGCTGGCCGCCTGCCCACCGAGGAGCGACCAAGCACCCCCACCAACAACACGGGGATTCTGCAACAGCTGCTGCTCTGCAAAGCAGGGCCTCACTCACACCTTCCCCATCGCTGTGGGTCTGCTGGAAACAGCACTCAGGGAGAGGTGAAGGAAGCTCTGAGTCCCAGAAGGGCTTCTGTGGTTTTGCTCCGCACATGGAGGGCCGCTCATGAGAAGGCCGAAATAACATCCAGACTCAAGGCTGGATGTTCGGGGGCAGAGCAAGTAGAGCGAGCAGAGGGGCCGAAGGGGGTACCTGCACGCCGCCGTTGATTCATGGAGGGCCAAAGTCTGGAGCCCCATGTCCAAGCTCCCCCCGCCCCCAAGGCGATCCCTTGTTTTGCGAGGTCAGTGGAGCCAAGCCCCTTCCGGCTGCTGGAGACCAGGTTGCCCCGAGGGCACCGCTGGAGCACCCACCAGATGCAGAAGCCCCACCCGGTCAGCCCGTGATTAGAGTCCTGCTAAAGAGCTGCGTCCCATCCATGTTAATAAGTCGGTTAAGTGGGAATTAAATCCATAGTCAAGGTTCAACAGACAATGGGAGAGCCAATTTGCATCCAAATAGCCCAATTTAAAGGAAGGAGGGAGGCCACTGGGGGGATCAGTATCAGCAGCCGCTCAGGGGGCTGCATGGGGAAATTGGGGTGGGGGGAGAGATGGGTGCACAGTAGGTGGGAGCAGAGCCCCGAGCCTGTACCAGTGTGCAGATCACCCCTTCTCCGGCTCACCCCCCTTTCTCCTCCAGCCGTTCCCTTCTCCTTCTCCTTCTCCTTCTCCTTCTCCTTCTCCTTCTCCTTCTCCTTCTCCTCTCCCTGGCTCTTTCCTCCCGTGCAGGCCAGCATGCCATCTTTTCTGGAGAAAGGGGCTGGGAGGGGGGCCTTGCTTGCAGAGGCCTTGGAAATAAGGCTGAAGAAAGCTTCAGGCCAACAACCAGCGGGGCTAGTTTGGGGGGAGGGGTGGGCAGATTGGCACAGCAGGGGTGGCCTTATGTACCTCCCAGTCTGCCTGAGCCCAGGAGGGACCCGCAGTGGCTCCTGGCAGGGCCTGCCCCCTTGCTCAGAGCCCCGCAGCCCATGGGCCACTCTGGAAGGCTCCGGCTGGTCCCTCCTTCGCAGCTGCAGAGTGGCAGGGCTCCTGCCGGCCCTTGAGCTGGCAGAAAACTGTCACTCCCCACTGCCATTGCCTCTCCCCTCGGAGGCCAAGACTGGGAAGCCCCAAAGGCTGCCTGTGTCGGAATCAGAAGGGAAGCCCTGCTGGGCCCCAGAACGTCCAAGGGCGACGTCCTAGGCCTGTCTTGGGCAGCATTGTGCAGATGTGGCACAGACAGATGAACGGTGGAGGAGGAGGAGGAGGCTTCCCTGGGAAGAGCAATGGCCTGTGAGGTCTCAACGAAGCTTTCATGCTTGGAGAGAATCTCACTCTCAAGGGCAGGATTTGGAGATAAAGAGCAGAAAAGGAATCCCCGGAGTCCAGAGATCCCCGTTTATTGAGTAAACCACAGTTCCCTGGGTTTGCATGACCGTGGAGTCATGGCTTGTTAAACCAGGCTTCATAGACTAAGCCTCAGTTGGCTGGGTTTGCCCAATGCACTGAACCCTAAACTCTGGATCACAGCGAATAGGCTGGGTTCGTTCCCCGGGAAACGCGTGAACCAGCCAACGTCTCCTCCCTGGCCTTTCTGCACAACCCAACGGTCTGGGAACATCTTTTCTTCCACTCTGGGGTCCCCTAGAGCCCATCCGCCCCAGTTCCCTCCCGATTTGTACTGGCTGAGGAGCAGAGCCCACCCCCGTCCTTCCCCCCACTTTCCCCCCAACAAATTAAAAAGTGCCAAATACTGAAGGTTTTAGAACCATGCAGAACTCCTGTGGATTTCAATTTATAGTGCAAATAGATTTAATGAGCACCTTCAGCTTCTGTAAGCATAAATATGTGCCACTCCCCCATCCCTACAGCCTTATTCTCGGAAATGAATTAACCCCATAGATAATACAGCAAATCTGGGAGGCTGTTTCTCCAGCGCTTGTTATGAAGTAAACGATTTTGCCTTCTGTTATGTGTGCAATGCCACATCTAGGTGGGGACATCCAGGAAAAGGGTGCCAATTTCTTTCCTTTTTTTTTCTTAAATAAATAAATCACATAGGCAAGTGAAATGCGTGGAAATAGCTGAAACTGAGGCTAGAGTACATGAACTCTGGAATAAACACAAATATAGTAGTTGTGTGCTTGGACAGCCAAAGTCCATTATGCAAAACCAGAGAAATGTACTTTGTCTGTAAGCGTCTATTCTTTCTCACTCTTCAAATGCACGCACACACGCTCCATTTCACCCAGCAGACTGCTGTCAAAATTATAGTGCAGCTTTCTCTAACTGCCCAGAATGGAGAAAGACTGAAAACCTGAACTAGTTTCTCTAATATATCAAGAACCTATCAGGTTAGGAGAGGCTGAGCAAATTGGTTCAGGTTTTCAAAGTTCCTCGCTTCTGGGGATGGTTTCCCTGTTCTTCTTGGCAGCCTCTCCAGTCTCTAAGCAAGGGCTTGGGGTTTTCCTGCCCTCCTTCTCTGCTTCTGCTTCTCCCAGCCACCCAAACACCCCCTGCCGCTTTTCCGTGGCTCTGTCAGCTCCCACCCAGATGCTGTGTCAGATGACACCACCTCGGAAGCCAAAAGGATCCCTCCACCCCGCATGTTGGGGGGAGAAATGCTCCGGCTTGTCCCAGTCGAGACTCCAGGTTATCCACTATAAAAGAGGTTCCTGCCTTTGCCCACCCCTCCCCATCCCAGGACGGAATCCCATGTCCCCCTTGAAGGGTCCCCAAATGCTGCAGGTAGCCTGGATGGTACCCTTGCAGAACAAAGATGAGGTGAACCAGGACAGAAGTGCAGTGAGCGAATGGAGCCCGGGTATTCCCTCCCACAAGTGACCTTCCTTCGCCAGGAGTTCACATAAGTCCGTGGTTGATGCGCTTTCAGGATCAGGCCCTCTGGGAAGCCGCAAAGGGATGGCTTGCCTTTCAGCAACCAAGTGTGGGCCCAAGGGCCAGATCCGTGCTAGTCTTCCCTCCTAGCTGGAGCCCCTTCCCACCTTTCTTTTAACCTGGGACTTCGGGCTAAGCTGGGAGTGGGACAATCCGCCTTGTGCTCTTCTGCCCCTCCCACCCTTCTCTAGGAACCAACAGGCCAGCCCATAAGGGCTGGAGATGCCCTGCCCCGCCCCTGCGGGACAGCTCAACCAGCCCTAGCCAGAGCATCTCCCCTGCCACCCTCAGCTCTCTGACTGCTCAAATGCCATCTTGAGTCCCGGGTTCAGCTTCTCAGGCAGACGGGCACAGATGCATAGAAGGGCAGTAAGAGGGATGAGGCGACGGAGAGTGGAAGGAACTGGCGTGCTCAACCTTGAGAAAAGACCGGTGGGAGGACACGATGGCGTGAAAACCAAAACCCACTCTTTCTCTCCCTCCCTGAAGTGCAGGACACCAATAATGGGTTTGAGTGCATTATTATACATAAGAATGCTCATATTCTGAATCCTTTAGTGTTGGTGGTTGTTCAGCATAATTTTAGAGACTACCTTCAGACTTAAATCTAGTTAAATAATCTATAGCAGTGGCCTTCTGCATTCAAGAGGTGATCCATCTGTCTTTGCTCTATTGCTTTGAATCAACAGGCTTTTATTCCTCGCGATCAGCATTTAATTTACAGCGGATAAAAAAAAGTTCATAGGCTCATTCTTTCCACTGATTTCAGGGTCTTAATTTTTGTTCACAAGTGCAGGGAGGCTGGTCGTGGTTACTCTCAATGGCAAAGGAAAGGCCCTTTATCGATGTTTCAGAGCAGTCATCATCCTTTACAATTCTATAGCAGACCCAGCAATCCTAACCCTAACCCTCCTCAGAAGTAAGTCTTGTTGAATTAACTCAGTGTTTCCCAACCGGGGCAACTTTAAGATGGGTGGACTTCAACTCCCAGAATTCCCCAGCCTGGGGAATTCTGGGAGTTGAAGTCCACCCATCTTAAAGTTGCCCCGGTTGGGAAGCACTGAGTTAAATGGTTCCTATTTCCAGATGTGTGAAATTCACTGCAGCCTACTTTTGACCTGGTTCAGTTTAATCCCTTCTTTTGCACACTGGGCCGTACTGAACACAATAGATTTCTGGATTCTAGATCCATTCACCTCTAGATATCAGCATGGGATCCCCTTGGAAGGAGAGAGTCGCTTTTGACCAAAACACACTGGTCATTCTTGAAAAGGTCCCTCGGCATCCTTTGACCCAAACACTGCAAATCCACGTGGCCTTTAATCCCAGAAAATTCTCTCTGAGACTGCCCAGCCAATAACTCGACTTAGAGCAAAAATGGTTTTCCTAACAGGATCAAGGTTCTGTATTGACTCAGGCTGGCTGACATTTTGCATGGATTGTTAGTTGGAAGAGAAGGATGTTTTCTGCTGCAAGATCCCAAAACGTGGGGTGGTGATGCTCGAATACAGACAGGGGTTTGGGGAAGGAGAAAGGAAGAAAGGCGGTTTTGGGGGGACATTTTGTTTTTTACGCACCAGGTACACAAAAGCACCAACCTGAGATGCGTGAGCATGCACATCCTGCCATTCCCTGAGACCGTGGGCATTGCTACAATGATTATATTTTCTTGGAAAAAATAAAGACCAACCTGAAAAAGGGGTAAATCTGAAAGAGGTTCATAAGGATAAAAAAGTGTTTATGTTTATAACTTTGCTTTCCAAAGGAAAATTCAAGAGCAAAACCAAGAAAATAAATCATTAAATTAAATAAATCTAAAGGACAGCTTTCTGAAATAGATATATAGTCACTGTCGGCATCGCCCACTCTTCTGCGCAACTGCCCCAGCCCAGCAAGGCTCCTGGCTGGCTGGCACTTCCTCCCAGTTTCCTCTTCCCCAAGACATCAGCCCTGTGGGAAACGGCAGATCTGGGCCGCTGGGGATGATGGTGCTGACATTCTGGGGGAGGGGGTGCTGTGGCTGATTGGAGGAGCCCTCTTCATGTCATCTTGGCTAGGACCCGCCGACCGACCCTTGGCCACGAATGCGCTGCTGGAGGGAGCTGCCCCCAGCTCTTCCGGCAACCCTATTTTCAATTTCCATCACAAGCCATTTTGCTCCTGGGTTAGCAGAATTATTATTTTTTAAAACAAAAACATTCCAAACATCCACCTTCTGGCCTGCTATCCCAGAGAGGAATCAGTTCTGAGGCCAAGGAGGGGAGTGAGTCGTCAGGAAGTGAATGGCTTCTGCTCGCCAAACATCCCTGCAGGTCAGTCTCCACACCCATTGCAAATATCCAGGCTCTCTGGAAGCAGGGAGATGGAGGAAGCGCTGCGTGGTTGCTTAGCAACTCCTAAAGCAGGAAGGGTGCCCCGGCTGCCCCCAGCCACCTGGACCAGGCTGAGGGCGAGCATCCGACTAGCCCCTCTCTTCTGTGGCCTGGCACCAGCTCCACTTAGCTGGGGCATCCTCTGTGGCTGGATCGGGTCATTTGCAGATGTGTGTTTCGGGAACCCCTCCGCTTTGCCTTGGCATGTCGCATGAACCAGGCCCTCATGCTAAACTACAGTTGGATGGACTTGTTGGGCATTGTGTGAACACAGCTGTTCTGTTTTGTGCCACGTGGGACGGGCAGCCCCTTGGTGCAGTTTGGGCCCCCAATCCTTCCATATAACCCTCCATTCCTACATAGGAAAACTTTTCTTTCAGCAACCCACTTTGGAGAGATCGGGTCGTTTCAACTGGGAATCACTATAGTGCCAATCCAAATGCTCTGAGATCTAGCAGCTGATTGCTGGGCACCACCTTCCCCCCCCCCCCCGCTCCCCAGAAGGAGCCTGCCCCCACTTTGGACCACAAAGACATCTTTAAGTTGTCGACTTTTGGTGGCCAGCAGTAAGCGCTCGATGTTGTTGTAGAGACCAGCCTGGAATGAGTGCCAAGCGTCAGGTGCGACTTTGAGACTGGCTCCAGGGTCCCTGGATGCCAGCTTCAGATAGGAGACATTTGAGGAACAGATAAAGATGCAGAAACTGCAAGGGTTGTTTAGCATTGCAGAGTGCAAAGCAGACTTCTCTCTCTGCCTAGTCCTTGCTGGGGTTCAAACTCATCACTTGTGGGAGGTTTTTCAAATTTGGTTGAGGGCCAGGTGGTCTAAAAGCTGTAGGATGCCCCCCACAGCCATAGCTCATCTTCCCATTAGCCCATTCTTCAGAGATCACTCCACGTCCTCTTCCATTCCACCCATTCTCCTCCTCCTCCTCAAACAAAAATCTCTTTAATTAGGTTTTAAGATATTTAATCATTAGAGGCAGCCAACATGATATTTGTTTAGCCACAGGCACTCTCTTCCCCCATGGAAGTGGAGCTGAGCCACAAATTAAACAATGACTCCGCTCTGGGGCTGCACAAAGCTGAACTCGATGGCCCGGCTGTTTGCGAGGGGCGAGGAGGGCTGGCCGGGACGGCGTGGGTCCTGTTCGGCCTCTGGGTCTCCCTTTGTTTCTCTCCATGATTTCCCCCTTTGCCTCTTTCCTTGTTTCCTGAAATAAGGAAGATAAGCGTTCCTCTAATCACACGCAGAGTAATTATTTCCTCACTCCAATGGATAGCATTTATTTCATGTCGGTTCACGGTCAGGGTATCTCCACACGCCAGCCACGGCTGGCACGAAAGGCTCGCGAGTCCCAGGGCACCGATGCCAGGCAGCCCTCAGCATCAGGACCTCTTGTTCCAGGGCCCGCGTTTGGGGTAGATTCTCCCCTTGGCAAAACGGCCATGCTGTTATTTCAGCCGAGGCTACGTCCCACTCCAGCTTAAGCTTCCATTAGCCGTGCAAATGGGATCTTGTTTTGTTTGGCTTTAAAAAGAAAAAAACCTAAGCAAATTGCATTGTTCAAGATAATGTTTGCTGAGGGAATGGCTCCTCGTTAATTAGAGGAAGGGGCTAGGAGGAATTCAAAACACGTTGCATTCTCCCAAATTCTTCCTCCAGTCTCCCGGCCTGCCGGGGAGCGTTTTCGTGACTTCTCTATGGGCGTAAAGCCCACTGGCCGGACACAGACGGCACATCGGTTTGTGGTCTTCAGCACCGTTTCCTCAGAATATTTCCCCAGCACGGGGCTTGGCTTCTGGAAGGTGCAGTCCACACTGCGTTGCCCCTGTACGCGTGCAAAACGCCCAGCGGCAGACTCCGCTAAGAGGATGAACCAGGGTAAACAGCTGCAGCCCTGGTTTCGGAGAGTCCTTTGCGTGATCCCCTTTCCAACAGCGATTAGCTCGGGGGCGTCTGGGATACCTGCAGGTCAAGGGTAGGGTGGTAACTGTTTCTGCTTTGCATTCAGAGGCAGACTGCCTCTGTACATGGAGGATTCACTTAATGGCTGTGATTCGTAGCGTCGATTGACTTGTTCCACCTGAATTTCCCCGATCCCTTTTAAAGCCAGCAGGGATCAAAATAGTGCATGATAGCAACACCGGTATCTCCATCGCGTATGTGTTGCACGAAGGTGTCCTTCTACCTCTGTCAGTTCCTTTGGGGGACCACAAGGTCTAGAAACAAAAGACGAAGACCTTTTGAAGGGTGGCGTGCGAGCCTTAATTTTAATTTTAAAATTAAAAGAGGCTTCTTTATAGCCCTTGCCGTGTGGGGGGCTGCAGCCCCCATCCTTTCCAGCCACCCTGGCCTTTGGCGCTATGGCAGGCCTCTGAGCATGTGTTGAAAGCTCTGACCCACAACTGACTTACCGCTTCTAATCGACAGAAGCGGACGTTTGGGCAAAGCTCTGGTCCCGGTGGGCTCCCTGACTTTAGCTCCTTCTGAGAGGGAAGGAGGCTGAGCCTCGGGGGGGGGGGGTCTCTCAGCCTCTGTATCGCGCAGGCAGCAGCAGCAGCAGCAGCAGCAGCAGCAGAGGTTCACGGCTGGAACGGCCCTCATGGCTCCGCCTTGGGCCGGCTGGCACCGTTGTCTCTGCACGCTCTTGCCACGAAGGGGGCCGGCAGGCCTCAGGGCTGGGCACACCCCCTGCTCTTGCGCTTGGGAGACCCCTCACAGCCTAGGAAAGCATCATCCCCGGTCTCCGCGTTGCTCCTCCCCTTTCGTGCCCGTCAAGGTCTGTGGGGATGGCCTCGGGAGACAGGGCGAAGAGCCGCAGCCTAGGCCACGGTCCGATAAGATAAGTCTTTACAGACTGCATTGGCACGGCCTTTGAGTTTTAAATATCCTGGGATCACTATTACAAAGGCCAGTATAAACATTCCTTAAACAGTTCTTACGTTTATCCCCCTTTTCAGCCAAAGCAGTGGGAGGTGGGGACACCGAATGGTAGGTGGAAAAGGAAAAGGGGACAGATGCTTCTCTGGACGCGGCGGTGGGTTGTGTGACGGTCTGGGAGGAGGAAGAGCCGCAGCCTAGGCCACGGTCCGATAAGAGGCAGCTGAGCCCGTGGCAGGAATGGGGGCCTTCCAGCGTCTCAGAAGGACCCTCCCTACTTCCTTGGGCTGTAAAGGGGACGAGGGAGAGATGTTCTTTCAGACGTGCAGGAGTCTGTTAGTGCAACCTTACGATAAAGGTAGTATTAGTACTCATAGCTGGTGCTTCTTGTCTGGACTACCTCGCAGGGCTGACAGTGCCCGCCTGCTGCCAACTTCTCCATCCGTCCTTTTTCTCATCTCTACCTCCACCAGAAAAGCAGAAGCAGCCATGTTGGTTGCTCTCAGCCACGGGGAACGTGCCACCCCACATCCAAAGAGCCCCATGGCTGCCCGTTGAAGCCGACTCCCCCGACTGGCTGCTGGCCCCCTCGTTCCCCCCCTGCAAGGCCAAGGCAGGAGACCTTTCAGTGCCGTTTTGGAGACCCAAGCTCTTGATTTTGTCTCCCTCCTTTTCCCTCTCTCTCTCTCTCTCTCTCTCTCTCTCTCTCTTTCAAGTGGGATCGTTTTTGAAGATTTAGATATATGGGAAATTCATCCCTTTAGATCAGTGTTTCTCAGCCTTGGCCACTTGAAGATGGGTGGACTCCAACTCCCAGAATATTGGCTGAGAAACACTGCTTTAGATACCTACAGTCTGCAAATGTCTACATGGCATAGATAAGTCCTTTCTCCCCCCGGCTGCTCCAGGCCCTGCCCGGGGATCCCTGCCACCCGCCGGTGCTTAAGGGATTCCGCCCAGAGCCGCAGCAAGGGGTGCGTCGGGCACCCGTCTGGCTCCCGAGGGCGACTGGTGGCCGCCGTGCCGCTCGGTGGAGCACCCGGTGGGCAGCGGGCCTGGCCCGTGCGCTTGGTCTCCTCTGCCTCCCTGGCATCTCCCTGGCTCTGCTGGTTGAGTTCAACCCCGACTCCATTTATCATGTTTACGAGGAAGGGAGGAGATTAGCTCTGGCAACCCATTTCTCCCTTCCACTCCTCCGACCTGTGGGGACTCCGCAGTCTGGAGCGTCGGAGGCAGATGGCTGCGCGCACCTCGCTCTCTCCCACTAATGGGCCTTCCACCTCAAACACACCAGGTGACTATTATGGGCTGGAGATGACGACTCTGCTTGTCAGATTTCGGGAAACGATTGCAGCTGCCTTGCTTCTCATCCGGCTTCCTTGTGCCCTAGCAAGCCTATTCTCCTTTTCCTGATCTTCTCTGAGCCACCGACTGCCCTTCTGCCCGGGGCACCGCCATCCAGCCCCTCCCCCGCTGACCTCTGATCCTTTTGCCCCCCAGGCAGTGGGGCAGAAGCTGCCGCCCAGATTTCAGGCTGGCCAAAATGCAAGGGCCTTGTGGGAGGGGGGGCTCCTCAGGCAGGCTTACACTACCGCTCCGGGGGGCGCCCAGTGTCCCAGGGAAGGGGCCCTGTTCCTGCCGTGGGGGGCCTGCCCAGCCTCAGCAAAAGCAGAGGGGGCGCAGAGGTTGGCGAGCGGCAGAGAGCAAGAGGAGGGTGCAGCCCCAGCTGGGTGGCCGTGGGGCTGGGACGTGTCGCCTCTGGCGGACTGTGGGTCCCCCGTTGTTAGCTGGTTGGGGTACCTTCTGCCCAGCCTTTGGCGCCTTTTGGAACTTGTTAAAAAGTAATCATCATGTGGACACCAAGGGCAATTTTTGAGGGGAGTGGCAGAAAAAAGAAGAGGTTTCAGAAAGACAAACACAACTCTTTGCACTAAAACAAATACGAGTCAGGACGATTCTTTCTAATAAAAGGAAGCATGGACCGCTGCTTCCCGTAGCCCCACCAGGATGTTCATACAAGGGGACAAGGACGGTGGGCTCTTGCAGCAGGGCCAGGCCCCGGGGGCGTTGGGAGCGGAAGCCCAGCAAGGCGGGAGGGAAGCAGCTTGGAAAACGGGGGCTAAGGGGTGTGACTCCTGCCACTCTCGGGGGAGGAACCAACCGTGTGCCGGCTGGGGGCCACACCACCTTTCTGGAGGGAGAAGGCAAGGGTCGCGATGGGCAGGGCGACGCTGAAGCCACATCTCACCGGGGGCAGCGCCCAGACTTCCTTGAGGTTTTCCTGGGAGTTTTGGAAGGGCTTTGTCGACTCTTTAAGCCAGTGTTTCTCAACCTTAACAACTCTGAGAGAGGTGGAATTCACCTCCCAGAATTCCCTAGCCAGCATGCATAGGTGGGGAATTCTGGGAGTTGAAGTCCACATTTCTTAAAGTTGTTAAGGTTGAGAAACACTGGCTTAAGGTATGGAAAGCGCATCTGAGGTCATGCTACGTTTTCGCATGTTCCCACATCCCAATTTCCTGAAATCATCCCTGAAGAGGCTTTCGGGGCACAAAAAGAAAGCAAAGGGGTGTTCCCGGGGCCACTGTTTGGTGCCTCCGACTTCTGCCCCTCCGACTAGCCCGGATGAGCTGCTCTCCGACCTTCAGCCTTCCTTCCTCTTCTGCCCCATGCAGTTAATAAGTTTCCTCTGCCCTCCCGGCAAAACCACGAGCTTGTACGGAAAGGGCCGAGAAAAGCACTTGAAACGTAATTTGTACTTGCAAAATATCATTATTGGAGGTTACCCGACATGGCTGCTTGGCTTGCAAGGTGAAACTGGCCAGCTCCCGGGCTGGGGTGGGATGCTGGGCGCTAATTGGGTGCGCGAAAGTGAGCCGGCTGAGTGAGGCTCTCCCTCCCCCCGCAGGCGTTTGCCTCCCCCCAGCCTTGACACGGGAGGAGACATGACCTGCCTCCCCGCTTCTAACCAGCGCATCGCTGCCTTTCCTTTCAAAAACCCTTTCGCTAGATCTACAGCCTGCGTCCCGCCTGCCTTCTGGAGTGAATCAGCGCCTTGTGGAATCTCCTGGATGACCTCTGGAAGGACAGGCCTGCAGGGAAGTGTGTGCGCGCGCACAGGGAAGGAAGCTCCTCTGGTTTTTACGTCTCATGGACGGATGACCTTTCATCGTTCCCCTCCTCCCCAGTTCATAACCCTGGAAGATGGGAGAGGTGAAGAAGCGGCCTTTTGGGTTGGGGTGCAAACCAGGGTTGCGTCATTCTCCCAGCTTGGCTGCTGAAAGGGAAGGGCGAGGTTTCCAAGCTGGAGCACCCATTTCCCTAGGATGTCCCATCCATCGTGGCAGAGGAACAGCAGCAACATCAGCCCAGGGAAACCTGTCCCAAGCCAACGTCCTCTACGAACACCCATCCCACATTCCCAAGGCCTCCATAAGCTACCGGCCTGGGGAAGAGGATTCCCCAAGCCCTGTGCAGGGCGCTGAAACCCACACTCCTCCAGCCATCTTTTGGGGCTCGCACATTCTCATACAGCTTTTCTTCCAGGAGTACTAACTGGGGACACGCAGTCTTCCCCCCACCCCCCAATTCTGCAACTGAGCCAAATTTGCATCCGCTGTCTAATAAATCAGCGCAAAAGATGTTTGATGTGCTAGATCAAACAAGTCAATGACCCATGCATAACTGCAGTGGAATTTTCCACAAGTATTCTGCCGGGGGTAAATGTGACTTTCTGAGTCGGACTGTGTTGCATTTGGGAGTTGTGTAAAACCGATGCTTGTATATCTGTTCCATTCCATAATGTGATTTCCCCCCTCTTCTAAAGGCACGCCCTTCCCAATTCCTTCTGGCTGCCTGCATAATCTTGACGAATTTAATCAGCTTCAGTCTATTGTATTCTGCCTTAAATCGAGGAGGCTCATTCTGAGAAGGCAATCTTATAACAAAGTAGCTTTAAGCTTATTAATCAATTAATTTTCCCGCCTTTTGCTAGAGAAGAAGGGATCAGTAAGCCAAGATCTCACACCCAAGACAGAGTTGTATAACATTAATTTTTTCCCCCAGGGAGCTTAAGGCTTTGGGTGCCAGGAAAAGCAGAGTTTCTGGTGTGAACACACAAGTACCGTTTCCCTACAACTGGATCCTGCAATTTTATCTCACTCCAGAGGATTTAGACTCAGCAGGACTGAGAGAGTCTGGGCTGGGCTGGGCTGGGCTGAGTTGGGGAGGGAAGAGGCAAGGAGCTCTTCATCCAACACAGTGATGTGCTCAAGAACAGCGTGGGTGTGTTTGCACAGTGCTGTGACCAGTGATTAACTTGAACCATGGTTTACTGAATTAACCTAATTGCCTGGTTTGCATAATAAACTGAACCATAAACACACCACTTTGGCAGCATTTGCACACAACATCCTGAGTCATAAACGAATCAACCATTTACGTCTAATGTGTTGTGTGAACTCAGCCATGGAAGCAATTGCAGATGAGTCTTGGATGGGAGTTCAGGATGCGGCTTGCCTGTTGCAAGAACCAATTTCTAGGTTACTGGTGTGAACCTGAGGCAGCCCCATGGTCTGCAAACTGACAACGGTGGCCACCGGGGATCAGCACAACGATGCAGCCTCTGAAATTGATCAAAGGCCTGAGCGCAAGAGGCATGCGTAAGATGGAGGTTCGCCCAGACCCATTACTCTACAAGAAAGGCTGAGCAAACCCAACATTTGGTAGTAGGCGAGCTGAAGCTGAGCGTGGAATGGAGGCTTCATTGGACCTATGGCCCACTTGACCTTTCTTAATAAGTGTTGATGGCCTTTTGTGGCTGGTGGCTCCTAGGCACCAAAATACCCAACTGCTTGGGGAAACATCTTGATCAAGTTTGGGATAGAGCCGAGTCTGGGTCTTTGCAGCTGGGCTGTTGCGGGGAGTTTGCGTTAGGTGCTCTTGCATATGGAAGGAAAGTGTTGATTTAGTTGACCGTGTAGCTCCACATGCCTAGAGCTTTATTCTTCCTTACTCAGCTTGCATATTTTTAAAGAAAGAGCTATTACACGAGGCACTGTAAACTCCATGTAGTTCGGTTCCAGTGTGTTTATGAAAGAGAGGGAAGGGGGGAGAGACAGCACTGTTTATGACTCCCTCTTGTCTGGTGTGAGGTTTGCATCGGCCTGGCCCCTCCTTCTCCCCCCATTTCCTTCCTGGGGCCCTGGGAAACTGGCAGAAGGATCTGGGCGAAGCTCTTGCTCAATTTACCTTCCTTGCCTGCTCCAGCTGAAGGGTTATGGTGTCATGTACCATTTAAGGAGAACGAAGAGCTTGTACCGTCTGTGCATCTTGCCTGCAGTGCCAGGCACATGCTGCGCAGGATGGGGTGCCGCCTCTGTGCACGGCTGCTCTTGGCACAAACTGCAAACTGTTCCTCGTGCGTGTGTGGAAGGGGGAGGGGAGGGCAGAGGGCCGGGTGGCAGATGGAGCAGGAGCAGCTGGCTGGAGCTTCTCCACCTGCTGGCCGTCTTAGTATCTGGGAGGCTGAAGCCCCCCAGCCTGGGCTGATTGGGAGGAAGGGCATTCTGCCCCCGCCCCCCGGAAAGAGCTTCTCCAGCTTTTGAAAGAGAACCTGTTTGCGCTGTGTGCCTGGGACTGGTCCCCACACTCATGGTGGGTTCAGATATCATGGCTGACTATAGGCTGTGGCTTACAAACCAGCATTAAGCCATAATATGGCTAGTCTGTGTGCACCCAAGCAACGATAATTTATTAAATCAACCGTGATTCAGCAGGCTGTGTGATCCAAGCCAGTGAACTGCAACAGCTCTTGAACATTTCAGAGAGGTGTTTTTCTCATCTTTGCATGGAGAGGCCAAGAATCGGTCCTGAACAGGGGCACCAGCAGGAGGGGGTATCCCGCCATGGGATCGAAGCCCCGCCAGTCATGTGGCTGCAGCTGCCACCTTGGCTTTTGTGGCACTCCCCCCATGGATGCCCCTGGTCCTGAGACTTTCTCCATGCCAAGGTGGAACAGCACAGGTGGGTTCCACTCCCAGCTGAGTCCAACAGCATCGCTTCTTCCTCGGACCGAAACCATGGGAAGGAAAAAGAGTGTTTGAGCATCTACTGAAGGGTCTCCCCAGCCTGATTCACAGGCAGGGGGCGGGGCAGGAAAGCCAGATGCCGCTCACCTATCAGAAGTGTGGGAAATACCTCATATCCTGAGGGCTCTGCATCCTTGTTTTCAATATTCTTGGCAAGAACCCTGGAATCAAACCCAGCTGGATGTTCTCAGCTCTTAGCCCCCCGAAGGTGGTGGCCTTGAGATGTGGTGCACCAAGGAGGGGGGCCTTGGTGGGGAAAGAGCCAGCCATCAGCCAAAACCATGTGCCGGCACCTGCGGTTTTATGAATGGAGCCTGTTCTGCAGATCACCATAGCAACAGACCTGATTTTTCTCCCACCGTTCCTTTAAGGACAGGCAACTGACCAGAACTTGCAAAGTGCCCCCCTCTTTTCTTTCCCCCTTTTTGGTCAGAGGTGAATTCTGCCTCTGAGGTTTCTAAATCTTTTAGGGGTTGATTCTTGCCTCCATCTGGGCCATGTGGTATTATGAGAAGACTACTCAACCTTCTCTGAAAATGCTCAGGTGAAAAGAAGGGGGAGGGAGGCTTGTTTGAAGGTACGCCCACCTGCCGCACCTGACTTTTTTGACCCCCACCTTGAAAGTGTACCTTCAGCTTAGTAGAGCTGAATCTATCAAGCTGTCCAACAATGCTTCTATTATATTTCTCTTCCCTCCCTAAAAAAAAAAAAAAACCCACTTCTGTGGGGATTACAAGAAAATCACCGTCACTGCTTAAAACCTTGTGTGTGTGTGTGTCTAACTTTAATTGCCCTTCTGTTCTTACCTCTTCAGCAGCAAAGGAGAGTAATTCTGGCAACAGACTTCACTTTCCTTCTTCTGCTGTATCATCTGCTCGATGAAAAGTTCTGGAGAACGCCGAGGTCTGCTCTCCACCTCTTTCTGGGACGTGAGGGTGGCCTAATGCGCCGGCGGATTTCATCCCTCGGCTGCTTTTCCGTCCCGCCGCGGAAGCTCCCGCACGAGGGGCGCTCCGCTTCGCGCCCCTGGCGCCGCTCGGCCTCCTTCGCAGAGCCGGAAACGTGCTTCACGGAGGCGGCTCTGCGCCTGGGGTGCCCGCTCTTCTCCGTGCGCAGCGCGAGGACTTCGGGGGCGACCGACCCGGCCTGCAAGACCCGACGCAGGGCGGCCAAGCCGGACCGCCCGGCGCAAAAGCGCAGCGCGACCCACCTGGCCGGCGCCCCCCGCCTCGCCTCGCCTCGCCTCCAATCGCCTCGCCTCCAATCGCCTCCCGCTCCGCCCGCGGCATTTGCATAGTCAAAAAGGCCTCATTAATATTACGCAGCGGAGGGGCTTGCGGTTAATTACGGAACGCGATTCCCCGCGTAACTTACACGCCATTTATCAGACGTCTTCTCAGCTAAGCCGGCGCGTGGCGGGTGTAATTAAGTGCTGGCTAATGAATTTTCGTAATTAAGCCGGTTGTTCGAGGGCGACGCTAGGAAGAGCGGAGGAAGAGCGGGAGGGCGAGCTGGGAAAATCTGCAGAAGATCTCCTGGTTTTGGGGGGGCGGAGAGGAAGGGGAAAGGTGGATTTTCGTCGAGAAGAGAGCCCAGTAAATGATGAATGATCTTTGGTCATTTTTAGGTGGCTCTTCAACCAAACCGGGCCCAGAGTGACTGATGTTAAGCCACCTAGGAAGCCAGGAAGTACAAGGAATGGGATGGAGAAGAGGGGGAAAGAAGAGTGAAGATGGTAGTTAATCCCGCTGCCCAGATAGGTGGTTGGAAATATCTATATCCTACTGGCTGGGGAATTCTGGGAGTTGAAGTCCACCCATCTTCAAGTTGCCAAGGTTGAGAAACACTGATCTATATTCTCTTAGCTTTCCCTTTGCATCCATTTTTTACCTGGTCAAGTCTCCTCTCCTCTCTTCTCTTTTCCCTTTCTCGACATCAAGGTTAATCTGATTCTTCTCCTCTCTCATTAGAAGTTCTCAGGTGGTAGCTGAAACGGGGGCACTTTCCCAACCTGGCACTCTCTGGATAGGCCAGGACTGCAACTCCCAGACTTCCTAGCCAACGTGACCAGCACGGATGGGGAATTCTGGGAGCTGCACGGCCACTGCCAATGGGCTTCTCCACCCTTTCAGTCAGGTAAAAGTTCTGAAAAGGAGTCAGATTATCTCAAACCTTTGTTTGGGCTCTGTTCCTATTATTTGCATGGATTGCCTTAAAAGGCACACCAGGTTTCCTGCTGGGACGGTGCCAATGGGTTGTGCCTCTGTGCGTGGTGAGAGAGGAAGAAACAGATTCCAACCTGCGTTCAGTTTTGGGTGGCAGAAACAGGATCCCCCCCAAGTTCCATACTTATCTGCCGTGAGATCAATGGTCAAGGACTCCTACCGCCTGCTTGCTGCAGTTCCAACAGCTCACCCAGCTGGAAGAAAATTAAACTGGAGCAGCTCACGTGCAGCCAGGCTGGAGCTGCCAAAGAAGACTATCATACGTTGTCCTTGGAGGATGGAAAAGCTTGTTTTCTCTCTGTGGGAAGCTTGCTTGAGGCTTACAGGGGGAGACAGTGCAGCCATCAGAAGTGATGTGAAACCGGTGTGCGTGGACATGTGCCTGTTGGTGCACCGGAAGGCCTTCACTGTTGCTAGGTGCCTGGGGAACATTTGCCCTGCAGGGCTGCGGCCACCTGAACAAGGCAACGCAACCGTCCTTGCTGCAGGAGGCAGAGTCGGTTCCCTGTTTCGTCTGCTTTTCTAGATTCCACACGGTGGGGGATGTTATTCTCCTTCTCTCGGTTAAGCAATAGTTGCTCTGTGTGATGGAGTGGGGAACCATTCTGGTTCCTCCCTACTTCTGTGATGCAACTCCTCATTCTGGAGGGGGTGGGAAGGAAATGAGAACCACACGTCTTCCTCGGTGTGTGTGTAGCATTTCCTCCCAAGCAGTACTAAATTAGGCAAGACCGAACAAGCCCACACAAGTGGGGACTGTGATCCTGGGTCCAAGCTTCAGTTGTGCAAACTCAAGGCCCCAGCTTCGCTCCTGGAATCCCCTGGCAGGGCCAGGGAAGGGGGACGGGCTAGAAAGCCTTCAGCGTGAGCAAGAGGGGGTTAAATCTGACTCCCTGTAAAGCAGGCTCCAGTATCCCGGGAAAGATCAAGATGGTGGTGCTGACTCAGTCCTCATCCTCATCAAAGGGAAGTAAGCAACTCTCCCACATCCTGGCCCCAAATGTCATGAATGGGAACAATTTGTTGTTGGACAAACCAGGATGGAATTGAAGCAGCGGCGTGAATGCCTGACAGCGGATGGAGAAAACAGCCTCTCGGCTCCAGGATTCGCTTGCCAGGAAGGAAAAATGTGTCTGCACCTTTTCCTCCTCGCTGGGAGCCACAGGGAAGGGTTTTCTGAAGGAGGACCACAGATTCACAGATGGGGTGAAGAGGATTGGCCACAGCTGGGGTGAAGGGAGAGGCCTCTTTAGAAAATGCCAAACCAGCATAAGGAATTCATTATGACCGCTACGCTGAGAAGGCTTTAGGTGAAGACGGGATAAATGCTTGGCACCCAGGCCTCTCTCTGAATCGCTCTTGCTGCGTTCACACTCCTTCATTCCCATTCAGATCCTGAACTCCTGGAGACAAGGCTCTCAATTTCATGTATTTATTCTGACACATTCTGACCCCACCTTTCTGCTCTCTCAGTATTTGGGGAGGGGGGTGCGAACAGAAGTTGATAATAGCAATATCCAATACAGGCAAGATCTAGCAGTGGCCCTATTCATCCCAACAACTCACAAAACTGAAATGGCACCAATTTCTACCTGTTAAATCAGCTGGGTATCTTGCTTGCTAAAGAGAAGATGAAGAAGAGATTCAGTAAAAAAGAAAAGTTAGTATGGTGGTCAACAACTCTTTAAAAGGGGATTATCTGCATTCTCTGTAGAGCGGTGTTTCTCAACCTTGGGAACGTTGAGATGGGTGGACTTCAGCTCCCAGAATTCCCCAGCCTGGGAGCTGAAGTCCACCCATCTCAACGTTCCCAAGGTTGAGAAACAATGCTGTAGAGAATGAGTACAGAACAAGGAGTAAAGGGTTGAAATTAAAGGAGATTCAGATGGAATATGAGGAGGAATTTACTCCAGTGTTGGCCCCTCGTCCGCTTCATGTTGCAAAGCGCTACTGAGGACCCATTTGCACTCATGAGACCTCCTCCTCCTCCTCTGTGGGGCAGCTCTTTCTGCCAGACGTCCATGCCTCTGATCAGAAGCAAACCTGGGGAGTTGCTATTTTTCCAAAGCCTTTGAAATACTGCCTGCCTAGGATGGTTCTGGGCAGAGCGAATGCTTGGCCTACATTTGAAGGTCTTGGGAAATATGTCAGAGTTGCATTCGCACAAGACCCTTTGCCCAGTGTTTCAGTTAACCCATTTTTCCAGTTTTGTGCAATGCATTGAATCATAAACTAGCCGAACAAGTTGGGTTCACGCCGTCCGTTAAGCCACCAAACCTCACGAGGCTTAGCATCGTTTGCAAATGCTGCCACAAGGTTTCTAACACAACCTAGTACTCATAGCCCCCCCCCCCGCCAACCTTGCCTACTAGGTTGTCTGGCTCCTCTGCAATGAAGGGGTCTTGTACGGTGCCTTGTGGCCCTTTTGCAGCCCTTCTCTGTTCTAACTGCAGGGTAAGAAAAGGACTGTGGGTCAGATGCAGAGATGGGAGCACGGTACACGCAGCTCCATGCCTAATGATGTGTTCGGCAATAGAAATGTTGAGGGCTTTCCAGGTAGATGGAGATGGGATGCTTCGGTTCTGAATCTTGATTTCAGGGCACAGCTCAAGCCCCCTCCAAACATTAAAACTAGATGAAGCCCCAGAAGCACTGCCCCCACCCCTCCACGGCTCCAATCGTCGTCTTCTGTCAGAACAGCTTTCTCCAGCCTGGTGCCCTCCAAATGCAGTCATGGTGGGGATGTGGAGGTGCTTGAAGTTCAAAACATCTGGAGGGTACAGTCTAGAGAAAGCTGAAGAAAAAGATGTCTTCTTTGAAGGAGCATCTAACCCAGCATTTTGCTTCCAACAGAATCTGGCCAGGTGTACCCTGGAAGGGACAGAACCTGAAAAAGATACGGCTCCGTTATTGGTTGCTCGTAACACCTGGGCTCAGAGCATCCTACCTCTGAATGGAGGTTGCATTGACCTGGCAGGGCTTCCAGTTCGTATAGAAACATGCTGGAAACCGCCTGCCTCTCTCAGTGCTGCCATACAAGCAGGAGAGCTTCCCTGGCCGGCAGTGAGGCTGGCTCGAGAGGAAGGGGGCCAATGAGGGGCGGGGCGGGCGTTGAGGGCCAGGAGCACCTCCCTGCCAAGCAGTGTTGGCCTGGAGGTCAACAGATGGCCATGTTCATGCACCCGTTCTTCAAGCTTGCACCCTGAGGCCGAGGCCCAGAAGGAATGACGAAAGTATTCCCCCCTTCGTGGATTTTCCCTGGTAAGAACAAAAACAGGGCTACGGAAACAAGGCAGTGGGACCCTTTGGAAAACCCCAGGAATGAAGAACTTGCTCAAAGTCCTGCCTCGAAACACCCCAAGTGAACACAATGCTGTGATTTTATGCGCACAACAGGTTTCATTGATTAGGCACCTACAAATTTTCTCAGCATCGTACAGCAATTATTAACAAGGTTGTCTCTCCCTGCAGGCAAGTAAAAGCGATTCGGGTGGGAAAAGGAAGACCCCTCTCACTCCTGCAGCATCGCCTGACCTTCATTGGCGAGGCAGCCGCACGTAAACCAGTGGCTATTACTGTATGCGTGTTCTTTTGGTTTCTGGTATTTTCACTGCATGTGTCTTTATGTATCTATTTGGATTTTACTTGGAAAGCTGTCATGGAGTGTGGCAGCCTGTAAGCACAGTCAGTTAAAAAGAAATCCACACATGACTCACGTGTGGGTGTGGCGCATTGGAGGAGCGCTTGCACTTCCCACCGTGCTGCTATTTGTCAGCCGAGGAAGGAATTCCACAGTGCAAATGTTGCTGGGGGAAATGCTTCCCCACCACCAGGGATGGGAGGATCGGCTGGACAAATTGGTTGGGGACGCTCGGATTCAGGATCGCTTGCCTGCCTCCTTCTCCTCTCACACACATTGGCAAGTTGGCCCTTCCCTTCCCTTCCCTTCCCTTCCCTCCCCTGGAAGGACATTTTGCTTGACAGAATATCCAGGCTGGCCTTCTTGGATGTGCTTTCAATTTGCTTGCTATTAGCATACAAATTAAATAAATAAACAAACAAACAAATACCTTGCCTTTTAAAACATAGTTTACTTCATTTCAGCCTTTGTTCTGTGAGCTCAAAGTCTTGCAAGCACCCTTCTGAGAACTTTTGGGTGGCTTGTTAAGTGATGTCATTTATTATGACTTACATTTGTGTAGTCGCTGCCCACCTCCCAATTTAAAAGGCAGGCTGGTGCCAGAAAGCTGCGTGGAGGGGGGATGCACCACCACCCTAGCCTGGCCTTTTCGCGGCCAAGCCCTGCTCGTTCTGGCCGGCTGGAAGGACACGTCTGCCCACGTCCTGGCCCAAGCGGAGCGCTGAGTGCCCCCTTGGCCTGGGCGCCCTCTCCCCTTGCTGCTTCCCACTGGTCTCCCAGCTTAGTTAAAAGCAGCTGAATCGAGAACATTCACTACCCAGTGCTGAGGCCGGTGAAGGTTTCTGCTGTCCCCAAGGTCCTGGGGATAATTTAATGCATGCGGAGTTAATTTTTTTTTTAAGTCCTTTTTTCCATCAGACAACTTATGTGCATCAGGGAAGATGGGAAATAGGGGTGTCCACGGGTTGTGTGTGTGTGCCAAAAAAATCAAGATTGTGACTGCAACTGCACATTGGAAATCCTGCCCTTTCTATCTAAGGAGATGCAGGGTTTCAAACTCACCACCTGCATTTTGGCTTTGGCTTCTTAAAACCCCTTTGCAAAACCTGGAAACATTTCCTGGGAAAAAGCAAGTCCACCATGCAGCTCAAGTGATGGATCAGGGCTTTGTGCATGCTCACCCACCTGATGCACTACCTTGTCTAAATGAACCTGGGAGATGAACGCTCTGCAAGAAAACCCCCTTTGCTCTGCCTTTTCCCCCATTGCGCAGGCATCGTTCACTCTTCTGTGGGGACAGTAGCATCCATGCAGGGAGGCCTGGCTGATCTGGGACCCACGTGCGTCTGCCAGGCGGCCATTCGTTAGGGGAAGTTCTTTCTAGCAAGGCGCTCCCCCAGGAACACCTCCCTGAGTTGCACCCGTGTTCATGGGCGGTGTTCCTGTGGGGTGCTTGGATTCAGAAGGCGAGTGCGCGTCTTCCCATGGTTCCGGAGTCTCCCCTGCTGGTACTTTTTCTGAAAAGGAAGCAAAGAGAATGACAGCCATTCCTTCCGTTTAATGTGGTGAGACTAATTGGTTCCCCAGGCCTTGCTCTAGAGGAGTGATGGAGGGGAGGAATTAGCGCTGATTAAACCTGCAGTGCTGGGGAGGGCCAGCGATTAAAGCAGCGCTTCTCAACCCCGGCTGCTTTAAGTGCTGGACTTCAGCTCCCAGAATTCCCCAGCCAGCCATGCTGGGAGCGGAAGTCCACACACTTAGGGCGGCCAGGGTTGAGAAGCACCGCTTGAAAGGGTTGGGCAACTTCCCGTCCGAAGGAAACGGCTGAGACAATCAGCCGCCCGCCTGCGCTCAGAGGCACGCGTTTCACTATGCGGCCGGACGTCACCGGGCTGCCTGACGTGAGCCGTGTTCCAAACAGTTGTGTGGTCAATGTTATTTATATTTTATTTTTATTCCAGTTTATATGGTCACCCATCTCGTTTAGACGACTCCGGGCAGCTTACAGGCAGATAAAACCATGTCGAAAAAGCAAAGCAGTAACAAATGCAAGAGCACATTCAAAAAGCCGTCATAAAATTCACAGCCAAGGTCATCACATCTACCAGTCGCATTCAGTACAGCCATTGTGTCAGCTCGGGAATGTGGCGTTATGGAGGGCGGGGGACAGCCGTGAAGCCCGCCGCGGCCCTTGCTCAGAGACTGGACCTCGCAGCTCCAGTCAGTCGACCTCCAACACAGCAAAGGAAGCCTTCGCTTCTCTCAAAAGCTCCGGTGGAGCTGCCAGGCGGGGAAGATGGTCCAGAGAAGCATTTGCCGTGTTGGAGGGGGAGGAATGGGGTGCCCCTCCGGCTGCCCCCAGCCCCCTTCCTGCGGGGCTACCGGACCATAAATGATGTGCAGCCGCTGGAAAAGATGATGATCCAAACCTTGCCTGTCTCTTAGCAGGGAGACCGTGTTCCAGAAATTTCCCCCTGCCGTTGCCTGCACTGCCCCAAACCTCCCTCCCTGGCCGGGGTGGGGGGTGGGAGGGTCGAGTGCCCAGCATTTGGTTTCTGGCCGGGGCAGGGCAGGCTGGCGCTTCTCGGCTGGGCACACGTATTCTTGGCTGCTCCGGCCCTACCAACGGCTCCGGTTGCTTGCCTGGCCTTTCTGCACCCTGCGCTGGGAAAATCACCCGTGGCCTGCCTGACACTGCCTCTCCATTCATAGACGCCGTGGCATCTCTGCCTCCGTGGCACCCCTCTCTTCGCTGGCTCGTGCGCAGGCATGCTCTCTGGAAAGGCCTTCGGAGCCTTCTCCACCGGGGCGCTGCTCATTTGCTCGCCTGAGAAGGCGCCCACCGGAAGGTCCCCTGCAGCGCCTCTCGCCGGAGCTGATACGGTTGGTCCCCCTGTGCCAGGAAGGAAGAGCCGGGCTGTGTCCGGACAGGGGGAGCTGGGCAGGGCAGGGCAGGGCAGGGCAGGGCTCTTGGCCTCGCCCAGAAAAGAGACCCGGCTCAGCTCGGGGCCACCGGAAAGCAGAGGCTTTCCGCGAGACACCTGGTTTGGTCTGGGACTAACCTAACACAGTTGTCCTTTGCGCTGGAACTGCCCCCTCCAAGGTTGGTTCTCAGCCTTCCTCTGAGGCTTCGGCAGTGAAGATCTGGCCTCGAGGCCATCAGGTTCTCCATCAGAAGAGGCGGGGGGCAAAGGCAGCCGGAGGTCCCACGCCATTGGCAGGGATTGTCGCTTCAGCCTCCCCAGGATGAGAGCCAGGGCAGGATCCTCGGTCAGGATTCAAGTCCGGGCTGCAGAGACAAAGATGGTGCACGTTGGCCAGTCCAGCCTTGACCCATTGGGTTCAGACCCCCCAGGCCCTCCATCCAGGTCCTCCTCTTCCTCAGCCGTACTCAGCCGACCCTCTTGCCTGCGGCTCCTCCGTCGCTCTCCCACCTTCCTGCCCAGGGCCTCCCAATTAGTACTACTTGAGAGTGTTGGGGGGGTGTCAGCCCTTCGAGGTAGTCCAGACCAGGAAACAAAGGTTATGATGCCAATGCTACTTTTATTTTAAGGTTACAGCAGTGCTTTTCAAATGTGGCAACTTTAAGATGCGTGGACTTCAACTCCCAGAATTCTCACCTATGGCCATGCTGGCTGTGGAATTCTGGGATTGGAAGTCCGCACTTCTGGAAATTGCCACGGCTGGGAAACAACGTGCTGTGCCCAGATGAAAAAGCGACCTTGTGGCTTGTGTGATGGCCTCATTTGTGCCCCCTGGGAAGAGGGCCCCAAGCTGTCCCATTTCCGCCTAGAGCAGCCTGCAAGCTCGAGGACAGGGTCCCACCCTTTGCCCCCTGCTCCCCTTTTCTATGGGAGAAGAGTGTGGGAAAAGGGGTCTGTACGTGGGACCCAAGGAGAAGGGCCTGCTTGTCTCTAGGGACTCTCCCCTGCCAGAAAATCCAGTCGCCCGGGTGCTGGGCATGGCTCACTCCCTGGGGCCCCTGGGGCCCCCAAGCCCTGAACCACACTCCACCTCTCGCTTGTTCTCTCGTGCGTTAAAGGCCCTGGCCAATTTCAGTGGAAGGCCAACCTCTCCCGCCACCGTCCTCCCTCCCTGCCTGGCCCTCGTTCTCTCGGCCCTCCAGGCAGCAAAAGGACTGGCAGCTTAGGCACTCGGGGACTCCTGCACGGCTCCTGCTAGTCAGCCCAGCCCCATCTGCAGCTGAATGCCAGGCCAAGACGGTGGGCTGCTCTGGCGCCTTCCCTCCCACCAAGGCAGCGAGACCCTGGGCTCGTTAGCAGCACACAGCATCCACATGGAAATCGATGCATGAATCATCCCCGCAATGATCCTCCCGCCTTCTCCGGAGAGGTCTGGGAAGAGCCGAGCAAGTCTATCGCCGGAATCTAGGTCAGGCTCTCGGTTCTTCCTTGCGGAGAGGCTTTGGGGAGGCTGCGTGTTGCTTCTGTGGGAATAGCCCGCGTTCAGTCCTCCCGGAATGGAAAGCGAGAGCCGTGGGCAGGACGGGGGAGGGGGGAGAGGGCGCTTCTGAGCACATGCAGAGGGCCTCTCTTGCTACTGAGGAGCACATGCAACCTTCTGCATCTGACGGAGCTCCTGGGGGTGGAAGAACCCAATGACCTGGGTTCATCTGGGACTCCCCTGGTTGTGCCCTCCCGAAAAGACTCCCGGGGCGCTTCGCTTGGGGCACGTGCAACCTCAGTGCACACGGAAGGCCTTCGTGTTTAGCTGTCCTCTCTAGCTTGTGCTACCCATCTAAGATCAAAGTTTTTTTAAAAGCAGAAAGGAAAGAATACCTACCCATACCTCAGATCCATTCTGATATAACAGAGGACCAGCCAGCCTCTGTTATGAACATCTGAACCATATCCACGCATTGTACTAAGCTATAATTTGTTTAACTAGGGATTATTAAATAAATTACGATTTGGCTGGGCTCATCCAACGCGCGAGGCGCATAAAGTACAGTCTTCTAAATCGCACTGCACAGCGAGCTAAACCAAAGACAAACAGTCACTTTATACGAGCAAATCTAATCCTGCAAATGCTCTGATGGATCTTGCAAACTTTAGCTCTGATGTGCGATGCACCAGTGTGCTTCCAGGTGCAATTCAAGGTGCTGGCGGTCACCTTTGAAGCCCTTCATGCTTGGGACTGGGTTACCTGAAGGACTGTCTCTCCCCATTTGTTTCTACCCATCTGATCCGGTCAGGCAGGAGGGGCGTGCTCCAGGTCTCCGCAGCCAAAGAACGTGGGCTGGTGGGGCCCAGAAGAGGTGCCTTTTCTGCCGCAGCGCCCACCTTGAAGGACATTCTCCCTCCAGAGATCAGGACGGCCCCGGCCCTGCTGGCCTCTTGCAAAGCCCAAAGACCCAGCTCTGTGCCCGGGCCTGGGGCCCTGAGGGTGTGCAGGGGCCCGCTTCTTGGCTGTACCCATGATTTGGGTTGGATGTTTCCCAGCTGCTTTGTATTTAATTTTTTGTAATGTTTGTACTTGCTTTTATTTTATGTTAGTTCTGTTCGCTGCCCAGAGTCACTTGTCGAGATGGGCGGCCGTATAAATTGAATGAATAAATAAATAAGTAAATCTTCCGTAATCGTCCTGATTGTTCAGCCTGTGCTGCGGAAGGACAATGGCCCAGCCAGCGGGTGCTGATGGGGGTGGTTGATGTCCAGGGGCCCCCGAGAGCCACCGGCTTCCTGCTTCTGGAGCTGCGAGGGGCAATTCCTCCAGCTCTGACACGACAGACTCAGGGCTTCGTAGCTGAGAGCCCAACTAGCCCAGAAGCATGTGGGGATGAGACAAGATGAGACGAGACGAGACGAGATGAGATGGCTTGCTTTGGTCTAGAGACCGTGCAGGGGACGCAAAGGTGAGGGTGCCATACTCCGGCCTTGCGTGCCAGGCAGTGAGTTCAGCCTTGGCTGGCAGACGTGGCTTTGAATCCCCTTTCTGTGGATTGGTGGAGTTGCAAAGGAGGGGGAAGGCTTTCTCTGCGTCTGCGTTCAGGGAACGATTCAAGGAACCTTTAACGTCTTCTGTTCAACTGCCCTTTTTATATTGCCCAGCCCCAGTATGAAACATCAAACTGTTTCGGCTTGTAGGGAAGGCGCTCGGGTGCCTTGATCCTCCGGCCCTCTCCTGCAACTCTCCTTTGGCAAAGGTGCCCCTTGGGTGCTTTCAGTAGCCAGAAGAGAGGGATGCTTTCTCCCCCGCTCGCCTTTCTGACAGCATAAAAGCCGAGAGCCCTGATTCAGCGCCGGCCAAGTGGTGTCTTCTCGTGAGTGGGTCCCACAGGCAGACCTGTGCCAGGCAGATGGCTCTAATTAGGTGAATTCCTTTGGCATCTTCTCCTTTTAAGGCTCGGAGAGAGTTCTTCCTTGATAAAAGTTGTTCACATTGCAAGGTACTGATCGTGTTTATTGTACTGTTTCTCCCCCCCACCCATTTCTTTAGCAGTGCGTATGTATAAGAGTGGGGGGGGGGGGAGAGGAGCAAAAGAGAGGCTGAGTGGAATAATCCTGCAGAAGGTCAGTTTCCAACCAGGAGCCTCAGAAATGCCAACTGGACCAGATTTGTTTCTCCACTTGCGCATCAGAGGGTCTCTTTCTTGCGTGGCAATTTAAACTAATTACATCCCTCCTCCTGTCTGCATGGAAAGGCACAGGGCAGACGTGCAGCCACGCCACCGCAGCAGTTTAGCATTCCTGTGCATCGGGCGGGGAGGTCATCAGACCTGAGCTCAGAAGTCTGGACGACAGTGGGGCGATTCCGACAGCACGCGCTCTCTGCTGCCGTGTAGTGGGAGCCTGGATTTTTTCAGCCCAGATTCGGGGGCCCTGCTGGTCCTCCTGTCTTGCTCCGCGCCATGGGCCACGAGCGCCTCGAGGCCCTCAAGACTCAAGGGATGCCTCCTCGGAGGGAGGCCCCGGTTTACCCCATCCTTTCTGACCTTTGCTGCAGTTCTCCTGCCTGGCGGAGGGAAGCCCTGGGATCTGGAGGGCAGGACAGGCGGGCGAAGGAGGCGAGATGTGCAGCTTCACCTACAGGCCCTGTTCGGGGGAAGGGGCAAAAGGGTTCCATGGCCATTGCAGTCAGGCAGGCCAGGTGGCCCTTTCCAACCTCCTTGCAAAACGCCCTGCCCTGACTTTCTGCGGCTGCCTCTGCCGGGCGGCTCAGCTTCCCATCCCACTGAGCCTGGGAGCTCAGAAGGAGGCGGGGAGCCATCCAAGCCCTCTTCGAATCTCCCGGAGGAGCTTCCCGGGCCCGGCAGCTGCAGGTCGGCTCCTTCTCCTTGCCCAGTCGTGCTTGGTCCCGCTGGTGATTCGGAGGAGAAAGCCTGGACGCCAGAGGACTTTGACTCGGCTCTGGGGCTGGCATACGCTGGGTTATGCGTGGAGGGCACAACTTGCAGGCAGGCTGGAGCTTGAAGAATTTGGCTCCGAGGCTGGCTCCGAGGCCCATTCTTGCCCGTTTTGACTTGGGGAATCAGCTGTTTCTCGCTGGTCACTGGAAGAAAACCCAGAGGGGAGAGTTCTTGCTTAGCTGAGTAAATTATTAGCCCTGAGTAAACGATTAAAAAATGATGGGTTTCTCAGCCTGGCTTCTTCTTAAAAGAAACTGAAATGAAAATGGTTAACATCCATGTCATGTTAAGAAATCAAAGTAATTGAGGGCAGAGAGCAGGGAAATGTTTTCAAGGCATTAAATCCCAAGGAAGGAGTTGTGCATATACGTGAGCGAGCAAGGGAACGAAGAGAAACCTGCACCCTTGCGATCATCTCCCACGATCGATTGAAGTAAAAGGACCTGATTGATCATCACTTCAACTTCTGCTTGTCTCTGGATTATTTTGATTTGGTGTCAAATATGAAATCTCATAAGTGGGCAAAACTGTCAAATGAGATTATCAGCTAACTACAGCTCCATGCCAACTCTCAAACATTATTTGAGACATTAGAGGCATGGCTTGGGATCTTTTCTATAGGCATCCTGATTTTGCTGTCTGGAAATTCATGTCAACTCTCAAATATTACGGAATAGCCAAGTCATATACTGACATCCAGTATAGCTGGATGTTAGGCATGGAACATATGCCAAAGATCATACCTGTTGGACATCTGGCAAGACTTCTGTGGGAGAATTTCGGGGGGGGCTCTGATTTCAGCCTTCCTTTTAACCCCCCGCCCTATGGAATACTCTCCCCCCAGAGGTGAGGTAGGCCCCTACCCTCCCAATTCTCCAAAGGAATTGAAGACCTGGCTCTGCCAACTTGTGTGGGGCGAGAAGAGATACAACCAACCTGGTGCCTTGAAGATGTTCCCCAAGTTGAATAACTCCTAATTAACATCACTCTCTTGGAAGTATTATATAGGAATCTTGTTGTTGCACTGTATTTTAATCCATTAATTAATTAATTATTATTTTATTTTAATTAATATTTATTCTGTTTTTACTGCAAACTGCCCAGAATCGTTCTGTAGTGAGATGGGCGGTGACAAATTTGAAATATAAATAAATAAATATAAATAAAGCTATAAGTAATCCATTTAGTTGGCCCGTGCAGACATGTGCCAAGCTTTGTGTCCCACTGCTGGGCATCCCTGGGCTTCCTTGGGACCTCTCCTCCAGTTGCTGGCGGGCCCCCTTCTCGGCTTGTCTACATGGCTCCTCCTCATTCTCTGCTTCCAAGCCGCTGTGCTGTGACCCGTTAGCGCCCGGGTGGAAGGGCAGAAGAGGGGCTTCCAAGGTACCTGGGTGGTGTCTGCCACCTTGTTGTCCTCCTGGCAGAGCAACGTTCTTCCCTCCTTTAATTTTTTAAAAAACGTCATTTATTCAGTTTAGGTGCTGCCTGGCTCCAGACGACTGGGTGGTTCGCGGTGTAGCAACCGTCATTTTAGTTCAGCGATTTCCAGGAACACTGAGCACCACCACAGGTCGGTCGCTGTGTGCGTGGCCCTGCCATGCGTGAAGACGAGGCACCGTAGAAGGACAAGGAAAGCCACAAGGAACAGGGAAGCCGGCAAAGGCCATCATATGGTACGGTCCCCCTCACATGGCTGCTTAGTTTGGGGCCTGCGCGTTTTCCCGAAAGGACCCGCACTTTTCTTGGCCCTCTCACCAGGCCCGGGCAGAAGATTTGGCTTTAAGGCCCTAGAAGGGGGCAGGGGGAGGTCAGAAAAGCTGACCTGGTGTGGCCACGGCTACGGCCACGCAATCCAAGCCATGCCCCCTTTTTGCATGCCTCATGCACACAATGCACATACAAATGTGGTGGAGCATGGATCACATGGCTGCAGCTGCCATCTTGACTTTTTTGACCCAAAGACACCCCTGGAGGGGACTCCCCAGAGAGATCTGGCTAGAGGGAGGCAGTCCCTGTGGGCTGGCTCAGGGTTGGGCGGCATCAGAGACTGCCGGACGGTGTTGGAGCCAGACTAGGTGCAGCCGGGGCAGGGCCGGATCCAGAGCGAAGGGCGCTTGGTGCCCCTCCCTCCGCGTCCACACCTGAGTTGCTCTTGCCAGCCAGACTGATAAACCTGCCCCCCCCCATTTACTCTCTTTCTGATTGGTTGCAAATGCCTGCAAATTCTCCTCTGGGGGGATAGCAACCCTCACCCCCACCCCTAAGTTGGCCATTTGGTCTTCTTTAGGGAGAGTGTCCTCCCCTCTCCCCTTCCTCTCCCCTCCCCCTCCCCTTCCCCTCCCCCTCCCCTCCCCTCCTTCCCTCCTTCCCTTTGCTGAGTGCAGAGTCCCCCCTTTCTGCTGACTCCGTTCTGGCCTCCTTTGCGTGAGTTTTCTTTTCTGCTGACTGTTTCCGATTAAGTCTAACATCATTTATTTGCCTTGGATCCCAGCAAATATCATTTTAGTTACCCATTTCCGTTGCTTTTTCTTCAAAGAGAAAAAAGATGTATAATTCTGTAAATAATAATAATAATAGACAAATAGGTCTTGGCTCCTGGAGAACTGGGGGAAAAATGAAATTAAACCCTAATGAAGCTGTCTGTTCTTTTCATTCCCTTTCCCAACATGTCATTAAGCAGCAGCAGCAGCCCCAGCCGCCGCTGCCTTGGGCCCAGAACTGGCTGCAGCCTTGCAACGCTTTTGCTAGCCTGGCAAGTGTTTGTGGGCTACAAGCGTCTTCCCCAGCCTGGCATCCCCCATGGATTGGGCTCCACTCCTCATCACCTCCAATCCATCTGGAGAGTGTCAGGGCAGAAAAGGGGGGGTCTGCCACTCACTCCAAGCTGGAGCCTTCCCCCCGTCTGCAAACTGCCACCATCTTCCCCCCAACCCTCCGAGGGCAGTGCTAACATCCTGCCCGCCAGGACCCCGTTTGGGTGCAGCAGGATTCCACCGGGAAGGGTGGATAAGTGAATGCACCAGGCATCCAGCAGGTGGAGCTCTACAGCTTCCGTCCCTCCGGCGCTCTCGTCAAGGTCACCTAACGGTCGGGCCGGCCCTAGAACAGCCTTGCCAACCAGGCAGCAGCCAGACGGGTGAAGCATGGATGGAGGACTCTAGAACCAGGTGTAACCCAGGGGAGGAGGAAGAGAAACCGAAGAGGCGATGGAGGGCAAGAGGCAGTGCTTGTGCTGTTTAAGGGAAGGAGCTGATTTGCAGTTGCTGCCCAGCGCTTCTCTCCCTCCCACGTAGACAGAACAATAGGAAAATAAAGCCTGTGAGAGGGGTGACCTTGATTGCTAATTACAGCCCAGAGGCCAGGATTCGATGCTAATTGGCTCCACTGTCAACGATGCTCCAGGCAGATAAAGAGACCTCTGGCAGGCGCTGTTCCTTCAAAGCCCTGTCTGTGGCTTTGCCTCTCCCGCTCTTCTGCCTTTCTCTCAGCTTTCTCTGGGTTTTTGGGGTGGGGTGGGGGGCACAGTTGCACCCTTTGGCTACCTCCAGGATCAAGAAGTAGTGCATTATAGTTAGTGGGCAACTTCAAGCGAGGCTTTCCAGGGATGCAGCAGAAAGGCAGGTGCCCATCCTCCGCCTCTACCTGCTGATGGGGTCACGGGGAGTGAAGAAGGTGGCCACGGGAGGGCCGAGGGGAGGAGTCCAAAGATGTCCACTTCCGCCAACTGAAATGTGGCCAGTTTCTTGTGGAAGAAATTGTAAATCAAACCATCCTCCTCCTCACCTTGCCTCGAGAGCACAGATCTACGATGCAACCAGTCTGGATCGTTGTGACTGCTGCCTGTCAGAACAAATATTGCCAGATTTCGGGCCCGGCGTGACAATCCGTCTCTGCTCTTTCTGGACACTCAAGCCCAATTCAGGAGCGAGATAATAGCGGGAACTTTAAGGCTTCGATAAGGTTAGATAAGAGGCTTTATTGCAGACAAGACAGAAGGCCTGCCTGCTGCCCAGCGCAGGGACCAAGCCGTGGGGTGGTGCACGTGTGTGGCGTGTGCCAGACCCAGGACTTCCGCGTCAAGCCTCCTTCTCCTGCCTGTTGAGTCAAGGGACTTTGGGGCCCTTTTCTCCGCCTGCGCCGTTTCCATGATGCCCTGAGCAGAAGAGCCCCTGCACGCCAGCTGCAGCTCTTGCTGAAAATGCAGAGGTGTCCAGGGCCCAGGGCGGAGCGGCCAACCTACACTGGCTCAAGGAAGCACCCACCCAGCCTGGGAAGAGACGCGGGACGAATGGCGCAGCCCCTTCCCCTCAGCACGTGCGCCTTCCCGGCACATAAGACTCCAGGAACCAGAGCAGCCCCTCTTTGGGCTCCATTTCCCCCCCCCACACACACACACACACTTCCACTCTTCCCTTTGCAGGATGAGCTAAAGGGGGTTGTGTCTGTCCAATGCGCAGGGACTTGGCATCTGGAGCCGCCTGCCCAGATCTAAACTTCGGGGTTCGAGTCCTTCCCCAAACCGGCTGGCTGACTGACAGGACTCCTGGTGCATTACTGATTATGAAGAGACCCCTGAAATGTAGGGCCGTTGGTGCGCACGACACTTAACAAGTTCCGATCGACCAATTCCTCCTCCGGAGACCTTCCAATCTAAGAGGCTGTGTCAGCTAGCCTTTTTCTCCTTGCCCTTAATCCTGCATTCAGACAAGAAGCTAGCACACAGGTCAGGTTTATTTGCAAAGATAGTCTCCGTGCACCTGCAAACGTTTCACACACGCTGTTAACCCGTGGTTTGTTTAACCACTGTTCCTTGAATAAGCTACAATTGGCTGGGTGCAGACATTGTTTTAAGCCATAAACCATGGCCTAAAATCTCAGTGATCAGGCTCACGTATTACACACGGGGCCCAAGCAAACAACCCACATTATCCGTGCACATAGGCGCTAGCTCAGTGGGGTTCTTCCCTAGATAGAAAGGGTACTTCAGACGATAGCCTTGCAGACCGATTTTAAAACATATTTTGCCTTTTTCTTCTTAAGTTATTTGGCAAAAAAGATGAATATGTGTATCTGTTTCTGCGTGGGTGGGTTTGGTTATCTTTCAATTTGTTATTTTTTTTAGTAAAATATTTTCACTTGTCAGATATTTATTAAGTATGAGGAGTGTATGTGCAAACTGTTTCTTTATAATCTAATATTTTAAGTTAATAGCAAATCTGATTGTAATTATTGCCATTTCCTAGGCCTCCATAAATAGGCAGGGACCGTACAGTATAAAATAAATGATTTTTTTTTGCCCCTTCTTTCAAGTTTGGAAAATACGATTTGTAATGAAAAAATTTTATTCCAACATGTCAAGAATAAAAGCTACTGAGCCTTTTTTTCCTGCATAGCTATCGCTACTGCGTTCCTTTGTTTTTGCAACTTAAAGAAACCCTTTTCTTGCCAATATTTTTTCCTTATCCCAGTAGTTGTAATTTCTTTTTTGCGTCACGTAAGCATGCGCTGCACCTTCCCTGCATTTGATTTGTGAAGTCTGCTATCAGAATGATGGTCCCTCGGGGTATTGTGTTTCTTGTCTGCGCTAATACTTGATATGGAGTGGAGGGGCGGGCCTGGGCAGTAAAGCAGGATGAGTCCCTTTTGCTGGTTTCCATTCCTGAAGACGGCACGTAAATCTGCGAGTCTTCCATCCTCAAGAGAAGCTATGCCATTTATCTGGGGGAGTTAATTTTGAAACATTCTGCCGATCGATAATTGATTGAAAAAACACATTGCGGTGACAGCGTTGAACAACGGAGAAATAAAATCCGGCCCCGATCTCACGGGGAGGGAAAGGGAGCGTGTGTCCTATTAGCTCAGTGGAAACCTGAGGAATTGCTGTGTTAATGTTGAGAGTAACAAGGTGCCTTACAGAGTCTGCGAGTTAAACAGGTTAGAATTGATGTGACTGCACAGCTGGATCTGCACAACACGCGCGGCTGGGCTAAGAGGCAGTTGGGATGTTGCAGCTCAGTGTGGCGTGGGA
Source organism: Liasis olivaceus (assembly GCA_030867105.1). NCBI lineage: Eukaryota > Metazoa > Chordata > Lepidosauria > Squamata > Pythonidae > Liasis > Liasis olivaceus. Next base: position 24,599,419 of record CM061360.1, read on the forward strand.
ACCCTCCAGCTGTTCTCTGTGCATCTTTGGTGAACCAGCTGCAGAGGGAACGAGCCCAGGGATGTGCCCCCCGCTTGGGGCCCGCCCGGCTCCCCCCCGGTCCTCGTGAACTGCCCTTGGCCGAGCTGCCCGTATGACGGGCTCCGAGGCTCAAGGCGTGGTCGCCCGGGGGCGCTCCCACGAGCCCCCGGCCCGGCAAAGCCTTCAGAGCTCTCCTTCCCCCCCCCCGAGCTCGGCAAGTGGCCGTGGGGTCTCTTCTCGGTCCATCCGGGCCCCCAGCTCGGGGGAGAGGCTGCCTGGTTGGCCGATTCTCGGGCAGCCGCTTTGAGCCCCAGGGCTGCTGAGCTGTTCAGCGGGACGTGCCCTGTGGGCTGTTCCACCCGCCGTCTCTGCTTCCCGCAGCTGGGAATCTCCCCTGGAGGCTTTGGATCCGCCTGCGTCCCCCGGGGAAAAGAGTGGGCCAGAGAGGTGATCTTCTTCCTGCGCCGCGACAGGGCTGCCGAAAGAGTTAAAGACGTTTGAATCAGTCCTCTTCGAAGGCTGTTTTTTTAAGCTGTCTAGCCCAACCAGAAATCTGATTTAAATCAATGGAACTGCTGCATCAATATGATTAATAATGGGATGTCTTCCGGAGTTTAAACAGCTGGTAACCTGTTGGTGAAGGGGCAAGCAATATGGGCCCTTGACCGAGCAGGGGTGTCAAAAAAGTCAAGATGGTGGCCATCGTGATGCATTCAAAGTTCCGCCCATTTTTAGGCAGCCCCGGTCTTAAATTCCAGCTGCTGGGGAGCGGGAGACAGGAGGCCTGTGCTCTGGGCGCCTGGCGAGGGCCCCGAGCGCTTGGCTGGGGGTCCTTGGGGTCCGCGTAGGGCTGGAGTGGGGCCTCCAGAGCCCCAGGAGGGGGCCCTCTGGCCACCAGCCTAGTCTGAGACTCTCCTTCACTGGGCGGGGCGGGGCTGCCGAGCGAGGAGCCCCACCAAGTGTCTCAGAACGACTCCACCCCCGAGGAGGCTCCGTCAGGACCCCAGCTCCCAGAATGCCCAACCCAGCGTGGGGATGATGGTCCACGTTAGAGACATGCTCCGGGCATTCTGGGATCCTTTCAAGGAGCTGAGCCTAAAACTAATCTTCACGGGCACCTCAGGGGCTGAAGAGGCAGCTTGTAAAGGCAAGTGCCAGCCACAGCCACACAGCCTCACAAATCAGACACTAATGGTTGGGGGAGGGAGGGGAGGGGAGGGGAGGGGAGGGGGAGGCTGCTTCCGACTTGCCTGCGTCGCAAAGGCTTTTGCATCATTCATAAATCCTCCGTGTTAATGCGGCCTCTGCCACAGCCTGCATTTGCCTCTTCCGGCAGCGGCAGCGGCGCCTCGGGCACTGCATTTGGGGCTCCGGAGCGAGTCCTGGGTGAGGAACCAGCCCGCCTGCAGGCAGCTGCCCTCCACGGGGCACCGCCTGTGCAGGTGAGCTGCCCTGCGGTCACGGCCGCGGTGCTGAGGCAGGAGAATGTTCCCACCACGCTGGGCTGCGTGATCACTGAGGAGCATCTTAATTCACTGCTGTGGGCAGACCTGCCTTTCAAAGGAGCATCCTTCACTGAGGGCAGAGATGCGCGAGCCCCCAAACTTACAATGGAGGAGGAAGGGGGGCGGGAGGGATCAGGCCCAACGCCTGCTTGCAAACTGATGTGTTCTCCAGAGCTCTCCATCAGGAGAGCTGGAGATAGCGGAAGGTGCGGAAAAGCTTTAAAGAAGGAAGAGGGAATCGTTTTGGCCGTTGTAGGCCAAACGCTGGGCTGGATTTCACGTTGCCGCTGGGAAGCTCGAAACCTCAGAAGAAAGGCGGTAACTCTGCTCGCTTGCCTGCCAGCAAATTATTTTATTCACTTGCTTGTTTATTTAAATCAGTGTTTTTCAAACTTGGCCACTTTAAGATGTGTGGATGTCGACTCCCAGAATGCTGGCTGGGGAATTCTGGGAGTTGAAGTCCACCCATCTTAAAGTTGCTGCGGTGGAGAAACACTGGCTTAAAATGTTTATATACCACCTCACTGCAGCTTAACACACACATTTAAAAAGTAATAAAACGGCAATCGGTTAAAACCTTGCCTCTGAATACGAGGGCTCCACAGACTGGTTGCAACATCTCTTCTTGGCGCGTTTTCCTTCTGCCCTTAAAGCCGCCTAAACCAGCCACCGTAATGTCAGAAACGCTGGAGCTGCAGGCAGCTGGCTCATGCTGAGACCCCGGGAATGGTGGCTGGACCCTTCCTCGTTTCAGCAGAGCAGCTTCAGGCTCCAGTTTAGCTTTCCACACAGCCTGGGATTTGGGCGCTCTGGGGCAGGAAGTCCCACCTGAGACTTGCTTGGCCACATGCTGTGTCCAAGGTTGGTCTTTGGTGCCAAGTTCGGGCCTGTCCCATGGTTCCTGTCTCTTCATGGCCCCGATCTTGGCAGACCGCCCCACATCTGTGGCGGTAAACTCTGAGAAGAATTGTACATGGGGCAAAATACTTCCCCCGTGTTCTGAATCTGCTGGAATAACTTCGGCATGAGTTCTTGCAATAGAAAAGGGGGAGACGACCTCTCCCCCTCCCTGCCTTCTCACGACTGACTATCTCTTTATCCTGCCTTTCTTCCACTGTGGCACCCAAGTTGGCATCTTAAGGATGTTCAGGATCTCATCCAGGTTCTGCCCAGGGCAGATGCGTTCTCCCATCGCCGCTCTCTCTTCCCCTCCTCCCCACTTGGCCCCGGGTTGGATTTGTTACGAAGCACCAAGAGGGACCGTGTGGGAGTGGGGAGCTCCTATCAGAGCCTTCCAGACGTGTTGGACTCCAACTCCCCACATTCCTAGCCAGCCTGGTCCTGGCCTGCAAGACCAGAGCCAGCCCGGTGAGAGTCTACACTCAACTTGCCAGCAGTCGAAACTGGAGCAAAGCAGAAATCGCTGCAGGGGCCCTGGCTTTTAGCAGCATCAGCCAATGGCTCAAAAACCACTGAAGAACGGAAGGGCCGGCTATGAAACCCTCGTGCCCGCTGGCCCTTGCAGGAATCCCACCCGAAGCCTCCTCCGCAGACAGACGCGTAGCCTCTGCCCGAGCACAGCCAGCCGAGGGGAGCCGGCCCACCACCCCGACAAGCGTGCACCTCTGTGGGGAGGGTTTCAGGCGTCTCCCCCTCTGCATCTCTAGCCCCGGTGATTCAGATCCAAAGGCGCAGTCCGGCTTTGTGGCAGGAGAATGATGAGTCCCAGGATGCTCGTTGGCGGAGGAACTGAGAGCTTGTCAGCCTACGGGAGCCTCTGCGCACAATGGAAGCGCACTGATGAAATATTGACGGGTCATTATTCCGGGCCACTGAGCACATTACCAGGTTTTAAGGCAAAATGTTTGTGGAACGGTTCGCCCTCGGTAGCGAGCCACCAGGAGCTGACGGCTTTTGCGAGGGGCCGGAATGCACAGGAAGAGAGGGCGGCTGGCTGCAGTTCAGACCCCTTCGCCTCTTCAGCTGTGGACTCGTTTGGGGAGGGCCTTCTCTCAGCCCCACATTGCAGCAAGAACATCTCAGCTTCATTGGCCAGGCACCTCCCCGAATTAGGGCAAGGTTGATTCCCAGCCCCGTTGTTCAGAGGTAGGCTGTGCTTGCACCTGCAGGTTCCATTCAGTGATTCTAACTGGCCATCCATCAAGTACCATTTTCATTCTTTAGGGCCTGTAGCTTGAATGGAGGGATCCATCCTGCCAAAGAGAGAGGACTAGAAACAGGGAAGGGGTGACCTTCCCTTATCCTGGAATGCACTGGCTGCGACTGGTGGAAGTCACACACACAGAGGCAAGGTTGCCTTAATCCATGCATTTTGCTGTTCTTGCTTCTGGCGCACCTGCTTCCCTCTCCCCACCACCGTCTTCCGTCTCTTCCTCAGATCAAATGTCCACAGGAACCAAGACCGGCTTTTGCTCAAATCCTCTCCTTCAAAGCAGCTTCTGAAGGGCCTCTCTTCTGAGTGCCACGTGGGCCCTCCATGCAGACTCCCAGCGGCCCGCGGTTGGGAAGAGAACAGGCGGCTTTGGTGGTTTCCCTTTCACCGTGGCTCTTTGGAGCTGGCCACGCCTCTTGCTCGCTTGCGTGGGTGCTGCCCCCTGGTCTGGTGGGTGGCTGGGCGATGTCTTCTGCCTTTGCACCATCCCCTGGCATGGGTATTTTCTGGGCACAGGCCCGGGGGAAGAGCAGAAGCTGGGTGAGCTGTAAGTGTTCTTTCCTCACTGCTCCAGGTCAGATTTGCCTCGGATACCTGTCAGAGGTGTCCTCCCTGGTTCAGGTGCTGCTCTGACTCTTGCATTGCTCATCTCATCTAACCCAAAGGTGCTTCTTGGCATCGCAGGCGAGACCTCGCCTACTTTTCTCTCCAGAGGGTCTGGGCTCTCCCTCCATCGCTGCAACCCGGGGCACCCAAACAGTCCAGAAAGCTGCTGGGGCCACTTGGTTAAATCCCGCCCCTCCTGCTCCTCCACACAACAGGTGCACAAAAGAGGCAGGGCTCCAATCGCGTGACTGCGGCTGCCGTCCTGGTTCTCTTCCCCCACCCTGCGGACACCCCTATTAATGCTGGCATTCTTTATTCCTGCGCTCCAGAAAGTCATAAGATTCGGTAATCTTGCGCCTCTCCGGATGTTGCAAGCATGCCTCCTGGAGGAGACATGCAGGGGTGCAACAGGCAGCCCCTTGCCAGCTGCTCCCTTGTGTTTGCTTCTCTGCCTGGCCCAGCCTGCTTTCAGAGCCTTCAGCTTGAAGCCCCGCCAGTTTATAGCTCTGACTATAAACCTCAACTTTACAGATTCTTAACCACCCGCTGCCGGAGTGAAACTAGCATGCATTTGGCAGGTAGGCCCCAGAGCCTTGGAATGTGAAAGGCCAAGGCACGGTGGCAGATTGCACCCCTGGGATCCCTTGGGCCAAAGGGCACCCTTCTCCCCAGCAGAGGAGAGCCAGCGACAGAGGACAAGCGTGTGAGCTACAGGTTCCGGAGGCGTTGCCAGAGGCAGCCGGGCCGGGCGGGTTTTCGGCCCGAGTCTCTCAGGGTGAGAAGCCGCGGTCGGATTAAGGCAGCGGAAGAGCCTCTGGGATCCCAGGGGAGACCAAGCCGGGCGCCCCAGTGAGAACGCAGGGGCCCCCTGCCCTGCCCGCTCCCGGGAGAGCCCTTGGGCCCCGCAACCAGCGCGGAGCCCTACCAACTCGTGAGAGCCTCTGAATGTAGCCAAAGCCCCCATCTAACCCTGGCCTAGGAAAGGGGCTTTCTTGCATTTCCCACCCTTGCCATCCGCTGCGTGACCAGGCGCTCAGAATACCAACTGGGGGGGGGGAGCCTTCTCGCGCTCCCTTTCGCCCACCCTGCCGCATCCACTGCCTTCATCCCCGCCCCATTTCTCCCCGGCCATCACCACCATCGTTCCTCACCGCCCACAGCCCTTGGGTTGTCCTTTCTGGCCTCCTTTTTCGTGCAGGACTGGAACAGTAAGTGTGGACCTGTCATAGATTTGGGTAAAGAGTTGGAGCATCTGCAGGGTATGGTCAAAAAAGTCATGATGGCTTCACTAGTTGTTTATGATGCACCTAAAAAGCCAGCAGAGCTTTGAACAGACCATCGTGGCCACCATCTTGACTTTTTTGACCACACTCTGTGGACGTCCCTGAGCATTAGTTAAGGAAAAGGGCCCCTTAGCAGTAGGATTTGATCAGCTGCGAGCCTAAATGTTACCTGCCTATTTGTCTGGGAGAATAAAGGGCGCAGCACCGAGACCAAAGGCCATTATTGCCATCCTTTGTGCTTTGTCCTGGCTTACGCAACAGCTGACAGGCCGAGTGCGAATTCTCGGGGGTGGAATTGCCATTTGCCACCCCGTACAAAGCTACCTCCTATGGGCCAAGCCCCTGGACCACCAGCTCGGTCTCCTCTCGTGGGAGACGGCAGGACTGAGCGCAGCCCCCGGCTGCCCACACGAGATGGCCCCGTATCCTTAACCCATGCCCCTCCCCACACAAAGAGCCCTCACGGTTCTGCGCATCGATTGTACTTCTCTCCCAGAGGGAGAAGCCTCAACGGAGAACTGGCAGCCGATTGCACACGTAGCAGGGGCCAGGCGGGTCAAGCTCTGAAGAGGAAGCTTCCCCCGCTGTTGAAACTCCCCCCCCTTGCCTGGGGAGGGTGGCCACCCCCAAAAGCAAGCCAGAGAGCAGTGCAGATGGGCGAGGCTGCTGCGTAATTGCTTGCAACTACTTTCCTATTCCATTGCATTATTAATTCCAATTATTCATGGGCTATTTTGGTGGGTTTATCCATTGGGCCGTCTGGCACCTCTCGCCAGGCGCGAGGGCATAAAGGGGCCCACAAGGCCTGGGCTGCTTTTGCAATGGGTGCCTCTGGCTCCTTTCTCCCTGTGCAGATCAGGCAGGTAGCTTTTGTGTCATGCAGAATACCCCCCCACTGATCGAGCAGTGCCTGCCCCTCAGTGGAATTCCTCTACGCCAGCTTCAAGCCACCCCATCGAGTCAGCCAGAGGGAGTTCCACCAGCTAAGCACCTTTGGGTCTGTCGGGAATTTATGGCCAGTCCAGAATTCAAGCATTGATCTTTGTCCTCTGTCAGCAGCGATGCATCATTTTGCAACCTTCTTCCATATTTCTGCCCCTGTCGATAATCTCGCCTTGAACATGTTACAATCCCTCAGGGGCGTCTCATGATGACAGGACTCTTTTGGGTGGCATCCTCTACACTGGCCCTGCTCCTGGCACAGGCCTGGCAGGCCTGCCTCGCCTGGCCTTTGGGAGATTGATGGCACCGGGGCTGCTTGGGGAAATCTCTGCCATTGATCCGGAGAAGCACCGTGACCCTTCCTCGGATGCTGGGTCTCTGCCTTGCAGCCCTTGTGCTTCTGCTGCTCAGCTTTTTAGGACGGCGTTATCGCCGCAGGTCTTAAACTTCCAGAGAGCCATGTTCAGGCTGACCGTGCAAGGAAGCCTTGCAAATTGCTTCTGGGAACCCTCTGGGGCCCAGAAGGAGCGCGTGAGCCAGGCACGGGGCGCCGAGCATCACTGCTGGCCCACCTGAAGGCCAGGGGACCCCAACCCATCCTCTTCCACATCAGAGGCTCTCTGGGGAAGGCTGGCCGCGGCGGACGAGCTCGTGGACAGAGAAACCCCAAGAGTTTGGGAAACAATCCGAGATGCTCGGGGGAAGCCACCGAGAGGCCCCTTCTGCCCCGGGGGGGGGGGGGCTGGGCAGGCTGCTCAAGGCCAGAGGGAGGCAGGCCAGGCTGGGGGCTCGCCAGCCTCACCCCGGCCCCTGGCTCCCCTTTCCACCCTTCCCCCTTCCTGGGGGGCTTCTGCTCCCCCAACTTCTTCCGCTCAGCTGCGGGAGAGTTCCCAGGATCGTGGCTTGCCGGGGTCTGGCTGGAAGGACCCCTCCGGGATTTCCGTAGCTCGCCGCCCGCCCGCCGGCCCCTCCTGCCCACGGCCCCCTCCCCTCCCCTCCCCTCCCCTCCCTCCCTCGGCCCGTTCCCCGCTCGCTCGCTCGCTCGCTCCCCCCGCTCGGTGCAGCAGCTGCAGCGCCACAGCTTTTCCAGGGTGAGCGACCTGTCTCCGCCTCCCGCGTGTTCCCCGCCCCCTTCGCCATCTGCAGAAAGGGGGCCGGCGCCCCTCCCCTCCCCTCCCCGCGGCGCCCGCCGCCCGACGGCGCCCCACCGGCCGCCGAAAGCGAAGGGCCCCGCGGCCAGGCGCGGCCAGGCGAGGCGCGGCGCTCCTCCAGCCGGGCGCCCTCGCCGCTGCGCCGGCCGCTCTCCGGCCCGCCCCGGGGCGGCGCTTCGCCGGCGCTCCGCCTCTCCTCCCGCCGGCCCGGCCCAGCCCAGCCCAGGCTCTGCAGGGCTGGGAGAAGGCGAGCAGGAGCGCCCGGCGGCCCTTCCCGGGAGCCGGAGCGCCCGGCGGCGGCGGCGGCGGCGGCGGCTCTGCGCCCCGGCGGCAGGGGCGAGCCCAGCTGAGGGCCCGGCGGGGCCGGCCTCCCTCGGGGCGGACGCGCCGCCCGCCCGCCCGCCCGCCCGCCTTTGTCTGTGGATTGCCGGATGGAGCCTGCGGGGGGCCGGCCTGGAGGGGCCCCCTGAGCCGCCGCGCCGAGGGCCCCAGCGCGGACCTGGGCGCAGGCCCGGCCCCAGGATGCCGCCGCCGCCGCCGCCGCCGCCCCTCGGCTGAGAGAAGCTGCTCCCCGGTGAGTGTCCGGCCGGCGGCTCCGCGGGGGGGCTGCGGGGGCCTGGGGAGGGGAGGGGAGGGGCGGGGCGGAGGGCGGCGGCGGCGGGGGGCGCCGCGCGTGCGGGAGCCCGGGGAGCCGGCTTCTCCGCGGCGGCGGGCGGCCGGGGCTCGCGGAGGCCGGGGCGGGGGATCCGGCGGCGGCGGCGGCGGCGGCGGGGGGTGGCAGCGCTCCGGCCAAGGGTGCCTCGCGCCGGGGGCGGGGGCGCCGAGGGGCTTCCCGGCGCGGCGGGGGGGGGCGCCGGAGCGGCGCGCAGAGCCGGGCTTGCTGAGTCGGGGCCGCGCCGCGCCGGGCGGGTTCGGATGCGCAAAGGCGGCGCGGCGCGGCGCGGCGCGGCGCGGCTGGCGAAGCGCCCGGCCCGGCGCCCTCCTCTCCCGCTTCTCCGGCCCGGGGGACCGATCCTCGCAGCGCCCCGGCTTCGGGCGGAGGAGCGCGCCGGCGCCCGGCTCCTTGCCCCCGCCGCCCCCCGCTGCCGCCGGGCTGGAGCGCCTCGCGGAGCCCTGGCGATGGCGGCTCCTCCTGAGCGGGAGAGGACGGAGCCCTCCGCGCACGGCCGCCGCTGGAGCCCAGGGCGCCGGAGAGGCGGTCGGCTCTGCGGCGCGGCGCGGCGCGGCGCGGCTCGGCTCGGCTTCTGCCCGGCGCTCCGTGGAAGCCGCCGGCCTCAGTCCGCCTGGGCGTTCGGAGGGAGGGCGCGGTCTGCCCGGGCGGAGACCCCGGGGGGCGCCTCGCCTCGCCTCGCCTCGCCTCGGCCGCCCCCGTGCCTGGGTCTGCGGCTCCTCGCGTCCCTGCAGCTCCGGAGCAGAACTGCGGGGGGCTGGTGCTGCTCGCCCTCCCCCCGCCTGGTCGCTCCCCTGCCCCCCGGGCTGATGCCGAGGCTGTCGGAAAACGGGTGGGGGCGCTAAGCCGGGAGAGGCCCGGGGGGCTGCGCCCTTCTCCCCCAGAGCCGCCCCCGAAAGCTCTGGCCCCCGCTGACATCCGCGCTGCCGAACCCCCGGGCGGGCAGAGCACACCGCGGAGGCACGTATGCAGCGTGTTCGCTTCGCTCCTCGTCCCCCGCGCGCAGCCGGGGAGCGACACACGCTCAGCTGCTTAACCCACAGCCACTCGCTTAAGCGTTAAAATATGCGCGCTATTAACACACCCACAGGCATTTCAGGATGTGTCCAGAGACCTGCACAATGGAGGGATGAGCTTTGGCTGTTATTTATCGGGATCCTCAACAACACGGGTGGCGGCGCGTGGTGGAAGAACATGAGCTGGAAGGGAGAGAAAAATGAGGCACCTCACCAAGAATTCACGTTGTGGGCTCTGGGGAGGAAGGGGGAGGAAGGCCAGCGGTGCCGAGAGCCCTCTTCCTTGGCAGGCTGCCCTCTTGGTGTGTTGAGACAACAATTCCCAGAATTCCCAGCACAGCTAAAGGAATTCTGGGAGTTGCAGCCCAACGCATCTGGAAGGGGGCAGGGCATTATAATTGCTGGGTTGGCTGGGATGCCCCAAAGGGTTCTGTGAAGACCTAAGACCCACCTGAACCCAGGCATCTCCCGTGGCAGAGACACACCAGGCTCAGAGGAGGCTCAACAACCAACCTTCCTATGTCGTTTCTGCATGTCGGTATCTGAATGGCAGCTTCTGTCTGTTTATATGGCCAAGCTCACTGATTCTGCACTGATCCTTTCTGTTTAAATTTATCCCTCTGTAAAAAAAGACAGTGTTTCTCAACCTTGGCAACTTTAAGACGTGTGAACTTCAACTCCAAGAATTCTGGGAGTTGAAGTCCACAGGTCTTAAAGTTGCCAAGGTTGAAAAACAGTGAATAAAGGAATGATGGTCTCTCTCCCATGGACCTCGCTGCACTCTTTTTTCATGCAGGGACGCTCTGGAACCTGTTTACTCACATGTAAACCCCACTAGATGCAGACGGTTTGCTCTTTCCAATCGGTAACTCCGCAGACCAGTCTTTCATCTGGAAGATTTGGGGGGATGAAGGCCCACTCACTTGGAGGGACCCTAACCTACTGTAGCTATATTCAGATGTAGTAAACCCGGACTTTAAACAATCATCTGCTGGCAAGCCACAGTAGCTCCAGACCCAAACAAGTTGCAATATGTATTTAATATAAAAGGTGTACCTTTCCTTTCGCTTTCCTTCTCCTTTTGTATGCATACTATTCAGGGTGGCTAATGACAATGAAAGCCACTACAGAGTTAGCATGATTTAAAAGACTGATCATACGAACAACTAAAAGTTATTTCATACGAACTTACCCATTTGCAAACATGTGTCTAACTGGCTAACATTCAAGTCATTTGCATCTGCAGGGAATGGCCTCCCCAAACAGCAGAAGACCACCACTGGTCTCCTGAGGTAGCAAGTTCCACCGTTTAGACCTGGCCACTGCCAGGGCCTTTGCTTGTCTCCCCCCGCTCCCCACCTTGTGCTTTTGCCAGGATGGGGCAACAAAACGGGCAGGCTGGTAGGGCAGACTGGGGCCTTCTGGAGCCCTGGACTGGCCTCATCTTGATTTCAGGATCCTGCCCCGGGGAGGAGAGGGCCCCCTTGTTTTCTTCGGTCCTCTCCTGCTTCTCGTCAGTCAGCAGGTTGTGTTGCACGCTTGAGTGGTGGAAAGTGTGTGCGGTCTTGCTGGGTCTGGGGCTGTTCTGCCCGTTTGTCGGTGCTCTCCTTGTGCAAATGGCAGGCCTTGTGGGTGTCATCCGTCGGCGTCGTGGCAAAGACAGAAATAATAGAATTTGAGGGACTGTCCACCCTGTTGCCTCAGTAGGTTTGCTCAGAACCAAGTGGCATCTCATTAACGTGCCCCCTGGCCAGGATGACCCTTGCGTTACTTCCTGGGCTCCAGTGAAAAGGAGGCAGCCTGTGATGCTCCTTCTAGTGACAGGGGTCTTGGGGGCTGTTTGCCTTCTCCAACTTCCAAATGGGCTGGACTACAAATCTCACAATCCTCAGCCAGAGGGGAGGAGGGGAAGGCCCCAAGACTTGCAAAGCTGCTCGCACGCCTGCTTTGGGAGAGGGTGTCGCAGGTGTGCCTGGCTCTGTGAGAAAGGGATCCCCGCAATAAATGCCGCAATCCTCCCCATCCACAAAGCTTTGCAAACGGAGGAGGAAGGGGAGGCTGCCAAAACTGGAGTGGGCTGGTCTTCCCTGCAGGGGGCAAGGCCAAGGGCCAGCACCTGGCTCCTGCTGGCCAGGGAGCACCTGGCTGTTGAAGGCCTGCAGAACTGGAGCAGCCGCAGGAAGGCCCCTTCCTCCATTATCTCCTTTCCACGGTCATTGGTGCCCCCCCCCCGGCAGCCGCTGCAGACGGTTCTGTAGGGAATTCTCTGCCAGCGTTTGGACAGCCTTCCCTTTCCCTCCACTTGGGCCCCAATTCCCTCCACTGTCAGAGCGCCAAGGAGCTGCAGCCAGGTGTGTCCCGGAGGAACAGCCGTGTGGGATTGCTCCTTTCCGACGTGGCCAGCAGGTGCTTTGGGGAAGGTGTGGGGGGGCCGGTCAAGGGCTCGGTTGGAACGGAGCTTCTCTGGGAAAGAACAGGGCAGGCTCCCAGTTCGAGACCCAGAGAGCCGCGGGGTCCCGTGGCGTCTTCGTGCATTCCTGTCGGAGGCCGTAGCGAGACGAGCAGAGGGGTTTGCCTCATTTGTTTATTGAAACGTGCATTCGCACTTACATTTAGGCTGTTTTTGAGGGTAGCATTCTCCCAAGGTGGCTTCCAGCGCGTCTGACGCGTAAGATCAGAATCTCCACAGTGCAATTTAGAATCGCCAAGTGCAGAGCATGAGCTCGGAGGCTGGGGCTCGCTTTCCATCCCCTCGCCTGCAGGAAGTCCCCATTCTCCAGAATCGCCACTGAGCTGTAGAGGGCTGGACGGGATGCCTGAGAAACCCCGGTCAAAACTTAATGTGCGTTCCAGTGTTTAACCAGCGGCAGAAGGCTCTGGGTGAAAGCAGGAGCTGCGGGAGATTATGAAAGCCTCCAGACCTCAATTTGGATTCGCACAGCCCTTAAGTCCTCAAGCTGAACTGGCAAAATATGCTCCCTGTTTCGCTATAGGCTGTTACCCGCCCAAGCAGTTGGGCCACCCCATTTTATCCCTGTTTGGTGTTTAAATTGGACCTGCATTCACACAGCAGGTCACATCAGGTCACAAACAAAAGCTAGCCAGGGTTGAAGCTGGCCAAGTTGTGTGTGTGGTGTGAGGATGTCTGCTGGGCTTGTAAGTGACATGGCTCAATGTCTTGTGTGGCTCAGCCCCAGGACCCCGGAGTTTTCCGGTTTCCAGATGAGCAAATCTGTTCAGCTGCACAATTTGGAGTACAGCGTTCTGCATGTCTTGGCCTTTTACGATGTCACAAGTATCTGTACCTTTGGAAACTAAGTTTAGGCATCTGTGAGATTCCAGATGTCCAGGAAAAAGGCTCAGTGTTCTCCATCACTTGCGATAGAGAATTTCGGTACCAACCAGAGGTGCTTGGAAGGGAACAGTTTCCCCTTCTTAACCCACCAGCCTTTGCTCTTTTTTATCACGGATCACCTGTTAACAAGCGAATGGACTAGTAGGGGAATGAGGCCGATTTGCCGAATCACTTTGTCAAGTCGCAGCCGTCGCACAGGGTGGCATCGCAGGCCTTTTGGAAAGTCGGCCTTCCCGCCCTTTCTGCCCAAAATAGGCTGTTCCAAGCTGTGTGTGGCACACCCCGAAGTTGCTGGGGACCCTTGTGTTGACTCCCAGGACCGTTGTTCCGAATGAAAAGCGGGACGTTGACCCGGGCAGCCCTGCTCCTGAGGCAGGCGAGAGGCGTGCGAGCCGTCCGTAACAGGCTGGGCCAGGCTGCCAGAAGTAGGAAGGAGGGCCACGGTTATTGAGCGTATCCTTCGTGCGGGTGCTTTGCACATGTAAGAAATAACTTGTGTTCTGCTCTCTGGGGAGAAGAATCTGAAACACGTGAGGATGAGATTAAAATAGACCAGACCTGCTATTCCTGATATCCCAGCGCGTATTCTGACCTGAACGATGCAGAAGCATCTCAAGAGTCTCTCTGTAGCTCGGGGTTGAACGGTGGAGTCCTTGGTGCTCCCCGAGCTGGGTGCTCTGCTTGCGGACGTTTCCTGACCTGACCGGGTCATCTCGTCAGTGCTCCGATGATGTTACCTAGTGGGGTAATCAGAGGTCTGCAAGCCAGCCACGGACTCCACAGGAGCATCTCCCTCTCCCCCGTGCCAGATGCAGTCGGCGCTCCGTGTTCTGCACATCTGAAAGGGACAGTTGGTGCCGGCGGTGGGAGTCCAAGTCTTCTGCCAAGCTGCAGCCCTTCAGGTCCATTAGGAGGGCAGGAGGAGGATGTGGGGAGGAGCAGCAAGTAGGTAGGGGCTGGACAGAGGCTACAAGGCACGTTCCTGGATTGGCTGGTTCCCCCCTTTCCTCCATCCCCCCTTGTGCAGAGTCAGGCTTTCTGATGTGGACTGAAGGTTGGACGGGGGCTTGCCCTGGCCCTCTTCCCCCCCCCCGCCACTTCCAAGGGTCTGCTCCGGAGATGGGCGAGAGGCAGGGGCTGAGATGAGGCCTCCCGGGAGGGCGTCATCCAGGGTGGCGGCCTTGGGCTCTCCATGAACGTTCGCCACTCTGGAGCTGGCAGAGGGGCTGCCCCTCTTCTGAGCAGGTGTTCAGGGACAGGCTGGGCCAATGGTCTTGGGCTTTTCACATGTCCAGCCTGTGGATCTTTCTGATCTTTTAGCCTCGAAGTTGGGGCAGACCCAGATTTCATTCTTTGGGCTTCAAGAGCGAGGGGCTTTTGCATGGTTAAAAAGAAGGGCAATTTCACTTCCCACCAAATACCACGAAGAGGATCAGTTAAAGATTTTCTTTTTTAAAAGAAATCTCTTAAGTTCCCAGATGCAAGCCATGTTTTCTGCTGTCAAATCTCTGACTTGAGATCCCTGGGGATGACAGAGCCACAGTCCAACCTGCCTGACCTCCTGGGCTGGGAAAGTGCCTGCCTGCCTGCCTGCCTGCCTGCCTGCCTGCCTGCCTGCCTGCCTGCCTGCCTGCCTGCCTGCCTGCCTGCCTGCCTTCCCTCCCTCCCTCCTTCCCTCCCTCCCTCCCCCCCCCCCCCCCAGCCATGGCAGCTGCAGCAGCCTGACCCAGCTGAGCAGAACTTGCAGAGCAGCTCATAAACTAACGGGATGCATTTCCGAGACGACAGGCCGTCCTGTCACTGGCAAGCGATCAAGGTGCGCTCTTGGGGGGCCGGGAGGGAGCAGAGCTCTCCGCTGACGGAAGGAGCCAAACTGGCGCAGCTCGGCAGCTCCTCACCTGATGGAGGCCGATAAATATTGAGAGGAAGAGAGTGAGCGAAAGCTCCTTGAGCAGCGCATTTACCTTGCAAAGGGCGCTCCTCTCCACCCTTGCTACGCCCTGCTTAACGCTTCTTGTTTGAAGTGAGGGGAAATGCTCTGGTGCGCCCCTCCCTGCCCTCCCTGCGTCTCTGTGTGCATTCCGACTCGGGATTGAGCAAATTGGAAGGGCTTGGCTTGGGTGCCGGGGCGCCCGTCGCCCCAGGAGCCCTGGGAAGGCCATGGGGGGCCACTTCCTTGGGCCCCTCCTCTGCAGACAAGATGTCTGCAGCTGCGCTCTCTGGAGCTCGCCTTTCCTTCCAAGCTGCCTGCGTTGCAAGCACCGTTGCTGTTTTTTGTGGCCTGCCTGAGGTGGCTTCTGGAGGACTGTGAGCCGTAGTCGTGTAAAGCGTGCAAGTTAATTAAGAGCCTGCCAGTGCTGCTTAATAGCGCCTCTTCCCAGGCCCCTCGGCGTGTTTTTGATTTGCCACTGCAGATTCCCCTTCCTGGGTCTTCTGGTCTTGGCGGCTGCCCCGCTGGGATGGTGAGGGTGGCCCGGGCGGGCGGGGGGCTGCGGTGGCCAAAGGGTGGTAGTGGCTGCCCTGTGTTCCTCTGTGCGCGTGCTGTCCCCACTGCCAGCTGCCCATAGCGAACGCCAGTGGTGGGCAGAGGCTCCAAAAGCAGGACGAGGCCTTGAGTCGATGGCGCAGAAGCGCCAGCAGAGCTGGGCGGGGAAGCATAAATCAGGCCTTGAGACAAACTCATTGCCAAGGGCCGGCCTTGCTCTCGGCTGCCCTCTGAGCCTCCTTTAGCTCCGCTGTGATCTTGGAAGGCAGTTGGGGAGGGGGGTGCGTACATGCGTGTACACGTGAGGATAAGTGCAGATATTACATAAAGGCCCAAAGGTGAGTCCAGCTTACTCTGCAAACCCAGAATTGGGTCAGTGAGGCAGGGAAACTTCACATGGCAAGAACACTGTGCCACTCAGACCCCCAGCGTGGGAATCTTTTTTCTGAGTCCCGTATTACATTAGCCGAGAAGAAAGGGGGGAACTCATGCGAGTAAACGCAATGCATTCCCTCTGGCCTGGCATCTTTGTTTCTTGGGTGCCTGGCAGAGATGGTCTCCAGCAAGACGTTCTCTTGCTATCCAGCCCACCCTGATCATCACAGAGTGCAAGCCGTGCGTGGTCCTGCAAGTGGAAGCCAGCCTAACTGGGGCAGAGGGGTGTGTGGCCGAGGGAACCGGGCCAGGTCTGGGGAGGCCTTGCAAACCTCCGGCAGGCCGTGGATATCCCAGTGCCTGGAGGAGCCAAGAGCCCTCGATCCTGTGCCCGGGGACTGGAAGTGAGAGTCGGTATGGCTCAGAGCCCGTCTGCCCTGGCCTGTTGGCCTGGCCAACAACATCCGGAGGACCATGGTTTCCTGTTCCCCCAAGAAAGAAATAGGTTCAGATCCTATTCACTTTCTGTGGAGCGTTGCAACAGGCCTACAGTTAATTCAGAATCTACAACTGCCTTTATCAGGGCTGCCAAGTCAAATTCTTCATCCAAGGAGATCGTGCAAAAGCTGGGGGGGGGGGGGAGAGAAGCAAGGAAGTTAGGCCAGATGTTTGGGCCACAATTATCCTGCAGCTAGAAGGATGATGTTCCCCTCCAGGCAGTCTGGAGAGGAAAGAAATAATCTGGGCACATCTGCAGCAGCTGGAATCAGAGGAGAGCCCTGGCATGGGTTCTTCAGACAGGTAGAAATCATGATTGTTGGAACTTTTTCTGCTGTTGCCATAACTGGCACCTGGGTCACGTACTGTAGTGGCTGAGTCCATACAACACTGGGAGACCAAAAAACCGTTGCTGTGTTCGCGTAATATGCCGTGCGCAAGGAAATCAGCCATGATGCATCTAAGACAAGGGCTGGGCTCCCCCAGCGCACCGAAGCCAAGCCCCCTACATGAACCCAGCATAATTGCCCGGGGGGGCAGGAAATGGGTAGCATTCTTGGCAGCAAAGCACTGTTTCCAGGCAGTTTAGGGAACTGGCATCGCCTTGCCACCCTTCTCTGCATCTCGGTGAGAGCAGAATGCAACCACTAGGCTCTCTTGTTTGCAGGGTGGCCTCAAAAGCCACCCAGGGGCTTCCATTCAAAATGCAGCAAATAAACTACTGCTTGGTACGGGTTGCTGGAATGTGCCTTGGCAAGCCTGAAGCGTTTTCTGTGGCTTCCCAGTGGGTTGGGGGGATCAGTTCCTGTCTGAATTTTGCTTCTGGGTGTTACTGTAAACCGCCAAGAGACCTCTGTGCAGCAGTCAGAAGTTAAAGAAAGCCCGTTGCCCCATAGGAAGGGTGCCTGAAGAATGAACTTTCCCATTTCCTGAGGTCCTCCAAAAGGGTCTCTGGCGACCGTCAAGTGAGCTCTGGTTGAGGTCAGGGCCCTCAGCGCTGGCTGTGGCACCCCCTCAGCGACATACCAGCTGGGTGCTCCTCAGTTTACCCCGGGCTTTCAGCTAAGGAGTTGCTGCTGATCCCCTGTGTTGAAATGTGATTGCTTCGATATTTTAAAGAGCTTGGAAATTCTGCCTTTTTTTTATTAGATTTCTGCTTTACGCATGCTAGGCGCCTTTGGGGGGTTTTCTGCATCAGGCCTGGGGAGCCCTGGAGCAAAAGTTTGAGCCATTGAATAGATGTGTTTCATCTGCAAGGCTCCCAAAATGCAGATTGGCCTTATCTACCAAGTTGCGTCTTCCCTGACTGGCAGACTCCGAATGTGTCGGGAGTCCAAAATTTCAGGATGGGCAAGTTCCCAGCTGGCTGGCATGCTGTAGTACCTCTCCCCCTCCTCCTACCAAATATCCAGAGGGCACCAGGTTGGCAAACATCCATTTATGTAACCAGGAAAGTCATCAGAGAAAGGCTGAGTAGGGTATCTTGAGTTTAAATGTATCTCCATTGCCACCTATCTATCAGTTCCTTCCTAAAAAAAAAATTGATTTTCTCCTTAATAGGTTTTAAACAATTAGGGTGCAAAAACACCAAAAAACCCACGGAGCTTTTGATCTTTGGCACTCCTGTCTCTGTGGATGATATTCCTTGCTCAGTTTTGCTGTATTTTAGCTACATTTTGAGCTGCTTAAAAAGTCTTTTCTAGGGTAAGAAAGAGGCATATTAATAGATAAAGCTATATTAATAAGTGCATAAATAAATATATTTTGTTTGGAAATGTCAAGTAGCTACTTAGCTGTATTTTAAAGAACACAGATACACACGCTCATTTATATATAATACACACAAAGTTGCTTTTGTTATTATTGTCATCAGTCAAATGTGTGGCTGCTATTTATCAATGAGTTTTACTCCCCCAATGAACAATAAAATGTTGCTAGTTTTACACTTTTCTTTTCCCTTCTTGTTCTGTAATTTAGCAATAATTGTACATGAATTCTCTTCGGTCTGTGATTTGTTTATGCTCTGCACGCTTGCTCGTTTCTAGGGGTTCTGTATATACAGTATATTCTGGCAGCACTAAGAGAAAAAACACAAGAAGCTTTTGCTAACATTGGGCTTTACATTTTGTAAGAGGGAGCTGGATCTGGCCTCAGGACAGCCCCTGCATTGAACATCAGGAAGCGCTGAGCTGTCCAGGGCCGGCAATACTGGCCTACCTCGCAGGGTTGCTCTGAAGATAGCTAGGAAGCCCCTTGATGACTCCGTGAATTTCAGCACGATCCCAGTTAGCATCCCATCAAATGTTTATGTTCTCTGTTCCCTCTTTGGCACATTGTATTTGATAAACACCAGCCAGCTGGGTTTCTTTTTTCTGCTCGGGCCCCGGTTTGAATCCTTTTTAAAATCGGATCTCTGCCTGGCTCTGACCGTTAGTCATGAACAGTGGGGTATGAGAATAGTGGGATTGCCTTAAGGGTGCTTCTTACTTCTCGCTTGTTTTGAGCAGAAACCCAAGGTGAGGGGGGGTTGGCTCTTTCTGCGGGTATCCGAAGTCCCAGGTGGGGTTTTGCATCCAGCCCTGCAGCCCAGGGGCTTGGCGAGACCCGCCCGCCCGAGCCACAGCCCCCCAGGAAGGGCAGCGCTTGGGGGTCCTTCCGCCGCCCACGCTCTCCTCTGGGCCCGCTGTGTCGGGGGCACGGAGGCGGCTGATTGGGCCAGGCTGCTGTGGGGAGCTTGCAGCCCCAAGTGCCAGCAGGCGGCTGAGGCCGATGCAAACTCTGCTGCGGAGGAAGGAGAGAAGCCGGTTGGCACCTGTGTGCGCGCGTGTGCAAGTGCATGTGTGAAGCACAGCTGCTGGGACCTTTGGCAAAATAGTGTTGTTAATGGATATCTGTCTATCTTGCTTGTCCAGAGTAAACTTACAAACAACCGTTCAGTGCAGAAATCATTAAAGAAATGAGATATAAGAAAAAAAATAGGAACAGCCGTTAAAATCTTACAAAGAGAATCCCAGCCTAAATGTAGAGTGAGATAAATATATGGAAGGCAAGCAAAGAGCCTTCTAAATATGGGGTGGAGGGGTGGGGGGTTGAAAATGGGGGCCACCTCAGAATGGGCCCTGTCACAGATTTTTCCTGGTTTGGGTGGCTCCTGGAACAACTAGGCTGCCAGTAACTGACCTTACCTCTAGATAAGATCAGTCAGGACAAGCTAGTTGAACATTAAGATGTTCCTCACAGTTAGCCCCAAACTCCAGAGAAGTGGGATTTTGGAGAACAGCAGAAGTTGCCAGGAATTAGAATGAGAACAGTGGTGACTCGGTCATAAAGTGCACTGACTGACTCGGTCGTAAAGTGCACTGACTGTTAGCAAGCCGTGAGCTCAGCCCAGGAAAACAGGAAGGCTGAGAAAGAAGCTCAAGACGGCCCCACCTTGACGGTCTTCGGTACAAGCGGGAGGGGAGGGAGACGCTGCCAGGCCTTCAAGATGCTGCTCTTCTGGCCAAGATCAGGGCAGGAGGGGCCAGCCCTGCTTGTGGGGGCTGTCTCCTGACGCCTTCCCCCTCCCCCTTGGGAGTATTATTTGTTGGAAAGTGGGTGCTATCTGGGAAATGCTGGGAATGCCACGTGGGGTCACAGAGAACATTCAGCCTCCCTTTCCCCCAACATAGCCCTTTGGGTTGGGCCTAAGTATTCCAGAAGAACCCTCTAAGCCAGTGTTTCTCAACCTTGGCCACTTAAAGATGGGTGGGGAATTCTGGGAGTTGAAGTCCACCCATCTTCAAGTGGCCAAGGTTGAGAAACACTACTCTAAGTCATCTCCTGTCTCTCTGGGGGCCACCACGTATGTCCCCATGAGACAGAGCAGGGCTGATTCCCCCGCAAGACCCCCAGGGACCTTCCTGCTTTGCAGCCCAATGACAAGGGCTCGGTAAGACCTGCCCCGAGGGAGCCCTTAGTCTTGGGTGGGCACTCCGGGCCTTGCCTTCGCCTCCTTCCCCCCTCCATTCCCCAGGCAGGTGGAGGGCGGAGGGGCAGAGCTGGGAAGAGCGGGCCTTTGCGCATCAGAGGGTGCCCGTCTTGGGGCCGGGGGTGCTTCCTCGTGCCCTGAGGTGCGGTGCTGGGAGCTCTAATAGGATTAGTTCAGCACTCCATCAATTAATTCATTCATCACAGGTCAAAGGATGTGATTTTAAACGAGTGACTTAAAAAAAAACCGCTGCTGGCAGTGTGGAGCACGTCGTGTTTGGGGCATGGATGGCTGAAAATTATTAGGGGCGAGTTGCAGTATCCTTAAATAAAACTTAAATTATTATTAAGGCAATCAGTCCACTAGCAGAGGATGGATCTGCCCTAATTAGGAGAATTCAGCGGCCTCCAGTTTTTGTCTCCTCTGCCCCCCACCTGTGCTGAGGACCCCGAATCCAGCACCTAGGAAAGCCCTCCCCTCCAAGGCCTGAAATCCTGGTGGGAGGGAGCCAAGGTCGCTTGGCATCTGTTTGCTGCATCATTTCCTTGACTCACGCTCGACAAAGCACTGAGCTCCCTCCCACCAACTCTGAGAACATGCACTAAATGTGCGCGGTTTCTTCCTGAGGCTGCCCAGGTTGTGTTATTGTCAACAAGTCTCAACGGAGAGGCCTTCGGGGCCGGGTGTCTCTCTTGGAGGGCCTGCGGTCCTCTGCGCCGGCGGGCCCAGGCGAGAACGTAGCGTGGTCTTGAGGACGTAGAGCGGTCACGGCTTTGGGTTTTGCAAATCTGCCGACGGGTCTTGCAGAACGGCTTTCGCAGGCCTGCGAAGGGAGCTCGCTCGGGCTGCGGCCTTTTCCCTCGCAGTGATGGGGACGGTTTTCCAGCTGAGCTTTGGGGGCAGGGTTGGGGGTAGTTGGGATGGGCAACTGTTTCGTCCTGGTGCGAGACGGCATCGTGGCCTGGAACTGGGAAGCATCTGCTCAAGAGGATGTTCCAGTAGAAGAGAGGATGTTCTGCAGAGAGCTGAGAGTCTGACTTCCACGCAACCCCTGTGGCAGATTTCCATTTCTCCCCCCCCCACACACACACTTTTCTTCTGCCTGTTGTTAATCAGAAGGAGGTTCTGAGAAGAGGTTATAAACCCAGTGCGGTGGGAAGGCAGTGCTGTAATTACCTCTAACAGGAAAATAACTGGTATCGGCGTTAATGTCAGCCCTCCGCCGATTGTTCGCAAAGATTGCCAGAAGGGCTCGTCCACAGTGGCGGCCCGGGGCCGGGAGGGTGGCTGGGTCCTCCGCCCTTTGCTTCAGCAGGTGCCCCCCAAGCAGCCCCCTTCCTGCTCTCTGACAAGCTCGTCACCAGTGGGTCCCGCTCTGGCTTCTCCCACCAGGCCTGAAGGCAAATCAGTGGGGTTCTCTGATTTTTAGAAGCTGCTTGTGACAAATGGGCACGCAAGTTATTGTTTATTCTCTGTTTTCCCCTGTTGATGGTCTTTGCAGGGGGGCAAAGACTTTTATTTGTACTTTTCATCTAGGGCAGATGTGTTGGGGAGACCCACGTGGCACAGTAAAACTTCAGGGTGCAGGCCTTGCTCAGCTCTGGCGTTCCTGGTGATGGTCCCAGTGCAGGTTCTTTCCCTGGCTGAAATGGGAGTCTGGGGTCCTTCCATCTAGTTGAGTGGCCTCCCTGCTCCCATCCCGAGGTCAACAAATCGGGGCCTCCACCTCATTTTCCAAAGCAGAGTTTGCCCGTGGTATATTACATCAACAGGGAATGTTTTATCCTGGTTTCTTTGAGCAATCATAGATTACCTTCCTGTCTCTGGGTTGTTGCTGCTTCCAAATCCAGCCTGTTTTTCCTGTCCACAAGTTATAAGAAGGAAACCCTTTAAAAATCCTTCCGGAGGGGGTTTCTCTCCCCCCAGCTGCAGAAGGGAGTGGCAGATAACAGCTGGAAGCTCCTCCTCCTCCCTTCCAGAGATCAGCCTCGAGACAGGAGGAATCCTGGGGGTGGGGGGCCGGGGGCAGCCAGGTCAGTAATCTGGCACAGAGGGGGAGGAGGCAGAACTGGCAAGCAGAGCATCCGCTCTGCATCCACCGGGAAGGGCAGAAAAGGCCCTTCTGTGGCTGCGCAATTAGAGTCGTGTTTTCGCAGCTCTGGCCCTTGCTGGGCAAAGGTCTTTCCTCCAGCCAAACGCATTTCTTAAAATTGGAGGAAAGAGCCAAGGTGGGCACGCACGTCTACGCCAAGGCAGCTGCTGTTACAGAGGGAGGGGAAGTTGAGCTCCACCCGTGTCTAAGCGATGCAGAGATCGAAGGGGAAGGTCTGAGAAGGGTTTTAGGGGTGTTCAGTCCACGGTGTTTTTAGATCTTTCCGTTTAATCCCCGAAGTCTTCTCTGAGCAGCTCCTCACTTTCTTGGGGGCGTGCAGGGAGCCTGTGGATGCACCTTCCTGCCTTTCCTCCCACCCCCCACTGGTGTTCTTTAGCTCTGTTTCACTCTCTGGCAACTGATCCTCCCTGCTTGGTTCTGGGTTTCCCTTGTTGCTAATGCCCCAGTGTGGCCAAGGGGTGCCCTGTGCCCTGCCGCCTGGCTTGGACTGCCAGGGTGCATTTAACGTCAGGGGCCAGCCTCTCGGCCTCCTGCACCGGAGATACCAAGCAAAGCACACAAGCAATCATTTTGCCCACCTCTTTTGTGAAAAATGGGCATGATTTTAAGGTGGGCCAGAGCTCTGATGGACATTCGGGGGAACATTGGGGTATTGCTTTGTTCCTGAAGCGTAGAGGAGCACACTCACTGTATGCAGCTTTTGAGGAAGAGTTTTTCTTTTCATTCATTTCGGCCTTTTTGAGAGGGTTGACATTTGTTTTCTTTGGTGGAAAGGTGTAAACCAGTGTTGTCCAAACTTGGCCACTTTAAGATGAGTGGACTTCAACTCCCAGAATTCCCCAGCCAGCATGGGGGAATGGTTAGGGTTAGCATGGCTGGCTGGGGAATTCTGGGAGTTGAAGTCCACTCATCTTAAAGTGGCCAGTTTGGACAACACTGGTGTAAACTGTTGGCTGCTGTCAAGAAATAATCGAGAAATGCAAAATGCTGGTCAAACTATCACTCCTGCTATCAACTGGGCACATATGTGTACACAGCCTCGTTTCCTTTGGCAAACAACCCAACTGCAAATAGCCCTGGGCCATTTTGCTGGCTGGGAGATGGCGCTTTCAGACCCCCACGGAAGCCACAATGATCCAGCCTTTCTCCAGTTTCTCCTTCTATTTCCCAGACACCTCAGGGGGCAGGCAAAGGGTCAGTGGGGCTGAGAGACCATTCCCCCCAACCGCAGGGCCCTCCCAGCCAAGATTTCTGGCCCAGAGGTCAGTCGTGACCGGCGACCGTGGCCTCGGGGTTCACAGAGCAGCCCTTCTCCGCCTGAAGCTTCTCCTTCGTGTGCCTCTTCCGAAACCGACTGGAGAGGCAGTAGCTTCTCGTGCAGAGAAAGAAAGGCTGGGTGGGCCCCACGTGGCCAGCTCCCCAGACAGGAGGGACTTGTTTGTGGCTCGCGGTGGTGTACAGGCCCAGCCAGGATGGTTAATTTATGGCCAGTGTCTCAGGCCAACCAAGCCATTGGGTTAATGAGGCTGAGTCTGGCTCAAGGAGCCAGGGTTTAGCAAGGGGCACAAACCTAGCCGTTGCAAAGGTCCTGCAGACTGACCGAGCTGGTTCTCACTGTCCAGTCCCCCCCACCCCCCGTCCAGAAGGCCAGTTCGTGATGGCAAGGGGGCTTCTCCCAGGAAGCTGTGTAAGATAATGGCAGCTCTGGGGCCATGCAGGGAGGTGCAAGAGAATCTGCAGCTCCCAGAAGGAAGGCGATTCAAAGACATCCTCAGCCAGCAAACTCACTGGGCTCAGCCTGATCCACCTCGCAGGGCTGTTGCGAGGAGGGAAATGAGCAGGGAAGACAAAGCCCATCTGTGCCAATTGCCTGGCTGCTGAGAGGCAAGAGGTCGCACAGAGAGGCTTGATGTAATAAGCGTCAGCCGGGGAAGTTGCCGACTCTGCATCTTGGGAACGGTGCGCGGAAGTTTTGGTTATAACAGGCTTGCAAAGTACTTTTAATGTTCTGGCTTTCCATTATCCTGTTTTGGGAGCCGGGTGCCACAAGGAAAATAAGCAGCTAATGAGCATCCACGCATCTTAAAGTTGCTGAGGCTGAGAAACACTGCCGTGGCGGGTGGCCTGCGCATCTGGGCTTGGTTTGCGGTCGGCACTCATAGAAAGTCCAAGGAGCACCTTTCTGTCAAAACTTTGCAGGAGAGAAGGAACCTTGGCACTGCCCTTAATGGGTAGACTTCGTCTGTTGTCACTTACACTGCGTATAATGATGCACGCTGCACAGGTTTTGGGGCAGAGCCCTGCAGTAAGGCGGGTGTGTGGGCATAATGTTGCACCCCCACCCAGACAGAGCCTTTGGAAAGACAGAGAGGAGCAAAGGGGCCCGGAGATGCCGCCCGGGGGTCGAGGGGGACGAGTTGGGCATAATTTATTTCTGAGCTACAAGTGTGATGTCCAGCCAGGTTTTATGAGTTTGTGTTAATTGTTCCTTTTTTCTCGGCTATTGATTAGCGATCTCTTGATCTGGTAATTATCGGTTGTCATTTTGTTATGTCTGTTTTACAATATTAGTTGGAAAGTGCTTGGCGCCCGTGATCAAAGCCCATGCAAATGCTGCAAATTAGGAAAAGTCAATGAATGGGCTTGGCAGAACACAGCTGCTTTCCACATGTCTTTCTCCCCCGTCCAGTAACCTCCTTTTCTGGTTTGGTTTCGATTGGATTCGATTTGGTGGAGAAAGCCCGGGCAGGTGACCTCTTGCAGAGCTCCCGTATCAGAGCTGCCTTTGGGAGGCCGTGCGCTGAGCTGGACGTGCAGCTATAGGAAATCTATAGTTTACTTTCAGTCGTTCCCAGAAGAGCTGATTGCGAGGCGTTCCTACAAGTTCCCTCCTTGCAGGGCTTGTCCAAATGGATGGCAGCTGTCCTCTTTCAAGGAGGGTCTTGTCTTCCCAAATTAGCAGGTTGGGCAACCCGGCCGGGCCGGGCAGAGCGGCTGGTCTGTGCTCAGAGGCCTGCTTTCATGGTGGTTCTTGGAAAGGGACTCAGATCAGTCCAGCTCGGAAGCAGGGGGCTGGGGGTGGCTGGGGGCTGCGGCGAGTGCCCTCGCCAGAAAGGGAGAGCCTCCCCCATCAGGAACAGTGGTGGATGGGAATTCTGGGAGTTGTAGTCCCTGAACACCGCTGGAAGGAACCAGGTTGGTGAAACTTCATTGGAAAATCATCCTTTGTGGGACAGGAGAGCATCCTGCAGGGAGGGTAGCTGATCGTTCTGTGGATTTGGGAAGAGAGACGCACGGGGCGCGGGCTGAAGTCTGGCTTGACCGCAGGGAACTCAGCTCATCTCGGCCATTTCGGAGGGAGGTGGAGATGGGGCACGTGAAGACGGAGGGTGAAGAAGAGAGTGCCAGCGATGGGAATTCCTGTCTCTCTGAAGTAGGATAAGAAGCAGGGAGGTGACCTAGAGGCTCTTGAGTCACGGGAAAGTTACTGTGAAAATGCGAGCTGCTTTTTGGAAAAAACAAATGGGGCCAAGTTGCCCTCCTGGCTCGGCCAGCCCCTGCAGCGACCGGGAGGGAGTGGGCCTGCCCCAGCCCACCAGCCATCCTGCCCCGTTTCTGCCAAGGCCAGGGGAAGGGAGCCAGGGAAAGGGGCCGATGTTACTAGCAGCATCAAGGAAGTGGGGCAGTTGGAGGAGGGAGAGGAAGCATCAAAGGGCAGGTGGCTGCAAGGACGTCGATCCAAGGCAGCGCAGTTAGGAAAGGTGCGTGGGAAGAGAGATATTCTCTCTCTCTTCGGCTAAAAACACTCTCTAGGGCTCCAGTTGCAACCCCTCTCTCAGCTTAATTTCGTCAGGTATTGTTGTTCCGTCAAGGACTTTTGTAGGGCTCAGCCGGGAAGAGGAGGGGGCGCTGACCTTTCGGGACGAATCCAGCCTGAAACTGGCTCCGCCTCGATTTCCTCGACTGCTGCGTCGTGCTGCTTCGGTTGGATCTTCTCATCTCAGGGCAATTCATCCCGTCACACGGGGGCTTAAATATCGGAGGCATCATGTTCTGCTATTGGATTAGGACCAGGGCCTAATGCAAAGCTTGTTGGGGGAGGCCCTAATAGAGCAGTGCTGAGAAACCGCCGCAGAAGCTGAACGGCTAAATAGCTGGGATCTAATATCTTGCAAGGTGATCTTTCCTTGTGCCAAGCCTTGAGGCTGAGCTCCCAGACAGTTTGTGTGAAAGCCAGCAATGATGCTGGTGGGGAACGAAAATCGGGGGGGGGGGGGATGAAGAGACCTTCCTGGGTTCAGGAGGGAAAATGTATTGTATTGTAACGGAGAAGCTTCCCTGCCTCCGGAAGAGGAGAACCCGGAGAAGTCTGGAGAAAAGGAAAGAAGGGAGCATGTTTTTGACTCCTTTTGGGAGCTGGGAGATGAAAAGTTGCTCAAGGGCAGGACGTGCCCCGTGAAGCAGGCGGAAAAGCAGCGCTGATATTCTTTGGGGTCGGGACAGGTTTTGGGCAAGGAAGGGGAAGGAGAAGCCTGGAGGAGGCCCCTCGGGTGGCTTGGAGCCTGGGAGGTGACACTTGATAAAGGCATTCATTATTGGGGGATTAAAATTCAGGCTGGGGGCACTCCAAATTCTGCTCCGAGGAACACTTTTTTGCCTAGTTTGTGCGCACAGGCGTCTCTCTCACACATCCTGTCTATCATATTTCTTTGGACTCGGAACACGGAGTCCAAGGGTGGTCAAAAAGATGGCCGACGCAACAGCACGCCCAAAGCTCCACGTGGGTTTTATGTGGCGCTCTTGGGTTGGCTTCTCGATTTTTTTGACCTCACCTTGCGGAGACCCCTGAAGGAGTTGTTCAAGATATGGAAGGACCGTGACAGCTGACCTTCTTCAACCATCTCTTGCCTTCTGGAGAGGTCTTCCAAAGGCATTACCTGCCCATGTGCAAGGATATATTTTGTAGCAAAGAAACATGTTTAAAGCAGAATTTTCTTGTGCTACCTGCTGATGCTGAGTCTAGTATCCTCCAGCTGGTCAGTCGGTTGTAGCCAGCAGGAATGTTAGTCCGGAAACCAAGGGGAGGTGTCAGGTGCCCACGCCCTGTGTGGCCCTTCTGTTGTCTCAGCAAGGCAATCTTGGGATTCACCTTCTCTTCTGGACCAGTGGGAAGGAAGGCACCTTTATTTAGATCAGTGTTTTTCAAACTCGGCCACTTTAAGATGGGTGGACTTCAGCTCCCAGAATCCCCCAGCCAGCAGCTAAAGGAGAGCAAGGGAAGGAAAAGGTTCCTTGATGCCTGCCGGTTAAGAGGGAGGGAAGGGGGGATTCTTCTCCCCTTACTCTTGTACTGCCAAAGGGTTGGCCAGGCAGCCAACTCAGCGAGGGCAGGGCTTTCTGCCCGGCAATTACGTCAAGTGGTTTTGTAGAGTTGTGATCTGGCCAGCTTTGAATACTTACCCAGAGTAATTACAGAGTGAAACCCACGAAAGGAGCAAAGCTTTGCACCCTCTCTTGGGCAGAGCCCCCGCAGGAAGCCAGGCCAGAGGCTGCCCCAGTGCAACCGGCGGATGCTTTCTCTTGTCCCGAGGGCCCTCACGCTGCAGCCGGAGACAGGTCCGCCAAGTCGGAGAGGCCCCTTTGGCCCCCTCAAAGCGACCGGGGCCATTTTTGGCCTCCGGCAGCCGGATGCCATGGATAAATCTCCACTGGAGTGTGCCACAGCGGCAGGCTCTGAGTTTCCCTGATAAGCCCAGCACATGTCCTCTATCAGCTTCTCAGGGCTGGCATGGAAGTGGCCGTCCCCGGCCAGAAACGCGGGCAGCAAGATAGCCTTCCTTCGCCTGGGTGTAGCTGAAGGGCAGGAGACGGAGCGGCGGAGCAGAGCATAAATCTAAGCAGCAGGTGGCCCAGATAAGCAATGCGAGCAGGGAACAGCCAGCCAGAGGTGGTCCCTCCCCGCAGCTGACGGGCCAAGGATCGTGACTTGCAGTCAGGACACGGATAGGAATAAGCCCGTGGAAGATACGCGATGGGGAGGTTTCCTGGAAAAGAAATAATAAAATGAAGGCAGGAGGGGCAAGGTAGGCACCGAGACCCCCGGCAGATTTTGCGGCAGATGCAAAGGCTGCGTCTTTGTCAGGATGGACCAGAGGCAGGGCCACACTCGCCCAGCAGCCTGGTTGGGTGAGCCAGAAGGGACGGGGCAGGGCATGGGGCAGACAGAACTCTTCCTCCGTCGGAGGCCTTCAGACCTTTGGCTTTAGGACTCCGAGATCCACCTGGCGAAGCTGGCTGTGGAAGTAGTTCAGAATTACCCCTGAACGAGAGGAGGAACTGAGCCCGTGTTGCCTTTCGGGGAGAGATGCTTTCATGGCGCTTGTGCTTTGGCACTGCGGGGAGGCCCTGACGGAATCAGATGAGGCCCAGCCCGTTCTTTGCAGAAAGTGCCGTGCAATCGCCGTGGCGGCACCCAGGTTGCACACACGGCTGCCCCAGAGACCTCCTGGCTGAGACAGGGTCTCTCTTGCTCGGGGCTGCCAGGAAGGGGAGTCAGAGGACACCCGTTTGGAGAAGACTGCCTTCGGACCGAGGGCGCTGCTGGATTCGGGCCCCCTTCTCTGGTGCACAGACTGCTTCAGGAGCAGCGCCAGGACCCAGTCTCTGGGTGGCCCCCTTTCAAAGACAGCCTCTGCTGGCGAGTCCGGCCCACCGTCCTGCTGGCGCCAGGTGGCTCTCCTTTCCACGCTGGGAACTGACCCCCCTGCTCAAGGATGGGCCCCAGGATGGGCCCCGACCCTTTGGGTCTCCTGAGCGTCTCTGGATGCCAGACACCTGCAAAAATCCATTGCTGGCTGCGCACTTGCGTTATTGGACGTGGGAATCCGTGATTGGGCCTTTGATAGTGTTCAGTAATCCGCTGGCATCTGGTGGTTGATCTTGTGCAAGGCCTGACCATCAGCTGGGTATTCGCAGGCCGCGGAGATGTCGCTGCCGGCCTTTGATGTTTCGCACCTGCGCTTTGCTTCCTGGGGTCCTCCAGGGGTTGAAGCGCTTCAGCTCGCGAGAGCGGTTGCTTTGCCCGTGCAGCCAGTGCCAGGGTCTCTGCCTGGGATGAGCCTTTCCCCTCTCCCCCCACTTCCCCCAGCCCCTCTCTCTGCAGTTGCTCTGCCCAGATGGCTTGCTATGTGCCGGATGGGCGCGCCAGACACCCGCATTATCACGGCATGTTCCTTGGCTGCATGCCTGCAGCAGCCATGAGCAGAGCTGCGATCGATTGCGTGGTCTTCCCTGGTAGAGCTGCCATCGAGACCGGCAGGCAGAAGGGGAGAGCAGGCCGTTCCCGGCTGTGGGGTGGCGAGGAAGCCTGGCTGCCTCCTGCACCGGGTATGGTGGGGGCTGAGCCGGAGCAGAGGGGAATCCAGGGGGACAGTGGACTCTGATCATCTCCTACCATAGGTATACTAGCTGTAGTAACGTGTGATTGATTCAGGAAGATGGGGGCCTCTGCAAAGCCACTCTTTGCCCTGGAATTGCAACAGCAAGCGTTGCAGGAATGGGGAAGATGCATGGCAAGCGGTGGAAGGTCTAGAGCCCTCCTGAAATGCTCAGATTCTGAAAGCAGAGAAAGGTTTTCTTGTCAGGGATGATGGGAGTTGCAGTTGACTGATACTCAGAGGGCCACAGGTTCCCCATCCGGTCCTAGCCTGCCCTCTCAGTGCTTTTGGGGTGCACGTTTCTTCTGCTTTGGTCAACAGCCATTTATTGGATCGCCTGTGGGGACTCGAGTCCGCTTCTAGGAGACCAGGCCCCAGAGTTCTGAAAAACGGAGATTTCCACCACCGCCACCCTTTTGGAACAACTGATATGCCACAAGCATATGGAGGCCAGTTGGCAGAGGAACATGTGGTTGGGCTTACAACAGCTGTGGTCCCGCTTGTAGAACTCCCCTCTCCGCTGCTGAATTCCAATTGGCTCTTTGCAGCTTCCGTATCGTTTTTACTCTTTGTGTATCTGTTTGTGATCCGCTTTGTTGACATGGCTTCCTAACGGCAGGATGTGTACAGTTTGCAATCTATGCTGGTAAAGCAAATACAGATGAAATTAACAGTACTGTGCAGCAAGCGCAGGGCAAAGGATCTTAGAGAGGTCTTAGCATGTGGCCCCTCAGGATAAGAGCCGTCTTTTTTAAACACGCCCTAAGCCGGAGATCAGTCGCGAAGGCGGCTGGACTGCCGAATGATGAAGGTTTGGATGGATGAATCCGAGCAGAGAGAGTGGAGACAGCAGAACAGGTAGATGCGCTCGGGGATAAGTGCAAAATTTGGACAGAACCCCGTGCCTTAACTGGCCTTTGCTTTCTTTTCTTCTGCGATTACAAATTACATCGCTGGGTTCTGAATCTGCAGGCTATTACTAAAATTGGCTTAAAGACGGGTAAATACTTAAAATATAGCCAAGGAAGGATGGGACAGTTTAGGACCTTCCTTCCAAGTCAGGTAACTGGAAAGCGTTGTCAAAATTCGGTTCTTCAAACCCGCCAAAGAAAAGCCTTGACGTCAATTTGGCGGCTGCTTCCCTCGTTTTCTGACATTCTTGGGGGGGGTCATTTGGCCGGGAGAAGCCATGGCTTTAGCTCCTCCATAGAGTAGAGGGTTGAAGACACGAGGACACAGATGGGAAGGGAAGGAGGTCAGCGTTGCTCCCCGTTCCAGATAGCGGGCCAGTCAGATAATTAGCAGTTGACAGTTTATGGGACTGTAGCACAAAGAATGTTTAAAGTGGACGTACAAAGCGATCCAGGAAGCCGCAATTATCAATGATAATTTAGTACGTTATTCAAAGACAGAAAGGCACGGAGTTCAGAGATTGGCAGAGGACCTGGGAGATGTCTTCAAAAAGTGATTCCCTGTATCCGTTGTTCAGCTGTAGGAGCAGGTAGGGAAGAACAAAGGCTCTTGCTGCAGAAGGTCAGAATTTTGGAAGTTTTCTGCCAAACCAAACAGGGAGAGAAATGTAGCATTCACAGAGAGACACACACACGTGCCAAGGGGGGGCACCTTTTCTTTCCGTTTCATTTGGGGATGGAGAAATTAATATAGAAATGTTTCTGGCTTGCAGACCAAAAGTGTGGGCCTGGGGGCAGTTACCTTTTCTTTGCGGCTTCTGCGCAGAAGTTCTGATCTCGGCCGGGCTGCTTCGGGGATCCAAAAGGCCGGGTTTCCGAAGCCTAGGAAGGCAACCTGCTGGAAGTAGATTGGATCAGCTCCTGCAAGGCCCAACAGCCTCCTTGGGGCTGCGCTGCAGGTGCAACGCAGTGGACAACCCAGAGGTCACCCTGGCTGGGTGCTGCAAGAGGGCTCAGAGGAGAAGCAAAAGCTGGCAAGTGAGGAGGGGATCAGGGCCGGGCCAGGCGACTCCAGCGATGGAGGGGGGTGGAAAGAAGAGGAGAAGGAGCAGGAGAGAGAGAGTTTGGGGCGGGGGGGGTCCTTCTCCTGTATAAGAGGTTTCTGCTGGTATTGCTAGTCCAGGTCGTCCTACCTAGGAGAAATGAGGGATAAGAAAGACAGGCAGGATTCAGGAAGGAGTCGAAAAAGCTGAGCCCAGAGGCTGGGCTGGCTTACAGCTCCCCAAGGGCCGAGGGCCCAGAAAACGTTTTCCAGACCCTCCAATGGGGGGGGGCCCTGGGAAGGGGAGATGAAAGTGTGTGTCTGGTGCTCACATTAAGAAGAGGAATGGCCCAGGGAAACCTCATCGTTCTGATCGCGTGACCGTGGGCAGCGATCCTGACTTCGCCTGCCCTTGTTCCGTCAAGACCCAACGGGCAGCGTTGAGGGGCGTCTGCACAGCCGTAGTGGGGAGAGGTCATCCTGGTGGCCTTTTAATACGATGGGTTGCGACTGGAATCGCTGGACACGGGGGTCATGGAAGGGGCTAGTGATGGTGCCCCACTTTTCTTCAAACTGGGGTTCTCCCCCACTGGACATGCCTGCCAGATTCTCCTAGCACATTCACTAAGGAATGGTTCCTGCAGTTGGTGTTTTTGATGTCTTAGTTTCACTGTAGTGATAAATTTGCACAGCCAAATTGGGGCATGGTTTACAAAGGAAGCAAGTGACCCAGCAGACCCCCTTCCTGGCACCTTCCTTCTCGTTTTCACTCTGGTCCCCGGACCCTTGCGATTGCATCTTCCTAGGAGTGTCCTCAATTTCCGGCTCCTAAGGGCCCCGGGTCAGCCAGCGTGCCCACCTCCCCCAGCTGGCTAATGGAAGGGCGCAAATCAATGCTGCCCACCTTCGTTTTGCCTCACTGTTCATTCGGGCCAAAAGATGAGAATAGCTGTGGTGCAGGAAAGAGGTTGACCCACTCCTCAGATCCGTTGGGAAGGACGGGGAAGCTCCGAGACCCTGGAGCACCTCAATTTCTGGGGTGCAGCCGGAAGAGGAACCCACAGCCTCCCGCAACAGGCAGCGGACCTCACGGCTCTTCTCTGGAGGAGCAGGGAGCTGCTGGGCCCCTGAACCCAGGCGGGGGCCCTGTCTGGTGCGCCAGGCAGTGGCCCCAGCCTCGGAGCAAGGCCACCCCACTCGTGGAAGGGGCCTTGCTCACTCGATGAAGGCACACAGACAGCTGCTCGGCATTGATCTGAGCGCAGTGAAAGGGCCACCTGAAGCCCTTTGGTGTTAGTGTGGCACGACTGACTGAGTCAGCTGTTCCCAGCAACTGACTCACTCCCTGCATGAGCAGGGCAAGATCGGGGCTGATCTGGTGAGGGGGGCTATTTTGGAAGCCCGCTCAGCTGCCTTGCCTGAAAGGACTCTGAAGGGCTCTCAAGTCCTGATTCCACCACCCCCCACCCCAGCCTTGGCACAACAACAACAAAGTATAAACATCTACAGTAGGTCGGTGAATAGAAGTGCCATTGTACAGACCACGCTAGTGACTTCCTTCTAGCATCTTCATCGCATCATCCCAAAGTGACAGAAAGCCTGCACCTTCCAGGTGGCTGGGTTACAATTCCCATCTCATCCAGCCGCGTGGCCATCAAGGATGATGGGCATTGGAATTTGGCAGGTTCGCTGCCCCAGGCCACTGCTCCGAACCTCAGGATCCAAGAAGAGCAGGGCAGGGAAGCCTTTGGGCATGGGGGGGCAGTTTGAAAGGTACTAGTAGGCCCCTTCCCCAAAGGGCTGCTGTGACAGATGCAGCCAGTCCAAAGCCCTCGCTGGCTGGACGGTAAACCAGCATAACCCCAAGACATTCCCCCCAGCCATCTTCCCTTGGCTCTTCTGTTTTGGGCGGGCAGCCTTCCGGACAGGACAGGCGTTGCAGCTGCCCCTGCCCCCTGCCAATCGTTTTTATTTTCGAAGGATGTCTGGAAGGTTTGGCGGCAGGCCGGTGTCTCATGTCGTCTCTCGTTTCTTCCTAAGCGACTCTGAGAGGAATTCAGCAAGTCGAGTGGGACAAGGCAAGAGAGGTGTCTGTAGGACCCCTGGACTTGCAGACCCTCAGTGGGTCGGGCCCCCTCCCCCTTTGCCGGACCTTGGCCTCCCGGGAGCCTGATCTCATTTTGCTAGAGGCTCCTTTGCCAAGCAGCAACCTTCCTTCTTGCAAGTCTCCGAGGAGAAAAGTTATATTTAGAGATTTTTAACAGCTCTTTTTGGTGTGTTATTTATTTATTTGCGAAAGGGAGGGGTGAGAAACTGCACTGCATCCCTGAGTGTGTGTTTACCCCAAAGAAGCGCTGCTGCCCAGCCTCCCTGAGCACAGGAGCGTCCTCCTTCCCTGATCCTTGGGAGTTGGCATCTCTACCTGCGGGGCGAGTGCACACGGCGCGCTGAGCAATCTGGCCACTATACTTTGTAAGCCAGGGCTTGTAAGCTCAGGGATGTTGCAGGAGCCCCGCCAGTTGTGGTGAATCAAGTGAAGTGTGTTTGGGAAACCACGGCTTAAGCGTGACGTGTGAACCAAGTCAGCCGGCTGGCCCCAGCGTGGCGTACAGAGGCTCTTGGTCTCCTCCTCGTGGGCATCCTGGGAAGTAGCAATAGGGCCTCCACAGCGAAGATAAGGGCAAGTCGCTTGTGGAAGCCCTGGTGGGCAGGGGAGGGACGTGGCAGGACCTGTGTGCGGCTCTCGTTTTTGCAGCGTGGAGGGGCCGCAGGCAGGCTGACGTCCAGGGCGACCTGGAGGGTTTCTGGCAGCCTCTGAAGAATAGAGCAGCCCAGCAGGAAATGGCATTTGTGAACACATTCACGGGTCAAGTCAGCTTCTGCCAGGGGCTGGCAGGGAGAAGGTCTGGCCTGCCAGCCGCGTTTGCAAGGGAGCTGGGTCTCCCAAGAGGGAGCTTTTCGGCTGCCTGTTTTCACTTCCCTGGCTTGGGAGGGAGAATTGAAAATGCCACCCGGATTTTTGCCTGTATTCCTTGAGAAATGGGTGGCAAAGAGGAGGTTCGGGGGTGCAGCAAAGCCAAGATGGTGCCCATGATGGTGCGATAGAAGCCCCGCCCCTTTTTTGGGCGTGCCACAAAGCTGGAATAAGTGAGCAGGCCCCACAAGCGAGGGATCAGCGTGGCTTGTGCAAAGCGTGGCCTCGTCTGCCTGCCTGCCTGCCGGCCTCAGGCTGCCAGCAAGTGTGCCGGCCGCTGAACTGGCCTCTTCCAGCCTTGTCCGCACGGAGGCCCTGCCTGGCATTTACCTTGAGGCTCTTCTGAGACCAGATTGAACTCATTTTGGGGGGGGGGAAGCAGCACAGCTTTTCAGCGTGTTTTTGTTTGTTTGATCTTTGCCACTGTCTCAGGGGCTGCTTTAATCTCTTTTAATGGGTATATTTTTAACTCGTTCTGCTGCTTTTGCTGTAAATTACCCAGAGAACCTGGAGGCGTAAAAATACTTGAAGTAGATAAATAATATAACACGGAAATGATGGAGCAGCCAGTGGCTGCGCCTGACGAATGGGGGGGGGGGGGGAATGAAGCGGATTAGCTGCTGGGAGGGTTCGATCCTGTTGGCTGGATGTTGCTGGGCCCTCCTGGCATGCGGCGCGTCTGGCCCCTGCCCGGGAGGTGCCGGGCCCCGGAAGATCTCCGTGATGTCAGCAGCAGCCAGGCTGCTCCGAGGCGACAGGCAGCTGCCGCAGCTGAAAGCTGCAGAAAAGGGGGTGGGGGGAGCACGGGAAGAGGCTGCACCCACAGAAAAGCCGGGCCTGTGAGCAGGGAACATGAGAGGGGCCCCCCAAGCAGCAGGGAGGAATGTGACCAGGAGTGTTCAGACACGTGGGCAGCGCGACCTTCTCCTCTTGATTTGGGAAAGGATCAGAAGCTGGCCAGGGTCTATCCTTCCCGTTCCCTAGTGGTCCATGGCCACTAGGTCAGCTGCCCCTGGCCTGGGTCCTCCCGAGGCATTGGCTGACAGCTGCCATCATCCAGCAGAAGAGTCTCTGTAGTTCGGGGTTGAACGGTGGGTCCTTGCTGCTGTGCGAGCTGCCTGCAGACCTTTCATGACCCGACTAAGTCACCCCATCAGTGCGAGGGCATGTGGGTTTTGCTCCCTGTTTATATACAGCTCCCATCATCCACAGCCAGCAGGCCCACTGGGATTTGGTCCAGCTGGAGGACTTGCTGATCTAATGTGACCTCTCCTTGGCGGGCGAGGGTGTCCTTGGCCCTTGCAGATGGGAGCTCAGTGGCCGGCTCCACCTCCAGGGCTGTGCAGGTGAGCCAAGAGGGCACCTGCTCAGTCATTCCGATGAGATACATGACCTTGGGAAGGGCGTGAGAGGATATTAGGGATAAACTGAGATGCAAGAGAGTTCCTGCAGCCTCCACGACCTGTTTCTGTCTCCATCCCCTTCATAACACGTGGCACGCTGCAAATCCGCATCTTGAATGGCAGTTTAATGGCAGCTATCGGGGAGGGGTACAGGTGTGGCTAAAGCGGGGGGAGATGTGCAGGTTGCCCCTCCCCATCTCAGCAAGAGGGTGGGCTTCCCAGCCCCCCTTTGCTCAGCTGAACCGGATTCTCTGCTCGGGGGAGGTTGGCCCCCCAGCTCTGCCCCTGGTCCTGGAGCGTCTCGATGCGGCTCCTGAGCGCCTTCCAGACCAGGCGACCCAGGAGGCAGCGCTGTCTCTCGGGTTTGGGAGAAAGGCGGGGAGCCTCTGTTCAGAAAGGGTGTCTAAATGCACATGGAGGAGGAGGCCTGACAGGACTGGGGCGCACCCAGACCTTTCCTCCATGGCATCTTGGGCCTGTCTGCACGGGCCTGGTGGTCAGACTGACAGACACACTCAGTTGGCAGGTGACGGTCGCAAGCAATTTTGTCAAAATGAGATGGAAGACATCTGAGATGGGCTTTCCCCTCCCTTTGGAGAAAACGGAGGCAGCTGAATGGCTGATCTCAGTAGTGCTTGCTGTGCCCTCAAATCGAGCCGAGTTTCAGCCTGGCACCGCAATGGACAACAAGGAGAGGCAACTGCTGGGCATTCACGTCACTGTATGTGAAGAAAAGGACAGCATCTTTCTGACCCAGGAATGCTTGGAGATGCTTAGATTTCCTTTCCCCATCAGGAGATGGAAAGCCCAGTCCAGGTTTGCAGCTGAACCGAAGAGCCTCCAGCCCCAAAATCAGGGGGTCGGCTTGCCGCAGAAGAGAGGATGAGGATGGCTCCCTTCTGATTGAGCAATGCAACAAACCCTCGATTTCATAGACCCACTAGGGGACTTCAGATGCAACACACAAAATCTGTCTGTACCCAGTATGTCCCTCTATATATGCAAAATGCATAAAATACTCATGCATAACATCCCATTCAGATTTAACAGACATTTGGTTTTAACAGACACCCTTCCCCCACTATTAGTCCATTAAATTGAAAGGTTACTATAATTCTTGGGATGCTGATTTTTGTTCTTTCCAGAACTGGGCAACGAACTTGCCCGCTCCCTCTGGGATCTGAACCCTCATTGGAGGCCTATGCTCTTCCTCCTCTAGGTTCCTTTTCACTGAATGCAGCACAAGCAAATTTAGTCCGTTCCCCGCCGCCGCCGCTGCCACCCCAGTCTTGTTGCTGATGCCAGGTACCTGGGCAGCCTCCCTGCCTCTGCTTTGCCCGCCAGCCCCCGCCATTCAAGCCCAAGGCCTGGACCCCAACCCTGACCTTTCTCCCTTCCACAGCACCGCTGCACTGCCTCTCCCAGCCCAGTTGCTGGGCAGACTTAAACCTGGAAGCATTTTGCATCTCTTTCTCTGAAGAGTCGGTGCCCAAGTCTCCCCCTCCTCCTGCCTTCCCTTTAAGAAGATAGAGATTGTTCAGAGACAAGGAGAGAGAAATTGTGTCCAATTGCAAGGCGTGCAAATGATGCCGAGAGACACTCAGACATACGGCAGACGTTGTTGAAAAGAGAGGATGGGAGACGCTCTGGAGAGCTGCTGGCTGAGGAGCCCAACCAAGTGAAAAGTAACTTGGGGAAAAAAGCATGGCCCCTCCGAAGAAGCTGCCGGATGAGGCTTAATTCGTGGGGCCAAGAATGGGGCAAAGCCACGCAGGAGCTCCCAACACAGGTACCTTCAGAGACGGGCTTCAGGCTTCTCCAAATGGCTGACTTCCATCTTAGATAAGCAAAGGAAGGTCTACTCCGTTAACTCGGAAGGGAGCGCACCACGTGGGCTCGTGCTCCGTGGCTCAGGGAGGAATGAACCCAGCTCCGAGGCCTGGGGGCGCGTGGGCCGGCTCGTGTGCTTGGTCAGCCTTCTTTCCATCCTCCAGGTGGTCAGTCTCAGGCTGCTGGCCAGAGGTGGGAAGAGCCCCGGCGGACGGGCAAGGGCCCCATGTCGAGGCTTACAGTATTGGTATTTCATCAGAACCATTCGGACCTTTAAGGCTGGCTGATGGGAGTTGGAATTCAGCACGTCTGGGAGGCAGAAGGTTGCTGACGTTTCTCCTGGCCACCTTCCCAATTGCTTGGCTCCGTGTTCAGCTCGTTGGGTTTGCCCCCTCCCCTCCCCACCTGCCGAGCCACCTAACCGCCACGTCTTCCCTTGAGTACAAGGAAGTTGGGATGGAGGTTTTACAACCTGACTTCCAGGGATGGGTTGCAAAGCTGGGAATATGAGCAATCACGGTTGCTGTTGTAGTGCTGCAACAGCCTTTTGTGAGGATTCTGGCCTTGGGAGGTTTTTGTGTAACCTGAAATTCTGTTGCACCCTCTGATGGGTCCACTCCTGATGTTCTGGTTTGTGGGGAAAAGAAAGAAGCTCTTAATACACCCGAACCAGCAGACAAGAGTTATGATTTCTCTCCAAGCCGAAATTGAAAACTGGGAGCCGCTCTCTCCTGCCAAACCATGGTTTGACATGGCTTGCTATCTTTATGAGGCTGAGCAGAGGTCCTGGAGGCTCTTAGGAATATTCAGTCTAAATAAAGCTTGAAGTGCTAATTGTTACCAGTTTGAAGGCTTGGAGGGTGCATCTGATCTCCTAGCCCTGTTTGGCACCCACTCGGCCAAACACCATCGGTGCTTATGACTCCTCCCTCCCTCCCTCCCTCCTTCCTTCCTTCCTTCCCTCCTTCCTTCCTTCCTTCCCTCCCTCCCTCCCTCCTTCCTTCCTTCCTTCCCTCCTTCCTTCCTTCCTTCCCTCCCTCTCCCCTCCCCCTCCCCTCCCTCCCTCCCTCCCTCCCCCCCCTTCCTTCCTTCCTTCCTTCCTTCCTTCCTTCCTTCCTTCCTTCCACATCTGGGCTCATCTGGGAACCAGTGGCCGTGGCAGCTGCACGAGGTGCCAGTTGGAAAGGTTCTGCGCCTGTTGTGACTGTCAGTGTCTTCGGCAGCAGTGACAGGCTGGGCTTTTCGCTTGCCTGGCTGTTCAGCCGGCACATGTTGCCCAGAATTGGGGTCCCCCTGCTTCCTGATCGGATTTTATTTTTGCTGACAGACAGGAAAGAATCGCCATGCAGGCTGGTGGGCACAAGGTTGGCAAAGGCCCGCCCACAATGAGTGGGCTTTTCCTCGTTTACCCTGTCCTTCGCCACAGAGAGGCAGTCGGCCTCGGCCTCAGCGTCCCCCCTTCGGTCCTTCCACCTTTTGGCCATTGCTTGCTCGTCCTGAAATCACCTGGGACTTAAAAAAAATGAATTAACCCCCCCACAAAGTTAGGGATGACCATGAATCCCTGAGGAGCAACTTTTCTAAGTCCGCCGTAGTTTGCAAAAAGATGCTCTTCCAAAATCATACCTTTCCAGGGATGCCACAGGAATGACAGCGTACAAATCGCCTTGCTCATTCCCTCCCCGTCCCCCAATCCGTAACCGACCGCTTTTTCCCTCCTGATTACCTGCTCGCTCAATCAACCGTGGGGCCTCCTTTAGAGGGTTGTCATTTCCCCAGGTAATCAGTGCTCCCAACCCTTTTCTTTCTGAAGTTTTTATTCCCTTCACTTATAGAAGGAAAAGAATAGAGCTGGGTGGAAACTCGCACGCCAAGTCACCTGGTGGGAGTCCATCAGTCCCTAAAGTTGGCGGTCAAAAGGCATCCTGTATGCCGGATCCAGCATGCTGAGGAGGGGGAGGGAGGGGGTCCGGCGCTCTGTTTCATGCGCACGATGGATATTCGGGGCAGCTGAGGGTTGTCCCAGAACTGGGGAGCTCCCTTGGTCAGAATCCCTCTGCCCTCCCAGAAAATCAGACTGTCCTTGTGGAAGGAATTGGGGTTTTTATTCACATTGGCAGGACACAGGCGGCAGAGGGGGGCACAGCGGTCCTGGGGAGATGATGCCCCTATGGGCAGAACAGTGGCAAAAGGATGGGAAGGACAGCCCCACGGGGCTTGGCACGACGCAGGGGCCGGGCTCAGTCCTCCGAGACTGGTGGGGCTGTTCCCCCTGGGTGCTGAGTCTACCCCAGGCTCGCCTGCTCATTCCACAGCCCTGCTGCCCGTTCCCGCCCGGGCATTTCCGATGGACTTGTCTTGGGTGCCGGAAAGGCTAGACCTGCAGGTGTCGGGGCCTGGCGCAGGTTCAGGGCCAGCCGGCTCCTCTTGGGGAACAAGAAAGCGGTGCCGGGAAGCCCGCCCGTGGTGGGAAGAAGGGCCTGACTCAGGTGCGCCTCCCCCCCCGGCCCCAGAAGTCCCTTTGGCTGGAAGCGGGGCAGCCAGCTGGCCACCCGTCCTCTGCGCTCCCGAGTGCCCCGGAAAGGGTCCCCGGGAAGTCGCTTTCTCGCTAGCAGCTCTTGGTGCCCGCTTGCTTCCTTTTCC
Source organism: Liasis olivaceus (assembly GCA_030867105.1). NCBI lineage: Eukaryota > Metazoa > Chordata > Lepidosauria > Squamata > Pythonidae > Liasis > Liasis olivaceus. Next base: position 24,639,821 of record CM061360.1, read on the forward strand.
CCTGCTGCTTCCTGTAGGTCTTTTAAATGAGTCTTGCTGTTATCTTCTCCTCAGCTTCTGCCCGGTAATTGCTGTCGCTCAGTCAACCCACTGCTGCTAAAGAGGGCTGCTAATGAGAGGAGCCCGAGCGAGCCTGGAAGCCGGCTGATATAGGAACCTTCCAGGGCTGGGGGGGCCTTGAAGTCGAGGATAGCCCCCTCCCAGGTCTTTCTCTCACCCCACCCCAGCGGGACCTCGTGCACCACCAGCCTTTCCATTTTGCTGCCCCCTCTTTGGAATAAGCCCCTCCCCGCTGGGATGCAGCCCCTGGTTTTTTCACCAGGCCTGGCAGGGGGAATGGGGTGCGCTGCCCCCTTCTCTAATCTGGAGCCTAACGAATGCAGAGTCTTACTTGTCTCGGGCACCGTGTCTTCGATTATCCCGTTATCCTGCTTTAGGCTTTGCGCTTTTTAATTCGATCTACGCAGAACACGTGCGTAAGCCTCTCGGAGTCAGCCTTGACTGCAGCAGCACAGGCGCCATGTACATAAGCCCCACGGGGATAAAGAGGGGGCCTCCAGAGTGGCCTTTCCCGGGGGGGCTTGCGTCAGCTCCGTAATTCTCAGCCAGCGGCGGGCAGGCTGAGATGCAGCCCGGCTCGTGGGGATGGTGGCGTCCTGTAAATTGCAGAGTTTTATTTCTTGGTTTATTATCTGTGGAGTTTATCCGGCACTTGAAATCCTCACGGGTTTTGGGCCAGTCCTCCAGATTTACTGAATAGAAGTCAGAGAGTCAAAAGAGTCAAGATGGCAGCCACAAAGCAGCAACCGAAGCTCCCCTCTCTTTCCATGCATGCTGGGTTTTGATTGGGCACTTGGGTTGTGGCTGCCGCCTCTTTGCTCTGCCTTTTTTACCCGCCCCCCAGGATGCCCCAGTCATTGAACTTTCTGTCAACTCAACTTCTCGTGCAAATAGTCCAAATGCAGATCCCGTTTCCCCCCCACCAAAGAGCAGTCTGCGTCTAAGAATCCATGTGCTGCTTTGCTGGACCACAAAAATGGCACAACTGAACTTTCTGCCTTTTCCACCTGGTTATCTTCCCTCTGGATCTCTGATTGGGAGGGTTGTGAAAAGACAGGCTGGCAAGCAACTTTTCGATGCAAGACACACATGCGCACCCACCCCGTGCATTGCTTCCTCTGATAGAAGGAGGAGATAGAGGGGGAACGTAATGAGCAGGAAAAGAGGACGTGAACTTTCAGCCGAATCAGGACTAGGCTCTTGGCACTGAGAAAAAAGGCAGACTGTGTGCAGGAGAAGCCACCTTCCCCACCATCCTGGTTATTCTTCCAGTCGTGGTCAAAACAACACCCCGCTTGGGAGTGAAGGACAGGCCCACCTGCTTCTCTCCAGATTTCTGAGACCCCGTTGCGCATGTCAAGAGCTCACTTCTTGGCTCCAGAAGGTTCCAGGCAGAGCACTCTGGAAACCATCCAAAGGATGCTCCCCACACGCCCCCGGCGTGGCTCCCACCAGCCCACCCAGCCTCCCAACTGCTCTTGGTGGGGGGGAGCTCCAAGGCTACCTGGAGAACGGAGTCAGCCGCTGCTGCTGGACGTCCGTAAAGCAATTCATGGTGAAGGTCAACAGACAGAGGACCTGGTTGTGCTCTGGAGCCGAGGCGCAAAGGAGAGCAACGTGTGGGAGGAAAGCCTGCCTCCGTCTGGGGCTCAGCTCCCGACCTGCTCCAGGATTCAGGAAGGAGGCAAGAGAAATCCCTTACCGAAAAGGAAGTATACTGTATCATCTTCTTTAGCATCATGTGAAATTCGTCCAGATCTTTCAGACTGGGAATGCACGGGGGTTTCTGCGGAATGGCCATCAGGGCCAAATAGAAGGCAGGATCAGCCGGAGCGACTGTGGATTGACAGCAGAGCGGATTCCAGTCACATTAATCAACCTACCTGGCAGGGTGCAGGTTGGGGAAGGCAACAGGCCCCTGCAGAGGAGCTGAGAGGGGCCGTCTTGCATCTCTGTAGACCCGGAGGTGCCTCTGTCCCCTTGAAACACCGCCTTCTCCACGCCCGCCCTTGCACGGAGGACTGTGGGCAACGAACCTCTCTTGCAAATCCTCGCAGAAGGTGCACAGTTGCGGCTTTCCAGGAACTCATTATCTTGATGGGTGGGCTCAAATGATCTTGCTAGAGCGGGCAAGAAAATTGCCATCCCATCTTCTCATCTCCTGGGCCGAGCTAATTTCAGGGAGCCCGTGTTCCTCGGAAGGGTTTTCCAATTCCGCTCGTCTGAGCGGAAGTAAGAGAGGGAAAAGACTTTTGCTTCATTGGGTTCTCTGGAGTGAGGAAAAGGGAGCTGATGACCCCTCCCCGGGAATTCTGCTGTCCTAAGCAGCCCCCCACACCCACACCCTGCAGTGCTGCTGACTGCTTAGCTGGTCCCCCCTGTGGAAAAGCAACGTCTCGTGCTGCCAGGCTGGGAAGTTGCCTTTCTGCATAATGCAGCTTGCCTGGAGCAAGTTCCTGGCGAATGTGCCCATGGGGGGCTCCACCGTTACCTTCATTTAGCCCTTGGGTGCAGCTGAAAAAAACGGGACTTTCTTTGAGCTCAGCATGCAGTGTTGCAATGCATTCTGGCATGCACCTCTTAAGTAGCCGCGCCATCGCACACACTTCCCTCTGGTTGCAGGGGGCTCCTGGGGGCATCTGTTTGCAGCCTGCCACTTGGTTCTCCACCATCCCCTCGCAAAACACCTTTGAAGTGCCTCCTTGCAGAAAGGACCTCGAGAGGGGTGGGAAATTGGTGTTCTTTGATACAGCCCACCTTCGGTGAACCCAGGGGGAGGAGGAAGAAACGCTGGAGACAATGGCGGAGCGAATGGGAGGGAGGGCGGGAGGGGGCTACGTGGCTTTCCTCAACTGTGCACAGAGGCACACAGAGAGCTCAGTGACAAAATACCCAGCGTAATCTGTTTTGCTTCGTGCCAAAAAGTGCACTGTCTGCCGACGCTGGTTCCTGCCTCGATCTTCTGAGAATGTTCCGTGACATCAGCAGGAGCTCAGCCGGCAAATCTGTGGGAATTTCATGTTCTGCACATCTCGGCGAGCCTCTTTGGAAAGCGTAGTCCTTGTGGGTTAGTAGTCCTGCAGTTGGGGATTCCTTGCTTCCCTCACCCGCCACCCCATGAATCATTCCTTCTAGCCTGGGTAACGGGCGTTTCTCTGTGCGTCCGAGGTAAGCATCTGTTTACGGCCAACCTTGGATAAGCAGTTCAGATGATGGATTTGGGATTCGGCTGAAGTGGTCAGGCATCCTTCGTATTGCTCTGAAACTAATCTGGATCTTCTAAAGCAGCGTTTCTCAGCCCTGGCAGCTTGAAGATGTATGGATTCCATGCTGGCTGGGGAATTCTGGGAGTAGAAGTCCATACATCTTCAAGCTGCCACGGCTGAGAAACGCTGCTCTGAAGCCTCAGGAGCAAATTGGTCTTCTGGAAGAACACAGATGTGCTGATAATGCAACTCCAAAAATGCACCAGTCAGGAGAACAGAGAGGTTCGTAGCAATAATGGGGGAAACTCAGGTGGTCCTGAACACGGTTGGTCTTCCTGGAATAGTGTTTGACTGAGCTGTGACCTGGGGCATCTGTGTGTGTGTGTGTGTGAGAGAGAGAGAGAGTGAAAACACCGAGATTGTACAGCTGCAACTGTACCAAGTTCCCTCCCTTTTAAAATGTGTGGTGTGTGTTAAAAGGGGCAGAGCCTCATCTGTGCAATTTGTGCCTCTAGAAAAAAGAGTTGCCCCGTCTTTATAATCTTTCAAAATGGATTTGGAAGGGTATCGATTCTCAGTAGCCCTCTCCTCAAGATTTTATGGGGCCACTGAGTGAAAAATATGTTTTGGACTGAAAAGCTTGGCTTGATTTAGGCATTCTTTCTCTTTTATTAGTTATTAAGTTGTTAATAGCACTTTCGCTTCATTATCGATATTTTATGAACATGATAAGCTGTCTTGAGAGGGCCCTTTTGTCCTCTAAGCATTGTTAAAGAAACATAACAATTACCCTCACTTTGTTTTTTCTTTCCGTCATCAACTTTGAAAACACCTCGTACGAGAGCCCCTGGATCTGTTCTTCTAAAACAGTGCAAGTTTCTTCGTTAGCGATACGTGTGGGATTTAGAAAAATCAGCCCCCCGAAACAGAAGAAGCAAGTCCTTTTTAAAGCCCATAAAAAGTGCTGTTGCATAAAGATCCTGCTGCTAAAATGCCTGATATTTAGTGCCTTCATCCATCACTTGTGCAAAGGCAACTGTTTTTGAAAATATCACTTGATTGTGTCAGATTTTTCTTTTTTTAAAAAAATAGCCCTCGGTTGATTTCTGAGTGATAATCAGCAGGAAGGCATCTGCTTTCCTGAAGTTAATTCCAGGTATGGATCCCAATCAGGTGGCCTCTGAAACTGTCGCGACTGTGCCAGCGGCTTCTCGGTTGTCAGCTGGGAATGAATGTCTGGACGTCGCCCATTTCAAGGCTTGTTCATCCACCACACAGGCCAAGCTAAAATGGGGCTGGCGGTTGGCGGGAGGCCTGCCATCATCCAAACGTGTGCTGTGAAACAGGCCAGGATACGAAGCTGTGATGTGATTTGTGTGTTCGGGCGCCACTGTTGCTCTCCAGCAACTGACAGTTCAGAGACATGCTGCCTTTTTCATAAAGCTGCAGATAGCTTTCCCCTTTCTCCATGGACGCATCGAGGCCCCTTTTAAAGCCTTCTGGTGCTCTTGAGTTCTCGTGGGCAGCAGCGCATTCCCTAAAATTAGGGCTCGGGACAGCTAGCTCTCATTTTATCCCAAATCATTTGGATTTAGGACAGACCTGGGGAGCTCTGAGAAATGTAGCCTGGCGAGAGTAAGGGGGAGAGATGCAGTCCAGCCACATGTTTTATCTCTTGCTCTTAATTTTGTCCCCAGGGCCTCCCCAGGTACGGAGCGTGCCAGTATCATGGAAAAGCTTTTCTTGCCTCTTCTGATGCTTGGCACCATGGCAAAAGCTCAGCACTGCCCCGGCCGCTGCATCTGCCAGAACATCTCCCCAACGTTGACCATGCTATGTGCCAAGACGGGCCTCCTGTTCGTGCCACCAACTATTGACCGGCGCACGGTGGAGCTGCGCCTGACGGACAACTTCATCACCGTCATTCGCCGGAAGGACTTCTCCAACATGACCAACTTGGTGCACCTCACCCTCTCCCGGAACACCATCAGCCAGATCCTGCCCTACGCCTTCGCCGACCTGCGTGCCTTACGGGCCTTGCACATGAACAGTAATCGTCTGGCTGTCCTGAGGAACGAGCACTTTCGGGGCCTGGGCAACCTCCGTCACCTCATCCTGGGGAACAATCAGATCAGTCTCATTGAGCCTTCGTGTTTTGATGAGTTCCTCTCCACCGTGGAAGACCTGGACCTCTCCTATAACAACTTGGAGGCCTTGCCATGGGAGGCCATTGGCCAGATGGTGAGTCTCAACACGCTCACTCTAGACCACAACCTCATTGACCATATTGCTGAAGGCACTTTCTCCCAGCTCCAGAAGCTGGTAAGGTTAGACATGACATCTAACCGGCTGCAGAAGCTGCCCCCAGACAACCTCTTCTTGAGGGCTCAAGTGCTGGCCAATGTCCGTGGGACTCACCCTTCCACCTTGACCATCAGCTTTGGGGGCAACCCGCTGCACTGCAACTGTGAGCTTCTCTGGCTCCGGAGACTCACGCGGGAGGATGATCTGGAGACCTGTGCCTCCCCAGAACATTTGATGGATAAGTATTTTTGGTCGATCCCCGAAGAGGAGTTTATCTGTGAACCTCCGCTCATCACCCGCCAGTATTCCAGCAAGGCGTTCATCATGGAAGGCCAAGGTGTGAGCCTCAAATGCAAAGCAGTGGGTGACCCAGAACCTTCCATCCATTGGATTGCGCCTGATGGCAAGTTAATTCACAATACCACCCGTGCAACCATCTATGACAATGGCACATTGGACATCTTCATTACTACCTTAAAGGACAATGGTGTCTTCACCTGTATCGCCTCCAATGCTGCAGGAGAGGCCACCGCCCCTGTAGAAATCTGTATTGTACCTCTGCCCTTGCTAGTTAACAACACTGGCCACATGAAAGAACCTGATCCTGGCTCGTCCGACATCACCACCTCTGCCAAATCGGGCACCAACGAAACCAAGAATCACCAAGACAGAAAGATTATAGCCACTGACCTAACGTCCACTTCCGTGGTCATCCATTGGCCCTCAGAACGGCACATCCCTGGCATTCGTATGTACCAGATCCAGTATAACAGTTCCTTGGATGACTCTTTGGTCTACAGGTGAGTGAGAAGAGTCAGCCTTACAGTAAATAGGTCATTTGGTTCTGCATGCAACTCTGTGATTGCGGCCCACACGGCCCCGCGGTTTAATATCTCACGGCTCCTGAGGTTTGGCAGTGCCACGTCAGGGTGGGACCCAAACATTCCCAGCTGTTTGGATACGCAGTTTTGCATGTCTTCTAGGTAAATATCAGTCCTGCCGTCTGAGTCACAAAGAGGAGAAATGAGTCCTGTTTGTAGTCTCAAGTGGGAGATAAAGAGACGCGGGAAGAGGCGTAAAGGGATAGGATGGGAACAAGTGTGATTGCACGTGTAGAACTAATGAATGTGAATTAATGCAGGAGCAAGGTACAGCAGCAAGTGTATGTGAGAAGAGGCAGGGTTAGGAGGAGGAAGGAGGGGGCAAGTGGAGAAATCCCGGGAGTTTCCAGGTTCAGGGATACTCCAAGAAAGAGTCTTGTGGGTTCGAAGAGGGAAAGACAATTCAAGAAAGTGCCCAGCAACCAATTTGGTTGTTTGATGATCAACATAACGCTCCAGGAATCTCTTCCTTTTAAAAAGTCAAGGCATGCGCCTTCGAGGTTCACCTGCACGGTGAAGACCGCCTAGCTCTGATCTGAGAGATGTGAATGCAGCAGTGATGCAGTGACCATTCAGAATGAGTCAGGTGCAGATTGACTCACGTTAAAGGGCAGTCCATGCACAAAAGCGTGTATTTATGGCTTTTCCCCATCTGCTGGGCATTTTCTGCTCCCTGCTTTGTGTCTGTGTGAGTTGTCCTCCTCTTGTGACAGCTGCACCCTCCTGCCTCTCACCTCTGGGGCAAGAGGGAACTGGGTGCCCACCCAATGCCCCTCTTCAGCAGACGTCTGTGGGAGAAACAGGTGCGATGCTGAGTGGAAGGAACCTGGAGGAAAGGGGGGAAATGGGGAGGTAGCTGAGCAGCCAGAAAGGCCTGTCCCTTTCCAAGCACGGGCGGAGACCCAGGATGCTGTGCCGCTCTTGAGCTGGAGCAAGAATGGAGGGGTGGAGAATCTCCAGAATCAAGCACATCCTCCTGAGAGGCCGTCTGCTGGCATGTTGGAACCCCGTTCTCGTAATGCCCAATCTGTGTTCCTGGTACTCCATCAGCTGTTGCAGGTCGAAGTCATGGGCCATCAAGGTTGGAAAAAGCCAGTTGCCTGGTGCATGGGATTCCAGTAGTTCCCACAACCACAACACACCTTCTCTGCTGCTCTCCCTCCTACACAAGGTTGGCTTACCGGCACGTGGAGAACGGATTTTCTTCCTTTCCCACTGTGGAGGCCTTCTAGCTCTGAAACGAGGAGTAAGAAAAATGGTGCCATTCCTGTCTGAAAGAAAAGGGGAGGACGTGCTCTGGGGGAGGGCTTCTAAAGGGCTGTTTGTTGATCTTTCTCCCCCTTCCCCAATATTTGATAAAAAAACTTCAAGCTTTGGGTTTCTCAGAATGAGATCTTGTTTTGTACCTGGACAACTGTTTGAAGTGGGCTCCAAGTTGAGTCCCATCTACAGTCCAACCCCTGCTTTGCAGTTCTAGGGCAGCATCTCAACCTTGGCAACTTGAAGATGCGTAGACTTCAACTCCCAGAATTCCCCAGCCAGCATTAGTCCACAGCATCTTAAAGTTGCCAAGGTTGACAAACGCTGTTCTAGGGTGATAATCTTTCAAGGCAAAAAAGGCTGCACACTCCTTAACAGGAGCTGGCACTCTGCACATGCTCCTAGTTTGGACCTTGCCTTCCTAACAATTGTGGACAAGGCCACCCTTGTGCCATGGGAACTGAGTTAAGGTTTCCCAAGCACCCAGTGCAACCGGGTGAACTCTGAATGAGTAGCAGATTCCTTTTAAGAAAAAAAAACAGCAGGTAGAATTGCTAAACACTCCTTCGCCTCTGCTCCCAGGCGCTGAGCAACGGTTGGAACGCAGGCATTTGGGTGTCATAGCACAAAAGCACCTCTGTGAACAGGGGTGGTCTATCTCTGAGTACCAGTGTTGGGGGGAGAGTTCCACTGTTGCACCTCCTGGGGCACCTGGCCACTGACTTTGGGACGGGTGCCGGACAAATCCGGCAGGACTGCTCTAACACCTCAGGTGAGGCTTCCCTCTCTCCCCCCTTCCGCCTCCATTTCTACCCTCGAAGAAAGCGTTCCCTGCTCCGTCTCTGCAGATGTGGGCGATCTCTGCGCTCCTTTTTGCACAAGGTGTCCAAAAGCGCAGGGCGCCAGGAAAAGATGGTCTGCTCCTGTTGCAGCTGCTGACATGTAGGCAAAGCCCCTTGAGGTGCTGCAGTGTGCTGGGTTCAAGGCAACTCAGACTGGGTGGGAAGAGCCCTGATCTCGCAACTGTGACGATGGGGAAGCTTGGATGCAGGCCTCGGAGGGCAAGAAGGAACGTGGCACGTTTTCTCCGGGTGATTAACCTGCTGGTTCCAAGCCGGCATTGCTCTGGCAGCAGAAAATGAGCCCTGAGTCCTGGTGAGGCTTCGGTGGGGTCTTTCCCAGCCAGCAGTGGCTGGCCATTCTTGCTGCCAGCAGGATAGTTCCAGTGCTTGCCAAGATCCGATCAATTTGTCTTTCCTCTGCGTTGACACTGCCCCACGTGATTTGCCCCCAGGCCAAGTTGTTCTGTGTTCCCCATCCCACCCCCAGAAAATTGCAGCTGTTGGTTGCACGGTCCTGTGATTCTTGGCTAATTGCCTCCTGCTCGTCTGTCTCTGCACCCCCCGCCTCCTAATTGACTGCTCGGCAGAAGGGCCATCCTCGTGGGCCACGGACCACTCACCCAGCCCCTGCTCCTTGGCCAAATCTTTCCCTGGATCATTTGCATCTTGGCCTGTCGAGCCGCTGGGCATTTCTGCCAGGAGTGGTTCTAGTGCCGCATAGGAGAAAAGGTCCCTCAGGGTGGAACTCGTGCAAGAGATAAGGGTCTTCCAGGTAGGCAGGTGGGAAAATGCACAGCTGCTCTGCTAAAGTAGTTTGCCACAGAAACTGCCCTAATGGGAGAAGGCCAGTAAGTGGGCTTGGCTCGCATCCCTGTCTCTTCTGGGGTTCATCCCTGTGCCCCCAAGCATATCTACTCTACTGTAGAGGGGAAAAAGTGAATCCGACTCAAGAAGCCCCACGAGACACTCAGAAACAGGCTTCCAATCCTTGCGAGGAGCTGTCCACTCCCCAGTCCCAGGGCCAGAAGGAAGTAGGGCGACCTGCTAAGAGCCAAATGGCCAGAAGCAGCCGAGACCCTCCCCATTCCCGTCATCTAAACCCAAGTGTCCTCCAACAGGGCGGGGGTGGGTGGGAACTGTATACCCAGACACATCTGTAGCAAACAGCTTGGCGGAGGCAGGTGTAGATTAAGACCGGCATGAGATGCTAACAGAAGCAATGGAGGGAGACCTAACACGCATGGTTTCCTTCCCCAATGACTTGAGAGGAGAGGCTGAGGACTAGAGCGCGTTGTGGCTTTTCATCCATGGTGGTCTCACTCCCATTCTCTGGCCCTCACAGGATGATTCCCTCATCCAGCAAGACCTTCTTGGTGAATGACTTGGCAGCAGGCCGGGAGTACGACCTGTGCGTCTTGGCGGTGTATGACGATGGTGTGACATCCCTCACAGCGACGCGGGTGGTGGGTTGCGTGCAATTCACCACTGAGGGGGAGGGCGCGCAGTGCCACTCGCTCCACACCCAGTTCCTGGGGGGCACCATGATCATCATCATCGGGGGCATCATCGTGGCCTCGGTGCTGGTCTTCATCATCATCCTCATGATCCGATACAAGGTCTACAGCAGCCAAGATGAGCAGAAGAAAGCCAGAGTCAGCAACGTCTACTCGCAGACCAACGGGAGCCAGCCACCCACTGCGACCGCATTGCCCCACTCGGCCTCCAAAGTCGGGGAGGACAAATACGAAACTCTCCACGAGATTGCTTCTAAGGACCCCAGGCTCAGTGGGGAAGCCAAGTTCGATGCCCCCCCTGGGCAGGACATCCCCTTGACTGAGCCAGATAAGAGGGCAGCTCAGATGGCCGCTGACCTCCAAACAGTGGCTGTCTTGACTTCTGAAGAAGGACAGATGGAGGTCAGGCGGGCCGGCTCATCCGTCTCCCTGTGCCTCCTCAAAGACCCTGGGGGGGCCCTACAGCTCCGTGTCAAATCGGGCAGCAGCGAGTCAGGGGCTTTCCCTCGTGAGCTGTCCAGGACTCACCACCACCGCCATTCTTTCGATGGGGATTACTCGCTCTTCCAGAGTCACAGCTATCCCCGCCGCGCACGGACAAAAAGACACATGTCCAGCTCTCAGTTGAACTCGGAGGAGCGTCCCTTGAGTCACAGACGGGTTACTTTTAGCAGCACGGAGTGGATGCTGGAAAGCACAGTCTGAGATGGGGGGAGGAATAGGGGCTGCCAGATGCACAACAAGTTTGGGGCAGAGCAACCAGGAAGGAGGGGGAGAAAGGAGAGGAATGGCAGAACAGGCTGAAACGCTTACGGGGATGGGTCTGGCGCGTCCCCCAGTCTCTTCCCCGAACAACCGCTGGTTTGCAGAATTTCGGCAGCGGTGCCTTAGCCACTCCCAAGAGGAAGAGAAAGCAAGGAGGGTCTTTAGAGCGGGGACGTGAGTGAGAAGGGGGGTGGGGTGGGGTTGCAATGCCCAGTGGCACTGGAAGAGGGGGAGGGGCTGGGGTGGGGAAGCCAAGGGGAGGCACATATGCACAGAAGACGTGAAGTTAAGCAAAGATTTCTCTTTATGCATTAATCACTGTTCCAATAAAAAAGGAGGCGAGAATAAACCTACATCAAGAGAGAAGCAAGCAAAAACCACAGGTGGCGTTAGGGTGGCGGGATGTAAAGGAGGGGGCTCTACCCACTCACCCAATGCCCTGCCCAGGATCCGGTGAGACTCTTCGGTTACTATATTTATTGTATCTGGCTGGTCTAGATAAAAAAATAATATGTGTTTGACGTGTTCATGATCAGAAAAGTCATTTGAACTCTTGGATACCCCCCCCCCCCGGTTTCCTCTTGTGGTACCCATCCCCTTTTTCCTGGACTCTGTCCTCCCAGAACTCGGCAAGCGTCATTCCAGTTGCCCGCTCGAAACGCGGATCACGCTGGGCCCACCCGCCCTCCCCGTCAAGCCTTTGAAACGCACCTTCTCCCTGACGCTTCCGGAATTCCCAGAGCGTTCCCCGGCACAACAGGACCCCCTTCCCTTCTTCCGTCTCCCACTTCCACCTCCCTTTGACCCCTAAAAGACACCCACTTTTGCCCCATCACCCCTGCTTCCCATACTGAATCCTGAGGTTTTTAAAGGTCGTTCCCCCTGCCCCAGTGTTCAAGCCCCGAACGCCAGCTTTCCATTCACAGCCTGTACTGGTCTCCCCACCCACCCCCTTTCCCTCCCCTTGTCCACCCCCAGTTCTTCCCAGCACCACCCAGTTCCCACTTCCTCCATCACAGGGTGCGGCTGCTTTTTGGAGGTGATTAAATCTTTTGTGTGTGAACTGCAGCCCGTCTGATTATGTTTTTCCTGGGGGGGGGCGGATCCTAGTGGGGATCTGAGACCCAGTGGGCCTGGAGGGCAACAGGCAGCTTGGAGGCGGAGGGGGCCACCACGCGAGGGATGCCGAAGGGGGTGCGGGAAAGGCTGGAAAATGTTTTAATGTTAATGTCACAAAATGATACGGGGTGTTTTTGCATAGTCTAAGCGCTTGAAGTGACAGAGCCAACAGATTCTGGATGCGTAGAAGACATGCACCCACCTACCGAAGATGACATCCCCTAGATTGGATGATTATTTGTAGAGGCGATCCATCAATGTTCAGGAGCGTAATTACCCCTGATGCATTGATCAAACTTAGTTTGCATATTGCTGGCCCCTTGACATGGCTGCCTCATGGAAGGAGGGTGAAGAAAGGCAGAGCGCTTCTTGTCTCATGCTCCTTGGGCGCTCTGATTTCCTACAGATCCCTTCTGGAGTGCAACACCCCTGAACTCGGCCTGCTCTTTAAGATGCAGTCCTGCCGATTAAAACCGTACCTCCCAGTTATTAAAACCAAAAGTTTTAGCCAACTAGTCTGCCGATTAAATGCTCTGGCCCTCTGTGTAATCATTGATTTAAAAATTCCAATCAGTTACAGGATGCTCAAAGCAGTGGTTGACGATGCAACAGGCAATAAATATGGGCTCTGTACAGAGGGGCTGAGCCCTGTTCTGCACGTTTACCAGCAAAGCTGGTCACTTTGGGTATTAAATGTCTGCATTTGCAGTTTGTTTAACTAAGTTCCGCTGAACATAAACTGACCCCAGCCAGCTGAGTTTGTACCACAGGTTCAGCAAAAAAAATCCAAACAAAGGTTTTGCCAGGTCTTTACCTGAATGAGTTAAGGGTGCTGTGTGAACACAGCCAAGAACATTGGAAGAATTTGATCTCTTTGCATTCCGATACTGAACGACTTGATCCATTCTTCCCAGACTAAAAGGCTGGCCAGAACCTAGCCATCCTTCAGGTTTTGTATGACTAAAATATATATTCAGGTACATTTTTAAAATGTCCCTTTGGGGTCAGATTTATATTCTTTTTTTAAAATGCAGATTTGTTGGTGGGTGAAGTAGCCTGAGCAGTCTGTGTTTTCAAGGATGCGGAAAGATGCTCAGTTGGGCAAAGTTCAAGGACCTTTTTTAACTCTTTTGCTTGCCCAGCCCCCCCTTAAAAACATATTCAGCATTGTTTTTTCTCAAGGGAAAGGAATATGAATCATGGTGGTGTGTTGCTTACTTCATAGTCCCAGGCAGCTGGATAAAATTTCCAGCATAAAGATGTCAGGGTGTTTCATAGCTAAGCAGGATTTATCCTCTGATAACACCACGGAGCCAATTCCGAGCAAGGGCTGTGGGGAGAAAAATACCCAGAATGAACTGCTGTTTGCTAGGCCATTACAAGTCCCTCACTCTGTACAGGCTTGCTGCTTTTGTCTACCTTGCTCTACATCCAACAGCTTCTGGCTTCCCTGCATTGCTGGCATTTGTTTGGTAGGGGAGCCGCTAATGACTCTCTTGGAATTGCCATTTTCATGCTGGCTCTGCAGCTTCTGTGAAATGTGCTTTCCGAGGGGCCAGCCGGAGAGGCACTGCAGAACTTATTCATCCTTAGAAAAAGGGTTGCCGTCAGCTTGGTTTGCCGCTGACCAGAGGCAGAAGGGGAGGGAGCAGGAGGCTCGGCTTCCTCTTTCGAAGGGGTCCCCGCGTTGCTGCTCATTCGGGGTGGAAGGGGAGGCACAGCCAGAATCAGTCTAAGGAGTCTCCGCGTTTGCTGCATTGCTCACGGAGGATGCGCTGCAGAGGTGGGTAAGTTCCTCGGTTCTGCTCTTGTCCTTTTCTCGTGAGTAGCGGCCAGCAGCGGGCCCTCTTTTCAAGAGCCCGGCAAGCTCACAGTCGCGCGCTCTGCACGGAGGAGAGGCTGAGACAGAGAAAGCCCATCCCTCCGTGAAGCCTTTAGGGTTCAGGGCGGGCTCTTGTGGGGGAAAGGGAGGCGTGGTCATGGGCTCCTGTGTCGGTCCCCCCACGCAGCTGGTGGGTCCTTTCCCCCTTCGCAGGCCTGGCTTGGCCAAGAGGTCAGTCTGGACCCGCTCGGCTGCCTGACCCTGAGAACTCCTGTTCTCACAGCCTGGTTTTGCTTCTGCTCAGCTAGCAGAGGCTCCGGGGGGTGGTCGGGGTCAGGACAGTTCATTCACACCCTTTGTAAAGAGACACGCTGGGACCCTCTCCAGGCAGGGCACGCATCCTGCCCCGCCCCGCCCCGCCCTGCGCTGCGCTCCCTCTCCAGCATACAGGATGAGCCAAGCCAGGGGTTCCTCTTGCCAGCCTGCCTGATGCCGCCGGGCAGCTCCCCGTCGCTCCCCATCTCAGCCTTCTTCATCCGGGGCCTCTCCGGGAGGGGTGGGAATTGCGCACTCTCGGGAAGGGCGAGGTCAGGGGTCCTGCTGGGACCGGTGCCAGAGGGAAACCGGCCGTGCGCAGGGAAAGGAGCCTCAGAGGAAGGAGACAAGGTGGGCAGCGTGCAGGGCTTTGGGGGTGCTTTCTTCTGTTCCTGGGTGCAAAGGGGAGAAGGCAGAGAGTCTCCTGCAGGAGCGTTGTTCCCTGCTTCGCACAGAGAGTCTTTGGGTTCAAAGTGGAGAGGCACAAACGCTGCCTATTGCCTACATTTCTGTCAGGATTAGCCCATGAAACTCCAGGAGACAGTACAGATTCTATCCAGCAAGGTTTATTGGCTTCATTCCCGTTACAGAAATCTTCTCAGAGTGAAAGCAATTCCCAGAGTCACCCCACAAACATCCTGCATTCCTCAGGGAGGTGCCGGTCTCATCCTCTTATCTCTTCCTCTTTGTTCTGGGGATAAGAGTACACGCTTAACCCCTTCCGCTCTAGTTCTCACAATTTCTGCCCATCAAAGATTGCAGGCGTTCAGGGGACCTGAAATTCAAGTTCTCAGCTTGACATTTTAAACCCTCTAATCCTGTCAGCCTTTCTTGGTCGCCCTTGGCCTCAGGAGTAAAATCTCAGGCCTCCCAAGGGTTGAACACTATTGCATGTTACCAGTCGCACGGTGGGAGTCACATAACAAGACCCGCATCAAAGGGCAGAGATCTCAAACCCTCATCATGGGTTGGAGTTTTCTGGGAATGACCGATAGTAAGGTTGGCAGGAGGAAGCTATGTTTCACGTTCAGCTGGGGAATTCTGGGAGTTGAAGTCCACCCGTCTTATAGTTGCTGAGGTGGAGAAACTCTGTCTCCAGCGTCAGTTCGGTCACGCGCGTCTCCGTCTCACGAGCAGAAACAACGGAGCTTGAGAGACAAAACGTCATGGCTGGAAGGCCGAGCTGTCAGGCTGTCACACACCGAGCTGGCCTGCCTTGGCTGCCAACTCCCTCCAAAGACCCCGCAGAGCTGCGCCCATCGGGAGTTGAAGTCCACTCGTCTTAATGTTGCTAAGATTGAGAAACAGTGGTTTAGCATCTTAGCCAGAAAGTCAAGTTTTGAAGCCGCATCATTTCCCCCTTCCTCTGGGAGAGAAGAACAGTTTTCCCCTAGCCGAGGGAACGGTGGGCAACCCAGCCATAACCCTGCTAGTGCTCTGGAGGAAAATTCTGGGCAGGTGGACAGTCCCATCCTTTCTGGGCGTCCCTGGGGTGGATGGTGGCAGGCCACTCGTGGGTTCGCCTTCCCCTTCGCCCATCCTTTTCCCTGGAGAGTGAGGGCCATCTTTGCTCAGCTGCCCTGCATGCAAAGGAGGATGCTGTGACTTTTTCTGCCAAAGTCAGGCAGGTTCTCGGGGAGGGATCCCACAGCCCCTCCTTGCAGAAGGCAGGGCGAAATGCTTCCGCACTTTCCTGCCGCAGCCCTGCACCTCCAGCAGCCTGCTCAGACAAGAAGGGCAGGAAGGGGGGTCTGGCCTAGCCAGGCATCAAAGTGGGAGGAAGGGGCCAAAAGGTGAGGATTCTGGAACCCTGGCACATCTGCAGGTGCCAGCCTGGGGAAAGCCGCCTGAGTTACCGCACATTCCAGCTCTGGGACGGCCTGATCCTTTCTGTTCCTCAGGATTCCTTTCTTAAGGAGAAGAACCGAAGCCGCAGGGTGCACTTTGTAAAGCGAGCTGGGCTCTGCTTCTTCACCTCCTTGGGCTTCCCGAAAGTTGAACCCCACCTGTGGCAAAGAGCAGGGCAGCAACTCTTGCTCCAGAGGGTCCCCCGATCCAGCACCAGCCCCCAAGGAGCAGCGCCCACTGGCACCGTCTGTGGTGAAGTGCTGGGCTGTGAATCGCCAGGGTGGCGAAGGTCGGATGCTCCATTTCCCTAGCCTCGTTCATGAGCCAGGGCAACACATCTCTTGGTGCTTGGGGTGGGGCGGCTGGCTTTCTTCCCGTTTCAGAAGGGGGGCCCGAAGCCAAGGGCTTCCCAAAGGCTTCCGGGAGGGGGATTCCCTGCAGAACAGGCAGGTGCTTTAGGAAAAAGGCTTCTCAAACCGCCAGCTGTTTACAAGGCAGGCATAGCAAGGCTGGCAGTCAGGGCAGCCGAGCCGGCCCTGGGCAAGGGATCTGGGCACGCTGGCCTCTGGTGTCTACCGAACTCTGCCAGGAGAGGCCAGCCGGAGGGAGCCCCGAGCCCCACAGAAGATCCATTTGCAAGAGGACCGATGATCACCTCTCCTCTGGGTCGGCTTCGCAGGGACCCACCGGATCTCCAGGGGCTCCGAGGGAAACGGCACCGGCTTTCTCAAGAAAACTTAAAGATTGGGATGAGACAGCAGCAAGGATCCACTTGCACTTTGGCATTCAAATGAGCTAATTGGTATGCTAATGAGGCCTCATAATGAGCTCATGGTGGTGGCAATTTGCTTATTGTTATGCTGATGAGCAGGGAAAAAGAGCCCCTTGTTCCAGCAATTAGCTTGTTGTGGCAAAAGGCTCGTTATTATGCTAATGACACCATGCGGTAATTAACTTATGCTAGCAAGTTTGTTATTATAATTACTATGACATCATCATTATTATTATTATTATTATTATTATTATTATTATTATTACTATTACTACTACTACTGTTGCTTTAATATGCCACTTTTTGACCCTGTTTGTAGGAATGTAAATTCATCAGGGGTGAGGAAAGGGATAAAGGCTAGTAACCTACTCGTCACTGGCCAGGGTCTCAGAACATGTGCAGAGTGCCTTCCTTGCTGCACCTAGAGTCACACCCCGGCATTGGTCAGACCTTTAAATCTGGTGTCACTCAGTTACTTGAAAAAAGTGTAGCTTTTCGTGCATTAGGGTGCGCGATTCTGTGACACACACGTGCCTGTTCTCAGAGCTGGTGTCTGCGTCTTCTTGCGTCTTTTTAAAGGACTCCAGACCGGTGAAAATTCAACCGGTAGAGCTCTGTCTGCCCCATCACTGCATCTCCACGGTGAGTCCTACCTACATGAGCTGGGGAGGGGGCATTGGGTTCCCCTGCTTGGGGAAGCCCAGATCTCACCTGGGGAAGGCCCCGGGCAGGTGCGGAGATCTGCGCTGTCTCGAGGAGGAGGCGCCCCAGAGTCCCAGCCCAGCCCAGCCCAGGGAACCAAAGTCTTCAGCAAGGAGGGGGGCAGGCCAGGCGGACCCCCCCTCCTGCAGGGGCTGATCCGTGCCTCCCTTCCCAGCGCCTCCCGCTGCCCCCCAAGATTGCTGCTTTGGGCAGGGGGCTGGCCTGCAGCCTGAAAGTCCTCTCCTTCGGAAAGCACCTTCTCTGCGTCAGCCTCTTCTCTCTCCCCCCTTGAAAAAGCCAGCAAAGAGGGGGAGTTGAGGGTCTCAGACAGGCACCCCAGCCTGTGGCGTTAATGTGGGCACATCAGTGCTGCTGGGTGAAGTCTTCTCAACCTGGCACATGGACCACCCTCTCCCTGTTTTCTCTTCCAGCTGGTGTTTCCTAAAACGACTTTTTTTTTTTTTATCCCACCATTACTATGGCGAATGTACCTCATACTCCTTCCTCCACCTATTTTCGTTGGGCTGAGAGGGGGGAACTGGCCCAAAGTCGCCCAGCTGGCTCTCGTGCCTCAGGCGGGCGCTTCCGAGCCTCGTGCCTTCCCCACTAGACCCAGCTGGCTCTCAGACTTGGTGTCTGTCCTGCAGTGGCAATTAGGAGAGGGCAAGACATGGGTTCGAGTCAGTCCTCCACCATGGAAGCCACAGGGCAGCCTTTGGCCACTCTGAGCCCGACCTTCCTCTGGAGATGCCTTGCGGAGTTTGGAGACTCGGGTTATTCTCCTTGGGAGCTGAACACAGCAGCAAGGAGGATACCCAGGAAGGACAGAGTGAGATAGGGGGAGGTTTGGGGCACCTGGAAGGACCAGATCTCACCCATCTTGGGCACCATTGCCCAGAGTTCTTCTGTCCAGCAGAAGTTGAAGCTGTAGGGTCAGCAGGAGAGGAAGGGCCCAGGAGAGCAAGTTGGCAAGGTTGAGGCATCCCAGCTCCCCTTCCTGGTCTGCTAGCAGGGCCCTGAACCTTCTGCACGGCTCCTCCTAAAGACCCCTCTGGGGCGGGACACTTCATGTGCTGATGCCTTCCAAGGAGTTTCAGGTCAGTCTTGTGGGGATTGTGGCAACTGTGGCGGAGCAGGTAGAGGACCACCTCTGGTGACGGGCTCCTCAGAGCTCCGTGGTGTCTCCTGGAAGTCCTCTTGGCAAGAGAGAGGCTTCTCCTGGATGGGTTACAAAGGCCACCTTTCTCAGGGGCTTCTCTGGAGCAGGAGGCCTTCTCGAATTCCATCTTGAGCTGGCAGCCAGAACACCCCACTGGATCTGCCTCTCCGGCTGATGGGCTGGTGGTTGGGCTGCAGAAGGTCTCCAGGGAGGCCCCGCCTGAGCTGAGAGACCATTCAAATGCAAAGCTCGCCCTTCCCCACCACCACCTCCTCTCCCGAACCTTCCAGGAGTCAGGATTTATTGCAAATTATCCCCGGCTTGAACAGATTTCAATTTTGACTCAGCTGATGGTGTCATGAATGAGGAAGAAAAACAAGAAAGCAGGGCGGGGGGGGGGGGCGGGGAGGGGAGGGGAAGTGACACTTAGAAGAACAAAGTCGATCAACTTACAGTCAATGTGCAACATGTTTGGTCTGTCTCCAGGAGCTGGGAAATGAAGACAGCTCAGGGTCTCCTAAAATGCAGAGGTTGGGGGCGGGGGGGGGGGGTTGCAGAAAAACACAGAAAACTGGTAATTCCATGAGCACCGAATCATATCAACCTCTTTTTTTTTCTTTCTTTTTTTGCAGCTGCATCATGCGCAGCTTGAGATCAACTGCAACTCAGAGGTGCTTTTGATTTATTCTCCCAGCCAGGAAATTTGTATGGCTGCATCTAATCTGTGCTGTGTATATTCAGGGCGCCTCGCGTTTGTCCCTGTTGAATTTCTCTGCATAAATGTTGGCCCAGTTTTCCAGTTTGGATTCTATTCCTGTCTTCTAAGGTTTTCTCTTCTCCTTCCGTTCCACCAGCCCCACCCTCCCTGGTGCCTTCCAGATGTAATGTCCAGATGACAGCTCCCATCATTCATAGCCAGGGTGATTAAGCACCGGGTGGCAAGGAGAGATCTGGGGGAGCCTTGGGCCCCGATCCACTCCCTCTAAGCCTCTGTCCCCTTCAAGGAGACGTCGTTGGGGAGCCCTCCGTTTACCACCCAGCTGTGGCCCCCCTGGAGGGTTCTGCTTCTAGCCAAGGCTTGGCTGAAATCAAGGTAATTCCACCCAGAGGGCAGGGACATTGGCACCCAACTCTTTGGGCCAGATTTCTGCCCCTGCCTGGTGGCTGTTACCAGATTGGCCTGATCTAGAATCTCCCTCCTCATTCAGTTCCTGGTTTCGCTTTTCCCCATTTTGCAGGTGGGAATGTTTGGGAGATCCCACTCATCCTCTACCTTTTCTCAACGCCCTCTGGCACAGGAAGCACGTTGGACGTAGGGAGCTAAGCCACAGAAGCAAGCCATGCTGGGGGGGGGGGGCGCCATTGCATGGAACGCTTTTGTGGCAAACGCCACTACTCACACTTTTAACTCGCACTAGGAGTCGTTTCCAGAGTGAGCGTGGCAGAAAAACCAACCTGCTCCAAAGTGCTCAGAAACCCCGACCCCACTCGGATTTCCCCACCCCCAACATTTCTCAGCCTTCCGGGTGGCACCTTGCAACCCTGGAGTTTCCCAAGAAATGGGTCGTTTAGGGTGACCCTCGCATCAGAAGGAGGGAGCAGTGGGGGGGCAGGATTCTGGTTCCCCCTCTCGCCGGTGACCCGGTTCCAGCTTTCGGCCTTGCTCCTGCCCGTGACGGGCACAACGGCCCTCTGAGCGCTGCGCAGACTGTTCTGCTCAGGCGACGGCTGAGCCGCTGGACCCCAAGGGGACAGTCTGCAGAGGCCCCAGGGATCCTGGGGGGCGAGGGGAGGGCCGAGGGCGGAGGGCAACCCCCGCGACTCAGAGGGCGACCCGAGAGCGCACGGGGCTGGGGGCTGTTTATGGATGGGCCGGCTGAGCAACTGGAGAAGCACAGGCCGGCTTCAGCTCTCCAGCCGCAGCGGACCCCCGCTCTCCTTTTCGAGGCCCGAGCCCCTCAACGGGGGCTTCCCTTCTAAGAGAATGCAGTCATTGCCACCAGCCACCCAAAGCGGCTTTTCCCTTCTTGGCAGGAAGGGCCCTCCTTCCCTTGGTACCCTGGCATGGCATCCCTGTTATCTCTTCACCTTTTATGTTCTCCCTGCCAGGGGCTTTCTTACATCTCAAACAGTGGAGGAGAGATATTTGCAGCAACTCCCCCCAACTGTGATTCTTGCAGGGAAAAGCTCCAGAAGAGCAATCAGCAACTGAAAGGCAGAACCATTTATCTCCTTTTACCCCAATTCTCAGGGTCTTGATTTGTTTCCTGTTTGCCCACGTCCCTGCAGACTTATTTAATAAAGATCTTCATTTTGGGTGGGAGAGGAAAGGAAAGGAGGGGGAGGCACCCAAAAGAGGCCCCTTAAAAAATCCCTTTTTCATGAGATTAATTTCTTCGGCTCCTCTTCGAGGGCATATTTGAAAATAGATTTCCAGAGCTGCTGAGGAAAGCAGGGACGAGAGATGAGTGGGGGGGAAGGAGAGAGAGCGGACCATCCTTATTCTGGATTTTCTTGTAATGAAAAGGCAGCGCCCTTCCTCCATCGAGAGACAACCTGGACATCTTCCAGAACGCACGGACAGGAAAAAGCAGTGAAAACCCAAACTGAGGGGCTGGATTGAGTTTTCTGGTGACAGATAGACTCTTTCGGCTCAGTGCTACAGAATGCTACTGAAAAGGATCAATTATTACAATTGAGTGGCCGTAAAAGATTCAAGGTATTAGCTGCATATCACCCTCTTCGGGGTTGCTCCCCACTGGCTTTTTTCCTCCCCATTTCTCCAAGAGACTGGGGGCCAGGTGGGGGGAGCACAGCCATTGGTGAGGGCTGTTGTTCTGCTTCCCCTTAAGCGAGCAAGACAACAGCGTCACTGGGAGGAACAGGCGTGTTCTTGTGTGTTCTTGTGTGGCGAGGATAACACACGGAGCTAAAGGGGGAAGAGGCCCCGTTGCCAGCAGCCCCACTGCAGAGCTTGGAAACGTTCAGCCTTCCCTCTGAAGGCCTCCTATGGCGAGGAGGGGGTCCTCGTTCTGCCTGCAGCCGCGCCTTCCAGATCTGTTCCTCTTCCATGGCTAGATCCTCCCCGGGCAGTGAGGACCTGGTAACCTTCTCAACTCTGGCAAGTGGGTCCAGAGCCCCAGAGCAGCAAGGCTTGCTGGCTCCTCCTGGTCGCCTGCTTGGGTTTGGGGGGCTGATTAAGCCGAGCTGGAGGCATAACCTGGTTGCCCTCAGGTGTCCTCTCTCACAGGCCGAAATCAGAGTCACTCCTGTTTGGATAAGAGCCAGAAGGAAGGGGAGAACATCTGGACCTGGACTCCCACTAAATGAACTGAGCCCTCAGTGGAAGACCACCCGTTCTGGAAACGCTGCTGGCAGCAAGGGAACCCCTCTCGCTTCCCTCGTGACAGCATCCACAAATCACCTGGTGAGCTCAGAGCTTTTGCTGGGAAGCCATAAAGCAGCCCCCCCCCCCAATTATAGGAAGAAATTTCCTCCATTATAGGAAAATGCTGCCCGTCAGCAGACAAACGCAGAGAAGGACTCTCTAATTCATCCTTTTTGTGGCTTTTCTGGAAACACTGACTGGTGACAGCAGACAAGCAGATGGCCTTTGGCAACATTGTTCTGGAGTTCCTACAAAGGGAAGGCCTTGCTATCTTCAAGGAAAAGTCCTCTTTGGGAGCCTCAGCAGCTCCCAGCTTGGGACCCCATCATTACAGTTACGTGTGGAATCCGCAGGACGCAAAACGACGTCTCAAAGCTGCGTGGCACCCCGCCCAGAGCTTGGACTGCTGCGCCCAGTGAGCACCAAAAACCGCTACCCAACTCTTTATGTGATGGCAGGGAAAGCAGTAAAATACATGACTGGGGAGCCATCTTGTTCATCATGTTTAATTAAATGTCAGCGTAAAGGAAAAATCAAATTTAGATCTCATCCTGGCCCCATCCTCGACTTTGTGGGTCCCCAGCAAGCCTCTGCACGACGCGTGCGGCTGCGGCTCCTGCAGGAGGACCGTCCCCCTTTTCAAAAGCCAGCAGTTCTCGGAGGAAGGCAGCTGCACTCACACGCCTTCTCCCTCCCCTGCAAGCCGGCCCCCACCCTGACAGGTACGCCGAGTCATATTTTTGCAAAAAAGGGGGGGAAATGAAATCCGAGGAGCTTTTTCTAGCACAGACCCTGAAACCCTGTAATTTAAAAATTATTACAGCTCATTTTCTTGTCCTGGTCCTTGCGTGTCAGGTTTTTCTCTCTAAGTACAGCTATTAGCCAGGTGAGGTGAAAATGAGAAGCCTCTTTTCCGCCCCCCCAGCGAAGACCTTCCCTGTGATCAGCAGAGCGGGGAGGGGGCCGCGTCCCTTGCTTTCTTGTGAAATGCAGAAACTCAGGAGCTGCTGTGAGTGCCAATCTGCCCTATAAAGGATCAGCATCCTCTTTATTTTTAAAGTAAAATGCATTGCTATGGTAACCTCGGGCAGGCAGCAAGAGGCAGAGCCCGGGCGTTTTCACAGCCTGGCAGGGCAGAGACTGAAGCCGATGAGCGCCTCCTAACAGCAGCCACAGGCGAAAGGGGGCAATGCCAGCAGCAAACATAAAAGCCTGTTATTCTTCAGGTGCTTGGCCCGTTTTACCTGCGTTGCTCAGTCCTATCTGCCTGGGCTGTTTCATCCTGCAAGGCCACCCTGAGAAGGCTCGGGAGGGGGGAACCATGAAAAAAGTTGCCCGCTTGGAAGATGAGAAGATGGAGGAAAGGGTCACCCCAGAGCTGTGGGGGGGGGGGGGATGCCCACTGCCTTGGCCCCAGAAGGACGCAAAAGCCGCTCTTCCCTTGCTCCTTTGCCAGCTTCCCCCGAGATCGGGAAGAGGGGGCCGGTGGTGTCCCAGTTCCACGTGGCCTGGTCAGCAAGTCCTTCTCGCAAGCAGGTCGAAACTTGCTGGGCAGATCCCTGGAAGGACGGGGGGCTGCTGGAGTGGGAGCCCAGGAGGCGTTCACGGCGCCCAACTGCCAGCACGACACAGGAAGGAGATTTACAAGGATGAAATAGCAGTGAAAGGGGCTGGGACCTCCAAGACTGACTAAATCAGCGATGGAGGGGCATTGGCGTAAATGGAGACAGGCATGGAGGCCAGCGGGGCTGAAGGAGCTGAGCCTGGGCAGAGGCCTCTCGGTGTGGTGGGGGGCGGTGGGCAAGCCAGCCCGACTATGCCTTGAAGGCCACAATCTAAACCAAGAAGGGAAGGAGGGCCTCCCTGGGAGCAGAGACCAGCTGCCATTGTGGGGAGGGGTCCCGCTGGCAGAATGGCCATGCCCACAAAGTGTGCCGCCCCCAAAGCCAGCCTGTGGCTGGGAAGGGGCTGGTGGGAATGGCTGGAATTGGACCCTTTGGGGAGACTGTGGTGTTCAGGATGGATTTGGCCCATGTGGATTTAGGGCCAAAACTATTACAGTACTCTTTTTTTAATTATTGCTTTTTAAATTTAAAGACATAAACATTTAAAGAATAACATAAATGACTGCTATATACAAAAGAAGGAAGCGAGAAAGGACATAGTGGACGGAAGATAAAATATCAGTAAATAAACAGAATTTATAATTGCCATAACATTTAAAATTCATCGCTTCGGGCCAAAACTCCTTTGCTCCGCTGGTATCAGCCCTTCGAGGCGTGCCAGGCCAGGAAACAGGCCCCCTGCCCTGCCCCGCCCTTGGCCAGGAGAGCGGCGCCCTGAGGCCTGGCAGCACCTCCCTCCCCTCCCCTCCCGCTTGTGCCGAAGAGGGCCAAGGTGGGGCCGCCCCAGCTGCTTCCTCAGCCCCGTTTCCCGGGCTGGGCTCCCGGCTTGCGGACGGCTCTGGCCTTCCTCCTCCAAGGGCACCTCCGAGGGTCTCTGCCTGTGGGGAAGGGGCGCCAGCGTGCTGAGCTCACAGGCCCCGGAAGAGCCAGCCCGCGGTGGAACGCGCATCTCCCCGGCCGTCCAAGGGCCATAAACTGGGAGGGGGCGTCGATACTGGGACCTTCAGGGGCCCCACTCCCTTTCAGGGTGCAAGGGCAGGGAGGCTTATCCTCTGTGGAGAGGGGGCCACCTTGACACCAGGAGCTCCGTACCCACCAGGGCGATGGAAGCCAACCCACGGCGACCCCCAAATCCTCAGCAAACCACCATTCCCCGTCTGCTACTCTCTGCTTGCTCTGCTGGCAGGTGCGTTCAGACGAGCCACCTGGTTCCAGGCTCTTCCTCTTCCTACACTGCAGGGGTGCCAGGGCAGGTGAAGGGAAACAGCAGCCTGGAGTCCTGGGGGAGGCCCTTTCGGAGCGGAAAAGGACCTTCGCGCCTTCAGTTGCTGCGTTTCCGGAGCGAGGGGAAGATTGTTCTGCGTCCCGTGCCCCAGAGGAGCCTTTCCGCCTCCCTGGGGTTCGCGAGGTTTATTTACTAATTTTATTTATCAATCCAGTGTATATGGTTCGGAAGAAAGAGGGCCCCCCTCCTGCCAGGGGCTCCTTTGCCTTGTTATTCAAAAGGGGAGGCTGCGGAGAAGCGGCTGTCAAGCGTTCAGAAGAGAGAGGCTTTGCGCAATGCCTCCCCGTCCAACAATTGCCCTTTCCGAAGTCATAAATCTCTTTTATGAATGCATCCTTAGCATTCGAGGACGACCAAGCACTTCTTCCTGTCTGAGCTCCTGGCCTGCAAAGGGGTCAGAAATTTCGGCCAGGGCTTCCAGGTTCCCTCCCCAGGATGGCCTCTAGACTGCATGTAGGGCAGTTCCTGGATGGGCTTCGGAGTCCACCTTCAGGTGGCAAATGGCTTTCTATCCACATGCTTTTGCTGGGCCAAACTGGCCCCCCGTGAGTACTGTGAGGTTCCCAGAGGTGGGGGGGCGTGACTCAGGCTCCTGACCCCCCATCTGCCCCCTCTTGGGGATGGGACCCGCCAGCAAAATGCCCCTCCCCATCTTGCCCAACCAGGGAGACATTCCAGGCCCACTGGAGCTCACCCAGGCCTGCCAAGAAGAAGAGGGCAGGCAGTGCTCCTGGTGTTTCCAGATGTGGCTGGATGTGGGTGACGGGAGCTATAATTCAGCACAACTATAAAATCCTATCCAGTTCTAATCCTAAATCTTAGACCATTTAGGATCCCACTTAATCTCCCCAAAACGGCAGTCCTACAAGGTCAGCCAATGTACCGCACCGGTGGGTGACAGGACTGGGGCACAAGGGTAAGCCCCGCCGCCCCCTCCCTGCTTCCATGTGGGGACCCTGAGTGCCATCCAGCCATGAGGAACCATCTTCTGCCCACATGGGCAGGGAGGGACCCCAAGGTGCCCTTCAGGAAGGCCTGAAAGAAGACGGGGAACTGGAAGGCGGGGGGGGGAGAGAGGCACCTCTCTCAGGGTTCAACAGATCCCCCACCATTTCTGTCTCGTTTCTTTTATACTTATTACACTGTCTTTTCTATTCTGTTTGGTTTTATTGAACACAATTTAGGCACAGCCCAGAGTGACCTTGGAGTTGGTCTGTGCCTAAATTGAATAAATTGAATTAAATGTCTGACTGGAAATGCTAACGTCCTGCACTGTATTAACGTCTTTCTTGCGTGCAGCCACCCAGGCCTGCAAACACACGCGTGTGGAAGTGGTCAAGGCTCTGGGACAGACCCCCAGCCACTTCCTCGGACGCTCTGAACTCCACCGGTGGAAGTGCAGCTCAACTCTACACGCTTCGCTTTGGCCTTGGATGCTCCCAGCCTCCAGATGTGAGACTACCGGCACCCTCATCCCCAGCAGAGGAGGGATGCTTGAGAGGAGAAGCTGATATTCGAGGAAACGCTTTTCTGCAATGTGGAGGCTGGACCTACCCAGAAAACTGACCACAGCGGGATGCCTGGGCGCTGAGCTCTTCGACGCGGAGCCGCTGAGACTGTCAAAGGCGTGGTGGTGTCTCTGATGCTGGCGGTTCCATACCACCACCAGAACGAATGCCATCAGCTGACCTCCTCTGCCAAGTTGGCCTTGTCTGTGGCAGCGAGATGTTTGTTTCCCTTCAACCTTGCCATACAACCAGCTTGGGCTCCGCTATGATGAGGGAGGGAGCAGACACCCCGATTCCTTGCCGCTGCTCAGCCACACTTAATCCCCCCAGAACCAGAGAAGGTCATCAGGAGGGGGTCACGGGAAAAGGCCATTTGGACAGCATTAGGCCAAACTAAGTGGGCCAGAGCCGCAACTGACTGGGGGGCTCTGGACTCTCTGCTTTTCGATGGTAGGGTCGGGGAGGGGGGCTTAATGAGGAAGTGAGGGGCAGAATTTAGAGGGGGGGAGTTGATGGGCGCTCTGGTGGCCTGGCTGGGCCAACCCTGGTGCTTTAAGCACGGCCGTCATTCTAGCTATGAAAAATATGTCCATCCCCCACTTGCACCCCCTGCTCTGCTGGAACATCGAAGGACCCTTTGGCGCGAGGAGATTCTGCGGCCACTAAATGTCACATTGATTTCCATGTGCCAAGCGCTATACAAAGTCCACGAGGAAGGTCCTTGCCCCAAGTCAGGACATTAGAAAAATGAAGGGCAGCATATTCCAAGAATGGAAGAAGAACCTGTGGGTCAAACCATCATGGAGCAATGTGCATCTATTCTGTGGCTCTTCTCCTGCCTCAGGTTGCAGGAAGTTCAAAGGTTTGGAGACACCCTCTGCTTCCCGCCACCATCATAAAATCAAATTATTCTTGGTAGAGCTGCTGTCCACCAAGAAAGCCCCCGGCAGAATCAATCTCACACTTCAATGAATCCAGCCCTACTCCGGTCTAATCAGACTTGACAGTCCTTGGCCCAGGAGACCCCCAGTGCCTTCCAGCTTGGCCTTTGGCTCTTTGAGGGTCTGGCTCAACTTAACATGATTTAATCAGGTTACCTGATTAGAGGCAGCCCAGGGAGCATCTCTGCCCCAGAATAGGTTGAAGGCTGCCGTGGAAGTAGCTGGAGAAGATGAGCCGTCCAGCTGGATCAGGATCAGATGAATGGGGCTGAAGGAGGCGGGACTGAGGAGGGCCCCAGGAGAAGGGAGCAGGAGCAGGAGCAGGAGGAGGGGAGCGCGGCCTGCAGAGCCCACTGAGGACACAACCAAAGCGGCAGGCCGCATCCCCTGGCATTGGGTTGATATTCTGGGGCGTGCAGGATGCTGCCTTTGTTTCTCTTGCCTATCTCCTCCTCTGAAAAAAAAAGAGGCCGGCGGGTAGAGTTGCCAGAGCTAATCAAGGAAGGCTCCCTGATGATTCCACAGCAGGAAAGCAGGAGGACTTGGCGTCAAAGACAAAACTCAGTGCCAGCCTTGCAGTCACCTGAGAAGGAACCAAGGAGAGGTTTCGAAAAAGCAGGCGTCGCCTTCCTGGGGAACAGCTGGTGGCCGGGAAGGAGCGGCCACCCTGGATTCTGGGCACTGGCAGCCAGAGGGCCGGGGGGGCTCCCTTTTGGCTGACCGGTGGGTCCTGCTGGGCTCCCGGCAGCCACAGATGCCGGACAGGGGAGCCCTCTGGCCTGATCTCTTCTATCCTGAATCCCGATCCGAGGGGAAGTGAATCAAGACCTGGGGCTGGCTCAGCGTGGCCCTCGGGGCCAGGTTTGCAGAGGGCAGGGATGCGATTCACACGTCCGCCGCGTCTGGTGGGCGCTGAATTTGATCCCGGACCTGGCGGAATCAATGCCGCGTGGCTGAAGCCTACCTGAGGGGGCAGGACCTGAGGACTTGACTTCTGCTTTGGGGGCCTCTGGATTTGGGGGACCCCTGAAATTTGGGGATGGTTCAGTCAGAAATTGGCGGGGCAGCTTCCTTCCCTGTCGGCGGGGGAAACATACAGAAACTGGAGCCGAAGCCCTGAGCGGCAGCTGTGAATGAGGAAACAAACGGTGGAAATTAAAGAGAGTGTCCTTTAAGGGTGTGTGCGCATGTTTGTGTTTGTGTCGTCAGCTGAGATTCCAGTGGAGGGTAGCCTCCTTCTCCACCAATCAGGGGAGAGATTTCTGGGAGCGCTCGAATCTCTGGGGCCTGCGATGCTCCCCCCACATCAGACTCGCTCGCCCCTCTTTTTTCTCTCATTAATTCCAGCAACCTTTCCAGCAGAAAGCTCCAGGGAAGCCTGATTCACTCGGTGTCTCTTAACACTCTATTTAAAAATTACTCCACTGTCAACACAATCCGAACCCAGAAAAATTCCCAGGGTTGCGTAACTGCAGCGTGTGGCGGAGAAGGCTGGTGCCAGGGTCGGGCAGGCTTTTCTCCGGGGGAGCGGCACGGGGGCCGGAAGGGGGCTGGCACAGCGCGGGGACCCTGGACTCCCCTGGTGGCTTCCCAAGAGCCAGGAGGTGGCTCTTGAGCCTGATCAGCTACTCAATTGCTGCCCCCCGGGAACTTCGTCTGGTGGCTAATAATGCTAAGAGACGACTTGCCTCGCTGGAAATTAGGAAAGCAGAAGAAAAGCAAATATTCATTTGGAGATAACCTTTGCAGAAACAGCCAGGGTAGAAACGAAGCTCTTGAGGGTCAACCCAGTGGCTGCCAACCTTCTAAGCGTTTACTGATCTGGCGGGGAAAAGCGTGCCCCGTTGAAAGCGGGTGCCCTCGGGGGCCGGAAGGCCTGCGGCTGCTCAGGACTCGCCCCCCGCCCCCCGCCTTTGCTTCGTCCTCAAAACTAGCTTTAATATTTCAGAGCAAAATAATATACCTCTCATGGTCCCTGCTGAGCCCTCAGGTTGGGGGACTTCAGGCTTTTTCGCTTTGGGAAAGTAAGCTTCGGTGCCCCTTTGTGCGGCCCGTGTAAGCAAGCCAAGCGACATGTGCAAAGGTCACAGACCGAGCCATTCTCCCCCTGCACCTAGAGGGGTCAGCGACATTGCCACCAGCGTCATCCCTCCCTCCCGGGGCAACCTCTGAAGACATCTTGGTCTGAAGCTCCTGGCACCTGTGCCAGTTGGGAGGGAGTGTCGCCTGCCCTCTTCCCAAGCAATGGCGCCGGGCACCCTGGCAGCCTCCACCATGGCTCCTGGCATGGCTTGCAGTGATGGGAGTGAAAAGACGGGGCTGCTGAAAGTTGACCGAGTTTTCCCTTACGGGGCTTTTGGAGGATCCCTCAGCTGGGCCCCATAATATTGGGGTCATGGTGCAGGAAACGTCCACGTTCTGCAGACTGGCAGAACTTCAGGGGCAGCCAGAGGGCCCCCCAGACCCAGGCAATTGGAGGGCGCCTGCTGGCAACCTCTCTGCCCGCTCTGTCATGGCAGCTCTCCTCTGCAGTGCCCTCTGCATGTGCTCGGTCTCCGCACTAACCGCTTTATTGCGGCTCCTCTGCTTCAATTACCCACCTGGCTGGTCAGACGGGGAGGTCGCGCCGCTGGAACTCAGCGCGGGTGAGCAGGCCGTCTGTCCCCAGAGAGGCCTCTGGAGCGGTGCACAGAATGGCCACGGCCGAAGGCCAGGCAAGAGCCACAGACGCCACGCGCCGCTATCACTCCGAACCCAACAGTGCCCCGCCCAGCCCCACTTTTTCCCTTCCATGGTTGCCATCAAAAGATGCCAGGAGGCCCAGGAACAACGCGTGAAGAAGCAGCCCTCTTCTCCCCATGGTGATTAAGAGGCATGCTGCCCCTGCACAGGGAGGCTCCACAAAACAGCATGCTCTTTGACCGAACTCTCCTCCTCCCTGCTCTCATCTAGAGGTTTGCAAATCCCAAAAGATGATCGGCACGTTTCAGATGAACATGAGAACCGCCCAGAGGGCAACCTCCAAGAGGGGGTGAGAAGGTAGCAGCTCCCCCCGGCTGCTACTCCCCCGCAAGGAGTAGGCAGAGGTATTCTGCCCCTGAACGTGGAGGCTTGGCCATTACAGCTAACAGCCACTGTGTCACTCTCTGAGCTTCTTTCAGAGCAGTGTTTTCCAACCTTGGCACTTGAAGAGGGGTGGACTTCAACTCCCTTGCTGGCTGGAGAATTCTGGGAGTTGAAGTCCGTCCCTCTTCAGGTGGCCAAGGTTGAAAAACACTGTTTTAGAGCCATCCACATTATGGAGAAACTGTGCAGGTGCCTCTGTAAGTCTGGTGGACTTCCTGGGTGCTTCCCTGTGGCAGTGCCCTTCGAGGGACCTGCTGGCATCTTGGCTCGCCATACCTTCACGGCTGAAGCGATTTTAGGGCAGAGCCGGTAGCAAAAGCACAGAGGGCTTGAGCGTGCTGCAGAGTGCCGCCACAGGGCTCCTCCTGGGAGCTGAGGGAAAAGTCTTGGCAGGATCGGTCCTTCTCCCTCTTGAAGGCAAAGCGGCTGGAAGTGCAAGAATCCCAGTTCAGTTCCACTGCCAGATCCCCAATTCCTTTTTATCATTGCCAGAAAAGCCATGCTCAAGGTATTCACTATATAAGAGCCGATCGGGGGGGGGGGGGGGGGAGTCAAAGCACCTTCCCCAACCTGGTGCCCTTCAAGCGCTCTTGAGAAGTGAAGGAGAATCCCCTTCACGTACCTGGGAAGCAGCAAAGGAGGGGAAGTTGTGGGACAGGCATTGTGCACATGGGAAGCCCACCCCCCAGCCCTGCTCCTCCTGGGACTGGGGGCTTCAACCTTCCAAGGAAGGGGCTTCTGCCCCGCATTTCCATTCTGTGATGGGGCTGGGTCTCTGGGCGTTTGTGCTATGTCTCAAATCCCAGCGCCAGCATTCTGGGATGGCAAATTCTGCCCCAACTTGCTTGGATGTGGGTCCACCTCAACTGGCCACCGGGGCATCCCTGGGGGAGGGCAGTAAAAAAAGCAAGATGGAAGCCACAGCAGGCGATCAAAGCTCTGTCCCTTTTATGTGCTCCGCATGACTGTCCGCACAGTCCCGGTGGCCCTGTTGGCTTTTTGGCTTCTCTTCCGCTGGCCACGCTCTCCCCACCGCTGAGCATTATACACCAGAGATTTGGGGGTCCCCAACTCTTGAAGATGTTCCCCCTGGACTCCAGAGCCCCTCAGGGAAAAGGGGGTCAACAATGAGCAGCCACGCAACCCCGTCCGGCGTTCGGGGCCTGCCAGCTTCCAAGACACCAAGTAAATCATTGAAAAAGCAAAAGCCGAGTTTGTATTTTAATTAATAGGCGACTGTCACAGCCAGGCTTTCTACAGCCAATGCCACAAATTTTGAGCATTCTCCCCCTCCAAAATGCCCACCTGGCCATTCTTCCCCGGCCTGGGCTAATTAATTATTGATTTGTTCCTGCTAAAATAGTCAGACGATCGATGGAGTAAAAAAGCAGGGAAATGAAAGGTTTTTAACTTCCTTTTCCTTTCCTCCTCCTTTTTTTCCCCTGACCCCAAAGGCTTTCGAAAATAGCCATGAAAGCAGGACTGCCATTGTCTGTCTTTGCTAAGGACCCAGGTTGATCCCCCCTCGGGGCTCTGTGGGCTCAGTTACCAGGTGGCCTCACATCCCAGCCGCAGCCTTTTCAGATTGAATCCGGCCGCCTGATCCCCGAGACGAAGAAGGGGCTTCTCTGTGCCCTTCTCTCCTGCTCCACGTGCCGATCAGCTCAGCCAGTCTTTTCCAAAGGGCCCGGCTGAGGGTGGCCCTCCTTGCACACGCAGGCCAGATGGGACTGACATGCTGGGGGTGGGCTTCAGTTGTCGGAAGGGGTTCTGAAGGAACGTGGAAATCCCTTTATGAAAGTAAAAGCAGCAGGAACTGAGACTGAGACGGGGGCAGGGGGAGAAAGAGAGCTTTAATTTGGACACCTGCACTGAGTGGAGGTGGGACTGCATGACCTCAGGGACCTCTCCCCACTATTTTTGGATTCCAAGCAGGCATACGGGTCACCACTCATCTTGTGGCTGTCTTGGGCTGCTTTCTACAGTCTGCTGTGATCTTGAAAGAGATTTTCTAAAGCTTTCTCCAACCTGGTGCCTGCTGAAAGGAGCAGATGGTAACCCCTCCCACCCACCCAAAGGAACCGAGAGGAGCCCTTCCGAAGTATGAGGCCTTCCACGGATCAGGAGGTGTCCTGTGGAAATCTGCCAAGAAAAAAATGCAAGCTGGGGAGGAGTCCAGTCTCTGGGGGGGGGTCCCCTCTGCAGATGGATCCTGCTCCAGAGGCAGGTCCCAGGAGCCGTTGGGCCAGAAGAGCCGCGCATGCCCGGGATGCAGCTGGGCCCTGGCCTCTTGTGTATCCTCTGCGGTCAGATTTCCAAGAAAATATTCAAAAATCGGGAATGTTTGCATGGTGCTAATTTTGCAAAACTGGACATTTAGGATAACATTTGCTTTCAGCTTCAGGCACCCCAGAATCTGTCTTGGTGCCAAAATGCATAATACTGAAACCAATTCCAAAACCAGGCTCCGTTTTTTTTAAAAAATGCAGCGCCTTTTCTGGACTGAGGCTAGATCTCAGGAAAGCTTCCTTCAGCCCTTCTCCCCACCCCACTGCGACCACTAGACGCCATTCCCTTCCAGAACTGAGGACTTACTGGGGAAACACCGATTTCTCCTCAACCTCAAGGGTGAGGTCCAGTTTCTCCTGCCCTTGTGAATCTTCCAACCTGCCTTCCTTGCACAAGACACACACACACGCACACACACACATTTCCTAGAAGGCTTCAGTCCTGCCCAGCAAACCCTCTCCAAGCTGCTGACCATCAAGAGGAACAATGTGCTGCTGCAGAGAAACTGGAGCTTCTGATTTAAAACTTACCATTTAAATTTGCTGTTAAAAAATTCATTAAAGCCTGACATTAATGGAGTGAAAAACCATCTGGGACAGGATTTAAAACGGACTTTAGCACTGATGAAGGAAAGAAGAAAATGTGAGCTTGGCGATTCCTAAGTTACCCAGAAAAGGCTTGTTTTCGCAAAAGGAGGCCGAGGGTGTAGATGTCCCCACTTCCTGGAGGGTGCAGGAGTCACAGCAAAGGCACCGAGCACCCGCCCAAGGCGGAGAAAGAGTCTTCATGAATACGGATAGAGACCAGCGCGCCTAATGGGAAGTGTTCAGAGCCTCTGGGAAAGCGCTTTAGGGGACAGGGAGAGAGACTTTTCACATCGCGATTATTTGCTTAACAAGTTGCGTGTTCATATCAGTGGCCCCTTAGCCTTAAGGTGGAGGCAAGGGAGGCATGTTTCTAGCAGCCTCCCTCCAGCGCCCTGCCCTGCTCCTGCCCAGCCCTTGGGCACCCAGACGACAAGCGCCCGCATCCTGGGGCTGTGCAGATGCCTTGGCCCGCAGCGCCCTCTGGTGACCAGCACTGGAAAACCGCTGGGACCCAGATGCTGTCCTGGGGGCGGGGGGGGGGGATCACAGGAGCCGAGCTTTCCAATGTATTGTCTCTTTTTGCATAACTTGTATTGATTTGCCCAATTGCATCTCGCGGTTGTTTATTTTATTTCGTTTTATTTGCTTTTAAGGCATTTTCAGTTATGGATCTTGATCAGTTTCAGGGGCCATTGTGCCATGTTAGGGGCCAAGCAGCTTTTCAAGATGAAATCCGTAATGCAGCCAGAGGGGCTTCTGAAGGTATCACTCACATTCCTTGCGAAGACTTTTGCTTATCCAGCGGCTTCGACATTCGCTGTCTTGCTGTAACCTTTAAAGCAGTGTTTCTCAACCTTGGCCGCTTGAAGCGGGGTGGACATCAACTCCCAGAATTCCCCAGCCAGCCGTGCTTCAAGCGGCCAAGGTTGAGAAACATCGCTTTAAACAAAGTCATAACATAGGCTAAGGAAGAGCTGCAAACTGAAAACAACATTAGGGATGTTGTTCTTCTGCACTTTTGTTTTTAGTGTTTCAAACATCCGTTTTCATAAAATGTAAAAGCTGCCCTTTTTGCCAATCCCCAATCACCGCGCTGCGCTCTGAAAATCCTTCGCTCAAGTTCCAAAGGCCGGGCTGCATCCCGTGATACCAGTCCAGCCCCATTGGGCAGGTTTTTAATTTTTTTTCCATTTTTGCCTCCTTCACAGATGCTTTTGTAGGGGGAAAACGTGGGAATTGGAGAGGTATTCCTTGGAAATGTCCCTGAATGAGGCAGGCGATGAAACTCTTGTGAGAAAAGCATTCTCTGGCAGCCCTGGGAGCCGAGAAATAATTCTGGTTAATTTATTTGTACTGCTTTCCAATGAGACTTTAATTGCGCTATTGCCCTGCCTCAAACATGCCACTGGGTGAGAAGTCCAGCTGGCACATCCTCCATTTCTCAGCCTGCCGGATTCCAGGACCTGCCTCCCGTCTTTGTTTTCTTTCCCCAAAACTAATTTACAACACAGTAAAAGAAGGGAATCATGCTTTACTGTAGCTGCATTACTTGACCATCTGGAAGCAGCGGGTTTAGAAGTGTAAGCCAACATATGTCTGCTGAGATGTCAGTTCCATCATTTCAAAAGAGGTTTATTTCTCACTAAATGGGTGTAAATTTGAGAAGGAAAATTTCCTGCTTGGTGGGGGTGAAAATCAAGTTGCAATTGTCCAATTGTGGCTCACTAGACAGAAGAAAATAATTTCATTGCCTTTTTATTTGCAAAGCCCCATCAAGCTCTCGCTTAATCAGCGCTATCAGGTTCTTGCCTTTTGCAAAAGAGGAGATGGTCATCCGGGAAGGGACTTGTTCAGAAAGAAGTCTGAAAGAATTCGGCAGAACAGGCATCCTTGTTAATATTTTTAGGGTTGCCATTTGTGGATTTTTTTTAGAGGGGGGAATTTGCCATATTCCAGAAGGGCTTTCCAGTACATGGCAAATGCCTAGAAAAAACAAGATATAACTTTAAAATGTACATTCCCCCCCACCCCCTCCCCACTTTTTCCAAAGCAGAGAAGCAAAAGAAGAAGAATCATGTAAGGGAAAGCCAGAAGTGCAGAGAGGAGACAGAGGAAATGAAATGAAATGGTAAACTAAAGTAAAATCAATTACATTTGCCTTTATGTGCTTTTGTCTGCAATGTAAAGATTTAACTTTTATGCTCACCCTGAATGAGAAACAGTGGAGAAAAGTGTGTGTGTGTGTGTGTGTGTGTGTTCTTAGTTGCAAGCTACCCAGAGATGTTCGGGAGTCAGGCATCCTATAAATCAGCTCAATCAATATTATTCCCTCTTCCCGCCCATTATGCTGGACGGGCGGCCAGGGAAGAAAGGTGGCACTTGTGGCTTTGCCCCTGCAGCTAACTCTCCCGCCCAGTTGGAAAACGGAGGTGCGGAGAGAGGCTGCAGCTGGCATCCCAGCCCGCCATGCCCTGCCCTGCCCTGCCCTGCCCGCCCTGGCCGATGCGCCCCTGCGCCGAGCTTCTTCCGCCCAATCCTTGGCGCTTGGCTGCAGTCCCGCACTGAGCCACGAGAGGGCTCCCCCGCACCGGGCTCCCTCTCCGTGGCGCCCTTAGCAGAAAATCACGTTTCTTTCGCCGAATCTGGGCTGGAAGTTTATTGCTGTTGAGGACGGGACGGGGAGCATGGGTTAAGGGGTTAAGGGGGAGTCCAGACTGGGCACGGCTCTGCTGCGAATGACGTCCGCCCCCAAAGCGCATGGATTCGCCGGTGCTCCTCGCAAAGCCGAGAGGGGAAGATGCCCTCGGGATGCTGGCAAAAAGCCCCCCCCCCCCCCCCCCCGCAATAAGCACCGAGCGCCTCCTGCAGGCCAGCAGCGCAGGACGCGCAGCCTCGAGCGCTTTGGCGTGCAAGCGGGGTGGACCTCGGGAAGAGTCCAGGCCCTGCTGGTTGGGGAGACGCATGTCGTAGGTTCATGGGTCTTCCCATTCGTAGTTTAAAGCGTACAAACATTACCCAACATTTTAGGCATGAGGAATTCCAAATCTGCCCACCCCACCCCCTCCCCCGGCGTCCCCTTTGTCATCTTTCATGAAAGGAACGCCCCAGGTGCTGAGCCCAAATCAAGAGAGACAGGCTGGAGGCCCCGGGGACGCAGAGTTTCTGACAGCCGCCAATCAATCAAGAGAGCGTGAAAATCCTTGGCGTGCAGCCGCGCCATTCCTTCTCAAATCGATGGCCTCCTAATTAAGATACCGCGTCATCCATCTTCATCGTCCCAGCCACCTGACACGCCAACGCCGGCACCTTCATGAACAGCTTCTGGCCATCAAGCCTTAATTTGCAAGAAGCGATGGCCGGGCCTGGCCGCTGCTCTGCTGGAATTGTGCCTCTATTTCTATTCCTATTCCATTCCTTTCCCTCCTGGGGAAGAGATCGGAAGGGAAAATGCCCAGCTCTATCGCCCCTTCCCTTCATCCCAGAACAGCCTGGCGCTAGCAGTGCCCTGTTTGCCAGGGTTTCGAGTGCGCCCACTCCTCACTGGAAGAGAGCAAGCTGAGGCCACCAGCCCAAGCCAGCCTGGACAACAGTGAGGGAAATGCTGGGAAATGTTGTTCTAACTATCCAGAGAGTCTGTTTTTCTCGCTGCAGCCCTGGGAAAAGCAACTTTGCAACTGCTGCCTTGACTGATCCGGAAAAGCTAGGCAGGGTCAGGCTTGATTCGTATCGGGATGGGAAGCCACCAGGAGATCCCAAGACAACTTAAAGTCATCCATTTTACTATGATTGCCAAGAAAACTACATGGATGCGTCCATGAAGTCACCAGACTTGATTATATATATATAATCAGTGAGACCAGACATTTTAGATGTGCTTTATATCTCAAACCTGAACTCTAGCAAATTGTCAGTGCTGGGCCATTTTGAAAAAATTCTACGCTTCGAAAAGCTCCACTGGCAGATTCGATCCCTGTGGATGAGACGGGGAGACCCCGGCTGGGCAGTTAATAGCTGCCCCAGCCTCCATACAAAGAGTCCTCTTTGCCAACCCCTTGGCAACTCCTGTCCGCTCCTGTGCGAAGAGTGCTGCAGCCGCGCTAATTTAGGAAGCCAGGAGACTCTGGAGTATTCGGGCTAACGTTAAGCCTTGCGTAATCATTGTTGTGCCACAACCCACCCACCGCCATCCCAACTCAAGCAAGACCGCTGAGCACGTGCACAGCCTCCAAAGGAGAAGCCACCTGCTGAGGGGTGTCCACAGGGTGTGGCCAAAAGAGTCAAGATGCCGGCCACAACCATGGCATTGAAGCCCCGCCTGTTTTTAATGGTATCAGCTTGGCATTTTTCGCCATATCCTGCTGGACCCCCTGCATCTGCTCACCTCTGATTCAAGCAGAGCCCTCCTTCCAGGGGAGGAATCAGCTTGCGGGAAGAATCAATGGCGTCTCCTTAACTGTCTGGCAATTTGATATTTCCAGGAAGGGAATTTCCTTCCTTCCTTCCTTCCTTCCTTCCTTCCTTCCTTCCTCCCTCCCTCCCTCCCTCCTAAGAGAAACCAAACGGAGGTGCCAAAGCTTGCCCGACCCACCGGGCAGAGCCCATTGCAACCCTCCCTCCCCCTCTCAAAGGAGGGTCTCCCTGTTGCATTTGCAGCCCATTTCGTTTCCTGGCACTCTTGCCCCCTGGCATCCAGGGTGGGCTTCCACCCCATCCGCCACGCGCTCGCTGCTCCCCAGAGGGCCACGTGGCAACATTTCCCTTTGCCCAAAGAAGAAGAAAGGCTAACCCAGTCCTGGCCTGGCGCCCTGCTTGCCTGCTGGGCTCTGCAAGGAAGGGAAGGGCACCTGCGGGCACCTGAGGGGGAGAGGTGAGGGGTCCCGCTTCTAAAGCTGGGGCTCCCAGGAGGCCCTTTTCACCCTGGAAAGATATGACAGGGCGTCGTGCTGCTCGGAGTGTGCCAGTAAGGTATTACCCATGAGGGACAAGAGGCACTCAAGGGGGGGGCTGTTTTCCTGAAGTTGCCTGTGCCTGTTTGACAGGCAGCACCTCAGCTGGTGCAGCCTTCCTAACCAGGAAAAGCCAGGGGAGCTGCACTAATTGCA
Source organism: Liasis olivaceus (assembly GCA_030867105.1). Classification (NCBI taxonomy): domain Eukaryota; kingdom Metazoa; phylum Chordata; class Lepidosauria; order Squamata; family Pythonidae; genus Liasis; species Liasis olivaceus. The sequence continues at coordinate 24,678,241 of CM061360.1, forward strand.
CCCCCGCCTCACTCCCTGCCCGCAGCTTGGCAAGGGGCTGCTTCCCAGCCTTTCCTAAACCCGGGCCGCCCAAAAGCCCTTCCGGTTGCCTTGGCCAAGAGCTCTCCGGCCGAAGGAAAGGCCACGTGGTTGCCTAGCGATCCTCCAGTTGCTAGGCAACAGCAACCCGCTCTCTCTTCATGGCTCCAGGAAGGACCGCAGGGCAGCCATAGGGACCGATGAGGAGCCCCCCCGCCCCCACCCCGAAGGCCAGCCTTGGGGGTCTCCATCCCCAATGTGGCCAGGCCTCCTCGAGGAAGAGGACCCTGCGCCACCCGTGCAAACAAAAGCCTGACATTGGCAAGGGCTGCTCCTGGCCAGGGAGGGGCTGGGGGTGTGTGGGGAGGAGGACCTTCCAACATTTGGCGCGCCTGGGGAAGTCCGAGCCGCAGAGAACAGGCAGAGGACATTCCCTTGCAAGGGGGCGTCCGTGACCGGGCTAGCATCTGAGACAAGGGAATGCTTTGGACCATGCGCAGAGCGCACTTGCGCTCAGTGACCCCGGGGCTGGAAGGCTGGCTTGCCTCCCTCTCCCCCAGCATCCCCCTGCCCACCCCTCAGCCGTGCCAAGGGCCACCCTCTCCTCCGCCTGGTGAAGCAGCTTGGAGGCCTGCAAGGAGGGCGCTGTGCCCAGGAGGAGGACTTGTTGCTGCCCGACAGCCGGGATGCCTCGCCCTCACAGGCCCCAAACCTGTCAGCCGCCTCCACAGATATTTTTATCGGGGTCTCCATGGTAACCACATCCGCATCTTCCACAGCTCTGCAGCTCCTCCTCCTCCCTCCCTCCCTCTTGTGGGTAGCCAGGCAGATGGGGGGAGGGGGCGGCGGGAGGGGCACTTGGGCAGACCCTGGAATCCGGGGGTCCCTTTGGAGCCCATTTGAAGCCACAGGCTTTCTGGCATGTGCTGGACACCTGTTACCATCATGATCTAGTGCCCAGAGTTCAAATCCTGAAATCAGTCAGGGCGTCTTCCTCCTTTCTGTGTCCATTATCAGGCTAAACCGACCCAATTCATTTGCAAGAATAAGGAAGGAAGGAATCCAAAACTTCCATAAGGGCAGTTTATTCTAAAACAGTGTTTCTCAACCTTGGCAACTTTAAGATGTATGGACTTCAACTCCCAGAATTCCCCATGCTGGCTGGGGAATTCTGGGAGTTGAAGTCCATACATCTTAAAGTTGCCAAGGTTGAGAAACACTGTTCTAAAGGAAGCCCCTGCCTTGGCTGGGGATTTGCATTTGCTTAGCGTAGACTAGCCTACCTCACAGGGTCGTTGTGAGTGAACTGGATTGTGTTCCCACTAAAGTATGCCAGGCCCACCGCTACCAATTGTACCTTCCTCCCCAAGGCAACCGACCTCCCAAGGCAACCCACCCACCCAAGCAGCACCCTCTGGCTGCAGAACTGCAGAGTCTCATCACCAGGATAATGGTTGGCACTGGCAAGGGACCTAAAGTCTGGCAGGCAAGTCCCAGTATGACCAAAGGAAGGATAAATCGGTTGGGGAGGGGAAATCTTGGCACCGGCTCCAAGGCCAGGGTGGGGAGGGGGGGCATTGCAACCTGGAAGAGATTCAGACTCTCCCCAGCGCATCTCTTTTGGGTCTCTCCAGCACGGAAACTGACCGTGAACCTGAACTGGGGGCAGGGGGGATTCTTCCACTGGACCTTGCCCTCTCTGAAGACCCTTGTGAAGACCCAGATGCTCAGAAAATAGGTGAAGGGGGCCTGAGGAGTTGACCATTTTCCTTCCTCTCTGCCATCCATTCCCCAAAACAATTTTCCCTGCCTAACATCTGGCCTGTGGCTGGAAAACCCAGCAGGGGCTTGTGCTTCTTATGGGCCCCCAGGGCCACTGGCTGGGCCCAATCCAACAATGTTCCTTCCATTTGCTTGGAACGGATGCCCCCCCCCCCGAATCTCAAAGGCACCATCAAGAGAACTGCAGAATTGAGGCATTGAGCAACACGCGTGGGTGTGCACGTGTGGGTGTGGTGCACACACCCCTTTCCACACGAGGATCTGCAGACACATCAAGCCAACATGGGATGACGGGAGGCAATCGCTCTGGGGCGACAGATCTGGCGTTAGTGCGGCTGCTGGGGGGATCCCTTCCCTCCCTGGCCCCGTCCTATTGTTCCGAGCCTCTCTTGCCTTCCGGGGGGCTTCAGGTCGGGGGGAACCGCAGCGCAGCCTGAATAATGGCGTCAGAGCCTCGCCGAGCAGCCGCTGCTCTTCTGGAAAATGCACCCCACGGCGGAGGGAGGCCCCAAGGCCCCGAGCAGCTTTGCCGACGGCTCCTTGCTTTGACTTTGAACTTGCTGGCTTGCCTGCTGAAACAGAGACACCACCACCCCCCCCCCGCTGCCACACACTCACCTCCCCCACCCTCAATTTCTCCAACGGGGCTGATGATTTATTTAAATGTGTATCAATTTTGCAAAGGATGCAGTCGCACGAATCCTGCGGCGCAGCTAAACAGAAACACGCACCGATGTGCAAGGAAGCTGCTTATTCTCCCGCCACCGTGGGCTCTCCGTCCTGTGTGCTCTTCCTCCAAGAAACCAGTGCAGACTCGTTCCGGGGCCCGGACAGATTCCCTTGGGAATCCCAGATTCACGCCAGCCCCCCAAAGCTCCTGGGTGCTCTCTGGCCAGAGGGGGCTGGAGGAGGGGCTGGCTAGTCCCACCTAGAGAGGACGGCTGCCTTTGGCGTTTCCTTCGGGCCCGTGAACTGTTCCTTTCCTAGAATGTGTTCCAGAAGGAGAGGGGAGTGCTGGCACCGCATCCAGCAGTTCCTTCCTTCCATTTAAGGCATCCGGTTTTCCTTTTCATGTTTTTGTTGCAACTGTTGCAAAGATACAACACTGCAAAAAAACCAGAACGGTCCTGATCCACAACTGCACTTTGCAAACTTTTTTGTCTTGCATGCCCAGGCACCTGCAGGTGAAACATCTGCCAAAAAACCCTTGATATAGCAATAACCTCAATTCTTAAAAAAAACACACACACACAGACCAAAAAGGTATAAAGTTCCAAGACCCTCCCTGCACCTTTGTTTTCCCAAAGTGGTCTCTCTGGACTCCATAACCACTTCCCACCGTTTGAAATTGCCCCCCCGAAGCTCGATGAGCAAACCGTTTGGCAGACTCTGCCCGGTTCTCATCACGCGTGAGGCCCTCGGCCCAGAAGGAAAGCAACTGCACTTGGCTAGAAATCTGCGGCACCATCGCGGACAGCAGAGCCGTGCCCCCAGCATCAGAATTGGCTCCAGCGCCCTATGGCGGACTTGCTCCCTCCGGCCTCCCCGATGCTCGTGGGGGGAGCTGAGCTTTAAAGGGCAAGAGGGAAGCAGAGCAGGTGTCGTTCAGGCGGGACCAAAGCCGAGCAGGAGAAAAACGCCACTAGAACGGGGAGGCGGGAGGTGCCCAGAGGCCATCCAGACCAGGCTCCCCGGAGAGATGAACTTCAGCACCTTCTAGAAGCAGGAGCAAACCTAACATTCATTAACACTCAGCTAAATCTCTCTCCTGGTGGAGTCGCGCATGTACAAACCAAAGATCGTATTACGTACAACTAGAACAAATTATCCATCTTTTCAGTGGTGAAATGGAGCCCCCGTCTGCAGAACCAGCCTACAATGTCCTGGCTGAAGCCTTGGGGTTATTCAGATGTTCAACAGAAGGGGGAAAAAAACATCCCGTGTTGATGACTTGACCAACATCGCCAAGGCCTGGAATCGGAACAGAGGAGTCGAAGAAAGCCTCCGAGCACGTGCCGCATCCTCTCGTGCATCGCCGAGCAGCTAGGCCAGTCCCTACCGAGGGGGGAGCTCATCTGACTGGAGACTGCCATCGCCAGCACCATCGTTTTCCTTGGGTGCCATCTCCTTACTGGTGACCACCGGCGCTACTTGCCCCTCTGACGTTCTTCACCCCCTCTGACCACCTACAGTCTGCCAGGACCCAAGATCACTAAATACTAATTTTCAGCCACTGACGGTCTTCCTGGGAAAAGACCCACCTGCTGCCTTCTGCATCGCAGTTCCTGTTCCATACAAATGTATGTCACCCCTGCCATTACACACGCCACAACCATTGCAATGCGCAGCCATTACTCTCCTGTCTTGGGAGACGCTGATTTACCGGTGGCATCGCTCACCATATCACAACACAGTCCACGGAGATATGTCGCATTTTCCACATGTTGCTGTGATTACATCCTGCGAGCACGGCTGCTCATTGCCCACAGCTCCTTATTCAGCAAAGCTTGTATTGCAGATAACCGTTGCGGTCATTCCACCCTCCGCAGCCCAGTGGGCGTGCGCGGTAGCCAAGCTCTGCTCAGATCTGGCATCTTATATTTCAGGGGAGAAGCCCCTCCCCGCCTTCTCCCCCGAAATGGGACCCGAGGCTGCTGAACTCCAGATGCCATTTCCAAAAGCAGGTCAGCGGCCCTCCCAGCCAGATGCCAGCCGTCTGCACCAACTGCCGTACAGTGACCTGAATTTCAATGGCTGACACTGGGCCGAGAGCAGCCGAATGAGTGGCAGCGAGCAAAGGTTAGCTGAGACGGCGTGCAGCGCATGAACACGAGTCCCACCTCAGGCAGATTTGGCATCGCGACCAGAGAGGGACAGGGGACAATGGGAAAGAGGCGCTGGGCCCTGTAGAGCTGATCTAGAAGCCGGGGGAAAGGCACCCGGGCAGAGACGGGCTCTCAGGATGCGGAGAAGGGTTGATTTCCTTTAGCTGCTGGGGTTGGGAGGGCATGCCTTCCACCACGGGAGTGTTTTATCTCAAAGCCCTTTGCTCGAGGGCTGCAGGCTGTGCTACCTGGGGCTGCCCTTGAAGGCCATTCAAGAGCTCTGGGCTTTGCAAAATGCAGTGGCCTCCTGTTATACAGAAACTTTGCTGTAAAATACCAGAACCTTTCATCTTTGAAGCTGCTATTAAAGCATGACCTTTGCTTTCCTGGAAAAAAAAAATAGAAGTATCAACGCAGAGGGTAATATTCATAAAACCAACCGAGAAAGAAATAACCCGCGAACAACAATAAATAGGCATGAATTAACAGGGAAGCCAAATTGAAAGGAAGTCTGAGCAGGGCTGTTATTCACCAACCCCCCAAGGAAGCGATGAAGATGCAGCAGTTGGTGACACGGAGGGATCCCTGGGATCTCCCTGGACTGACCAGCTTTCCTGAAGCCCTGGGAGAGGGCAGTCACGTCTCTGGGGACAAGGAGTCCATCTGTGGGGGCATGGCCGAGTTATCTGCCCCCCCAGCCCAAAGTCATAAACTGCCTTCAACAGGAGACCCCCAGCCCTTGCATTAACCACATCAGTGGGGAAACCAACCAGTTTGAAGCCAAACCTGGGCTCCGGTCAGTCTGCCCGTTTGCCCAAAGCTCCTCGTGAGGACGCATTAAGTGGACTAATCTAGCGGGGGGGGGGGGGGGGGGGGCCAGGCCGGTTTCGCCTGTCAACCAACAGTCAGAAGTATCGCCTTCCCTCCCGCTAATGGCTGCTCTGCCTAAGCCCGGGGAATAGGCTTCGTGGCATCCCTGGCCCAAGCGGCACGGCCGAGCCCCTCTCCTCCAGCACATCTTTTCCCCTTTGCAGAGCGGCGCGATCAGAATTTGCACCCTCGTTTTGAGCAAACGGAACTACCCGCTTTCCCTTCCAGAACTGATGCTGACGCTCATTTTTAAGCATGCTCAGAACGAGGGCCGGGGGACCCAGTCCTTTCCCCCACCATGGCCGGCTCTCCCCCAGGCCTGATCTTCTGGAGCGTTGCGATCTATCCTGCGAGTAAGCGAAGTCTGGTCCCTCGGGCCTCTCGCACCGCCTCCCTCCAGGGCCCTCCATCGGATGCCTCACTCCGACCTCTCCAGGTGCTCCTCGTTTCCACAAGGCCCTGCAGCCAGCCTTCCTTTCGCGTCTCCAAGGGAGGAACTGGGCTCGCTTGCTGCAACGAGGGGGGATTGTAAAGGCCACGCCTTGGTTTTCTTGCAGAATACGCTTCTCTTGCCAATCGCTCTGCAATCCTTGGGGCATCAGCTCGCTTCACTCTTCCCCACGGGTCAGAAAAAAATCAATCCTGGGCATTTTAGAAGCAACCCAACCCACAGCCCCCAAGGCTGGCATTTCTGGACAGCTCCTGCTTTTTCCACTGGAGCAGCCCAGCTGGGAGGGCTTCCATGCTGGCGCAGGTACTCCGTTTGGGTGGTGCCAATGGACTTGTCTTATGGAAGCGGCTTCTGCCAGGACTGCTCCCTGCCCTGCGCCTTTGGGACGAGCCCACCGGAAAAATCCATCGTGGCCCCACCAGTCGCTGGGCAAAAGGCCAGAAACAGGCCCAGAGCGGTGCCCGGCGCTTCGCTCCCTCTGCCAGGCGATCGCAGCCGGCAAAGAGCTCCGAGCAGAAAAAGCAATAACCATCCAGCAGGGTGATGTGTTAAAGCATCCGAATCCGAGAAGAGCGTGGCCTCAGCGAGGCGGTTTTCGTTGGCTGATTGCAAGCCCCCCGCCCCACTTCCAGCTTTTGGGGAAAACTCAGTCCGTGGTTGGGTAACTTTAGCCTGTGAATTTCATGTTTTCGGAGGGGGCTGCTCACTAGTAAGGCCAGAAGCAGCCCTGAGTGCTGGTCTTACTCGGAAGGTCACAGTGAGCAGGGTCCTCGGTGCTGCGTGGAGTCAGCGAATTTTAGACTCCAGATTTAATTAAGGGGGGGAAGAGACACTTAATTTACTTCCAACTTGAGAGCGGCATTCTACCCTGGGGGCACCAGCACCGAGCAACGCTTTGGGGGCCGTGGCTCCCCCGACTCCTAAGCAGGGGCATCACGGGGGGTGTCAAAAAAGTCAAGAGGGTCACGTGCCCTTCCTCCCTGCTCCCCCGAGCTGATGCTAAAGCCAGAGATCTCCCTTGCAAAGGGAACGCGTACCTCCCCGCCCCTGGAAAACGCGGGTGACAGAGGGCCCCCCTCTTCTGCTACGCTGGACTACGACAACCTACCCTGGGTTGATTCTGTTTTCCTGACAACAGCCCCTGAGCCTAGTAAAGGAAACACACCACCAGGACCTCATCGTTTTCCAAAGAACCGCCTCACGTCCTCCGGCACCACCGTCGTATCGGCTGGGAAGAAACCACAGGCCGCCGGCCTTCTCTGGGAGGAAACTGGCACCACCACACCCGTCCCGATTTTCAGCTCCATTTATTAGAAAATTCCAGATGTGGTTTAGAAAAACAAAAGGACTTCGTAGAAAACGGGCCCACAAGCGAGTCCAGTAGAAAGATCCCAGAAAGGCAGAAGTGGGACCGCAGAGGCGTCTCCCCCGGGAAGGATGGAAGCGAGTCGGGGGGCAGCCTGCGTCTCCTGCTGGGGCAGCAGCGCCAGCCTGGTGGGAAAGCAGGGGAATGGTGCGAAGTCCAGATCCATCCTGAAAGAGACCAGCAGAGTTGAGTTTCTTTGCCGCACCTGAATCCAACCTCTGCCTGCCAGGAGCTGAAACGCAGGCCAGGTTCACAGAGCACACTGCACTATGGCTTAACTGTGGCTTACGGAATAAACTACAATCGTTGGCTGAGTTCACACAGCAGGCTACTCCAAACCCAACCCAACCAGCCGAAGCATGAATTCAACTAGGATATTTAGGGATAGGGTGAGATTCAGGGCCAACCTCCCATCCTGACAGGCGGAGACCCTTCCCATGGAGCCCCGCGGAAGCAGCAGCCAAGAAAACAGCTGCGAGGAGGACCCTCTGGAGCTCCTGCCTGATCTCTGCGTGCAGATGCTGAAGTGCAGGGCCGGAAAAGCGGTTCATGGGGACCGCCACCCGCCAGTTGCAGCCCTCGTGCAGAGCCCGCTGGCGATCCCCGCCCGTTTCAACAAGGGGCCAGGAGCTTGACTGCCCTCTTATTTGCATTTAATAAGAGTTTTGCGTTTTCTGGCCCCAGAGCCAGGCGGCATTCTTTTCCCTCCGGGTATTAAGACGCCTGTTGGAAAGTTTCCACTGCTTCGTAATGTTCTGTTTAAGCCGACTACAAAGCCTCGGTCTTGGGGTTTAACATTCCACAGAAACAAACAATTGTCCCCAGAAAACAAGCCACAGCTCGAAATCCATCTCGGCAGCCGCGTGCTCCGCGTTGCAGCGCATTCACACAGCTCTTCTGCACGGTGGCCCAAACCCAGTGCGACCAGTTCCTCGTCAGAATCTGCCTTTTAGGTATCCTGAGGAGGAACCGCCTCTCCCAATCGCTCGAGTCTTCGTCTTTTGAGTGCGCTCATTTTCCCTTTGAAAATACTGGAGGACCCATGTCAGGCGTGTACCTAAAGCAACTTTTCACGGCAGCTTCCTCAAAGGCAGCGTTCCCCAACCCTGGGGACTTTAAGACGGGTGGACTTCAACGGGTGAAATGTCCCCAGGGCACAGGAGAACTCAGCTGCCACCCTTCTGCACAGCTGGCTGGTGTGCGAAGAGCAGCAGCAAAGAGGCCCCTCTGCATCCTTCCAAGGCACGCCCCTTCTGCTCCGGCCCAATGTTTTCTGCAAAGGGGAGGCTGGGGGACAGAGAGAGCGCCTACCTCGGGTCTCCGGTCCAGCTGTTCCTCGTTCGCTGGCAGGCTGCCAGGGCTCAGATCTTGACGCCAGCCCAGTCGTTGCCATTCCGTCTCTCCTCCGCCGGGAGCACTAGCGGGGGGTCTGCACAAAGCAAGGAGCAGAGAGAGGGGCTCGACCAGATGCTCGGATGCTCGAAGCCGCACAGCCAAGAAAGGAATTCCCCCACCTCATCTGAGAAAAAGGCCCGGGAGACCGGGCACCCCCGGCAGGGCCCTTTCAGTCAACTGGGCTTTCCGTTGCGAGGGCATGACCCATAAGCACTCCAGAAACAACCCCGTGTTCCTCCAAGACTTTGGACCCCAAGGGGAGGCTCCCAAAGGGGCCCTCCTTTTCAGCAACCCAGAACAGCGAGGGGCATTCGGAAACATCGACTGTGTGAATGCAAAATACGGATGGGCTTAGACCACAGGGTCACTCCTGGTTATTTTGGCTTTTACGGGCCTCGGGGAAGTCCCATAAAACTCAGCGCATTCAGAATATCACATTTGTATACTTTCCCATGCAAGTTCAACGCTACTGGACATCAAAGAAAGAAAATATCGCTAGGTGTCGTCAGACTGTGTGCGCGCGCGCATGGATGTGCCTTCAAGTCAGTGTCGATGACGCCTGATCCCTGCAGCTTTCTTGGAAAGATTTCAGAAGTGGCTTGGCAGTGCCATCTTGCTAGGGCAGAGGGAGGGACAGCCCAAGGTCACCCAGCTGGCTTTGTGCCAAGGCAGGGCTGGAACTCACGGTCTGCCGGTTTCCAGCCTGGGGCCTTCACCACTAGACCAAGCTGGCTCTCTAATGCTAGAGAAAGTTCCCCCACTCCACACTAGCGCCCCTTCAGCTCCTCGAATGCTCTCTGGGCAAAAAGAGGAGCTATAAACTATAACAGCAACAGTACTAGCCGCAGTAATTATTTGCATTGTGGGGAGAAGGATGGGTAATGAAGACCCCTAACCCTTTCTCGCCTGCTTATTCAACCAGCACTTGAGATATTTTTGTCTTGGGAGCCCTGGACAGAAGCCAGTAAGGCTTGGGCCAAGATTTGGGCAGAGGCCGCTGGTTGCTGACTTACAGGCTACAGGCACATCATCGGGGGGATGATTCTACCACTTAGTGATGAGTGTAGCTAGCTACAAATTACAGTAAGAACACTGCTGTGCTCATCCTACGTTTGGCAACACCACCACCTGGCCTGTCCTTCCTGGGCCTCAGGACGCTTCTGCCTCCCTTTACCTTGTTCTTCTGCTCTGGAGGCCTCGGGTCCAAGCCCAGAGCAGCCATGGAGGTGGTCGACATTAGTCCGTGACCACCTCCTTCTCCGGGGGGACGATGCCTCCTCCTCCGCCCCCTTGTCGGAAGCGCCGACCCGCGAGCTTTTCTCGCAGTCCTTGCTCAGCACCACGACGCTGCGGTCCCCTCCGGCCCTGGCCACCGCTGCTGAGCCGTCTGCCTCCCACCCCTCGTGTCTGGAGGCTGGGCAGGGCAGCCCGGTGGGGGGCGGCGGCTGGCTCCCGTTGGTCTGCGAGTGGACGTTGCTGACTCTGGCTTTCTTCTGCGCATCTTGGCCGCTGTAGACCTTGTATCGGATCATGAGGATGATGATGAAGACCAGCACCGAGGCCACGATGATGCCCCCAATGATGATGATCATGGTGCCCCCCAGGAACTGGGCGTGGAGCGAGTGGCACTGCAGGCCGTCCCGCAGGGTGCTGAACTGGAGGCAGCCGAGGCTCCGGGTGACCGTCAGGGACGTCACCCCGTCGTTGTAGATGGCCAAGACGCAGAGGCTGTAGTCCCGCCCGGCAGCCAGGTCCTTCACCAAGAAGCCCTTACTGGATGGAGGAATCATCCTGAGGGGAAAAAAGGGGGTTGTCAGCTCTGCCGTCTGCAAGGCAGACCAACGGTCGGGAGGCCTGGAGAACAGCAGCCTGAATGCACACCCACCCGGCCTGGCTGGGGAAGGCCTGAGCAGACCTTGGTTTCCCAACGGGGAAGCGGCCTGAGCATCTTCAGGGGCGGTGCCACCTTGCCACTCAGGGCAAGAGTCCCCCTTGGTGCACAAGTCCCCTCCAAAGGCCAGGTCCAGGCATCCAAGCAGCTGCCCCTTAGAGCTTGGGGGGCCGTGCCCTGGCCCCCCCCAAAGGCACTCCTTAGGTCCTCTTCCTTGAGCCTCTTGAACCCTCCTCTTCCTGCCCCCTTTCATCTGCCTGGATGATCTCCAGACGCCGCCCAGCTGACCCAGGAGAAAAGCCAAGCGCTCTGTCCCGCACGACCCCCCAAACGGGGGGCAGGTCTGATTTCCTCTGAAAGGCCCCCTGCTGCTGTGACACGATTCCCCACCACCTTGGACTTCAAAGACAGGAGGAGGCTGTGCTAAGAGGCTCTCAGGCTGATCCTACACGAGCAACTTCGGTTTCAATAAATTCACAGGGGGGTTCTGACAAATGACGCGGCCCCTCCCGTCGCACAAAGGAGGACTCTCCAGCCCTGCACGGGAGCTCGGGCCCCGCAGCCAGGGATTGTCTTCCCAGTCCGCGTTAAACCTGGAAGCGGCGTTTTCAAAGCAGCGTAAGTGAGGGGGTGAAAGGCCAAACTCGGATGAAAGACGCAGATTCACTGGCGGAATGATCGAGTATCTGAGGCCAAATGTGTAATTTACAAAATGTTTTCCACTGCCTGAAAAACGGCAAGGGTCCCAGGCGATGCACAGGGGTCTTCTGCAGAGGGACAGCCCCTTCGGCAAAGCTTGCTCTCTCCTGCAACTGAGTAGAGGGGCTGGACTAGCCCAACGGGAGAGGGTGGGAACTCGGGGGGCCTGTGAGACAACCCAGCGGGGTGGGTGTGGGCAGAACGGGCACCACCCTGGCTCGGTTTCTGACCCAGGAAGAGTAAAGGCTTTGCTCCAGACCTGCCCGGCGCATCCGCTGCTGCTGCTGGGGGAGACGCTGCCCTTGAGCGGCGTGTTCTTCGAGAGGCAGGAGCGTCATCACGCTCTGCCCCCAAATCAGTGGGCCCGGCAGCTGCTGCTTCCCTGAGCAAGCAAGCCCAGGAGGCTTGTAAAACCTTCCTTGCATCTGTTCCTCCACCAGTTTCCAAACAGGGCACCCAACCCAACCAAAGTCACAGAGACTTTAAGAACTACCTGACTTGCATGAAAGGTACTTGGCATCAGTTCTCATGATCTTAAGTTCAGGAAAATGAGGAGTGAATGTTAAATCCCCACTTTGTCCTTGATTCCATCCCGTGCCCTTCATGCAGAGCCACGCGGCGCCGGTGCAGATGTTGCCGCAGCCATAACGGGCACCCGAGAGACCCGCACCCGGGGGTCCCGGCGGACGCCAGGCCGGCTCCCTCGCTGGCCTTTCGGCTATTTCGGGAGTGACCAGCCCAGCCTTCGTGACATCGCAAAGGAGCCCCCAACTGGCCGCAGCCTTCGGACTGCCCAGGGCAGCTGTTTGTGGAAAGCAAACGGCCTCCGATCAACAGAGGCTCCCCCCTTCGCCGCACGCCGGATTTCAAGCGCTCCCTGCCTACCAGGCCAGCCTCTCCCCGCCCCCCCGCCCCCCCGCCCCCAGCTGACTCACAGCAGGCAGCACCGAGTTCACACTCACCAGCCCCTCTCTCACGCGTGCACGCACACGCGCGCGCACGCCACTGCTGAAATCCAGTTCTGCATCCTAAGTAGGTCACCTAGCGTCGGTTCCTTTCCGCCCAGGCTGGCAGTGGTTCTGGGCCAGCTGCCAGAGGGCACGAGGGACTCAGAAGACCTTCCAGAGAGCTTCCTTGCAGCTTTGCAAAGGAGGAGAGCCATGCAGCAGCTGGAAGCGGGGGGGGGGGCAAGGGCACGGCCCTCTTCTCGGATCTCGGATCTCGCCCCCAGCCCCTCCTCCCGCCGCTGCCTCCTCCTGCCGTGCCACCTCTGGAGGAGCAGGGCCCCGCTGCCTCCTGCCCACTGAGACCAGGGGCTCGCTCCCTTCCCTGCCCCGGGGGATCTAGCCCGCCCCTCCTCAGAATGGGCCTGGGGCAGATGGCACAAAACTCGCAATCGTCGCTGAAGATTCAGCTGGCATGAAAGTAAAGAGAAGCAGGATGGGGCAGATGACAAAGATGGAGGCCCAGGAAGGGCCTGGGCAGCTGCAGACACCATCACCCCCCACCGCCTCCTTGCCCACCACACAGGAAGGTGCACAGTGCACTGCCCGTGCCCACAGCCCTGACCCCCATCACCCCCAATCTGATTTACCCCGGTTCCAACGTCCTGCTCCGCTGGCTCTGTCCCCCACGGCAGAGGGGCAGAAGAAGCCACCCCACGCCTTAGCCCAGAGCGGCTGTCTTGCACTAGCTCTGCAGGGACTGCCGCTCCCCCATGGCTAGCAACAGAAGACCCCGCCCCATACTGGACTGGAGGGGATGGGGGCTGTAGCCCAGGACACCTGGGGGCACCAGGGCAGGGGAAGCGGGCTACTAGCCATGCGCAAGGACGGCTTTGCCCAGACCGGGTGGGAGCCCCTAACCGTCTTTGGGAATGTAACCGTCTCCCCGAAATGCAGCAGGAAGCGTTTCAGCTCTCTAGGAAGGAGAAGGGGAGGAAGGAATCACAGCCGCCGTTAGGAATAGGCGGAATCTGATCAGCCTGTTTGGGGAGCAGCGGGGAGTCTGCAGTCTGGGGCTGGCGCTCCGAAATGCCGAGTCCCTGGCAATGTTTACGCAGCACCCTAGAAAGAAAAGGAGACAACGCGCTGCACCAGGTTACCCCCCCCCCCCCCCCCGCATTCAGCAACAAGAGGAAGCTGGCACCACTTTGGCCTAGATTTAATACACTGTTTCCTGGCTTTTGGCAAAAACAGTTTGCACGCTTGGATTTGCTTCTCAAGTAGTGGGGCAGAGCAAAGCGGCCGAGGCGTTGGCACGACGTGCCTCCGGCCCTTTGGGAACCTCACAACATTTCGCTGTCAAGTCTGCATTTCTAACCAGGCGGGGCAGAACTCTGACCTTCAGGAAGGAGAGAAAGCATCTGAGCGCCTCGGGAATTTGGACCAGCAGAGGAGGCTCTGCCCTTTCCCCACCTCGCATCAAGCCTCTCTGCAGCTGCTCACGTTCTCCGGATGAGCCCCTCCAACTTGGCATCTCCGGACCGTGGATGGAAAGGATGGGAAGCGCAATCCAGCCCAGCTGCTTGGAGCTGCCAAGGTGGATGGCAAGCCTCTCCCCACCAGAGCAGCCTCCCACCGTCCACCTCCTCCAGCAAGGAGAGACCCACGGGCGTGAGGGCACCTCTGGGATGAAAAGGCCCCGGACCCAAGTTCCCCCCCATCACAGCTCCTCCGATCCGGCACCTTATAAACCCGGGCGGCGCAGCCCCTCCCCACAGGACTCCCAAGTGCTGCCGTTTGCACCCAAGCTCACCTGTACACCAGGTTGTCATCAGAGGAGCTGTTGTACTGGATCTGGTACATGCGAATGCCAGGGATGTGCCACTGGGGGTACCAGCGGATCAGGACCGAAGAGGACGAGATTTCCGAGGCCACCACGCCCTTGTCCTGAGAGGCCCCCGTTTCGTTGGCACCGAGAGGAAGGGTGGCCATGGCTGAGGTGAGGATGTCCGAAGGCCCCACGGCCTCGGGCACCTTGGGGGTGGTGCTGTTGGAGAGCAGCGGCAGCAGGTTGACCACCAGCTCGACAGAGGTGGTGGCTTCTCCGGCAGCATTCGAGGCAATGCAGGTGAAGACCCCGGTGTCCTGGATGGCGGCAATCAGGATTTCCAGGGTGCCGTTGTCGTAGGAGCTGGTCCGCGAAGTGTTGGCCACCACTTTGCCTTCCGGGGAGACCCAGTGGATGGAGGGCTCCGGGTCCCCCACCCCGCGGCAGCGGAGGACCGCCCCTTCGCCCTCCAGGACCACCAGGCGGCCCGTGTGGCGGGTGATGACCGGGGGCTCGCAGATGAACTCCTCCTCCGGGATGGTCCAGAAGTACTTGCCCAGGAGGTCGGGCGGAGAGGCGCAGGTCTCCAGGTCGTCCTCCCTGGCCAGCCGCCGCAGCCACAGCAGCTCACAGTTGCAGTGCAGCGGGTTGCCGCCCAGGCTGAGGACCAGGGAGGAGGGCGGGGTGCCCTTGGACTTGGCGTAGACCGGGATGCGCAGGAAGAGGGGGTCCGGGGGGATCTTCTTCAGCTTGTTGGAGGTCATGTCCAGGCGGGCCAGCTTGAGGAGGTTGGTGAAGACTCCCTCGGGCACGAAATCGATCAGGTTGTGGTCCAGGCTGAGGGAGTTGACGTTGTGGAGGCGGCGGACGGTTTCCCAGGGCACCTGCACCAGGTTGTTGTAGGAGAGATCCAGGTCCTCCAGGGTGCCGGCAAAGTCATCGAAGGCTCCCGGGGAGATGCCCTGCAGCTGGTTGTTGCTGAGGATGAGATGCCGCAGATTGGGCAGGCCCTTCAGCTGCTCGCCCCCGATCAGGAGAAGGCGGTTGTTGTCCAGGTGCAGAGCCCGCAGGCTGCGCAGGTCGGCGAAGGCGTAGGGCAGGATCTGGCTGATGGTGTTCCTGGAGAGGGTGAGGTGCACCAGGCTGGTCATGTTGGAGAAGTCCTTCCGGCGGACGACGGTGATGAAGTTGTCCGTCAGGCGCAGCTCCACCGTGCGCCGGTCGATCACCGTGGGCACAAAGAGCAGACCCGTCTTGGTGCAAAGGATGGCTAGCGAAGGCGAAAGGTTCTGGCATGTGCAGCGCTTGGGACACACCTGAGCTCGAGCCAGGTGGCCGAGGACCACCAGGACGCACAGCAGGAGGCCCTCCATGGCACTGGCCGGGGAGGGGCGCTGCAAGGCAAAGGGATGGCGAGGCGTTAGGGGGCGGCCTGGTCCGTGGGCACCTCCAGGCAAGACCCAGAGAGGGGAGGAGTGAGCCCTGCTGGCTGAAGCCCGCTCGGCCCTGGGAGGCAGGGGCTGCCCTGCGCTGAGCGGGCTGAGGGATCCTCACTCCGCACGGGCTCCTTCACAACTCTGGGGTGCCGCAGGGTTAAATCTGGGGTGTTCGCCAGGCGAGGCAGAGGGCGGGCAGGCTGGCTCCCTGCTGGTTCCCACTGAGCATCTGAGCCCAACTGCCCCACTGTCCTCATCCCTCTTCCTCAAACTCACACAATGAAAAGCGCACGGTCAAAACGGGACCCCACGAGATAATTACGGAAAGAACGGCTCCTCTCTGTTGCCCGAGCCCTCGGCCGACTCCACCGCAAGGGACGCCACTTCCAGGACTACCAGAGGAGGAGGGGGTCTTTCTTTCTGGGCCAAGTGCAGAGCCATAAGCCCCCACCCTCCCGATGCCTTTTTCTTCCTCTGAACCACCACTGCAGAATCACAAATCGGATTAAGATTCACCTTTATCGACGGCGCCTCTCATCGATTCTCCACCCTCCGCCCTCTGCAAAAGCTTTGCATGTTTCAATGATGCTTTTCAACGAACAGATAAAAAACATCATCGACAAGGCAGCAGAGACCCGCAAGATTGCTCGTTGCCTGCCCCCTTTTTGATAGGCCCCATCCCTTACAACCGGGGTGCCATTTTGTCTAATGGTGGATTAATACTGTAATAAATGTGCAGTGCCCCCCCCCCCCGTTCAACATCCAGGATCTCTTCTAATTTTAAGCAGCTAGAACGTTCCACAGCAAACCCACTTCGCTGAGGTATCCCTGCCTTTGTGGACTTCCTTGGCGGGGGGGAACCAAGGCGGCCATAGCCCCCCCCTCAGACTCAGACCATCTCTGCTTCACGGCTACAGGGCTTCTGCTCGCAGCCTGGACAATCACGCCGTGGCAGGAATTCTTACAGGCAACCCCCCCCCCCCCCCGCCCGGGCTTCTAAGACAGCAGCCTCCATTTCCCACAAGTTCATTTCTTTTTATTAGGTTAATCTGATTCAGGGGGCAAATTGGCAAACAATTTACTTTTCCCCCTGCAAATACATGTGTTCAGTGTTAGCCGGATCCCTCATCTTTCTCCTTCCATAGTAACAATAACAGACGATGTAAAGTCTGTTCTGCCTTCACAGAGGGGCATTGGGGATAGCCCCAGCAGTTTGCAATAACCTCTAGCCCCTCCTCTCCAATCAGGCACCCTCAAGACAATCGTTTAATGACTGGGAACGATGGGGGATGTAGTCCCAACCTATCTGGAGGGTGGAAAGGAATGCTGTAGCCCACCATACTTCTAAGATAGCCCTTGGTGCCAAGGCCTTGATTCAAAAAAGGCTTTTTTATTTTTGGGGTGCAACATATATTCCCCCTGTAAAATCAGATCTTGCTTGCTCTGCTCCTTGCAAATATCCAAAAGAAACAGGTTCTAAAGTTGCCTGAAAGGACCAGACTGATGCCCCAGGGACCAAAAAGGAAAAAATTTCAGTAAAGACAAAACCCTCCCATTCAGCATTGTTGTAATGCCAGCAAACATCAGGCAAGATGAATATTTCATGATCAAATACTTAGTGAGCAAACATGAGAGAGGAATATAGTAAATATCTCTTATCAACTTAATTAATCTTAATCTCCAAGTAACCCAATATTGATTTTTTTCCCCAAAAGATAAAGTCAGTCAAATCCATAAGCAAGACACAATCAGAAGACCTTTATTCCCTTCTTCCACCTGTTATTCCTTTTTTTGCCACTCCCAGGCATTAAATTGGAAGTTCTTTGGGGTGGGGGAGTGGGAGGAACTGCCCTCCACCAGACAGCCCCTTGGGGTCTCCTAGACTTCTGCCTGGGCCAGTCACTTTCTGTGACTGAGGGAAGGTGGGGTGAGGGGAGGTCTGATCTTGATTGGAAGACACCCCCCAGCCCAGAAATTAGGCTTGTTTATGCTTGGAAGGGAAGACGAGCCGATAAACACAAGGTTTGACGATGGCCACCGTGCCAAAGGCCTCCAAGTGCAAGGAGGAGATGCAAAAGCAGGCATGGAGTGCACAGAAATGCAGGTGTGTGTTCAGACCTCTCATGCCAAAGCTATGGGGGGTGGGGGGGTTCCCAGTGATAGCTAAGAACTTTGCAAAAAATCTAGGCATGGGCAGCAGAGCTGAGAAAACGCCAACTGCTGGTTGCCTTGAAGAGCCCAACAGCTGGCAGCCTACAGCAATTTCCACATGTGTCAGCAGGCTCATAACTTAACTCTCCGGCTCAGTGTTTCTCACCCTTGGCCACTTTAAGATGGGTGGACTTCAACTCCCAGAATTCCCCAGCCGGCCATGCTGGCTGGGGAATTCTGGGAGTTGAAGTCCACATATCTTGAAGTTGCTAAGGTGGAGAAATGCTTACCTACAGACTCCCACCCACAAGCAAGGCAGTTTATTAGGATGAAATTAATATTTTCTATCATAACAGGGCAACATTCATTGACAGCAGTAAAGGCGAGGCAGGCCCTTTCCACCATTCCAAAAATGCCCAGAAAAGCAGACAGGGCTTGACCTGGCATCCGAAGGTATGCCATGTTTCCATCAACAGACTTGTCAGAATCAGCATTCGGGGCTTAATAGTAGCTTGGCTGTTACACACCTGAGCCTTCTCCAGCAGCTAATGCCCTGCAAGTTCTAGAATGATTGTGATCAGGATGTTGACTAATCACATCATTTGTAGTGGCTTATTGTCTATAAATTTCAGCCTATTATTACATATTTCACATTTGGGCACATCGTCAAAACTCAATATGGATCCTGAAGTAAGTTTTAATGGAGAGAATAGTGTCAATTAAAAAATCTACCAGTAATTGTTAGTTGCAATGGCCAGCTTTGAAATATGCAGCAAGGAAGAAAAACAGAACTGCCCCTCCACAAATTAAATTAGCAATTAACATTCTCCTTGCTGGAAATGGCAGATTAATCATTTTACATTTCAGCTGGTCAGACTGCTGATTAAAAGCTGAACCCAGCTAGCTATATCAATAAGCAGTTTCCTTAAATGCTCAAACTGCTTTGCATGTGATTAAATGGTAAGTTTCACAAACATCCTGTAAGGTATACATGCCCTGAAATTCCCATTATTGTTTTATGGAGAGAAGGAGAAATGCTGAAATACTCTAAAGTATCTAAAGATTTCAAGGAGACATTTGGAACAGGGTGTTTCTCGCCACTACCCTACCCTGCCCCTGGAATAATGAAGCTAGGAAGGGCAAAACACTCTTGCAGAAAAAACAGAAATCAGACGCCTTTCTGGAATAAGGGGACTCAAACAGTTTGCAAATTCAGTGATGCTCAGCCTGCATTTTCAGGCTTCAGGACCTCACCTCTTTAGGAATTAACTACTTATTTACCCAAAGCTGAACCCTGGAACCAAGTTGCAGTGCTAGAATATGGAATACATTCGTCATGCTTCTAAAGAGAGTGACGGGAGTTTGTCCATGGAACACCCAACGAGCCTTAAACTGGGAGGAAAGGAAAAGCAAATTTGTTGGAAACGTGGATTTGGGAGCCAAGGAGGCATTTTGCTCATCCTCGTGCCCAGACCTGGGACAGACGAACTTTGGGTGGCCCAGGGCTTCAGAACAGGACGAGGACATGACTCAAAGGGGAAGCATTGATTCTGGAATGTTTGTTGAGTATTTCATTGTTCTAAACTGGGCAAAATAATATTTCCTTTGAGTCAAGCTCAAAACCTGGTAACTTCATGGGCACGTCCAGCTGGAGTTTTTGGCCGTAACAGTGGTTTGCTTTTGCCTCCTTCCAGAATATTGCTCACTCTCCAGCCTAACCAGCAGCCCTGGACTTCCCTGGTGGTCTCCTGTCCAAGTATTCACCCAGACCAACCTGCTTTGCGTCCAAGATTTTGCGAGCCAAGGTTGGACACCTGCTCGATGTAAACTCAATCTAGTCTCCCCAAGGGCTTAATCCCTTTATTTCATTAATTTCTTGGCTGGAAATTGGTGGGAAACCAGTTCCCAAATTCCAACGGCCTTGTGCCGAACAGCGCTGGGGCTTCGAGTTGGGCGAGGTTGCCTGGGCTTGGATCATCTCTGCCATTCTGCCCAGTTAGCCAAAGTGGCCCTAAAAAAAGGAAAGCGCTGGTTCAGGGGGGCAGGCTTACCAGGGCGCCCCAGAATGGAAGACCCATTTCCACACAGCGGGCTACGATTAAGAACATCGGGAGAAGTGAAACAATTCCAGGGGTGGAGAGGAAGCCTCTGCCAGCACCGCCTGCCCATCCCTAAAGAGGACCACCGCCAGGCCCTGTTCTGCTCTCACGGGCCTGGCGACCCACGGGCCTCCCAGCGTTTGTTGGTTTGCTTGTGCAACGGCGACCCTGGCCGTGGTGGTAGGATTCAGGCCAACGAACACCCCAGTCGAAAGCATTACGTGGCAAGAATGGCGCTAATAGAGAGAGCCAGGTGGGTCTAGCGGGGAAAGCCCCAGGTCAGAAACCAGGAGGCGGTGAGTTCCAGTCCCGCCTGAGGCACGAAAGCCGGCTGGGCGACTTTGGGCCAGTCCTTCTCTCTCAGCCCAGCCCAGCCCAGCCCAGCCCAGCCCAGCCCACCTCACCTCACCTCACCTCACCTCACCGGGTTGTTGTGGTGGGGAAAATAGCAGGAGCAAGGAGGATGAGGTATGTTCACTGCCTTGAGTTATTTATAAAAATGGGAAAGGTGGGATGAAAAACCCAAACGAAGCACAGCAACGGCCCCCATCCACAGAACCGCAGGCAGGTGAAGCAGGATCATGCCCACGGGCGCACCCGCTCTCCAGACTCCGCGCCCGAGGGGGAAGCTCAGCAGAAGTTCAAGCCAGCAGCATTTTCCCCTCGTTAAGGGGAACCTTTTCCCCGCACACCTTTTTTCCTCACTGGGAAAACGTCAGAGGAAAGATTAAGCACAGCCATCCTTTTTAAACGGGGTTATGACTTCACAGCTGTAACCTAGACTTATATTCTCGTTTCTTGCATCCTGCAATCGAAGTGATGCACATAAAAAACAGGGGAGCCTCAGTCGCACTGCCGTGGGTGCCATCTTGGCCTTTTGGCCATACCCTGCGGACACCCCTTACTCCTACATACCCTGCAAGAGAAAACTGGGGTGGGTACGTATGCATGCACGCATTTCCTAACACCCCTCCTCTTACAGCACAGGCACATACATCAAAGTAGGGAATGAAACTTCAGACTGATAAAAGCTTTAAGAGAGAACATTTTCATTTCCCTTGAGGACTAGGAACCTGAGAACCAAGGAGGTGGAAGAAAAGGGGCTGGATCCTCTCGAGCGCCTCGTCCCGACCTAGCCACGCGTGGCGCAAGACCCCCCATGCTCCCATGCTCCAACAGGCCGCCAGTTTTCTCCTGGCCCCTCCCCACACTCACACCTGCTGGGATACCGCCAGGCTACACTGGTCCTGCCAGCCCTGTGGAGCTGCCTGTGAGCCTGCAGCACGCGAGGTGCACCTCTGGGCAGGTGGCGTGCTGTGTCGCAGGCCCTGGAGACCCCGGGAGAGCCCAGGGACGCAGAGCCGGTCAGGAACGAGGGTCTTCTCCAAGCTGGGAGGGCCCTGGGGGGTGGGCCGGAGTTAAGACAAAGCCATCGCCTGAGGGGGAAGGTTTGGCATTTTGCCTTTGTGGGGAAACAGAGGGCACAGACTTTATGGTAAGCCCTGCACAGGTCCCTTTGCTGCCCCCCCGCATCGTTCATTGTGCCCATTATTCCATAGCAAATGTTGATGCTGCAACGGGGAAAAGTTGGACTGCAGCAAAGGGGGCTGGCACTACATGCAGCCCCTGCCTGGA
The DNA here is from genome assembly GCA_030867105.1 of Liasis olivaceus. Classification (NCBI taxonomy): domain Eukaryota; kingdom Metazoa; phylum Chordata; class Lepidosauria; order Squamata; family Pythonidae; genus Liasis; species Liasis olivaceus. The sequence goes on from CM061360.1 coordinate 24,699,631, forward strand.
CAGGAAGGCACCCTTGACAGGGGGCTGCCACATTCACAAGCGCATTTGCCACATCCATCTGGGACCTGGTGTTTGGGGAAGCAGCCTTGGGGGCTCGGAAGCAGCAGTAGCAGCAGCTCCGCTGGTCAGGATGTGGGGCAGGGGGCCACCGGGCCCAAGCCCCTCCGCGCGCAAGAGAGCAGGCCGAGAGCCAGGGCACCTACCGGGGCACAAGATGGGCTGGGAGGACGCAGGAGTGCAGGGGCAGGGGCTGAAAACCACGGCAGCTTTCCACAGGGGAACAAAACCGGATGGGACTACTCCTCCAGACAGGACGGAACTCCGACTCCCATCATCCCTGGCCGGCCAGCCAGCTAAGAGCAAGGGAAGAAGGGGGGCCTGCTCCAACAGCCGGAGAACTACCGGCCACCCTGTGGAGGATGCAGACAGGACGCTGCGTGCATGCAGAGCTGAGGCAAGGCATATGAAGCGCATCGCCTGGCTCCCTGCGCTGAATCCAGCCGGCCGCCTCCCACGGCACGGGGGGAGGCCTGCGCTTCTGACAACCCCGCCTCATCCACCAGCGGCACCAGGTTCCCAGTACCACCAGCATCCCTCTCCTCAATCGGATGATGCGCACCAAGAGCAGGGGACTGGTGGCACTATATCTCCCCCAGCTCTGAATCGGTGCATGGGCGGCCGGGAGCCCCTCCCTCAACGACGGCCTTTGGCTGCTCGGCTCCTGAGCCTCCGCTGTCATCGCATCAGGGAGCTGCAGAGACTGAGAAGCAGCGCGGCGCGGCCTCTTCCCCGCCTGCGGCTTCCTTCCTTAGGGAGGCAGGTCTGGGGACAGGTTCCCGCCAGGTGCTCGCAAAGGGGCCGGGCCTCGGCTCGGTAACCGGGGCCAGGTCAGCCGCAGGTTCCTGGGAGGGAGTCTGCTCTGGAGTTTGCAGGGCAGCAGCTGGGAGGAGAGGCTGCTTGGAGGCTTGAGGCCAGGCCGAGAGAACTCATGAGGGCAGGGGCACCTGGCGCAAGCCAGGAGGACGGCACGGGCATAATGACGCCACCCCGTAAAAGAGGTGGGCTGTGATTTGCACAACTGTAATAGTAGTAGCAACAGCAACATGACGCGCATGGCGCCACCGGAGGTCCCTCGCCCCGGCCCCCTCAGGTGCCCATGGACTGGCATCCAAGGCTTGGGAACCCCCTTCCCCAGCCAGATGCCACCTGGGGGGCTGCAATGTCAGCTCCCCAAATTTCTCAGCAGGGTTGCAAATCCCCAGCATATCTGGGGGCACAAGTTGGGGAAGGTTATCTCAGAGGTTCAGCCCGCTATATTACAAAAGATTCTGAATAAAAAGAAAGCAAATCAAAACAGAGCCGGCTGCGTCTAGTGGGGAAGGCCCCAGGCTAGAAAGCGGGGGGGGGGGGGCAAGCTCTAGTCCCACCTGGGGCACAAAAGCCGGCTGGGTGACTTTGGGCCAGTCCCCCCCTCTCAGCCCAGCCCACCTCACAGGGTTGTTGTGGAGAAAGGAGGAGGAGGGAGGAGGATTAGGTACGTTCGCCGCCTTGAGCTATTTATAAAAATAAGAAAGGCAAGATAAAAAAATCTAAAACACAAAAATCTGCAACTTTGTAGACACTGATAAAAGCACCTCACAGCAAAATGCCTTATTCAGAACACCCCCCCAAGAAACCAGATGCTTTGATCTCCCTGCAAGGCCTGAGGAAATGGAGGCCCAGGAGTTCCTCCACCACAGCACAGGTCCCTGTACTTGTTCTAATGAGGCAGCTTTTTTTCCTACGGAACAAAGTTCAGATTTGCAGGGCCCCAATTAATGCATGCAATCTGTCACTAATTTACATAGTTCGCGTGATGCATCGGTATTGCAAAGCTCTAGGCCTGTTTGTCGTTATGGAATTTATTCAGAAGGCCCAGCCGAGCAAAACAAGGCCAGGCCTGGGGGGGCACCCAGGCAGGAATGGAGAGGGCCTGGAGACCTGCACCACAAGTAGGGGAGCAAAACAAGCAAGAGACCTTCCAAGCCCCCCACTCCATCAAATTTGCTCCATCTCAAGAAGATTTCTGACCCCCTACAGCCAGACCTCCTTCCTCGCTCACTTCCTTGCTTGGCGTCTTCCATTCCCACGTCTTTACCAAAAATTTCAGATCCACTACTGGGCAGTGGGGGGGGGGAGTGTCTTCAATCCCAAATGGAGGCTGCTCAAGGGTAGAAGCTGGAGCAGAAAGGGGACCTTCGTCCGCGCACCATCTGACATCCCAACACGTTGGATTCTGCCATTTTCTTTGTCCCCGTGGGCAGGAACTCCGATGTGCTGGCCAGGCTGCCGGCTGCTGCCTTTCTCCTACTGCAGCCCCCATCTTGGGTGCCCCGCTCAGCGGGTGCCCCCGTGCCAGCCGGGGCAGCCGTGACTCACCCAACAGCCCCAGAACAGACCAGGGAGTCTGCGGGATCTGATGCGAGGACGCAATGGATCTCCACCTGAGCTCGCTGTCCCTCAAAGGCCCTGAGATCCCCCAGGGACCCCGGGAGGTGGTGGAGCAGTGGCGGGCATCACCATCACTCCCCTTCACCAAGGCAACCATTGCCACCGAGACCTTCGCTCTGATCCGAGGAATCAACGCAACGCCACCAGCCACGAGCGATAATATTAATGCTGTATTAGCAATGATCTGTCTGTCCTCACGGCACGGCACGTGACATTCCCTCCCCAGAACCGCGGGGGGAGGGAGAGAGAGAGGCGGCTCCGGCAGAGGGGATCGGGAAGGGTCTGCTTCCCTGCCGACCCCTCCTGCCCGCCGGGGTGACACGGAACCCTGAAGCCCAGCTCCCGGGGCGCTCCAGCTGCCGAATGCCGGAGCCCAGACCGGAAACTGCCCAACAGGCCACTCCGAAGGACTGGCGTTGTGGCTCCTCCGCAGCAATGGGCCGGCGCTCTGCCTATGCTCAGAGGCACGCCCCCATCTCAAACGCGCAAGCATCCGCCGCGGGGGTCAATATTTCCAGGCACGCCCGGAAGCCCCCGGCCCCTCCTCTCCCCGCTTCGGCCCCGGCTCACCCTCAGCCTCGGCCTCCCCCCGCCACGCCGCCACGCCAGCCCGCGAAGCGCCCCGCTCCCCAAAGCCGCCGCTGCGGCTCCCCCGCGCCGAGCCCCGCGCCGCCACCCCGGCAGCCGCCTACCTGGCTCCGCAGCCCCGCGCGGGGGTCCTCACGCCCGCCCCCGCGCGGCGCCGCCGCCCAGCCGCCCTGCGGGCCAGTCCCGGCGGGGAGCCGCCTCCGCCCGGTGCCCGCAGCCCGCCGGCCCGGGCGGGGACAGCGGCGCGGCCATCGGCGAGGCGAGGCGAGGCGAGGCGAGGCGAGGGGCGGCGCGGCGGGTCCTGCCGGGCAGCGGCGGAGCGAGCGGCCCCAGCAGCTGCGGCAGGCCGGGCGGCGAGGGGCGCCGCCGGGCAGCCTCCGCTCCGCGCGGGGGACGGGCGGCCGGCGGAACAAAGAGCCCCGCGGCAGCCAGAGGCGAGCCCGGCCCCGCGGGCGCGGCGGCGGCGGCGGCGGCGGCGGGGAGAGGCAGCCGCAGCCGCTGCAGCGCCGCCCGCCCCGGCCAGGCGGCGGGAACCGGCGGCTCGGCGAGCGGACGCGGGAGGGCCCGTGCTGGCCGGTGGACGACCTGCCCGAGCCCGAGCCCGCCCCGCCGCCGGGCCCCGGGAGGCGGGGCAGCCGAGCGATTGGCAGCCCCGCGGCCCCCGCGGAAAGCAGCCCCGAGGGCGGAGCTGGCCGGAGAGGAGGAGGAGGAGGAGGAGGGGGCCCGGGCCGGGAGCGGCGGCGTTCGTGGGGCTGCGGAGGGCAGCGGGCGCCGACTGCGCCCCCCGCTGCAAGGCCCGCCCCCGCCCCGTCCCCGTCCCCGTCCCCGCCCCTTAGCAACGCGCGGCGGCACCCACCCAGCGCCGGCTGCGCCCTCCCCTCTCCGCTGCGGCGCAAAGTTTGCCCGTAGTGACGGTCTCGCTCCCGGGCCTGGGAAGGCGGTGCCGCTCGCTCGAGCCGTCCGGCTCGCTCGGCCCCGGGGGTGCGGGGGCTTCGCTTCAGCAGAGGACCCCCGGAGCGCGGAGGCGCCGCGCCCTACGAGGCGCCTCTGGACAGACGCTCTCCCCCCAGCAGCCGTCCCCACTCGACGGAGGGCCAGGCAGGGACGCTGCAGAGGGCGCGCCCGCCCTCAAGCGGGGGCACTTTCGGCGGCCGGGCTGCTCCGCTGGGCGTCCGGGAGAGGGAGCGCGACGCCCGGGCCCCGCTGCCGTGGAGCACGTGGCGGAGTTCCAAGAGGCGCTCGGGCAGACCTTCAGCCGGTCCAGCGGCAGCGTTCTCTGAGCATGTGCAAAGCACGACACGCGTGGAGCGCCTTGTTCGGTTCTGGCCCCTCGCTGGATGTGGGGTGCCCCTCTTCCCTTGCTTCCCTGCCCCATGGCTGTAGCCTGGTTTCGGATGCGGTTGGAGGAGCAGCGCTTCCAGCCAAGCGGGCTCGGGAAAAGCGCGAACGGAGCCCCGGGTTCTCCGATTTCAGCGGCACTGGAATGGGGAAAAGCGGAGGGAGGAAGAGCTCTGTGTGGCTGAGAAACTTTCTGCCCTAACGCCAAACGCAGCCTTCTGAAGCGTCCGCGTTTGGATCTGAAAAAGCAGGGATCAGAGGGGGGAAATAGCTTGGGGTTGTACCCCAGGTCTTTGGCCAACGACTACCTGGACCCGCCGGAGAAAAGGTTTCTCCGAAGCAGAAAGTTTCAAGACTGCGAGCCCGGATCTCGAGAAACAATATGCAGACTTATTTAATGTCACGCAAATGCTTCGAGGCCAGCAGGCATATGCTAATTTTTGTTCAATGGAACAAATTAAAATATGACTTATTTTTCTACACCATCTTGTTCTGTGTTTTATAAGAACTGTCACCCATCCCCAAGAGCATTGTATTGCTTTATAAATTAAGTGCATTTGAGAGATGTGTACTTGCATGCAAATGTGTGAATTGGAGATTAGACAAATAAATACAAAAATGCTTTCAAAATGCAGATTTAACACTAGGATTACCCTGTATATGACTCAGATTTAAAAGGGAAATGTTTACACTCTCACTCTCTCTTTCATGCGCGCACACACACACACACACACACTACTCCCAAGCACTACTCCCAAGCTTTCAACAGCACTGGATTCCTAGAAATCATATGTGGGCTTGTACGTCATCCTTCCACAGCTACCCTTAATCTATAATAATGTGTCATTACCCGCTTAGCTCTTGGAGCATTGAGGGACAGATGCCAAAGTATTAAAAATTGGCGTGTCACAAATCTGGCAATCCTGGGATCTCCCAAGTTGTGTTTCTTCCTGCAGAAACTCTCCCAGGAGCTACTGAGCGCCCCCTTCTAACATTCAAACGCCAGCTTACCAGCCTGACTTCTTAACTGAAGAAGTGCTGGGTCTTGACCCTATAGAAAATTTACACTTTCCCTTTTGGAAGAGGTGTGTTCTCATGTCAGAGCACAGAGGGAACACCTGTGGAGAGAACTCACTGTTCAGAAGCCCTTATACCGTACATCAACAAGGGTGCCTCCAAACATGAAAAAGCGTGGGGTTTTACAGCTCTAGGGCTCAGTTGGAGCATCAGCATGGCACCGTATCAAGAATGGCCTCTCTGGGCATGAACAAAGCGCCTCGGCTTTCACTCCCCACTGCTGGTCTGACCTCTGCACAGGTTCTTCCTTGGAATCGGAGCACTGGGGTGGGGGTGGGGGGGCAACAGAGACCCAACAGCTGAGACACGGCCCCATTTTCTCCAGAACAGTTAATGGCAAGCAGCAGGCAATGACACCCCCACTTGCCACTTCCTAGTCAGACAAGCTCTATACAGGATTATCGGAGTCCCTCAGAGTTGGTCAGCTTGCCCCCAACACACACAGGCACACACACCCTCCCCACAAAGCACATTTCCCAGACAAACGTCCAGTTGCGATGCTTGGCCTCTCGCTGTATCTTGGATTATTAATCCTCCTTTCTGCCTCCTCTTCTCCCAGATGCAGCTGCTGCTATTAAACTGGGAAGCTGGCAGAGGAGGGGGCAGAAGGAGAGGCCCTCTAGAACTCAGCAATTATTCCCCAGTCAGATGCGGGGAGACCAGGGGACCACCCAAGGCTTGGACAGCATTACCCCCTAACCAACTCAGTTGCTGGGCGTTCTTCCTTTGCAGAGCTGGGCCCAGAACAAGAAGAGTTCCAGGGTCTTCTGTGGGTCTCTGTCTGCAATGCTCTCTGCTCCCTGTTTGCTGAAACTGGATTCTTCAGGCTGGGCGCACTAAGGGCCAAGCAGCTGAAGGAGAGGGCAGGATGGGCAGTTGGGGGCCGGGCACCAGATACATTGCCCAGCAATGAGGAAATGCCCCCTCGTGCCCCCCAGCTCAGGCCGTTGGTTGTTCATGATCAATTTCAGCAGCCTTCGGTAGGAACCCAGGGCTATGCGCGCTCTCTCCACCCCCCACCCCCACTGCTGCCTTGTATTAGAGGAACACTTAATTAAACCAGACAAATTAACCAGCCAAGCAAAACTTACTTCTGAATGGTGCGACAATCGCAGCAGGTAGATTCCTTCGCATCAGAGCACATCAGCGACTGACAACGTCCTTCTTTACAACGTTCTGCATTTCCTGTTTGCAGGGTGCTTTTCCAGGCCATCTTCATCCGAGTAAGGACTTCTTCCAGAAGATGCCCAGCCACCCCCAAACGACACCCAGCCAGAAATCCTCTGCTGATGTTCAGTTCCGCCTCTGCTCTTCTGCGCCTTCTCTTGACAAGAGGCGAGACATTTCCCCCCAATGTTCCCGGGCCCCAAAGAGCAGAGGGGAATCCAGCTTCCCCAAACCGTTTCCCTGGCCTTCGCTTCCATCCAAGTCCTTGGAGAACTGACCCTAGGGATTATTAATCAGACTGACCCTGGGCATCTCCTTGTCCTGTTTGAATACTGCACACTCCTGGATGATGACTATCTGTACGCTGCATACTTAATTGGAGGACTTATTTATGGCTTAATCGTTGCAAAATAGAGTATGAACAAAGATTAGACCTCGAGGACAATCTCCATGTGTGTCAGCAGGCTCATAACTTAACTCTGGCTCAGTGTTTCTCACCCTTGGCCACTTTAAGATGGGTGGACTTCAACTCCCAGAATTCCCCACCCATCTTAAAGTGGCCAAGGGTGAGAAACACTGCTCTGGCTTGTTCCACTGAAGAAGGCGAATCTCAAACGACTGGGGAAATGGCGATAAGGGGCCAGCCGTGGGGCCCCTCTCCTTGCCATAAAATCAGATCCAGACCAAGCAAGCTTCCACTTGCGTTCCTCACCTGCTGTCCAGTCGGCTGCAGAGCCAAGAACACTTCCGATCTGCGGACTCCACAGCCGCTGCTCTCGCTGACAGATCTGAAAAACGCCCGAGGCATTTTGGAGACAAGCCTGACAGAGAAGGGACGCGGAAGATGCCCCCCGCCCACACACCCCACTCAGACAGCAGGAAGGAGGGGAAGCAGCGCCCCCAACAGCAGCCAAATCCCGGGGTCTGTTCTCGAGGGGGGCTGCCCGAGAAACCCCCGCCCCGGCTTCTCTTGCTGGATCTCCCAAAGCGGGGGGCTGCTTGAAGCCTCCTGACAGTAACTCCCTCCTTGATCCTGGATCTGGAGCTGTTAAGGACGGAAAAGATGAAAGCCGCGTTGCTATTCGGAGCAGAGTTCTGGGTCTCGGGCCCTTCGGCTTGGAGGAAGGGCTGAACCTTCTTCCTCCACCTGCTTTTCCTCCCGGGGGGACACCCAGGCAGCCCCGGCAGAGGTTTGCAGCAGTGCTCCTAGCTGTGTAATTGGATTTTAATAGACTTTGCTAAAGCTGATGAAAACTAACAAGATCCAAAGTTCCCCTTTCTTGCAAACACAGCCAAAGGGCACCATTTCAGATTCTGACAACTGTGGGAAGGCAGCCCAGGGAGGCCCCTGCTTTGCCACCAGACCCTGCGGTCAGAGGGCCTGCGGGGGGTGGGGGGGCACAGCCGCCTGGCCATCGGTGTGGGGGAAACAATGAACCCATGCTCCCCCTCTGCCAATGACAGGCAAATGCTTCTGGTAGAAAAGGAGCCATGAGCAGCTCCCGAAGACAACCTGGGGCCCAACAGGTGCAGCTTCTGAGGGCCATTTCTAATCCCCGCTGCCTGCCTGCCCGCCCACACTGGCGCATGCACCAGGGCATGCCACTTCACTCCACCATCGTATCAAGGGGAAACTGCGGCCACCCTAATCTCTCCACCCCACCCCCCTTTAGCGGGTACCACGAAGTCATTCGTATTCATTCATCCCATTTCCATTTCTTAAAAACGGTGCTTAAAGCCAAAAACTACATTGAAAAGCAGATAAATCAATGAAAGTGAAACTGACTCACGCAATGAAAATAAAAGGAAAGCAGCAAGTTGTTTAAATAAGGATCCCGCCGCCTCCCCCCCCCCCCGCTGCTCCTCCTTATGCTCAAGTGAGGCCCTCCTTTGGCAGCTGAGGGTCCTTGGCAGCTTCCATCAGGGGCCGTGAGAATCTATTTGAAAGAGGGGGAGGGTCTCCCTGAGGGGGGCAGTCCTCTAAGTGCAATGCTAGGGAGACGTCACTGAAGGAGGCAAACATCAGGATGCCTGTGGCGGCTGGTGGAAACAGGCACTGGCAATTCCTGGGCACTCCAAAAGCCAGGTTCACACAACATGCTAACTCTTCCTAGAGTCTCTATCTTCATGCGTTGTTAAAGCCAGCATGATGAATCAATAAACCACAGTTAGGCAAATCGTAATTTGTTTGAAGACAGCCAATAACGGTGTAGAAGAAGAAACTGCAGCTTCTCTCAGCCCCGCACAAGAGATCCTCTTGTTCTGCTGTTCCAGCTCTTGGGGATCAAATGGGCAAGTGGGTGGGTAGATTTCCTACAACCACCAGGCTCGCTGCTGAAGGCCACTCTCCCCCCGTTTCTCCCCATCACTGTCTACACGTGTTCTGTCTCTTTACATTCCAGCCGATCCCATCAGCCCAAACACCACTAATTCTTTATTTTTTAATTTTTTTGGCAGGCACATTTGCATATAAATTGAATTCTGCGCCTCCAACGAAGTCCAACTCTTGGCAGCAGTGGACAGACCCCCCTTGTCAAATCAGAGGGAAGAGGCAGCAGCCTCGTTAACGGTGGCAATCCCCAAATGAAGAATGTTTGGGGCTTCCAAGCAGGTGAGCGCACGCTCACTCACAGACTCACGTTCACGCACACTCCAGGGCTCCTTTCGGACTGCAGCAAGGGCAGTGGAGAAGTAGAAGGTGTCTGGGGGTCCCGATCCTCCAACCACCCCTTCCTGTCATGGATGCGGACAGAGCTGCAGACCCACCTGCCAAAATTTGTGCAAGGGTCTTCCTTCAGGTTTAAAATTCCTGGGAGAGCTTGCGTGAACTCAACCAGCGCGGCAAAGTCTGCCCGCTACTGCCTGATAGCTGGTGGGATTTTGGGAGCTGAAATCCAGTGCATCTGGAGGGCACCAGGTGGGGGCAGGACACTCAACCCAGACAAATGCCCAAGGGATGACTCCACCATCCTACTCCCAGCCCCAAAGTGCTCTTGGTGTTCCTGCCCCTAGTGCAGGGGGGCCCCGGAGAAAGGCGGGCTTTTCTCCCCTTTCCCAGTGGTCGACCCCCCGGTCGTGGCCAGCAGGCTTGGGTGGAAACATCACAGGCTTCTGACACAGCCTGACGCATGGCTGCGATCTAGGCAAGCATTTGGGCAAGGACGGGTTTATTCATAACTTCTGCCGGCGCCCTTAAAGCTGGAGATGGCTTAACTGTGGTTTGCTGAACAAGCCATAATGGGCAGGGCTCACCCAGCACACTGAGCTGCAAGCCATGGCTTACAAGCCACAGAGTTCACAAAGCCGGTAGAGCTAGTATAAAACCGGTCAGCCGCTCGTATCCAGGAGGCTCTCGGGTCTGCTCCACTCTTTAACGTATTCAGCTACCTGAAATATTCATCCCTCTTTTCTACACAAGATTATTCGAAGACAACGCAGTTAAATAATGGAAAGGCACCTATCTGAACAGCAGCTATGCTCCAGCCCGATTGAAAAAACAAAGGGAGACAAAACACAGGAGGAAGTTCAAGTTCTCGCCTGGTGCTGGAGGAGCCTCCAGACCGCGGTGGCCAAAAGGGAGCCTTCTCCCACAGGCGCACCTTGGACGCCCAGCGCAAACTCTCGGATGATGATCTAATAACCCAGCAGGCTGCCTGGGGACACTTCCAGGCGGGAGGCACACGGGTGTCAGGTGGAATGACACGCCTCCGTGCCATGGGGAGATTCAGACATTTAAGAACAGAGCGGAGCCCCGGAGATGGGCATCCGGTTGCAGCTCTCTCTCTCTCTCTCTCTCTCTCACACACACACACACACACACCCATCTCTTCTCTCTCAAGATCAGAGTCAGACTATGGCTACTCAAAATGCCGCCAGCTGCGTCTTTCCAGGAGATCTTGCGCCAACTGTTCTCTTCCGCAGGAAGGAGAAAAAGGGGTACCTGCGGAATCGAAACTGAAGGATTATAGGGAGGGGGGAACCACCTGTGCAGGTTCATCGGCAATCCTTGTCCTTCATTCGTGGACAGGTGTGGAACGCCGTCCCCTCTGTCTTCCCAGAGACACTTCTGTCCTTCTGTCTTTCTACAATAAAAAAATCTGCTAAGATGGACTAGCTGGACGCTGTCCTGTGACTGGTGGCCCCCTGAAAACATCCTGGGAGAGATTGCTAACATGTATTTTCCTTTCCCGAGGCCCACCCCGCCTAGACCTCCTTGCAGCACCCACCTGTGCCCAGGGAGTGGGCATTGGCTGGTGCTCTTCCACCCATTCCGCGGTCTGCATCCGGGATGCCAACAGCGGGGGCGAAGGATCACCTGCGGCCTGCGGGCATTTATTCTGCGGGCCCCGAAGGGCCTTCATTTTGTCATATACAGTATTGGTAGCTTATTTCTCGGCTGGGCTGGGCTCGTTTTTAATGTTTGTTTAATCTTTTCCGTTGAAAATCATGCTGGCTTTCCTATTTTGTTCATGTCGGCTTTTGCTCTGTTCTGCGGCCCTGTTTTGTTTCTAAGAAGCGCCTGACACCTGGACACCTTGCCTTAGGAATGTTTTACAAATGCAAATAATAAGGAGCAGCGAGATTAAATCATTATATAGGCATTATTCATTACAACTGTGTTTACGCCTTCCTTGATTTCAGGACCCCAGGGTAGTCAAAAATCCTGACATTATATGCCAAAAAAGAAAGAAAGAAATCAGGTGCATACAGTGCAGTAATAAAGAGCAGAGAGGATGAAGCACAGACGGCTCGCGTTCCCAGCTTCATAAATAAATAGGTTGAATCCTTTCCTCCTGTTCGTTCTCCTGCCAGTCCCCCAAGATTACAGACCAGCCCCCTCCCTTCCCAACAGACGGACTGGCTGCGAGCCCACTCTAGAGGGTGCAGGCCGTTGGCAGCTCTCGACCCTTCCTCTTCGCGCTGCGCAGTGCCCAGAGAGTCAGCAGCTGCTCGCGATGGTGGAGGGCAGGCCTTCGGCTCCCGTGGCCTCCCCGCTCTTCCGACTGCTTCGGCATCCCCATGGCCACCCCCTCGGTCCCTCCAGTAACACCCCCCGCCCCAGCCCCCACCCCGCAAATCCTTCATTTCAATCCAGCCTGGCACAAAACGTGTCTTCTCTCAAGACCTTGGCTTCGCCTCAGGAGGAGCCTTGGGCAGGTGTGGGCAGCTGGCATCTCACGTGGGTAGCACTGGGGCAGCTGCTTCCTTGGAGACCCGGGTGCTTCTGACAGGGGGTGCCAGGGACCCCCTCCAGACTCAGGGCTGGAGGTTGTGGGTGCTGCCATTCCCAGGAGCTGAGGCACGGCTGATGGAAAGCCGGCACCCGCCTTGGGAACGGCATTCTCATCAAGTTGCCTTTGCCAGCTTGGGGGGCTGCAGTGGGCAGGGAATTTCTTCGGGAAGGCTTGGGGGAATGGCCTGGGGGAGGCACAGCACCCCCTGTCTCTGCTGTCCTCCCTGGAGCTGCCTCCTTCAACACTTGGGGGCTTTCTATACTGCAGGTAGACAGAAATCCGTTTGAGACTATCGCAAGAGTAGAACATTTGTGGCCAAAAGCTGTCATGCAGCCCCCCCCTCCCCGGACGACTTGCAATTCAGTTCCTGTAACTCCGGAGCAAGGGGCCCCAAGGCCTCCCCGTGCAGCATGTATTTATTTATTACATTTACATCCTGCCACAATCACTCTCAGCACTTAACGCAGTATAGGGGGAAAAACAGCTTAAACATCCATGGTAGGAATAAAATCCACATCAAATGAAAACATAACCATAAAATAAAAACTCGAGAATAAAACCACCCCAAAAAGGTCTGATCTGATGAGAACGCCCTCCGGAAGACTCCTCTCGCCAGCCTTCCCTGCGTGCCATCGCAGGGAGGAGCCAGCCGGATTTCCACAGAAACGGCTCTGCCACCGAGCAGCGGCACCCCGGCCTCCCCTCCTTTAGCCCTTTAAAGCAGGGCACTCAGAGCAGTTTCTCCCCAGAGGACCTAACAGCTGCAGAGCTGGACAACGGAACCCCTGCCCCGTGGCAGAAGGGGGGCTCCTAATGAAGTGCTTCCCAAAGCGGCCCCCACGGGCACTCCAAGGAGCTCTTCAGAGTCACCATGATGCAACCGGAACAGCCTCAGGGGGAGGCCGCCACTGCCTTCGTTCGCTTGCTCGCCACGGGTCTCCCTGGGGACACCTTCAATTGCACTGTGCAAACGCTCTTTTGGGAACCAGCTCCAGAACCCGCAACCTAAGAACGCTCAGGGCCTCTTTAAATAGATTGCACCAAAAATCAGGGTCCTGGTCCTTAGGATTTGTTGGGAGGCAGTAAAATCTCTTTCCAAGAGGCCTGGCCAGCCCTGAACAGCTAAGGCAGCAGCTACAGTGGTACTTCAATGACCCTGAAAGACCCTGAAAACGCCCCGACTTGCAAACGGGGCGCAGAACAGGTGAGCCACCCCACAGGCAGCAGAGCTCGGCACGGTTCATTTGGCTTTCCTCGGATGCCGAATTTAGTTCTTTTATAGCACTTGCTATGCGCAGACCCAACCCTGGGCAGAGATACGCACACATGCACGCACACACCTCTCCCCAGCAGAATCCCACCCTCGGCAGTGTCCCTTTGGGCCGAGCAACCTGCATTTTCTATCTAGGAAGATGCTAAAAGCCTAAGACAAAGTGGGGGGACCCACTGGGCAGCACTGCTGCTCCTCACAAGCTTCCTGCGCAGGTGGCTATGAATTATCCATGAGCATCTGAGACACCAGGAGCCCTTCAGCTTCCTTGGGCGAGGGTGAGCCCCCCCTTTCAATCCTGCTGCTTGGTTTGCCATTTCGGGGCCCAGAAGCCCATCTTACATTGCCAAGAGAGCCCCCCTCCCCCGCCCGCAGTGGAATTCCGCTTGCCCTCCCCTCTTCTCCTGCAAAGCTCAGCCTGGCCCATCTGCCAAGCCCTCCAGGTGGATTAATCTACGCCACTGGGTCACTAACGTCTCATTAGTCATCCATTAGCAGCCCCAATGGCTGCCACAGAGAAATTCATCTTCCAGAATGTACTTGGGAGTTCTGATTAAGCGGCTGCCGGCAGGGGTGGGCACCCCTCAGCAATACTAACAGGGTGCCTGGAGTGGCGGGGGGGATAAGCAGAGGACGGAAAGGCAGAGGAGCCGCAGGACACACCGCTCCGACCTCGCCAGGCTGACATCTGAGCTTGCCTCTTTCTCAACAAAGGCCACCGCCACCCTCCTTGCCAGGCTGGATCACGGGTTCCGCGGGCCTTTTGTCCTTGTGAGCCTCAGCCTTTTTGGCCCTCTCCTTCTGGGGCTCAGAAAGGCCGCCTTTTCCGGCCGCCAGCTGCCCGGTCGCGCCGGAACATCTGCCAAGCGAAGAGCTGGCGCTGGCCTTCGCAAAGGTGACATTCTGCTGAGGTCAGCAGCTCCGCCTGGGTGCACTCAGCAGCCATTGCCCCCCCCCTTCGCTGCCCCCTCCTCCGACGGCAGGGCTTCGGGGCCGGCAGCCAGCCAGCCAGAGAAGCCGCAGAGCCCAGCAGAACCAGCTGGCTGTCTCTGGCAACACCCCGACTTCTGCCCAGGCTTCACCATTGCAGAAACAGGCTGAAGCTCTGAGGAAGCAGGAGAGCAAGACCCCCACCCTGCAAGCAACAAAGCCATGTTCCTCTCCACAGAGGGGCTGAAAGAGCTGGTGCAAGGGAGAAACCGCCCAGCTGGGTACCCACTGAGTCTAAGAAATGGGCGGAGTTGCCAATCCTGGATGTCTCCTCTGGCACCCCCCCTCGTCCATATTAGAAGAATGGGTGGGGGTGGAAAGGACCCTCCCCCCACCTTGGCCTCTTTTCAGGGATGGCCAAGGCTTGGGAGCAGTTCTGGGCAGGCTGAAATCTCAGGTTTTATGCGTAGCACCACCAGTTGGGCTACAGAAACTCCATCCGGAACCTGAAGCTGCCAGTCAGTGGACGCAAGGCGGTCCTGATCCGGGGTGGGGAGGCTACAGCTCAGGAGCAAAGCGTGCTTGAGCCCCACATGCACTGATCCGGGGGATGCAGCATGGAGCTGAGTCCAACTCAGTGTCCCCGCAGGCAGGGACTCAAACAGCCTTCCAGCCCCAGTCCGAGGGCTGGAGCGGGCACAGTCAAATAACAGGCGTTCGGGGTTCGGGCCCAGCTGAGACGTTGACCAACCCTTGGCTCGCTCCAAGCTGAACGTCCGTCTTGGGGCGCAGGCGGCCAGAAAGGCTCCTCTTTCTGAAGACGTTCAGCCCGATGGCCTTCTGAGGGACGCCTCTCGGATGCCTCCTCCGAGACGAGGACGAAGACGGGAGGCAGCTGGCCTCGCGGGCTGACTCAGCCAAGGCTGCTTCCACGTTGCCCCTCTTGAGCCGGGAGGGGCTGCGGAGGAGAACAGATGTGCGGGAAGAGAGGCGGGTGCTGACCTCTGGCAACAGGAGTCGGTTCTTTCCCCATCTGCCGGCCAACGTTTTCTTTTTAAGCCCCCAACCTGGAGCCCCCAACCAGAAGCCCACCTGGGAATGGAAGAAAGGGCCACCAAAGGTGATCGTGCCAGCTCTTCTATCATTAGGCAAATCTTGCTCTTATTCTTTCAGCTTGCATGGCCCCCCACTCTGATTTATATGTCAATTATATCTACATCTCCAGAACGTACCCTCCCCTTCTAGGGCATCACTCCAAGCACCCTCCAGCACTGAAAAGTAATAAACATGGTAACATCTTAAAAAACAAAACAAAACAGAAACAGGAGCTCTCCAGTTACTGCCCAACTGTCCCCATTTTACAGACTGAAGGCCAAGACTGAGAGTGGGCTGGCTTGCCTTTGCTGTAACCACTTAGTCTGGAGAAACGGTGGCCGAGGCACGATTTGCCCAGAGATGTTGCTGCTTAGTCTTTGCCACGGCTCTCTGTAGGAGCTCAGAGGCACCGGTCCCCCCATACAGCAGGACTGGTCGCTCCTTTGCCAATCAGGCACGTCTCCCTTACTAGCTCTTATCTGCTCGCGATCCCTCGGAGACCGCTTGTCGAGAGCGAGACGAGAGGAAGAGGCTGCAAACAGATGCTTCAGACTTTGCAAAGACGTCCCAGGGTGCTCTGAAGGTCGATAGCTGCGGGCAAAGAAACTCCTCCTGCCGTGGGCTTTCTTCAGCTCCTGCTTAAAAGGGGAGCCCTGGGACTCCTCTTCTGCTGCTCTTTTGGCTAACACAGCTGCCCCATCG
Source organism: Liasis olivaceus (assembly GCA_030867105.1). Taxonomy (NCBI): domain Eukaryota; kingdom Metazoa; phylum Chordata; class Lepidosauria; order Squamata; family Pythonidae; genus Liasis; species Liasis olivaceus. The sequence continues at coordinate 24,715,522 of CM061360.1, forward strand.
CTGGGAACCTGCCTCTTTGCAGGTGAGGTGGGCCGGGCTGGGGATAGAGGGAGACCCTCCCTTCCCAGAGCTGACATCCCGTGGAATGATCACCTGCTCCAGTGTTTCTCAACCTTGGCAGCTTTCAGAGGTGTGGACTCCAACTTCCCTTTGCTGGCTGGGGAATTCTGGGAGTTGGAGTCCGCGCCTCTGAAAGCTGCCAAGGTTGAGAAACACTGACCTGCTCTCTCCCCATGGGCTCGAGGAACCAGCTGGGGGCCCTGCTGCTGGCAGGGATCTTCCACAACCCTGACCTGGGGCTGGGCTGGATTCTCAACGGTGGGACCAGGAATTGCTCGGGAGTTCGGGCCTCCATGGCCACCAGGGGCTTGCCCCAGTTAATAGCTGACCTGATTCCTGTTGGGGGGACCCAATTTGGGTCCTGCCTCAGCCTCGGAGCAGCTGGGAGGTGATCTGAAAGCGGAGGACCTGGTGATCAGTCCCTTCTCACCGCTAGATCTCTTTCGGGTTCCTATGCAGCTTGTGGGTACCATCGGGTGGGGGGGGCTGATTAGCCTGATCTGCCCCAGAGGAATTATGGGTCCAGGCGGCTTCCAGCAGTGCCTGGAATTAGTTTCCCGGCGATGCTGCAGCAGCCGCTGGGCCTCGGGCGACAGGGCTTCCCCCAGGCAGCCTCTCCCTGGGATGCTCTTGGTTTTTCAAGGAGTGCCAGGAAGGAAGCACCAGAAGTGGCCCAAGAGCATCATTGGGGAAGACCAAGGATGCATCTGAGCGGTTCAGAACGAAAAGAGGCCTGTGGAGCGTCCTTGATTTCTCTGCTCTTCCCCAGGGCAGAGCCAGCGAGGGTGGCACGAGAAGGCAACACGGGATCTTGGCAACGGCCAAGCAGGCAGCAGGTTTTAATACACCCGTTTTATGCATTCTCATTTAGATTCCAAGTGGAATCTAATTCTTTGGTGGAAAGAATTAATGATAAATTACAGCTGGCCCAAACTAATCAAAGGTGGTCGAGCGTGATGTCGCCTTCAATGGTCCAAGTTTTCTGGATGCCTGGCAGAGAGCAGCTGGAGGCATGGAGCCAGCCTTTCAGCTCTCTGAACGGGGGTGCCAGTGCCACCCTTCTGTCCGCCCTGGAGGGGCAGCAAGAAAGAGAACGGGTGGGGAGAAAATGGGGGTGCCCCCCCCGCCTGGCCCCACAACACAAAAGGAAAACATGGCGCCACACCGGGCCTCTCTCCAACGGTTTCCCTCATAACCGTCCCTTTCCGCAAGCTGGAAAACATGCTCTGAAAACACTTGCCACAGCGTTAACCAGGGCATTTGCTCCACAGATCTCAGGGCCGGGTGCAGGAACAGCCGAGGGTGGCCGTGGCCGCCACCCCCACCCCCACCCCCACCCCCGGCCGGCTCTGTTTGCTGTTGTCCTCCCGTTGCTGCTGGAATCAATCAGAGACCTTGAGGGGGAAAAACGTGCGGCGCTAACCCGTCTGACACATCAGAAAAATCAAAGAGCGTTAATAGCTTTGTACTCAGGAGAGGCTGATGGGGTAGGCTGGAGAAGCGCGGCGGACCTTGCTATGGAGGGAGGGCGCAGGCCGCGCCCACCACCCTTGGGAGCACAGCCTCCACCTCGGTGACCAGGCAGCACGCTCCACGGGTGCCCCGGAGCCCCTGCTTGGGAGCTGCGGAGGCCAAACAGAGGCCAGTGATTTTCAGCACGGGTGGCAGGAGACACTAAGGGTTAGCGCTTCGTAACACAAAGACACCCTGGAGCACAGGACCATCCAGACCTCCAGCTTATCTGCACAACAGTCGTGGGAGGCAGGCTAGTCTGAAAGATGGCGACCAGGTGACTCAGTCATTTTCAGGGTGGCACGAGGATTTGAACCCAAGTCTTCCCGTTGCTTGAACTGGCACAGTGTGCAGGCTGCCAGGGGCTTCCTGGAAGGTGAGGGGGATGAGAGGGTCAAAAAATTCATTTTATTTTCCCCAGGCCCCTTGCTTTCGCCCCGTCTCTTACTTTCTGCATACTCTGGCTGGAAGGGGAGGGGGGAGTCGCCCGATCAGCGACTGGCTGCCCCTCCTGCCCGCCCTGCAGAGAGGTTCAAAACAGTCGACTGACATCATGCCATAAAATCATCATGTGAACCCACCTCTGCTGATTTTGTGGATGGGTGTGTGAAAAACCAAGAAAAGCGATCTGGCCCGTGGCAGGTTCTGACGGATGGTGGGAACTGCACTTGGATTATTAAGAAGACAAAATGCAGAGGACGCATAAAGCTTGACCAGCCTGAAAGTGCCGGGTCTGAGCAGAAAGTGGCCTTTCTGAGCACTTCCAGTGATTGTTTATTTATGTGACCAATGATCAGATGAATGAGTCATGCCAGAATTCTCTGTTCCCTTACAAAGATGACCCCTGGCAAAATCACGCCCGCAGGAATGTAGCAGAATGGAAGACGCTCCTCTCCAGGCCAAGGAGTTTGCACCAAGGAATGACCAAAAGCGAGTGAAAAGGGAGGCCCGGCGGCCAAGAACCCAACAGCTCCTTTTGAGGGATAAAGTTCCTGGAGAAGACCGGTATCTGAAGATAATATCCCAGAAAGTGGGGGGGGGGGGGGGGACTGTACCTCCCAATCACTCCCTCCAAACCAGAGTAAAGTGCGAAAATGTCCAGATTTGGAGTAACTGAAAATTGCTAGCCAGAAAGAACTAGTGTTTTTTCCCTTCAGCTTTTGTTCAATCCGGCTTAGTTCAGGTCTGTTTGCTTCCCTTCTCACTTTCCACCCAAATGCCTTCAGGATTGACACTGTTTGGGGAATGACATAACTAGCAGACAGACCTCTCTGCTTATCTTGGTGAGAAGGCAGAGTTAATCCATGGTGTGGTGGGCACCTCTAAGATGCTTGCCCTGGAATTAGGACGCGGACCAAGGGGGTGACTGAATTGGGAATCTCCGTCGATAAATCTGTGAACTGGTTGCTGAAATGCATTCCCTGCCTTCTGGGAGAGGTGGGCCCACTGGGGACAGGGGTCCTAAATTGGCCTAGGTGGGCCGGCCCAGCGACTGGCACTGCCCACAGCCACGCAGCTAAACTCTGCTCCCAAACAGGCCAGAAAATGCGCTTCTGGTGCAGACAGGAGCCAGGCAGTGCTCCTGCCCCAGACCCAGTCCGTCTCGCCCTCATTTTCACTTCGCCCTTCCTGGACTGTGCGGAGAAAACAGAAGGAAACAAGGCAGCCTGGAGCCCCCAGCGCCCGTGATGGCATTTATACAAAACACACTGGGTTAAAAACAAAAACATGGCGGTCATATAATTCTATTAGAAATATATATGTACTTGCATAATATTTGTATGAGATAAGCATGTATCGAATTGTAACTGTTTGCTGTTATAATGATATATTAACACTTTTTCCTTTTTGTTGTATTTTTTCACTTTTATGTTAAAGCGCTTTTATGTGTTTTTGTAATCAAAAAATTTCAAAAACAAATTTCAGAAAAAAAGATGCCACAACATACCCACCAAGACAGAAGGGGGGGGGGTTGGATCCCCTCCCCCTGCGCAGGAATCAGTTTGGAGCCTGCTTCTGGCTCCTGTAAAGGTGCTGAGCAATTGTATTAAGCATCGCTGATTGCATTTCTCTCTCCATGGCTGCACACGCTTCTCTCCGCCGGCTCCCTCGCTTAAAAAAAAGTATCACCGAAGATTTGATTCCTTTCGTCATTAACATCCCACAGATCACTTGTTTTTCTTACCACCCTGGATGGCTCCAGCAGTCCTTCAACGCCAGCAGTTTCCATTTCTCAGACGTTCTGGCGCTTAATCAGGGACAGAAGCAGCCAGCCGGAAAGACCCTTAGCGACTGTGCAGTCCAGGCCGCCTCTGGGGGAGGGTGCAAATGCCGCAACCCCGACAGGCGGCTGTCCGGCCTCGGCTTCAGATGCCTCCAGCAGCCCAGAGTCCGCTAACTGCACGGCCAAAGAGTCGCGCCCTCCCTCGCAGGGCACTTGAGAAGCCCACCTTGCCTTCCCAACAGGTGAGGAGGTGGGCCGCTTGGCGTTTGCTTTGGCTGCCTGGGCATCCATGACCCCAAAGGGCTTGTCCGTACGACATGATATCACTTTGCCGGTCATGGTTTTCCCCTTCCCAAGAAATCCTGGGAACTGGAAATGGAAGAGGAGGAGAGTGGGAATTCTCTGGTGGAGACCCATCAACCCTCCCAGTTATTTCCTATGGTTCCTTGGAAGGAAGGGGCAGCTGTGGGGTAGATACATCCAGGAGGATCTCTGAGCACAAGCAGAAGGCCACAGGCAGCTCCAGGCAGACTCAAATTCAGGACCCTCAGCTGGTAACAGGCCGTCTCTGCTCTGCAGCTCCAGATCTCTGCCTGGCCCTGCACCTCCGTCACTCTTCTGACCCTGAAGCACCGGCCCTTGCAGGAAAGCCGCCCCTAAGTGCACTTCCACCTGCAACGGGGGGGCGGGGGGGGATGTGGGAGGAAGTGGAGGCGGCCAGCCAAAGCCCCGAGGAAACGCGGGATCCCTGTGAATCGCTCACTAGCAAAACAAGGGCAAAATAGCTCTGGGCAAATCTGTTCCGCACACCTTTTTTTTTTTCAAAGTAGCCTTCCATAAAACTGTTGGTGGAACTTATTGCCACATGATGCCTACATCACAAGGATCATCCGTGGCTTGTTGAACAGACTAAAGGTATCTGAGATGGTGTAATTTAGTGATAAAGTATGAGCTGGGAAGCCCCGGGTTCAAGTTCCACCTGCTGACAGCTTTGGATAAGCACTTTCTCTGCAATAATTCATGTAATAGAAGTTTTGAACAGGAGCAGAGGTTATAATGACAACAATAACAATCATAATTTGCCAGCTGCCCCCGAGTTATTCTGAGTGAAATGAATGCGTAAATACAACCTGACCTCTGAGTAACTACAGAGCAGGGATTCACCAGCTCTAGAACTGCCGGTCCAAGCTGCACTAAACGCCGTTTAAAGGTGGGCTCCTAATTTACAGGTGAGAAACGGGGGTTTCAAGAAAAGCCATCCCCACAAGGCCAGCTGCAGAGGGGCCGACGCATACAGGCGCACCCCACGTTGTACCACCAGCAGCCTTTAAGTGCCCCCAAACCCTCGAAGGGCAGAAGATCCACTTGCTTTCTTGAAGCCCCCCGCCCCCCGCCCCAATTACAGAAGCATTTCCCCAGGAACACGTAGCTGGGGCTGACCAAGTTTTCTTTGCATGGCCAGGCTTAGCCTTTTTTGTTGCGGTTGCTCTCCTGAAGTGAAATCTTTGCTATTTTAATCCCTCTCGCGCTCTGGCGCTTCAATGCCTGAATTGGCTCTCAGCTGGTTTTAGTTCCTCATCTTATTTTAATTGTGTTGTGTTTTATCCCACTGGTTCCTTTATTGGTGTGCTTTTAGATTTTCGAATTTTTATTATTTTATTTAAAAATAACTGCAATCCCTGCAGCAGGAAATGTATTCCTAAAGTCTTAAAAATACGACGACGATGACGACGACTATTACTACTAATAATAGTGCGGCTGTAATAGTTCTTCCATTACTAATGCCCGACTGAGGCACCGTGCCCCATCACCAGGCTTTGGTCATCGACCGAACCCCCCAGATTGGCGGAGGCCACTCCAGCAGCTGGGCAGGCACGCTGGCAACCCCACAGCCAGAGGCAGGGCACGCCGGCGGCCACTTCACGCCCTTTACAACTCTCACGGAAGAGTGTGGACCGCTGATGAGGCACAGCAAAACCCCCCTCCCCATTATACCAATACTCTTTTCCTGAAAACAATCGCTGGAGAGCAGGAATACATGAAGCAGGCAGAGAGGGAGGTGTGAGGGTGAAGAAGGGGTGCACAGAGCCAGCGCCCTCTTTTCGGCCCGGGGAAGACTGGAGGGCGTGGGAAGTCCAAGGACACCTAGTCGGGCCCCCGAGTGCGCGGGGCGGGGGCAGCTTCTTCCCACGCTCCCTGCGGGCCCCCAACGGCCCCCGCTTTCTCCTCAGGGCGCCGGGTCCTTCAAGGCAGCCGCGCCCCCGCCCCAGCTGCCGTCCTCCTGCTTCCGGCTCTCCAGCGCCAGCGGCTGAGCCCGCAGCCCGAACTCGACGGCGGGCAGCCTCTCCCCCTCCTCGACCCCCCGGAAGCGTGGATCAGCCTTGTCTTCACCGGCCCGGGGTCTCAAATTCCTGCGGAGAGAGTCAGCTTCGGGGCGAGAACTGCCGGACCGGCGCGGAGGCGCGGAAGCGCAAGGGCCGAGCACACCTGGCGTGCACGTGCAGAGAGGGCTTCCCCGGCGATGACCTCATCGCTCCTGGCAGCCGCTTACCTGGGACTCCCGTCTACATTCCTCCCGCACCTGGATCGCTTTCTCTTTCTCTTGCCTGCTTTCCAAACGTCACAAGGCAGGACTTGCTGTTTTCAGCGTTAAACTGAAAATTGAAAAAGCATGGGCACTATAAAACAAGGAGGCATGGAAGGCCCAGGACAGACCCGGGGACCCACAGCCGGGAGTTCGCTCAGCGGGGATCCCAGACGAGAGAGCGATGGACCCAAGACCCAGAGACTTCTCCCTTCACCACAGGCGCTCCGCTTCCTCCCCAGGACGAGGTGAGTATGCAGCCTCCAGCCCCGCTTCCAGCCAGGGGAGGGTGCTAAGTCTGGGATGCTTCTGGAAAAGGGGAGACGTGGACTTCAGATCTGCCCATCAGCGGGGTGCAAGGGCTCCAAGGAGGGCTTCTGCGGGGCTCGGGGGATTCCAGAGCCTGGTTCTTCCCAGGCTGGTGGGTCTGTGCTTGGAGCAGACTCAGAGCTGCACGCCCCTGGACGTTACCCTCCAGCGCACAGGTAGGGCCAGCCCTTCCTTCGGCTGAGGGGGCCACAAAAGTGGCAGGAAATTGTTCTCCTCCATCCTGCAGCAGAGAGTGTGTGTGGCGTAACAGCTGGGCATGATAGAAATCTGAAGCTTGCGAGGGGCTGGTGCTTCATAAGAAGACCATGTCATCTTTGAATTAGGGGATAAGTTTTTCAAAAGAACCGCCTTTCGTCTCGAATGAGGCATCCTCTATTGTGGCCTTCCCCAAGCTGGTGTCTTCCAGATGTGTCCAACTACAACTCCCACAAGCCTGCACAAGGAGAGATTGGGGACTACAGGGCCTGAGGCTTGACACATCGAAAGGATACCAGACTGGGGAGAGCAGCTGGTGAGGGCGATGGCCATAATTGTGCCACTGAACCTGACAGATGGTTCAATTGCTCAATTGTGGCCATCATCCTGATGTTTTGGTTGACCCTGCAGACACCCCAGCAGCCGAGCGTATAAGGTAACAGTCACTTCTCTCCTTCGTAATAAATAAATAAAATTATGTGGACAGTCCTGCAGAGGAATATTCAAAGAGCAGCAACACTGAGTAGCATCAGCGGCAGATGCTCCAATCCTGCTGTGTCCCCAGGGACTGTTCCCTGCTGCCTCCCCCCCCAATCCCTTTGGGCCTTGGATTCTAATTGGCCAATTACTCAACTTCCCAATGCAAATGTACTTACAGAGAAATAATTGAAGCCCTAAGCGGTGACAAATGGTTTTGGTGAGCTAGGGCTGGGGAGTCAAGGCAATTACCTTCAATAGAAGAGACTATCTGCAGCTCAGGGTCGAATGGTGGAGCCCTTGGTGCTCTCTGAGCTTGTGCTTGCTTGTAGACCTTTCATGACCCAACTAGGGAACGTCATCAGTCCGAGGGAGGGTGGGGTTTGCTCCCTGCTCATATACAGTAGCTTGCTCTGCCACTGTTCGCGGGGGTGTGGCTTTCTCCTTGGTAGTGCCTTGATTAGGATATTGTTTTCTGCTTGATGGTTTGTCTGGTGTTAATCCCTGCTTATCTGGGTATTGGCCCTTTTGAACGGCGTGTAAATATGGTTTATCTCTATGTGCCTGTTGATGGCTATATGCCTTGTCTGAATACCAAGCTTCCAGGAATTCCCTCGCATTTTTGGATTTAGCTTGGTCTAAGATGCTGACAGTTTCCCAGCTGAAACTGTGGTTGAGTCTGCCCATGTGTTGTAAGGTTAAGGAGTTTTCATCGGGTCTTCTGACTGCTGGTTGGTGCTCACGGATGCGCCCTGCCAGCCTTCTGCCTGCCTGTCTGTCCTACATAGTGGCTGTGACAGTCCTTACACTGTACGTCGTAGATGACTCCTGTTTTTTCTTCTTGGGCTACTGCGTCTTTTGGTTCGCTTAAGATGTTTTGGAGGGCTTTCGTTCGTTTGTGTGCTATGGTGACATTGTGTGGTTGTAATAGTCTGTTGGTTGTTTCTGAGATGTTTTTGATGCGTGGCAGTGTTATCCTTTTCACAGCTTGTGTTGGTTGTGCTGCAGTGGGTTGAGTGGTCAGGCACTTTTGGATAGCCCCCATGCTAGGGAATTCCTGGAAGCCTGGCATTCAGACAAATCAGCCATCGATAGACACATAGAGATAAACCACATTTACACACCATTCAGAAGAGAATAAAAAAGCTCAGAAGGAAACAGAAAGGCCAGAACACATCCTCTCCAGCAAGCAACACCCAGATAAGCAGGGATTAACACCAGACAAACAAGCGAGCAGAGAACAACACCCTAATCAAGGAACTACCAAGGAGGAAACCACACCCCCGTCAACACTGGCAGGGCCAGGCACTGTATATAACAGGGAGCACACTCACCCCACACTCACCAGCACTGAAGATGTCACCTAGCTGGGTAACGAAACGTTTGCAAGAAAACAACCAAGCTCAGAGAACCCCAAGGACTCCGCAAACCTTTCATACCTTCCCAATCCTGTATTTATTAGAGTTTTTCCTCACTGCAGTAATGATGCAATGCCAGCTTCAGGGTTACACTCATGGCTGCTCAGGAAGGAGCATCGATATGGTTGCCAAATGGATCCTGACCAGCTAGAGAGCAACCACGCCCTTGCAAGGGGAAGCACCCTTGCCCGTGCATCGGGTCAGCCTGAGAAAGGAAGAGGTCAAGAGCTGAGGGATCGTGCTGCTCAGATTCAGAGCAAGGGATTAGCAGGCGCAGGACAGGGGTGGACAAGCAGACCTGGCTAGCAGGGAGCTTCCGAGGGGTCAGCCAAATCACACGCGTGCACGTCTGGCCTGTGTGCTTAAAACAAGCCCTGCTCTCCGGATTATTGAGGGGTCTGAATGGGGACTGCCCCGAGCAGGATGAGGCTTGCAAAACGGAGCACCGTTAAATTAAATTGGGCAGAGCTCACCTGAAAAGGACTGAACCAGAACTGAACTGAAAGGGAGTAGGAACCTTATTTGCATGTGAAATATCTCTCCGTGACTGAAAGAGACACTATGCAGTCACCTTCCAGGGCCCAGTGCTCTCCAGATGTGCTGGGATTCAACTCCCAGGATCCGCCTGGCCCTGCTGACGGGGTGCTTTGCGGAGATGCAGGCCAGAGGGATCCTGGGAGTTGAACCCTTGGAATATGGGAGAAGGCGAGTTTGGGAAGACAACTGTCCGTGGATCAGGAATATGTTCCTACAGGTTTAGCAACCTCTTAAGAATAGGAGCAGTTTGACAGTGGAACTGATGACCTAGAGAGGCACTGGGCTCCCCCTTCATTGGGGACTGTTCCAGCAGAAGCAGGAGAACCATCTGTCAGGAGCACCTTACTTTGGGGTGGGACTGGATGACCTCAAGGGCACCCTCTTGTAAACCTACCCTCTGGAACAGCACATTCCTGATTATCTCAGGCCCCTTTACAGCAGAGGACAAAAAAGACAATTATTCTTCGCTATAGGATTGCTTACACCCCAAAAAAAGACAGGATGGGAAGGGGGCAGTAATCTGCCTGGGACGTCAGCGTCACTCTGTCCCCCTCTGCAGAACTGAAACAGAACAACAGCAGTGCAATGGGGTGGGGTGGGGGTTCAAAATGGCCAAGCCCCGCGATTTGGATGCCCTGCAGCAGCGTTGTCTCGGAGGTGCGCCGTTTCACGTGGCCACCCCTGCGTGGCACTTCACAGCTGCTCCTTCTTGTGCCCGGGTTTTAAGGAAGCGGAAGATAAAGAGGGAGGAAAGGAACCCAGAGCTTAACGGAGGAGCAGTTCAGCTAAAGGAGCTGATTTGATTCGGTTTCAGGGGAGGCAGAGGAAGTCCTGCGGCTTCTTACTGATCCTCTTCAAAAAAAAGCTGCCAGCAGAGAAAATGCGAAGCTCTTACCCCTAACTGTCACAAAAGGGGCGTGAGGCACGGGAATGTTAAAAGGACGGAGAGAGAGTCGGACGCTTTGCACGGGAAGGGGTCAGCACTGGGAAGACAGTTGTGCAAGCCGGACACGGTAGATAGTGCGCACTGTTGTAAACTTGCCAAGAGTGGTAAAAGAGAAAATGGGCTTTCTGTGGAGGGGTTTGGAGGCGGTGCTCAGACCACCCCCTGAGTAAACGCGGCTGGCCAGCCTCGCCTCGCCTCGCCCCGCCCCGAGTCCCTAGCAAGGAGGCCCCAGGAAAAGCTTCCTATCTGAGGGGACTCAACGGGGTCATGCTCAGAGCCCCTTGCAAGGTGATCCCCCAGCCAGGATCTGCCGCCCCGTCCTCCAGCACCCCCCTGCCCCACAGGTGGCCTGGCCCAGCTCCAAGCAGGGATTCCCCACAACACCACCCTCCCTCCCTCCCTCCCTCCAAAAGGCCTGCCAAGCTCCACTAAGGCCAGCAAGAGTGCAAGACACGGGGCCAGTTTCATTAGCAGGCGGAAGGGGCGCAAAGCCCTCCTGCTCCCTTGATGCTAACTAGCCAAGATGAGGATTTTGTCTCTGCCGCCGTTCTGCAAGCTAACCGTACGCTGCGACTTGACCCCAGTGTCCCCTCCTCTCTTAGACATGGAAGCCCCCCCAGCAGAATTCTTAATTGCCAGCCCCCGCAGAGAGACTGCTCCCCTAAATCAGCCTGGGAGCCTGCTCAGCCCAGCCCAGCCCAGCCCAGCGCTGCCCTCACCCCCCGGACAAAGCCAGGCCGTCCAGCTCAGCACACAGCAGTGGCACCGGGTGCCCTTGCAGGAAGTCCCCAACGGGCAAGCTTTCAGGGACTGCAAAACCAGACGGGTGGCCTGGCCACGTTCAGTCAGGCAGCACGTGGCTCCCAACTCAGGCGGAAGTTGCCATGGCACGAGAGGGCAAATCACGAGCTGCAATGTCTGGGCTGCATTCCCTGTTCAAAGACTGCCACAAAGGACGAGGAGGGTACCAGCGAAGCACAAGGATTTGGCAGCCAGGGTCAGATAAAATCCCCCAAACCCTCTTTTTTTTTCCTTCATAGCCAGCCTCACAAACAACTTGGGGAGGGGGGACTTCCCAGGTTGCCTGTCCTTGCAGGTTTAGTACTGAAGGTAGACTACTGATGAACATGGAGGCTTCATTTTGGTGTTAGAACCAGCCCATGGAATTACATATGTGTACATAATCCTTGAAAAACATGAGGAATGACTGTAATATTTTAAAGTAGGCATAGCCATCAAACAGAATTTGTACTAGCGCTGGCGACTTCCACATACTGGTCTAATAAGAGGCAAACTGCCCGAAGGTTTTCTGCCCTTCTCTGCTCTTCCTGTTCATTTAAAAAAAAGGCGTTACTCAGCACACTGCAGTCCTAACTCGAGCAATGCACAGATACAGGCCCCACAGGCTCTCTTTCACTTTCAAGGACAACTCCATCACTTTGCCTTCCCAACTTGGTGGCCTCCAGATGTGCTGGTCTTCAAGCCCCATCAGGCCCAGGAGAGGATGGACCACTTGCACATCTGGAGAACAGGGTACGGAAGGTGGCTGTAAGTTGCGGCCCCGTCTGGCAGCCTCCCAGTCCAATGACCAAGGATGATGGTTCTATGGTCTAGCACAGTGTTTCTCAACCTTGGCAGCTTTCAGAGGGGTGGACTTCAACTCCCAGAATTCCCCTGCCGGCAAGAATTCTGGGAGTTGAAGTCCATCCCTCTAAAAGGTGCCAAGGTTGAGAAACACTGGTCTAGCACATCCTGCTAGAAAAGCTGTGCCAGAATAATGTCTTGCTCCGGAGAAGTTAGTTCCCTCTCCTCTAACAACCTTTCTTTCGTTCAGGTCCCGGGAAGTGGATCTTGCCTCCTCTTGCACTCGTGATTCTCCTGGAAGCCCTCCATGTCCACAGCCTGCCAGTTGGACCCTGCCGCCTCCCCCAAATTCCCAGCCATCGAGAGGCCTTTAGGAAACTCAGGAACCAATACGTAAGTGACCCAAATCTGGGGCCGCGATCTAGGGCCGTCTCCTGGTGCTGTGGCTGGGGATGATGGAGGATTTCATGGGGGGGGGGCTGGGTTGAGAAAGCACGGCCATCCCCACTGAGCTGCCCAGTCTGGGGGGGTTGCCCAGCCAGTGGCACGGGTGCTCCTGGGCTCCAGGAGCGCTCCCGAGGCCGGGCCGGGGGCTTCAGGGCGCCGAATGACGGGTCCCGATGGAAGCTCTCGGGGGCTCTTTTGCAGACTGAGCGGTGGGGTGGAAGAGCTTTGAGCGAGCCCCTCGGAGTCTTGGGGGATGGAGCCCCGCAGGAAGTGCAGACAGACAGACGTTCATTTCTGGCTGCCCTTGAGGCAAGCTGGGAGAGCTGGTTTTTCAAAGGAGTCCCCTGAAGAGGGGAGGATGCTGACTGCTGGAGGGGTTCAAGGCAAAAGGGCCCCAGCGGTTTACAATCAGTCTCTGAGGATCGCTGGAAAGCCCGGCAGAGGTTCTGCAAACGCAGCCATCGGGACCCGTCGTTCGGCGCCCTGACGCCCCCGGCCCGGCCTCGGGAGCGCTCCTGGAGCCCAGGAGCACCCGTGCCACTGGCTGGGCAACCCCCCCAGACTGGGCAGCTCAGTGGGGTCAGGCAGAGGAGGCCTGCCAGCCCCCCAAGGCTGGAAGCTTCCAGGGCGGTGCCGCAGCATCGACCGCCTTCTTTCCAACGCTTTTGCACCCCTGCTCTAACGCTGCCCCCCCCCCCGCTTTTCCAATTCCAGGAAGATGAAAGGGTCAGAGGGGCCGAGCCCTGGAAAAACTGCTCCCGCCTCCATCTCCAGTTCCCCCGAGGGAAAATGCACCGCTTGACAAATGTAAGCAGCTCACGGCTGCCCAGAGGCCAGCAAAGCGGGCGGGGAGAGGAGGGCGGCCCTGGGCACAGGGGCCAGAAGCGGAACCTTCGGCATCGGCACCGTCCAGCCCCAGCCCGGGATTTGGGGGTGGACGGGACAGCCTCTGTGGATCGCTTTGATCTGCGCCCCAGCGTAAAACTTAAGAAGGTCCTTCTGCCTCCCGGTGACTTTTCATTTTATTATTGGGGCATGTTACGGCCTGCTGTTCTGCCCAGAGAACACGAAGGTGCCCAACACATTGAAAAACCGGCTTTCGGCACGTACAATCTTTGTATTGCCTCCTCAACCTAGAAAGGCCTATCTGAAGAGGAAGGCAGGGAATCCCCCCAGAGCAGAAAGTGGGCACTGAGCAGGGCTGCCCACGGAGACCAACGGGTTGAAGGGGCAGCTGGAGGGAGGGGCTGCCCTAACAGGGCTGAGGCCGGGCACCATTTGGGTCATCTGGGGACAGCTGCCCTCTGGAAGAGGGTATTGGCCAAGGGTCCGCTCCAGGCACTCAGGTTTGGGATCTGGGCCCCAGGGAATGGAGGCTGGCACTCAGGCCGAGCGGCAAGAGGCAGCAAGGATTGAAGCCCAGTGAGCCTGCATGCTAGCAAGAAGTCCTCCGAGGCTAGGGCTTCAGGGGCACAAGAGGAAGGTGGCGGTATTAGCTGGAATGCCCCGTTGGAGGAGAGTCACGCCAGCCCCACTTCAGAGCTCTCGACCAGCCTGCCAGCGCCATGTTCGGGCCACTCTTCTCTGGCCGCCAACCCTTGGTGGGTGTGAGAAGCAAATCTGGAAAAGGGGAGATACCTGCTCAGGCTGGCTCGGGAGTGTCCGCACCTGCTCCTGCTTTGCCCCCCAGGATATTCCCTTTGGAATATTCCAAACTAATAAAGGAACATCTGTTTTGGTAGAAATGGGAGAAGCTGGAAGCGGTGGAGGCGGAACTGGCCCTGGCTGTGCCCGTTCTGTGGGGCATCAGCGAGCCTGCTTTCTCCAGACACACCTCCCAGATTTTGGAGTTCTTAGTCCCGTTCAAGGATGACCTGGCCATGTGTGTAAGTACAGCCCTGCAGAGAGACCTCCTTCTCCTCCTCCTCCTCCTCCCACATCCGGGGTCCGGAGGGAAAGGCACCTCATCAACTGACCCCCTTCCTCTTTGGTCAGGTGCGGCACAACCCTTCACACCACCAGACGTCCAGCCTGCTCCGGTTGTTCAAGGAAGAGATCCAGAAGTTCAACACCAGCAGCGTCCAGGTGAGCAAAGCCCCCCAGACACTGTCCTGAACGTCTTTGCTCAGGTGGGCAGATGGAGCAGCTCATGGCACAGATATTACAGACCCGCTTAAAAAAATGAAGCATCTTGACAGTCAGCTTGTTGTGTGGGCTAGCTGCCAGCTTCCTGGGCTCGGGGTGAATGTGTTAACTGATGTATTTGTGGGGGCCCTGTTGTATATATATGGTTTATTGTTTCAGTTGTTTTAGTCCAGGCTGCCTGTCTATGTGGGTTTAATTGTTTTTATTGTCTTCCGGATTCCGTAATGCAGGGTTTTTCAAACTTGGCCACTTTAAGATGGGTGGACTTCACCACCCAGAATTCCCCAGCCAGCTGGCTGGAGAATTCTGGGAGCTAAAGTCCACCCATCTTAAAGTGGCCAAGTTTGAAAAACAGTGGTCTAATGGAATGGGTGACTCTAACAAATTTAATCAATTAAATTGAATTTTGAAGACGGATGGTCACATTTAGATTTGCTACACACAGACCCTCCATGCTTGAAGGCAGTTTACCTAAAATGGCCAGGAGCTGGGAACAAACACCACAGGGTTTTTTTCCTGCTCAGCTTCCTGGCGACCCCTCTGGGCCGCCAGCCATTAGAAGCAGCACACAGAGCAGAAACGGCATTTGGGTCTCAAAGGCTTATATCTGCTCGCTTCCTCCCGCCCAGCAATCGCCGAAGTGTCTGGAGGCAGCCGTCGGCCTCAACATCGTGCGCCTTCTGGAGGAGGACATCGGCCAGCTGAGGCACCACTTCCACCGCCGCCCCCATCACCACCGTGCCTCCCACTGAGGCCAGACCCTGCGGACGCTGTTGCCCGCCCGCGGTGCCAGACCAAGACTCCCCAGAGCAGAAGAGCAGCTGGAACCACCCCGACTCCTGCATAGAAGGCATTTCTGTACCACCAAAACGCCTCCAGAAGAACTGGGGGTCGGGGTGGGGGGCCGCAGACCGTTCTGTCTTCCACCAGCTTTCCTCAAGACGGTGACTTCCAGATGCCCTGGGAATGATGGGAGCTATTCGGTAGTCCCGCACATCTGAAGGGCACCAGTTTAGGGATGTTTTAACCTCAAAATGATTCAGAGCATTGCTCTGGGCTCCCCATCAGGCCTTTCTGGGACTCCCCATCTTATTTATGTCCTCCCGCTCCAAAGATCCACGTTGAGCGAAATGCCGCATCTTTGCCAGCACTCAGGACTCGCATCCTTGCGCAGGACGCGCGCCAGGAACCTTTCACACATCCCAGAAGCCTGTTGCACCATGTCTGCAATTCTCCTCTGGCAGGAGATGGAGTCACTCAAGTGCCTCATGAAAAATGGTGTGCTTGCAAAATTGTGATAGCACACTATTACAAAAGGGCTGCTATATTTATGTAATTTATTTTAATCTCCTTGGATCTGAAATTAACACATTCAGGAGGGAGGGAAGCAGGGGGAGACCCATTATTTAAAGTGGACAGTATTCATAAAAATATTCACACACCCCTGTCTGCCCAGAATGGTTATAATTTCAAAAGGGAATTGTAAGTGAGCTAACCCTCGTGCAGGGAACAAACAAGGCTGACCTCTGCCGGAAGCGCAGCCACGTGAACAGAATTACTGACTTTGGATAAGTCAGCGGCTGAACTGGGTCTGGACTCAGGGTCAAAGTACTACAACGGAGCTTCTTGGAGGATCAGGCAAAGGAACAGCCGAGAAGCCCACTTAAATGAGAATTATATAGTTTTTATACTTTTTTATTCGTAATTGTTTTCATGTATTTATTCTTTTTAATGGTTGTACGCCGCCCAGAGTCACTTTGTGTGAGAGGGGCGGCTATAAATAAATAACAGATGTCTCTCGAGAGCCAGAATGGGGAGCAGGGGCCAGTACCGAGCATTTGGTAAGAGACAGAAGCCTGCAGAAAGAGGACACTTTCCACTATCATGCAAAAATTGTGAAAAGCGTTATAACACTGTACTCCTAATTGTTTCGCAAGGCCAGGCATCACGTCCTAACAAGATATGGTGTAATAGACTTTCAGCTGTTAGACCAAAGAATATGACTCCATGTGACGGTTCAAATGATAATTGTATTTATTATTTGCTATTTTATAAACAGACATTTCAATACTATTTATTAAATTTTATACTGTGCCAACAGAGCGAGCACCTACATTGTTGTTCTTTTATAACGTCCTAAAACCACAATCGGCCCTCGCCTCTGGGGGGCTCAGGATCCCAGCAGGATCAGCCGGACCTCCAGACACCGACCCGGGAACAAAATCTGGCCGGCTTAGCAAGCCCCAGCAGCCGGGCTCGCAGACCGGGCCAAAGCGGAGCGCGACCTTTTGTAACCGCAGCCGGCTAAGCTGAAACCAGACCCTGTTTGGGCTGCGTCCAGCGTGCAAACCAGGTGTGGAGCCAGCCCCGAAGCCCCCCAGTCTTAACTCTTGCTGGCCAGGCCCGCGCCCCCCCCGATTGAGAACGCCTCCGTTCTGCCACGAAAGACGGGCTCCGGGCAGCCCCCTCGGTCTGCCGCCTCGGCTGGGTCAGTACTGGAGCTCCCGTCGGCCCCACCCGAGCAGGCAGAGGGAAGAAACGGCAGCCCCACCTGGAAGGCCGGAGGGAGGTCCAGCCAGAGTTTCACGCTCCAGACCCCTCGGCAGGCAGGGTCGTGCCAGGCTAAAGCCCACCGGGGCGGTCTTGCTTACCAGGCCTTCGGCAGCCTGCCCGCCACTGGCAAGCGTCTCTCTGGCAGCAGACGGCAACACCACCGCTCCTGCCCAGGCTGCGGCAGGACTCAGAGCAGGACGACTGCGGCCCCCAGGCCTGGCAAAAGAGGCACAACTGCAGTGCTGCACAACCCATCTCGGGCAGGCGCGGGCATTGTAAGGGGCACGTCCCCTGGACCTACACCGAGCATACAGGCAGTTGCTTGTCCCGGGAGAGAACTGAGGGACTAACCACCGCCCCCCATCCCAACTCAATCTAGCTTTCAAGGCCCCACTTTCTGGGTACCCGAACCTCGCCTTCCAGGTGGTCTGGCCAATCAGGGCCCACATCCTAAGACCGACCTCCTTCCCGTCTGCGGGAAGGAAGCAAGCAGCGGTGGCTGTGGGGTGCAGTCAAAAGAGCCAAGATGGCAGACATGATGGTGCAGTCAAAGTTCTGCCTTTTTTTATGTGCCACATACACAAAAGCCCCCAGGCAGAGCTTTGATTGCACAGGCACAGCCACCACCTTGACGTTTTCGACCACACCCTGCAGACACCTCTCCTTCCTTCTGTGGCACCTTAAGCGCCTGCTTTCAATCCTGCCCACGGCGTCACCAGCTTTCAGCCCTGCGTCCCTCTAGGAATCTCCCGGGAAAGGACCCTCCTTCTGCCCGACAAGCCGAGAGATTCTTCCGCCACGGGCACTGCATTAATTACCTAGTTTCATTTCTGTCCAAACAGCTGCAAATCCTGCCTGCACATAAAGGCTGCTGGGAATTATTTTAACTTAATGTCAGCATTAATCACCCAGGAGCTAACGATGCATTGATGGGATTAGTAATTTCACTCCCCCCACACACATATGTAATTCAATTAAACACCGTCACTTTTTTTCGTCTTTTGTTCATTGAAATAAATTAAGTCTTCCCATCTGCTGCCAAAATACTAAGGGTTGGGCCAAAAGGAGAGGGGGGGAAGGGGAAAATAAGGCTGGAGGCTTCTGCGGCCCTTCTTGGGAGTGGGGGATCCCTGTCCTCGCCACAGTGAAACCAACACAAACAGCATCAGACCCACCCAAAGAGAAACGCAAAATATGACTGATGGTGATGAAGGCCCTGCAAACTTTGCGAGGCAAAGCAAAGATGGAAAACAGGTCTGGAGGCAGGCAACGAAGAAGTGCCGCTGAGCACTGGCGACGGACGGGTTTCCCTTCCTTTCCAAATGCTTGCCCACAGAAGCCCTTGGCTGACCAGCCCTGCAGCCAGGGACTTGGCCTGCGCGGGTCCAGGTTGCCCTGGTCCTCAGCAGAAAGAACTATCTTGAACTACACATCCAGAGAGCAATATACCAATCACTGGTTGAAAAGTCCAAGGCTTTAACAGTGAACTTGAAAGCAAACAGATTTACAACATCTGTGAAATACAGCCTTTTAATATGCCCTATCCACAGCTGAGTTTAATCTCCAGCTTTCCTTCTGCTTTCAGTCTCCCAAGAAATTTGTCTATTTTGCTCTACACTTGGAGACCAGCCCAAGGAAGCGCTGGATCTCCTATTCTCAAAAAATGTATGAATCTGCCATTTCTCCCCCCAGCACCCCTAGACCAAACCTCTGCAGAACATCTTGGAAAGGGGCAGCACTGGAGGCTCTTCCTGGGCACGACTCTGCCCCCTCCCCTGGCTACGCATTTCAACTCCCCATATTCTCAGCACGAGTCGTGTTATGGGAAGCATTTTGGAAGTTGAGGTCAACCCCTCTGGGGGATCCAGCTGGCCTGGGGAAGGGGCAACCAGTCAGCTTGGATCCACCAGAACAGTGTGAAGCGTGACCGCCGAGCTCCATCAAAGCGGCTGGGCGCTTGGGCGGTGGTGGTCAAAAGCCCCGGTGTTTGACTGATGCCTGCTCTGACTCAGAGGCATCGAAGGCCAAGGGCCCCAGTCCGGCCGGTGGTCAGTCTCAGCAAGCAACGAGCCCCTGTGGCTCACCCAGCCAGCCACCAGCGGGAGGAGTCAGGGGCGAGGGGCAGAGTACCCAGTCAAAGGTACTCTGGAGCTTTGGGGAGCCAGGCAGAGGCACGCTGCTCTGCACCTCAAGAAGCGCAGGCACAAATGCCTGTAATCCAGCCACCCCTGCATCTGGCCTGTTTAAGAACAGCTGGTTTCCTTTTGGGGAACACTCACCGGCCTCGGATCCGCGTCCCCGTGCCTTTGCTTCCCACTCTGCCTTCTGAATCTCAGCTCTGACTCTGACCAGGCCATTAACCTCCTCGGTCTGCGGACTCCTGGGCTGTCATAGACGCCGTCCGCATCTCTGCGCCGTGCTCCGTTTGGGCTCTCAGCTGAACTCCAGACCCCAGGCAAGCCCTCTTCCTACAAGAGGTGCCAGCATGGCCCGGCAGCTTCACTGTCAAAGAAGAGCCTTGTTCAGCCGTGGCACCGAGCCACAATGTGGTTTGCTCGACTGGGATCAGCAACTCCCGGAGGGGAAGCAGTTAGGACAGGAAAATTCTCCGTCCACCAGCCGGTCTCCAGTCAGAAGATCTATTGCGAGGATGAGAGGAAGCATTGCAGGCACAGGAATCAAACCTACTTTCGAACCCCTCTTGGCGTTCTCCCCTGGACTTTAAAAATCGACCCCCCTACTTTTGTGCAAACTCCTCAGAAGTAAGCCCCACCGTATTCAGCAGAAGCTACTCCCGAGAAAGAAAGGGGTGCACGCTGCCTGCTATCCGATGATCTGTCTTAGCACATGCTTTAAAACATGTTTCCCATGTGGTAGACTGCCTTTAAAAATAGCACTTCTTCTTTCACATCAGAAAAAAATCTGCATTATGGGCTTTGCACTGAGATTTATTGCCAAAAGAAAAAAGCGGAAAGACAAACCAAAGGTGAGATTCTGCCTTTCTGTGTGGTTCCACGACCCGATTGCAGCTCCTGCCAGCTCGTTCCCTGGCGCAGAGACTGCACTTAGAGCCAGTTTGGCCGGGGGTGGGGGGATATACCCTGTTGAAATACATGATTCGGTTTTGATGGGCCCACCTGCCATTTGAAAGTTACTGAGCTTGGCAGCAGAGCCCCGAGAGTCGTGCTGCTGCCGCAGCGTTAGAGAAGGCTGAGCCAATCTTTGCATCCAGTCCAGATGTTCAACAGCTTCCCTGCCTCTTCCCTTTCAATTTCACCATGAGCTGAGGAATGAAAGCGCCAAAGGCGCCTCTGAGATTAAACGATAGGTAGACAAATAGGCTACCCCAACTTTTCTCAACCTTGGCCACTTTAAGATGGGTGGACTTCAACTCCCAGAATTCCCCAGCCAGCGATGCTGGCTGAGGGATTCTGGGAGTTGAAGTCCACACCTCTTAAAGTCGCCAAAGTTGAGAAACACTGGGCTCTCCTATCCGCTCCAAAGGGCACCACTTGCTATTTCCCTGGAGCGGTTGGTCTAATTTTGGTTTAACTCAAGGAAGTTGCTATCACGATATTTCTCTCTCGCAAGCTGCCCCCAAACTCCTTAGACTTTAGAGCAGGGTGAGAAACGTTTGTAACAAACAGCAGCAAGCGGCTCGCAGAGCGCATATCCGACAACCCCTTCCTTCTTCTTTTTTCCTTACTGCAACACTCCTTATCATGGCTCAAGGCAAAAACAGTAGTAAAACATCAAGGCACAATTTAACCAGAACAAAAACAGTGGAAAGGGGTGGACACAATTCTGCATCGTGAGCCAGCCCTTGGGATGGGGAAAAACGTTCTGCAAAGTACCCAGGTTAGCATTAACAAAACATTAAAAAAACCTTGAGAGCCTTCTCTAGCGCTCCTCCAGGCTGCTTCCATTTTTTGCAGTCCTAACAAAGCTGTCGTGTTTCTCTGCTCCAGGCACTAAAGGTAATTTGTGACTCCACCTTACTTGCAGAAGCCAGAAACCTACTTAGCAGCAGCTCTCAACAGAACAACTGAAGCTTGTCATAAAAACATAAAACTATTAGGTAGGAAATATGAAATGGGTGCATAAATTACTTTCCTCCACGTTCAGAGGCAGAGAAAGCCACCTCCATAATGCCAAAGCACAGCCAGCCACGTGGGGCACCTTTTCTTTGCCCACTGCCCCCCAACTGTGCCAGTCGCAAAGCACATCTGCTGCTCCTTTCTATTCCCCTTCCCTTCACTCTTTAGCCCAGAATGATGGCTCAGACGGGCTTGCTGATTAGAGGAGAGAATTAGAGGGGGTCAAAGCCCCCACAGCAGAAGGTGCGGTGCTTCCCAAGCAAAACCAGCCTCCAGAAGCAGGCAGCTGTTCTGCCTGTCAGCGGGCTGGAGAGTAAAAGGGAAGGCAGTCAGTTGAGGTGCAAGGGAGAGACCAGCCTGCCCATTTGCGGAGCCCGTGACCGGATGGACCCTTCTTCCGGGCCCTCCGTTAAAAGCCTGCAGTCTAACATGCACCAATGTGCAGGTAGCTGCATTAGCTGCATCAGGAAACGGCGGCTGAGGGACAGAACGCCGGCCGGCCGCCTCCTCCGTGCTGCCTTAACAGTCTCGACTGAGCACTCCCCACTGAGTCCCTTACGCTTACTCCCAGGTAGGTCAGTGCACGGGTGCACTTAAAGCTAACTCAGTTAAGTGATTCTGTGAAAAGGCTCCAGAAAAACCCAGCAAGCCATTTGTCACTGAATCACAGAAGGTTAAGAAAATAAATAATAATTCAAGAGCTGATTGGAATGGCAGGTGCAGGTTTTGCCTCAGAAGGAGCCCCCTCCCCACACGTGGACCTCCCCTCACACAGGAGCAGACACTCTTTCCAGAGGTGCCTAACAGCCCAAAATAAGAATGCTCCTTCCCTCCAGACGGGCAGGGCAGATGCCAAGGCGAGCAGAGTTCATCAATGTGTTCATTAAAAAGTCCTTGTCAGGGGTTCTGCCTACTGAGCAAAGAGAGCCGCAAAAGGTCCCCGGGGCTTCCCCCAGTCGGGTCCTGCAAAGAGCAGCTGCGCAGTCAACCAGCCTGCAAAAGGGCGGGGGGGGGGGGCTGTTAAGACAAAGCAGCCGGTCTGCAGCTCCCCCATGTTTTCTGGGGGGCGAGGCTGGCAGCCCTACTGCAACGCCCCTTTAGGATGAGAAGCGAACCGCTCGCCCTCCGGGCGCGGCCCGCGGCTGCTCTGCCTCCGAGGGCACAGAAGACTACCCGCCGCCGGGGACGCTGCCCTCCCTGCCATCCCCGCGCCCTGTTTCTTGGAGGGACGGCAGAGGAAACGCCAGTGAAGAAGGCCGGGACGGGCGGTTCTTGAAGTCAGCCGCGCGGCCCCGAGAGAACGCCGCTTCCCCGCTGCGCGGCTGAGGCTTGGCTTGCACGAAGACCGCCTAACAGAGCTCGCAGCCCAGCGAAGGCTGCCGCCGGACCGGGCATCACGCTCGGGGGCGCCGGTTCCGCGGGCAGCGGCACAGAGCGCGTCCCCCGACCGGAGCACCCGAGGCCGCGACTCCCGCCCTGCTCTACTTTTGGTAACAGCCACAGTCAGTCTCCGTAGAGACCGTCAAAAATTGCCATTGCCGACTATATTTCAAGTCGTCAAGGCGGGGTATTGGGAAAAGTTTTCAATTAGCAATAATCGCGCCTCGGATAAACCTCATTGGCTACGATACTGCCACTGCGCAAAGCTGACGGGTAGCGCGGCCGGCCCGGGCGCCCTCCTGCCAGACGCCTTCTCACGTGAGAGTGAGCCCGCCCAGCCGCGAGCGGAGGATCCAGCAGACGCGCCTCGCCTGCTTTCCGCGATGCGCGTCCCCCGCTTGGGCGACGCTTCTGGGAAAAAGTACCCGCTTTTCCCCGGGTATTTTCACGAAGCCGGTGGCCGCAAAGGATTCTGGGCGCCGCATGTATATGAAGAGAGGCGCGGGCGGGAGGCATGACGCAAAAGAGGCGGAGCAAGCGCCGTTGCAAGCTCGGAGAGGCGGAGAAAGTAAACCAATCCCGAGGAGGAGAGGCGTGGCGAGGGGAGCCTGCCCCGCCCCCCGCCCGGCCGCTGCTGCTTCTCGCGTTCCTGGCTCTCGCTTTCCCCCGCGGCCGAGCGCTGCTTCCGACGTTCACAGTTTGCACGCCCCATCCCCGGCCGCAGCCACCTGCGGCGCCGGCTCCCTCCGCCGCCGCCCGCGGCTGAGCGCCCGCCGGCCCGGCCCGCCCCGAGTCAGCTTCCCTGCCGGGCCGGGGGCGACCCGGGAGAGCAGCGGCGCAGAGGTGGGGGGCGAGCCCGCCCCGCCCGCCCCGGGGCAGTCCCGCTGCGGAAGGCGCCCCGAGGGCCGGGGGCTGCGGTGGCAGCCTCCCCGCCGGGAGCTCCGGCACGTGCTCGGAGAGGGCGGGGTGGGGAGGCCGCAGCTGGGCCTGGGGAGGCCGCAGCTGGGAAAAGGGAGGACAGCTCCAGCTGGAAAGATAAGGCGGGCGCCGCTGCTTCCGTCCCCGGCTCCAGCTGCGCGGGGGAGGCTGCGCCGCCCCGGAGATCGATTCCGCCTGTCAGCGGGGCAGATGAAGGGGCGCAGAGCGGGCCCGCAAAGTTGGCACGGGGATCTGCCCTGGCACCTGGCGTATCTCCGGAGCCGCCAAGGCCGCCTTCGAGAGCGCATCCCAGCTGGCCCGTTCCCCCCTGCGACCTTGGAGCCCGGCCCATGTTCCAGGGGCTGACCTTGCCCCCGCCATGGCTGCAGGAGGGCAGCTCTATAAAGCCGTCCTCTTGCCCGGGACTGCACACGCTCTTCCCAGCTGCTGTCCAGATGAAGGCCCTACTCAGCCTCCTCCTCCTCCAGCTGCTCTTTGCCATGAGCCAGGCCCAGTGCCCGGCCCCTGTGGACCTGAAGAACCCGAACGGCACCAGGATCTGCTCCCAGATGTATACCAACGACAGCCCCTACTATGACCTCTGCTGTGCCGGGAGCGTTCTGGTGGCGCCAGCTGGAGAAGACCAGCCCTACATGCCCACAGCTTTCCACAACAAGATCTCCTCACTGGTGGTGGCAACGCGCTGCGAGCTCACCGTTTGGGACAAGAAGGGTAAAGCTGGCAAAACACGAAAATTTAAAACGGGGGCCTATCCTCGGCTCCAAGAATACAAAAGAGGGCTCTTTGGTAACTGGAACGACGCCATCTCCGCTTACTACTGCAAGTGCACCTGAATTGGCCAAGCTGGCGCGGAGGGAGCCGAGAAGGGAGCTGCCATCACCCTGCCCGCCCTTGCCAAGGTGACCCCCGGAGCCCCCAGTGTCTGAAGGTCCGATGCAAATGTGCGGACACCGCCTTCCCAGAATCTCCTCTTCTGCCCACGTCTCATGGCAGCAGCAGAGCGAAACCGAAGATCTCGGCGTTCCAATGAAAGGGAGACCTGGAATCCGTTCTGCAGCAGCCAAGAATTGGTCGGGTCCCCCGTGAACTGGAGCATCAAGATGAGGCAGAAAAACAAGAAGGAGAAGTGGATTAGTGTCCAGCTCCCCCTATTAACAGCGGTGGCAAATGTATTTGATCCGCCAAGGACCTTCTTCTCCACTTCGAGCACGGTCAGGTTTGTCACCTTGCGTGAAAGATTTGTTCCCGCGGATGCCTTAAGATCTTTCACGCAGCGCTTTGTTCTCCTCTCTCCCAACTTCAAAGGCATTTCCCTCCCCAAAAGCCACTTGCAGCAGATGGCCCTTCCGTCTCAGCCCAGCCTTTATTGTCGTGCCTTGCCATTGGAAACATAATTAAAAGCATGGAAAAAACGTGACTCTCAAAATGTGTCTCGTGTTTTTGCAGCTCAAGGTCAGCAAATGTTGGGGCAGTTTTTAGTTTTACTTCTTGTAGGAACCACTGAATTGGAAAGAGCTTTCAGCAGCCCATGAGCAGGACGCAGTTGTCCCCCCCAAGAAACAGGGTTCAGCTGCCCCTTTCTCCAAATTTGGCAGAACAGTGTGGGGAGGGGGGGGAAGGCTGTACAGACCTGAGTGTAGGTGGGATTCCTCCACTCTGAAGATCTCAGACAGGCAGACCCTCTGGCCCCCTCCCTCTTTGCTCTGTGACTACAGCCAGCTCAACCAAAGTGGGGACCAAAGACAGTTTCCGTCGCAGTGGCTGCAGCTACCCCCTCCTTCAAGACACTGAGCACTGAAATGCCCCCCTTGCTGGCATCGTAAAAGGCACTAAATTTGGAGCGGGGGGTTCCAGATTGCAACTCTAAGCCCACTTACTAGAAACTGTGTTTTGGACACAGCAGCTGGTTCCAACAATATGCCAAACGCAAGTTATTAAATTGGCTGCTGTTTTTATATCACATGCTACAGCCAAGCACATTAAGTTGTGGCTTAAGGGGGTGAGCCTGTTGCTACCATAGGTGGAACCACGAGCCACACAGCCCCGTTCAGTCTAACTGGGCAGTTAACGGAGATGCAGCCGGTGTAAAGGCCTCGGTGGTGCTGGGTCTGATGGAACCGAGCCCCGAACCCGCTTCTGCCTGGAACACGAGGCAGAGGGCCTTTCAAATGTAACACAAATGTGAATAAAACCTTCCTTTGCCTCCACTTCTAATCAGCATGAAGGAGACTGATCCCTGCCCCCTACCAGACTCAGGAGGTTTAAGGTGGCCCAGCCCCTTGGGTTCCCCTCCAGCCAAGGCCCCCCTCCCTCAGCCTCGCAACCACCCTCCTGGAGCCGCTGCTGCCTGCTGCTCTTCCGCTGCCAGCCTTGTGAGGTAGTCCAGACAAGAAGCACACTCAGTTGAACCAGCTGTACTTTACTGAAGGTTACCTTAACAGAATCTGGCAAGTCTGAAAGTACATCTCTCCGCCCCGCCCAGTCCCCTTTACAGCCCGAGAAACTAGGGAGGGTCCTTCTGAGGTGTTTGCCAGGCCCCCATTCCTTCTGGGGTCTCCGCTGCCTCTTAGCTGAACGTTCCCCGGGTTGTGGTTCTCCCCAGCATCTCCCAAGGTCATTCCTACATACCATTACATCTGCAGAGGACCCAGCTGGCATCACCCAGCACCCTCAGTCTTCTGCAGGAAGCAGCTGTGGCACAGCGGGGAAGGCTCGGAAGGGACCCTTGAGCGCTCTTCCGCTATGAGATTTCCTCTGGGCACGGGCGAGCGGTGCGCTGCTCCTCCCAGGCAGCCCTTTGGATCTGGCACTCGGAACAGGCAGGAAGTGGGGCTAGATGCCAGGCAGGCAGGCAGGCTGGCCCTTCTTGTTCCCAGCAGCCAGGCATGAAGCCCGTTTGCTATTCTCAGACCTGAGGGGCGGAAAGCGGCCAGTGACCACTAACCAGAGGGCCTGGCCTTCTCGGACTTCAGGGCAAAAGGCTTCTCCAGACACCATTGCCTCAGCAAATCTGCCTTTGCCGCCTTGTCTTCTGGCAACACTAAGCCAGCTCAATTTTCTCACTGAGGAGTTGCTGCTTTCTAGTGGCACCCAGGAAAATTCACCCAAGGAGTCACTTTCCTGCCTGGACCGCTCTGACTCGGATTATCTGAAAAAGCAGGCGTGTCTGTATGTGAATCACACACACGGACCGAGTGTCTGAGTATGCACAAATCAACATGCCAAGTTTGGTGAGGTTTGTGGGTGAGTGTTTGGGTGACTTAGCTTGTTGTGCAAACCAGCTGCTTTGATCCTTGACATTTCACATCTTAACACAAACCCAGAAAAGGGGCTGATGTCATGACAGCTTCCAGGACATCTTACCATGGTTAACTGATTTACTCTATTAACCTGACTTTCTGGATTTCACCACACACTGAGCCACGTGCTAACTACCAGGCTGGGTCTGTGCAATGCACCAGGCTAAGATGTGGTTGGTTTGTGGCTCAGGGTGCCATGGGACTGCTTGATGCTTGAAGGATGTGCTCTGTTTCCAAGACAAAGAGGGAAAATGGACTCCGCCCTTCCCAGGCCCTGGGGCAATGCCAGGCGGATATCAATCCCTTGCTTCGTCCAGCGAGCCAGCGCCCTAAAGAAGCAGAAGAAGACGTCCTCACAGGTCTTGGGGGGGAGAGCCCGCCTCCTCATAGCTCACTTCCCTGCAGGTGAAGCAAATCTTCTGTCCACTGAATCAGGTTCAGCACTAATTTGCCCATTTTTGGAAATGCCTGCAGGCAGAAAGAGAGCAAGACAAGGGTAGATCTGAAGACGGAGTACTCCTGAGAGTGTACAGAGTGCTTTTCTTCTAGGGAAAAAAAATCCCCAAAACAACAAAGCTTTTGAGGGCAAGCTATCTCTCTGAACATTTCACCTCAAGCAGTTAAGCAGTGACGATAAGAGTAGGCCTAACGAAGCATCCAAGAGCCCTTCTTTCTTAGGGAGAGGACGGCTTCTCCAAATGCCCGCAGACACAGAGCTGGACGTCCTAAGGAACCCCCTTTGCCCTCCAGCGATCACGACCAACCCATCTCAGAGCCTCGAGGTTGCTGGGGGCACCGAGGAGCAGGGTGGAGCTGGGTCAGAAATGCTCCCCCTCCTGTGCAAATGCAAGCAAAGAGGGTAGGGGGCAAAGGTGTCCCCGGGGGGCTAGTCACATCGTGGGTGCCATGACATAATCGGGCAAGTGGCATCATGATGTGCGTGGCAACATGCTGGATATCAGATGTCAGTTCAGATGTTTACCCCAATGCAGCTTAGTTTGAGCCAGGGTTCGGACTGGGGGGTCTGCAGGGCATGGTCAAAAAGGTCAAAATGGCAACCGCAGCGGTGCAAATGAAGCTCAACCTGCTTTTTGTGTGCCCCTGGCTCGGCTCTTGTGCTGATGACTGCCGAGCCTTAAAGCATGAGGCAGCGAGAAAGGCAGAAGCGGATCCTGGGCTATCGAGGGTCGCTCTCCTGCCAGTGGCCCCCAGTCTGAAACAAGCTGGGGGGGGAAGCTCCCAATGACCTGCTGGCAAAACTGGGAGGCTACACAATAGCAGGAAGGGTGGGACTGTTTCATATTGCATTCCCACTTCCGTGAGAGGAAGCCCCTCTGAATTCAGTTGGAGTTACTTTTGCGTAGAAAACTGCCAAGGACGTTCGCTCTCAAAGAAAGCAGGATTAGAGCAAGTGCCATTTTCTCCTTGTCCCAATGGAAATCAGCAAAAAAGCGCCACATTAATTAGTAGTGACAGGGGAGGCCTAGGAGAAATGGAATGACTTTGCAAACATGTAAGGATTATGATTGCCAATTAATTAGGCAAATTACAGAGCTCCTCCTCCACCCCCAAGCTCACAGGACCAACAAGAGCTGCATGACAAAGTGCCTGGAGCGGGTCTCTACACCCTGGGGGAATTGCATCCTGGCAGGCACATTTAAGGAGCCTGGGAAATTCACTCTGCCCTGGATGGTGCCTTTGAACCATGACTAGCCCAAAGATGCTTAATAAAAGGTATTTACAGGTGAAACTCGAAAAATTAGAATATCGTGCAAATGTTCATTTATGTCAGTATGGCAACTCAAAAGGTGAAACCAATATATGAGATAGACGCATTACATGCAAAGCGAGATATGTCAAGCCTTACTTTGGTATAATTGTGATGATGATGGCGTACAGCTTATGAAGACCCCAAATTCACAATCTCAGAAAATTAGAATAGTGTGAAAAGGTTCAATATTCTAGGCTCAAAGTGTCCCACTCTAATCAGCTAATGAATCCATAACACCTGCAAAGGGTTCCTGAGCCTTTAAATGGCCTCTCAGGCTAGTTCAGTAGGAATCACAAGCATGGGAAAGACTGCTGACCTGACAGTTGTGCAGAAAACCATCATTGACACCCTCCATAAGGAGGGAAAGCCCCAAAAGGTAATTGCAAAAGAAGTTGGATGTTCCCAAAGTGCTGTATCAAAGCACATCAATAGAAGGTTATGTGGAAGGGAAAGGTGTGGTAGAAAAAGGTGCACAAGCAGCAGGGATGACCGCAGCCTGGAGAGGATTGTCAGGAAAGGGCCATTCAAAAGTGTTGGGGACTTTCACAAGGAGTGGACTGAGGCTGGAGTTAGTGCATCAAGAGCCACCACACACAGACAGATCCTGGACATGGGCTTCAAATGTCATATTCCTCGTCAAGCCGCTCTTGAACAACAAACAACGTCAGAAGCGTCTTACCTGGGCTACAGAAGAAAAGAACTGGTCTGTTGCCCAGTGGTCCAAAGTCCTCTTTTCTGATGAGAGCAACTTTTGCATCTCATTTGGGAACCAAGGACCCAGAGTCTGGAGGACGAATGCACAATGCTTGAAGTCCAGTGTGAAGTTTCCACAGTCTGTGTTGATTTGGAGAGCCATGTCATCTGCTGGTGTTGGTCCACTGTGCTTCATTAAGTCCAGGGTCAACGCAGCCGTCTACCAGGAGATTTTGGAGCACTTCACGCTTTCTTCCACAGACGAGCTTTATGGGGATGCTGACTTCATTTTCCAGCAGGACTTGGCACCTGCCCACACTGCCAAAAGTACCAAAACCTGGTTCAATGACCATGGGATTACTGTGCTTGATTGGCCAGCAAACTCGCCTGACCTGAACCCCATAGAGAATCTATGGGCATTGCCAAGAGAAAGATGAGGGACATGAGACCGAACAATGCAGCGGAGCTGAAGGCCGCTATTGAAGCATCCTGGTCTTCCATAACACCTCAGCAGTGCCACAGGCTGATAGCATCCATGCCACGCCGCATTGTGGCAGTCATTGCCGCAAAAGGGGCCCAAACCAAGTACTGAGTACATATGCATTCTTATACTTTGCAGAGGTCCGATATTGTTCTGTTTCCAATCCTTGTGTTATTGATGTCATGTAATATTCTAATTTTCTGAGATTGTGAATTTGGGGTTTTCATAAGCTGTACGCCATAATCATCACAATTATACCAAAGTAAGGCTTGATATATCTCGCTTTGCATGTAATGCGTCTATCTCATATATTGGTTTCACCTTTTGAGTTGCCATACTGACATAAATGAACATTTGCACGATATTCTAATTTTTCGAGTTTCACCTGTAGTTCAGAAGAACTCACACAGAGGATTTTTCAAACACAAAAAAGTTGAACCATGTCCAAGACAAATGCAGATCGTCCCTTAAAGTTCAGGAAAGGCATGTTCACAAACACAGAAATACATGCAGATGTATACATAGAATCAGATTTATTACAACTGTATTCTTACAGCCAAGGAGTGAGAGATGCCTGGGGGATTTTCCATCTCTTGCACCAAAGAACTTGGCCATCCCATGATATTGGTTGACTTGGCCCTCAAAGAGCAGTGGGGGCTCTGGGGGGAATGCCCTTAGCTGCTCTGCTTGGGCAGCCAGATGTGTGCGGCAAAGCCGAGGGGGTGCCCTCCAGGGTCACAGCAGGGCAGGATAAACTTCTTCCCCTTCTGCCCTTCTTGACATCCTGGAGTCCGTGGGGTTCTCTGAGCTTGGCTGTTTTCTTGCAGACGTTTTGTTACCCGGCTAGCACCGAAGTTGTGACCTAGCCGGGTAATGAAACATCTGCAAGAAAGCAACCAAGGACTCCACAGTTCAACCCCGAGCTACACTATTCGCTTCTGTTGGCTTCTTGACATCTTCCCACCCTGGGCCTCCACCCTCCGGGGCAGATGGGCCTCCACGGTAATGCTCAGCCTCACAGTGTCCTCTGCTCAAAGAAACCTTGGCTTATCCAGATGTTACTCTCTGGATCACACGGGGCAGAAGGTGACGTCCAGACCAGAGGGAGGCAGCCGGGCCCTCTAAAGTTCCCCCGTAGCATCCAGCGTGCAAGCAGGAAAATGCCTCCCGGCTCAGCCTCCAGAAACCAGATGGGGAAGGGAGGATCTCCCCAGGGCTGGAACTGACGCGAGCCGCCTCTCGCCCAGCCGCCAAGGGCTCCGGTGGAAGCCGTTCTCCCCGGAAGGAGCTCCCGCCGACCGTCCCTCGGGCAGAGAGCTTCGGCGGCCGCCTGCCCGTCCCCCAGAGGGGAAGTGCGGCGGCGCCCCTGGCCGCCAGGAGCCCAGCCCCGGAGAGCCGCCGGGGGGCCGCCTGGCAATGGGGGCCAGCCCAACCCCGCGCCAGGACAGGAGCACGGTTAGGGCAGGCCAGGCCCAGGGAAGGCGGAGAGGAGCGTTTGCCCGCCGCGTCAGGTCTTGAATCCCAATGCCCGTCGCGCCCGCCTGCCTCTGAATGCCCATGTTGGAAGCGCGGTCCTGGGCACAGACGGGCAGCGATCAAGATCCTGGGCTGCCGGGCGGCTCCGTTGCACCAGGAGGAGGGCAACTGGCTTCGGGTAGACCGCGGCGTTTAGGCAATTGATCTTCCGTTCATTGATCAGGGAGAGTCGGAAGTCCTTTCAATGGGGGGGGGCTGTACAAGTACATACAGCAGGCGCCTGAACGAGGCAGCAGAGCCCCCTTCATTTTAAAAAGAGGTCGGTTTTCCCCTTCATAAATACCTTACACTTGTTTAGAGGAAGCCCGGGCATTTATTATCAGGACCATTTATTACCCCTTTATTCACGAGCTCAAGGTGGCACCCCTCCTCCCCACCACAGCGAGGTCGCTGGCCGAGAGGGAAGCCGGGCGCCGTCCAGCCCCCGCCCGCAACGCTGCGTAAGGAGCGGCCCTGCAGCGCTTTCGGGCCCGCGGCGGCTTCACGGCCTCGGCCTCTCGAGCGTCGGGGAGCGGCTGCTCGGCCGTCGGGGTCCAGGGCGCCTGCAAGGGACGCTCGGGGCGCGGGATCCCGAAGCCGCCGCCGCAGCCGCGCAGGGGAATCCTGGGCGCGGAGCCCCGGGGCCCGTTCGAGGGCGGCACCCGCATCTCGCGGGCACGGAGATGCGGAGGGAGCCCGGGCTGACCCACAGCCCTTCGGGCAGGGTGCGAGCAGGAGGGCCCCTCCAGGGCCCCGAAGGGCCTCGGCGCCACAGACGCGCCTCGCCCGCTAACTCCGAGATCCGACAGGCTGGCACCCTTCTTCCAATGGGTGGCTCCGCCCCTGCGGGAGGGGCCACGCCAAGCCCCTCCCCGTCCCCTCCCGGGAGCACCGCTGCAGCAGCCCCCGCCGGCTCTGCTGGAGTTGGGCGCTTCGGTGTGGTGCCCGCGGCCCTGCTGCTTCTCGCCCAGCCTCGCTCTCCTGGCCGGGCCTGGGGAGGATGAAGCTTGCGGCCGGGACGAGCTGCCAGGTGCCCGCCTGGGCTCGCTTTGCCCCCATTGCCAGATGCCTTTCGGGGCCGCCACTAAAGACGGACTTGCCTGGCGTTAACCACGTCATGGTTTACTGTTAAGCTGGTTTCAGAGATCACGTGGTGACTGATATTCAGCAAACCTCACAGGTCGGCACCGCGTTCACGCTCTATTTTTATTGCGGTGCCTTGCGGCCAGAGGAAGGACACTGGCTGGAGAACCGCATACCTGCTGCTGGACTCCATGCTTGGCAAGAATACAGAGCCCCCAGTTGAACCATGGTTCACTCAAGCTACTTTTCCGAACAATTCCATGGGTCATTAGGTAGGTTCAGAGAACCCAAAACTCACCCAAGAGGAACAGCTGCCCCCTGCTTTTTCAGGTTAGCTGGTTTGTGACTTAGCGTGCCAGCCCACAGATGGTCCCTTAGAGGCGGGCCAGGAAGGCCCACCCAGTTTCATCTTGCAGCTTAACGCGGGGACAACAGGGAGAACCAGGAGGCAGCTTTGAGAGGAAAGGCAGGCTATAAAGGTGGTAAAAATGCCAGAGGCTGCGTTTGCACAACATGCTCATCTGGGCACTCCACGGTCTCAGTATACAGTGAGGACCCCAGCCCTGGTCTTCTCAGCTTCTGGAGATGTTAAATCAGAAGATGGCTTGTTCAGGCAAAGCAGTTTAGGGGTGGTCAAGAATCCCGCCCTGCCTGAAGATGCCCTCCATCAAATTTTCTTCAGCTCGTGCATATTCTGTAGATGCAGAAGTTTAAAATCATGGAAGTGACTCCCTCTAGGAAGAGCTGGACTGTGATTTTGCTGTTTCTGTAGCTTATTTCTTAGTGTGCCAGAAGATTAAAAAGGGGGGAATTAACCGTAAGAGAAATAGCATACTGTACTTCTTTAACTATAAAAGGTTACTGTTGACCGTCTCACCCGAACTCAATGCTATATTTGAAAAACACACACACACACAAGACCAGCTCACAACCAGTACTTTGACACAAAATCCAGACTCTTTATACAACACAATTCATGGCTAAACTGTTACTAGAATTAATCACAGCAGTTTGTCTGAAGCAATTTTAAAAAATCATCTCAACATGAAATGCTGTTGAGTTACCAAAGATAACGAAAACAGGAAAAAACCAATATAAATAACTTCGTTAAAAAAAGGTAACAAAACCCCACAAAATGAATCAGTAGTCATTCTTGTAGAGGGGGAAAACAACTCTGGATGAGGCCTCCAGTTATAACATTCTTCAAGCAACCAGGAGGCGGGGAGGGAGAAAGGCATCTGTGGCCAGGTCCTCCAGGCCTGCAGTTAAAATTCCAGTCCTTTATTTCAGAGATCTGGGAAAATGTAGTGTTGGGATAGGGAAGCGGTGAGGAAGCCAGAAGAGGCGGAAGAGGGTCACCCCAGGAACCGCACCTCCCTGACGTGGCAGCTTCATCTGAGATTTTAAGTCTTTTTCCCTGCAGGAAAAGTTAAATATTCTTGCATACTTGAGGTGCTAGTGTGTTAAAAAAAGTCTGTACATAAAAAACGGATTCCTGAAGTAAAGGCAGCAACCGGAAGGGGAGCAATCGGCGCACAGGCAGAGTGGCCGAGCACCCTCTGGACCACTGGGCATGCGTGAAATGCCGGAAGAGGAGAGGCTTGGGAGGACGGCGAGGCCGACGCCTCTGGGAACGAAGCCTGCGCCCAGAGATGGCGTGACCCAAGTGACGCGGCTGGGTTGTCTTTAAGTCAGGAATGCTAGCACCGAAGACCTTGCTCAACGAACGCCCCGTGGGGCGGATTGGAGCAACCCTGCAGGATCAGCCCGAGCCGGGCCTCCCGCGGAGGACGAAGGGGAGAGAGACCTCAGTGAGTCAGCAAAGACCCCGAGAGGAAGGGGGCCAGGCAGGCAGGTGCTTGCTAGGGCACCCCACCCCAAGGGCCTAGAGAAGCCTTTCCAAACGCACCAGCTGGCTCCGGAGGTACACTGGCTGGAGAAGTGGCACACACACACATATACAACTGGCAGTATCTTTGGGGCTGGCTGCTCCTTTCTTGAAAAGGAAGCAGGCATCACGCTGAACCCACTTGGTAAACGGAGTCCCTGAAGATGGCAAGAGGGAGGCCTCGGAAACGCTGGAGGCTTTTTTGTAGGGGCAGAGGAAAAGCTGTGCCTGCAGGAAGAAATACTCGCAATCTGAGCCCGAGGGAGGACTTCCAGCCCAAGGGAGGCTGCATCTTCCACCCCTCCTCAAAGATAACACAGCAAAGATTATGCATAATATACACCCACGAGAATCTAAATCCAGGCAGGTAGAAAACCCCAAGCACCTACAGAGAAGTACAACCCTTCCCCTAATATTTTCTGCATGCAGAGAAGCTCACACTGTACAACATGCAAGGAACAGTTATCGTCAGAGGACCAGCGGTGCCCTTCCTTTGGCACCCTTCCCAAAGACAGCGGCACCTCTCTCCCCCCCCCAAACACAGCCAGGCAAAACCCCCGGGGCTTCAGGTGCTCGGAGGGCCTCAAGAAGCCTTCGCTTCTCTGCCCTGGTGCCCATGATGGAAGTGCCCCTTCGCCCAGTCAGGCCCAGAGCTGGCGCCTCAGGCCCTTGTCCTCCCTGTGCCAGGCCCCTCTGCCCCTCCTGCCTGAGAGCAGTGCCACCTGCTGAGGGCCAAGGAGACAAGGGCCATTTTGCTGCTGCACTCCCCAAACCGTTCTTTTCAGGGTCCAGCTCTGGGACAGGAACATCCTCCTCCTCTCCCAGCAGGGCAAGGGAAGCGACGGAGCATCCCACCGCTGGACACGGCTCACCTGGAGGCTCACTGGTCGCCCACCCGCCCTCACATTTTTAGATCAAGACTGGGATGACTCCCACTCCCACTTAATTCCCCCTGCCACAAGCCGTTTCTGCCACGTGGGGAGAGGGACGGCACAAAGCGCAAGAGCAGCCAAGCGAATTCATGCGGGACAGAGCAAGGCCTGAGGGGACACCCTCTCAGGCCCGGTAAGGGGTGCTGCAAGGTTACAAGAGAGGCAGCCGGCAGCCGGGTTCTTTGGGGGAGAGAAACGGGGCAACGGGGCAGGATCAAAACCAGCCTTCTGGGATCAGGAGCATCGCTGGCTGCAGTTCCTACCTGATTAGCAATAGGCCCATTTTGTTCCTGGACAAAATGCAGGGCACAATTTCTGCCTGCCCAGGCCCACACCTCTTGCCTTACGCTCCCTAGCACGCTATGGGAAAACCCGAAGGATAGGGCTTGCTGTGAGGCTACGGTCCTTTCCTGCCACCTCCCCCCTCCAAGGTAAAAGCGCGCCTCACCCTGAGATGCGCTTCCTCTGCCGCAGCCGCAGGAATGCCATTCGGCAGCACTAGGCACCTGCAGTCACCCCGCCGAGCCTGAGGAAGTTCTCGGTCTCCGTGACAAGCCGAGCTCTGCAAGCAACCGCCCATCTGGACGGAGGATCCCGCGCTGTACCTGGCAGCTCAGAATGAGCAGGAGCCCCAGATTCTCATGTCCAGCCACTGAGGTTCTCTAGAGCGAGTTTTCCCTACCTGAGATTCAGGATCCATCTTCACTGCGAGAAAAAGCAACATCGGGAGCAAGTGAGTTTTCTGCACCGATGATCTGCCTCTCTCTGGGGAAGGGGCACCTGCCATGTGGCTCTGCTGCTCCCTCCTGTCTGCAGCAGCGGAGAACGTGGGTGCTTAAGAGTTCCTGCCCGGAAGGGCCCCCTCCTCTCTCCCCCAGGGTGCCTTTGGCCAACACCCCACCTTCTCTGTGCTTAGCTGAGAGGGAAGAAAACATTTCTGCTATGCCGGACCGCTGCCCGCTCCCCAACCACAACATCGCTGCCCAGGATTTAGGATACAAACAATGAAAGGGCAATAGAAATGTTGCCACCTTTTAACCCCCCCAGCCCCAGCCCCAGCCCCAGCCCCAGCCCCAGCCCCAGCCCCAGCCCCAGCCCCAGCCCCACTTCACTTCAGTAGTACAACGTGGTGATGCAGAAAGGTCTGCTGGAGATGCGTCTGCTGCGTCCATTTGGGGGCCGCGTCATCGGTTGACCAAGAGGAGTCCTTGAAGGAGGGTCCCAGCTGCTTGCTGAACTCCTCCTGCCCACACCAGTGGGGGGGAACTCCCCCCACGGAGCAGGGCTTGGAGGGGTCCCAGAGCCCCATCCTCACTGGCAGGTCTCCAGCTGCTTCATGGGGCGGCTGGGGATGATGGACCTTTCCCCACCCTGTTCTCTCTTCAGTAAGGAGTCCGGCTCTTTCATCTCATCCGGTTCTGCCTCATCAGGGGCACAATGCAGGACGGGGGGCCGGCTTTGCCTACGAAGGGATGCTTCAAGAGCTCGCTGGCCGTGGCTCTTTGGGCTGGGTCTCGGACCAGCAAGCGGTCAAGGAACCCCTTCAAGGAAGGAGAGACCTGCCAAGGAAGAAAGAGCAGAGCGACATGAGCCCCGGCTGGAAGGAGGAAGAGAGCAAGAGGGAGCCAGCTGGGTGAGGCTCCTGGGAGTGAGGAGCAGCCTGAAGGAAGCCCCCCGAGACACTAGACGGACCCAACCTCTCTGCCCGTCCTGGGCCAAAGGAACTCCTGACCCTGGGGGTCTCGTACCAGGTCCTGATCCAGAAGCCAACTGGCCAGTGAATCTAACATCGTTTCACAAACGACACAGACGGGACCCCCTTTTCCTGCCACCCAGCAGAAGGGCTACAGCCCAGCCCCAAGAGCTGGGAGAGGCATGATGATGGATGGAAATTAAGTCACAGCCGCTGGCATGAACAGCTGGCAGCAGAAGCTACACTTGGATAATCTGTGATGTACCCAAGCAAAAAATGGCTGGACATGGCAATCCTAGGGTGGGGCCTGGAACCCCCGGAAGCCGTCCTGGGCAGTATCCACGACGGACCTTTGTACCCGCTCTCTCCCAGCTGGGAGAAGCAGAGAGCAGGGGAGGGACATTACCTTGTGCACGTTTTTAAGTTTAGGAGGCAGGTTGTCTCGGATCATCTTCATGGCCTTCAGAGGGGGCTCATTGAAATAAGGGGGTTCCCCGTCAACCATCTCTATCACCATCACGCCCAGGGACCAGATGTCCACCTGAAGCAAAAGAAGGGCGATCAGGAGGAGCGCCTGCGCAAGGAGCGCCTGGCAGCTGAGCTCCTCAGATGTGGCTACTTTCTCCTTTCACTGAAATCATTTTAGAGACTGCGTTGTCCAGGCTGGGGGGAGGGAGGGAGAGAGGGGAGGGAGGGGGGCTGCTCTGCTGTGCTGTCCACTCTCTCTCAAGCAGCAACGTTTTCCCTTTTTGGATGGGTTCTACATTGTGCAGGTTGAGTAACTGGGGCAGAAATAAAAACATCAGCGAAAGAGAAAGCAAAATTCGTGGACTCTTTTGTCTGAAGGTCCATGTCAAACGCCACTGCCCAAAGGTAGAGCAAGGTGGCAGTGGAAGGGGGGGCAGCCATCAAGAAACGTGGCCCCTGCTGCAGAGTCCCAGCCGATTCTTTAGGGTTTCAGACAGACCCCAAAGTTTGGGGTCTCCGGCCGTTAAGATTCTCTGGGAAAACCAGGCAGAATCTGGGGCCCCCATCTACAAACGTACACCTGAAGCTGGCTATTCTGCTGCTGTCTCCTTTCAGCACTTCTCAAAAGGCCCCCCAAACTGACCCCTGAGAAACCCTTCTGCACGCAAGGATCACACAGCCCAGCCCCATCCTCCATCTCACCTCTGGCCCGTAGGGCAACCGAGAGATGAGTTCCGGGGCCATCCAGTAAGGGGTTCCCACGAGCGACTTGCGCCGGGGCACCTCCTTGTTCACTTGCGCGCAGAATCCGAAGTCAGAGAGCTTGACCTGAAGGAAAGGCAAGTGAAGGAAGCAGTGATGGCAGGACGCGCACAGAGCTGCTGAACGACTGCATCCCAGAGCTTTCTTTCAGAACGTCCCCACCACCACCACCTCAACTCTGTTTCTAACGTATTTTATAAAGAAATTGAGAGAGAGGCAAAAAAGCCCTAATACGCAAATTATACTCTACTGGTGTGAATTCCACCCCACACAGGCCACTCTGGCCTGCTTTCCAGCTATGGGTGATCTCTAGGGCCTCATTCTTACTTTGTGGTGGGCAAGAAAAAGGCAGCAAGGGTCTTTTTCAGCCCTGGACAAAACAGAGGACTTTCCTCAAGAGGAGGTCGTACCCTGAGAGGAGCCATTCCTCCTCCTCAGGATTTGGCTTAATCCTTTTGACCCTGCAACGATTTATTTTGATGCCTCAGCCTCAGATATCTGCCTGCTGTACAGACCCCGCAAATGGGCTCAGAGTCTTAGGCTTCCCACGACAGACGGCCCGTGTGTCAGGCTGACCTGTGTGCAAATGCCCAGGCACATAATTTCCATTTTCACAATGCTGGAGGAAATGCTGTTCCATTTGATTTTGGCTCCCCACGGAGAACACAGAGGGAGGTCTTAAATGTTCCAGAAATTCTAAAGAATTCTCAAGAATACAGTCTCCAAGGACTGGCCGTCACTACTGACGTGGTGCTGCAGGTGGTGCTAGAGATCCCGGAATTTTCTTCTCATGATTTGCACGCAACCTTTCAGGCGTTTAGGCTGCTAACATGCCAACTGCCTGGGGAGCAAAAAGGGAGGCCTGACCCTTCACCGGGCTCTCTAGGAAGCCGAAGCGGAGGCAACTCAGGATCGGCCCCCGGGACGGCTGCCACTCACCCGGCCGTCATGGGTGAGCAGAATGGAGTCGCTCTTGATGTCCCGGTGGATGACGCCCTGAGCGTGGAGTACGGAAAGAGCCTTCAGCACAGAGAGGCAGACGGCTGCGATCTGCTCTTCATTCATCCTTCAAGCAGAACAAAACACGGCACTTACTCCTCCAACAGGACAAGACTCTGCTTCCCGGATTGGAGCAAAACGGCCACCTCCTGCCTGATTCTCACAGGGGCAAGCGATGGGCTGGCTGGAGGCAGCCAAGCAGCATCTCGTAGTGTGCGCACCGACACCCACACACCCCGGCGTCCCACCGAGCTAGCGTGGCTAATTCTCTTCAAATGGAGCGTCCCTAACACCCCCCCCGTGGATTTGTTTTCAAAGCCGCCTCAAGCAGCAGCCATCTCTGGCAGGGAGCTGGCAGAGCTAACTGGCTTCGTCTCCTTCTCCCTCCCACAGCAGATGCCTCCGTTCCGGGCGTATGAGGGTTCTGAGCTCTGCATCTACACCCCTTTCCTAGGTCAAAATGAGGGGCCTCATCCGGAGCAGCCTGGTCTGCGCCCGCTTGCAGAAGATGCCAGCGGCTCAAGTGTCGGTCGGGGGGCAGGCCACAAAGCTCCCTTGCTGATTAAGGGTCTGTTACCGCCTCTCAATCCAGCCTGCCTCACAGGGCTGCTACGGTGAGGATAAAATGAGGGCGGATGCTGCTCTGAGCTCCAGGAAGAAAGCAGGGACAGACATGCAGGAAATCAGCCAGCCAGGCTGCCTCACACTTGGCTGTACATTAAACAGACGGTGCCACAAGTTGGCAACCCTCTCCATCTCTGATCGGAAGAAGGAGCTGCACTGAGGAGGACCCTCTCTTTCCCTCCTTCCATATACATTTTTCTTTTCCCTAAAGATTTTTAGATCAACAGAAGGATACACCTGAAACCTTTAGGTGGGTGCTAATTCTGCAGACCCTCCTTTCCTCCAGCCCTTCAGGGAGACTGGCGTGCAAAAGCCACTGTCCCCGATGCCATTGCAGGAGAGGGGACCCTCCATCTTCCCACTCCTCTTACCTTGTGTGCGTGACGATGTCAGTCAAAGCACCGCCCTCCAGGAACTCCATCACAACCCAGAGCTCATCGCCCACCAGGTAGCTGTTGTACATCTCCACCACGTTCTCATGTTGATAGTCCCTCATGATCACAACCTGTGGAGGGGAAAAAAGGGCAGGTAAGAAGGAAGGCAGACAAAGTCACTCAACACCACGTTCCCAGGGCGGGGGGGAGAGACTACTGACCTCACATAGGTTAGATGCTTAACCTAAAATCCCCCCAATTTTACACACACTACGCGCTAGAACGGCCCTGGAATTCACAAGGCACAAAGGCACACTTTTCCTAGGACAGAGGCAGGCAGGTTTGGGGTTGTAGTTCATTTTGCCGCAGCCCCAGCCCTGGGAAGACGCCAAGTCACAGCCCCTGAGGACCTTGCTTTCCTTCCCTGCACCGAGTGGCTGTCAGCCTCCTTGCCTGTCCCCCGATTGAGTCCTGCTCCTGAAGTGGCCCTGGGCCCTTCCCCACCAACGAAACTAAGCCGTCAAAGCCAGGACTCCCAAAATCAAGCCTGAGAGGAATTTGCCACCTTAATGGTCCAGGACGTGGCTCAGGATGGCAACAGTAAAAACAACCCTGCGGTGTGTAACTCCTTCTAGCTCCCCCCTGACTGATGCTGGATGCCCTCCTGCAGATCCCTTTGCTCTTTCTGCATGTGCAAAACAGCCAAGAGCAGCCTTCCCCTGAGCTAGAGGCTCTGAGTTCAAAAGCTGCCCCAAACCTACTTCCTCCTGCAGAGAAAAACCGGGGAAGCTCAGCCAAGATCCACCTCCCAGGCTCCTTCCCTAAGCTGCCAGCAGATCCCCCCTCCCTGAAAGAGGCAGCCTTTCCGCCCCCATGTTCTTCCTCCCCACCTCGTTGAAGAGCAGCTCCCGCCTCTGCTGCTTGCGCAGGTCCATCTTCTTGACTGCCACCAGCTTCCCAGAGCTCTTGACGGTGGCAATGCAGACGATGCCCGTGGAGCCTTCGCCGATCTTGATGAAGTTGTCCAGGTAGGTCCTGGGGTCTCCGGGATCAACCACCATCTGCAAGGCAGCTCGGAACTGTTCGTGGGAGACCCGCTGGGGCTCGCGCTGTGGGGAGCAGGGCTGCTGAGGAGCTGGGGGAGCGGGGCCGGGAGGCTGCTGGGGAGGGGGCTGGGGGGGCTGGAGGGCCGGGGGTGCCGGCACGTGTGTTAGGTGGGGGTCTGAAGCATGTTGGGAGAGTCCCGGATGGGGTGGCTCTGGATTTCTGGATCTTGCTGGGCCTGAAGGAGGGGGCCTGGAGGAGCCGCTGCTTCCACTCACAGGGCCATTGGATGCCGCTTCCGGGGCTTTCCCAGGCCTGTGCTCTGCCTAGAAAGAGGAGGAAAAGCAACCGTTACTGCAAGAATTAAAAGCAAAGCCCTCACTGCGCAGGCACTTGGGACTGGATCCATCTTTATTCTAGCAGAGAGAGAGAACCACTCAAGCCTTTTTTGAATGAAGAAA
This sequence comes from Liasis olivaceus, assembly GCA_030867105.1. Lineage (NCBI taxonomy): Eukaryota > Metazoa > Chordata > Lepidosauria > Squamata > Pythonidae > Liasis > Liasis olivaceus. The sequence goes on from CM061360.1 coordinate 24,757,037, forward strand.
AATACCTTGGTGCCTACAAGCCTTTTCCTCCTTCCTTCTGAGGAACCGAAGGAACACAGGACTACCACACTGATATTTCAAGCCTGGAAGTAATTTCTTTCGGTCCTGCTACTCTGCAAAGCACGGGTGCCATCCTTGGGCAGCTGCGTATGCCAGGAAGTGCTCCCCAGAAGAGGCAGGCCTGACTGACAGACAGCGTGTCTATGGATGGTCGCCCGCACGTCCCTTTGGATGGCCATCAAGAGATCTAGGGGTAACTCCTGTGGAAGGAGCCCTCATATTCAGCAGCCCCGCGCTGCTTACTAGATCAGGGCAGAGGATTTCCCATCCCTGGCAGCCTATATCCAAAGCCCGCCGGGCGCTTCAGTCTCCCTTTCCTCTCTCCCGCAGGGTCAAGCAGAGCCTCCAAAAAGCCCACTAGTAAAACGTCTTTTGCATCGCAAATGTCAAGGAACGGCCCTGCGAGTTCCATCTAATCAGGCTGAGGTTTGGGCCCTTCCAAAGGAAGAAAAAAGCCCCCGCACGGGCTGAATCGGGCCCCTGTGCTCATCTCTCTCCAGCTTCCTGCAGAAGGAGCCTGCCCCAGAGGAACAGGTCGGTTCTGTGCCTGACAGCGAGAGAGAGGGAAAAGGAGGGTCGCTCCCTCTAGGGTTAGCGGAAAGGACTGCCACCAAGGCAGATGTAATAGCAGTTAGTTGAGTGAAAACTGAATTACTGGTCCTGTAGTAAGAGAACAGGAAAGAGTCGGGTGGCAGAGGCAGAAGAAAAAGCTCCGGACATCTCATGATGATTTGATGGGTTCCGCAATACGAGAAGTTGTTGCGCGGCCCAGAGCGTCTATGAAGACAGACAGAGAAGTTGCTGCTACGCAGAAGGAAGTGGCCGTGGACAGTTATTAGTGTGCACAGAAGGGGAGACCAAGCAGAGAGCAGACCCCAAGATGGGCAACACAGGAGTGACTCCAGTTAGTGGAAGCAAGGAGTGTGAGCGCCCAGAAAAGGCAAGGCAAGGCAAGGCAGGAAGGAAGGAAGGAAGCCACCCGCTGCGGCTGACGGGAGGCCACAAGGCGAGGAGGGAGCGCTACTTGACAGAGAAAGGCGACTGGAGAACCTGGTGAAGGTGCAGAGAGCGGAGCACAAGGAAGGAGCAGGCTCTGCTCTTGCTACGAGAGGCCGCCATCCTAGCTGCAGAGGCACAAAAGGTGCCGCTCTGCCATTCCAAAGAAGCTCGGGGTTTGCCACACGGTCAACCAACTAGGCTATGCTGAGGGTATGCAGGCGTGGCTTAAAAGAGGTAAAACGTGGCCTTTTCAATGGCAGACAAGCTCAGGTGCCAAGAGAATGGCATCTCCAGTGGGTCGGTCCCGGCTGGCCAGTCCTACAAGGGCCCCAGCTAGCAGATGCCCTGCGAATCTTTACCTGAGCGCCCCGGACGGGATCGGTGTCTGCTCGTGGGTATGTGTTAAAAGGCCGTCCGGTCTGCTGCGCGGTTTTCATCACACCCTCAGAGACGGGGATATTAGGGGTCCGGATATTGGGCCCAGAGAGGGGGCGTTTTTCCCGGGGGGACTGTGGGCTGGCCTCACCAGTGTAGGTAGACTTGGGTCTTTTGTCAGGGCCCTCTGCCCGCTCCCTCTTAACCACACGCTCAGAGGGGGGCTCCCTCTTCCTGTCCCGTTCAGGCGCTCTGTGACTATGCTCTGAGAAAGGCTTCTGGTGCTCAGGAGGCCGGTGATGGCTGAACTGCTGGTGAGGTTTGTTGATGGGCTCATGTCCACGGGAGTGTTGCGCGGCAGTCCTGTCGTCCCAGCTCCTTTCCCTGCTTGGATCCACTTCATTCTTGGGCCCGTGGCGGCTACGCTCCTGGGGGTCTTTGCTCTTGCTGCCCCCACCTTCGTCCTCCGGGTGGTGGTGGTGGTGGTGGTGGTGGCGGCGGGGCCTGCCCAGGGCCTCGCTCAGGCCGTTCTCCTTGCACAACTGGTCGTGCCGGGGTGGGAAAGGAGGGCTGTCTCTGCGCAGAGAGTTGGAGCGCGACACTGACATGTTCTCAAACTCATCTAGCAGCCAGGCCAGGGAACCATCCTTGGCAGCTTTGTTTCCGCGCACGATGGTCTTACATATATGGAATGGAAAATGGACCAGGCAGGTGTGGGGGGAAGAGAGGATACACAAACAGAAAAGAAAATAAGGTAAGCAACATAAAAAAAAATTAAGGTGCTTGATGGATGCTTGACAACGGCCCGAGACAATTTCAGCTTTTGCACAAAGAAGCACGTAGTAGCAGGAGTGGTGGGGAGAACAAGGGGAAGGAGGACTCACATCTGGGAGAAGAAACGAGATCTTTACAGAGCTGCTCTCACCACTCACTTTCCCCTGCAAGTGCACACCATTCACACTGAAACTCTTTTTAAAAAATAGAAATGCTGATAATGATCAACGACACGAATGTTGGATTTTAAAAGCGATGACCGAAAGGCAGCCTTACAGCAGCTTTCCCCAACCAGGACACACAATGACTCCCAGAATTTTCAGCCAGCAAAGCCAAGTCACTCAGCCCAGGAATTCCAGACAAATATAACTGGAAGTGGGGAAGGACGCCTTTGGGCTTCCTGCTCTGTTAGCCGAGTCTTCTGATTACGCCACAAGCTACAGTAAGATGTTCCTGATCTAAAATGGATTACTTAAACCAGCGCAGTCTCTAAAACATTTCAGATGTTTCCAGTTTGCTAGAAGAAAGAATCTGCCAAACCAGGCATTTCCTGCTGTCTCTTAATCTCAGATGGGCTAGACGGCAGTCAAATGCTTCCCCAAGCAAATCATGACTGACACACAGAAGCCTCCTGAGCCGGGGAGAAAGGCTCTAGCGCATCTTCTTCTCAGGATGTTATTTTGCTCTACGAGGACAGACATTACTGCTCCTCCCAGTAATAGAGGTCAGCGAAAATAATACACATCAAGGCAAGGCTTAACCGCCTTTTTTTTTTTTTTGCAGAAATAAACAAGCCCAAGGAGGGCTAGAGAAATGTGTGCTGACAGACAGCATGGGAGAGCAGCCTCTCTCCAGGGCCCAGGACCTCCGTGGCTGCCTCTGTGTTCCTCCCTCTTCAGTATGTGTGGGCTGCCTTGGATGAGTCCCCAAAGTTCAAGTGCTGGTCTTTAGCCACAGCCCACACAACGCAAAGCTCCACACCAGGAGCTTTGCAAGTGCCAAAACAGCCTCTTATCTTCCAACTCAGACACCACCTAGGCAGTTGAAAACAGCAAGTCAAGGCCTCCAAGAGGCCAGCTGTGACAGGCAAGTGGATTTGGAAACAAAAGCCAGGGTAGTGAACCACTGCCCAGCAGGAAAAGGAACTAGGGAGGCAGGAGAAACAGCTTTTCAGCCTTTGGGCAAACAAGGCCCAAATTCTGGGTAGAGACACTCCTAATTAGGGCTCAAATAAATGGCACAAATCAACAGCACAGAGGCAGATGAGCGCACCTGGCACCATGCTTACCAACCTCACACCGCACCCAGGGCAAGTCATGGGGAGAAAGAGATCTGGGTCCATGGCATGTGGGAGTTGAGATCCCTGGGCTTGGGGATGTCAGAGTCACACGCCCAACCTACACAACCAGCAAGAGAGGCTTTGTCCGCCCAGTCCTGCAGATGACACATCAAGCATTAATGGAAGCCCATGCAGAGCCATGTCCTGGGATCTAGATGGAATGCTTCTGTTGACCACAGTGTGCAAAAGCATGAGCGACAGTTGTTTTTGTTAAGTGAAAAGGAGACCCTCAAGGACGCATCTTCCGTAGCCGAAACCAGATCTTCCACTTAATCATGGAAAGCAAACAGTGGAAGAGATATGCTTTGTACAGCGACAGCTGCTAACAAAAATCCTGCATTTTGCATGGGATTCCTGGACACGGTCAGTGAACAACGTGTAATTTGTGGCTGTGAATGAATTTCTGAAGTGTCTCCTTAGTAAGTCAAAAGCATTTTGCAGACCTGCAAAGATATACAATTCCAGCTGTAGCACGCAGGAGCCTTCCCAGCAGGGGGGGCACGAGGGGCCTCTCCCCACCACAACTACCTCGCCCTCACTGACAATTTCATTCTGCCTCCAAGAGAAACAACCAAACCCTGCAAAAATGCTACATTACTGCCTGAGAGAACAGGAGAGAGTCTGTGTGATTTTTCTAACAAACCACTCCCCAATTTGGCAAATCACCTTTCTGCACCAACCACCATCTCCAGTTGTATGCAGGGTACCCTGTCCAGATAATGGAGTAGCCACCCATGCTGGGGAGGGGGGGGGGAGAGGCTGGGAAGGGTTGAGAGGTGGGAAGGACTGTGTTCAAGGCAGATGGATCTTCTGGCAGGTAGAATGTACCTGGGGAGACATTTCTCCCCCACAAGCACAGGCCTTTGGTTAAGAAGTTTCCCGCCACCACAACATTTTGGGACAGAGGAAATGCTACACTGGGAGGCTGTGGCAGGACTGGAACAACGGCTCTTGGCTAACTTTCTGGCACCCAGCTTTCCTCAATAAAAATCACTGTTGAGTCACTCTCTGCTCACATTACAAGGAGCCACCTCAACTAGGCTGGAATTCAGAAGCCATTTCCTCTCCTGCCAGGGGCGGGGCTTGCCACCATTCCACGCATGGTTTGGGGCACAACAAGCCCACACAAGGCAGTGGCCAACTATTTGGAAAGACCGATCCTCACCTCTGGCATCCCCATCTGCAGATGCTGTTTAAAACCATATGCTACATGCTGCTTTCTTTGCAGAGCAGACAGAAGAAAAACTACAGCACAAAGTTAGATGTATGCATATGCCACCTGACCTATTTCGAATGTGAACGTTTGAGTCTGAACTATTTGGCCTGCTTCCAAAATATGGTACACCTATTTTTCGAGCAAGCCAACTCCCATTTTTGCCTGCAACTGATGTCTATTTGTCTCTCCCACTATACATTTGCTCCTGTTTGGGTCCACAGCTGGCTGATCCTTGGAAACTGATAGACCTTCTGCTTACACATGCGCCTTGTCTGTAAAACTATCCTGCCAGGTCCTTGAGCCTGCCTGCTCCTGGAACAAAATACATCATCTGCTATCCCTCAGCCAGGCTCTTTACATTCAGAGCTGTCCATCCACATGGATAAACCAAGCCTGGCAAAGAGAGGTATCTGGGGGGAGAGCAGAGACACCAGCCAGGGCAGTCAATTCCTTCCCTTGTCCTCATCAGGAAAACTGATCAGCAGCCCTTTCTCCATGGCAGACTTGGCAGTTCGGCTCTGACTGATCCTCAGCTCTGCCGACACAGCTCATGTTTGCTCAGGACCCAGTCACCGGCTATCCAGCACTAGGCACCCTACTAATCCCCTGCAAAGGAGAAATTCCAGCTTCTCCACTCTGAGCTGAGCCTCATGACACCTCTGAGAAGCAGCTGCTTTGGTCTCCTAGGCCAACTCCAGAGCTGACAAACAGGCTTCATTCTGCCCCTTGGCGGCTGTGCCAAGATCCAAATCTTGGCAGGTGGGCATACCTCGCATTTCCAACTTCAGAGTTGCAGCATATGCTTTGAAAAGATGTAGACACTGGAGAACTGCACATTTGCTGCATTACAGACCACATATTATTGCTTGTGAAAACTGAATTCAATTCCCAGGAACTACGCCTGAAGCAAAATGGCAGTCAGCAACAAAGCTTCATTTACGCTCTCTGACTTCTCATATTACACCCCAAGAACTCAGATCGGTGACTCCAGTTCCTTTGGGCCTGAGTTCAACACAAGACAGACACCGTGAGTAAAGCTAGTAAGTTTCAGCCCTGAACAGATCTCATAAGCTTGTCTGAAATCTAACTTCCTCTAAGCACTGGCACACTGATCTAACAACAACACAACAGCCATGTACTACACGAGAGCCCAGAGTAGGTGCCACCAACCTTCTGAGAGCCAGGCTGGACTGCTGTAATGCACACTGGATCCACCAGTGGCTTTGGCCGCTTGGCCGACTCCTCGATGATGCCCTGCCATTGCCTCGGTAACCCCGTAAACTTCTGTTCCTGCTGGTCATATCCTGTATGGACTCGGTGTTCAAAGTTGGAAGGGGCCGATATCTCAATGCGTTTCTTCTTTTTGCTGAACATGGTGATGTTGGCTAGCAGACCTAGAAGAAAGAGGGATTTTTAAAAAGATGTCAGTGAAGTACAGAAACAGGCAAGGAGAGCCTCTCTCGAGGCTGGGCATCTCGTAAAGCAGCAGCTCCAGAGGCAAGCAAGCCTAGTGTGGAGAAGCCCCCGACCCTGTGCTTGCACAAGGAGGCACCCCCAAATGCTTGCGGCTTAAAAGTGTGCATGTCAGCAGCATGGGCAATCTCCTTTCAGAAGGGCTTATCAATGATTACTACTCCATCCCTCCCAGGAGCTCAAGGCACCAGCCTCTCCTGCTAACCATTCATCAAGAGAACGCTCCTATCAAGATACGAGGCACATATGGGCCACGTGCCATGCTTCAAGGGTTCAGTCACAGGATCAGTAGCAGACAAGTTCAGAACCTCCCAAACAGCAATGAAAGAAGGCACAGTTGAGCAGCCTTCCCTAATCTGGCGTGCAGTGTTCTCAAAAAAGTGCAGATTATACCCTCATCATGACCATTAAAGCAGCCTTCCCTGTGTGGCTGTGCTGACTGAGAATGACCACTGGAGAACCTCAGACTAGGGAAGCCTGATTTAAAAGAGAGAGGCATAGTACTGGCGTATTTTATTCCCAGTCATGCTGTTGTGCTTCTTAAAAATATCTTGGCTGGCAAAATCCAAGGAGGGGCTTTGGCTGCTGAACTTTATGACCCTGTTTTCCCAAGGTTGACCAGCTCAGCAACACCAGAGAAAGCCAGCCCCACACACACACACACCCATTCTCAGAGCATGTGAATCTTTCACCTCCTCTGCTCCACAGCCCTCCCCACCTTGTCTTTTGGCCCCCACATTCTGCTTTTGCCTCATCTGAGAAATTGTTTTAATTTGAATCCTCCTCACTCCAAATTGGAACAAGGAAGAAACACCAGGGTACAGGAAGTCTAATGGCTTCCCCCACTCAGGGAGAGAAAGGATTGAGTCAATCTCATCGGAATTCAAGCTGTGATGATCCCAAAGGCGTTCCTGAAATCAGCTGCAATAGGGAGACTCAGCGTTCTGCAGCGCTGGTTCCTAGTCAATCCTGTTGGATGAGTAGTTTCGTCACAAAAACATCCTTTCCCCCATTCTTTTTGCCCAACTGGGGCAGCAGCCCTCTCTTGACCAAGGCAGGGAAGGAGGCCAAACCAAGCTAGGCAGCAATTCAAAAAGAGAGTGGATCGTGTTGCCATTTTTTTCAGTGCTAAACTCAAGGGTGGAGAAAGATTCTGCAGAGATTTAGGAAACGAGGCTTCTCAGGAACTGTAAAATTAGCATTCAAAAGAAACCTGGGCAGCAAGGTGGGTCCAAAGAGGGTTTCTCTAATTGATATAAACAAGCACCAGGGAGATGATATACCCTTTAAATGGGAGGGAGAGGCAAGAGTGAGAAATCAAGGAGCGCAAAAACATTTTGATTTAGGCAACGTCCAAAGCAACCAGAATGGTCACTCACATCCAGTATGATCTCTTTAGCTGCTTCCCCTGAGCAAGACAGCCCACAGGTGAGCACTGTAGAAGGAAAACCAAGAGGCAGCCAGACTTCCACTGCTAACCAAAGCAGGCTGACAGTCACTACTTCTACCCTTCCTTTCAATAGTAAGCCAACCTGGCTATTAATCTGACAAATAAAAGACACATCACAGAGTCTCATGCATGCAGCAGGAGGGTAAACGTGGCATCATATGAACAGCGGAGGACACAAACATGCCTGCACTCTTAAAGAAAAACTTCACCAGGTTTAGTGGACAGCAAGTGAGAAGACACTCTTCTTAACAAGGGTATGATAATTCCCTCCTGCTGTAGGGAGCAAACGTGGACACCCCACCTCTCCAGACATCCTGGGACTGCAGCACAGCCAAAGGCTGCTTTGAGCAGAACCAGCCGCCACCCAATGAGAAACCTTGGAAGAATCAGGGCAGACAAGAGGAATCCTCTCCCCATGCTACGCATAATCAAACTTTGGCTCTTAGCCTCGATGGCAGCGGAACGGCCCCCCCTACCCCGGGAGACAAGTGGGCCTCCTTGTGCAGTTGGTGGGCCGCTGTGACAATAAACTGCTGGACTAGATGGGCCAGGGGTCCAACCCAGCAGTGCATGGCTTATGTGCTTTTAATTAACATTTTGGCTCTCTCCCTTTTTAGCTCCCTCTCAGTTCAAGAGACACAACGAGCAGTGGTTGCACTGGGCCTCCTCCCTGGTTTCTTGGGGAGGCACGGCAATGTTGCCTGACAAAACACCATCATAATGATGCAAAAGAAAACCATTTACTAACATTCACCTCAAGACTGTAGAGAAACGTTTGGGGACAACAAACCACCTTGGTAGGGGACAGACCTGGAGGGAAAATCATGCCTAAATGGTTTATATACTGGAGTCCTGAATTATGCACGTGCAAATCAAACTGACTATATAAACCAGCCTGGTAAGAACTTTCACGGTGCCGGCTCATCTGTGAGAAGAACCCTGTTCCTACACTCTCTAACTTCAAAGCATACTGAGGTGGTGTTAATACTCCTCCTCCACTCCTTATAGTTTTCCATCAGTACTTTGATTTCTGGTGGGTGATAGTACTGAGGCAAGTCTTCTCAAATTTCTGAGCACTAAGGTGAGAGCACTGCAGCACAAAAAGCTTCAACTCCTGACCTTCCAAGGAGATCGGTTTCACAGCACAATTTGTCCGAGAAGAAGCGACAAGACAAAACGCAACCATAAATGAGCTGCACTGGCTGACATTTTCACTTCCAACCACAACCTAAAAAACTGACTTCCATGCACAGATGAAGATCGATTTATTTTATCACAATGGAAGGTGAAGAAGAGGAAACGTTCTTCATGAACAAAAGGAAGTGTGGGATGTCTTAAATCATTGCAATATATTTCAGTACTCTGCCAGAGCTTAGCTTAACTACAAAAAAGATGAAAAGCCCTCAAATGCAACATAGAGCATGCCTCTTGTATGTTCAAAAGCCCCTGCTGCCATTTCCAAAGGAACTACTCATAGGAATCCAAAAGTCTGGATTGCAGGGATGTTTGAATCTGAGACCTCAAACCACTTCAGCTGGAAACTGCTGGAACTAAAGCTACCATGTCAGTGGAAATGGCACAGCTCAAAGTAAGAATGGCAGGGACAGACAAATCGGAACTCACAGCAATTCTGGTATATTGCAATTACTCGCAAAGCAGGCCAGGAAGACTGGGTTGAAAAGCAAACTGCTCTTTTCCTGAAGAGGTAGGAATGGTACTTTTAGTAGGGTTGATACAGAAAAGAAGTCCACACAGTAAGAGCAAGGCATGCTAGTAAAGTCAGCAGCATCACGCCTTACTACTTCCATGACCCTGGATGTCCAGGCTGCTAGTGGCAACAGTAGCACCCAACTCCACAAACAGCACCGAGGCCACTTTGCAATACACTCAAGAATCAACAAGCAGGGTCTCTTCTGCATGTGAACTGGTGGCCTGCAAAGGTTAGCAGAAGCTTCAGATGCCTTCAGCAAGGCTTTAGGTGTCCACAACCTCAAATACACTGCTGGTTCTTGAGATGTTGCACCACAGTATAAAATATATCTATGCTACATCTGCAACCGCGTTCACAGACATTCATGCTCAGTCTGCGTTAGATTGTTTTGTTCCAACTCCCTTCCATGTTTTGACATCTCTGCTTTAACATGTCTTCTGGCAATATTCAAGTTGCTGATTGTTACCTACAAAGCCCTACATGGCATAGGGCCTGGTTACTTGCGGAACTGCCCGTCTCCCATAGTAACTGGTTGATTGATCCGGCAGGGCTGATGTGCTCTGAGGTTCCTTTGTTCATACAATGCCATCCATTGGGAGCCCAGAAGTGCACCTCCTCTGTGGCAGCGCCTGCCCTTTGGCATGAGCTTCCCCCCAGATCTGGATGGCTCCACCCTGCTGGTGTTTCAGAGAGCCCTGAAGACCTGGCTCTTTGCCCAGGCCTTCGGTGAAGGCGATTTAAGTCCCTTCTGGGTAATGGGGCTTGCTTTCATTGCGGTCCATCTTTTGTTCTTCGTTTTTATCGTTCTGTGCATTTTTATCTGTGAACCACCCAGAGTAACCGAGAGTTGGGCAGTGTAAAAAAATAAACAAATAAAACAAAATAAAAACGTGTGCTTTAAAGTCGAGGGATGGTCAGTCAGATGTTTCTGCTCCAGAAAGCAAGAAAGCACCTCCTTCTTGTATCCTGAGAATGGGGCTCAGTCGGAAACCAGGGCAAGGCAGGAATACGAGCCACAGAAAGCCCTTCTGAGTCCTGTGCCTCCTTTTGTGCTGGCTCAGCTTCCAGGGGTTGCAAAAAGGTGCTAAAACCCATGCAGGTAAAAAGGCAAACTGTCTTGCCATAATCTTAACAAGACAGTTTCCTGCGGCTGATGGGGGACGTAAGGAGGCATGCCATGCCAGGTCGAACTATGGCTCCATCTAACGCAGGCCTAGCGATGCTGACTCTCGCTGGCGCTGCAGGGTTTCAGCAAGAACAGGCCTCTCCCATCACACGCTGCCTGTTCCTTCTGAGGACGGGATGCAAGGCCTTTTGCCTGCAGAGCACAGCTCAGCCCTCCTCCGTGGGGGCTCTGCAAAGGTGTCCCACTCCAACTTATCAGGAAGGTAGGAGGCCCTTGTGCTGCTTGACGCTTCCAGAGAGGGCAGAGATCTGGGGCTCAGCACAGCATGAGCCAAACCTTGTGTCTGGGTGAACTCCTTCTTCAAGCCCATTATTATTTGGATTGTGCATCTGGCCCAAAGCTTAATAATCAAATTCAAGATAGTCTGCAAACTTTCAAACCTATACTTGTGGCTTCTTCTTGCTTTCTTCTCAGCTGAAGAACCACTTATTGGATTAAAGGCTTGAAGCATTTTATTAGCTGGCCCAGTAAGGTATAATTTCACGTACCCTGCTCCTCTTGTTCTGTGGCACCAATGCCCTCAGAAGCGAGGCACAGACATTCTCACTGCTTGATATCCATCACTAACAAAGTTTGGGAAATAATCAGAGCACGATTATGAGTATGTAATCCATACTGACACACAGGCGGTAGAGAGGTCTCATGTGTTTGAACTCTGCCCATAAACTATCCAGGCGGCCTGAGAAGTACCACCCTTTTTGCCAAATGGAGGGAGTGATTTTGGAAGGGAAACAAGAAAAGAGAAGGTTCCCAGATTCTGGCCTTTTCTAACAAAAAGTTTTATATGGGAATGAAATGGCCGACATTCATGATCTGTGTCAGACTGAGGACCCCAGGACCAAATCCAGTCCTACAGTACCATCAGAAGCTCTCATTCTTCACTTGTTGGTCTGTATGGCAGAAACCGCAATGACCACCACTGAAATGCTCAACTTTGCGCACTTAATCCCCATAAAAGAAGCTGCTGATCAACAGCAAACATGCATGCAGTCAGATCCATCAGCCGCCTGACAAGTACTTCTAGGACAAAGAACATCAAGAAGCAGACAAGCTTTATCAATAATTCCTTTCTTTGTTGCTAGTAATTTACATTTAGTCAAATGAAGAATTACATACCGCCCACTATCATGGCACAGCCCTTTGGTTTCTTGGATTGCTCAATTAAGGAGAAGGAAAGCTTTTCCAATGGACTAAGCAACCATTCCCTCCTCCCATCTCTGGTCTGCACTGGTCCAGTTGGCAAAGACACAGAAGAGCAGGAGCTCCCACAAAACGGATGGGGAGCGAAGCTTGCCAATGCCTGTTTTGTAGACAGCGCCAACTTGATCTCCAAGGGCTGAGCTTGCATTTCTTGGGAGCCCTCTTGCCTTCTGTTGTGTTCAGCTTTTTCCACGCCCTTCCAATCACCCGAGCCACGCTTGCCAGAGAGAGGAACAAAAGCCACGTCTCCAGGATTCAAACAAACCTCAGCCTGAGAGCCACTGCACAGATAACTCTCCAGCAAAACCATCTCCAGGCTTAAGTCTGCTTTTCTCTCTGAAGCGTGAGAGAAAGTTGATACATGAATGGATTCAGACAACAGGGCATACAAGTACAAAAGTTGTGCTGGGATGGAGGAGCATCACATCCCCCTTTCAGGCTCTAGACAATTGCCGAAAACACCTTCTGCAGGCACAGAATCCAACCGCAGATCCAAAGAATGCCCAAGAGCCCAGTCAACAAACCTTTTCCAGGCAGACAACAGGAGCAAAACCCAGGTTACGGTGTCTGAGGCTCTGAAGACAGCAGCTAGAAAGCAATCTCTGCCCCAACAAATCCTTTTTTTTCTGGTGGCAATAATAATGGAAGCGGTAAGCACAAAGTAGGTGAGGAAGAAGTTACGCCTAAAAGGATCCTGACAAACCCAGCAAGCAGGACTCTCAAAATCAATGCTAGAAAAAGCTGTGAAGATGGATTTGGAGACTTACAAGCCCACTCGTCTTCAGGAGACCTCATCTTGGCCCAGCCTGCCTTTGCCCACAGGCTGCGACAGCTAAAAGGAAGTACCTTAGCACATCACCTCCTATTTATGACTTTTCGGCCCATCCTCTCTTTAATTAAATGGTGCTGCTGCTCCCTCCCTTTGCCTCAGTCCATCGGCTGGGGGAAGTTCTCCACATTTCTGGCTATGGAGCACAAACTCTGGCAGGCCTTCCCCAGTTACTCCCAGAGGACCAAAAGCTCACAATTAGAGAATGTGTTTGCTCTAGTGACCAAGTTTTCCAGACTTAGTTTCAACCACAAAGAACACAATGTAAGACCTCCTTCCAGTTGTGTGTTCTGTGGATATGGGTGTGTGTGTATCCATGTATCCATCTCCTCCTTTCCCTCAGACATCCCTGCAATGCAAAGGGCTTCTGCACTACTGATGTGGCAGCCATGAGCCACTGAATTAATATTCAGAATCCATGTTGCATATAACCTTTACTCCACAAAACATAAAGCTCTTTACTTCAGAGAGCCCAACAATAAAAAATACTCCTGGTTTTCAAAACCACCATCTGTACAAGCCTTGTTGGCAAATCTTACAACAACCCATAAAGCGCTTGCGCATCATTGCACAAGAAGACGAGAGATGCTCTTCTTCAAAGGTCTGCTTCCCCTTGGAATTCAGCACAGGCCGAATCTTTACGGAGGCCTATTTCAAATACTCCTATCCTCTTTATACCAAGACCACAAATCTTCTTCCTCAGATGACAATTAAAATCCATTTTGTGAGTCACGAGTTAGTGGACTCATGAGTGCCCATGACCAAGGAAAAATTAACAGTTGCACAGAAATGGTGCAGATCACCCCTCTTGCCAGAACTGCTATTAACATGCCGACAAAGTTACTTGAACGATGTGTCCACTCACACCAAAACAGCAAGCAGTATCCGATCACAAAAGGGTTAACCTGTTGTGTATAAAGGCAAAGCCTCCTTTGGGTTGAGGTCAACTCCTGGTGACTTTACAGAAATGATCATGCATGGACCACAAGAATCCTACCCAACCCTGTTATTGCTCATAAGCCTAATTATACACATTTTCCTTGGGCTGCATGTACACAGTTTTATATCCAGTAGAGGAGATATACTACTTACCTGGCTCACCTGTGGTAAGGGTGGGCTTTAATGATATAAAAAGAACCGCTGCCCTTGAGTACATTAGTAATTTCACACCACATGCACAGAATCGCTCATGCACGTTCGCTAAACAAAGATAGACTTGTACTACAAAGAGAAAAGAAACCTTCAGCTGCTCTTGCTCTAGGAGAAATATGTAAAATATGAGCAAAAGGACAAAGAGAAGCCTATCAGGTATTTGTTTTCCCATCATGCTGATCAGCACAATCTTTGGGATACATCTGCCCATCACTTAGATTTTCCCCCTGCTCTAGCCACCAGGTAAGAGATTCATGGAGAGTTATGGGAGAATGCCATGTGGTGGGTCACCATGTAACAACCACAACCAAAGTCCCAGCACAGATTGGTACCTACTGACTGCCACTGGTGGATCACAGACTCAGTCACAGAAGACATTCCCATGTGCACAGACAGGAAGAACAAAACTCAACCCATGTGGCCATCACAGCCATTCTTTCTATGCTGTCTGCTCTTTGAAAAAAGTGACTATGCTTGAATTCCTGTCCACTTGCTTCCCATGACTCTTTATGAAAAGCACTGAATTGCAGGCAGACAGCACTGTAGTTCTGCAATGAGTGGTGAAATATTTGAGGCTGGAAGAGCAATGGGGAAACAAAAGAAGGAATCTTTCAGTACATGCCAGTAAGTGAATTCTCCCCAAACCAAGGACATTTCCAATATGTACAATTTGTGCTTAAGGAAAAATTTCCCAAATCTGGGCAGACAGTTCCAAAGACAAAGGAAGCTACAGAGAAATATCTACAGGAGATTCAAAAGTTCAAGTCCTCCTAGACCAAGACCAAAGCCACTGGAGTTCAAAAATGCATGTTACAATCCTGAGAATCATTCAAGGTCAGTTATCCAACTCCAAATTAGAGCATGTCAGAGAAAGATTACTAAAATGTAATAGTAAAGCACAAGTGAATAAGGCATACTGTATTAGCATATAGGGAAAATACTGGTGGCTAAAGTGAGTGCTGAGAGGACCCAACTCCAGTCAATTATTGGACTATACGGGGGATGATTTCTCCTGACTCAAACGACTGGCCTTGTTTCATCCTCCATGTGTTGCTGCAGTTATTTCTACAGTCCAATTAAGTGTTCCTTATAATTCTGATCAGATTCATCCCTGCAGTGACACAGTTGGTGGCCCCTTAATTATCTGTATTTCCATTCTTCATCCTCTGTGCCAAAGGTTACAAGAATGATGGGTTTCTTCTTCAGTAAAATTAGTCTGAGTTAATAGTGGGAGGGGGGGAATTGACCCCCAAGCCTACACCACATCAAAGAAGTTGACTTTGAGACCTGCATAATTTTCTTTCTTGGAACACTTCATAGAGAAGATTGGATGCAAGACTATCAGACAGAAGGAAGTGGGGCAGAACAACAATGCAAGGCCAATTCCCCCTCTGACTGAAAGGGAAGTTGGGCCATCCACCTGGTAGCTCAGTCCTGGAAGACTCAATCCTCATCTATGTACTTACTTATTTTCTTATGTACTGAAGTATTCAGAACCTACTCTGTATCTACTGATCTCTGAGCAGGATGCAATCAAGGAAGCAAAATAGTAAGACAAGCAGTAAAATTGGCCAAGACTAAAACTCAAGAAGAGCTGTTGTCACTGAGCCCCAGCTCTCGCTGGAAATGATGCCAATTCGTGTTAGCCTGGCCTGCTAGCCTTGGAATGCCCCAGCAAAGGCAGTAATGCTCCGAGTAAGGGGACAGAGCAAAGTCCTCTCAGCAGATCTTAATATCCGAAGACATTTCTCTTAGTTTTGGAATACTGTAGAACAGTGTTCCTCAACCTTGGCAACCTGAAGGTGTCTGGACTTCAACTCCCAGAATTCTGCTGGCTGGGGAATTCTGGGAGTTGAAGTCCAGACACCTTCGAGTTGCCAAGGTTGAGGAACACTGCTGTAGAGCATGCCACTGTCTTTGTGCTTTCAATCAGAACATGCCAATACTGAGTTCCCTACTCATAATATAGTATTCTCCCCTATTGGGTGCCAGGGAGACGGGGAACAAGGCAAACAACAGGGATCAATTCATTTAAAATATGATTCTGTTTTGCTGAAGTATTTGCCAAAAAAAGCTGCTATTTTATGGCATCAGTCTTGTTTTGTTGTGCATGCAGTGAAGGAATGCTGCAAGAGTCCTACCCCCCCACCCCCAACAGCAACCCGAGAGAGCAGCGATACGATCAAACAAAAGTCCACAATCCTGAAGAGGCTCGGAAAGATCATCCCACAGCCTTGGAACAACCGAAGCAGGAGGACCTGCCTTCCGTCCTGTGCCTAACCATAGGAAGGAGCTGTTACTTAATCCCCATCCACAGGGAAGGCCCTGCAGACTGGGCACGAGAGGAGGACAACCGCTCTGCTCCAGCATGTCCCAGCTGCTTTTAACAGCCTACAGAGGCCAGTGCTAGAAAATTTGTCACTAGGTCTAAAGATACTCCTTTCAAACAAGAGCCAACGTCTTTTCCCTCATCTCAGCGGAGGAGCCTATTTGTATGCTGAGTAGAAGAGGAGGCTGAACCACCCCATCCCACCCTGGCTGGTCGTAGCCAGCAGCCTTTCCCTGGGTCAAATTCCCCTTATCAGCCTGTCTCGTTTGATTAGTCAGCCATAACCAACACTTTTTCACAGACTTGGATAAACAGAAGAGCAGAGCACACCCACATCCACCAGTATACACCCAGCAGTTAAGATCTTGCCACTGGCTGGAAGTATAACCACCACCTTACCAAAAAAAAAAAAAATGTAATGAGCAGAAGACTGACAAAACTTGTTTTTTTCAAGATCAGACATAAACTGGTTTGAGTGTGTGTGTGTGTGTGTTAAGGAAGTTGGAACTCTTGTCTAATAGAATGGACAAATAATTAAGCTGAAGTCAAGACACGTGATACATGAAAATAAGTCTTATGAATTCCAAAGGCACCCTGCAGCTCATACCAGCTTAGCATCTCAAAAGAACATTGGGTTTTGCTTGTGACCAGCTCGCCAACCTCCAGCCAGCAGCGGCACACAGAATCCAACCACTGTCCACCACCGCATCTAACTGGGGCACCTGCTTGCCATTTTCAGCAGGCCAAACCATGCGCCCAGCCGCTGAGCAACAGGCCTTCCTCTGCAAGGGCTGTGTATAAATTCTCCAATATTGGGAAAAGGAATGAGAAGAGCATATGATCAAGTCATTCGCCGGATAAGGTGAACAGAAGTTGAGCAAGGCTTATCTGACTGATCCTTGCAACCCTCTCCTGTGAAGGGGCAGAAGCACTGCAACGTTCAACAGACACCCCTTTCGTCCCTCAGAAGACATCACTCTAGCAAAAATGCCTGTCTTACTGTTCCAGCCTCATTAAGTTGATTAATCTTCCTCCGAACTGCTCCTCTCCTCTCTGCTTCATGCACAGAAACCCAACACGTTGGGCTGATCATGTCTGAACTGCACTTTGGAACATTTATTCTGCAGAGAGCCAGATAGAACCCAATCCTCCAGTCAACATTAAAGATTTTCTAGTACTGTAGTAATACAGAGCCATTAAAGCCTTCAGCTAGTTGCCTCCGAGCCTGGTGCTCCGAATCAAAATTCCATCTGAGGCCTCCTCCAGGGCAGTGCCCTGGATGCTCCGTTGTCCTGCAGGCGGGGGGGGGGGGGGGAGGCAAGGGAAGATTCAGCCCTTGGTAGGCAGGAAACAAAAACTGCAAATTAAATATAAATAGCTAGGGCACAGAACAATCATCATCTTGCAATTTAAGGATCTGCAAAGCCATTTTTACCTCATGAGCTATGGAAAACATTCCTAGCATGAAATTTAAAGGCTTAGGAACTGTGGACTCCCTTGTTTTCTTTTGCTAAATCCTGGGGGCTTTTCAGTTTTCTCTCCTAACCAGAGCTGCGCCTCGCCCTGCCCTCAACCCTTACTCACTTAGGCACAGCATCTTTCCCTTTCCCTTGCTGTCTCTTATGCCTACAGCTCCTAACATAATACCTGCCCATGTTTCTTACTTCCTTCTAATCCTCTCCTCAAAGCTCACTATATTTCCTGACTATAACTAAGCCTACACACACACAAGTAAAATGAACGAACCATGTATATTCCTCCACTATTGCTTCCTGTGTCTTGAATTTTAGTCTGCAAATTTTTCAGAGGAGATCTGCCCTGTTATGATTTGGAAACTAACGGCTTGTTAAGCACAGTCAGAACTATACTCCATTTTGGAGGTTCTAGTATGAGTGCCTTCCAGCTGTTTTAAAATCTTAGCTTCCAGAGAGATTACACCCCCCCCCCCAAAAAAGGCTGAACTTCAGAAACAAATTGGATTATTATGATAGGATCTTTCAGTTGTTGAGGGTTTATCTGTAATTGCTTTATAAGCTGCTTCACTGTAAAAGATCAGGTGTTACTTTTTAAAAGGAAATTCAGGACTGCAAAAACCCGTCACACATTCAGTCAGTAAAACTCATTCTAAACCTTAATGATAAGCCGGAGATTTCAAGACAGTGGCATAAAAGCCCTAATGGCCCAGATGGCACATAACCCTAAGCATAACAAATCGATTTTCATATCACACAAAGTCAGAAACAAAACAAACCACATGGCGGCTTAGTGCAATGTGCAAGCCAGACCACAGACTGTAGTCAACTGTATTCAGCCCCCTCTTTATCTCTAGCCCTCAAGGAAGCTAATAGCAAGATAGTGGCCTAGGAAAGAGTCCCCCCTGCATTGATCAGAGCTGTTTGCTGAACTGGGGAGGGGGGAAGAAACAGGATCTTGTCCTTCCTCCTCCAGCAGCTCTCCATACTGAAACTTTATCTTGCTCACTTCTGTGTTCCCTCCCTCTATAGCCCCTTCCTGAAATTTTCTCATCACCATCTTGCAACTCTGATATATTTATGCAAGCCTCAGTAACCGCAGGCACAGACAGGGATACCTGGAAGTTGGGCTGCCCACCAGCCTTTCATTCTCCTGGCATTTTAGTGAGGGCAGAAGTTCCCACTAAAATGCCAGGACTACCCTTTGCCCACTCCCGGCTCCAGCCCCAAAAGGCAGCCGTCGACTGGACTGTGCAGGGGTCCCCCAAGGCAATCTGGCCAAGGAAGCCATAATTACCTTTTAACTGTTTGTTCCTGCTGTTGTGTTCCCTCCCATTTTTAGAACTTCACTTTTATAAGCCACTTAAGAGGGACAAAAAGACAAACCCCAGATAGATTTTTACCAGAGAAGCAGTTTTAAGAGAGCCTTTTCCCCCAGAATATTTAGATGGAAGATTTCTACAGAAAGTAAATTCAGCTGACTGACGTGTACACCGAAAGAAGGGAGTGCCCTCTCCCCATGCCCCCGTGCCTAAGAAAAGCCACACTGCGCCTTTCAAGGGCAGCAGCCTGGCCAATCCCAGCCAAAGGCCCTCCTATTCTTAAGCACAAGGCTGGGAGGCGGAAATGGGGGGGGAGAGAACAAACCCAGGGCAAGGGGGAAGAACCCCCACTTCGGGAAGCACCTCCCCCAGCTAGGCTCCGTGGGGGAAGGGGAGCAACCGGTGGCCACCGATTCACTCACCTCTTGCATCGCGGCACTTCCTGCAAAGTCAACTCACTGGGGGCTGGGGGGGCGCATAGCACTCAGTGACGAACAAACACAGACGGGTGAGGTGGGGGGGTCTCCCCCCTCTGGAAGAGAAACCTGTTTCTCTGCTCAGAGTCAGCTGGCTTGGCTGAGCAACAGATCCTCAACTCAGGCAGGGACACGCCTTCCCTCTGCGTTGCAAGCCCCAGAGCCCAGCCCAGCAACGGCCTGCGTGGGGAGTGGAAGGGAAAGGAGCGCCCCCAGTGGCTGTGGGACGCAGGCACACGCAAAGAGGAGGAAGGCTACAGGTTGCGAACGGCCTTAACACCTGCATGAACCAAGGGAGACACATTCCATGGCCAAGCACTTCAGACTGACTATGCGCAGAAAGAGGACATCTGGAACACCTGCACCCTTCTGGAATGGTCATGGGGCGGGGGGGTTCTCCACACACGCTCAAAAGTTCTTATTACTGTAGATGTGACAGAGGCCACCTCTAGTTCCAGTGTAGTCATTTTGTTTTCCCACCAGCTATTATTTGTGATGGAAAAGCTAGCACCTCCACCTGCAAATGAATTCTCCCCCCACAAGATTTGCTCCCCCCATCCCATCTCCAAGAGCACACACACACACACACACAGATGGGTGGCTTTAAAGATTTTTTTCTCCCCTCCCCTCCCCTCCCCTCCCCCCTCTTGCATGTGATGTAGTATCTGATGATGCCAGGACTCTGGACCCTTCCACCAGCCTCAGTTTCACTTGGCTGTGCTTCCACTCCAGTAGCACAAAGAGCATTTAAATAGATCAGAGGCAAGGAAGGGAGTGGCGTGAAGTTCCCAGATTCAATGATAGCAAGAGAAAAAATTCCCGAGGCGTATTTCAGAAAGGGGAAGCCTCGTCCTTCAAGGAAAGATTCTAATTTCAGCTTGACACAGACTTCAAGAATGTGTATCTTTCTGACTTCAGTCACCCAGAATATAATCCAACACGGCAATCAGAACTTTAGAACGGTCTCAGTTTCTATTTCAGAGCAAGATGACGGGAGATTCCTGAAATATGACTAGAGAGAGTAAGAAAGTTTAACTTTTTAACAAATCAGTATTTTTTTTTAATTAAACTTTCTTACTCTCTTTAATCATATCTAGGTCATGCTAAAGGTAGAAGACGGTGAATTATTCTATGTGGAAATATCTTTAGCAAAACAATACGTTTTTAGCATTATTTCCGCAGCCTATTCAGAACAGACACCATATAGTGGATTCCAGACTTAAAGGGATAAGGAGGCCTGTGCCAAGTGCCCCGGGCAGGTGGGCGGTCCCCCAACTTCTTCCACCTGAAGTTTGTTGAATATTCCCTTGTGCCAGAGAACAGCCAACCCCATAAGGGTTTTAAAAGTTCTCCCTTCCTCCCCCCATTCACAGCGCGCAGTTCATTTGATTTCTTTGTGGTTGCTTCCCCGGAGCTTTTGCTTCCGGTCTTTGGTGTGTCGTGCCGGGGATCCTGCGAGAGAAAAGGCTCAAGAAAGCCCAGGAGAACCTGGACAGCCCGTCCGGCAGCCAATGAGGCCGCAGTATTTGAAACAGAAACAGCCAACGGGGCGCTCTGATGGCGACTGACTGGACAAACTGTGGCAAGATCCTGAAGATGGACAGCAGGCAGCGATCTGGGTCCTCAAGAGGGCGCACTTCCAAATGACCAAGGACCACGCGGACATCCCGGAAGGCAGGAATCCAACTGATTAATCGCTGGGCTGGACTCATCTCAAACGGGCAATCCAGAGGGCAAGGGTACAAGTGGCTTAAAGACCAGTGCCAGCTTATCCTCCCACTCTGCCCTACCTTTAAAAAAAGCCAGCCCTCCCAGGAGAACCGTTTTTGCTCAGCCTCCAGGCAAGAATGGTTTTCTGCAGGTTGAGACTCACTTCTTCATGGCCTGACCGTAGAACACCAGGACCAAATCACCAGGGATCACTGGACACGCAGGACAAGGATTCTTGGACAAATCTAGGTTCTTTAACTATCGGGCGAGGTTAAATACACTCTACTACGGTTTCTTAGGAATCCTATTCATTACAGTCTGAAATGGTGTAAATTAGTTCTCCAGCTGCAAAGACAAAAGTCCAGGCCAAAAGATCCAAGGTCCTGGCTGCCTCCTGCACTGGGAAACAGCAGAGCAAGCCAACCATCTGAAAAGTATTTGCAAAGAGAAGTCGTCCTGGGAAATGGCCATTTGACAGCTGCTGGATTCCCCGGCTTTTGCTGTGTGGGCAAGGAGGTCCATCCCGATTCGTAATTGCCCCACAGAAAGGAACGACGTCAGAAAAACTCCTGCACATCACCCATCTCCGCAGGAGAGGTCTCTCGCGCCCTATTTAAAATACTAACTCAGCCTTCCGGAAGGTAGCAGGTCGCAGAATGCTGGTTTCCTGCATCATCCGGTCCGGCCTGCTCCACCCCGAAGGTGCCACAGAGAAGAAGGCTGACTGACTGGGGACCTCGGGATCAGGCAGAAAACGAGATTCCCACAAAATTTGGACTTCGTTTATTTCCATCATGGTCTGAGTGATCCAATTGAAAAAGCACCTTCACATCTGTAATATAATTTCTGAGGAAGTGAGCACATAAATCCTAATTCAGGAATGCAATGTATCAGAGAAAATAAGCAGCATTAAGAATCATAGCCATTGCCTATAGCAACCTCTCACCAAAAGAAAAGTGGAGCATGTTCTTGGCTTGCAAATCCTGGATTGTTGGACTGCACCCATCCTGCCCAGTATGACAGAGCATGTTTCATTCTCCGGTTAATTCTGATGCTCATGCAAGAAGGGGGTCAACTGAGGCCACCGTAAAGCCACTGACAGCTCTGCTCTCCAAACACTGCCAATGAAGAGAAGGGTGCAATATTTTAGATGGACTTTCCCTTCTGTACTTCCACCCCTTCTTGACAGGACTTGATTTGCAATCTTAATTCCAACCCAAAACAATGAAGATACACTTTGCGTTAAAACATCTTTGATCAAGCCACAAATGCGTTCAAAATGGTTAAATGGCACTGGAGGCAACAGATGTCTGGGCCGCACGATGGACTTGAGCCAAATTTGGCTCTGCGCATCACAAAAGAACCAGCAGCCTTTGCCATCACTTCGAAAAAACTCAAGCATTACACAAGTCATTATACTATTATGGGGATGACTTTTCATTCAGCCTCGTTCAAGAACAATCCAGGGTCAGCCAGTGTGACACACACAAAAATTCACCTCCACCTCCCCCTGCAAAAAGCTCCAACAGCAGTGAGATCTGAGTACTAAAGCAGTCACAAAGAAGCTGAAAATTTCTTTTCACTTGCCTATAATCCAGTGGCCTCCAAAGGAATTTCTAGTAATGACGACAGTAATGCAATCTGGCAGCAGAGCGTACTGCTAGTGCTAATTGTCTTTTAAAAAGTCTGTCCATACACTGTATTGGACAACACACAGGAACGCACAGGATAAAGGGTATTTCTTCTGCCCATCTTCCAAGGGAAGATTCTGCCCTCAAAAAGAGACAAGCCAGATTGCTACAGCTTTCAGAGCTTACCTTCTGTTAATGTGATTCTGAAATGGTAACAGACATTGTCAGTTACATTCTCCAGCTATATGACTTCATAATGGTATTTAATTAATCACAGAAGCAAAGACATTTTATCAGACAATGAAGTAAAGGCAAGACCCAGAAACAGATGGGGGAGGGAATGAAGTTCAGAAAATATTCCTTTTTCCCACAAGTTATTCACAGACCTCCTAAGATTAATCTACTTTCCGGCTCTTTCCCTGCCTGCTTTGCTGTACAATCACTGCTTTTAGTGGGAAAACCCTATTAAAGCCAGTCAAACACAGTGGTTGTCAAGAGGAACATCTACAGAGCAAGCTTGTTTCTAGACATAAAAATACTGTGGAGTCAAGGAAATACCTCTGAATCCAAGCTGTGGGTTTTCACAAGTTGTGTTGAAGATACGCAGACACTGTTATTTACATATCCATCAACCACCATGAGT
The DNA here is from genome assembly GCA_030867105.1 of Liasis olivaceus. NCBI lineage: Eukaryota > Metazoa > Chordata > Lepidosauria > Squamata > Pythonidae > Liasis > Liasis olivaceus. Next base: position 24,780,384 of record CM061360.1, read on the forward strand.
CACCTTTTCCCTGCTGTTTCAGGAGAGATATACCTGATACTCATTCAGATAAAACAAGGGAAAACAGCACATATTTTGAACAAGAATGTGACTCTAACCATTCTGAAACATAAAAACCCATTTGCAGCCCATTCTCTAGAACTCAGAATCCCTTCTGAAAAACCTACTTGCAAATAATTAATTTAAAACACAAGAGAAACAGCTGTGACCAGCTGATTTTCTGCTTACATTTCAGTCTTATCAAGACTTGCACATAATACTCCAAAGGCTGGGGGATGTGTGTGTGTGTGTGTGTGTGGAGTGACAGGAGTTAAAGGGCCACTTCCATCACCTCTGATTTGGGCTGCTTATTACAGAGGTGACCACTGCAGGCAAACCCAGAAATAGATTGTGATGGGCGGAAATAGAGAATGATACACACAACAGCACAATCCCCCCAGGCGTTGGGATGTTAGTATGGGGGCTCTGCTATGGGTGTATATCATGAGTGGTTTTGTGGTTTTACTGAGCCTTGATATAGTTTTAAGTGGCTTCTTGGTTTAATGGAATCTTTTGTTTTATTTTGTTCGCTGCCCAGAGCTTCTTGGATAGATGGGCAGCCATATAAATTGGATTGATTAATTAATTAAAAAAGCAGGATTCAAACAGCATCCCCACTATGTAGGTATCAGCTGGTTTCTACACAACTCCTGTTCGCCTGAAGTGGAAGAGCTGATTGCATTTAAGACATCGCCCAGCTGGTACAACCAAAAAGTGATGGGAATTGTGGTCCAACACAGCTGAAGGGCACCAGGTTGGGGAAGACTCTTCATGGGTATCAGCAGGTTCCAGCTCAGCTCCTAAAAGCCTGTTTGCTTCACAGCTTTCTAAATATTCTGTCTTCCTTAAGACCCTTGACTGAAATCCCTTTTACACTTATCCTAGAGAATTATTTCAATACACTTTCCCAATTTTCTCCATGTGTCCTTAATTTTATGCAGCTTCCTTACATGCATCGCTGTTTTTAACTAGCCCCACTGAAATATCCGTGATGGGAAAGCAGCCACATGCACGGGGAAAATAAGAGATAAAGACTCCCCTGTGACATTAATGAGCAGAGAGTGAAACTTTGCAGATCCTCCTTAATCAACTTCCCACTCCATCTCACAAAGACACACTTGACAGCCAAGGAGCCAGGAGTGCTTCTTGTATGAAGAATCCCAGCCATCACAGCCACTTCCGGGCAGGTTCCCCTCCGTAATGAAGACAGGCTAAAGGGGTTATCTGAGCTTCCCTCACTCTCACATCTGCTGGCACACCGCCATTCCATATTCTGGGGCAGGGGGAGAAAAAACAGACTAGAATTCAGTCCTGGGGACAGCTACCATTTCTACATCCTTCTTGTGGAAACGAACAGCGGTAAAATCCATTCGCCAGCTTCCCTCAAAGCCACCCGCTCCATCTGTGTGCCGATCCGTCTTCATCTTCATCCTCATCTGATCCAGAAAGCCAGCTCCACTAAAGCTGCTGTGGGGCCTGAAGGCTGAAGATGCTCGCACCACTTAGAAATAATAAGCAGCCGCACAAAGAAAAATGACACCACTTCAAGGAGATGCAAATAGCACAGACTGGAGACACAGCACACACATTCATGTGCTTCTCACTTCCAGAGCCAGGCACCCTTATGGCTTCAATTCTCTCTACACTTAGCATCTCTAGGAGGCCAAACGGGCACAGGATGAGAGAGGAGTGGGCCATCAACGCACACCCAGCAAAGCTCCAAGAAACCAGCAGCTCTGAGATTTGCAAACAGGCCTGGTTAATCTGGCTGCAGTCAGTGCCTGGAGAAGAAGGGCCCTGAAGAGAGAGTGGATAAGGCAGGAACGCAAGGAATGCGGGGATCCAAGCCACACATCTCCAATTTTCCCCAGCTGGGAGCATGAAAGGCACAGACACACCAGCTGGAGGAACACTTTTTAACACTTCCAATGCAATTCACCCATTCATCTCGCAGAGCTTGTACCTCTTAGCTCGCAGTTCATCTTCCTCACTCTATGCATCTCAAGGGGACTTAAAATTCTAATAGAAGAGAATAACCAAACCACTTAAGGGGACTTAAAATTCACTTCCTTTGTGCTCAGAGGATCACTGGATTGCCTCTGGTGGATGAGCTGCACCCCAAGCTGTGATCGGCATTCAACATACAGCCCAGCAATAGAAAAACGAGGTGGAGGAAAAGCAGACTAACCCTAAGACCAATGGCCTATTTAGTCCAGTTCAGCTGAAACCAACCAGTAGCAGCCCAGGCTTTCAGCAGGGGCCTCCCCAGAATGGCCAAGGGTTGATCCTGACAACCCTCATCCTCTGTCCCTGAGCTGCAGCTCCAGGAGGGATCTCTGCAGATCCAGAGAAGTGCCCAGATAGGATGCGGCTTCTCCAAAGCTGTTTCAGCCAGGGTCTGACTAGGGAGCTCCTCAGCAATCGGCAGGTGCCACCTTAAACCCAAATGAAAACAAGGACCATTAAATATAGCCCAACAGCATTAAGGTGTCTCAACCTGCTCTTCCTGGAAATGTTGGGAAGCCATCAAGGCCTCTCAGCAGATCTTTTATCCCCCTCAAAAGCTGCACCCAGGATGGGCCTTTGACCAGTGTCCTTCCCCAGTTTTTGACAAACCTCCCCAGTGCAGAGTAATCATGTCAAAAGGGCTGGTGGCAGCAGCACTGCTTTGCCAAATAATTACTCTGGTGGTAATTAGACTGCAAGCTAACTGAGCAAGGCCCTTAATTACTTCTTTACATCATTACTAGAATTACAGTGTATTTTCTCTCCTAAACACACATGTGGGATGTTGGGGTGGGTGGGAGAGAAGCAAAGTGGGACAGAACTCACAGCATTGTTACTAATTTTCATTAGTAGGGAGCAAAGCCATTACTTAAAATTATTTAAGCAGGCTTTACTTTTTTCCCCCGGAGAAGCGCCTGCTGTTATAAATGAACTTTTCTCTCAGCTGCCATGGCACCCGGCCAACTCTAACGGGCACCTGCACCTGGGAAGTGTCAGTTCACCAGTCGTTCCCTTGGTAAAGCAGGAAGGGACCTAAGGTTGAGTTATCTTCCCATCTTTACCTCTCCCAAGGACAAACCTTCCATTCTTAACCAAATCACAGAAGTACAAATTAGGCACAGTAATATAAACCTATATTGACTCACCATATATCCATATCCATATCTTGAGTGGCAGTTTAACTATGATTTCTCTCTCTTCCTTTCCACGCCATCTCACTTGCTTTAGCTGTACAAGTTACAATACTAAACATTTGGGACATGAAGTGTTTAAAGTTAATTCTTGCCTATTAAAATATTTTCTGCCTGCAGCCTTGCTGTTCTGACACTTGATGCTACCATCTGTCATCCTTATAAGTGGGGGGTTTCTTTATGCCTCAGGTGCTGCCTTCCAAATTGCTTTTCAAGGCCACAATGTGAATTGACACTACCAATAAAGAAGACTTAGCTGAAGTGGGAGAAGCAGGAATGTTAGAGGAAAATCATTAGTAACTCTGCAGTTCTTCATTTTAAGGGAAATTAAAGCCGCTTGTAGCCAAATGCTATTTTGGATCGCAAAGAGATTTTAATAAACTCAGAACAATGATAAATAGCATTTTATGGAAGAAGAATTTAATAAGAAATGAGGAGTTTGAAATGTGTAAGAGTTCCTAAGAGCTGAATGACAAACAATTCTGATGGGAGGGTGAGGAATGGAGCACCACAGAAAAAGCCAATGTGGCTAAATAAAAAATGTAATGCTAGTAAAGTTATGAAAACAATAAAACACCCCACAGGAAGAAACATGGCCAGGTCAACATGGAAGAGTGCAGGACTATCAAGTCTTGCATTCCTTAGTTATGAAAACCAATACACGTTGCCTGCAAAAGTCACTGAAAAGTACTTGCTAGCAGGTGGCAGCTGTGGCTAGGAGGGCCTTTGCTCAACCCTGTGTGGTGTGCCAGTTGCACCCATTCCTGGATCGGGAAGCCCTACTCTGTCACTCTGCCCTGGTCATCTCCCGCATGGACTACTGCAACATGCTCTACGTGGGGCTATCCCTGCAATGTATCCAGAAGCTGCAGCTGGTGCAGAATGCGGTGGCACGGGCAGTTATGGGCGCCTCTAGGGCTACGCATGTAACCCCCTTGCTGCGTGAGCTGCATTGGGTGCCAGTTTCCTTCCAGGTCCAATTCAAGATGTTGGATATGACCTTTAAAGCCCTGCATGGCATGGGGCCAGGCTACCTGAGGAACCATCCTGTCCAGGTTACATCGACCTGTCCCACCCAGTCTGGCAGGAAGGGCATGTTGCGGACCCCGGTGGCTAAAGAATTTCAACTGGTGGGGTCTAGGAGGGGAGCCTTTTCTGCCATCGCCCTCGCCCTGTGGAACATCTTGCTCCCTGAGATGAGATTGGCCCCCCTCCTCTGGCCGTCCGGAAGAGCGCTAAGACCTGGCTCCGCCCGCTAGCCTGGGGATCCAATGGGGGCTTGCAGCACTGGGGGGGGGGTCAGTGGCTTGAGGACGCTCCCTCCGTCTTTTAACTTTGTATATTTTTGTAAAGACTTCTATAGTTTTTTATCGCTTTTTACTTGTATGCCTAGAGTCACTCATAGAGTAAGATGGGCGGCACATATTTATTCTGATTAATAAAATAAATAGAAGGCAGCTGCTCGGGATCCACACCCACCCAGTGAGGGGGCGTTTTTCCTCTGTTGCTCTTAACTCAAATGATCCCTTAGCAGGCTGACAGAGTTTATACCTCTGCAGGTTCATCCTTCAGCAGGTTGCAGCAAAGCACCCCAAAGAGCAAGGTTCCCAAACATTCCGCCCTCTGCTCCTTCCAGGCAAAGCAGTAACCCAAAAGCTCAAACGGCCACTCTGGCACGCATGTGCCAACGTCTCTGACAGACATCTGCTAGGCAAAAAAATCTAAAATGCCACCAAATCTTTGAACGGTGTAACCAAGAGGCAGAGGCAATTGAGACTTCTGTCGCAGATCAGCTTACATTTGAATTTAATTGGAAGCTAGGAATCCTTACTGCAGCCTCTTCTTTCACAGGAAATGCTTTTGAACCGGTGTTTCAAGGAGCAAGCCCAGTGTTTTATATGTAAGAAAAACTCTCGGCAGCATTATCACAAGCCTGCAGCCCCAAGAACAAAATACCGTTTTTCTTACACTGGAGACATAACTCCAAAATATATCATTAAAATTATATCAAAGCAGCAGATCCAGCAGGCAATTTTATTCCTTCAAGGAAAGCAAAGGAAGACAAAGATTTTTCTTCCCTCCAATATGGGTGAATCTCAGGGCTTCTGGGCTATGTCTAGAGCTCACAGAGCAAACTGCCTCACTGGGTCTGTACAAGAAAATTAGGGAACTGGGATTAGTCAAGCCAACCAAAACATTCACTTGAATGAATGCTTTCCCATTAAATCTGGAGAGGGGGGATGCTAGTAATACAGCATTGCTTCCACCTTAACCCTTTTTTATAACTTAGAAAAAGCAACCCACAAATCCTCAGGGAAACCTTATACCATCTAAAAAAATATTGATTGGTTACCCTGGAGTATCTGGTGGTTTTTTTTAAAGCTTCCTCCGTCTCCAGAGGCCTTCCAGGAATCAGCCCTTAAGTAAAGCTTCGGGCACAAGAGGCATCCAGGATGCTTCTTGGAGAGCAGCAACAAAAAATTATTCCCAGCAGGAAGGGGCTGGCCACTGACACTGTGGGCGTGCCCATTACTTCTGCCAGAGGAAGAGAGAGAGAAGAATAAAGTAGAGAGAAGAGTGGCAATTGTGGCTTGGCAACGGGGACCCCAATTCACGAGACTTGCAGGGAAGGTCAGGCTTCAAGGGCAAGAACTGCCTGGGCTGCATACAGAACACGAAGCCACCACCATCCAGTTGCTGGCCATGGAGGCTTTCCAGTGAATGCGTCAGTTGCAGCCTGGGCAATCCCATACACCTATGAGCAAGAGAGAAAATAGCAGCTACAAATGTGCATGAGAAGCCGTGGCTGGAACACTACCCTGGCCTACCCAATGATAAGCTCCCAGAGGTTGCAAAAGAAATGGCATTAAATCTCAAAGACACTCCCCTATCCCCACCCGTTAATCAGGGCTAAGAATTTATTCCAACTTGCTAGACACATCTTTCAGGTGATAGTCCTCTGTTGAATTCAAGCAGTTTATATGTACATAAACATGGCAACTGTCTGTGGGACAGATGGAGCATTTGCTTCTCTTCTGTATAGATGTTCAGAGAGATGGTCTTCCACATGCTCTACAAATACCCAAAATTAGAACAGAAGGCCCTGAAGGAAAAAAGGCCATCCATTCAGGCTTAAAATACCTTCCGTTTCTCTTTCTCCCACTCAGGCCATAACATTTTTCATTTGAAAGAGAAAAATCAAGACGCTTCAGAAAGGTTTGAAAGAAGCGGTACATACAAAAAGCACCTCGTTTCTTCCTCAGCTTGTCTTCTGAAACAGCAACACTGTGATTTGTCCTCAATAAACTAAGCTCTCTTCTCTTACTCCATTTCTATCGTTAATTTAGAATCTGCGGGAACAAGAGGTGCACTGGATGTAGTTTCACAATTGAAGAATTAGAGGGCAGGGGACAGAAAATGGAACACTTCCAGATGGATTGGATTTCCATTCCTGTAATCTTTTAGTCAGCAGTCTGGGGATCACAGGAGCTGAAGTTAAATCTATCTGGATTTCTGTTCCATGAAATACTCCTCCTTGGATCAGCTTGTTATTGTCCCTTTTTAAAGAGCCCTGCAGCCAAACTTGTTCAATCCAGAATGCCAACGATCGCAGCCAACTTATTACTGTTACACATGTGGAAATAACATACAGTATATCTCAAAACACACATGGATAGGAAAATTGCCCTGTCCCCTCCAATTTAACAAAAAATAAGTTGGCAGCAATCTACAATTTCTGCTATTTGCCCCTGCCTTTATGTACAACTGTATGCTATTTTAAAGTCTATAATCAGGAAGAGTCAGAGTCTACGTTTTTGACCTATGTATATAATTTTACTTTCCGTTATAAAATAATCAAAGGCGGTTGATTTATTTAAACAAAATAGAGAACTAATAATTACAGCAATAGTTTTTTTTTGCATTAATATTCAACTTTATTTGGGACACAAATAATTGTATGCACCTTAGCAGGCTTGCCCCCTTACTTGTTCTTTTCATTAATTGAAAAAGCCTAAATATCACACTCCACCATTCAGAGAGAATTGCTTTGACTGCCTTACATAATCAGAATCTTCCCAGGGTTTGGAATAAGGCAGCAAGAAAACTCCAGCTTGCCATCTTCTGGCTGGCCCTCAATGGAGAAAGGACTTTGTTATGATCAAGGACCACAAATCCTCTACTAAAAACAATTAAAGATGTTGAAAACAGTTCCTCATATTTATAGATAAATGCAAAACAAAGGTATTTAGAAAATATTTTGGAAGAAAAAAATGTGTTTTTTTTAAACAAGACAAAACTTCAGGTAATAATTGAGAAGTCCCCATGTAGGCAGGTCTGCCTCACCACTGAACTGCAAATACTCCAACTCACTCAGAAAATTTTTCAAATCCTCATCCGCAGATTCAAGATACAAAGAACAACATCTTTAGACAACCAGCAAGTTTGTTCTGTTATCAGAAACAGAGCATTTTATTTAGGACACTGCTCGGATTAACTAACGCTTTCATAGGCAAAAGAAAAGTACAGCCTTGCTGGCTTTCAGAATGTATTGACTTCTTCATCCTGGAAGCATTTTATAGACTACCAAGGACATTTGTGATCTCTTTTTCCCCAGCAGGCTCCCCAAATCTGAACCTGGAGATTTTTTGAAAACGTCAAGTCTCCTTTGAAATGAGCTTGATTGCCAGGCCAAGAATTCTAACTTAAAAAAAAAAAATGAAGCAGTACTGTATGTCTCTAAAGTTTGAAAGGAAAGAACTCTAATTTCTGAGAGAAACAAATAAATGCTAAATGAATGTTCTTCCCTATATAAATGCAGTAAGTACAAATTGGCAACAGTACCTGATATCTCCCTTTTGTGAATCTTTCCAAATTTAGTAACTGTTAAATCTTCTGCTTCTTTGAGCTTTAGGATCCTCTTTTCTTTTGAAGTGATTCCAAGTTTGTAATGAGACATACAAGAATCATCGCATCAAAATAAGGCCAACAGCTAGAGATCAGTTTTTAACTAGATGTGTCATTTTCCGAAACATTCTGGCGTGCTTCTGAACCTATCAGTATGACCATCCTGGGATACAAACCTCTGAATTCAAGTTGTTTTTGTTGACATGTTCAAGGAATAAATCAGGGGCTGAAAGATCTGAGAAACAATCACCTCCTGGCAAGACACAACTTGTCTTTACACTGATCTTTATAAACAAAATGTTTGACTCACCTTACATATCACAAGAAAAAAATGGTATCGGTCTCTTTGGAGGATAGAATTCAGAACAATTTCATAAATGAGCATTGGTCCATGACCAAGACATTCAGAAATTCCTTATCAGTACAGACCGAAGTCGCAGCTCACAGCCTCAAGCAGACAGACGACCCTCAACTAGGCAAGTGAGCCCACGCCATGGTATGGAGCAGGGCATGGCCTGCTTACAGACGCCAAAATCTGACTCTGGGCAAACGTCTCCCTGAAGCAGACCGCCTCCATCATTCATGTTTTAATTCCTTTCTTCCAAGACGTTTATCTGCCTGAGCATTCTCAGATTACATTCACAGAACCACAAGATCTAGAAACATTTACTTTAAAACATCAAGCGCAGCCGTCAACAAAGTGGTGCAAAGCAGAGTGCCAAACATTCAGACAGGTCTTCTTCCGGGATACAATATTTTATGCAAGACGAAATATCAGCCCGCTACACCCCATAACCACGTTAGCAGGGCTCCTTTTGGGCAGCGAGGCTTCTGAAGTGCAGGAGTCCTCAAACTTCTCTGACCGACCGATCGGCGTGCCTTATCTTCTAGGCATCCATAGTGCTATTTTGGTTACGATCAGAAATTGAGCTTGCAGTGTATAAATGTGACGGAAGGAGAGTCGCTCCAAGCCCGCGAACCGACAGAGAAAAGGCTTCTAGACGGACGATCCCGTCAGCCCGCTTAGGACAGGGAGAGCCTCCAGCCCGCGGGGCGCGGGGCGCATCCCGAGGCCGGCGGGCTCAGCCCTTCTGGCTCGCTCGGGAGCAGCCCCGCCCCCACGCATCGAAGGCCCTCTGCGGACACGGGACTGACCCCCCCGGGTTTCCCGCCCGACGACAACGATCACGATCGTGGTTTAAACTCCTGCTGCAGCCGTCCTACTCCCGGGGACTCTGCGCACTTCGCACGTTGCCAAAAGGCTTAAAGAGCGAAGACGGCAGCGACGACAAAAACAGACGGCGCACGAGAAGCGGGGCCGCGGCCGCCCTTGCCAGAGGCCCGGCGGGGGTTAAGACAAAGCCCGGCGTAGGCCGGCACGCTGTGAACCCCGCCCGCAGCCCGCGGCGCGGAAGCAAGCCCCACGGGAGACCGCGGCAGACATTGGGGAACGGAAGAGAGGCGCGCGGCCGCCCGTCCCGCCGCTCCGCAAGCGGCGCGTGGGCGCCCCGTGGCCGGAGCCGCGGCTGGACGGAGGGCTCCCGCTCCGCCTGGGCTCCTCTGCAGAGCGCGGCGCTGGCCGGCCCTCCTGGGCGGGAGCCCTGCGCGGCGCGGCCCGGCCCGGCCCGGCCCGCGGCTGCTCCCCCCGCACGCTCAGCGCAGGCGGGGATCGGCCTGGCGCTTCCTCGCCGCGCCGCGCCGCCCCCCGAGCGCGCCCAGGCCCCCTCCCCAGGGCAGCTGCTGCTCGGGGATCTCCGGCTGGCCCCCCCGCTCTGCCCTCTGGCCCGTCCGCGCGGAAGGGGCGCCCGCTTCGGCGGAAACTTCGCGAGGCCCAAGAGGCGAGCTGCCGCCCCGCAGAGGGACCCCCGCCGCAGCCGCCCGCCGGTGCGCTCGCCCACCTGCCCGCTGGCCCGCCTCCCCGGCGGCGCCGCTGGTCGGCGTTCCGCAGCCGCCGCGCAGGCCGGTCCCGGTCCGGCTCACGAGCAGGACGACGACGCCATCTTGGGAGCCGGCCAAGCCGCGGCCGGCAACATCCGGGCACCAGCGCCGCCCCGTCGCCTGGCGACAGCGCCCCCCGCCCCCGAGGCAACCGAGGCGGCCGGGAGGGGGAGGCGCGCTCCTGGTTGGCGAGGCGGCGCGGGGCGCCCCAGGAGCCGCCCATTGGCCGAGCGGGCGGGAGGTGGGGCGAATGGGCGGCGGGGGCGTGCCGCGGGGGGGCGGCCGCGGGGCTCTGGGCGCTTCGCCGCGGCGGCTCCTGCGGGGGCGGCGGCGCGCCGCGGCCGGCCTGGGGCGAGCGGCGGGGCGCTGCGGCGAGAGCAAGGGCGGCCCGGCAGACTGCCCCGGGAGCTGCAGCGGGGGCGCGGCCTGCTCCGTCCGGGCCTTCTCCCCGCCCGAGCGCCCCGCCGGCGGGCCCCCCGGCGTTGCGCCGGCGAGGCTGGCCGGGGACCCCGCCGCCGCCCGCGGGAGCAGCGGCCCTCCCGGCTCCCTCCCCGCGGCCAGCCGAGGACGCTTCCGGCCCGCTCCTCGGGGAGCCCCCGCTGCCCACGAGGCGCGGCCGACGGTTTCCCGAGCAGCCGGTTTCATCCTACGCCAGTCTGAGCGGACGCTTTAAAAATAACCGTCTGGGAAGCTCGACTCAAAAATAAACGCGCGTTTTCCTGCCTCCTCTTGCTTCTTTTATTCTGAAGGGATCGATATCTAACCTGGCAATATTAGCTTCGTAGCGTTAGAGCATGCATGGAGTTCTCTGTAGCCAAGCTTCAACGCTAAGCGAAACTGCAAGAGGAAGCAACTAACCACGGACGAGCTAGCTCAGGTAACAGGGAAAACTCCCAGAACAAGGGTCTGCAGGGCTGACAAGGTATAAGAGTTAGGGGGGATTCCTTTAAATTAATGTAAGCAAACAAGGGCGGGGAATAATGTATTCTGCTTAAGTTTCTTTGGCTGGCGGTAAAACTCATCTTCATTGTAACGGTACTAAGATCTGCCTTTTTAAAAATACTATAAAAGGCTGATGGTTTTGTCTCCAAGGGTGTGCCACCCTGCTCTCTCTTGGTACATGGCGTGGGCACCCAGACTTTTGCTTGGCCAAATAAAAAGCTGCTTAGAGAAGTCCCCGCTTGAAGTCTTTTATTTTGTGCTGCTGATTGATTTCAAGTTTTCTGGGTAGCCACGAACCTTACAATTCAATCAATCATTTGCCGAAAATCAACTGTGCCGCTCCGTAAGGCTTAGCATCCCACGACAGCCCTCCTATTGCCCCCGCGACAGCCCTCGGCCCGTCCACCGTCCTCCGGGGCTTTGGGCTACAACCCGGCATCTACTGTTACTGTCTGATGATCGCGGGAGTTGTGCCCAAAGCCTCTGGAGCAGGGAAAGCTGCCTTGGAGTCATCGGGAAGGTTCCCGCAGGCCACCGAGTCCTGCGCATTTCACCTTCGGTCTGTTTTTTGACTCTCCGTCACACTCGCGTTGGAGAGCTGAATCGGATCCTCGCCTCTCATACTGATAAAGAGCTGCCTGAGAGGAAGAGGTGGAAAGAGGCGAAGTAAGAACGAGAGATTTATCCGCTTCGCAGTAGAAGATGCCAGCACGGCAGGCAGAAAGCAGATTCCTGTTGGTGCTAAGACGCTCCGCCTCAGCACCCAACTTGCACCAGGGACATGAGAATGCATCATTTCTCTCTCAAGCTAACCCTACATTCAGTATGGACAGACGGATGGGTCCAGAGGGGGCATCAAGACAGGCAGGAGGCAGCTGCAGCCACATCACTGAAGCTCCCCCTCTTTTTTCTACATGTTGGGGTCACCATCTCAACTCTTTGCCCCTCTGTAGATGGGAAAAGGAGCTTCGTATTTGAGCCAGAGAAGTGAAGTGAAGCCGCTGGGCCTACGATGTCTTCTCGGGGCTTCCAGCAGAGAGGGCTAGCACCAGCCTCTTGGACCATGCCGGTCTTTGATCAGCCAAATCTTATCCACGACCTTCCCATTCTGAAAAGCAAAGGCAAAGGTTGGCCCTTGGGAGATGCGACAGCAGACCAAGGTTGACCATGTCGGACCGCACAGGAAGGGGAGAAGATGACACACACGAGCTCAGATGTACAAGGCTGCTTCTCACCCGGATTCTGCGGTGGGGTCTCGAGCACCCGGTGACAAGCTATTACTAACGTGGGTGGAAGCTGAAGCCAGACAGAGCAAAGTTGGGGATCCAGGACTGCTGTTTGCAAAAGCAGCTCCTACCTGATCGTCCGAGACCTGCTCCAGCCAGAGGTGAGTCTTGTTGACAATCTGCATGCGGGCATATCCATAGTCTTCAATCCGCACAGCGCTCCATTCTCGCGGGTCTGGGATAAAGGGGTCCAGCCGTTCCGAGCAACCCTGGGGGGGAGGGGAGGGGGAGATCTAAGTGCCTGTGGCTCAGCCTCTGAAGGCCCATTGGCACAAGGCCTGCCCTCCCCCTCCCCTCCCTTGGCTCTCTCCACCCTGTGCTTCCAGATACGGTCCAGACCAGAGAAATGGGGAGCGATATCGTATAAAATAAAGTATATAAGGCAGTATATGTAGCACTTGCTCTCTCCATTCTAGCACCACCACAGCCCTTTGAGGTAGCCTGGAGGAGCACAAGCAACAGCCCCAACAGCCAGGGACTTCATAGCTGAGGGTGGGCTCGAAGCTGTGTCTCTGCGGTCCTACTCAACCCCTTCACCGCAACACCCCACAGGAAGAAGGCAACTTCCATGATTCCAATGAAAAGAAATCTGTATATGCTCAGAGATACACCATTATTAGTTCACATTCAGCCCGAATTAGTGCTGCCTACGTGCAGACTGTGAGAGGAAAAATGCTCGTGGCCTGAAACTTATTTTAAGATAGATAGATATTTTGTAATCACATTTAATAAAAGCAAAGGCTAGCTTAGAAATGACCTTTGGGGCAATGACAGGAAATAAGTAAAACCTCCAAAACTTGCAAAACTAAGCAAACTGTTAAATAAGCAAACTTGTTGATGGGAAAGGACGTGACAAGGACAAAGGGAACAGGGAAGTGTGGTAAAAGTAGCTCTGGGGACGTAGTGATTCAGTTGCAAATCCTGAGAGTCATGATTGCGGTTTGCGGTTTTTAAGGATAAAAAGGATTGCACCTAAAGGGTCAGGACCACTTGGTCAAGCTGTCACATCTGACAGCTTGCTCTTGTCGGTCCGCATTGCAATGTGCATCTAAGTACCGTATTTTTCCGACTATAAGACGATACTTTTTTCTAAAATCCTTACCCTAAAAATTGAAGGGCGTCTTATTCAAGGAAGTCAGCTGAGTAGAGAACCGCGGGGTTGCAAAACTGCCCATACTTTGTCTCTGCAGGCAGGCTTCCTCCTATTGCCAGCCTCCAATCACGAGTGAAATAGCTTGTCTCCCAAACAAACTTCCTCCGATCTCGAGCCTGATGTAACTGACGTCAGCTGATGCTGAACAAACCAATTAGAGGAAGGCTGTCTGCAGAGAGAAGCTATCCGCAGTTTCACTCGTGATTGAATGTAATCAGTTATGCAAAAGAGCCTGGAAATAGAGCTGCAGAGAGACGGTTTGGACCTCCTCCCACTGAGTGTATCAGGTCAATGTTAACTAATTACTAAATAAAAATGTGTTCTGCACTATCTTTAAAATATTGATTTCTTAATTTTGGGTTGGAAAAGTGGGGGGCGTCTTGTACATGGGGGCGTCTTATTGACGGAAAAATACGGTAAGTACTTTGTATGTTCTTGATTAAATGTTACTTGCTTATTGAACTAACTTTTAATAAAGCTTCTAGAACTTTGAAGTGACTTATGTTCTGGTGTGTCTGTCTCCCGTGCTTAACATGGTTTTTCCCCTGACAAGACTTACAGCTGATCCAGTGATAATGTGGACAGGGACGCTGGGATTAGTATAAGGGGCTGTGGTGCTCCCGTTGTAAACCTGAAAGAGGGGCAGAGAAGGGAAAAACAGTTCTCTAAGGGAGGAAGAGTGTAAGTCTGGATTGGCGCTGGGGGCCAGCCTGCCCTCTGGCCTGCCCAGGGAGGGTGGGGCAACTTCTCTGAGTCAGGGCAACCTGCAGACTGCGACCGCTTTCTTGCTCTTGCCGCTTTGCAGCCCTCGACTCCTTCCCCACAAAAGGGGCAGACAGAGAGATGGACGCCATGGGTTCCAAATCAGGAGAGCCTCCTCACCCCTCCCAGGGAGTCACAGCTGAGCAGCGGCTGGCCAACTCTGAAAGCCCTTCACAAAGAATGCCCCTGGCCTCGGGAGGAGAAAGGCAGCCTGTTCCAGCCCACCCCCATAGCTGGAATCACCTTGTAGTCGTAGACCGGCCAGAGGCGCTCGTAGGAGTGCTCGTGAGCCCACAAGGTCAGATCCACCCCTGGAGAAAGAAGAAGCCGGAGAAGAAAGGCAGCAGGGGAAGTAGGGGAGCCCAAATGGCAGGGCCAGGTTGGGGAGGGGTGCAGCCCTCCTTCCTGTTGGCTTCCTCTCTATGTTGGGGAGCAAAGCCAGATTTCCTCTAACAATTCTTAGTGAATTGTGGAAGAAGGGGTCAAAAAAGTCAAGATGGCAGTTGCAACTGCACGATCAAAGCCTCATTCTTTTTTTTTACACGAATGATATGCGTTTGTTACATATACGTTATATGCATCCCCTTAGGCGCTCAGCAGCAGAACACAGGTGCTGGTAGGAAGACTTACCATATTTGTAGAAGAGGTCCTCCAGCCCGTAACGGTTTGGCTTCAGTCCTTTGCGAACCTGCGAAGGCAAACAGCCAACAAACCACACTGGGTCTCTGAGAGTCCCCCTCCTGCCATTCCTGTTCAAGGCTGCCTAATTCTGCACGTTCCTCATGGCGCTGGGCATGGGATTCAGCTTCCTTCCAAGCTTCGCTTTCCACTGAAACAAACGGCTTCCATCTAGTCCTCACGGCTGCAAAGGTCTGCCTGAAGTGCAAGGTGCAAAGGCCGGGCCAATCTTGGCCACCTGAGACAGAGAGATGCTGGCCAACGTTTTTGCTACTCTCTATTTTCTGCACAAGAGATTTAGTAATGCCCAGGGCTCGAACCGGCTTCTCCTACTCACGGTGCTCTCATACTGCGTGCAGTCGTCCTTGTCGTTGTTGGAGCAGTACATGGGCCGATGCCCCATGGTGACGATCCAGGGACGCTCCCCACGCCGCGCAGGCTGGTTCGCCTCCTGCCGCCCAGAGGAAAAAAGACAGAGGCCCGTGTTTTCCTGGCACCAACTGACTCCGCCCACCCAAAGTCGGGTCCACCTTACCTGGAGGTCCCTCTCCAGCCACTGGAACTGCTTGGCAACCAGCTGCTCCCCGTACTCCAGGTAGAAATACACCTCCGTGGAGAAGGCAATGAGGTGAGCAGGGCCTACATCCCAACTGGAAGGAAGCAAGACAGGCACCCGCTAACAGCAGGTGGACAAGCAGGAAAAAAGAGCCCCCCCCAAGAAGATGGGGAGACATCTCCATGGCAGTGACATCTCCGATCCCTCAACTCAAATTTATTCCAGGCGCCATCAGGACCAGATAGCGAATCTGGTGGAGCAGAGAAGGCGATGGGCTGGGAACAGGGAGAGGCAGAACTTTCAGCTAGAGGAGTTCCCTGGGGGGCTTTGGGCCGGGCATTCTGTCTCAGCCCAGCCTCCCTCACAGGGTAGTTGTGGGAGAACACGGGAGGTGGGAGCTGTATGTACACAGCCTCAAAGTCAAGAGCGGTAGGGTAAAAGCCCAACAAATACATAAATAAATAAAATCAAAACGCACACCATCACCTCCTAGGGCAGTGTTGTCTGAAAGCCCACAACATCCTGGGGTGCTGTGTGTGATGAGCCCCACAAAGGGCCGTTCGCAGGAAGCCTCTCTCTAAAATACCCCCACTACGGCTTCCCATGCCAGAGGCAGGACGCCCAGCCATGGCCAGTGGTGCTCCTGATCCCGAGCTCCCCGCTGGCAACCAGACAGCTGGGCCTTGGGCCCGATCCAGCACACGGCTCTTCCCCTTCTCTTAGCAGCACAATCCCAGGCAGGAGTGCCTGCAGACCCCCCTCATTTCCCCCCACAAAAGCAACTGGAGAGGCCAGGAAGGAAGAGCGGTCTTGGCTTTCTCGCCATCATGCTGCTTGCAGCCCAGAGGCGCACCTGTACCAGAGGCTCTCGGTGTCTCCAGGCATGCTGAAGCGGGACCGGTAGTTGGAGAAATTGCTGAAAGAGGGAAGGAGGGAGAAGGCTGAGGGGCGGGCAGGCGCAGAAGCAGTTCCTCTGCCCTTTCCCTTCATTCTGCAGAACTCACTAAGCCATCGAGCAAACCCTTGCTGTAAAGGCTATAATCCGCCCCCCTTGGAGAGGGAGTGCCACCCTGGGAGGTGCAGCAAGGCTATCTGGACCAGCACTGGCAGCATGCCCAGGAGCAGCCCTTGGGCAGACTGGAAGAGCTGGGCAGGCTCTCAAGCCCAGTTCAGCCCCACTCACTACTTCTCCTCGTGGTTTCCCGGGCAAGTCATATATGGTACGAAGGCAGCCACCGCCTCGATTTCCCGCATGAAGCTGTCTCCAACGAGGGCGTTAGCCTGCAGGGGCAGAACAGGCACCCGGTTGTATCAGGCCAATGCCCTGATGCAAAGTTCTCCCGCACTTGCCTGGGCCTGGCATGCCCAAGCGACCCTTGAAACAGCCTTGCTGGATCCAGGCCTTACGACCGAGTGTCCCAGACATGCCGCTTCATTGGGGAGCTCCCGGGAGTCTTACCGAGTCCAGGTCGTAGGCAAAATCTCCTGTTGGGAGGAGCAGGATCACCATTAAAGAGTGGGTCAAAGGAAGGGCTCCGGGGAAGAGCTGGGCAACTCAGCCAGGGGCAGGAGCCCTATCAGCGTACCTATGTGAAGCACAGCATCGTACCAGCCCCTCTGGGTCTCCCAGCACAACCGGGGCAAGGACTGGGGGTTCTCCAGGCCCAAGTCTCCAAAAAGGGCAAAGCGGGGGCTCCAGTCGCTACCGTTCAGCAACGCCCGGAAGCCATAGGGCCTGCTCCAGCCCCACTTGCTCCCACAGCGATAGGCTGCAAGGAGAGAGAAGGAAAGCAGAGTGAGGCCTTCGAGGCGAGGGCCAGAGTGGGCCGCCCACCCCTTCCAGTTGCTGGTGTTTATGTGGATCAAACCAGACTGCCCTCCTCAGACTCTTTCTCCCAACAGGTACCTCCAGCTTTTGGGCTCCCAGCCAGCACGACTGGGCCTCTGGCATTTCAGGACCCGCAGAAACCCTGGGCAGTTCTCTGCAGGGGACCTCTGGAAGGGGGTCTGCAGGCCACCTAGCCCAGCTCCTTCCCACTTAGAGGCTTTGGGACTACCTCCTGAAGTGCCAGCCAGAGTTGCTCATCTCAAGGATGGCCTTAACATGTTTCTCCAGCAAGCTTCGAGGGGGACGTTCGGGAGCTTATTCCCCCGCCTCCCGAGAACTTCACAACCATTTTATGAGGTGGGGCAGGTTGAAAACTAGAGTAGCCAGGCAACTTAATGCCAAACAGGGACTTTGGGGTTTGGTGGCAGCCTGACCCCTTCTCCGCCCTCAAGAGAGAGCGTTGTGGCTTCCAGAACGTCTCACTCCAGCATCAGATCCCCGTGGCTTGTCCTCGTGGCTGCATATGTGGCCACAGGCAGAACACGGCGTGCCTTTTGCAATGCCCTCAAAGGACCAAAGCCCTTACTGTAGCGCTGTCCCGGAACGAGGCCACGGAGGGTGACTCGATGGATGAACATGGTGCGGCCCAGGCTGCCACCATCCACAAACCGGGTAGCGTTTCCGCTGGCCCTGTGAGGAAAGGCCTTCCCTGGAGTCTGGCCAAAGACTACGACGGATTCAGCTTGGTCAAAGGTAGTCCAGGTGACCACCATGGAGGTGGGGTCTCCTGCAGCAGAAAGCACCAACAGCAACGTTCACTCGTGGAGACGAAAACGGCCCATGTTTACAGAAAGTCCTCCAAAGCCAACACTAAAGGACAGGAAGGCCTGGCGTGATATGGTTCATGGGGTCACGAAGAGTTGGACACGACTTAACGACTGAACAACAACCACCACCTCCAAAGCCGAACTGTTGCCATGAAAAAAGGCCAGCCTAGCAAATACATCCTGTCTCCTGAGGTACGGTGTGCCCCCTCCCTCATGGCCTTCAGGAAAGGGCTCAAATCCTGGCTCTGCCAGAAGGCCTGGGGGCCAGAGGGGGGCCCGCACCTGTGGAGATGGCTGGTGGGGTGATGGGTTGTCCCCCTCCCCCAGCATCTTACAGGTTTTTTAGGGCTAAAATCATAGGAGGTTTTTAGGGCATTTTTAATATATGTTTTTTAATTATTTATAGATTTTATCCATGTTTGGAGAGGCCTGTGTTTCTTCCTCTTTTTTATTATTGTGAGCCGCCCAGAGTCACCCATTGGGGGAGATGGGCGGCATACAAGCCTGAAAATAAATAAATAAATAAAAATAAATACGGTCGTCAAACATACAGAGCAAAGGCATTCCCGTCCTAAACAGGAAGGTCGCAACCGGTCAGCAACGAACCCCACAAGGCAGGCTGCAACCCCGTCGCCTCCAATCCTGCTGTGCCCACCCTGCTGGCAGCTCTCTGATGTGCCCTTCCACACATCTGGAGAAGGAAGAATGGCAGAGCAGCAGGCCCGTGCGCAAGAAGCTCACCTGGGTAAGACAGATGCACCTGCTCAGGCTGGACGGACGGGGGCCCCTCGCCCTGCAGCTGAGGGAGCCACAGGCAGAGGAAGGCGAGCAGCCGCGCCCCTCCGTCCATGCTCCTGCCGGACTCCTCTCCGGCCGCCGACTGCCCCGCAGCGCAGGAGAGCAGCGGTCACCCAGGCCGCGGTGCACCTGCAAGTCACAAGACGCGATGTCGCAATCCGCCAGCCGCGCTCGGCTCCGGGGAGGGCCGCCCCGACGGCCCGCAGACGCGGCGCAGGCCGCCCCCGCTCAGGAGCTGGAACTTGGCGAAGCCCGGAGGTGGCCAGCGCCCGCCGCCCCCGGCCCCCGGGTGGCCTTCTGGACCCGGCGGCAGCGCCGCGGCACCGCGGGGCCAGCCGGCCGCCCGGCCGCGTAACGAGCCCCCGCACGCCGCCCGGGCTGCTGTTGACCCCGCCGGGCGCCTGGCCGACCTGGCAGCGCGCGGGAGACCGGGAGCCGCGGTGCCCTCCTCAGACGCCCCGAGCGCCGGGCGGGCAGCCCCAGCGAGGCGCCGCCGCCGCCGCCGCCGCCGGGAGAAGGCAGGGCGCCGCAGACCCCCTCGCCCAGCCTCGGAACCAGCCGCGGCGCAGCGGGCAGCCCCTCTCCCCCGAGGAAGCAAGCGAGAGAACCTCTGAGCACGTGCAGAAGGCTGCCCGTTCGGGCGCGACCGCGAGAGCGGCGGCGGCGGCGGGGACCGGAGGTCGGCAGGAACGCGGGGCGCGGCGAGCCGCCCAGGAAATCCCCGCCGCCGGCCGGGGTTCCCGGGGCCCTCCCTAGTGCGGGAGCCGGGCCGCTGGGCGCCGCTTGTTTCCGCGCGCGAGGGCTTCTGCTGCGGCGGAAAGGAGCGGGTCTTGCGCCCCTCTAGGGCCGTCGCAGCGCTGTCCGGTCCCGGGGGTGCGGAGGACAACGATGGCCCCGCACAGTAGGCCGGTATTGCGAGCAACCGGGGCAACAGCTGCAAAAGCAGCGGACGCGTCGTGGCCACCCAGGCGTCGCACCCGCCCGCCGTGGGGGTCGGGCGCGGAGACCCGGCGGAATCCTAAAAGCAGCGCCGCCCGCCGAGACGTCATCAAGGCCGGGGTACATCGGCCAGGCCATTGGCCAGGCCTCGTCCAACCGCCGGCGCGCCCATCCGCCAATGAGGACGCCGCGGGCGGAGCCAGAGGGACCTGGCCGCGCGCGCCTGCGCGTGCGTGTGGCAGAGCCGCCGGCGCGCCTCGGGCAGGGAGCCGCGCGCGGGACCCGACCCGGAAGCGCGGCCGGGACGCCGGCCGCGGTGGGCGCCGCACTCGGGCCGGAGCGGGCGGCGGCGGCGGCGGCGGCGCCCGGGGCAGCCGGAGCCCCGCCGCGCCCCGCCGGACTGGGCCGGCTTGCCCAGCGAGGGGCTGGCGCAGGAGCTGAGCCGGGTGCCGCCCGAGGCCCTGGCGACGCGCTGCCGGCTGGTGGCCGCCGCTGGAGGGACCTGGTCGACGGCCCCGCCGCGTGGCGGCTGCGGTGGCGGAGGGGGCCCGCCGCTGCCCCGGCCGGAGTGGCGCCTCTGCGGAGCCCCTGCGGGAGAGGTAGGCGGCGGGGGGCGCGGGCCTCCGGAGCGCCGGCCCGGGCGAGGCGGCGAGGCGCTGACGGCCGCGCCGCTCTCCGCCGCAGAGCCGCTCCGGCACTGGACCGTCCCGCACAGCGGGGACGGGCGGCAGGTGGGAGCGAACCGGAGCGCTGGACGGCGCCGAGGCCCGGCTGTGCTTCGCCGCCTCCTCGGGAGTCCCGGAGCCCCGGCCCCTCGCGGGCGGAACCCGGCCTTGGCGTGCCCCTTTCAAGGCGCTCGGTCGAACTCTCGCCCGGGCCAGAAACGCGTCTGGGGCGGCTCCCCGCTCCACCCCCACCCCGCTTCCCTCCAAAGGGGGTGCCAGAAGTACCAGACGATCGATTTGCTGAAGGAAGGTTTCTGGCAGGATCTGCTGGACGTTTACCAACCTGATGTTTTTGTCTCTGACTGGTGATTTTATTCTCTCTCGGCTCCGCTTTGCGTAAAAAGCAGAGGTTAAAAAGCAACGAACGTC
Organism: Liasis olivaceus; assembly: GCA_030867105.1. Taxonomy (NCBI): domain Eukaryota; kingdom Metazoa; phylum Chordata; class Lepidosauria; order Squamata; family Pythonidae; genus Liasis; species Liasis olivaceus. The sequence goes on from CM061360.1 coordinate 24,801,326, forward strand.
CTCCTTGTTCCTTTGGTGACTCCCATCCGACTCGTCTTGTCCGTTTCGGAGCAAGGTAAGAAAATCAATATGTGCAGCCGGATGGACCGTGCGAGGCCTTGGGGCTAGTCACTTTGGCGGACATTCAACACCGACGGGCGGCTTTCAGAGCTTCCGGTTCTTCCAGGAAAGAGACTCTTTCAACAGCCATCTTGTCACTTAAGCTTTACAGCAACTTTTCCTTGGTTCTTGCAGGTGGGGTGGTCGTGAGGACTGCGGCTGTCGCTATGAGCTCTCCGTGGCCCTCCTGGCAGCTGATAAGAGAACTGAAATTGCTCTTTTCAAAGCCCAGCCAGATCCCATCCCTCAGTGGAATGACGCCTCATACCAACAGGTGCTGTTGGCCATGCCCGCTTCAAGCCTCGCCACCTTGGCTGCCACAACGCTCGGGATGATTCCTTCCTTCCTTCCCGGAGGTGACATCAGCAGGGAATTAAATTGCCTTAAAAGAGCCAAGAAAGCAGAATATAGATTTTGTATCTTAGGTTTGCACAAATAGGTGTTTTTTTTTAAATAGTAATGCTGGCTGGGAAATTCCGGGAGTTGAAGTCCGCACATCTTAATGTTGCCAAGGTTGAGCAACATGGCGTTGCGCTATCTTAAAGCAGCATCAGAAACTCTCTGTTCTTGGATGGGGAAAAATGGTACTTTCAGGAGATTTTGTAACAAGTTCACACAGCACCCTCGTTTTCAAAAAGGCAGCACCCAAAGTACAAGTAGTTGGGTGAGATCACGTAAAACAGGGTTCCTCAACCTCAGCAACTTTAAGATGGGTGGACTTCAACTCCCAGAATTCCCCAGCTGAAGTCCACCCATCTTAAAGTTGCTGAGGTTGAGGAACCTTACACTTCTAGATGATGGCAACACGTCACAGTGAAGAAGCTTCTGCTCCTTAAAACCATTTTCCTGAGTCCAAAAGGCAGCTTAGCCTATCTTGCTTTGTTTCTCCACCTCCCCAGGTAACCCACACGTTCAGAGGATACGGCCCTGGAGTTCGCTACATATGCTTTAGACACAAAGGGATCGACACACAGTACTGGAAAGGACACTACGGTGCCTGGGTGACAAACTCCTCCGTCGTAGTCCAGTTTGCCCTGGAGTCTCCGTGATCCCTCGCTTGGCAGCCAGCTTCTCTTCTGCCCATTCTTCCAAGCACTCCAGCTCAGTTTTGCCTCTGAAATCGTATTTCTGAACTGGTGGATAATGAGAGGGAAATTCTTCGGGAGGTGTAAGGAATCCCAAAAACATTTTTGTATATAATATTAAAATAAACAATCACTCTATTTCTTGGGAGACTGCCAATTAATCATTTTTTGTGTCATGAAATATAGGTTAGGGGCTCCTGGGTGAGAGAACTTGCTGCTTTGAAAGCCACGGGTGAAGCTGACTTCCAGGGTGGCTGCAGGATCAGAGCTCCTCTTCCTGCCTCTTCACACCCGCTGGCTCTGAGGAGGGGGCTCTTCCCTTTGCCTTGTGAAAGAAGGGTTTGGCAGTGTCACTCCTTAGGAAATCACGCAGCGTCGTTCTACCTCCTCAGCGGCAGTTGTCCATGCTTATCAAAGGGCTACGTACATCCAAGCCGGCCAGCGTCTTTTAGGTTCAGGAAGGGGAAAAAGATCATGTGCCTCTTCCTCCCTTCACCCTGTCCAGCACTGATTGTATGGGTATTAAATTAGTAAACGCTGTAATTTTGTGACATCCCCAGCACCAGTTAGGCCAGCCTGCTAGCACTAGTGGAGCAGATAATATTTGAGTTTTGCTGCCCAGAAATCACTGTTGCATGCGCAGTACAGAAACTGCTGTTTTTAGTTTTAGTTTAGATGGCTTGCAAGCCCCCTTGAGAAAACTTTATTTTGAAAAATGGTACTGTATATACTTGCAAATAAGTGGAAAATTTTAGGTGCCCAAATACACCCCCAAAATTGGGTTTGGCTTATCCACAAGTAGATACGGTAAATTTTTTCTAAAGTACCTGTACATCCCATATGTGCTTGTGGATGAGCCAATCCACAGATAACCTGACCCTCAGATTTTTAACCAAAGTACCGTACCATGAAAAATTGATAATCCATGGATTACCCACAGATAAGCCAACTGTGAAAATTAAAACATGAACATTTCAAGGGTCAGTTTATCTGCATGTGGCACATTTTTTGCTCTATTTTGGTTTAAAATGTGAGCATTGGTTTAGGCACTGTTGGATTTATCTGTATGTATATACAGTATATGCATTTTTTAAACATTATTTTGAGAAAATGGGAGTACCTCTTTCTCAAAAGACATTGAAAGCTACCCAGTATGATTGTTGCACTGAATTCCCCCACGCACACATTTCCTGACATAGTTGAAAGAAATTGTGTCTGAAACAGGCTGCTTCCAGATGGGTGACTCCTGTTACCAAATCTCTGCTTTTTCACTGTAAGCTACTAGCAGGACTGCAGTTAATGTTCCATGATGGGGAAGGGGAGAACCTTCAGCCTTTTGGGGCCAGTGGGGAGCATCTTAAGCACTCCCACAAAACAGCCATTTTACAGAGGGCAAAGTGAAGACATTGAAGACCAAGCAATTTTCCAAGGGAATTCCAATACTTCTATCGCTGGAGAGGAGCGTCCGACTTCCCAAGGGAGTGTAAGAGGAAGCCAAAGGGAGCCCCAACGCCCAGGGCTGCCATGAGGATTCTGACCTGCTCTGAAAACCAAGGGGCCAAGATCCAGTGTCCAGGGGGTGGAGGGGATTCAAGATGTTGTGGCCCCCATTGTGAGGTGGAGGCTGCCCTGGAGACCCCAGGACCTTTTCTGCAGGGGGCACTCAGGAGATCTTGAGGGGGCAGGGGGAGGTGGGTCGGAGGGCCCTTTGGGGCAACTGGAAACCAGCAGGGGCCTAAAGAGAGGGGGAGCCTCCTGGGACGCAGCGCTTCGGGCTCAGGGCCATCATGGATCCACCAGGCTTTGCAGAAGACGGGGAAAAAGATGGAGAGCCAGAGACGGCGGTGTCTCTCAAAGCTTGTTTTAGCCAAGGTGGGTCTACGGCTGCTGATCTCAGCTGTGGTGGTAAGACATGACCAGCTGAAGCCGCCAGGAGGATCCCGTGGACTCGCCTCCGTGCCGTTACGATACCATTCTCCCTGAGGCCAACCTCAAGCTTCCCAACAGCAGGGGCAGAAGGGAATCGGGCTGAACAGAACAGAAACCTCTGGACAGGGTCGAACGACTGGAAGCACTTCCTTTCATCCCCTTTTCAGGCTTTTCCTTCAGCTCCCCCGTACCCTCCAGGCCTATAGGAGGGAGCCCTAACAGTGGGGAATCCTGCTGAATTTCCTATAAATGGGGAAGAATGAGAGCAACAGGTTCAGAGCACCGTTTTTTTCACAGGGCCCTCTCCCCCCCATGGGCACTTGGGAGAAAAAGCCAGTTTGAGGAAACTGGCACTCAGCTAGAAGAAAGAACTTATTGCCATTTTTCTCCCTCCCCCTCGAAGCTCTGATCTGCCAGAACAGCCTAGGAGGTTCTGACTTCCCTCCGCTTCCCCCCCAGGTCTGAAGCATCTGCATCACGTGCAAGAACTCTGCGATGCCACCTTGATCGCTGGAGGGAAGCGGTTCCCTTGCAACAGGTGCGTCTCCGTGTCCCCAGGCTGGGCAGGGACCCAGGGAAGTGAGGCTGAGAGAGAGGGGCAGGCCCGCGGGATGCCCGCAGCTAATCAGACGGCCTCCGCTCTCCTCCTCGCAGAGCACTCTTGGCCTCCATCAGCCCCTACTTCCAGGCGGTGTTCACGAGTGGCTTCAAGGAGTCCCAGGACGGGGAAGTTCTCCTGAAAGACATGGACCCCTCCGTCCTCCAGAATCTGTTAACCTACCTCTACTCGGGGGAGCTGGCTTTCGGTTCCGGAAGCGCTGAAGACCTGTTCATCGCGGCCAGCCGGCTTCAGCTCACCCCAGCGCTGCCTCTCGTCAGCAGGTAGCGCAGACCAGAGTCCGGGTCTCTGACGTTCTCCCAGCTTCTGTCTTCAGTGGCTTCACTGTGGATGTTCACCCACCATCTTCCCCAGTGACCTTTCTTTCCATCCCCTGGCAGATACCTCATGGAGAGGATTTCCCCAGAGAACTGCGTCCGCCTTTACACGCTGGGCCATGACCACAACCACCCCATCTTGCTGCATGGCGCGCTACGCTACCTGGGCCTTCACTTTGACCTCCTCTTTGAACACAAGGACTTCCTGCACCTTGACCTCGGGGCTCTGATCTGCATCCTCTCCTCGGACCATCTGGCAGTGGCCTCAGAAATGGAGGTTTTCCAGGCTGCGCAACGCTGGGTGCGGGCTGAGCCCACTGCGCGCCTCCCAGTGCTCAAGATGCTGCTAAGGTGCATACGCTTCCCGCTCCTGACACAGGCAGAAGTTGCCCGGCTACAGGCAGAGGCAGAGATGCTGGATCAGCAGCTGGAGTTGCAGTGGCAGGACCTGGATGGAGCAGGAAGGCTTCAGGTGAGTGGGGGACTCCGCCAGGGCATGTACCGGGAAAAGATCATCTGCATCAAAGTGCCCCGTTTGAGAGACATCCTCTCTGTCAGCGAAGACATGGACTGCTACATGGAGTGCCTGAATCCTGCCACCGGATCAAGGACAAAGCTGCCGCCCTTGGAACTGGTGGCCCTCCCTGGCTGCTCAGTCCTGGAGCACAGGCTCTACATCTCAGGGGGGAAGCACCCCGATGGCTCGTACTCCCGTGCACTACACGAGTACAACTCTCTAGCTGACCGCTGGATCCAGCTCCCTGCCATGTCAACTCCCCGGTCTGTCCACATGTTCTTAACTTGCAAGCAGAAGCTTTTTGCCCTGAGTGGCTGGAACGATGCGGGGCCCCTTGCGTCTGCTGAGAGCTTTGATGTGGCTCAGAAGGTGTGGTCCCCCATTGCCAGCCTGCCCATCATCCTGCGCTTTTCTGCCTCTGCACCATACAAAAACAAGCTCTATTTAATAGGTGGAGATGCTGACTCCGACGAGGTGGTTTACAAGGGCATCCTTATCTACGACACCCACCTGGATACCTGGACCCAGGTGCCGCTTGAATTTAGTCTCCACGGGGCAGCTGCTGTCCCCATGGAGGCTGGGATCTGTGTCATCGGAGGCTTCTTTTCAAGGAAGGTCACGCAACTGTACGCAAACCGGAGGTTCAGCCAACTTCTTCCATGCACCTCGAAATGTTTCTTCATGCGGGAAGCTGGCATCATCAGCCCAGAGGTCACCGTCCCTCCCCTGCCCTTGCCTCTTGCCTTTGCTGGTGCCACTTCCTTCCGAGGGAAGATTTACGTGATTGGAGGCGTATGTACCTCCAGAACCCATGATGCCATCTACCACTGGGGACCTGGAGAAGCTGCCTGGACTCAGTACCCAGAGAACCTCACAGGTCAAGGAACAATTGTGCGCAGAGTGCTCAAATGCGTGACCCTGAAGGTGGCAGAACCAAAGCTGAGCGCCCTCATGCAAGACACCTCGGCAAGCCCGGTGGCTGTTGGGCTCGCATACCCCAAGCTCTCCTTGGAAAAGAGCAAGAAGGACCATCATCCTAGTTCTGACCTGGCACCGTTGGGATCCTTGAGTGGTGGGAAGTTGTAGAAGTTGAAGATCGCCCCTCCCAGGGAAGAGATACTCTCAGATGAACTCCTCTCGTATTTAACTCATTAAAAGTCCATGTGGCCTCTCCAACCCCCTTCTTTCAGTTTCCTGCCATAAGAAGGAATGTCCAAGGTCAACAGGAGAGCTTTCTGCATAAGTTCGGGGCTTCCCACACACCTTTTCCTGTGACGGTGAGGATAGCTTTTGCAGAAACTGGCTCTGCTCAGGAGGAGGAACCACACCGGGAACTTAGAATGTCTTTATATTCCAAGTGCAGATGTGATCACAAAGACACCCTCTGAAAACCACATAAACCTTTTTGATAAAAGCAACACCTGGTGCGTGGAGCAGAAGAACTAGCAGCAGCTCCAGGGTCAGAGCTCAGAGGTCAATCCCAGCTTGGCTATAGTTTGTTGCATGCTTTGGAAGAAGGAAGAATCTGGGTTGCTATATGGGGGAGGTGTCTACTAAATCTTGATTGCTCAAGTGGAGAGCAGAGGCACTGGAATGGAAGTGAGGACTCCTCAATCATTCATGGCCATTAAATATTTATCCCCTTCACATCTGTTATGTGTCCATGCATACCCAGAGAGAAATGCCAGTGAAGCAGTTTGAGCACTGTCATGCAAACAGCTACTAACTGTTGCAAAATGACAGAGAAATAAAAATAGACGTACATCGCTCACTTACAAGAAAAAACTAACCTGCAAGATTGATTGGTTATTCTGTCCTACCATTCCCCGTTATATCATTCCTATATGTCCCCTGTTGATATTCGGCACACAAATCTGCATTTATTATGATTACACCATTGTTATTCCTCTCTATCATTCTGGAATTCGGTTATCTTCATCCTTTGTGGCAGGGTGCTCCAAAATACCAATTAAGAGCACCAAGGAGTGATTTTGACTTTAGTATTACATTTTCCACATTTCCAGAAAGACCTGATCCAAGATTAAGCAAATACAGGTGAAACTCGAAAAATTAGAATATCGTGCAAATGTTCATTTATGTCAGTATGGCAACTCAAAAGGTGAAACCAATATATGAGATAGACGCATTACATGCAAAGCGAGATATGTCAAGCCTTACTTTGGTATAATTGTGATGATTATGGCATACAGCTTATGAAAACCCCAAATTCACAATCTCAGAAAATTAGAATAATGTGAAAAGGTTCAATATTCTAGGCTCAAAGTGTCCCACTCTAATCAGCTAGTGAATCCATAACACCTGCAAAGGGTTCCTGAGCCTTTAAATGGCCTCTCAGGCTGGTTCAGTAGGAATCACAAGCATGGGAAAGACTGCTGACCTGACAGTTGTGCAGAAAACCATCATTGACACCCTCCATAAGGAGGGAAAGCCCCAAAAGGTAATTGCAAAAGAAGTTGGATATTCCCAAAGTGCTGTATCAAAGCACATCAATAGAAGGTTATGTGGAAGGGAAAGGTGTGGTAGAAAAAGGTGCACAAGCAGCAGGGATGACCGCAGCCTGGAGAGGATTGTCAGGAAAGGGCCATTCAAAAGTGTTGGGGACTTTCACAAGGAGTGGACTGAGGCTGGAGTTAGTGCATCAAGAGCCACCACACACAGACGGATCCTGGACATGGGCTTCAAATGTCGTATTCCTCGTCAAGCCGCTCTTGAACAACAAACAACGTCAGAAGCGTCTTACCTGGGCTACAGAAGAAAAGAACTGGTCTGTTGCCCAGTGGTCCAAAGTCCTCTTTTCTGATGAGAGCAACTTTTGCATCTCATTTGGGAACCAAGGACCCAGAGTCTGGAGGACGAATGGAGAGGCACACAATGCACAATGCTTGAAGTCCAGTGTGAAGTTTCCACAGTCTGTGTTGATTTGGGGAGCCATGTCATCTGCTGGTGTTGGTCCACTGTGCTTCATTAAGTCCAGGGTCAACGTAGCCGTCTACCAGGAGATTTTGGAGCACTTCATGCTTCCTTCCGCAGGCGAGCTTTATGGGGATGCTGACTTCATTTTCCAGCAGGACTTGGCACCTGCCCACACTGCCAAAAGTACCAAAACCTGGTTCAATTACCATGGGATTACTGTGCTTGATTGGCCAGCAAACTCGCCTGACCTGAACCCCATAGAGAATCTATGGGCATTGCCAAGAGAAAGATGAGGGACATGAGACCGAACAATGCAGCGGAGCTGAAGGCCGCTATTGAAGCATCCTGGTCTTCCATAACACCTCAGCAGTGCCACAGGCTGATAGCATCCATGCCACGCCGCATTGCGGCAGTCATTGCCGCAAAAGGGGCCCAAACCAAGTACTGAGTACATATGCATGCTTATACTTTGCAGAGGTCCGATATTGTTCTATTTCCAATCCTTGTGTTAGTGATGTCATGTAATATTCTAATTTTCTGAGATTGTGAATTTGGGGTTTTCCTAAGCTGTACGCCATAATCATCACAATTATACCAAAGTAAGGCTTGACATATCTCGCTCTGCATGTAATGCGTCTATCTCATATATTGGTTTCACCTTTTGAGTTGCCATACTGACATAAATGAACATTTGCACGATATTCTAATTTTTCAAGTTTCACCTGTAAATACAATACTATGTGTTATAACTATACAGTACCCAGGGACCAAGCCAGCAGAAATGAATAAACTCCTGCACCTGCTAAGGCTAAGCAGTTCTCAGTGGTTAGGCACTCTGCACATGCTCAGAAAGGCTTGCGCACCCCTGGACTTGGCTTCAGAATCTTGCCTCCTAGGTTTTAGAAAGCAGATTTGGGGGCGGGGAGAGAATTGGAAGAGATACAGCTAGAAACTGAGCATGGAGAAGTTATGCTGCTCTGAATCTGTGCAAGGAAGGAAAGAGAAAAACGGTTTGGGGCTGAGAGGCTGGAGGGCAGGAAAGGGACCGAGGAGGAGCCGCACCAGCAAATGCTGAAGTCAGACTCCGGGGGAAGGAGTGGAGAAGAAGCAGGGAAGGCACGAGGACGGCGGGGAGGAGGAAGTCGGTAGCCGGAGAGATGGAGCCGAGCGGGAGGGCCACGAGAGACGGGAGGGGCAAGTCGGTATCTCGCGCTCAAACCGGGCTTCGGCGGCGCTGGCGCGAGCCCTCTGCAGCCTTCGGCGGCGGGTGCGGCTTAGTGCAAGGAGCTGGCGGGAGGATTGAGGGGTGAAGATGGGGAAGGAAAGCAGGAGGAGCTCCGTGGCTTGTGGGTGGGGCTCGGAAAGAGCTGAAGGTAGGGCTGCCCTAGGCGTGCGGGTCGGTGGGTGGGGTGTTCGGCTGGTTTGACGGGGACCCGGAAAGAGGGGAGCCCAGCAGCGGGGTCTTTGCCGGAGCCGTTGGGATCCCCGGCCAGGAGGATGCAAGAGAGAGGTGGGTTGCCATAGCAACAAGAGGCAGGCGGGCAGGGGACCGGCGGGGGGAGGACAGGCGCCGGGAGAGGAGCCGAGGGGGGAGCGGGCGGGGGGGCCTGCGTGGGGGGGCTCGGGGGCCGGCGTGGCCGGGGGACCCCGGCTGCGGGATCCTGCGCGGCGCCTCCTCGCTGCTGCAGTTCTGCGACGGTGAGTGGAAGCGCCCCTGCAGCGGCTGCTCTGCTGCTGCAGCAGCGCCAGTTCCGCAGTCAGTCACCCGGCCGCCCCCGCCCCCGCCCAGGGCTCCCCGGGGAGGGACGCTGGCCCGATTCCTTCCCGCCGGACCAGGAGAGCCCCCGCTCCGTGAGACGCGGTCATCGGGCATGGGCTTGGGCTTCGCACGCGCGGGCAGGCGGGCGGGCGGGTTCTCCCCAGCCTGGCCGAGGGGGCAACACCGCGGGCGCCAGGGCGGAGCCAGAGGGGAGCGGGGCAAACGAGCCGGGTAGGTGCGACCGCCCGTCCTGCTGCAGGCGCCGCCCAGGCAGGGGGGCAGAGCCATCCGGCCCGCCCGCTCGCCGAGCTCCGCGCCCGAAGGGGCAGCCCGGACCTCGCCCCGCCGCCGCTCCTTCGGAGCGCCCCTCCCGGGTTTCGGAAAGGCCCAGAAGGTGGGGCGAGGCGGCCGTCTGGGCCGGACGATGGCGCCCAACTTCGGGCGACCCACCGTAGCAGCCGCGACGGCCGGGCAGAGGCTTCCGAGGCGCGCCAGGGTGGACCGCGGGCCGGGAGGGGCAGGAAGGCGCGGGCGCCTACCTGGGTCCTCGGCTCGCGGGAGGGGTGTTCGCGGCACCTGGCCCCGGCCGGCCCCCCGCCTCTGTGACCATCTGCCTTTTCCGCATACTCAGAGGGCACCTGTTCTTCCAACACGTGCCAAGCGGGCTTTGGGTCCAAGTCAGCCTCCAGGCGGTAGGGAGGGTCACTTTGGGACTCACCCAGCCCTCTCCTCACAGCCCTGGAAGGTAGACCAGCCGGCAAGAGAGCAGGCGCAGGCCGGAGGCCTCACACATATCTGAGCCCAGCAGGGCTGCTCTGAGCCTCTCTCCCATGAGGTGCCCCCCCACCTCCACCAGAAGCATCAGGCTGGCCAGTGGCTGCCCCCCTCCACCCATCCTCAGCCCCGCCGCCGTCACTGGTACTCTGCCTGGCTGCAAGACCCAGTGCCTGTGATTGGACGCGGCAGCAAAGGGATGCTGCGAGGAGGCGGAGGGAGGGGCCAGCGTGCAATGGGCGGCAGTGCCAGGCAAACGAGCCAATGAGTGCAGGAATGGGCAGGCAGGACAGGCACCAGCCCTTGCCACTGCAGAAAAGATCAGGGAAGAGGACAGACAGTGCAGCAGAACCAGAGGAGTCCCAGCTCAAGGCTGCCAGTCCTGCAGCTGACTATGCCTGCTGGCAGGTGCCCCCCTCCAGTGGTGGAGGTGGCAATACACCTGCAGGCAGGCAGGTGGGCACAGGCCAGTCACAGGCATCTCTGAATGGGCTGTCCTTCTTGCTCTGGAAACGCTAGCAGGGAGGAGGAGGAGGCGGCACGTGCCAAGCTCCGGTCCTGGGTGATTCTGACTCCCAACTCACTGCTTACCAAGTGCGAGAAAAACATCTCCCTGCAGCTGTGCGAGCAGGGAAGTCCACTTCCCACCCTTCACCCGTGTTCACATAAAGGCACCCCTGGCTCACTTCCTCCTCACCTGGCCAATAAGGGAATGTTCAGCGGGGGGCTGCCTGACCATTAGCCCATAAAAGAATTATTACCCAGACTGGCCTCGCACGTCTCTGAGTGCGAAAATGTGGCAGGGTCACTTGTCCTTCAGTGTGCAGCCCAAAGTGGTCTTGGACAGGGTTGGGATTGGCTCAGGCCACCTCCCCATGGTCCCTGGCCACTCTGGATGGGGGCTGCTCTTTTCGGGGGTCAGAGTGCCTCTGTGCCAAAGGGATGGCCTAGATCAAAGAGGGAGGCTGAGTTCCACCCAGACTGACGATCAACCCCGCAACCCCGTTAGAGCGAATCCTCCAGGGATGCTGGTCTCAGCCTGGACCGCCTGGCTTGAATCTTCACCTGGCCGAGGAGGCCTCTGAGGGCCTCAGGCTCTTGCCAGGTTCCTGGAAGGAAAAACTGGGGAGGAAGACCCATTCCCCTCCCCTGGGGGCCTTGAGCTCCTGAGGGAAGGTGGGATAAACGCAAAAGCCACCGGAGGAGAGACTCCAGGGCCTCTCTTGGGTGCTGGCTCCGTGCTCCTTCCTGACCTTGTTTCCCCAGATGACAACCTGTCCGGCCTTAGCGGCATGGAGGTGGATGACCGCATCTCCTACCTGGAGCAGCGCCTCCAGCTGCAAGAGGACGAGATCCAAGTACTGAAGGCAGCGCTGGCTGACGTCCTTCGACGCCTGAGTGCCTGCGAGGAGAACGGGCTCAACCTCTCGAAGAAGAGACCCGACAAAGGTATCCGGGTGGCAGAAGGGCTGCGGGCCAGACCACCTGCAAGTCCCGGGGCCGCCAGCAGTCCGGCCACAATGGAGTCCCGTGCAGCGGGGGGGCAGGAAAGCAGGGAGGCAGGGGTCACACAGCCCAGTCACGATCTGACCTGCAGCCAATGTCCTGTCTCTCCTGCAGTTTACCAGCTGCTGCGGGGGCTGCCGTCCAGGCCCAGCCTGAGCAATGGGGTCGTCCCACACAGGAGAGGCTACGCCACCTCCCCCTCATCCCCCAAGAGGGAGCTCCTACCTGGAAAAAGGTGATGCGCTGGTCCACCAGGGGGCGCTGCCCCTTTCAGGAAATAGCAAGGGGGGCGCGGAATCAGGTCCACAAGTTTCAGAGTGATGGTTGCTGCTGTGTTTTAAATGCACCGTTAGTCTTTTGCAACACAGGAAGCTCCTGAATCAAAAATGCATGGCATAAATTGTGTGTGTGTGTGTGTGTGTAAATCACTAGACTCGGTGGGATTTCTAGTTTCAGGTAGAAATTTAAAGTCTGAGTGGGGGTAGAGCCCTCTTCCTAAGGGTTGAACTGATCAATGTTTTTAATGTTTTTCAGTTTTGAAAAACATTCTGAAGGGTATAAATTCCCCCCAAGAAGTTGAAATGCAGTGGAAATACAATCTACGTAGAATCGGGATTTACTGTATTCCTTTCTGATGAAAGTTAAGGCAATATAGTTGAGTTGTAAGTTGCCAAATGCAATATTGTTACCTTCAATATGCAAAAAAATGTTCTAACTCCTCAATAGTCTCTGTCACTGGAAACATTATTTCTTAAGGGAAAAAAATCAAGAAAGAGGAATTGGGGTTAGCGAATGCAATTTAGGTTTCCCATGCAGATGAGTGGGGTTAAGGAACACTCCTTTTTCCAATTTGAAGAGATCTAAGCATTCTGCGAGAGTGCACTTGGAAGTCACAAAAACCCAGAAACTTTTCTACAAGTCATGCTGGCGTCTCATCCAACCTGGCCGTATCTTAGAGACAGACTGATGCGTTTCCATCTCTGTCTTTCTCTCACAAGAGAGGGTTTCCAGCAGCAGGGACTCTGGGGATCAGCAGAGCCGTAAACAAACATTGCTGCTGAATCTTCCTGTTCAGAAGCAGTTCCTAAACGCTTGCATTTTCACTCAGTTGAAAGAAAATGTAGGATTTTTTTTTTCTTGAAAGACCTGTACTTGATGGAGAAAGAGATTTGCTTTCAGGTCTCCCACCTCTGTACTTTTGCTCACTAAAAACGAGGGGTGCAAACAATAGAGCAAACACTCAAGATGCTGGTTTGGAAAGTCCCTCGGAATGACACAGCTTGTGCGGAGCCAGCGCAAGGTCCTCTCCCTTGGCACCTTTTCCTGGCCATGGGGGGTCAGCCAGACAGTTGCCAGACAGCAGCTAGAATTCAGAGGCAGAGAGGCTCCATTTGAAGGACGTGCCTTGTTTAAAATACTTTTCTTAATACGTTTAAATGGCTTATTATGGTTACAAGCATGCCTTGTTATTTTGAAAGCAGCGCTTCCCAAATCTGGGTGAATTACCCAAAATTGGGTAAAAGTGGTTTTTCTTTGGGTAACGGCACATGAATCCTTGCCCAATCACAACAGGGACATTTAGACTTAAAGACCACAACGTATACTAAAATATATTCAAAAATCTCCCAGAGTGTTCCTATTAAGATGAAAATCAATGAAATTACCAATGGTAATTTGTTGAAATGACATAAGGAACATTCAATGATATTGTTTTTATAATGCAGGTAGTCCTCAAGTTACAACCATTCATTCAGTGACCGTTCGAAATTACAACGGTGCTGAAAAAAATGGACTTACAAGTGGTCCCCGAAGTTATGGCCACTGCAGCACCCCCATGGTCACGTGAACAAAATTTGGGTACTTGGCAACTAGCTTGCACTTATGAGCGGTTGCAACGTCCTGCGGTCACGTGATTACCATTTGAAACCTTCCCTGCTGTTTTCCCACAAGCAAAGTCAATGGAGAAGCTGGCAGGGAAGGTTGCAAGTCACTTGGGTAAGTCTCCCCCACCCACCCCGGCCTTTCTTCGCTCGCACGCACTGTGCCCTCCTTCCCTGCTTTGCTCGCTCGCACGCACCCACCCAGCAGGTTTTGGGTAATGAAGGAAAAAATTTGGGAAACACTGTTTTAGAGGAAGATTCTGTGCTTCCAGGAAGCACTAGACCGGTTTTTCTCAACCTTGGCCCCTTTAAGATGTATGGACTTCAACTCCCAGCATGGCTGGCTGGGGAATTCTGGGTGTGGAAGTCCACCCATCTTAAAGTGGCCAAGGTTGAGAAACACCAGAACAACATTTTTATTCGAGAAGAAAATGTGGCCATCCACGGTGGCTCTTGTTAGACTTGGGGCAAACCTGTGTCTTTTTGGGGGGCAGGGTAGCAATCATACATTTACCTCTTCACACAAGTGTGGGGCGAGGGACAGCAAACCATTCCCACAGGGTGGCTAGGTGAATCAGAGGGGACTCCTCTTGACTCTCCATGGAATAATCATGTGGCTTTTGACCCGCATTTCGCCCACCCGCCACTCTCTGCTTCCTGTGACGCCCCCTCCCTGCCTGCTGCTGCTGTGACGCTAACTCTCTAGGGGGCGACAGAGGGGCTGGGTAGCAGGGGGAATACCGTAACCCCTCCTCCATGGCGCAGGGCATACGTGAGACTGATCGCTGGGCTTCTTCCCCAAAGGGTACCGGGGTGACCCGAAGGCGCTCTTCCAGTTGCGGGGGAGGCAGGCAGGCCTTGCTCTGAGTTCAGGGAGCCGACAGCAAGGGCTTGCTTGCCTCGCCTGAGTCCACCGGACTGATCAGCTCCGCGGGCTTTAGTCGTGTCATTGCAGAGTCATGTCCTCGCTCCCACTTCCAGCCCCCCCCCTGCCCCAGGGAGAAAGCGGTGTATGCAGAGTCCTGTTCTGCACAGGCTTGGAGCGTATGGCTCCCTGGGTTGGGGGAGGAAAGGGAGCAACCCCTTGTGGCACGACACGGTGCGCGTGTAACAGAAACGGCCAGCCCTTTAGGAGACATCAGAGCTCTGCAAGGCCAACTCTTTCCTCTTCCACCCCCACCAAGGGAAGAAGGCCAGACCCACGACAGAAGGCCCCTGCGGCTGCGGCCCATCTCGGGGCCTGTCAGCGGCGCTTGGCTCTTTTGCCTTGGGCTGCTGCGAGGAGCTTTCCCAGGGCCTCTTCTCCAGCTCTAGCGCTCCAGTTCGAAAGGAGCTTTTTCCGGAGTGAGGCTTCCAGGCTTCTCAGCAAACTCCTCGCTTGCTTCCGCTTCCGCCCCTGCTTTTTCTGCATCGCCCATCTCCCCGGCTATCTCATCCTTCCTTCTGCCCTGCACCTTGTCTGGCTATCTCGCTCAGGCTCTCTCTCCTACAGCGGGCACAGTAGCTGCCCCTCTCCGGAGCGCCCCGCCTCGCTCAAGCGCGAGAGTTTCAAGGACCAGAGGAGCCGGACAACGTCCTCCAGCAGCTCCTGCAGTGGGAAACGCGAAGGGTATGTCTGCACATGCCGCTCTCCCAGAAGCTCCAGCCAAGCCCCGCGCTTCTTCCTGCCCCTCCACTGCCGAAGCAAGGTGGAGCCAATGCTAAAACGCACCGAACAGGATTCTGCGCTACAGAGCCAGCTGGCAGCTCTCGGCTCAGAGTCTCTTTACTCTGCTCGGGGGCTGCAGCAGGGCAGCCTTAGCGAGCCCCGCCCATCCCGCTTTGCAGGACAGCTGCGATCTTGCAAGGCAGGCCTTTCTTTTGTTCAAGCCAGCTCCGGTCAACAAAAGTCATCTTAATGCTTAACAACCGGCAACAACTCAGGCCAAGAAAGTGTGCAGACAATCGGGTAGGCACGTGTTCAAGCCCGGGGAGGGAGGCTAGCGACTCAGTCTCACATAAACAGGCAATTCCTCTCCAAAAGTTTACCATCTCCACGCAAGACCGCGCAGCCCCACCGAGCAGTAGCCAAATTCACACAAGTTGTGAGTCTCGCGTATGTTAGGTGCCCCCATAATTTCTCCAGGAGAACTTCATCCATTAGCGGATCAGGGCAGCCTGAGGCCAGCGGGGCTGCGCGTCGGCGTGCACAACCTTGGGAAATAATGCGGGTTGCTTGCTTCCGAGCATTGGTGCCCTTCCCGGGCACAAACACGCGCGCTCCCCGCTGCCTCCCTCCCGCAGCCCGAGGTTGGTCCTACGGGGCCGGAACGGAATTAAACTCGCGCACTGGGATCTTCAAATGCCTTCAGGTAGGGCTCCAATTCAGACCGGCTTCCGGCAGCGGGCCCGAGGCTCGGCCTCGGTTAACCCGGCCCGCCGGCGGCAGGTGCTCGGCCAAACGTTTGCTTTGGCTCGGCGTCAGGCCGAGGCGGGGCTGCAGCTTTGGACTCCCAGGCGCGGCCTTCCCGCTCCTCCGGGACTGGAGCTCCGGCGCCCCAGAGGGCGAAGCCCAGCCGAGGAGCGCAGCGCGCCCCGGGAGCCCGGAGGGCGGCGCCTCGGCCCCCGGGACGCCCCGAGCGCCGCTCCCGCGCTCGGCTCCAGTCAGCGGCGCCCCTCGGGCTTCCTGCCGCTGGCTCCCGGGCGGAGCCGCCCCGCGCGCCTCGCCCAGGCAGCGCCGCCTCTCCCTCCCGAGCGCCGGGCCAGAGCGGAGTAGCCACCATGCGTAAGGCGGCGAGGAGCAGCAGCCCCAGGTACGGCCCCGCGGCGGAGGCAGCGCTCGGCCGGAGAAGAGCGCCTCTGAGCGCGCGTCCTCCAGGACGGGCGGGAGGTTCCGAAGCAGCCGCCTCGGAAGCCCGGCTCCGCGCTCGCTCCCCGGCCCGAGGCTGGTCGGCCTTCCGGGTTGGCCGCAGGAGGGCGCGGGCCGGCGTGGCCGCGGAGAGCCCGCTGGCCGAGGGGGCGCGCTAGGATGGGGCGGGAGCTCCGGGGGCCCCGGGCTGGGGGCGGCTTCCTTGCGGGGCAGCTTCTGGCGGCCGTGAAGGCGCGGAGCCCTTGGGGTGGAGGGGGGGCTGGCCGATGCAAGGCCCGCGCTGCTTCCCTGAGAGGCTGCCTCGGGGCCGGGGTCAGCGAGAGCCTGCGCCTCGGCGGGAGGGCGAGGGGAGCCTCCGCGCGGGGCTTTCTGCAAAAGGGCGGAGGGGCAACTCCGCCCAGCCTCCCTGGGCTTTCCAGCTTGGTGGCCGGACGGTCCTGCCTGCGGGACTTTCTTCTCTGCTGCTTCAGCTCAAAATTTCGGGGGGAAAAAGAAGAGCTGCGGGCAGAGAAGCGGGCTGCGGCCTCCTGGGGGGACTCCGGCTGCTCCTTGTTGTTCTGCGTAACGCTTACAGCCTTTTACTGGGGCATCCAGCCGCCCTCCCCCTCCCAGTCTAAACCACCGCAACAGGTTGCACATTTTCGGTTTTGCAATTAGTCGTGCTATATTTTAGCCTGAAGCCTCCAAGACTGAGCAGCAGGTAAGCACTAATACCTTTCCTGCATGCAGGTCTAGCCACTTCCTGGGGCGAGGAGGGGGAGGCCTGTTTCCCAGCCCCAGCGGTCCCAAACTTGCCAGAGCTGCTCCCCGCCCATATGCTTTGGCAGCACTTCCATTGCGCATCATGCTGAGTTGTGATCCTTCTACAAGGAGCTGCAAGCTGGCTTCTCCTGCAATGCGCTGACCTGTTCTGATGAGTCACTCGGGTGGGGGCACGGCAGGGGAAGGGGTGGTGATATCCCAATATCAGGATGGGCCCAGGACTTGGGAATAAGAGGGGCAGGAAGGGAATGAAGGATTGGCAGGGAAACCAGGGCCCACAGAGGTGGTGGCTAGAGTTGAGGAACGTCTTTCAGGCAAGTGTCTGCGTATCTGTCAGTGGAGAGCAGGCCTTCCTTTTGGGGAGATTGGCAATCAGATGAGTGTGAGGAGGGGGGCTTCTTCCCCGCCACCTCCCCACCTTTCATATTCCATCCCAACCAAGTTTCTCTCTCTCCTCATAGCAAACCGAAAGAAGCCACCTTCAATGCTGGTGAGTGGATGCGGCCACGGTGAAGGGGGGGCATCCAGCTTATTTAATGCAAACGGGGGGCAGCCTAGAGAAAGAAAACCAACACTCTCAGAGTGTATCTGAGAGCCAAGGGTGCATTTTTACTGCAGCCAGAAGTTTTCCAAAGGGCAGGGCGCAGACCAGTCCAAGAAGAGAACCTGAAGATGGCGTTGGGCCTCCTCCTTTGCAGAGTGTCCCTCTGTGGCACCACACAAGGATGAGCTTCTTGCTTGCCCTGCGTGCGGGCCTCCCGTGGGGTGGGAGTGTACCAAAGCTGGGCGCTTAGAGATTGGCATCAGGCCCTTTGGGGGGCAGGCGAGGCCATAGGCAGCTATCCTACCTATGTGGCCTCTCTCCCCTTCTTCCCTGCAGAGGATGGTTACGTAAAAATGTTCCTGCGGGGGCGCCCCGTCCCCGTGTTTGTCCCTGATGCTGTGGTTGCCACCTACAGCCTGGATGCCAAGCTGGAGCTGCCGCACAAGAAGCTAAAACTGGACTGGGTGTATCCTGCTCAAAGCAGCGTCACTCGGGGAGGGGGGGGCACCGGGACCCGGACTCCTGGAGTCAAACTTCCTTGGCTCCAAGGCTGGTAGCCGGGGCTGCAAATCCATCTTGCGTTTTCCCTTGACCCGCGGGCATCTGCTGCAGATACGGGTATCGGGGCCGGGACTGCCGGGCCAACCTTTTCCTGCTACCCACGGGAGAGATCGTGTATTTTGTGGCTGCTGTGGCGGTTCTTTACAATGTGGAGGAGCAGCGGCAGCGCCACTACCTGGGCCACACTGACGATATCAAGTGGTAAGAAGGCCGCACAGGACAGTGGTTGCGTTGCCCTTCCCCTCTTCGCTCCATTAGCCGGGGAGGGGCGCAAGCGGGGCAAAAGAAAGATGCGCTGCCAGTTTAGCAGAGGGCACCGCCCGCAGTGGAAGGTGGCAGCTTGCCAGCATTGAGGAATCGCTTGGGAAAATGGTACGTGGCCAAGGAAACATGAAGGCGATTGTGAGGCACTTTACTCCGGGAAAAGCAGTGCAGAAGGAACGGGACAACCACGGTCCTAGTAAGGGATGAACAGGGAGCTCTGTGGGGTGCCCTGCAGACCTGTAATCTGGGCCCTGTCCTCTCCTGTCCCCTTAGCCTGGCTGTGCATCCGGACATGGTGACCATAGCAACCGGACAGGTGGCCGGGACGTCAAAAGACGGCAAGGTGAGGGACGAGGCCTAGGAGAGACGGAGCACCAGAGACAAAGGGCAGCTGTAAATGTGGGGAGGGAGATTGGCCAGAGAAAATCCCCCTCAGTTCAGAGCCGAAACAATGCTGCCTGAGGAGGCCGGCGGTCGGGTTGCATCGCTGCTCTAGCTGCTTCGGGTGCTTGGTGCAGAAGGTCACGTAGGAGCTGACCTAATAGACCAAAATGGCGCGGCCCCCCTTCCTCCCCGACGCCTTCAGGATGTTCACCACCTGGATACGAAGGTCCCACAGCCCAGAGCATCTTACTGTTTATTCCTGCCGTGGCTAGTAGCCGATTGCGGACCTCTTCTCCTCCGTGAATGTGGTCCGCTTGCCTTCCTTTTTCCCTCGTGGCTAACGCTGCATCCAGTGGCAACAAGTTGCCCAAGTTGATTTTGCGTTCTTTGCGGAAATCCCTTATCGTAAGGCTGCTTCCTGCATCCCCCGTAGGCGCTGCCTCCCCATGTGCGTATCTGGGATTCTGTGAGCCTGAACACGCTCCACGTCCTGGGACCGGGACCCTTTGACCGAGCTGTGACCTGCGTGGGATTCTCCAAGTCTGTGCGTGAGACCCTCTCCTACTCGCCTCCTGGAATCTCTTTCCCTCCCTGGCCCCAAAGGGACAATTTTGAGGGACCTTCTGGGATCCCCCAAGTTGTGGCCAGATTAAAATGTGGGCCGGTCTTGGTTTGGAGCATTTGAACCTTGCAAGGCACATGCAGGGTAAGAAGTAAGATAGGAATGCTCTGTGATCTTTGCCTCTGTTTGCTGGGCCGCAGTGGGTGTTGTACAGAAGAGATTCTTCTGCTGAGACTTTAGAAAAATTCTGGGTGTGCCGGTTGAAAGAGCAGACTGAGCCGTCCGTGTGCCGGAACTCACACCTCCCAGAGGTTCAGTCTGAAGTGAAATTTTGTAGCCGAGCATGATTTCATTTTCTTAGCTCTTCATGGTGCTGCTGTAGTTAGTCTCTGATAGGACACAGTTTTTAAAAAATGAAGAGAGGATGGCGCAAGCTTTTAAATCATCCCTGCCACCAAACGTTGCTTAACCATTGAACAAAACGGAATAGATCTGTGCTAGGACCGACTTGCCCAGGCTGAACGACTCTTTGGGGGCGAGCGTTTTCCTGCCAGACTCAGCCCTCCCTGTCCTCTGCCCAGAATGGGGGTGGCCTCCTGTGTGCCGTGGATGACTCGAACGACCACGTGCTCTCCGTCTGGGATTGGCAGAAGGAGCAGAAGTTGGCTGACGTGAAGGTAACCGCCTGGCCGTCCAGGTCCTTCCCACCAGAGCCGCCTCGCTTCTCCAAATCCCACCTGCGTGTTCCGCGTCTCACACGCTCGCCTTCCTTCCCAAGTGTTCCAACGAGTCTGTTCTGGCCGCCACTTTCCACCCCACGGAGCCAACCCTCCTCATCACTTGTGGAAAATCCCACATCCACTTCTGGACCCTGGCAGGAGGCGACCTCAGCAAAAGGCAGGGCATCTTTGAGGTGAGCAGGATCAGCAAAGGGAGGAGGGGGGAGTGGTGGCTTGGGGAACAGCTTGGGTGTTTCCCTGCCCCCAGCCTGCTTGCAGGTGGGCCGCATCCTCGTCCACGTGCGTCCACCGGCCTTGCGCAGGAGAGCTTACCGGTGTCCAGAAATACACCGGCCCTTTGCCTAAACTAGTTGCAGGTTGTACATTCTGGCGGAGCACAGAACTCTGCGCATCCCCCCGCCCTCTTTTTCAGGGGCTCGGGATCTCAGAAGAGCTTCCCTCTTGCCTTCTGTTTCTCAGAAGTAGGATAAGAAAGAGATTTAGATTTTACATGTTCTGTTTCGGATGTATTAGTTCAGCAGTATGTGATCGTTATGTGTGAAGACAGACTGTTTCCTGAGATTTTATGCGGCGAAGTTTTATACCTGCACAAAGCCCTGATGGTGATGTTCGGGTGAAGGGCAGTGCTCTAAATGTGCCTTGCACGGAGACCGTTTGGGACTCACCTCTTTGTCCCCCCCTTTCTTTGCAGAAACATGAGAAACCCAAGTATGTTCTGTGTGTGGCTTTTACAGAGAACGGGGACACGGTGACCGGCGACTCTGGAGGGAACCTCTACATCTGGGGGAAAGGTCTGTTGGGTGGCGGGCGAGGCAGAGTGTAATTGTGGGGCGGGACCCCAAATGGCTCTCTGGACACCCAGGGTCAGGTGTATTAGCTTTGCAGTAAGCCAGGGTTTGTCGATTAAATCTCTGCTGGCTTAGTTTATACAACCCACAATGTGCAAATCGAGCCACTAAATCATACAAGCCAATCTGTTTTTACTTCGGAGCAGCGCCTGCTGATTTCATGCTTTCCGCAGGCAAACGTGATGCAGACCGTAAACCAACATGCCCGCTCTGTCTGGAACAGGAGTCAGCATCCCAGGCCCGGTGGCTCGGGGTGGGCAGGATATGCCTGTATGCCTACTGCTTATCAATAATTGTCCCTCACTGACAGGGGGGAACCGGATTTGTCACGCTGTGCCAGGAGCCCACGAGGGTGGCATCTTCGGCTTGTGTGTGCTGCGGAATGGGACCATCCTGACGGGGGGCGGCAGGGATCGCAGGGTTGTGCTCTGGGGACGGGATTACCAGAAGCTGCAGGAGAATGAGGTAAGAACTGGGTTCAAACGACCTGCTTACTGAACTGAGATTAATTACAAGGATGCCCGAAACAGCAAGAGAAACTTGGCTATTAGTCTTAAAACAGAGGAAAGCGCTTGCTCTACACGTGAACATCTTTCCAACCCAAAATATGTTGTATCCCCGTTTAAACAACCCAGTTCCCATCACTATGTGCCTGTGAGTTGTTAACGTACTCTGGGTCGCTCTTCCCTGAGGGGGCTGTTTCTGTCTGCCTCTCCCTTTGCAGGTCCCCGAGGGCTTTGGGCCTGTGCGCACCATTGCTGAAGGAAAGGGCGATTCTCTCTTTGTGGGCACCACCCGTAACTCTGTGCTCCATGGGTCCTTATCTACCGGCTTCTCTCTGCTGGTGCAGGTAACGGGGTCTGCTAGGAGGGCCCGTGGGACCCGGGCTACCCTCACGTAGAGGCCAGACCCAGTAACAGGGTCCAGGGCCAGCTGACCGCCCCCCTCCTACCAGGGACACACAGAAGAACTTTGGGGTCTGGCCACCCATCCTACCCTGGACCAGTTCCTGACCTGCGGGCAAGATAAGCAGGTTCACCTGTGGAGCGTGGCCACCCACCAGCCTCTGTGGAGCAAGGGAATTGAGGTGAGCACCAGATCTTCTGCCAGAGCTCACAGGGTTCCTTCCCACTCAGCGGTAACGCAGAGCACCTCCAGGGCTCCAAGTATACTGTCTGAATGTTTTTCCCTCTTCCAGGATGCGGCTCGCTCAGCTGGCTTCCACCCCAATGGTTCTGTACTGGTGGTGGGCACTATCACGGGCAGGTAATGGGGGCAACGAGCACTGGAGCTGGGGGGGTAGAAGACAATCTGTGGAATCCCCTCACTGTAATGCTCTGGCACTCTGCTGCCCCTCTGAGGGGTCTGGGATGGCTAGAATGGCTGCCCAAAGAAGGAGCAAAATGGAAATGAACTGCAGAGGGGTCTTGGGAATCTTGTGGAAGGGCAAAGGATTCCCTTGGCCCAATTGCCTGGGGCCTCTGGGTGCAGAAAGACTCAAATGCAGCTGTTGAGCCAAACTTCATGCTCCTGGCACAGAGCAGACCTGCTACCCTGTTCTTGCCTGTCCTTCAAAGAAACCTCCTCACTCTTTTATCTCCTTGACACTGCGTGCCTTCTTTGCTTTCGATCATTGACTTGGGGAAGGTGCAGAGAAGCAGAGACTTCTGCAGTCCCCTGGGGTGTTCTGGCCTGCCATCACGTCTCTCCCTCCCTTTCTGCTTTCAACCAGGTGGCTAGTGCTGGACACGGAGACCCGAGATCTGGTGGCCATTCACACGGATGGAGGAGAGCCCATTTCTGTTGTCAGCTTTTCCCCAGGTTGGAAAAGTGGGGAGCTACGTACAGGCGGGGGTTAAAAGAATTCGCAAAATCCAGGCTGTGGCATCTTGGATTTTGGTGTTTCAAGCTGGTTTGGGTTTGCAAGAGGGAAGCAGCACAGTGCCCTCCTAATAGCTCATGTCCATGTCCTTCTGTGAAGAGGACCCAAAGGACACAAAAACCGTCAACGGCGATTTCTCGGGGTCCGAGCAATAGATGCTGCCCAGGAGATTTCCCCCCACCCCCCAACATTGTCTCTGCCCTGTTGCCTCACACGAGCCCTTTCACTTGACTCTCCTTTTATGCTTTGCAGATGGGAAGTATCTGGCTTTGGGGTCCCATGATAACTTTGTCTACATCTACCTGGTTTCCGAGGGTGGCAGGAAATACGGACGGGTTGGCAAATGCTCCGTGAGTGGAGGGTCCCTGGGGAGAGCGGGCATTTCTGAGTGGGATCTTCAGGGAGGGCTCCAGGGCGGCCTAGCATTCATCCGAGCAGCGAGCCGGGCTCAGCTGGACAGTCCACGGCTGCCAGGCGTCACCCGCTGGGTCTCCGAGTTCTCATGGAGCTGTGAAATTCCTTGGGGGAGGGGCCTGCAAGTCCCCGATTCTTCTGGAAGTCCAAAAGAAGGAGGAAAACAAGCATGCATGTGTGAGAGTATTCTCTCGGTAGGCATTTTTAAAGAATGTCCTCCATGCTCCAGGGTCACTCCAGTTTCATCACCCATCTTGACTGGGCCTTTGACAGCAGCTGTTTGGTCACCAATTCGGGGGATTATGAGATTCTATACTGTGAGTAGAAGACCCTGAAGAGGGCTTTTCATTGCTGCCGTGTCCCTGTTTGGGGAGGGGATCCCCCCCCTTTAGCTTTTAAGTCAGTTTCTTTAGTGCATTAGAGCTGGAGGATGGCGTTTGTTCCTTTCCTGCTCAGGGTTGGGTTCCTGTGCGCTGCAGGGGTGCACGGCCCCCCTTCTCCTCCCCGATGGAGGCAATTATGTTAAGGCAGAGCCAGATTGTCCTCTGCGTTTGTTGGCTCCAGAGAATGGAGGAGCTCTCCTTATGGGCCGGGGCAGTCTCCGGCAGCCTGCAGTGTGCACAGAGCCCTTCCGTTAGCGGCCTCTTCCCGCTTCGTCTGAGCAGGTTGCAGAGCCAACTGGCACCGGCCTCTGTGCGCGGAAGGGCCGGGTCTGGGCACAGCCCTCTCAAGGTGATCCCCGTGGCTGCTCCTCCCTGGTTGCTGTCTCTGAACCGCTGCCGGCAGAGAGTCACTCAGAAAATCCCAGGCTGAAAGCACCGAGCTTTCTTCCTCTCGGGGTGCAGCTGGTGTAGGTGCAGGTCTCTAACCTGCCTTCCTGCCTGTCCTTCCCCGACCCAGGGGACCCCTCCACGTGCCGGCAGATCACCAGCGCTGAGGCTGTGCGCAACCTGGACTGGGCTACCGCCACCTGCGTGCTGGGTTTTGGGGTTTTTGGTGAGTGCCCTTGGCTGAACGGGCTTGGGGGCCAGGAGGATGCCTGAGCCGGGCCAGGAGGGGGCAGCACAGCCCTGGGTATGCCTCGGAAGGCCTGGAGCGTACCGCGCTGCCCACCGGCACCTTTCCCAGGGCGCTTTCTTAAGAGCAGCGTTGAACTTCAGAAACCCCCCTGCATGGGGATTTGGCTCAAACGCAGCCGACGCGTCCCGTGATTGGGATCCCAGCTTCACCCAGAGGCACCGACTGAAAGCCCCACCTCTGCCCCATCTTTTTCCTCCACGGTGGTTGCGTGCCATTGGAGACCCTGGCAGTGCAGTTTGGTTTCCCAGAGCGGGGGGTGGGTGACGAGGGGGCTGGGTGGCACAGAAGCTTCAGCCTCTCGCTGGCCCTTCTGGACCGTTTTTCCTGCCCTTGCAGGGATCTGGCCAGAGGGCGCGGATGGCACCGATATCAACGCCGTGTGTCGCTCCCATGAGGGGAAGCTCCTGGCATCTGCCGATGACTTTGGCAAAGTGCACTTGTTCTCCTACCCCTGTTGCCAGCCACGGGTAAGCAGCTCTTCGGGGGCCTCTCTCCGCCCTTTGCCTGACCCCTCTTCCCCCTCGCTCTGGGGGTGGTCACGTTCACCCGGCTGCCTGGGGCTCGCGGGTGTGGAGGGAGAGGGGGCCACCCAGAAGCCTAAAAATTGCCCATCCCGAAAGCCTAAAGCCACGAAGTGGCTTCTGGGCAGGGAGCTACCCAGGCTCTCCCGGTGCCCGCGGTGATGTCCCACTCTGGAGGAGGGGGGCCTGTATCATCGGATTTTGACAGAGGATGCGAAAGCCGCCTCTGCAAGCCATGGAGGAAGAAAGAGAAACCCAGCCGGAGCAAAGCATGCCTCTCTGTGCTTCAGGACTTCGGCTCCGAGGGTGGCGCGAAGCCAACCAACTGCTGCCTTTTCCACAGGCGATGCCCAAGCAAGCTCTAGCAAGCCCGACCAGCCTCCGGGCCTCCTCCTTTCTTTCTGATGCCCCTTCTCTTTCTGCAGGCCCCCAGCCACACTTACAGCGGCCACAGCAGCCACGTCACCAACATCGCCTTCCTCCACGATGACAGCCTGCTGCTTTCCACCGGTGGGGTTGACACCAGTGTCCTCCAGTGGCGCCTCGTGTAGGGATGGAGGCATGGGACAGCAAATGGGACTGCCTGGGGGGCTGGGGGGCAGATAGTGCAAAGGCAGGCGAGGGGCGGGGGGGCTTGCATCCTGTTGAACACTTTGGGGGGTTTAATACTCAGGGGAAGGGGAGGAGGGAACTAACGGCTGAGGCGCGGGAGGTGGAAAGAGGCCCTGAAAGAGAATGTGGGCAGCTATATTTACAAAAATCCCTATATGAATAACGATAATATATATCCAGATCTATCTCTATATATCTATATTTAAAGGCAGAAGGTTGCACAGGCTGAGGATGTGATGGAGTTCAGGAAGAGCTGAGGGGAGGACAGCTCCCCCGGCCACGGCAGAGGCCTGGTTCTCTCCCGGGCGCTGGGTTCGAGCGGCCCTGGCAGAACAGCAGAAGCCCTCTGCGCTCCTTCCAGCTCCTCAGACGCTCCGGGGCATGTTTGCACTATGAATGTAACCCGGTTGGATCCCTGCTTCTCTGTTGTCGTTCTGTTTGTCTTCCCCGCACTCCTTGCTTTTTCTCCGCCCCGGAACCCGGAGAGGCAGCTGCTCTGCGGCGCCCAGAAGGGAGGCCAAAGGTGGCTTTACTGAAGCCTGACCTGCGCCGGGACTGCCCTTCCTCGCCCTCCCTGGAGGCAGGGGGGCAGGATCCTGCAGCCGAACAGCCCGAGCAGCCTCCTTCACCTTCAGTGAGCGGCAGGAGGTGGCCCTTCCCCGGGGGCCCCTTCACCTGCCGGTACCTGGCGCGTGTCCTTCCCCTGCTCCGCCTCCCGGCCGGGCTGCCTAATCAAAATCCGGCTTCCTGGAGGCAGGGCAAAAGCTGCCTTGCAGGCAAGAGAGAGGAGGGTCTCTGCCCCTCCTGCCCCCGGCCGCCTCCCACAGCTTTGATGCTAAATGGGATGGCAGCGCTGGGAGACGTTTCCTGGGCTGCTGAGCAACCTAGTGGGAGGAGGGTGGCTCCCCCCCAGCGTTGACCAGCACAGGCAGGAGCAGAGACAGCGAGGCCTGGCGTGGACTTCTTTGCATTCTG
This sequence comes from Liasis olivaceus, assembly GCA_030867105.1. NCBI lineage: Eukaryota > Metazoa > Chordata > Lepidosauria > Squamata > Pythonidae > Liasis > Liasis olivaceus. Next base: position 24,827,742 of record CM061360.1, read on the forward strand.
AGGCTGCTTAGTTTGCCCTGGTCATGATGGCAGCCTTGCGGGCACACGCACACCACCCCGCCCCTGGTGCTCTGGTAGCTGCCCTGTTTGCACTTGGCAGGGTCCAGCTTCTGCATGAAAAGAGGTGCTTGGTCAGGCAGGAGCCCCTCCTGGCATTCCCCCTCACCTTTCCCTTCTCCAACCTGCCTCCCATCTTAGAGCGTAGACTGATGCCCCCCCGGCCAGACGACTCGAGCGTCTCGGGTCCAACGGAGCACCACCCTTCCACGAGGGCCAGTGGAGAAAGCAGGGTGTGCTCACTAGCTGCCATTGCTCGTGTTTACATCTCTCCCCGTCGCCTCCATGAATGCCCCCCAGCTGTAAAGCCACCTAAGCGAGTAGCCACCATTCCTCTCTCCCTCGTTAGGTGCCTGCTTTAGGAGGGTCTGCTTCTCTCACTTCACCGCCTCGGAGGGCAGAGACGCAACAGGGAGGAAGGCAAGGCTGGGAGGGAGGCAAAGTGGGGAGAGGCCAGGACTTGGGTCCTCTGTCCAAACCAGCCTCTCTCCATGCAGAAGGTGGACCGAAGCCCCTTCCTCTTGGGCGGCGGCGATGCGAAGCTGGGCGGCTCCGCTTCATGGCTGATGCTGGGAAAAAAGGATACTGTCTGTGCAGGGGAAGGAGGAACCGAGTGCTCGCCGGGTGGGGGAGAAGCTGAGGACGCCTCCTTCCTGCCTTGTCGCGTCAGCAGTCGCCATTTCAGCCCAGGGTGACGGGGTCTGCGCCGGACGTCCTGGTGATTCGGGCCCTTTGGCTGGGGGGCTTGCAGGCCACTGGCGACTTCAGACGCATCAGCTGGCGGCCGAGGGGGGCTCAGAGTGGCCGTAGCATGACCGTCTTCTGTGTTTTCCAAAGAAAAGGTGCTGGGGGCCTAGGAAGCTGTTTAATAAGAATACAGTCCAATAAAAGCGGTAGAAGAGCACGTGCTGCCTCTTGTGAATAAATGTCATTGTCACGGGCAACTTTTGAACCTTAAGCAAACTTCACAGGGAGCATTTAAACAAGCGGCTTTGGAGAAGGTCGAGCAGGCACGCAAGGCTCAGCTCGGCAGCTCCCTGACTGAGGGTTGCAGTCAAACGTATGCTGAGGCTCGCGTGTAAGTTGGGTCCAGGAGAAGTGTGACCGCAGGGGCCCCCGCTGGAAGTGGGTGCCGATAAACCAGACCCTGGGCATGAAGAAATGTGGGAGCGGCTGGCCAAGGCAGAGCTTAGGGCACCATTGTGCCCAGGGCCTCGTCTCCCAGCAACCCAGCGTGGTTGAACTGGTGCATCTCCCTCCGCAGAAGAGCTTGCGATCCCCCTGGCCCTGCCCAGGGGACACAGCTTTCCACACACTTCAGGTCCTGAAGAGGAACATGTACATAAGGGCAACCTGTGCCAACCATTTGCCCTGGCCTTCATTGCTGCGTTGGCTGGATTAATGCTTCTGCTTTGCTGCAGTTCAAGAGATGACATTTCAGGGGTCCAAGGTAGATAGAAAGCAAAGGGCACCTGGAAGGTTTTAAAATTACACGATGTCCCAGATGCAAGTGCCTGATGGGGGGAGCTTCGGCATAGGCCTGCAAGGATGAGACCAGCCAGAGACAGGAGTTTGGAGGAGGGAGGCTGCAGCTGGCTTGTAGGGACAGTTGCAAAGGTGAATTGCTATCGGTAGCTCCTTCCAAGGTACCTGAGTCTGTCTTCCCCAGCTTGGTGCCTTCAAGGGGTCGTTGAATGAAGAACGTCTCATTGCAGTTGATGTCCACTGGCGATTTCGTGGGTACGTTCATGCTGCTTTTGACGCAGCAGCATGAAAACGGTTTGCCCTTGCTTCCTGGGGTGTTTCTTGGACAAGGTTCATCATTCCCCACTGGGGTGCACTGGCAGAGAATTACAGGAATTGTAGTCCAAAACATCTTGAGGGCAGATAGTTGGGGAAGGCTAACTTGAACCAGCCCCATCAAAAGTTGGCTGGATGTGTTTGTTCCCATATTTGACACCCAACATGTCCCTCCTTTTCTGTGGGTGCTTCTAACTTGTTTCAAATTCAAGCAAACGTAAGTTACCCAAGATTACAAGTTGCCTTCGAAAACCAGAATGAAGTAAAGGAGCGCTGAGAGGACAAAGGGACTTGCTGAAAAAGAGTCGCTCTGAACATTATGGGAAAGTTTTGTGCATGGGAAGTGGCATTTCCTGGCAAGCGCTGTGCTCTCAGGATGCTCCAAGGACCCTTTCTAAACTTCCTTTTCCACAGGATTGTGTGACCGCAACGCCTTGGCCACTTGAAGGGAATCTAGTACAGAAGGTGGAGATTGGGGTCACCTCGTATCCAAAGTCAGTGTTTGTCAACCTTGCCCGCTTTAAGATGCGTGGACTTCCATTCCCAGCATGGCTGGCTGGGGAATTCTGGGCGTGGAAGTCCACGCACTTTGAAATTGCCATGGTTGAGAAATGCGGTGCTAAGTGGATGCTTCCTGGACCAGGCCGACATGTAACATTAAAACCCTCTGCCCCGCAGCGGCCGCTTGAGTACTTTTTGGTTGCCATCTGCGCCAGTGCCAGGACGGTTCTGCTCACTCGGGCGTCCTTTCTGCTAGTTTCCTATTAAAAGGAGAAGCGCTCCCAGGAGATGCAAAGGTCGCCGCCTAAATCCGCTGCAGGGAGCTGAATCTCACCCAAGTGCTGGATCCAGCTACTCCTTACTAACCTGCAAGCCGTAGCAGGCAGGGCGGACTTGCTGGAAGGCCCTCAGGCCATTTGGGCATGGAGGGGGGAGGTGTCCCAGCCATAGCCTAGGTTAATAGCCATGCTCTTATTGGCACCGCGGAAGTGCCCACTGGGTTTCCAAGCAACTGGAGGGGAAAAAAAGTTTGGAAGAGTTTGTGTCGGAAAGGGATGGCTTGAGTGGCAGGCGGCCCCCTCCCGCCCATCTCTTCCTGGGTTGCTGCTGGAGCTGTGTTTTCTCAAGCAAACTGCCCTGGAACCGGTCGGCCAATTTAACTGCCATTCAAAATAAGTAAAGTAGAGCAAATTCGCCTTCAGCTCGCCGCCTGGTAACATAATTGCAGGGGATGGACGAGGTGGGAAAAAGCAGGCTGTTTTGAAGCGGGTAAATCAGCATTTTGTTTCAAAAGTGGATGACCAAGGCTGGCTGTGAAAGAGATGGTATTTGGTTCATTGTAAAGCTGCACTTAAACATAACTCCAGGCTTCGCTTCCGTTGCAGTGCTCTAGCCCAGTGTTTCTTGGCCTCGGCAACATTAAGATGGGTGCGCTTCAACTCCCAGAATTCCCCAGCCAGCCTTGCTGATGGGCTCATAAGGCAGGCAGAGAAGGAGATCTCAGATGGGCTGTGGGGCAATGGTGGATCAGAGGTGCCAATTCACCCATCACACTGGTCAGTAATCAATCTCTCTCTGCCTAGCCCTAGCCCTGGGGCTAACGCAGGGAGAAAGTGTGGAATCAGAGATGTCAATAAGAAAAATTAAAATGAAACAACTGCTAGGAACAGCAGATGTTTTAAAGGGTGGGATTAAAGTTCCAAATAGCCTCATGCGGCAGAGCACGGGTTACCATCAGCAAAAAAAAATGCCAGCCATTAAGCGTCTGGAGAGAAAGCAAGCCTTCGACTGCCATTTTCATGCAACCAAGGAGAACAGCGCAGCTGTCACACCAGGCTCCCTGGCCTCCTTCACTCAGGCCCTGAGCCCAGCTATTCCCACGACCTCCCGGAGCACTTCCCTAAGCCGACCGCATCTGAATTACAGACACATGCAGAGAGGCTTCTTCTGGGACCCTCCAGCGCATCCCAGGTGTCTCCTTCCACTGGAGACCTGAACTCAAGGCTCAAGGAGCAGCTTCATGGAGGTTGTGTCTGTAAAGGTGGACTTTCGGTGGCTAGCCTGCTGCAATAAGGAGTTGGGTGGGCTGCCTTCTCTCAGCAAATCCTGTTCCCTTAATCCTTGGCTTGCCATGGATGCTTCTCAGTAGGACAGTGTTCCTCAACCTCGGTAACTTTAAGATGTACGGACTTCAACTTCCAGAATTCCCCAGCCAGCTGCTGGCTGGGGAATTCTGGGAGCTGAAGTCCACACATCTTAAAGTTGCCTAGGTTGAGAAGCACTGCAGTAAGACAAAACCGTATTTGTCTGTTTGGGATTCCTCCCTCCTGGCATTTCAAATTCCTAGCCTTAGTGCTCTCATATAACCCTGTCCAGAATTACTGCACAAGGGAAAGTCCACGCCTTTTGTTCCCTCTTTGCCTCATCCCGAAAGGTAACACGGCTTCCTCACAGCTTCTCCTTTCACTGTCACCATCCTGGGCTTTTCCAGGAAAAAGCAAGCAGGTGAGCTCACGCCTTGTTATGAACTCCTCCTTGTCATGAACATCACATCACTCCTTGTAATGAACGTAGAAGTTCATTAGCCCCTGAGGCAGTGGCCGCTGGCACTTTACCTGGGCTCTTGTAAGAGTTATAGACGACTTTACTGGGGCCGAAGCTCAGGGAAAGAGTGCCTGCTCTGCAAACAGTGCAAACTGTTTCCCCAACCTCTCTGGTGAATATCTGAAGGAACACAGGAAAAAATTACACTCCCTCTCACCGAGATCTTGGGGAACTGCTTCCAGCCAGAACTGTGCATGCCCCTCGTCCAGGTCTGTCTTTCCCAAGCTTCCAGCCACTGGGACCACAGCTCCCGTCACCCCCACCCAGCACTGCCCAGCAGCCTGGCGGCTGGACGGGATGGGGCTGAAGCCCCAAACCTGGGGAGGGTTGGCTAGGAGAGGAACGAGCTGTGGGGCTCAGGAGCGACCAGATTCTGCATCTCGCCAGGGGCTCCGCCGTAGCTAGAAAGGGAACCTCCGCAGACACTTTGGGAAATAATGATCTACATTTCCTGCAGTGGGACTCGCAAGCTGGCACCTTTGGGGAACAATTCAGAACGAAACGGGTCTCATCCAGCAAAGCAGTAAAGAAGCCGCTCCGGCTGCAGCTTTTCTACTCAGTAATGGATTTGGAGCACTCCGTGACTGACCCTCCCCCAGAAGGGAGAGGGCTCTTGAAGCGTCCCGGGCATAAAGTCTCCGGGGCTGCACTGGTGCTCCGCGCATCGAGTAACAGGACACGCTCCAGTCCACACGGAGCCAGAGGGGCTCACCCAGGCCCCCCCACCCCTGGCCTTTGAGTAGCCTGAGCGGCCTGAAGAGGCTGCTATTCCAACTGGTGAGGCCAGGGGACACAGGGACAGGGCCTTTGGGGTGGTGGTCCCCTGCCCATGGGACGTCATCCCCAAGGAGGCAGGTTCTCCCCCCACCCGCTTTGAAGCAGGCTTCCAAGACCTTTGGCTTCACTTCAGTGCACGGGAGATGCTTCCCACCGGTTAGAACCTGGCGGCTCGGAAGGGAGGGGCCGGCCAGCTTGGCCTTCCTACCTGCGGCCCCTGGTGCTGGCCAAGGAGCCTCCTGGACGGAGGGCCCCACCGTCTCCTCCTTCGCCCCGAGTCTCCAGTTTTCTTTGCTGCAGCAGCAGGTTTTACGCAGAGTGCCAAATTTGATCTTAAGCTGTTCTGGGATCCCTGCAAGCCATCCTGTCTTCTGCTCTTTTATTTTCGCTACCCTCTGACTTATTAATGAGCAGCTGCTGAACGCAGCATCCGGACGCTGAGCTGGCTCGGGCCCTGCAGCTGGGCTGATATCACGTCATGCCTTCCTGAAGACGCTGCAGAAGGGGAGTGAAGAGCAGCCCCGATCCCGGTGTAGCCGGGGCTTCGTGTTTGCTGCCGGGACGCTCCTTGGCCTGAGCAGAGCCACACGGGCAAGAGTGTTCGGGTTGGAGAGCTTGTCCCTGGCCCCAGCTAGGGTGAGTGGGAGGGTCTTGAAAATGCGCCCTGAATACGCTCAGAGTTCGTCACTCCTCCTCCAAACGTGGGCCTCCACTGTCCTACCGGCCATTGCATTCATGGCCCATCGTTGCTCCGTCCAGTGCTGAATGTCTTGAGAAGGATCCTCTGGGATCTACAGGCAGACCTGCTGAGCTTCAGCAAAGTTGCGGCCGGGCACGCTTAAGATGGTCATTGCACAACCTGATGCCCTCTGGCCTTCTTGTGCCACAACTTGCAGAATTCTGGGAACGGTATTTGCCACGCAGCTGGAGGGCATCAGGTTTGGAAAGACAACGAGCCCCCAGGCCTGACTGAGAGGGTTCATTGCAAATGTTCCAGAGGTAAGCACTGATGCAGAAAACCACTCTGGGGCAGAGACACTCACATTCAATCCTAGCTGATAAGAACTGCTTTCCTGGCCAGGGCAAGAATAGGACTAGAATCTGGTTTCACTTCTGGGAAGCTCCCCTCGTTCAGCTCCTCTCGCAAAGGGCAGGTCGAGGGACAACTTGCGCTCTCCTGTGATTCCAAATCAGAAAGCTCTCCAAGCGGTTACAATTCCTGTGGGCCAAATCACCCAAGGGTGCGCTTTGCCTGGGCGTGTTTGTTTCCATTTCCTCTGTGGGGAAAGCGTGGAAGCTGCAGCTAACTGCTCTGAAGGAGGAGGTCAGAAAAGCTGGCTACTTCCAGCTGACGGCAAGTGGATAAAAGCCCACGCGATCATGGTGACGTATGACGGCTGCGAAGACCAGGTCCGAGGACTCCCTTGGCCGTGGAGACCACCGGTGTCTCGAGATGGCTAAATTGGCTTCTTTGATCAGGAAAAAAAATAGTATTTACATTTATTGCGCACTGGAAGCCCCTCATGGACTTTCTGCGTAAAACAAAAAAATTAACTTTTGATGATTAGACAGGACAGATTATAGAAAGAAGAAAGTTAAGTTGTAACCATAGAGTAAGAGGTAAATTTATGATTGTACCTATAACTGCTGTAAAGAAGATCGGAAGCTACTTTTTGTATCTTTTTCTTTCTTTTCTATTTTTCTTTCTTTTTTTCGTTGCTTGCACTTTTAGCGTTCTCTTTGATTTCTTTCTTTCTTTCTTTCTTTCTTTTCTTTTCTTTTTCTTACTTTATATTAGTTTGTATTAGTTTTTATCTTCCTTCTTAAAAATCTTTAATAAAAATTATATTTATGTATGTATGTATGCATAAATAAATAAATAAACACATAAAATGAAGCCACCAGTGTCTTTGAGGCAGCCCAGCCTCCCTCACAGGATGGTTGTTGTGGAGAAGAGAGTGCTATGTCTGCCACCTTCAGCTCCTGAAGGAAGGGGACGTACAAATCCAATAGGTAACTGAACCATAGTCTCCTTTGATTAAGGTTTGACTCCAGACACATCCACGCACACCGAACGGGTTTGGCCCTGGATGGTTTCCACTTCCCACTCTATGCCTGCAGCCTCCTGTGGTCACCCCCCAATGCCACCCAGAGCCGCCCTGCTTACCTGCTGAGCCCGAGAAGGTCAGCTGCCACTGCCCGAAGCACAAAACCGGGGCGAGAGCTTAAATTCCAGAGGGGGCTCAGACACCCCCGGGGGCTATCCTTATTCCAGTTTCGCTGTAAAAGCAAAAAGAGACTCCGGGGCAGCGCTGAGCAACATCAGAAGGCAGGAAGTCTCCATGGCTGTGTTCACCAACCCACTGAACTACAGATGACCAATCTCCTGCTGACCTTGTGTCTTGTAGAAATCCAGCCACGTGGCTGGTTGGATCCACTTGGAAGCTGTGGTTGAACAAACCATGGGTAAGCACATGGTGCAAAGACAACCACTCTCAGACATGGACTAAGGAAACCTGGGTTGAAACCTTTCTCAGTATGACCTACTTCACAGGTTTTTAATGAGGATAAAATGGGGGTGGGCAGGAGGTCTTTAAGCGGATGTGTCCCTAGAATGCAAATGAAGTGGGGGTTATAAATGTAGATGCAGTCTGTGTGTGTGTGTGTGTGTGTGCGCGCGCACACACACCCACACAATGCAGGAGAAAGGTGTGGGGTTGTTCTCTCTTGTTTATCTCTGTTTGCATTTTTATTCCACTGCTCTTCAAGGGCTTAGGCTGAATCACAGGAACATCTTTAAATAGGCCCAGGTAAGTCTTGCAGGCCACTCTACCATTAAAATATTACAGCTCAGAAGCTGCGGCACCCAAACAGGATTATCTCCTGACTCTCTGGCCGCTCCTTCATCACCGAGTCCAGGCACCAAAGGAAGCCAGAAGGTTCCTGCCTTTCCCGGCCCTGCTGCTCTGCCTGCCTTCCCTTCTCTGGCTGGGAGCCTCGGCCTTTTTTCGCACAGGCAACTCGGGGGCTCGTGTGAATCTCTCAGTCCTTTGCACAGCAGACCCCTCGCGTTGCCAGGGGCTGAGGGGGGAGCGTCAGTTGAAAGGGGACGTCCATCTGGAGGAAGGAGAGCTAAAGAAAGGGTGAGGATTGGGGCAGGACGCCAGGAAGGAATGCAGCCTTATTTTGGGAAGCGGACGAGGGCAAGGACAAGGCAGGAACTTGCTCATAAAGGAAGGAGGCTCTTCCTGCCTTCTGCTGGGATGGGGGGCCTTCGCTGTCCAACAGCGTGTCTGCCCGGCAGCAGGAACACCCTTCCTGCACAAGGCCGAGGCTGACCCTCCTTGCCTTTCCAAATGCGCCCCTTGGTGGCCGAAGCACTCTGGTGGCTCCTCCGTGTGGGGAGGAAGAAAAGGAGCCAGGCAGGTTCCCCAGACAGGTGCAGCCTCACCAGTGCTCTCTCGGCATCTCTGCCCCTTAGCCAGGAGCCTCCCAGAGCAGGTGGTCCAGCAGCTGCTGGCGCTTTAAAAGGGGCTGCGGGTGTGGACGGGCCTCCCTGAGAAGCAGCCGCTTTGAGACACTGGGAGGACCGAGGAGGGCCAGGCGTTGCTGCCACAAGATGGGGCCACAGCCCCTCAGCCTTAAAGGCCACAAAGGGGATTGGGAGCACAGGGGCCACGGGGGAGGAGCGCTCTCTCCCGGCATCAGCCCCAGCACCTAAGTCAGTGCTTCTCAGCCTCGGCAGCTTGCAGATGTGTGGACTCCAACTCCTCAGTCCAGACATGCTGGCTGGGGGATTCTGGGAGCTGGAGTCCACAACTGAAAGCCACCGAGGCTGAGAAGCGCTGGCCTAAGGGAAGTATCTGCGGTCAGAGGCTGTTCTCATCTGAATCCCTTGCACTAAAGGGTCAAATAATGATGGGGGTGGGCACTCGGGCTCTCCCTGACCCGCAAGCAGCTGCCACCCACCAGAGTGGCCTTTCTCTCTGGCACGCAGACAGAAACTCAGCGGGTCGAACCCTTCGCTGGGAAAGAAAGGCTCCTGAGCAGCAGCAGTAGCAGCCGCCGCCGCCGCCGCCGCCGCCGCAGCTCTTGTCCGAGGGCGGGGAGGGACCCCCAGCGCCCTTGCAGCCGGCCGAGGCGCTCCGGGGGCGCGTGAAAGACGGCTCCCCGGAGGCCAGTCTTGCCCTTGCCTCCCCGCCGCAGCAGGTCGCTGGCGGGGCTCCTGCGGGGCTTCCCGGTGCCGATGAATCCGGGAAGGGGCCAGGCGAGGCAGGGCGCAGAGCCTCGCCCGGTTGACGAGGTCGTCCGGATGCGAGGGGCGCGTGTGCGTGGAGGAGCCCTGAGGAGGCGATCCCAGGGTTCAGCTCCTCTCCCCCTCCGCCGGCAAGAAAGGCTTCTTCCAGCTCGGCCTCCCCGCCCCCGCCAGCCACAGGTTAACCTTTTCCCTCTGGATCAACCCCCTCCCAGAGCACCCTCGGCCCCTTTGGGGTACGATCCAGGAGCTCGGCCAGCGGTTCCAGCAGGCGGCTGGTCCTCAGGCAGGGCTGCCTTCCTCGCTCCGGTCGGCCCCCGAAGGGTTAACCGGCAGGAGAGGAGTCGGGACCGGCGGGCGCCCCAGGGGAGCCCGGCAGCGAGCGGGTTAAGCAGCTCCCCGCCCCAGAGGCTGGCTCCAGGGAAGGCACCGCGCCGAGAAAGTCCTCGGGCAGCCGCGCCGCCGCTCACTCCAGGCTGAGCCCGGCGGCGAGCGAGGACCCCACCTGCCCTGCCCTGCCCTGCCCTGCCCTGCCCTGCCGGAGAGGCGATCCCGATGGAAGCCGGGCAGGATGCCCCGCCAGCAGCGTGAGCGGCAGCCCCGCGCCCCCTCCGTAGCGCCGCCGCCTGGGAGAAGCCCCCCGACCCCACTGGTGGAGGCGGCGGCAGCGGCAGCGGCAGCGGCGACCTTCCCAGGGAAGCCTCAACCGTGAGCATCTGCCTGCCCGCGGGCACAGCCAGGGTCGGGGAGGCGGGAGGAATGGGGGACCGCTTGGTTTTGGAGGAGGAGGGGGCTAAAGGGGGGCTTCCCCCCAGGGCTAAAGGGAAGCCGGGCACTTCCAGGGGGCTTTGCAGGAGCTGAGTACCAGCTGCGCCATGAGAGACTAAAGAGGGTCTTCTGAGCATGTATCAAGTGCTTCTCCTTCACCACCTGAGTGTTGGAAAGGGCTCGGAGAGGCAAGGCATCCTCTGGGTGGCTTCCCTGCCTGCCTTTCCTCTAGAGCTGCTCCTCTTGATCTTACCTTCACAACGGTCCTGTGAGGTAGAAGCTGCTGCCCCAGGTATCCAGTGAACAGTGTCGAGTGGGGTCTTGAACGGGGTCTTGAACGTGGGGTTTTGGGATGAGAGCATTTTCCCTCCAAATACTCTTGGAAAGGCGTTTCCCTTGGCCCCTGTCAAGGCTTCCTGGAGCCTGCGTGAATAAATACGAAGACTGGTTCTGGGGCCCGAGCCTGCCAGGCAGCATTCTGCCCTCTGCCCAGATAGCAACTCGAGCTTAGTGGTTTGTTTGCTCAGTGCAGAGGAAAGGGCACTTTGCGTATTCCCAGAGGCTGGCTGTAGAAAGGCCCTGGCGCTGCAACCGGGCTGGAACGATGCCTCCAGCAGCCATCCCTGGAGCATCTTTTGTAGGAGCCAGTTCAGGAGAAGCTGCCCTTGAGGTGAACTCAACTCCTGGCAAAAACAGTAAGGTTCCGGGTGCACCAGAATTCTTCTTCGGGCAGCTGGGGGGTAGATGTGGGGGGGACACACAAGACGTTCCTGGGCAGAGTGAAGAACTTTCTAGCCTGCAGCGGATCAGAGGGAGGCTGGGGCAGGCATGGAGGAAGTTTTCCCTCTTCAACAAAAGAACATTTTCCCTAGCCCTCGCTCTAAACAGTCTCGAAGGGAGCCTGGACTAACTGGGCTCCCAGTCCCACTTGGAGTACCCAGCAGTAGAAGGGCAAGATGGAGATGTCCTGGCTTGGGAGGGGGCAGCTCCACCCACCCGAGTTCCTTTGACTTTTGGCTCTCTCAACCACTGAGGTCAGATAAGAGCCCTCAAGGCAGAAGCTGGATCCGGCCCCCACTCTGGTTCTGATGTCCCCTCCACCCAAACCAACCCAGCCCTGTGGGGCTCTTGCAGACGCATCCTGGCTGACTGGGCACAAGGCCAGACCCATCTGCTCCAGCTCTGCCACCCTGACTGGCACCCCAGCCTGCCTTGCCCCCTGATGCCAGTCGGAAAGCTCCCTCCCTGGGCCCCCCTGTGGAAAGATGTGGGAAGTCAGGAAATGCAGGCAGTTGGGGCCAAGGAGTCCAGGCATGTTAAGGCAATCCCTAAGTTGCTGACTCTTAACTGTGGGTCTTCTCCCCACACTGGCATGCGTTAATAGAGACTTCTGCTCGGTGTTCGAACACCCCACGTAACTCAGGAGATCTTGAAAAATGCAGGGAGGGGAGCAGGAAATGGCCTATTTCCAGCATGCCAAGAAGGAAGACAGCCCTCCTCCGTCACTCTGACCCTTCCAAATGTATTTATATTTTCATTTTTACTGACTCGCAGTATGGCTAACAAAATTGTGGCAATAATACAAACAAATAATGGAGTTTAAGGCAATAATGAAATCATACAGATGCGATTTTAAAGTCATTGCACGCATGGTGGTGGGAGCAGAGGCAGCCACCACACACTTCTGCCTCCTTCGAGCTGAACTGGCTCCCCTGCCATAAGCCTGCTGCGTGGGAAGACCTGGACTCTTGCATCTGTTCCGAGCTGGGTTTGGGACGTCGGCAGCCTTGGAGGGTGACTTTTGCAGGGGAATGGGGTGAGGAGAGGGGCCTTGTACTGCTGGATCTTTCCTTGGCTTTTAACGCCATCAACCAACCATGGCCGAGTCCTACGGACAGAGCCTTTTCTGGAGTGGCTCCACATTTTGAGGATGCTCCTCTCTTTGTGGGCCTTTTGGAGGCTTTATTCCAGGTGGTATTTGGTTTTATTATGCTTCTAGCTAAGGTTTTACCAGCTAGTGCTAACTTATTGTTGTTTTATTTATTATTTCAACTACTTATATATTTAATATTAAGTTTATGCTCAACCTTTTCAAAATATGATATAACCTGCTTTATGAGGCTCCAGAACACGGTACAGATGCAAGTAATCCATGATCGTCCAGAAGGCAACAGGGCTACATAATCGTTTTAGCTAGAAATGGCAGATTAGTTGTCAGAATTACTTGGATGAAGGGATTAAAACTCTCCTCCCACCCCAGTAGTCGTTATTGTGTGTTTCTCTGATTGATATCCTGGCTTTGCTCCAGGGCTCCAGGCAGTGGACATCTCTCTCCTCCAATTGTTCTGCAGAACAATAGCCTCATGAAGGAGTTGGCAGAAGATTTCCAATCTGTTCATATTTTTAGGTGAAATCAATGAAAACTCCATCAAGCGATGGCTGGAAATCATGAGCGTCTCCTGTCTAGGATGCCTGGACTCTCAGTGTTCACACAACACAGTTAACTTGGTTATTGTATTAGCTCACTGGCTGGGCAGGCCTTGTAAGCGGAATCATAAGCCGTCTAGTCCAGAGACCTCAGTAGCTGGTTAAGAGTAACCAAGCTCAGTATTTTGTGCATAGACAAGTCGCTAAGCTTGAACAGATCTGGGTACACCTCATGTGAACACAGCCAGGGCCTTTTTCTCTTGGCCAAGAGGTCCCAGGGACACCCCAGAGGCTCCGTGGGCAAGCAGTCCCTACTCCGCTACCAGGAGCACGGCAAGGAGTGTGGAGGAATAGGGCCGTCCAGCCAAACCCTGCTCAGGGAAGAACAGGGTGGGTGAGAACCCAGCTGAGTGCTGCCTGGGCCATCCAAGCCTGAGGGGGACGGGACCAAGAGGCAGGCAGGCAGGAAGGCAGAAGATCAGGCGGAGTCTGGAGCCAGGAAGTGGGCTTGAGGCAAGACGGAGCACTTCAAGCCAAACTCTTTGCACGGAGCAGGAAGGGCTGCTGTGCTCGGACAAGGCATTTTGGCAGGGGGGGAGGTGGGAGAAAGACCAGAAATTTCACCCCAACCTTTCACTGTGAAATGAGAACTTGCAGCCCCTTGGCCCAATGTGGCTCACTGCTGTAGAGCCACGTGTTTTTTACGGTAAACCGCCCAGAGTCACTCTGCAGGGAGGTGGGTGGTGACAAATTTGAAATATTTGAAATATAAATAAAGTAAATAAATACCGCCCCCCGCCCCCGAATTAGGGGCTGGTCCAGGAGCACAAGGGTTGACTCTAAAGAGGAGGCCCGGCCCCCAGCTCAGCGGGAAGAGCAGGAAGGTCCAGGTCTGGAGAAGGCTGAGCCGCTGCCCGCCACGGAGGCAAGACTCGGTACACAGACCAAGGGCCTGGCTCAGCAGAGAGTCCCAGCTGTGTATGTGGGGGGGGGGGGGAGTTGTGTGCATGCCCGCTGGCAGACATTTGGCTTGAACTCAGCTAGAGGTAAAGGGGGAACTGTGCTTAGTGGCTGGGAGTCTGCCTCAGTTCCCCTTCATGTAGGACCTGTAACACCTTTTGGCCACCTTCATGTACTCAGATTACCTGAATCTCTATAAGCTAATCTTATTTAAGTTTACAAAGTTTAACGAAACTATTTTTTACAGAGTAAGAGATTGTAATAGATTCATCTTAAATTAACGTTCCTATCCCCAAACTTCCTTTATGGATAGAACAGTGAGGCTGTGTCCCCTGCCGTAGCCTAAGTGATCAAAACTCCTGTCTCCCACCAATCAACCAACTGAGCATACCAGGAACAATTAGCCCATCAATTAATGAATGCATTGCATCAAACCCCCCTCCCCACGCGCTCCACGAAGAGGAGCACCACAAGCCTGGGAGCATGGTCAAGCTCAGGCCTGCACGAGCTCCTAGACATGGTAATTTACCCAGACCAGAGATTAGCTGGGTAGGTGCTTGTCAGACTCACCCAAACAGGTCCGGGGGCTGAAAATCCCTGACACAGGGAACTGGCAGCCGGGCTGGGGATTGTGGGAGGGATGCTGGCATCTGGGAAACCAAGAGCAGGTCATTCCTCTGCCTGCTTCCCAAAGCTCACTGTCCTGCCGATATGTATCTCAGCCGGGGAAGCTGTGCAAAAAAACTGCTGTTCTCCGTGAAGCCAGTATAGTTCCCTGCTCAAAAAACAAAGCCCACCAATAAAATCGATTCAGAACTGGCTGTCCAGATTTGTACGAATGTAAGTTTCTCTCGTTCTGTGCCTAATTTTGAAACTGAAAATAGGGCCTTTAAGAGCTGCCTAAGAAACAGGGGTCTGCCTTCTGTAAGATTTTCTTTATAACCCTCTCCATCTAGTTATTACAGACACCAAAGCCCTCCGCCAAACGTATCTCCCACCACGCACTGAGCAAAAAACAGATGCTCGTCTCTTGAAAGTAGACCAGCCCGGGACCAAAGGTTCCCCTGCTGCACCTCCACAGTTGGTGCCCCCCCATAGGCCATCCTTTACTCCCTCTGGTGAAGCAGCAGCAAGGGACCCCCAGCACACTCTCCCCCACTCCTGGGCGCATTGCTGAGAGCCCAGAGGAAAATGTGGGTTCTCCTGACCCCATCTGTCCACCCCTACAGCAGCTGCTTCTGAAGCTGCCATTGGAGGCGTGCATGTCTGGGATATAAATAGGACTGTGGCACAATAATCGAATTGGGGTCTGAACACAGGCTGTTACTGGCAGGTGGAGGGCAGGGAGAGGCACCTGACGGGCGAGAGATGGGGGGGACCAAACTCGCCAGGCCCTCCAACTTTGCAAAGCAGCACCCTTATGCTTGGGGGCCTCTCTCCCCCAAAGGGGAGCCATCCTAGCCAACCCTCTCTAGATGCCCAGAGTTAAGCTTTCCTTATGCAATTGCTCGGCGTCATTTATGGAATGTGAAGAGGCCGCCCAGATGCGCTGTCTTCCCCACTCTCATCCTCCAGCATCTTCCAGTCACTTTTTTCCCTACAATATCCACTGAGAAAAAGAAGAACTTATCAGGATTTACTCATGGGAAGAAGGTCATCCCGTTCCCTATACAAAAAAACAGGTGTCGAGATTATTCTATGAAGCTGGGACCTTTTTGCTGCACTCTGTGCAACAGAACTCATTGCAAAATGTCCGGTTGGGAGCAGTAGCTGGTCTGTTTGGAAGGGATCCAGCGTGCTTAACATGGCAGAAAATGTTCAGCTGTCTGAGGATTACCTTTAGTTGCAGCTTTAGGGGGAGTGGGTGGGCGTCTAGGAACAGAGGGAGCGCCATGTGTCAGTGCACTTCATTTGACTCTCCAGGAACTGAGGCAGCTTTCTCAGCCCAGTTTTCCTTTTGTGCTTCTACCACAGGCCCACAAATCTCAGACGTGCACACAGAAAGAGAGGAAAATCTTAAATACTGACATCAAATGGTGATGAATTCAAAAAGTCCAGTCTGGCCACTTTTGCACAAGACACTTAACTTGAATTAATATTCTTTTTTTTTCTTTTTGAATTTGCAAAACACATTGAATCACAAAATAAACAAATGGGGCTCAGTTCACACACGTTAAGCCTCAGAGAAGCCGAGCAATTAACAAAGCTGTTAGGTTTTTAACTGCTCGGGTGAAGTGTGTTATGCAAACACAGCAGCTTTTGTGACCCCTCCACAGAAGCCACCATGCATTCAGGAAAAGCATGCCACTTATTTCTGTGCTCCTCTAACAGTCAATACTGCCGTCATAAACCTTTTTGTTTTTTACTTCATGGCCATGTGACCCTTGGGCTTCACATTTTCTCCCTTCTTCTCCCTCTTGATCTGAATGCTATCTATGCCCAGCTGAGAACAACAATGCCCCCAGATGACCTTCTAGGCCCCCAGTCCTCCTACCATTATATACAGGTAGTTCTCGCTTAACAACCATTAGTTTAGCAACCGTTTGAAGTGACAATGTTGAAAAAAGCTACTTATGACCAGTCCTCACACTTACAACCATTGCAGTGCCCCCATGGTCATGTGATTGCAATCTGGGAGCTTGGCAACCAGCTCACACTTATGGCGGTTGTGGCATCCCGGGGTCACATGATCACCATTTGCAACCTTCCCAGCTGGCTTCTGGCAAGCAAAATCAATGGGGAACCGTGTGATTTGCTTAACGACTGCGTGATTCACTTAACCATGGTGATTCACTTAACGAGCACTGCAAAAATGCCATAAAATTGGATGTGGTCACCTGATGCCTCACTTAACAACCGCCCCACTTAACGATTAATTTTCTGGTCCCTATTGTGGTTGTTAAGTGAAGACTACCTGCATCCGTGAATTCGAGGGGCCCAGAAACTTTTCTGTTTCGCATTTGTAGGTAGAAAAAGAAAGGAGGAAGCACCAGGGATACAACATTAAGTCCATGGGGTTCACTATCATCCTTGGAGTGACTGAGCTCCACAAGGAGGGCCCCAGTCGAGCAAGCTGAGATTCCATGTGAGAAAGAACACTGTGGACTGACCCCCTTGTCCCTAAAGGAGCACTGGTTGGGGCCTGCTCTGTGTCATCTTTGCAACAAAGCCAGAAGGAAGGTCTGGGAGGTTTGAACCCAGATGCTATTAGCGGGACTAGTGTGAACAAGCAGGGACTTCGATCTAGGCATTGTGCAGACCAAATAATAGGAATGGAGGGAGGGGGAAAGCAGCTGGGATGGCATACCTGACAGAGGGCCCTTTTCTCCTTCATTCCTCTTAGGCTTCATTTAAATGATTCTGCAGGAGGGGGAATTTTCCCTGTCCAAACTCTTCCTGCTCCCCTATGACTGTTACGAGGTTCCCCACAGAGATGTCTGGCTTCTGGTCGGCACGTCTGTCCTGTAAGTCCTCGGAAGACATCTTTCTTGGGCGGGCTATCTTTCCTCCGGAGAGAGGGGAAGGCGTTCCGTAGGAGCACGACTCGAGTCTCACCTCACAACTTGTTTCCTGTCTTGAAATGTTGCCCAGCCTGTCTATGATGAGGGGTGACAGGGGAATTTGTTTAGGATACTGCTTCTGAAGGGCTGGGCCAGAACATTTGTAGGGATGGCAGGCCAGGGGCAGAGCTGGCAATTTTCTTTCCAGGCAGCAGAGCACATCTGCCAGCTGCTGCCTCCTGAGCCCATTTAGAAGCAGGTGGAAACCGTAAGCCAGTCCTGTCTTAATCTCATTTGGGCCAGTAATAGAAGAACCCAATGTCCTTCGAGGAGGGACGCAGCTCCTGTTCCCCCATTCCCTTTGTCTCTCCTTGCCCTGTATCTAGGGCAGCCCTTCGGCCACTCGCCACATATGAGTTCTGGAGTTTTAATTCATTAATTGTTAACAAAATGCTCCCGTTTCTTTTAAAATCCGTCCCATTCCAACGAACAGATGGTATTAACTGCATGACATTGACTCCCTGGATCAACCCTCACAATTCGGAGCTTCCTTCCAGAAGATGCTCCGTATATATTCAGGAGGGCTTGTGACTATGCTGAATTTGGGCCGCCTGTCACCAGTGTTTGTGAACAGTCTGAGGGATTGCGGGAAGGATGATCTCCATCGTGGGTGTCAGGGAGTCTGCACATTCATCGTGCTATGCCTGTTTTGTCCCAATTTTGGGAGACCTCAGAAACCTCTCTGTGGGGGCGTCCGGTTTCAACCAACCGAGAAAGTCAGTCTGGAACTTGCTGTTGTCGCTGGCCCTCATTCAGCCAAGCCACCTGGTTACACAATAGCCACGCTTTTCCTTTGCGCTGGGATCTGCCCCCTCCTGCACCTTGCCCCACCCCTAACCACCCTGGGACAATGATTAACGGCCTCCGCCTCGGCTTCTCCTCCATTTCATGGCGGCTCAGAGCAGAGAGCAGTCGGGCCCGGGCTGCTTGCTAGGCGCCCAGCTCCTGGGTTTGACCCTCCTCTGCTTGGATCACCCGTCAAAGAGGCCGCTGCTTAACTGCTTGGGCAATCAAGGAGACGGCCTCAGACCTGGCCCTCCAACAAGCCTCTTTTATGGTCTCATTTCTTCTCAAGGGGACAAGACCCAAGGCAATGCCCAGGGTCTTAAAGATGAACACTGAAGTGAAGTCCAGGGGTTGGGCTGGGGAATATTGTCGGAATTATAGACGTTGGGGAAATGTTAAATATCTGCAAGGCAAGTTTCTTATCAACCCTAACTGTTTTACTGCTTTAACAAATAGAAGGTACACATTTGGCAGCAAGATTTGAACCACTGGACTTTTTCACCAAATCCACAGGACCCCCCCCGCCCCCCCATTTACTCAGAGAGCTCTGCTGGCTGCAGCCTAATTCCTCCTGCGGGTCCTGGATAATGCTGGGTTCTCACCTTGATATGCCCACAACAGGTCTTTGGCAGTTCCTGCCCCACCTCCTCCTGACCTTCTTATCCTCCAGCAGTTAGCTGTTACTCGAGGGGGTGAAAAGCTCTCTCCCAAAGGCAGGACCTTTGCTTCTAGGAAGGCTATCGGAGCTGCAAGCAACTGAATTGCTGGATCCTAAGGACAGCAGCACCGGGAGGCACTAAAAGGTCGGAGGGCTGGAAACATCTGCAGTTCCAGGAATTCTCCATGGCTCTGGACTGTCTTACTTAAAAGGCTTCACGCCACACTTCTGGTGGAAGTGAAACTTTGCTTTCCCTTTCTTCAAAAGATACATTATTTTGAGGATTAATTGCACTTCCCCGATTTGAAAAAGGAGAGGAAAGTCCTTGGTCTTTCCCTTCCTCTGGTGTCATATCTCCAGCCCAGAATCAGACATACCCAGTCACCATTCTGGGCTGGAGAATGCCAACTGGGACTCCTAGCCACATTCTTAGCCACATCCTGCTCAATTCCCAATGCCCCCCATGTTTACAGAGCAGAAAATAATTAGTTTGGCCTCCGACCCAACACCCCCTGCTAGCTGAGGATCATGGAAGTTGGGGGAAGCTGATGGAGACTACATTAGGCAGGATTTGTCCTTTTTCAAGAACCCCTCCCCTCCTTTTTTTCCCTGGAGATTTCAGGTCCATTAACTTCTCTGCTGGAGTCTTGTCAGAGTGCACTGAAGGTAACTGCACCACATCAGAGTGACCTGGCATGCACATGGCCATTTTGGTGTTTGTTTGCTGTCAACAGGATGAAGCTATATTAACTCATGTCTGAAAACATCACTGGTGAAAGAAACATGGTGGAAGGGCGAGAGAGGACCGGGACCCAGGGAGCCCAGGGTTCCTGGCAGGTGCAGCCTGTCAATGACATCACTTTTAATTTGGGGAAGATGGAGCGTGGTTGCTCCTTCCCACATCCTGGCTGGGCTGGCGGGAGCCCTGCTCTTGTAGCACCAGCCTGTCTCACTCGGCTTTATTCTTTGCCCTTTAGAACTTGGCAGGAGAGCTTCTGGGAACCCTCCTAGCAGGGAAGGGGGTCCTTGTGACCTTCAGTTCCAGCCAGAAGGATTAAGCATCCCCAAAAGGTCAACGTTAATTTTTCAGGAGGCTTTTCTGTAGAGAGGAGAGTCAACCTGCCATTCCTTGAGAAATGATTAACAGCAGCAGACTTAATGCTCAGTGCGCTCTAAGAGTCCTAGAAGAGAGCTCTGGATCTACCCGCAGGGATGCAGATTCTGGCTGTACACGTGTGAAAGATCAGCAGGGAGCACGGAGGTAGCCGAGTCTGGGAACCACCACCATTAAGTCTGCTGCTGCTGGCTTCTGTCTGGATCAGTGTGTGGACACAACACACAAACTCTGTCAGTGTTTTAAAGCAGAGGACTTCAAAAAACCATCCACACATCTGAGTCACACATGGAAAGCTTGCTGCTCTTCCAAGACCTTCCTTTGCGCCCTGCCCGACTTAGCTGCAGAGGAACTTTTTCATCATGGGACCCACATCCTGGAATAGCCTTCAGAAACTACTGCCCAGCTGTGCTACTACTCACTCTGGGAAAGCAGCAAGCCTTCTTGGCACATTCTTTATTAATAAGGATTTGCTACTCCTGTTCTTAAGTTTCAGTTTTGGTTATAATGCAGTTTTTAGACAATGTAAGTGTCCCTATTGAAAGACAAAACAGAAATCTCTGACATAAAGTGAGAACAACGAAGAATCACCATGCAGTGTGCAACTAAGGAAGAGCCTAATCATCTCTAGTGACACCCACCCTGTTGCTGACCAGACCAGAGCAGGACAGTTCAGAAATGCTTGAATCCCAGAGGAACTTTAGGAGGGTCAAGTAAGATGTTACAAAGTGGTGATAGGGAAGGCTGTTACTTCAGGCTGGGCGTAGAGCAATGCCACCCAAAGTGGCACGGCAGAGAACTGTAGCCTCGCCCAGAAGCCTCCCCGTCACGCGTGCACTCCGCGATGCTGCCGAGGGCCGGGGGGACCCGATGAGGCTAAGTTGGGTTGGCTTACACTTTTTAATCCGTATACACCTCACAACAACTGTGGCCATCCTTGAAAATATAAGCACTCGCAGCTGCTTGAACGTGTTGCCTTAAATATGCACCACTTGGCAATTTAGAAAGTTGGAATAATTGGGGGGCCTTTGGGGGGTTGCGCACAGTAGGAGAGCGGAGGTGGGAGTAGTTTGACTTTGCGAAGTCTCTGACTCCCATTCTCACACTTTACAACAGCAGCAGCAAAACTGAATTGCCGTGGCACGATCTCACGATGCTGAGGGGCTGCCACAACCTGGGGGACCACACAGCTCTTGGACTGTGGGCTGTTTGCTCCCGAGGTAACGACTGGCTTCTTTAAGGCGATTCATAGGATCCTAGAACTTTGTCACTTCGGTTGAAGTGGGGGAAGGGCAAGAAAGTGGGACCTGGAGTAATTCCCCTGCTTTTCATTGGGACATCTGTATAAAATATTTAAAACAGTGTTTTTCAACTTTGGCAACTTTAAGATGTGGACTTCAACTCTACGAATTCCCCAGCCAGCATCCACACATCTTAAAGTTGCCAAGGTTGAAAAACACCAATTTGAAAGGGGGAAAAAAGCATTCAGAGAAAAATCTATGTTGCTCATCATACTCTAAACCAAGTGTCTGGGTGTCTTATCCATGAGCCAGAAAAAGGGCTGGGGTGCAAGGGAAGGAGAGAGGGAGGAAGCTCAAGGTGATGGGAAGTGAGCGTTTTCAGAAACCTTGCCCTAGTTCCGGCTGTTCACCGCAACTGGAAGCGGTGGTTGCAATCGTTTTGCTCCCCTGGTGGGCAAGGGGGTGGGAAGCCTGCACAAACCAGGAGCCACCTAAATGTTAGCAGTCAGTGGACCAACTGCCTTTTGGGCTGTCCCAACACACCTTTTGTCTCCTTCTAAGTCCAGACTGCACAGTTCTCATCCGCAAACTCCTACATGGGGGGTTGATGTTCTCAGAACCTGGCATTTCAACTGCAGCTTTATTTGTGCTTCCTCTTCCAAACTTGCCACACCGGCCCACAGGTCTCCTCCGTGCAGGTCATCCCCTTTCCAAGGGGCTGTGTTGTACTGACAAGAAGGGGGAGGGCGCCCCCTCCATACAGTCCCTGCTTCCCAGAACTGCCATGCAGACGATCACAGATTGGGAGTGTTTTGGCTGCTCGCCTGGGTGAACGTCAGTGCTGGTTTCATTCCTGGCAGCAGTTCGGCTTCGGGCCACCAATCTTAATGGTAAAAGAGATGCGCTTTCAGAGGCAGGCATGCTGCGCAGACATGTTTGTTTGTTGTAGTCAAAATAGGGAAGAGTCTTGAGACACTTAGTCTAGGACAGTGACCGCCCCCTGTACCCAGAAGCTCTGGAGGTCCCAAAGCCTCCTTCCCCTGCCCTGAGAAAGAGCACTTCTTGGTTTCTTGGCATTCATCAGAAGTTGCACAATCCTTTTAAATGCATATATATGTATGTATGTATGTATGTAACATCAGGGCTGGAAACCAAATTCCACCAGGAGACACTAAGGATATGTTTAGCCTTGAAGAAAGAGAACTGAGAGGGATAGGATACTGTAGAACAGGGCCACACATTTTCTTTACCTTCCCAAAAACACGAAGGCAGGTTTCCCAAGAGTATGAGCAATCTGACAGTGGAACCAATGACGAAGGGAGGTTGAGGTCTCCTCTGCAGGGGATGCAGCTGGTGTTCAAGCAGACGCCGAACAGCCATTTGGCAAGAGAGCTACAATTTGGGTTCCTGCACTGAATGAGCAAGGGCTGGACTTGATGGCCCCTTACAACTCTGTTTTTAAAATTATTATTTTAAGAATCTAAATCCAGGAAAAAAACACGTTTTTCTTGTACAAACCCATGCTCTGGCACAGCTTCCACCATCCCCTGCTCCCTAGCCCAAAACCTTGCATAGTGTAACTTCTCTGTGAGTTACGTTCACTGAACTGGGTGAGGAAGAATACCATGTGGCTTTGTCACTAAAGGCAGCAAGTGTCAATGCACGTCTCATTTTCTCCCCCAGGTCTGAAAAGCCAGGAAAAACTGCTGGGCGACCGCCCGATCATGCAGATCAGAGAGTCGGGTAGGAAAAGGCACATGGCATCATTTAGAGCGTGACGAAGATCTTGCTTCATGACGGCTTCAGGAACTTCCTTTCAACAGCCTGCGTGGTTCTGTGGACACACCACGTCCAGGCACACAAGCTCCTGTTCTGAGCTAGGACCCGGGAAGAAACCCCCCAGGATGTGCAACACAAGCCAAGCCAGCTGGAGCTGCCCTGTAGACTCCAAAATAGATCACCTCTTCCCTCCCACGTTGTACATCATTGTCATCACCATGGGGCTCCCCACCAACTGCATGGCACTCTGGGCTGCCTACCTGCAGGTCAGGCAGAAGAACGAGCTGGGCATCTACCTGATGAACCTCTCCATTGCAGATCTGCTCTACATTGCCACTCTGCCCCTCTGGATTGATTACTTCCTTCACTATGACAACTGGATCCACGGGCAGGAGTCCTGTAAGTTGTTTGGGTTCATCTTTTACACCAATATCTACATCAGCATTGCTTTCCTCTGTTGCATCTCTGTGGATCGCTATCTGGCCGTGGCACATCCTTTGCGCTTTGCCAGGTTCCGGACGGTGAAGACTGCAGTGACCATCAGCGTTGTGGTGTGGACAATTGAGATTGGTGCCAACTCAGCCCCACTGTTTCACAATGAACTCTTCCATGATCGCTACAACCATACTTTCTGCTTTGAGAAGTATCCCATGGAAGAATGGGTAGCATGGATGAATCTCTATCGGATCTTCATAGGCTTCCTCTTCCCATGGATGCTGATGCTCTTCTCCTACCAGGGAATTCTGCGGGCTGTGCGTGGCAACATCTCCACCGAGAAGCAGGAGAAGGCTAAGATCAAGCGTCTCTCCCTCAGTCTGATCGTTATCCTCCTCTTCTGTTTTGCCCCCTATCATGTTATCCTGCTCTCCCGCAGCACTGTATACCTGAGCAAGCCTTGTGACTGTAGTTTTGAGGAAAAGATATTTGTGGCCTACCATACCTCCCTGGCTTTCACTAGCCTGAACTGTGTAGCAGATCCTATCCTCTACTGCTTTGCCAACGAAGGTGCTCGAAGTGATGTGGCCAAGGCCCTCTCCACCTTGGTGCGCTTCCTCACCAGCTCCAAACCCCAGGAGATGGCTAGTGCCTCACTTACCCTTGACACCCCTCTTTCCTCCAAGAAAAGCATCTTCTGCCGGCAGCCCTTGGCCTTCCCACTGCCCCCCTCACAGGCTGGGTTGGGGATGAGAGATGAGGATCTCCACATGAAGATACTGACTTTTAACCAGTGAACGTTCCCTTGGAAGCACCTGGTGCTATTCCATGCAGCATCTCGAGGATGCAATGAACTGATCCTTGAAGATCTAATAATAATATTACAACAATTTAAAAACATTCCTGAGTCTTAGTACATTTTTATCACATGTTCCATACAGTAAGACAATTGATGATAATACATAGCGTTCCTATAATGCTTTCAAGCATCCAAAGACTTCACATATATTCCCTTATCATTCATACTACAGCAAGGAGGGCATTATTTCCCTCATATTGTCAGGTGGCACATCACCAGTGATACCATATTGTATCACATAAAAATTGAACCTGGGGATAAGGCCAGAGCTCCATCTAATTCCACAGGCTGACACCGGCAGAGGCCAGGCAGATGTTCCCTGTAAACGCACACGATGGACACGGATAGTAAAACCGTGTTGGGTCCCGTAGGTGTACTGTGTGGGCTATGTGACACCATGTGACAGGACATCCCACAAGTTACCATTTGCTTGGTGTAAAAACCATCCTGAACCTATTGTCAATCTGCTCCACAAGTTCCCCTTATCTGAGAAAGGAGTAACAATGTCTTTGCACTGGGCCCTCTCTGGTCCTCACCTTCATCATTTTTGCACGGCTCCAAACCAGCAAGTTCCTTTTCCATTATGCCAGCCTTCCTCATCCTCCCCAAATTTCCAGACAGCCAGGCCAAAGAGCTGTATGTCTTTGGAAGCTGCCATCCTATGAGATCTGGGCAGCATCAAGTAAAGGTTTCTAAAGATAGTGGATCACTTCTGTTATCTAGAGAACAAGCAACCATATGGTATGAGCCACGAGTAACAGCATACTGGTTCTATTCCTGAGAAGCAAAGCTGGGAACTTCCTGATCTTTCTCTCTTGAATAACTTGTCCAATTTATGCTTGCTTCTTTAAACAAGAGTAGCCAACACTGTTCAGCTGAAACAAGTGCAAGCATCAAGCCAGGACTAGCAGTTCTCAATACACAGATGCTTCCCCAGGGTTCCTTCAAACATCAGAAGTGCAAAAGGAAAACAATAACCCAGGTCTGTTTCTCCTTAGCTCATTATAGCTTCCCATCTCCTAGTTAGAACAGGAAGCCAAACACATGGAGTTTCTGGAAGGCTAATTAATAGAACATCTTCAGAGGCCACGATTGGTGCCACGTCAATTAAGTCTCCCGTCATCCAAAGAGTAGAGGGGGAGGAATCTGTCTTCCTTCCAAACGCTGGTCATCTCTCGGTGCGTACTAATTCTTAAAACTGAGGAGATGCCAAGGCTCAAAGTGTTGGCCTGCTGTGTACCTGGAACTACTCTTGAATATGCAGGAAGACACCAACGCATGTTCCCAGCTGCAGGCTTTTCCTTCTGGGTGGGGGTCTGTATTCCAGTTTGCCTGAGACAAGGCAGCTGATCTTTAATGACTCCCTGCTATATTCACAGGGGGATTTTAATCATCCCTTCAATGCATGTTTATGAATGAGTGTTGGACTGATATTAACTTGTGTCAGCAAATATGATGTAAGAATAGCTTTTCCCCCAGAATACCTAAATTTACTGCTAGGACCTTCTAAATCAGCCCCTTGTATGGATAAGAATAAGATATGTCCATGGATTCCAAAAATTCCCTCCATGCAAAATCAATGTGGACTTTTGGCAAGCGGCCTAGGAGTCTTCTTGCCCCACTGACGACTCTCCGTTCCAGGAACGCATGACGACAATGACGACAACACAAGGGAAGATACCATCAGTAACATTCCACGATGAGAACAGCCTAACCTTCGTCCCTGACCGAGGGCCATGGCATGGAGAGGTTTCCTGGGAATAAACACCAGAGGCCAAAGGCGAGGCCAGCGCACATGTCCCTCCAGGGGAGGAGGCATCCACGAATCCCAGCACGCCAGGCCTTGCTTCAGCATCCGAGGGCCCCAGCGGCGGCCGTTCCCGCGGGGCCGGGCCGGGCCGGGCCGGGCCGGGCCGGGCGCAGCACCGCTGCCGGCAAGCGACGGCTCCCGCCTCCAGAAGCTCCCAGAGGGTCTGCGGGCGACGGCGGGAGGGAGCCCCTGCCGCTGTCCGCTTAGCTGTCCCTCCCCGGGCCGGCCCCTCCCGCTCCCCTCCCCGCCGCGGCCGGGCCCTTGACTTTCCCAGGGCCGGACCGGAGGCGCCTCGGCTCGGTTTCCACTCCGGCCCCCGGGCAAAGCCGGGCGAGGGGCGCGGCGGCGGGGAGCGGACCCGACGAGGCCCGCCCTGACCCCGCTTGCGACCGCGGCGGTCGCGCCCCGTGGGGAGGGAGCGCTCGCGGCCAGCCCGCGGCCGGACAGACACGGCAAGAGCGCCCGCCCCCGGCCGAAGCCGAAGCCGAAGCCGAAGCCGAGCGCCCGCGGCGGGCAACGCGGTCCGGCCGGGCTCGACCGGCAGAAGCGAGGCGCCGCAGCGCTGGGGCGAAGGAAGGGCCGCTTCTGGAGGGGCCGGGCCGGGCCGGGCCGGGCCGGGCCGAACCAGCCGCGGCGGGGCTGCATCCCGGGCTGCGGACGATGAGCCCTGTAGGCCCGCCTGGCCGCTCAAGCCGGGCTCTCCAGCCGGCGGCGCTCCCCCCTCGACGGCGAAAGCTTCGCCGGGAACAAGGCGTGCGGCGGGGGCAGCGGCGGCGGCGGCGGCGGCCGGGCAACCGTGCGGGGGAGACAGAAAGGGGAGGAGTCAACGCCAGGAGGCCGCCTCGATGGTCCGCCATCGAAGGGCCACAGCCGGACTCCCCGCCGTCTCTATGACCCGAGGGGCTTCCGGCTTACACCGGAAGCGCGCCGGCACAGTTCCCCCTCAGGTTTGGGGGAGGGGCAAGGAGCGCTCCTGTAGCAAGGGAGGAAGGCGCGATGCGCCTCGACGCTTGAAAGGACGCAATGACTTGAGTATTCACGAGAAGATGAAGCCTCCTGAGCGCGGGCCTCGCCCCTTCCCCTCGCGCTGCTGCCGCGTTTGGCGGGAGTCGGGGCGGCCGCACACTTGTGTGGGCGGGGCTACCTGCGTATTCATGAGGTCTAGTTCCATACGCGAGCCGACGCCAGAGGCCTACGTAAGGGGCGGGGCGGGGCGTGCTGGCGTCACCGCGCTCGGAGTCGGCGGGCCGCTCCACGCGGGGGCCGCTGGGAGCGCGAGGATGGTGGCCGGCGCCTTCCCGATCGCCAAGTTGCTCTACCTGGGCGTCCGGCAGATCTCGAAGCCCCTGGCGGCGCGCATCAAGGACGGGGCGCGCGCCAGCCCCTTCTTCCGCCAGTACATCTGCGGGCCCCCCGCGCAGCGTGAGTAAGCGCTCGGGGATCAGCGCGCCGCCCTTGGGCGGCCAATGGGAAGGGGGAGGGGGCGGGCCCGCGGCGCCGGCGGCCAATGGGGCAGCGCGGGAGGCGCAGGCGCCGGGCGAGAAAGGTGACTTTGCGCGGCACGTGGAGCGAGCGTCGCGCCTCCCACTCCCAGAGCAGTCTACCTGGGAGGGCGGCGGGCGGAGCGCCTCTCGACCGACCGGCCGTCCTCCCGGGGCGGAAAGGGGTTCGGGCGTTCAGCGCAGGGGCCTTTAGCACGCCCAAGTTGCCTTCTCGCCTGGCCCGGGCTTGGGGCCTCCGCCCGGCCCGCGGCCGAAAGAAGGAAGGAAGCGGCGCCGCCTCCGCGCCTTCCCCTTCCCGGCCGCTGCCCTGCCCTGCCCTGCCCGCGACGTCCCTCCGCGGGGGAGGGGTGCTCCTTGGCGGAGGCCGATGCCCGCTGCCCGCTGCCCACCCGCAGGCCTGGCCCTGCGTCCTCGGAGCGCCTCCCTTGCCGCCGGCGGGGAGGATGGGTCTCGGAGCCCGGGGTCCGTGTTCGAGGGCGGCGCCCCACGGTCGCGCTCTGCCCGGGTTCTCCCGCTGAACGGCGGCTTCGCTCGCGGGTCGTGCCGCGCCGCGCCGCGCCGTCGGCAACGGCCGCCTCTTCCTCGCGCGCTCCCCGGTGCCGACGCACGTTTGCCTTTCCTCCCGCAGTTTACCACTGGGTCGAGATGCGGGCAAAGATGCGGATCATGGGGTTTCGGGGCGCCGCCATCAAGCCGCTGAACGAGGAGGCGGCCGCAGAACTGGGCGCCGAACTGCTGGGCGAAGCCATTGTCTTCGGGGTGGGCGGGCTGTGCATCTACCTGGAGTACTCGCGGCAGAGCAGCAACAGCAAGAAGAAGGAAGACGAGCTGAGCAGCGCCCTGCTGGGCCTGCAGGCGCAGGTGATGGAGCTCGCTTTGACTGTGGAGACCCTGGACGCGCAGCTGCGGGAGATGAACCGGGTGCTGGTGGAGGTCTCCAGCGCCCCCAAGAAGTAGCAGCCTGTCGCCGCGTAGAGCAGCGCGGGCGGCGCGGTTCCTGGTGCGGGTCTCGCAGGCTGGTCCAGACCGGCAGGGAGAGCGGGGGGCGGGGTCCTTCCACACACAGGAAGGTTAGGGCTTGGGTGCTGCGATGGGCGCCCCAAGCTGAACTGCTCGGCCGTTTCCTAGAGTGTAAATACCGATCGATTAAAAAGAGAGCGAAAGACCAGGTTCCCTTCCTTTAATAACCTCCGGGGAGGAGCTGCAACGGCTGCCTCCCCGCGCTCCGGGAGGAAGCCCCGGTTTTAGCCGCAGGACGGAACTGTTCCGCGGTGGGTGTGGCAGACACTTCTCTGGCCGGTTCCTACGGCAAGCGAGGCCTGCCGATGCCGGAGCTGGGGAGGGGAAGCGGATTTATCAGGAATCGTGAACGAGGACTCTGGGTTGGTTATGCAACATTGACTCTTAGCAGCCGCCTGGATGGACTTTCCTCCATAGATGTCCTTTCAGGTGTCTCAGTGGTGCACTCCGCCACTACAATTGTGCCCATCAGATAGTTGACTGTCATTCCTTGTTCTTAATCCAGGCTGCAGGGACAGGTCCTGTTGGTCAACCACAGCTTCAGCACCCCTCACCATTGGCCATGCTGGCTGTGGTGGGGCGCTGTGGGTACAGCAGCATCTGAAGAGCCATGGGTCATCCTCCTTCAGTTTAGAGTTTGGGGCTGGGCATCTTCGCAGGCTCAGTATTCTCCATCTAGTTGTTTAAGGGTTTGACCGAGGCTCCTATTTTATCATCATGATATGTCAAAATGCAGGGAAGCTGTGGAGGTGAGCAAACCCATCTAAGTGGCCTTTCTCAGGAGGGCGTCAGCATGGCAGTCCTGTTTGCTGCTTCCTGAGTTGAGCTGAGAAGCTCAAGGCAGTGGGAAAAGGTGTTCTGTCTCAGGTTACACCAGCAAGAACAACTCTTTCCACCTTAATTCAGTTACTCGACAAAATAGGGCGAGCAGCAGCCGTGGCACTAAGAAAGAACTGAAGCCACAGGTGCGTCCTAGGAATGAATTCTGGGGCTCAGAAAGTACTCAAGGATGGCCTTGTTTTTTAAAGCTAAGAATGTGTCTTTTGACACCTTATCCTGGTTGACAGATTTGGGATTATAACAAACAAAAGCGTCTAAGAAGTTTGCTTTCTCTTGCTATGAAGAAAAGCTTCCGTATCAAGTATTTTCCTTATCCTAAAGAAATCAGGCCCCTGGCAGATTGATTGGGTCGCTACACTTCCTAATCAACAATTCATGGTGGTTTATGATAGCAAAACAGAACGGTGCACAATAAAAAAATTGTATCATCTTTTTAAAAGTCAGTAAAAAACTTTCACGCCTGTATACCCCATCTACGGATGCCGTGAAATGGGTAGCCTTAAGTGCCAAAAGCTGCAGGGAGCAGCTCTTTTCCTTGCTTTGCAAGCTATGGTTGAAGGCTTTAAAGATCAAAACTGACACCCCGGAAGTCTGCGGGTGACCAGTTCAGCACCTGCAGTATTGGAGTAATGGGTAAGGAGCAGCTGTCCCCTGCCAGCAGCTGCATTTTGCACCCATTGTAGTTTTGGAGTAGTCCTCGAAGGTAGCCCCCTATAGAGCATGCTACAGTAGCCTGTCCTGGTGGTGAAGAGGGCATGTGTTACTATTGGCGAGCATAAGACAGGATCGTGGACTAGCCACAATTTTAGTAGTTTGCCCTCTTTTGCGGTAATAACCAGTAGCCCAGCCTTATACAGCCCTATTACTTAGCATGAAGACTCTTGCCTGTGATTCCAATGTCCTGGTGCAGCGTCTCTCTCCAGGACTGTTCTGACTGAGCCCTCTGAATTATTAACTTCTTTGAAAGCACTTCTATTGACTGCTTTTGCTTAGAGGAGACAGAAATGAGAATCTGCACAGCAAGACAAAACAGTGCAAAAGAGGATTTAAATGGGTGGTGGGGAGGGGGGAAATCCTATGACTTGTGCTTCATCCTTTTCAAACCTCAATATTTATTTTTGGATTTAGGGTTCTCTGTGGCAATAAACTTCAGGTGAAATCAGGGCATTGAATAAGCAAATGCAGGGTCTGGATTGATGCCCAAAGAGGCTGAAGGGGCAGGGGCTGGAGGATAGGCCATTTGGGCAAGAGGGGAAGGAATGGATCTGTGCCAACCAAAAGCAGTTTCTGAAAAGCATCTGAACCGAGGACAGCTGCTTTTCCCACCTTGCTGCTGTTGTGGGGACACCGGCTTCCCTCTTACGTTTCTGTGTGTTTCCTATTACGGAGGCCGTCTTGCCTTGGCATGCTCTGCCTTTGGTTTTGCCCCCCAAGCCCTCTCCAAGAGGAGCAGCACCTGGCCAGTTTCCTTCACAGGACTCCTGTGATCAGTAGGCCTGGGCTGTTCACAGCCCTTGGGGACAGTTCTCCAGACTGCTAGAAGGTAGCCAATGGGTGCATCTTAGCAAACACTCCCTGAAAGGGGCAAAATCTAGCCAGACTGGAGAGCCTTTGAATGCCCAGGACTAGTGCCACTTCCGCTTCTGACCAGCCTCTATTCTCCCTCTTCCAGCCCCCCCCCCCCCCGCCATCTCCAGTATCAACCTGGCTATAGAAAACCCCTGGATTCTTGAATTCTTATTCCTCCCTTTCCTGTAGCCTCACTACCCGCTTTCCCCCAAAAGGTGAGATAGCGTCACAACAGCCAGCCTGAAGATTTAATTAATTAATCTTCCTAACTGCGCTGCATGAGTGAAGGATGGGGGTTTCCTCTATTGCGCATCAGTCAGATTGCACCTAGAATATTCTGGACACGTTTTAGGAAGGAAACTGAGGACTGCATAAGGTGACAAGGGCCCTGGCTATCAGAAATGGAGGTGGGTACATCTTGCCTGGAAAAAAAAAACAGGGAGGCAGGATACTTGGCTGGCAGAATAGTGGGTTATTCCTGCATTGGGCAGAGGTTTGGACTAGACAATCAAGCCATGCTCCACCGCTTATATTTCATTACTCTGTAATGCATTAGGTTTGGTTACAGCTTAATGTGTAAATGTAGCTTCTTGTGGTTAAACCAGTGTTTCTCAACCTTGGGCACTTTTAAGATGTGTGGACTTCAACTCCCAGAATTCCCCAGCCAGCATGGCTGGCTGGGGAATTCTGGCAGTCGAAGTCCACACATTGTAGAGTTCCCAAGGTTGAGAAACAGTGTGTTAAACTGTGACTTAGCATATTCTGAACACAGCCACTGGTGAGTTATCCTACAGGTCTCCAATGCTGCGTTCTGCCTGGCTACTGGCCCCTTAGTTTATTTATTAAATTTGTATGCCACCCATCTCCCCCAGAGGGTGACTTAGTTGCTTTTAATGCTGCCCCCAGATAGGTTTAGGATCTTCCAAATTCTCACAGAGAATTTAAACCTAGAGGAATGTTGCACTTGCCTCTTCCCACCTTGGCCATCTGTTCCCCTAAGCTCAAGGAAACGCACACGCAAACCGTTTTGTAATTTTACAAAAAGGAAAAGATTTATTCGTAAGAGAAGTCTGGTGGACGTGCCCGAGATCCTAGTGCCCATCTGCAGGCGAGCGCGTGCTGTGTGGCGGAAGGGTGGAAAGAAGTCGGGCAGATATACCCAGCAGATCAGTAATAACAATAATAATAATAAAATCAAAATATAATATTCTATCCAGCTTGACAAAAACAAAGTCAAAAAATTACAGCTCAGTAGAAAAGCGAAGAGCCCGCCCTGTTTCCCCTCCATGGCCTGAAGGAGGTAGAAGGGTGAAAACATGTTTATTTAAAAAAAATACCCAGAGGGGTGGGGGCATTTGATAAAATATTCTAAAAACTGCCCTCTCCCCTTGCATAAAATTAAAAGTTACAAAACCAAGTGAAACCAGCAGAATACGTGAAATGAGGAAAGGATCTTGGGAAGCGTGTGGAGGGACTGACGGCCCTTTCCTTGCCCAGAGGAGCTCCATCTTTGGAAGCGGGGGCACACTCCGCAGGAGCAGCGCTCACAAATCTGGGTGCTGGCAAGGAGCACCCCGGGGCCAAGGGCTTCCCTGCCAGCTGCAACAGGCCACCCTGTTTACAGCCTCGGGACCTTGCTCTCCATGCTTCTGCTCTGCTCCATCACTTCATGCAGCCTCTTCTGCCGAAGGAAAATGGAGGGTGCCCAGAAACACTCCCAGGAGGGTGGGGGGGAGATGCACCCCAACCCCAGGACAAATGCCCAGTCTGACCCTTGCAACTGTGGCTGCAAGAATGGAGCCACCTCCTGTTGGCTTAAGCAGGAGGGTGACCTTAATCCAGGGCATCTCCTGGTGGCGCTTCCCCATCCCCTCCTTTGGCTGGGCTGCACACACCCTTCTGAGGCGGGGGGAGGAAGGGAGGAAACCAAACACAGTTCTTGTTAGACAGCCAACAAATGGGGGGGGGGAGCAGAGGGACTAACCCTAACCCTGGGACTGGGGCTGGCCCAGAGAAGGGGGAGGAGGAGCCCCATCCTCCAGGAAAGAGGCCTGCTTCCTTCCTTGCGGGGGGCTGGGGGGGAGGAAGGAGGATCCTGCTATTGCTCTGGGTAAGGCACAGGTGGGGGTCCTGCCCTTCCTGGGGTGGGGGGCTAGCACAGATTGTCCCTCTCCCCCACCCCAAAATTGCACGGTGGGAGCCAAAGGCCGGGGAGCCGACAGGGAAGGGGGCGCGTGGAGCTGTCTGGTGCGTGAGGGGGCCGGAAAGGTGATGGGGGCCTTTGCGGTTTTTCTCTTTATTCTCTTCTGCACATGAGGGAGAAAGAAGCCGCCGGCTCCAAGGGGCACCGGCAGGGCCTGGAGGCTACGGGGACCCCCGCTTCCGAAGTTCCGTGATGAACGCTGCAGAGAGAGAGAGAGAGACCAGGCCGAGATGAGGAGAAGCGCTCCGGTGTCCGTTTTGGACGACTTGGTGGGCCGGGTCGGCCTTCTCTGTGTGGGTGCCCTCAAATCACCCCCCGGCTAGAGGGCACCAGCTGAGCAGAGCTGGCGGGGCTATCCCTCTGTACTTCTCCACTGACGCTACCTAGGGGACGGCCTTGGGGCCCACCCGCCAGGCCCCACAGGCTAGGTTTCCCTAACGCGGCTCTTCTTGTCGCCAAAGCCCACCATACCCCTTGGCCCCGGGAGCAGAGCAGCAGTCCTGCTCATCTAGAAACAAGGCTGGGGGAGCCCTTTGCCAGGCCTGGCAGCTGCGAATTTGCCTTCCCTTTTTCTGATCCCTGACTGGGCCCTTGGGCTGTCCTGCCCACCGCCCTTCTCTCCCTGCAACCCACCTTGAATGATCTCCTCTTTCACCTTCTGTAGTTCACGCCGAACCTCCTGCAGAAGTTCCTGGGAGAAGGACGCACGTTTAGGGGAAGGAGCCAGAGGGGGACTTGCAGCAAGCAAGCCAGGGGAGAAGCTGCAAGGCTGGATTCCTCCGGCACTTAAGCCACGACTTTCTGAAACCACGAGGGTCCCACCAGCAGGCTCATCTGAGAGCCCCCTTGCCACACCTTCCCTCCCCTGCCTGGCTAGCCCTGAATACTGAGCATCCAGGTGATGCAATGGCCCCGCGGTGCACGGATCTGTGGACTGGGCTGCACAAGCGTCTCCAGCAGCATCAAAGCAGGGCAGAAAGGCGCCAGGGGTGGGCGGGGGGGGTTACCTGTTTCACCCGCTCCAACTCGGATTCATCCCCTGCACCACCCGTGGGCTCCCCGCCAGTAATCGCTCCGGCAGATTTCATCCTGGGAGGGTGAGAAAAAAAGCCAGGATCAGGGAAGGGCAATCTTTCCAGACCCCCCACAAGACCCCTGAAACAGGCTGTTCCAACACCTTCCTCCTCGGGGTGCAGCTCCCGGGGCTGGAGCTTGGCAAGGCTGAGTGGCGACTTACTGGAACCCGGGCAGGGGAGAAAGAGCTCAGAGGGTCCCGCTGTCCCCCGCCGAGCTCTGCAGAGCAAAGCCTTGGGGGTTACGGGCAGCACCCAGGCCAGGTCTAGGGTGGTCCGGTACTGGGAGGGGGGCAATGAATGGTTTCTTTGCCACAGAGGTTGGCAAGGGTGGAGGGGCCCTCCGTGCGTTGAGCTACAGCCAGTCACCCTTGCAGAAGGTCGATCCAGGTGCCTTCCGAGGACTGCCCTTTGGGGATAGGGTGGGAGTCGAGGAACACAGATTCAGAAGCAAACTGGCACAATTTCCAGCCTGGCATTCTACCTCCTGGGGATCTGGCCCAGGTCAAAGGCCATCGGCCGCTCCCAAACTAACAGGCTCTGGCAGAAGCGAGCCCTGGTGGGGTGAAGTGGCAGGGAGCCTCTTCCCGGCCCCCAATTTTCCCCCGGAGGGAGGGCTGGTTTGGGCAGGTAAGAGGAAAGAGCCCCTTCTGCGGGACCTCCTCCTCCTCCTCCGGCTTTCTGGGGGAGACATGCATCGTCCTGCAGGGCGGTCTGAGCCTTCTTGGCTGCAAAAGACCCACCGCCACGGCCTGGACGGCAGCAGGGCCCGGAAGTGTCTCGGCCCCGTTCTCACCCCGAGGCTGGACCTTCCGGTGGGCAGAGCAAGCCAAGGGAGACCCCACACCCAGCCCTCCCAGTGGAGCCCTGCCGGCCCCCCACTCCCCTCCCTGGATGAAGGGGCCTTTGGGGCACCCAGCTGGCGAAAGCAGGAAACGCAACTACGCTCCATAGTCCTGGGGGTCCTAGCCTCCCCAGCCCTCCTGCCTGATACCTAAAGTGGCCGACCTGAGGCCGGGCTGGGGCGGGGGGCGCAGAGATCTTCTGGGTCACAGCTGTCCTGAGGGGGGAGAGAGAGACTGAGACACGGCTTGGGGGCGGGAGTGGGGAGGAGCAGGCGGTCTCGAGGGTGCACAAGGCTCGGCTTGTCCCTGCTCTCTCTGAGGCTGCTTCCGAGGAACGGGCTTGTGGGGGGCAGGAGAAGAGCCCCCTCCCGCTGCAGGGCTCTCAGGAGCAACGGGGGCGTGCCACTCACCTGGGTAATGTCGTACTGGTCTTCTCCCAAGGCCTCCGGAAGGCATCTGCGGGAATCGAGAGGCAAGGCTGTGGGGAGCGTGCTGGGGGTGCGAGGTCTCCCCCGCTCGTGCTCCAATCCAGATTCTTCACTCAGAAACCCCCATATACTACTCTCTTGCTTTGCTAGCCGCAAGGGACTAACAGAAGGGGAAACACCCAGCCCCTCACCAGTGATGTCCTCCTTAGCTCTTCCCCCGTTTCCAGAATTCCAGCACATACATTTCACTTATATCTTCCACGGAGCTTGGCTCGCTTGCCGAGCTGACTCCAGCTATTTCCTCTGTCATAGCACCTGCTCTCACCTTCTCACATATGACCCAGGTCAAAGTGTGATGGGGTTACATTTAGAAGGTCCTTTCGCACCCTTTTATTCTCTCCCAGTCACGGGGACTAGAACTTTTTTGTAAAGAAAAGAAAGCACAGATTCTCCATAACCGTATTCTGTGAGAGGGAGGAAATGATGGAAAGCATTCCGCTATTTTTGGAGGGGGGGGTCTTAAAATGGGAGCATCCCACCCAGATAGAAGGCTGAAATTTACTATGTTCTGGGGAGTTCTGGCCATTTGCTCTGAGGGGGAGAAGGATCCTTTGTCCCAGCCTACGGCCAAACCACAATGGCGGTGTTGACTTAACCAGTTACAAACATAATGGCTGTGTTCACACAACCTGCCAAGTGTAGCTAGTTTTAATCCTGGTTATGTTTCTGGTGTGTCGCGTGAATCCAGGCTACTTGGATTAATGGGTCGGGCAACCCACCAAATGGGCCAATTCCATAACCAGGTTAAGCAAGTTGTGTGAATACAGCTGGTTCATAACCTTTCTGCCTGTGCCTGTCCAGGGTGAGCAGAAGGAAGCCTCTCGGGCAGCCCAGGTACCAGAGGGTACCCTGGAGGGTGTCTTGCAGCAGCCAAGGTGAACGTCCATCTTGCACCTACCTGTGGGCTTGGCACCAGCGGCTTCAGCGTCCTCTTGCTGAGGGCAAAAGAGGCAGGCAAATGGTCAGGGATCTGCCAACTCGGCTGCTGCGCCCACTCACTGCTTCCTCCTTCCCACAGTGACCCCTCTGGCAGGAGCAGCATAACCAAAAGGGCACAGGGGGGAGGGAGGGGGTGTCCTTTTGCTGGATTCTGTTTGGCACCTGGGACTCTGCAGCCACGAAGCCAGGCCAAGGGAGGCAGGCAGGCAGCCCAGCCACAGGAGCCAAGGGGCTTAGTGCTGTTTCGAAAAGGCGGGGATGGGGGCTGCGATGAAAGAATTCCCCCTCCCTTCCACACCAGCTAATGTGCTGGTGATGGGCTCCGGAGTCCAATGTATCTGGGGCTGCCAGGGTGGGAAATGTTCTGCCAGCCCTGCATTCAGGGGCACTGCCCACACTCACGTGCGCAGGGCCTTCCTCCTTCTTTGGAATGGACTTCTCGCTTTGCTCTGCAACTTTCCTTCTGGGGGGGAAGAGAGAGAGAGAAAGAGGCTAAGCTTGCCCCCCAAGTGCCTGAAGCAAACAGAAGAACTGTTCTTGGCCAGCTGGCTTGTTTAAAAGTATGCGGGGTGGAGGGAACCCTGAATTGCTCCCAAAGGGGAGGGACGGGGGAATGCCAGGGAGCAACGTGCCCAAGGACTATTCCAAAGACAACACGGGTGCCACTGGCGAAGGCATCCTGTGTGCCATCAGCCACATGTGACACCTCAGCCACCACTGGACCATGCAGACCGAGCAGCTGAAACTCAGCAGCAAAATCACTGATTTTCAGGGACACAATTTCTCGCCCTTCTTCTTTTTGCAAAAGTAAGATGCAAACTAGATAACCTTTTCTGGCTCTTAAAGCGGCTCCCTTACCCTTTGACATCCCCCGCCGTCCTGCCAGCCAACGACCTTCACAAGAGCACTACTCTTCCAGCAGGCCTCCCCCCACAACACAAAGGCTGCCATGTACCAGACCAGCAAGGGGGATCCTGCCCAGAGCCCCCTCCTGACAGCAGCGTTTCCAGCGCCTGCTTGGCAAAACCATTTCGCAACACTGGGAGGGCCAAACAGGGCATTTCTGGCTGGCAAAGCCAGGGCTCCCCCACCCCCTACAGGCCCTTTTGATGCCAGGGAGGGGCAAGGTCCCACAGCCTGAGAGGTGACCTCCAAAAATGGGCAAACTCCACCAGGGCTGTGCCCACTCACCGCCTGGCTAACTTGGCACTCATTTCTTCCATGAGTCCTCCTCCTCCGCCAGAACCGCTGGGGGGAGCTCCACTGCCAGGGGTGGCCTTTGCTCCTTCCTCCTGCAGGAGAAGATGGGGGTGAGGCAGCCTCCCCCAGCCCAGTGCCCTCCTGACACGTGGCACCCCTCCTGTCCCGCAATCGCCAGACAGAGTGCCGGAAGACACTGGCGGGGAAGCTGCATCAAGGGGCTGCTCTCATCCCAGGAAGAGGCAGAGCCTTCCCCACACCCCTGCTCCCCCGTGGCCTGCTGGGTCCCGTGCGCAGGCGGCCAGGGGAGACCTTTCTGCAGGCACTTCCCACTGCACCCAACTCACCCTGCCCGCTTTCTTGAGCTTTGCTCCTGCCAGTGCGGCGGCCAAGCCGGTGGGTGGCCCGGCCCCTCCACCTGGGCCCAGGGAAGCAGGGAGGGGCGGGGCTGGGGGTGGCCCCCCTCCTACGGATGGAAGGCCAGGCGGTGGGCCCGGAGGAGGGGGTGGCCCGGGAGGAGGGGGTGGGCCAGTGAGGGCTCCTGGCAGTGGCCCCGGAGGTCCTGGTGGAGGCCCAGGGGGGGCCGGAGGTGGTCCTGGGGGTGGCGGAGGGCCTCCCCCTGGAGAGGCGACCAGAGGTGCTGCAGCAAGAGAAGGAGAGAGGGAAGGATGGGCGGCCCCCAGCTGCCAGCAGCCTCGCCCCCTTCCCAAAAGCTGGAAGTTGATCAGGAGATCCTCCACCTATCCGCACCCACCCCTGTGCCGAGGACCCTCTTCCCTAACTCAGTGCCTTGCAGCTGACATCTGGCAAGCGCCAAAGGGGAGTGGCACAAATGGTTTTTCTTCAGGCCCTCCCCAGCAGCTGGCCTCCCATCCCCGGGTGCGTGGTTACCCCACGCAGTGTTGGGGCCCTCGCCCAGCCAGGCGGAGGCCATCCAAGGGCCCCAAATGCAGAGCTGGCGCGGGCTTCCCCAACTTCCAGCCCAGAACCCTGGGGAGAGGGGGAGGCAAGGGGTGATGCCGTCACCCACCCAGGCACCCACCTCCGATCGTCACCCGTCGTTCCCGCTCAGCCTGCTCCTGCTGCTCCTTCTCCAGCTGCTGCTGGTGCCTGGATTCAAGGGTGCGGAAGGGAGGGGAGGCGGAAAGAGGCCTCAGTCCCCAGTGGCAGGACCGAGGGATCCCGTTCCCAAGCCCCCCCCGGCAGGCGCTCAGCCCCCCACTCACTTCTGCGGCAGCTCAGGCAAGAGGCTAGAAACTGCAAAGCCACACATTGCGAGAGGCGACGAAGCTGAGCTCATCTGAAAGGGGCAGGGCCTAGCCCCTGCCCGGGTAGCTCTGCAAGCCGATTAGCCGCTAATCTGATCAAGGAGGCCCTTTCACACACACGTGCACCCCTTCCCTTCTGCTCTGGGCCACTCCGGCTGCAAAGAATGGTAGCTCCTAGGAAGGAGGGGCCATGGGGGGACCCTCCTGGGTGCAAGATCTGGCCCAACGCCGAGAGGCTCAGAGCCGAGAACTGGGGCAGTGGCTCCCTTGTAGCCACAGTTTCCCCCGCCACAAAATGGGAGCCACGGCACCTTCTACACTGGGGGTTGGAGAAAGGGAAAGTTTTTCAATGTGCGGACTGTTCAAACAAAAGGGAGTATAATGAGAACAATAATCCTATTCTTCCCCTTTCTCTCTCTCGTATCTGAACATATTTGATGAAGTAGGAGAAAAATAAACTTCCTCCCTGTTGCAATGAGCGTCTTTGGGAGAACGCTTGCTCCCCCCCAAGACCTTTAAACTTGCAGTACTTCCTGTACCTTTTCTGCTGCTCTGCGACTTCATCGGCAGTGGGGCCGTTCTGGACTGGGCGCAGGGGGGGTGCTGAGTTTCCTTGAGAGACAGAACAGGCAAAAAGCAGGTTTACAGCACATCTTTGAGTCAAATCAGCAGTTCAGCTCTTCTCCCTCTCACGCAAAAAGCAGACCAAGCACCTCCCCCCCCCCCGCCAGCACTGAGACCCACCTGACTGGGCCCCCCACCGGTCCCCTCCAGAGGGAAACCGCTCAACCCCACCCGTTGGGGAGAGGCGCAGAATGGGGAGGCCGCGCTCTCTCGCGTGCCATGGATGGCTTCTCCTGGGGGAGTTCCCAGTATCTGTACCCCAGCCGTTTCCCTGTATCCCCGGAGCTGGCTCAGCCTCTGGCCCCCTGCAGGGCCATCCCCCCTGCCCCCCAACCACAGTGCCCACCCTGTTCTCCGGGGCAGAAGCAGCCCATCTGGACTCACCCGAATCCAGGGCCTCCAGGGCATGCATCATTCCGCTGGCAAACTGGCTGGCATCCTCTTTGCTGCTGAAGTTGAGCCCCCAGACTTGGCGGGCATCCCGCCACTGGTGGAAGTTGGGCGTGGCCTGGTTGTATTTCAGCCCCTTCACGATTGGACTGTTGATGACCACCTGGAGACGTGGGAAGAGGAGCAGAAGAGGCTGAGGCAGACAGTGCACAAGCTCAGGAGGCCCGCTGGCGCCTTGGGGGGCTGCCCCACTGCAGAGCCCTCCCATCCTCACCCCCCAGCAGGCACACCGGTCTGATCTCCTTCCACAGCACAGCGAAAGCTTTTGGGGCTCCAGGCCTGGAGGTAAAGCTCTGGAGCATTCCCACGATATTTTGCTCAGATTTGGGAATTCATATTTTTGTTAACGACAGAATGTAATAACAACTTGGAAACACGCTACTTTTCAAGAAATGTAAGAATGGGATTTTAAATCAGAGGATGCAAAAGTAATCTGGGAATTCCTCCATCAATTTAGGGGGTAATCTAAGGGGTGGGCAGAGGCAACAATGGGGAGGCACAAAACTATACTTCCCCTTTCCCTAAAAGTGGGCTCAACCTCAGGCTGGTGCTGCGGAGAAGCATTACAGCAGTGTTTCTCAACCTTGGCCACTGCAAGATATGTGGACTTCAACTCCCAGAATTCCCCAGCCAGTGTGGCTGGCTGGGGAATTCTGGGAGTTGAAGTCCACATATCTTAAAGTGGCCAAGGTTGAGAAACACTGCATTACAGCCTTGAGACCAGCCACTGGATGATGGACAGGCCTCCCAGTTACATGCACGTCATGTGGGGTGGGGGCCAGAGGAGAGTTACCTGCTGGTCCGGCTGCATCTTGCGACCCACCACCCGGAAGGTATTGTTGGCAGGACTGTGGTAGATCTGGATGCGGCTGAAGGTCTGGGGACCACTTCCTGCCGGAACCCATTTTTTATTGGCATCATCGTACAGCATAACAGTTGCCCGCGTGCTGCAGACCACAGACTCGCTGGCCGGAGAAATGGAAGCAACACCAAGAGGAGAGGGTGAGATTAAACATGTATGGGGAGACTGTGCCAAGGGGGGGAGACCTTTATAAAACAAGACACCCACGAACAGTCAAGCAGCTCTTGCCCCTCCGGAAAACGTGAGTTGAGGAACAGCCGCTGACCCAAATACCGGCTCCCCCTCCTCAGCCTTCCTGCCACCTAGCGTGCAGATGTGCCCATGACTCCCCTCGCAAAGCCTGCATGGCAGTCACCCGACGGACACTCGGTGTAAAACCTCGTCCGAGGAATCGCAGGCGCTGCCAGACAAAAATGCTCGGCAGAGGAGAACCTGCAGCCCCATTTATTGATTTATTACAGAGAGTTACACAGCCACCCCCGACACACGAATCGCAGCAGCTCATTGTCAGTAAGACAAGTGCCATTGTTCTGGGGTTCCTGGGGGCAGGCAGGAACGCTGCATGGATTGTCCCCATAGCTTCTGGGAAGATAATGTATGGCTGCAGGTCTGCGGGGGGGAGGGGGGAATGCCTTTACGGCCTGTGTATATTGACCGCCTTCGCACAACATGCTCGAAGGGCTTGCTGTATTCACTCATCTTCTAATTTGCACAATATGCTGAACCACAAATTAGCCAACCCGACTGGGTTCACACAACACATTAAGCCAGGCCCTCCTGAAAAACAAACTGCGATTAAAACCAACACAAATGCAGCCACTAGGCTTGGCGCAGGGGCGCAGCAGAGCCAGCGAGGCAGAGCAGGGAGATAATATGCAGCAAGGAAGTTTGCTCTCCCAGCTTCACCCAGGCTTCTCTCCCCTTCTTTGTCTAACCTACCTCTCAGGTTGTTGCAAAGACTGCAGGGGAAAGTGACCCACTCTCCTGCTCTCCCCCCACCCCCGAAGATCAGCACAGAGGGACCACCTCGGTTGCCTCCCATTCCCATCCCGGGCTAGATCGGCCAGCTGGCTTTGCAAGGCCCTGGGCTGGACTTACAGCTGCAGCGCAAAACAGCAAAGGGACCTTTGGGGGGAGCGGGAAGGAAACGCTCAGGTGCAAATGGGCTTTCTCCCTGTTTATGATCCAGGATTAATACCCCAGAAAAACATCCAGGAGTCCTCCTGGCCCCAGCAGCAGAGATGCATTCTGCTTCCTTGGCGAAGGCATGGACGTCTGTAAGGGAGCTCCATCCTCCTCGAGGGGCCACAGCATGGGCCCCGCCCGCTGCGAGTCTTGGGAGCTCACTGTCCCACAAGCCCCCCCCCCCAATTAACTTAACCTGGGAGCCACAGACAGACCACTGGCTTCTCCAAGCCAGGGTGTAATACCGTCTGATATACCCCCCGCCCCCCCAGGGAGTGCAGGACTGTCAGAAAGTGCCGAGTTGGATCTTAGGGCCTGCGCACATCCACACAACTCTCCCCCATTCCAGGGCGTGAATTAGGTCCAGAAGATGCAGCATCTCTCAATAAAAGCACTTCCCGGGTAGAAAAAGTGCCCTATAATCGTCTGGGCCACATTTACATTGTCAAGGAGGGAGGGGCTCTTTGTGGTCTGTGCAGAAAAAGGATTCAGTATGAAATATGCAAAAGGGCATTTTTGTGTGCAGCCTCGTTTGCAAAAACAAGAACAGTTTGTGGCCCTGCTCCCATCTGAAATTTGAATAGAGAGCACCATTTCCCCCCCAACATTTCTCTTCTTCCTTGTTTTGGTGTTATGGGGTAAAGGAGGAATATGGAAAGGTTTCTCAGAGACAAAATGCAGGGAGGGAGGGAGGGAGGGAGGAAGGAAAGCCAGCTGCCTGGTGAGTTCTTAATTTCTCCTCAAAGGACACGGGAGCTGGAGGGATTGTAGTAACTTGCAAAACAGGAAAAACAGAAGGCGCAGCAAGGAGGGCTGGGAGAGAAGAAACCGTGGTGCTGGTGGTGATGGTGGCAAAAGCATGGCACAGAAAGAAATGCCCACAGATGAAGTCCAAACTGCCAATCACAGCCACAGCCACACAGGGGAGGCGGGGAATCCGAGCTGCCCGGGCCATGTCACCTTTGCCCAGTGAAAGCAGCTCTCGCCAGCACAGAAACAGGAGCCCCCCCAGAAGGGCACATCCCTCCTGGGGCATTCCAAGCCCCCCCCCCCGCCCTCAGCAGAGCTCCTCCCCGCCAGGCAGTTGCTCTCCAGGCCCCGAAAGGTGAGGTGCGAATGGCAGCCGCTCCCTCCCCTGAACTGGGGCAGCCAGACCTCCAGGCGGGTCGAGGCAGAGCCCAGCCCAGCTGCCAACAGCTGCCTCGCTAGAGAAGGGGGAGGGGCAGACAGGGCACCTGGACTTTTATTTCCTGTGGCTCCTGCGCTGCTCAAGGCTTGAAGGTTTTCGTCCAGCCAGAAAGGCAGTTGAAAGCGCAAACACCGGGGAAGCTTTCGAACCTCGTCAGCGGGCCCAGCGAGAGAGCAGCACAGCCTAAACACGCCGAGGAGAGGGCATTTAAAGAAGAAGAAGGTGCAGGCAGGAATTTGTCCAAAAATATTGCAGGGCTCCACAAAGGTTAAAAAACAAAAAAAGGAGTAATGGTCCAAAATGAGGTACTGAGAAAATTTAACTTCCTGAAAACGGCAGCAGTGTTCATTCGGAGAGATTGAGCAAGTTTCTAAGCCTCAGGGAAAACACAGGCCTGGCTGTATGTGGCAACGCCTGAAGGGTGAGAGAGGGCAGGCGAGAGCGAGGGTTGCTGGCAGCCAGAGGTGAGGCTGCGGCTCCCAACCCCATTCCTTGCCTTTGCACTCCCAAAGCCGGTGCACCACGCACAGTTCCATTCCACGCACACGTCTGCTTCGCGTGAACGATGCCCTCCAGAAACGCCTGGTTTCTTTGAAAGTAATACTGCCACGTACAGTTCTAAATACAGGGTGTGTGAAGC
Organism: Liasis olivaceus; assembly: GCA_030867105.1. Taxonomy (NCBI): domain Eukaryota; kingdom Metazoa; phylum Chordata; class Lepidosauria; order Squamata; family Pythonidae; genus Liasis; species Liasis olivaceus. The sequence continues at coordinate 24,871,529 of CM061360.1, forward strand.
TGGACGGACCTAGGCGGCAGCTCCCCTTTTCCATGGAATCACTGCCCTCACGTAGCGTGTGAAGCCACGGTTCCATCCCGTAAGCTAGAACTGGCCGTGTGAACCCATCTGGCCGAGCCCAGCTCAGAAAATGCATTATGCTTGAGCGCATCCGGAGCAAAGAGGCCATGAACTTGTCCAACAGTGGCAGTTCAGCAACGTCTCCCCCCCAGCCCCACCCAGTTGATTAAGCGCTGCACCCATCTGAGTTTGCATCCCAGGCTCCGTTCTTGCGCCGCCTGGTCCAAGGGCCATCTAGCCACAGCCGCGGTGATGCAAAGGAGGAACCCTTCTATTGCTGCCTCACTCTGACACAAGCCAGCCCACTTCCCGGACGTTGCACAAGGGAAAAAGCCCCAACCTCACTTTGAAGAAGAGCTGCCCACTGAGCGGCAACCACGCAGCCCCTCCCCCCACCTGCAGCCGGGCGGGGCTGATCTCTCGATCCGGTTCCAGGGGGGCTGGAGGCGTGCTCCCACGCGAGCCCGCTGCTTAGTTGCAGACCCCAGAAACTTGGAGGCAGCCCACGGCCCCGAGAAGCGCCCCCGGCTGCACTTCCAGCGGGGTGGAGATGCGTCCCAGCCCCCGCTCTGGGGGGAGCAGCAGAGCGGCGGCCGCTTTATCTCTTGGACTCTACTCCGGCTCCCCTCCCGCCCTTGCGAAAGCTTGTTTGCATGCGGGCGAGGGATGCGAAAGGGGCAGAGCCGATCAAAGGTTGGTGGGCGGGGCACGCTCTCCTGCAGGCCCAAGCCCACCAAGCGCAAGGGAAGGAAGGATGCGCCCGATCTTGAAATGCTTGACGCGGAGATGACAACGCAAACCGCCGAGCCACCCTCCTGCGGGGACTTCTCCGGGAAAAGGGGGCGGGCGGGCGGCCTGGGGAGAAAGGAAGGGGAAGGAAGGGGGGTCGCCCTCTCCTGGATCCTGGCCGCTTTGGGGGCACTCCTCTGCTTCCCTTCCAGGGGGCGTGGAACTGACCCGCAGTGGGATATTGTGCTGCGTCTTGGGGGAGCAGGAGAGAGCTTGCCAGTCTTCTGCAGAGCACCCCGAGGAGCAGGCAAATGGCTCTTGAAGCCAATTTCAGGCAAGAGGACCACAGTGCTCCCCCACAGTGCACCAATGCCACCTATAACCCTGGGACTCTCCTGGAGGAGGCCCCTCCAAAAAGAGCCTTCTAGGTGGAAGGGAAACAACATGCGTGCATGCGCGCGCACACACACACAATGGGATTTGTCTCTCTCCCCAAAGATGGGGGGGCTGGCCCCCTCTTGCTAGGGGAAGAAGGAAGGAAGGCGAGGAACAAGGCAGGGGCACCTGGACAGGGTGGAAGGGAGCACGAAACAGCCAGAAGGCGCAGGAAGAGGGAAGGGAAGCAGGCAGTGGGTGGAGGCAGAGAAACAGCAGCCTTGCCCTTATAAGGGTATGTTGGAGGGCCTGGACAGATCAGTGGAGAATGTGGGAATGCCAGGGGGTGGCTGGGAAGGCCAGCAGACCTCCTGCCTCTGTCCCCAAGGGTAGCGAGCAGGGTGGCCCCAACATCAAAGCACTCTGCTCTTTGGCCCCTCAAACTGGTCTTCCGTAGGAGACGGACCCTCTTTCTCACACACACCATCCCTAGATCCCAGACTCTGACTTGGAGGTGTGAGGGGTGCAAGGGGGGGTGTATAAAAGGGACCATGCAGCTCACCAGATGCGCAGCCCCCCCCCCCCGCAAGGCTCTTTCCACAGGAGTCTTCCCCAGCTGGAAAGCTATTCTGGTTCCTTTGGGGGGTTGAACCAGACTCCCCCCCTCAGTTTGGGGTTCAGGTAACCTGTTGCACAGACATGCCTGCCCAGACATTTTGCTGCACCCAGGGCAATTCCATCTCTGCATCAGCAGCCCAGGTCAGCTCCAAGACCACAATGCCTGTTGGAGGGGACTCTGCCCGCTGCCCTCCCGCACCATCAGGCACTGCGAAGAATGGCAGAGCTGAGCCAGGGCAGAGGCCCCAGGGATTCCTTGCCAGAGGCCCCTCGGAGGGCAGAGCCAAGAGGGAGGGGGAATGGGGCTCCCACCACCCAAAGCCCGCCGGGAAGCTGTAGACAGCCCAGGTTCTCCGGAGGTTCAGGCTACAACTCCCGCTGCCTGGCAGAGGCACCTCTGCTCCTCCTCCTGTGCCACATTCACCTGCCCAGGGGTTTCTCCGGCTGCTTTGCCCCTGTTTTCTTCGGGGGGTCAGGCACAGGGGCCTTTGGCTTGCCCAGCGTGATCCTGCCAAAGGGAAGCAAACATGCCCACTCCGTCCTGCCAGGGGCTCAGTTTTCAGGGCTGCAGAAGGCGGCATCGGAGCTGCAGCCTGGGGGCAGGGACCCTGCTCCCTCCCTGGCCCCCAACTTCAGGGCCAGTGGAAGACAGACATTCCCTATGCCCCCCCCCCGGTGTAAGCTGCTGGGGAGAGCCAGAAGCCCTGGGAGGGGCACAGGTGGGCGGGGGTGCAGAGCAGTGCCCCCCCAACCCCCTCCACACCTGAGCTGCGTGGCCTGCTTGTTCTCCTTCAGAGGAGCTGGAGCTGATCTGCGGGAAAGAGGCAGCTCTGGTCTCCAGCCCGCGACCCCTGCCAGTGGCGGAGCAGCCTGGCGCAGAAGGGCGTGGAGGGCCCTGGGGGCCAGGCTTCCCAGGAGGACCCCAGGGGACAGTGTTGGGACACCTCCCCCCACCCCTTCCACAGAGCAGGCCCCAAACGCCCCAGTGGGGGTGGGGAAGGGATGCTACTGAGGGGCCAAGGGGCAGAGCAAGGGGCTGCCCCGGGGCAGGGCCAGCACCCAGGATGCGCCGGAAGGCAGGGGGCAGGGCCGGCTGCAGCTCAGGGTCCACACGTGAGCAGCCCAACCACCTGGAGAGCCTCGCTGGGGCAAAGAAGGGTAAGGAATTCTGATGGGGGGAAGCAAGGGGGCAGCAGGCGGCGATGAGGGGCAGCAGGCGGCGATGGGGGGCAGCGCCCCATCCCACAACAGGCTCCTCCAGGCGCTCTCATCCAGCGGCCGCTGAGACGCTGAGTCACTTCCTGAGAGGCGCTTTCCGGCTTCTTCAACTTGGGACTTTTTAGGAAAAGGGGGGAGGGGACGGGCCGGAGGTGCTGCCTCTCTTTATGGCGGGGGGGGGGGGGGAGGATAAGGAGCCAGGAGAAAAATGAGGAGTCTGGGAGCACCTTTCTGACTAATGAACTTCATTAAAAGGCAGCTTACGGGAGCTTCTGCCTCTGAATGAAACTGGAAAAGGCGCTCCTCCTGACTCCTTGCCACCACAGGCCACCCTGGCTCCCTCCTACAAGGAAGGGAAGGGAAGGGAAGGGATCCTGTGCTTCTCTGGGAGCGGGGGGCCCATTAAACTAAGGGGCAGAGGGCTGTCCAGGGAAAGGGCCACCAGTCAGTCGCCCAGAGAGGAAGAGAGGAGAGGAACAAGGGCTTCTGGCCCAGCGGCCTGGGGAGCCGCCCTTTCTGGGCCAACGAGGGAGCCCGGGTGCCACAGGGTTGCCCAGCCTAGCAAGGAGAGCAAGGACGGGGGTTGGGAGAAGAGCCCCCTTGGCCCTGGAGAGAGGGGCCAGCCCCCACTTGTCCCCCAGGCTCCCCCAAACCTTTGAGAGTGACCCATTTTTGTGGCAACCATGGCTGGCAGAGCCCAGCTGTCCTCCTGCTCGCCACCCGCTTGAGAGGTGCCAAGGAAGCAAGAATGAAGTCACAGTGCAGCATCCCGGAAGCAGAAGGGCGGGGAGGGGGCTTCATCCTGCGGCCTCGGCAACAGGCCTCCTTTACTGCGGGGAGGAGGAGCCCCAGGCTGCCTCCCTCGGCCCTTTTGCTGACCCACCATTTCCTTGTCATTCACTGAATCTACGATTGGATTGGCAGGTAGAGTCACGCAAGGAATTCGCACCTGAGGTCTAATCGGCCACGGATGGCTCAGCACAACATGTGGACCAGGAGCTTCTGCAGGGAGGGGCCAGAAAGGTCAAGATGGTGGCTGTGACTGAAGCCCTGGCCCTCTTCAGGTAACCCTACGTGACTTTTGCTTACCTTCCTGACGTGAAGCCGCCCCCCACCTCCCGGTTCCTGGCCCAAGTGCTGGGTCTCCGTCTCTCCTGCTGATATCGGATGGTCTGCCCACCTGGCCGGATCCCTCCAGTAGTCCCGCTTCCCACCCAGCTTCTCCAGCCTCTGCTTGGGGGGCTCCTGGGGGACGTGAGGGCAACAGCTCTCTGAACCTCGGGGGGAGACGACCGCCAAATAGGAAGGCACCATTAAGGCACCCTGAGTCGTCTGCTGCTGCTGCTGCTGCTGATGCCGACAGACCTCTTTGCCTCCTGTGTCTTTCACCCTCCCGTTCAAAGGGGCACAAGGCTCTGTGCGCGTGGGCTTCATTCAGGCACCATCCAGAACCAGAGCTGCTTAGCTGAGCCTTCTGCTCGGGCGGGGAAGCAGCAAGTTGCAACATTCCTTTGGGTTTCATGCCGCTGTTTCACCAAATCCAGCCACCGAGAAGGAGGAATCTTTTAAAGAGCCCAGTTTACGGCCCTGCACGTTGCTCTAAGATATATCAACACTGGCAGGCTAATTCTTTGCTGAACCCTCCCCATCACAGCGTGGCTCCCTGGAAGCCCAAGGGTTATGATGCTCCCCACACACACACAGTGCACCCAGACCGGAGAGAAAAAGGGAAGCTGCGGGAAGTTGCCAGGGCTCGCTTCCTGCTCTTTGGGAAGGGGCAGACTTCGTGGCTCTAGAGCCAGCACACCAAACCCCAGCCGGCCAGAAGTGCCCCTCAGCCCAGCCTCCCCACTTGCTGAGGTTTGACAAACGGAAAAGTAAGGCAGAATGGAAAAACCAAACCGAAAACAAGGCTGTGCGTACCCTGGCATAGTAAGTAGAACTTGAGCTGGGCTTCCTTTTTTCAGCACGAATGTCACCATTTCTCCCCCCTAGCCAGTAGCAAGCTTGCCAAATGTCCCAGGGCAACCTCTCCTAACGTGTTGGACTCCAATTTCCATCCTCCCTAGCCAGCTGGGCCTTTTGGGGGAAGGAAGAGAGCCAGTGGGGGGAGGGAAAACAGGAAAGTAGACCACAGTATAACCCTTTCTGTGTACACCGAGACAGCTGGAACAGGTGTGGAGGGACACTAAAGGAGCTCTGCATGCCCGGGGGCGGGGGGCGGGGAAGAGACGTGTCCTCCTTCCCCAGAAGTCTAACCACGAAGGGCTGCTGCAGGACCTGAGGACATTGGTGGAACTGCTCACAGCCACAACTTCTGCTTCGGATGCAGACCACAAAGCAGAGGTGTGCATTTCGTGAAAGCTGCGCTTCTCCCTCCCCACACACGGGCAGTCAGGATTCTCTGTTATTCATCCCCCCCCCATCGCTCGTCAGTGTGCAAAGAAGCTTCGACAGCTTTTTCTTCCACAGGACAAGCCTTTCCTTCCAGGTGTGTTTGCTTGGGCATCCAGTTGCAGGGGGGCGGAGGGGGGAGAGGGGAAATGGATTTGATTACGGCCAAGGTTTCCTGCTTCACTCTTTGATAAGCGAGGGATGAGTGAACTTTCTGGCTGGAGAGGCAGAAAGTCAGTGGACACAAAGCAGGTGACCAAACTATACTTCCTCCCTTGTGGTCTCCAGCCTCCATGCTGGCTGGGGAATTCTGGGAGTTGAAGTCCGCCTATCATAAAGTAGCCAAGTTTGAAAAACACCAGTCTAAAGGGTCGTGGCTCACTACTGTAGCCTCAGTACTGCAGCTACAGAAAAGAGTCAAACCTTTCCTCCCTAATCTGTCTGCAAGATGTGTGATAATATCTGTAATAAAGCTGGTCCCACAGGGCCAGCTTCAAAACCTCTTTTGAGTTTCTATAGGCCAGTGTTTCTCAACCTTGGCCACTTTAAGATGGGTGGACTTCAACTCCCAGAATTCCCCTCCAGCATGGAGGCTGGAGACCACAAGGGAGGGAGTATAGTTTGGTCACCTGCTGGCTGGGGAATTCTGGGAATTGAAGTCCACCCATCTTAAAGTGGCCAAGGTTGAGAAACACTGGTATAGGTCTCTGAGCTGGCCTGCACACCTAGCCTTACAGAAGTTGCAGAAAAGTATTGTATTATCTTATTTATACATTGGGCTTATAGGCTGCTCTAATGAGGAACTCTGACTGCATTATACACACCGACACATAACCAATTTCTGCTTTCCCTGAAACTCCAGCCATATCCTTCTTGTGAGTTTCTGCATATTGGCTGCTTCCAGTCCCATCACTCCTTCCTCTGCACACACACGCACACACCCCCGCCAGCCTCAGAAGGAGGAAGGCTGGTCTACCCACATTCAGGAACAACTTGGGAAAGCAAAGCTTAGAGAATGAATACAAAATGTGACACTGCAAACCTTTAAATAAAAATATACAATTTTTTCATTGAAATTGGCTTCCCTCCCAGAAGACTGACAGGTGAAGGTGGTGAAGGGAGGGAAACCTCTTGACAATCATCGGAATACCCATTCAGATGAAAGCATGATTAAAAACAGAATTATTTAGCAGCCAAAAGAAAAAGCCGTAGCAAGTTTGATTCAACATGGCTCCCACCAAGGGAATCTTTTGTGACATGGGATGAAAAGTGATCCAACTGGCACTGTAGGCCTGCCTTCCCCAAAAACTTTGAACCCAGCCTATCATCCAAAACTACAGAATAAACTTAACAATTGTGGACTAACAGCCAAGTCCTCCTAAGACGTGTTTCTCTCAGACACACAGTGAAGTCAAGAAAAGAGAAAAGAGAAAAAAGAAAATAAAAGAGGGCCTTTCACATTTCCTCATAAGCTTTTGATAAACACTGGTACAAGATGCGATTCAAGAACTTGATCAGACAAGTTCATGAAAGGCTACCGTCCATTTTTAGCGACTGCCGATATGAGCCTCCATGGAGAGATATTGTATACTTTAGAACCCAGTAGCAAAAGTAGGAGCAAGGGCTGGTTTCCTCCTCATGCTCTGCTCATGGGCTTCCTAAGCGCGTGTGGTTGGTCATCCTGGACCCAGGATGTTTGGCAGGTCAGTCTTCCCAAACCAGGACTCTCAGGTGGCTCCGGACTTCCATAATTCCCTGACTACAAGAAGGTCTGTGGGCTTCCTTACTGGAGATAATGAACACTCAGGCCCAAAGCTGCTCCATATCAACCTTCCCTTTGACACAGTTGTGTGATTCCATTTGAAAGGAAAGATGGGTCTCAGGACACACTGCAAAACAGGGGGCAGCCGAGCCCAATTTTTCTGACAACCCCCCTTTTCCTAAAAGACAGGAATCTCAGGGCATCATCAGAACTAAATTCACTGCACCAGGAGCAGAAAGAACCATGCCCGATGATAAACCTCCTGGCTGCTGCTTGTAAAAACCCTCTAAGCGGGTCAACCTTTAAGGTGCCTCCGCAGGCTGCAGACATGACAAACCTGGGGGGGGGGGAGGCTAGAATGCAAATGCTCCTCCCCGCCTGGTCAGATTGCAAGGTTTCTGGTCACAGTTCTTCCGGCAAGGTGAATCGAATCGAATCATGACAACCCCTTGATTGCACTTCATTGCCCGCTGGTACCGCTGGTACCTGGGCCGAACTTCCAAAGGCTGCAGCCTGGGTCGCCTTCCGGAGACCGGGCACTGGGAGGCTGCAGCTGGAGCAACCCAGGGAACAGCTGATGCTGAAGCGGGGCAGGGCAGAGGAGGGCTACCCGGCAGCCTCCGATGACTCAGAAGGCAGGCAGGAAGTGAGCGAGGGCCTGAGGCCGAAGTGCTCCAGACCTGCCTGCTGCCCGGGATCACCAGTCAGGAAAGGCAGGCCGGCCTTCGTTCTTCGGCCACAGGCTGCGCTTGCAACAAGAGGTGCCGACCCAAAGCACTCTGCACATGCTCAAATCCCCACAGGCCCACACACAGGACCAAGACACCCAGGTGAGGAAGCAGCCCCTTGTCCCACCCCCGGAAACAGAGCGGGGTGGGGCCGCCAGGTGCCTCCCCCGTTTGCAGAGGAGCAAGGGCAATGCCGCAGGTGGGGGAGAAACCAAGCAGGGAGGGCAGACGCCGCTCACCTCCAAAGGCCACGCAAAGCCGAGCCCGGACGCAGGTTCGGAGCAGGAGGCTGAGCGTGACGAGGCGTCTGACAAGAGAGCCAGCGCTGTCCCTAGACGAGCGCTGGGCTGCCGCCGAAGCCTCGCATCTCCTGCGCGTCCCCCGGCCGAGGAGCCATGCCGCCCCAGGGGGACCTCCGGTTTCCACCTCCAAGTCGAGATCAGGACAACCTCCCGCCGCGCGCGCGCTCCCCGTGGGAGACCCGCGGCCCCGCCGGGCATCCCTCTGCCGAGGTGCTCCGGCCACAGTCCCAGCGGCTGCGCTCCAGCAAGCCCAATAAACTCCCCGGTGCCCCCTCCGAGCGGGGGGCGGGGGGCGGAAGAGAAGGGAGCCGACGCCAAAAGGAAACACTTGGTAGGACATCAGCCGGCGTGTCCTGAGCTCCCCCATGCAAGGGGGGCGCTTTCATTCTATCGGTCATCCGGGGCTTCCGGGAGCCTCTTGCGGGGGGCAAGGGGGCGGACTGCAAAAAGGCAGCCCTCGCTGTCCTATCGCCTCTGAGGAGAGGGGCTACCCAACTTCTCGTTTCCGGAGGAAGGGGCGTGCGGAGCGAACACATTCCGGAAAGCGGGCAGGATTTTTCCTTGCGGGGGGGCAGCACCTACGACCGTTTCTGCTTCCTGTCCGCCCTGCGCCCCCCTTCCCAGGGCCTCCCTTGCCAGGGACGGAAAAGTCGCCCCATTTCCGGCCCGAGGAGGGTCTCCCAGAAATCATTCGCTAACTTTCCAGGGCGGGCAGCGACACCCCCTCGCCGCCGCTCGAAGCTGTGAGCGAGGCGGGGGGAGGCAATCCCTTCCTCTGTCCCGCCGCCCCCCGCCAGGCACGGCTCGAGGGCGACGATTCAACCCGAAACTTGCTGCTGCTTCGGGGCGGAGACAACCCGGGAGCCTCGGCCGCGCCGCCTCGCCTCGCCTCGCCTCGCCTCGCCTCGCCTGCCTCGCCTCGCCTCGCCTCCCCTCCCCTCCCCGGGGAAGCCCTTCCTGGCGGGCTCGGGCAGCCGCGGCCCGGCGCGGGCTCAGACAACAAAGGCCGGCGCCCGGCAGGTACTGACCTCATGTCTGCTGGCTTTGTGCGCGGCGCTGCAGCCTCCGCGGCTGCTGCTGCTGTGCTGCTGCTGCTGCTGCTGCTGCTGCTGCTGCTCCCGCCGCCGCCGCTTCCGCTTCCCAGACCTGGCTGGGTGGGGACGTGGGTGGGGCCGGCGCTCGGCTGCTCCCCCACCTCGGCTGGGCAGCCTCACCGCTCCGTCGCCGCGGGCAGCAGGCTCAGGCGGCGGCGGTGGCAGCCCCCGCCGGGAATCCCATCGACCGCCCCCGCCGGCCGTTTCCTTCCGCCCCTTCGCCCGAGGCTACTTCGGCGGTCCCGGCCCGGCGCCGCCGAGGGCTCATGGCCCCGATCCCGCGCCGCACAGCCGGCGGGCGGGGGGGCGGACAGGCGCGCGCGCGCCCGCAGACAGGCAGGCAGGCAGGCAGGCAGGCCAGCCGCGCCGCGCCCGCTCGCTCGCCCTCCGCCCGCTTTGATCTGGCGGCAGTGTTGCCAACTGGCTTCCCCCCTTTCTTCCTGCGCTACATTTCATTCCAACCTTCCGCTCCCTCTTTCCACAATGCACCGCTCCGGCCGTCTTAAAGGGGGCGAGGCGCGGCGGCGCCTTAAAAGGGCCACCGCGCGTGCCGCCGCTGGTCGGCGTGGGGCTCTCCGCCGGGGGACGGCGCGGGCCGCCGGCTCTGAGTTGCGGGGCCACCCCTCCGGCGTACAGCTCTTCCGAAGGCTTCGCGCAGAGCCTCCTTTTAATCCGCAAAACAACCCTGTGAGGTAGGACAGGCTCCTTCAGGGCGGCGCGGAACACGTGCCGCTCCACTCGTTCTGCGTCGACTGGGAGCTTCATTGTGGGCAGGGCTAGGTTTTACTTCGGGAGACGCGGCTGGAGCGGCGTGCCCAGGGCGAAATCAAGCTGAACGAGAGGCACCCGGGCCTCGTCCTGGCGGCACCTGGCCTCCGAGCCGGAAACTGCGCAGAAGGGCCTTGCGCTTGCACAACCGCCGACGGCGGCGGCTCTCTCTCTCTCTCTCTCCTGCCAGCCTCCCCACGGCCCGGTGGGGCTGAGCGAGGCGAGCTTTGGGTCCGCCTGAGAGACGCATCTCGCTTTGGGAATCAAAGTGGGAATCGGCCCTCAGAAGTTGCCAGGAGGACCCCCGAGGGGGTGGATTGCTATGGCATGGGGAGCAGTACCAGCTGCTGGGAGCACTCTTGAAGCCCCCCCCCCCCCCGCTTTGGGGGTTCTGTCAGGTGGCAGCTCCTTGGTCCTGGGGGAGAGGCTGGGGAGCCAGGTGGTCCCCTCACCCTCCCGCACCCATGCCTCTCCTGGCTCCGCAGCTGCCTAGCGAGAGGCCTGGTCCCATCCAAGGCAGGGTCTTGTCAGCGCAGTTCGGCCCCTGCCCCGCTCTCTCTCACCTGTTTTCTGCCTGCGGGTGTGTGCATATGCAGCGCCATTTCCTGGTGCTGCAGGAGGGGGCCATCTTAAATTGTGTGTGGGCTGGCCTGAATGATTCCAGCCAACATATGCTCAGAGGACGCTTTTCTCCTTCTTGTCCTCAGCCACTGCAAGTCCTGAGATGCCAGGAGTCAAATGCCGGGAGATGCCAACTCAGTCCAAGGGGCACCCTGCCAGAGGCACCTGCCTCCTCCTGTTTGTATTGTGGGAGGGAAGCCATGGCCAGCCCAGGGAGTTGGCACCCCTGAGTAGTAAGCGCTTGGTGGCCTTTTTGTGCCAGCAGGGACCCCCGGTTCTTGTGGGCAGTTGATTCCCATTTGGTTACAGAACACACACTTTACACACGCACACATGTGGGGGGCATATCCGTCCTCCCTTCACCCAATTCTGCACAGATCCCTTGAAATCAGTTGTGTCAAGCTGATTTTACTAATTTGCAGAAGAGTAAGTACAGCAGCCAATTGGGCAGGAGCATCACATACACTGGCCCAAACCCCACAACGGGGGCGGGGGGCAGCAAGAGTTCCTTATTCTGTGGGCCACCGGCTGGGTGCCTCCCGTGGAGCTGAATTCCATGGCAGCAATCACGCCCGGTATCCTCGGGGCACTTGGAGCAGGACGGCCTGCTGTGGCACCAGCCTCACTGTCTCCACGCTGGCTCCCTTCTGGGGTGTAGGATGGTTGCTGAACACCACCTTGGCCCGGCCTGGGAAGCCGAGTTCTTCCAGGCTGAGCTGGCAGGGCTGCAGCATCAGGTTCAGGATCACCAGAAGGCTGGAGCAGGCGCCTGGCCGGAGGAAAGCCACAAGGTCCTCGGCGTGGCTGGGGAGGGGCAGCAGGGCCAGGTCGGGGTCGTGCAAGGAGGAGGACTTTGCGCGCAGTGCCAGGAGGGACTGGTACAGGGCTGCCAGTGGGGCTCTGCTGGGCTTTCCTTCCTGCAAGGAGGGGAGAGAGGGACCCACAGCAGCTAAATGGCTCCTCTCGGCCCCAGAGAACACACTGGGGCTCATCTGGAATTGCAGCCTTCCTTCGGCTGCTCTGCACGGATGACAGCTGGGCTCCCACATCACACAGAGCAAAACTCAACTCTCGCGATACTGAAGTACCCAGCCTGTGGTCCCCTGGCCAGTGTTCCCCCCTCCCCAGGAATGGTTTGTGCGATTTGCGTTGAGAACATCACCAACGCAAACCACTTGCCCTCTTATGGAAATAAAGCCCCATTCTTCCTCCAGGAGTGACATCGGAGTAGGCCTGTCCTTGGCCACCAGCCTGAGTGGGTGATCTGTGCTCCCTGGAAACTGGATCCATGCCTGTGGGCTTCGATGGGTGCAATGGCGGTGGGCATCCGCAAGGGGGGACCAAGTGACGTCAGATGCACAGTGATGTCATGAATCGCATGATGTTATCCTGGCTTGTTTCATATACCTATGTGGGTGGCTTGTCGTATCTACTGCGCATGGCCATCTATGCAGCTTCTAATTCCACTCTGGCTAATCAAAACTTGGGCCAAATTAGAACAATATTTCTGACATAAAACCGTAACATTAAAAAAAAGAAACTTCTAAAACAAGTAATAAAGTGGTGAGTTCTCATGAAGTTCAGTTCAGGAGGCTAAAATATTATAATACCTCTTTCAGTAAAACAGTATCCTGCATAGTTTGCTTAACTAGTGTTTAAAACTTGGCTAGATTCCTGCTAAGGCAAAAGCAAGTGAATCCGATTAGTTTTCATTTTGTGTGAAGCGGGTTTCAGTTCACGATTTCACTGCTGTTGTCAGCATCTGAAGCTGCCCCTAATCCAAGATGATGATGGTGGTGATGGTGGTGGTGGTGCTAATAAATGTATATGCTGCCCGACACCCAGTGACCCTGGGCCCTCTTGTTTGAAGGGATAAAGGCAGGCCTTCCTCCCCCCGCCCCCCCCCAGGGCTATGCTTTTCTGCGCAGTTGGCCTGCCCTGGAGCTGTCCAAGAACGAAGGCTGAGGATGGGCCAGGCTTGAGGGGGGAGAGTTTCTCACCATCAGCTCGTATTCCAACGGAAGTGGCGATCTTGCTCCCCCTTGCACCAGTGGCACTCCTGGAAGGGTGAAGAGCAGCACCCCAAGCATTTCCCCCAAGCCGCCAACGGGTGAGAGCCCTCTGGGCACCTGAAAGAGAGCACGAAAGGGGCATTTCTTCATCCCTTTGATCCCCTGCATTGGCACAGTTACCTGAATGCCCTTACCCAGCAGGACAGGTCCCGGGGCCTGTCAGAAGTTGTCGCTGGCTTAGCAGAATGGGCAGCCACCCCCCCCCCCCCCCCCGGGTCCTGATGCCTCCCATCCAGGACTCTGCATTGGTGGTGAGAAGTGGATTCCACCCCACCCGCCCCCTTCCTACGAACAGCTCCAGCTTCCGGCAAGCCACCGAATTTTGGTGCTGCTGCAGGGCTTGCGGTAGGACAAGCCGGACCCCCGAGGGGTGCCCAGAAACCCCTTCCTTACTGCCCAGCTGGGCCACGGCGCGCCAGAAAGCTGCTGGGATCCCTGCACCAAACGCAGCAGAGCCCGGGCAGAGAGATTTGTCTGAGCTCCCGGCAGGTGGCAGGTCAGGATGACCCTGCTGGGAATCCCGTGAGAAGCGCGGCAGCTCCCGCTCTGGTCCCAGACCATCAGGGCCCTGAAAGGGAAAAGGCAGCGAACCGACGCCTCAGACCCGCGCCCGGACTTGCACCCCTGGGTGCTGCCACCAGGGGGCCCTGCTCCCCTCCAACTAAGGGGAACTCGGAATCGCCGCCCGCTCACCGCTCCTCCCGCGGATCGGGCCGCCCCTGGCCGCCCAGCGCGCTCCAGGCCTTCAGCACCTGCGGGCAGAGTTCGTAAGCGTCCATCGCGGCTTAAGGTGGAGTAACTCAGGCATCCTCGGCTGGGACTCCGCGTTTCCTCTCTTCACCCTTAACAGGCCTCCTGCCCGTCAGCATCGCTTTCACGAGGAGGTCATTGTCTTCCGGGCTGCTGCTCTTTTTTTTCAGAGTTTAATCGTGGCAGCACAATATCGGACAGTAAATTGGTCCCACTTTCACCCTTACTCACTGCAACATTTGCAGCGGTTAGCATTTTGTATCTCCGTTAAAAAACGATACTTCATTCGCCTTAAAATGCTCTCTCAGCTAAGAATTAAAATATTTTTTAAAACCGCTGACATGAAAGACAGCACAGTACTTTAATGATCATTAAAAATAAGAAAACCTTCCAGTTACTGGGCTGTCATTTTAGCAATACGGTTTCTTAAATTAAACCCTTCCAATCTATACTTCTGACTGAAACAAAAATGAAGCACTTTCTTTTTTCTATGTCACGATCAGTCATGTGTAATGAAGCTTAAAAGAATACATGCTCTGCGTTAATTAAATAGACTTTTGTTTGGAAGGATTACCCCTTCTCCCCCAGCCCCACACCAAAGAGCCCAAATCTGGAGGGATGCAGTGTGTGTGCACACGCACACTTCACTTGCACTGAAGGAAAACGCAATCTCCCGGTAGCACAGAAAGCAGTGAAGAGCAGGAGCTTCACGCCAAAAGCTGCCTGTCTGGAAAGAGCCTCTTTACTTCCACATTTCCAATCAATTTTCTCAGCAATAAAATAAAATGTAAACAGTTTTTTTTAAATGAAAGTTTGTGTTTTGTTTACTCTAACTGCAAGTATACTCAGGAATTCCCATGAGATAGCTGTGCAGCTATTCCATGTTTTTTCTCCTTTACTGATATACTGCAGAAAGAAAAAACAGCTGGAAGTAGCATAAAAACAAGCAGGTACCACAAGAGGATGATGTCTCTTGGATCCTATAAAATGTTATTTTATGTTTTATAAAAGTGTGTTCAGAAGCACCTAAATGCAGGAGGATAAAAGGAGGTATAAAAACTCTAAGTGATTATGCCTGTGGTGTGCAAAATTTTCAATGCCCTTACATTGATGTCTGTATTCCAGCAAGGTGTGTAGTTAGGTTTAGACATTGCACTATACCTGTTTTTCTTTGGGGTTTATTGAGTAAGCCACAGCAGGTTGGGATCCCACATAACATTAAACCATAGATCAGGGTTTACAAACCACAGTGGGTTCTTAGAGTATGTTAAGCCCAAACAAAGCAAGCCACATTATGATTTTGCGTGATCATGGCCATCTTGTTCCACTCCCATCCCACTGAAGTGGTCACTGCAGAGACACCACATTTCAGCAGTGAAACTCACTGTGACGAGGCGCCAGGCAGGATCCTTGGCCACCAAAAATCCGTGCACGCCTTCTGACTGCCAAAACTGTAGGGCTTCCTGCAGGATATGGCCAAAAGAGGGAACGGAGGTTTCTTTTGCAGCAGAGCCCTTCTAGGTTCCCTGCCTAGAAGTAACTGAATACAGCTGGACTTACTTCTGGGTAAGGCTTGTGTTCATTGGCAAAGAACAGGACCGGGAAATGGAAAAGAACCACCTTAAGGTTGGCAAAATGCAGAATGGAGCAAATCAACGTGATGGATCTGCCCGTCTGCGATGGTGGTGTTGTGTCCTTTAGCAGGGCCCGATTCCAAGCCAGGGTTAATTGACATGGAGAATGAATGCCACCCCCCGCCCCTCTCTGAAACTGGGGGAACATTCAAAATCATAGGCTGCAAATGCCAATGATAATATACCTTGAGGTGCTGGACGGTTTGATTGCTCGCAGCTGTTACATCCATCTCTTCTTCCCAAATTGGAAGTTCCAGCAGGATTCGGATTCCTGGATGGTCACGAAGGGAGGAATATGGGTGGCAAAACATGCAGCCATTGGCTTAAGGTTAATTTCTGGAAGCCATTGCTGCTAAAAGTTGAGCTAACACAACCACTGATTATGCACATGGATCATGCAAAGTAAAGGATAGGTTTATTCACGGCTATTAGCCAAAATCGGGGTGTCACTGTTGTTTTGTTTTTAACTGCTGTTCACTGCTCAGTCATGAAGATGTTGAGATGGGCAGCCATATAAATGGAAATAAATAGATGAATAAAACAACTAAATGGAGCCTCTAAGGTCTACCTCAGAGTAAGAGATACGGAGGACACAAAAGTGGAAAGGACCTTTTCTTTGCGCTGCATGGGGGCTTCCTAAGGAACCTGGCTAGCCCTCTGGGGAAGCGGAGCAATCAGTTAAATCCACTTTTTCCAACCTTGGCAACTTTAAGCTGTGTGGACTTCAACTCCCAGAGTTCCCCAGCCAGCATGAGTTGAATGGCCTTTGGCTTGACCTGGCTGCAGGATCTGAGAAGAGAAGCCCCCGTGTGTGGAGAGCAACGGACGAGGGGGTCTCATACTGCCCTGCCTCTTCTCCAGCCAGGCCCTGCCTTTCTTCACCCCGGACATCAATATCCTGTTTCCGTCTGCCGAGTCTGGCCTGGTGATGTTGCCTCTCCAGGACTGCCCAGTTTTTACCACCTAAGCAGGCCAGACCTGGCACGAAGCAGAGGTCACAACAGCTATCTTCTGGCTATCGCCCAGCCCAGCCCCTTTTGGGGGACCAGCCCCCTTGAAGTGCCTTGGATCTAGGGCGACCGAAAGCAAAGCATGGGGTGTGTCTGGCCCCCACCCGAGCAGTTCTGCCCACCTGCCCCAGTACCTCTCTTGTGCCCGTCAATTGCCAGAGCTTGCAGCTGTGCCAGGGATCCGTGGGCAGGGACAATCTGGCTCAGGTTGGCCCCTCTGCCTGCAAGGATGGGGCCCAGCACCAAGGCCTGGATGGATAGGGCCCCCAGCTGGTCCAGCCCCTGTCTCACACCTGTGTGGAGGGAGGGAAGGGGGCATTCAGGGTAGAGGGCACCAGCGGTTTTGAGCAGAGTTGCCCTAAAGTCATTCCTTTCCTTCCTTACCTGCCAGGTCTCCCCACCCATCACCATTGGAGTCTGGGAACGAGGAGGGTGGCAGATGATAGAAGGTCGCCTTTTGCCACCAGCCCAGGGGAGGGCGAGGCCGGGGCAGCATGAGGAGCAGGACAACTGCCAGGGCGAGCATGCAGGCAAAAAGGCCTCCCAACAGGCCGATCAAGGCTTTGCGGAGTCCCGGCCAGGGAGCGGCACTGCCCTGCTCTGCCACTTCCTCCTGGCTCAGGTAAGTGGTGCTGAGGTCTGCTTTGCCCAGCAGGGGCTGGTGCTCACTGGGCCCGAGGGTGGTGCTGTCTTCCGCTTTGCCCATCATTCACTCCTTGGCGCATGAAGCTGTCGAGTGCAGGGGAGAGTAGGAAGAACCAGAATGTTGCCTTCAAGGATGGAGAAGCTCAGAGACAACCAATGCAGATGTTGAAATGCATGAACTCTCTGAACCACTCTGGGCACAATCCAGTGGGAAGTTCTGCACAGGCCCCATTAAAATGGGGGGGGGGAGCTGAGTTCAAACAAGCTAAATCATGGTTTGCTTAGGCATGGCACGTTCAGAAGGCTGGATTCCCACTGCGCTGCACGTCCAAATGAAAAGGGCTACATTTTGGCTCACCATAATGAGGAATCCCCGCCTTCAGCTATCCCCACCAACAGTGCCTTATTGCTTCGCTAGCAGTGAAGTCCTTTTGGGGAGGGAGAATGGGACGGGGTCACCTCCTTTTCTTCAAGGGAAGCCAAAGATCCCAGGCCCTGTTTGTCTCCCTGCCCCTCAAAGCCCCAGCCGGGAGAACTGAGCTGCTGGCCCCTCAGCCTTGGGGATGCCAGGCCCTCACGCATTACCAAAGCTTCAGCACACATCTGGCTCTGGGATGGGCTTCGAAGGAGGGACTGGGACAGGCAATAATTGTTTGTTGTTTGCTTGCGCAAGCAAGGAGTCAGCAGCCACCATTGGTTGCACTGCTGTAGGGGGACACCCCTTTCCTTCAGCTCTCATGCCAAAGAATTGCCAGAAAGTGATACATTCCTCAGGTATTTGTGAAGTCTGGGCAGAGAGAAGCATAAACTTGCACAAGACTTGCAGCCTTAAGATAAGGAGGTTTCAGAGTTCATCCCTGCCGGATGCCCCACATTCTGGCACCAACTTGTTTGTTCATGACTGTCACAGCAGGCGATATTTTTACTAGCGCCTGTGCTAAGGGCAGTTTGCAAAGGCTGCATGGCGTCCACCTTCTACAGCCAGCGAAGGCTTGGCACTGATCTCTGTTCACTTCTCCATCCTCAAGGAAATTCACAAAGCGGCAGCAATGTACACAAGGCAGAACAGCCTTGTGATTTTAAAACACACTTTTTAGAGAAACACCTGCACTCCTCCTGCACTTGGAAGTTGCCTGCTGCTGAACCTGAGGGTGACCCTGAGCATGGCAAGCCTTCTGCCCCCCTACTGGGAGAGACACCTTTGCCCGCTCAACGGTCGTCTCCCGCTTGGGGCAAGGACATTCTATGCTGCACGGGCCAATTGGGGAGTAAAGATACTTGTGGGCTAGTCACTTCTGTTACTGAAATCAACAGCCGGGAAGCTGGCTGGCTGTTCCCAGATAAAGGAATAATTAATTGTAGAATATCTGAATGAACCCCAATGGCTCTTCTGAATGGCACACACATTGGGAGTGTGGCAAAAGTCACCGTGACAAAGCGTTGAGCACTGGGAAAACGTGATCGCCATCCCGCCAGAGAAGAACTGTCATGCCACTATGAGCAATGCAAGCTATAAGCAGCAACGGGGATTCTGGGAAAGGCCAGACCAGGAGCGTTCACTGAAAGGTTTTCAGGACAACTTGCTGCCTCTCAATCTTCAGACCCTTTTCCTTTCCAGTGCAGAAATAACACAAAACCAGACGGTCAGGATTTCTACTTGTCAGCACTGCCTAAATTCTAAGCGTTGCTGTTGCATTGTTTTCCCCAACCGCGTCCCCCCCCCCCTTACCTTGCCTTCTGTCTGGATCTCCACCTGCCAAGGTCTGAAAGGAGGTTGGAAGAGGTGCTGGGCTGGGTGCACGGCAGGGGGTGTTCCTTATTTCTCCGCCCCAGTGGCCTGATAGGAAGGGGGCAGCTGAAGTCTCTTCCTACCCCAACCTTTCGCATTCTGTGAGGGGTGGGGGCAAGAACACCAGAACTTTATGAGCCATTAGCAGCCTTCTGACAATATTTGGCCAGCGAAGTAGCCGCAGATCCAGCATCTTTTTCCCACCTTGTGGCGTTTCTATCTCCAGGCTGAATCCAAAGTGCAGACTGAAACAGCCCAGCCAGCCAGCCTAGGTGAGGCACAAGCCCAAGATTTCTCAAGCTGGGCAACTTTAACACTTGTGGACTTCAACTCCCAGAATTCCCCAGCCAGTGTATGTTTGAGAAACCCTGCACTAACCTCTGTAAACAGGCAGAGTAGCTCATGCCCAGAGCCATCGCTTGCTTCTTCCAATCCCTCCCTTCAAACCACCTTTTCCTCGATGCCAATAATCCAACTTGCAATTCAGCCTGTGACAGTTGCTGGCAGTGAAGCCAACACATTTTAGACTGGTGAGTTCCTCAGGGCAGGGACTTTCCTCTTCAAGGTCTCCAAAGCCCCATGTGTGGAAGTTCTACTTTGCAGCTCATGCGAAGAACAGCAGTGCACACGTTGCGCCCTCAAGACCCTCCTCCAAAGGTTGTTGATTCTGGATCTGCTGAAGGCTTTCCATTTACTGTTATACCTCAATTGCATCTCCTTCAGTTTCCCTCTGGGTAAGAAGTAAACTACGATTGGATGAATGTCTTGGTTGAACAATGGTTTAAGAGATAAAGAGATGGTTTTTTATTACTATTCTAGTTTTTCTTTTAGATTCTTCCTAGCACTAAAATAATGCCAGGAAAAGGACAGCCTGCTGCTTCTCAGACCCTGAATACTATAAATACTAAACCAGAATCAAACAAAGAGAAGTTGCAGTTAATCCAGGATGACTCTGCAGAAGTGACATCATTGCTTCTCCCTTCCCACAAGCAGGACAGGAGTGGCAGGAAACACAAAACTCATGCTGGAAAAGCAAACATGGTGCGGAGGGGATTCCCCCCCCTTCTTGGGCAAAAAGCCGCAGCCATTCCAAGGGGGCTTGGTGCACCCCTCCCTGTCTGCCGCTTGCTACGGCCCAGAAACGCTTTCCAGGGCGAGGACCAGCCACTTAAACAGCAGGACAGCACAGCTGCGCCACATCCACGTCGGTCTGAATGGTGCTTCCTCTGTGGATAGCCGTCCCCCACTTTGGAGGGTCCTTTGGGAAACCTGCCCCCGGTTTGGGAACCTCGGTCTTGCCAGCGACGTTGTTTCCCTGCTGCTTGCCGTGGGTGCGGGGCATTTCTCCCCGCCCGAGGTAAAGAGGATAGGGCCTGCGAGGGGACCGGCACTGCCGCGCCCTGGCTGTGTTGGCAGCCCCCAGCCCAGCGTTGGCTCGGCCCTGCTTTGCCCGGCTCCTCGGGCTCCAGCGGTGGGCGCAAAGCCCGCGGCGCCCTGCAGCCGTTCCCGGCCAGTGGCGCCTCCTGGGACGGACTCTTCCCAGGAAAGTGGAGCCCCTCAGACGGAGCCGAAGGCGTTCGCGCGCAGAGAGGCCGGGTTCCCACGCGCCACGCCGCAGTCGCCGCGGCATCTGCTCCACGTCCCTGAGCGCTCCCGTCCCGCGGGGGAGGCAGGAGCGCCCTCGAAGCCCTTCCCCTCTCTTTCCTCTCCCCCGGCCGGCGCGAAGGTGAAGCTGCGGGAGCCCCCAACCCGGCTCTCGGGGCGCCCCACGGGCCGGGACCTCCGCAAGGCCGCCGCGGAGAGGCACGCGGGGCGCTTTTCGCGCAGCCGCTGCGGGCAAGGGCGCGCGCAATCGCAGGAGCCCCTTGGCTTCCTCGCGGGAAGCGAGATCCCAGCCCCGACGAGAGCGCCCAGGGGCGCCCGGGCCCCTCTCCGGCGGCCGACGAACGCCGGGCGGGGCGACTCCAGGCCTTTCCTCGCGCCGAGCAGGTGCTGAGGAGGAAAGGCGCATCCCGGCGAACGCGCCGCCCCGCCCTGGCCCGACTGACCGGGCGGCTGCGGAAGAGCCCGCCGGGTGCCTGGCGCAGCGCCGCCGCGGAGGCAGGGCAGAGGGGCTCGGCGCGGGGCGCGGGGCGCGCGCGCGACCCCCGCCCCACCCGGGCGTGGGAGACGCAGGGAAAGAGGCGGGCCCGCGCGCTGAGTGGCAGGCAGGCAGCCCCTCTGCGGGCGGGGCGGCGCGGGGCGGGGCGGCGCGGGCGGGGGCTCTGCTCTGCCCGTGGGGAGAAGAGGTGTCGTGGGCGCCGCCCGGCGGCTCCGGGACGCTCCGGCCCTTCCCAGGCACGCCCGGCTCACGAGGACGGCCAGCTCGCGGCCCGACGCGCTCTCCCGCGCCCGCCTCCGTTCTCCATCCCTGCAGCCTCGCCCGCATCCCAGCCGCCCTGCCTCTCCTTTGTCCCTGCTGCCTCGCCTCGCCTCGCCTCGCCTCGCCGCTGCCCGCGGCCGGCCTTGCTGGACCCTCCCCCGGGCCTCGGCGGCCGGGCGCCGCAGGGGCCTGTCCCGCTGACGCTGCCGGGCAGGATGGGGCTGCCGGGGAGATGAGCGGGGGGCGGCGGCGGTGGGCAGCAGCGCGGTCGGAGCTCACCGCCGCGGCATTCCGCATGGACCTCGAGGCGGCCGGCTGCCGGGGCGATGGGGCAAGTCCTGGGATTCGCCCACTGCAGTAGGTGTCGCCCGGGCCGGGCGGGGGCAAAGGGCCTGGGTCTCCTCCCTCGCTTTCCGTTCCCCCGCCCCGTCTCCGAGGCGCCTTCCCCTCCGGCAGAGGCAGCCCGCGGCCTGCCCAAAGGTGCCTCGCCCCCGGGCCGGGGATCCGGAGGCGCTTGCAGGGGGTGCGCTGGCCCGAGCGCAGGAGCGGCTTCCGCAGATCCCCTTGCAGCCTGGCGCCTCCCCCCCCCCCCCCGTGCATCGGACTACACCTCCTTTCATCCCGTCAGTGGGCTGTGGGGGCTGGGGTGTAATCCAGCGCAGCTGCTCGGACTCTGGGTGGGACTGGCGGCTGCTTTCCGCCTCGTGGGCAGAGCGGGGCAGCTCGAGCTCCGGGGACAAATCCCCCTCAGGCCCTTCTCCGGCGAGGGCGGGAAGCGCCGCCGGTGACCGTCGGTGGGGGTCTGGGCGGAGGGGAGCGGCCCTGCCTGTGTTGTGCGGGCTGCCCAAAGTGGAAGGTCGGCGCCGCTGGGCTGAAGGTTGTCCTACCTTTCCTAGCCTATTGCGACTTACTTTGGAGGAACCATGGCTGGAGCGGGGGTACTAGATGAGCAGCGTGGGCAAAGGGGGTTGCCCTAAAGCTGGAAGGAGAGGGGAGATTTGTGCCCCGCACCTGTCTTTAGGGGAAGGTCTAGAGACAGAGAGATGGAAAGGCTGAGGTGCAGATCTTTAAGAAAGGGTGCACTTGGGGCAACGTTGCTCTTTTGTGGCTGCGGAAGCACTATTATGGTATGGATCCCAACACAGCCCTGGAACTGCTCCCTGGCCACTGCCCTCCCCCCCACCGCCTCTGTGTGGATCTGTTCTACTTGGGTGCTCTGCTGTGTGGGCAGCGGAGGGTGCTCAGAGGTGCTGCAGCCCTGGATAGGTTGGTCCTCCTTTGAGCCCTTTATGCACTTGGACACCCCCCTCCCAGACAGAGACCCGTATGGACCTCTGAGGTCAACACCTATTTTGCACACAGCCCTTTTCATGAGGCATAAAAACAGGATAAAGTAGATAAAATCAACAAACACACAACTAGCAAAATATGTAGATTGGCCTTGTCCAACTTAGTATTCGAGAAATGTTGGACTACAACCCTCTAATCTCCCAGCCAGAGTAGGTACAATGGATGGTGGTTGGCCTCAGGTTGGATGTATAACTCAGCGAAGGTCAAAGTGTGCTTTGCCAAAAGAGTGATATTCTTTGGCAAATTAGATCTCTGAGAGAACCCTGCTTTCGAAATGTTCTTTGGCCTGGGGAGGCTACTGGTGAGTACCAAGTAAGGAGGAAAATCATAGCGAAGCCCCCCTCCTCATCTCTGGCTGCTTCCAAGCATCTGATTCCCTGACATTTCTGCTGCTAGTGCTGATGGAAGCAGGAGGAACAAGGGTGGAAAGTCGGACCAGATCAGCCACGGTGTAGCTTTTGACGATGCGTTAAGTGTTGTTGATGTGTCCTAGCGCAGTCAGGAGATGCAGCTGGTCCAAACCAGCATGCCGCAGCCAAGCACTGAACTGTGTAACGGTATTTGCAAGACTTAGTATCTAGTTTTCTGTATCATCCAGGACTTGCTTTGATCTTCAACCTGTTTTGTATCAAACAGAATTACAGTAGATGGCCCTCCTTCTTCTGTCCCTTAGAAGGCCAGGGCTGGCCAAGTGCCATCCTGTGCGTGATCTTGCAGAAGACCCACACTTGGCTGCATGTCCAGAAACGGCTCCTTTCTTGTCTTCCTTTCTTGCAGAAGAGTCTCCTTCTACTGCCTCTACCACACCTGATTCTACGGATGGTGAGTGTCCAGAGTGCAGGTGAAGGGATGGGCAAAGGTCCCCACTGAGTGGGCTGTTCTTTGGCTCAGGGCGTGTGACTGGATTTGCAGACCCAGAGTCATTCCATGTGTACCCTGCATCCTCTGGCCCAGGGAGAGGACCGGCCGTCTTTCCAGATGGAGGTGCTCTTGCCTCCCCAGCTGCAAAAGCTGTTGTTCCTTTCTGTAGGGGCCAACGAGGAGTCTGACTTCCCTGAACTGCAGACAGCGCGGGAGTTTTCGGAGGAGGAGGAAGAGGGCTCCGTGGAATGGGGGACCCCCCGGGAGCTGACTTTTTCCTATATCACCATTGCTACCCCCTCCGGCAGCAGCCCCAATTTAGCAGATCAGGGCCATCAGGGCAGACGTGACTTGCAGACCCGCCGGACCCGGGCTTCACTGCCCCGCACCGAGACGTGTGAAACTTTTGTGCCCACGCTGGGGGACAGTTTGGAGAACATTCCCAGCCTCTGCCCGTCTCCAGAAGGAGAGGTGGCCTCATCTTCAGGCAGTGGCCAAGAACTAGATGCCTTTCTGTTGGACTGGGATGCCCACGTGGGCTGTGGCAGTGAACTGGATGCAGCCAAAGGTGAGGAACCTGCAACTCCGTGTCCTGTGCCCCCATCGCTGGCAGTGGAGGTGGAAGGAGGTAGCAGCACGGCTTGCTCAGGAACAGGTAGGGACGGAGCACCCCAGAAGGGCAGCAGAGGCTGAATTCTGCCCTCGCCATCCATCCTTTGCTTTGCCCGAAGAAAGTGGGGCCGGCATCTTCCTGGCTGCTAGCTGTTTGCAAAAGAGGGGAGGGATTTTGTAAATGGTGGAATCCTTGTGAGATTTCTTCTGTTGAAATATCATGGTGGGGTTCAGGGTCATGTATGTTTGTGGCAATACTTGGTCATTTGGGATGTTTGGATTTGTAGGGGGAAATCAATCAAAAATTGTTCAGTGTGTGGAGAGTTGACCTGTGTGTGTTTATTTTTTCAATGTGAAAAGCAAAATTTCTGATTTTTCTGATATGAAGAACAAGTGCCCAGAGAGTCCCTGTAAAAGCCACAGAGAAACTTCCTGGCTCTTTATTCTGGTTAAATTAATGAGATGGTTGGCACAGTTTACCCCAATCAGGTGGCCGAGGACAGCGTGTGGGCTCCATCATTCCTTCCGTGCTGCCTATGAGGGCACCAGCCTACATTAGGGAGTCACTCCATGTCTGTAGGTGGTGCCTAGTGGGGGATCACCCCTCAAACTGCAGATGCTGGAAATGCAGAGCAGCGGATCCTAATGTATGAGCTATAGAAATGCCATGGAATTTCTCATTCTGAAAAATAAATAACCCTCTGCACAGTTGTGATCAGGTGCTCAGGGTGAGATCAGACTGCCAGCCAGGAGGGAACCAGGAACTGCAGCCAGGCTGGGAAGGGCAAATGGGGAGCTGGTCGCAATTGCAGGTCTTTATGGCCAGGGCAAAAGAATGGCTGTGACTTTGCATTTGCCTGGTTTTAAACTTTGCTCCAGATAATGCCAGAGAGGACCTCTCTCTGCCTGCTGCCTTAGTGTCCCAATCTGAAGCAGGCACCTCCTGCGGTGCTGACATCCCCCAAGACCGAGCACTGACCTCAGCAGAGTTCTGCCAACCACCCCCACCTGAGGAACAGGAAGAGGAACAGGAAGAGGGACCAGGCCAGGAACCCCATTCTGAGCAGCTTCACGTTGAACCAGACCAGTCTGAGCACATTCTGGAGAGGAACGGCATAGGTGAGCAAGCTGGGTGTGGGAGAAGTGGCATTTAGAATTCGCCAGGCTAATGAGCGCTGTCCTCCCTGGATGTGTGGGATGTACCAGGGGGCTCTGCTCATTAGCAGGCCCCAGGAGCAATGCTGGCCCCAGCCTTCACTGGGGGCAGGAGCGGGGGGAGCATGCCCATAGGTGGTCAGGCCTTGCTCTGTCTGCCCAACCAGCCCTCTCCCCAGCCGTCTTCCAGGCATGTCAGACTACAACACCAGCAGATTGGCAGAGGACGATGGGAGAAGTAGTCCAGCTCATCTTACAGGGCCAGGAGGGGGAAGGCAGGCCTGCTTGTGGGAGGGGGGTTGTGCTCCTCCTCTGCCCCCGCCCGGAGACGCCAGGGACTTGATCTGAAGCTTTTTGCGCACGGAGGATGAGCTTGGCCACACAGCCGGAGCACCTTCTCCGAGGAGGGAGCACGAGGGAGAGCTACGTAGAAGCCTTCCATTGGCATATTTCCCCCACCGTCGAGGATTCCTGGCTATAGTTGTCCTGCTGCGGGGGCCGTGGGCTGGCCATGTGCGTCTGCTGGCCCTAGTAGGGCTGTTTCTCCCAGGAAAGGTCCTTATTCACGGCCTCTGGCAAGCGGCCTGGATCAGAATTGCTGCCGAGTCAAGTCAGTGGGTATAAATAGCCGTGGTGCTGAGCTGAGCAGAATTGGAGCTGGCCGAGCCTTCCGCCTGCCTGCCCCTGCCTCCCCAGCCAGGCCAAGGACACCCGGCTTCTCTTGCAGGAGCTGTGGCCTGCACAGGCTGAAGAGCCCCCCGCCCCCCAGCACAAGAAGTGGTTTCAGGAAGGAGCTGAGAGGAGCCTCTCTGTCCGGGGATCAGTGTCTCCTCCAGGGCTCAGGGTGGGCTGGGCGGGATTTTTGAAAAGAAATCCACATTCTGACTCGCCAGTGCCACTGCCTCAATGCAGTCTTAGCCTGCCCGGAGCCCTTCAAACAGTCTGGATTGCAGCGGGAGCCGCACTGGCCGGGCTCGACTGCAGCTGTAGTCCGAGGCTTCCTCAATGGCTTTGGTTCAGAGGCTGCACACGAACTAACATTTTCCTGGGCCAGAGAACTTGCAGCATTACACCAGGGTGTGCTCGCATGGTGCACGCGTGCAGCTCTGCCTCAGGTACAGGGCAAGGCACCAACTCCAGTGTTATCCTTGCCCAAAGAAGGGGTGGGTGGGAACGAAGGCACCCGCCCTCTCAAGGGTAAGAGGGCTGCTGAAAAGGAATTCTGTAGAGCACCTTCTGGCTCCTTCTTGAAATTGTGACTCCACAAAGACCATCTCACTGGCATCTGGAAAAGAGTGATCGTTGTTTTCCAAGCTTCAAGTCCTCAAGGCTGTGTTTCAGAGCATAGTAGCACATGTTCTCAAAACCCTGGAGATGATGAAATAAATGCTCACATGACCCGTCATATATGGAAAAAGCCACTCTGGAAAGCAGTCATGCACAGCTGGAATGTGGGCACCAAATCGCACACCTGGCACTGAGCCGGTTGCACATGCAGACGATTGATTGTGTTATAGAATTTCTGCTTCAGCTCTTGATGCCTGGCACCCTTGATCCGAGCACCTTATCTCTGATGCAAGAGATGCTAGCGGTGCCTTTTCAGCAACCGTGAAGAAAGGGCATTCTGCACATGCTCAGGGGAATCCTCTGAATTATGTTTAAGTGGACGGAAACTGACACCTTGAAGTAGTCAAGAGGCAATATGGACATAAGGAGAATGGAATATAGTGCACTTTCCAGACTACAGAAGAATCTGCAAAGCGAGGGAAGAATCTAGTAGCACGTTTGCAGACTTTCAAAAGGGTGGGGGCCTTATAAGGGTGTGCCTTATATTATTATTAATAATAATAAATAGTATTTTAAGGTAGACTAATGAGGCTCTCCTCCAACAACTTCAAACTTGGGAGTTTCGCTGCGGTCTGCATCTGAAAAAGGCATTTCTGACATTAAGGAAAAAAGGCAAGGAAGCGCCGCTGAGTCCGTCTGCCAGCCCTTTGAAAGATGCCCGTTTCACAGACCTTCCGGGGCTCTGTGCCTGGAGTCCCAGGGGAGCTGTCGAAAATGGCATTGGGCTCCACTTCTGGCCTGATCCTGCTCTTCTGGGTCTGAGATCCAGGAATCCTGACCTGATCCTGAGCTGGACAGGGGCCCTGAGCCCCTCAAAGCCACCCCCTGCTCAGCCTGCCCAGTCTCACCCAGGAAAGGGCCCCCCCCACTTCCTTGGGTCACTGGCTCTTACCGTGAGCATTCAGCCAGAATCGGCAGCTTAAGGCTCCTGAACCCCAGCGTGTCTGGACCCTCCACCTTCCTACCTGCTTTGGTGGGAGTCAGGAACCCCGTCCCGCAACGGCTGGCTCCCGGGCCTGCTGATGGTGGGGCAGCCCCTCCCTTTAAGGCTCCGAGCATGCAAAGCTGCCTCTGTCCACCAGGCAGGCAGGCAGGCAGGCAGGGAATCTGGATGGGAGAAGGCAGCTGGGATTCGTCAGCTATAAATAGCACCCCCCACCTGCGCTTCCTCATCCCCCTCCCCTAACCAGGCACCCCCTCCAGCCCAGGACTGGTGCTCAGAGAGGTCTCCACAGAGCGGCAAGGAGCCTCGGAGCTGCAAGAAAAGGGGATCACCATGGCGAGCACAGGTGGGCCCCCCCTTAGGATTATGCCCTGTGAGCATTGCTAGGGAGGGCTGGGGAGTGGGGAGGGGAGGATCTTGGCTGACTCATGGGGCCAGGGCTGCAGAGCAGCTTGAGGTGGGTGACCCAGCTTAGGGTTTAGCTGAGGGGGGGCTGGCTTGAAAGGGAGGAAGCATTTGGGGGAAGAGAGGTGTGGGGGCACCATGTGGGTTTGGGAGCAGGACGTGAGTCTTGCAGTGCACAGATGCCGGAAACCCCCAAACTGCCACGGCTGGGCCTGTTTCAGACCTCCACCCTCCCCCGGGATCCTCCATGCCTCCCCAGATTCCTTAAGCGGCTGGACTGCATTTGGGCCTGTCAGTTAAGGGGAGGGGCGGGGAGAGCTTTGGAACAGCTGCCAGCGGCTCTTGGCCTCCCGCCATCCCCGCCGCCTCCACCCCTGATGGGTGGGGCCCCTTTGCGCCATGTTTGCGGAGCAGGAAGGCCTGGGACTAGCTTCAGAGCGATACCAACTTCCCTCCGGGACAGAGAAAGTGGAAATGCCAACCAAATGCCCGCCTCCTACTTCTTAGCCAGCTTGAGCTGCGTCTCCAAGCAGTTGCACCCAGTGCAGAACGCTTACCATCGGCAGCCGTGCGTGGCAGGAGGGAGTGGCTGTGGGTGAGGAGTGCTTGGCATCTCCCTCTTAGGAAGTTGGCAGTAGGTTTTAGTGCTTGGCAGGGGGCAGGAGGGTCCCCCAAGCAGACTTTGCAACCAGATAGCTGCACTTGCATGGGTTGGAGGGGAGACTCCGCTGGGAGACAAGAATTGCCCCCTCCCACCATCCTGGAACGGGAAGGGGGTAAGCAGAGCTGGCATCTTTCAGGGGAAACCGAGTGCCTTGGACCACAAATGGACGTTTTGTGACTAGAAGCATGGGCATTTAAGGGGCAGGAAGCCCAAACAGAAATGGAGGCCTTGTCCTATTTATCACGGTCCCATTGTGCCTGTTTTTAGGTGGAGCACATTTTGCTAAACGTTCAGCATGGGCAGGTGGGGTGGGGGGTGCAGGCTTGGCATTCAGGCCTCCCTCCCTTTTCAGTACACACACAGTTTTGAGTTCAGACCGACCGTTTCTTCTCGTGTGAAACCAAATTTTGCGCCTGGCTGATGTGATGTCACAGAACGTTCAGGCTCGAAGGAAAAAAGTCAGGTGTGAAGAAGTCTGCAAGTTCTGCTAGTAAAAAAAGCCGCAAAGCCTCACACAGTGACAAAAGGATGGGATACATTTCCAAGGAGAGCAGTTCCTGGGGAAGTTCAGACGTTTTTAAAAATCTGAAATGTCACTGCACCCAGCTCCTAGTTCTAGAGGATCTAAGTTGAGTTCTGTGGGTCTGGAGGGGAAGGGTATGCATTAATTTGGGGGAAGAAGGCATTTATGTGGCAGATTCATCACTGTGCCGAATCTGAGATGGTAAGTCCTGGTGGCATCAATGTCCTTGTGCGGTCATGAGGACTAGGGTCATGGATGTTTTTTCTGTCTGCCTTGAAAGCGAATTCTGTACCAGCCCAGAATTATTCTACCCAGGGAGTAACGTAGGTTTTCTTTGTCTGGCTTCGATGCCTCTCTTGCAGTGGCCGACCTGGTGTATTGGCGGGACACCCGCAAATCCGCGTTGGTTTTCACAGCCCTGATGGTGGCCCTGCTGTGTTTGCTCCACTTCAGTATCGTCAGTGTGGCCTCCTACCTCTCCTTGGCCGCCCTCAGCATCACCATCGCTCTCAGAGGCTACAGCAAACTGCTCCAGCTCATTCGCCGGGGAGATGGCCACCATCCCTTCCAGTGAGTGAGCCGGCTGCCCAAGGCGTTTTGCGGGGCTTGGGGACAACGGGACGGCCGGGGGGAACAGTCTGCCAGCGGGATTCTTCTTGCCCAGCATCGTGGCCTTGCTGCCCTATGGGGGCTCCCACTGGAGGGCACAATCAGAGCAGCCCCTTCTGCCACCAGTGATGCTGCCCCCCGTCCCAGGAGATCTGGGGTGCAAGTGGGACGGGCTGGTCTCCCGGGCTCTCTGACTGCCATGGACCCCCGTCCTGAAGGGGGAAGTTGAGACAGCTGGGCATGGCTTTGCCTTTCCCTCCTCACCCCCCCCAACTCCCTGCCAGGGCCCAGCTGGATGCTGACTTTGGGCTGTCAAAAGAACAGCTGGAGCGACTGACCGAGCGGGTCGTGCATCATG
Organism: Liasis olivaceus; assembly: GCA_030867105.1. NCBI lineage: Eukaryota > Metazoa > Chordata > Lepidosauria > Squamata > Pythonidae > Liasis > Liasis olivaceus. Next base: position 24,901,287 of record CM061360.1, read on the forward strand.
TCACTTCGGGCACAAAGACCCTGCAGCGCCTTTTCCTGGTGGATGACATGGTGGAGTCTCTCAAGGTAAGCCCCTTGCCCTGGACTCACGGACCGAGCCGACTCTGGAACGCCAGTCTCCGCTGAGTATCGTGACCAGAGCCCCCTGGAACCCCAACCTCCTCCAGAACTTTGTTTGCAGACCACAAAGATGTAATCTTGCTGGATCAGGCCAAGCTAGTCTAGGGATCCAGCATCCAGCTGGAGCCCCCAGGATGGTCCTTCTATTAAGATCTTTTTGCGTTATAGGCCACCTTTCTAGATGCTGTCTGTGGCATTCCCTCCTCCAAATTTTCCCCCAACAACCCCGCAAGGTAGATTGGGCTGTTTAATGGTAACTGCCCCAAAACATCTGGCAGGAGAACCTCATGAGGGGAGCTGGGGAGTTGGGAGCTGAAGTCCACATGTCTTAAAGTTGTCAAGGTTGAAAAACGCTGTAATAAAAGGTTGCAGAGATGCAGGCAAAGTCCATTCCTGTTGCCACAAATGCTTTGCTGGGCTCAGAGTCAGCAAGGAAGTGCCAAAGAGCCTGACCGTGCCAGGACTGTGTCCCATGGCTTGCTCTTGCCCCCAGCTTGTCTCCTTCTGAGGGGGGTGCAGGCTGGGCTCCAAACTTGCCAGACCCCTGGCAGGATGGGACCTCCATCTTTCCTCCCTGGGGTCCCAGCCCTCTCTGACTCAAACTGCATTTGAGGAGGCAAAGTGAGGCTGGGTAGGTGCCCCCCCCACCTCCTCCTCCTCGTCTATCTGTTTCAGTTTGCTTTCTTGTTCTACGTCCTCACCTATGTGGGAGCTGTTTTCAACGGGCTGACGTTGCTTATACTTGGTAAGGCGAGGGTCTGGGAGGGAAAAGCCTTTCAGGGCGGGGGTGGGATCCTGCAGGCCTAAGAGGTTCACCCCCTCCTTTTCTTCTGCAGGTGTAATAAGTGCATTTACCTTCCCTCTGCTGTACAGGCAGCATCAGGTGTGTATCTGGGCTTTGGGGGAGGAGGGAAGAGCTGAAATTCATGACTGGCATTAAAAAGGGGGCTGGAGCCTAGTCCGTTCCTGCTGTCCTGCATCTTTGGCATATCAGCATTCAAGGAAAAAAGTGGGTGGGAAGCCAGTGGAATAGTCCATCGTGGTTGGATGTGGCACCCCACACCAGAGCTGTACCTTTTCTCTCCAATGCGAGAGCTGGAAAAAGGCCCTCCGCACACTCGCTTTTGTAACCCTCTCCCCGAATGAGTGACTTAAAAAGTAGGAAGCTGTGGGACTGGAATTAGCTTCTGGCTTGATGCACTACCTGGGAGACGGGGTGGGCGGTACGAGGGCAGATAGCTGCGCAACGTTTGCCTTTGTTTTTCGTCAAGGAAAGGAGGCCAGGCCAGCGAGAGCGACGCAGCCGCTAAAATGGCGAATAGAGTCTTAAGCTGCATTAATAGAAGGCGCAAAAGTGAAGTGCCCCAAACCTCTCTGTGCTCAGGGCCTGAGTCTGAGTGTCAGGTTTTCGGGAGCACATGAGTAAGAAGCGCTTGGGGGCAGAGCAACAGCTAGGTACCTGTTCTTATTCGGGGGGGCTCATCCCTGTTTCTCCTCCTCCCTCCTTTCAGGCACAGATTGACCAGTATGTAGGGCTGGTGAGGAATCAGTTGAGTAACCTCAGAGCAAAGTAAGTCCAGGAGTGCCGAAACTTTTTCCTGTTTGCTCCTCTTCCTCCAGCAGAATAGAATGGGGCAAGTGGGGGGGATAAGCCATTTCATTGCCCACTTGGGCTGCATTCTTACGTTTATTGGTGAAAGAAATTTAATTTCCCTCTTGGATGCAGCACGCCAGCCCACAGAACGCTTCTCAAAGCATTGTTTGTTTCTTTGCTGTTATTTGTTGGGAGAAAGGAAACTGGAATGCAATTTAGAAATAAAACATTCTAAAAATAGCAGTGATTGACCCAAAAGGGTCTAACACATATTAATAGGTTGCTCAACTAAACGATGTGGCCTGTTCTACAAGTTAATGCTTGAATTGAAGGTAGACTTGACAAGAAATTTCAGGAAGCAAATTCTTTCTCTGTCTTGCTCAGTTTCTCTCTTTTCCCCCAGGATGCTGGCCAAACTGCCGACGGCAAAAGCGAAAGCAGAATGAGGGACATTGTTTCTCTTCCCTGCGCACACCGATGTCAATGCACACACCTGCTTTGTCCCTTTTCTTCCCCAGCCATTGCAATAGTGACCCTTCCTATCCAAATGTACCACCCCTCCCATTCTCCTTGGCCTGGATGGGGTAGGCAGCTGCTGGCTTTCACACAGCTCCCCTCTGCCCTGGGGCATCTGAGAAATTGGAGAACCCTTGCGGGGGGGCAGGGGGCAAAAGGGACATTGTCCCTTGGCATCTCAGCCCTGCGGTCTGCACAGGCCGCTTGGTGTGGGATGATGGTGGCTGAGCGACGCTTCTCTGGAGCTGCTTCTGACCCTCCTTGCAGCAAGTGGCTGGGAGGGCGGTCTTGAGAGAAGCTCCTGCCCCAGGCCCACATCCAAGGACATGTCAGCCAAAAGCCTAGGGGCTGGTAGCCCACGGTCCCTCCATGTCCCGGCAAGCTCCTGCCTGCCTGCCTGCCTGCCGTATTCGTTCCGGGTTCTGAGCTGACACTGGCCAACCTGGAGCAAGCCTGCTTTCCTCTTAAGGGGGAGCCCCTCGAGGTGGGACAGGACCACCTCATCCCCTCTGCCCCCTTTCTGTGGGATGTTGTAGCTGTCACTCCCTGCCCCTAATCATGTGCCTGGCTGCGGCTTGGCTAATCAGGTGGTGGGTTTGGTGCAGCCAGTTCTTTAACTTTGCCTGAATATTTACACTTTAATAAAAACAGTTGTGGGGAAAAAAAAGTATGCATGACGTTTGGTCTCCGGAGTCTTCACTCGTGGACACATTGCATGCGGGGCGGGGGGGAAGAAATGTGTCCCCTCACCAAAATTCTTTTTACGTTCCTCCTCCACACCGAGTCATAAACTTTAGTTTCAAAAATGCAGTGGCTTAGATCCACCCCCCAGAGGCCATTCCAGCCTGTGAATCTTTGTCAGTATAAAGCCACAAGGGGCCACATCACACAAATGCTGCTGCTGTGGCCTTTCATTGCAGTGTCTCATGCAAGTATGCGAGTCATGGTGTTCGTGTGAAGTCGCACGTTTGGCTGTGTGCCCCCTTTCCCCTCTGCAGCCGCTGGTGGCCTGAATGCACTTTGGCTGTCCATGTTGCCTAAACAATGTAAATCCTATCTTGGTCTTCTGTAAATGGTTAAGTCTTCACATGGGCCATTAATGGCAGGAGTGTGCGTAAAAGAACCACTGCCCGCAGTCATGGAATCAACACATCTCCTGTGCTCCACTGGTCTTTGCCTGGTCCTTTGAGGCGTGTGTCAGACTAGGACTGGGGAGACCCTGGTCCAAGTCCCCCTTGATCCTGGGGGGATTCTGGGTCAGCCCCCCATGCACTCAGCCCAGCTACTTCCCAGGGTGGTTGCTGGGAAAAAACAGGAGGAGGGGATGTAATACGTGCCACTTGGATGTAAAGGAGCAGTCCAGAACAATCCACCTTTCACCGAATTGCATCCACCTTCCCACGAAGGCCCAGCTCTCTAGAGAAGGTTCTGATGCTGGGAAGGCTGGAAGGAGAGAGAAGGCGACCCGCAGCCAGGTGGAGGCCCTCCATGACAGTGGCGATGGGGCACCGTTGGAAGAGGCGAAGGGCCAGCTGAGGGACAGATCCTCCTGGAGGCCACGTATGTGGTCGCTAGGAGTCGAAAATGACTTGATGGCACATCGTCAGTCAATCCCCCGGCGGGCAGCTCCATCCCGTAACAAGCTGCTTGGCTGGAGCATAGCCAGCAGAGGGAGCCCGAGGACCACACGCCTTGTCTGCCAGAACTGGAGGCTAATCAGAACTTGCGAAAGGCTGCAAGGGAAGAGCTGACCCAGATTGGCTGGGCTGCCTGCTGCTGGGCAAGGCAGCGCTGGCCACGGTCGCCTGGGCTCAGAATTAAAGTGGGGAGGGGGCAGGCCCGGTTGGTTCTGGGGTGGGAGACCTCCAGGCGCTCCCAGGGCTGTGGGCTGGGCTGGGCAGTGGAAAAGGTGTCTCAGAAGGAGGCAGTGGGGGCAACAGCCAACCGCTTCCATAATGCTGCCAAGAAAGCTGTCGTGAGAAGCCAGATGCTCTCTTCCCTTGCTTAGAAAACGGGAGCTTCTGTTCAGGTACTAAACTTGAAAAGCCACAGTAAGCTAACAGCCCTTTCGGAAGGATCCCGTCTATCCAAAGGTGACCCGGAGCTGGCCTGAGGTTTAGCTGGCCTGTCCCCCCTTGTGGCCTCTTGAGGGTGGAGGACAGGAAGCATCCTAGCTAGTCAGAGTGGGGGCCCAGGACATGGGGAGGAGGTTGGACGCGACTGTCCGTTTCTGTCTCGAGAGGGAAGCTGCTGGTGGCCTTTCTGCCTGCAGAAGGTCTGGCGCGGCGGCACAAAGCGTTTCCTGGAGCAGGAGGAAGGGGCGACCCAAGTCCTCCAGCCGGTCGCTGGTATGGTGCTAAAGGAAGCTTTGTGCTGGCCAGCCCCTTCCCGGAGCTCTCCTTTTTCCCCACTCCAGCTCAACATTGCTCCACACTTAGGGGAGAGGAGGGAGGGAAGGTGGCCCAAAGGGACTTTCTGATGGAGGAGCCCTGCATCTTGCTTGAAGCCCAGAGGTGGCTGTTTACAGCCGTGTTTCTCCATGCTGGCTGGCCAGTTTTGGCAGCTGAAGCCCACACATCAAGTTGCCAAGTCTGAAAACCCTGGTTTTCAGGGTCACCCGGGAGAAGAGCTGAACTTGCCTCTCCTGCCAGCTCTGCAAACGGAACACCAGAGTGAGCAACCAGCGTCAGCTGTGCAATGAAAACGACAACCCACATGTGAGGGAATGTAAGAAATAACCCAGCCGACACCTGCAAAAGCACTAACATTACCAAAGGACCCTGGAAAATAAGGATTAGTCAAACACCAGAGCAGGAAAGCAGGACAAATCCAGTGGAGAGCTACTAAGCGGTAGACGGCCTGCCTCGCGGAGTCCTGGGGGTTTTCAAGTCGTTCGTCTGGGATGGTCCAGGCTCCCTTCAGCCCACGATTCCACGAGGTCCCAACAGCTATGCAAGACCCATGTTCGCCGTGGGTCTCCGCTGCTAAAGGCAACCTCCATATGCAGCAAGACTCCACTTCCACGCCAGGTGGAAGGACGCATTCCACAGCACATCACTTCTGGTCCCGACGCAGCGCATCAGATCTTACCAGAAGATAATAATAAATGCGCTCGTTCTTAACAGCAGTGACGAGGCCTCTGTGTAGCTTGGGACAATGCCGAAGAGTCCCCCACAGGCGCTTCGCATCAACTTAACCTGAGCCCACCACCCAGGCCGGCCCACCCGGAACCCCGAGGGTGAAGGCAATGGGCAATCAGGTCTCAGTGTGCAGAAAGCCAGGCAGATCTACGGCTCGAGATCTTTTATTGCACCTCATTTTTTCTTTACATGAATTTGAAAAAATAGATCATATATTCATCATAAAAAGTGCATTTTTTCAAAGCTGTCTTTATTTGCTGTTTTGCTAACCAGTTAAGTGCAGGACAGGAGGGCCGTAGCAGGGTCCAAAGTCTAACCTCCCCCCTCCACTGGCCCCCCAATTGCTTAATAAAATACATCACAAAAAATATTACAGCACAAGGGGTTAAATAATAATAATTAAAAAAAATAAAAATATTCCCCCAACCCCAGCAAGTGTATAATAAACAAGGATCTGTTTTGTTTTTTTAAAAAAGCTGGTTAAATAAAAGTCCATAGATTAAAAAAATAAAATAATAAAAAAAACACACAACATCAAAAGCTTGGTCACAAGAAAAAATTTGGAAACATTCTGTATAGTATCATGGCGAGTTCTAGAGATCCAAAAAGCAACATGGCAGCTTTCCCGGTCCATAAACACACTTGAGTCGGAGGTTAATTAGAGGCGCAGAATAGAGCAGCTTGCACGAAAATGAGGAACAAACGCAGAGCGGTGGCAGAGCTGAGAACCCAAGTGCAGGGTGGAAAGTGGCCCTTGGCGGAGGGCAGAGCTCCTCGGAAGGGCTGATGCTTTTCAGAGAACAGGCACTTGGCACAGCCAGGATCCGGGGGCTCGAAAGGACTCGGGGTGCGGCGGGGCAGGAAAAGAAGAGCGATGGGGCACGGAGCCAGGATAACCAGCCTACATGCCACAGGCCTGGAAAAGCAGCGGCGTGATTAGACCGAGGCAGGGAAGGGGGAAGGCAGCGAGGGGCCGAAGGGGTCACAATCGACGCCACCGATCTAAGCGGCAGAGGGGAGGTCTGCAAGTGCCGCCCGCTCCCAGACTGCTGGGCGGCCCAGGGGCTTGGCCCGAAAGCCACCGGGGAAGGGGAGGAGCAGCAGCAGGGCCGCCCTAAGAGGCCAAGAGGCATAATGCGAGGAGTTCGAGATCAAGCGTGCCAAGGGCAGCAGACAGGCCCAGCCCCATAATTCCAGGGAAAGCATCACTTACAGAGGTCCATTCACAGTATTTGTCACCAAGTCCCCACCACACAACCCCTCCCAGGACGCCAGGACACTTCCCAGTCCTCGCCCTTCAGTGAAACCGAGCAAGGGAGGTGGCCCAGAGAGAAGAGGATTTAGCCCAGGGAATGCAGAAAGGCAACTGGTCAAGCCCTCCAGGACGGATGGACGGGCCCACCGAAAGCACCGCCTGGGGCCCTGCAGGAAGCAGTCAGCCCACCCGCAACAGCAAAGCCAAACAAAAAAAACTGCTGCTTCTTTTGGTTTTTGCAGGCATCACTTTCCTTTGGCTTCTAAAAGGTTTCAGGTTTTATGATTTTCCCCCAGATGAAGCGTTTCTATATCGCCCATCCTTCCTGTTTCCAAAGCATATCAGCGGAAACTGGGCTTAAGAGTCGACACTGACTTGATGGCACACGATCGATCGATCGATCGATCTACTTCACTGTACATTTCAGTGAGAGCCGATGCTCACTGAAGAAATACGACCCACCAACCTCTAGGTCAGCGAATCAACAGGCCTAAGTTCAGTCCAGAAGCTTACAATTTGCTGAAATCCATGGGATTTTAAGAACCAAGGTGCACTATTCTGGCCCGCTTTAATATGGCAAAAGCTTTCAGCAGGAATGTGCCAAAATAATCCACAAAAAGTCTGCGTGATTGGCCACTTAATGTGACTTTTTCATCCTACAGAATGGAGGTCATGTACAAACTTAGCCTGGGAGATCCAAAACTCAGGATGCTACGCTGACAAGCAAAAGCATTAAAGTGCCCATTTTTAAACCATGCAACTAACACAATTCACAAAGCCACCACAAAACTAGAGCTGAGTGGGGGGGAGCACAGGGAGGGCCCTTCCTCCTCCATTTTTCCTCTCCGCAGGACAGCCCCTTTGCTCGGCTTTTTACAGCAACAGTGGTAAGGTGTGGAAGGAAACGCCCTCGCTCTGATCAACGAAGCGTCTCAATTCAGTAGAAGGCAAATCCTGTTTCCAGGGAAAAAGGTGGGCTCAGAACTCTCCAGGGTGGTGGGTCCAACGCACAGCCCAGAAGCGTCCTCTTTTCTCCTCTCGATTTGGGGATCGGCCGTGGCCAGGGAGGACCACAACCGTCAGCAGAGACGCTCCACCATGTGCTGCACCCCCAACGAGTTAATGAGAACGCATCGCAATGGCTATAGAGGTGGCGGCCGAGCAGCTGCAGAGCGCGCTGGAGGCTCCCAGGCAGCCGGCAGGTTAGGTAGGTGTGCGCACAGGCGCATTGGAGCTCTGGCCCCCTTCGCCCACCCGGTGTTGGCAGGGGTGGGCTTACAGGCTAGGCCCAAAGGCGTAAGTTGTGGGTTTTGAGTGTCACAAAGCAAGGAGCGAGGGAGAGTTCAGAGAGTCCGAGGAGTGGTCGCTGCTGCCGTTCCGCTGGTGGCTGGCTCCACAGGTGGCTCCCTCTGGGTAGGTGAACACAAACGAAGATGTATATGAAGGGTTAACTGGGTACGGGTCGGTCAGCTGTTCACCATGTGTAAAGTAAGAACTAGAAAACGCTACCTCCGCTGGGGCTGTGGCTGGGAGTCCGCCCAGGGTCTGCTGGTAGTGGAGGGGCACTGACGAGTAGGCGGCTGTGGGCCCAAAGGGGTCCTCCTTGACTGGCATGGCCAGGGCGCTCACCTCTGCCGAGGTGCTGGGCTGCCCACTTAGTTCTGTTATGTCCTGGTACGGAATTTTGCAGCTGGGCTTGTGAGCTACGAGGACGAATTCCAGGCGCTCTCGTTCCTTCTGCAGTTCCGCTATCTCCGACTCCAGCTCGGCTTTCTCTTCCTCCAGCTGGTCCGTCTCCTGGGGAAGAGGGGAGCACCCGAGTCAGCCTGGGCTGGAGCAGCCGGGGAGCCCAAGGAGTCAGCGAGGCCCAAGGAGCTGGGGCTGCCCAGCTCAGCCGGCCCGGCTCTGCCATCTCATCTCATCTCATCTCATCTCATCTCATCTCATCTCATCTCATCTCATCTCATCTCATCTCATCTCATCTCATCTCATCTCATCTCATCATCTCATCTCATCTCATCTCATCTCATCTCATCTCATCTCATCTCATCTCATCTCATCTGCCCCCGACCCATCTGAGACGTGGCGGCTCCAGGGAGGCACTCATGGATACCACCCCTCTGCACTCCCCCAGGCTGCCCGGTCTGGGCAATTCTCCCCGTTTAGGCTATGGGCATGAGGCCTCTCTCCAAGGAAAAGGACTTTGCCCTCCGTCTGCCCACTGGGCTTCGGTGATCCTAATCTGTAGACCTGACTTGGGGCTTGGCCTGCCGGAGGAGCGGGTCTGCCAAACCCCTGTGCAATCTTGGCCAGAGGCAGAGTGCCTGGCATCTGTTTCCTCCTCCTTTTCCAAAATGGCACGCGGAGGAGCAGAAAGAAGAAAAGCCTCCCTAGCCCAAAGACCCGATGGCACGCTTTCCTCTGCCATCCCCAAGAGACCCCGAGAGGTACAACAGAAGCCGCTCCCTCCTAGGTGTGCTCCAGTTCAGAGGACGGGCAAAGTGGCAAAGCAGCATCACCCGTAAACACGCTTTTCAGGAAATTCCGCAGTGGGTGGTCAAAAAAGTCAAAATGGCAGCTGCAACAGCTCAGCTGGTTTCCTATGAGCTTTAACTGCAGCACTGGGACTGCATTTTTGACTTTTTGACCGCCCCCTGCGGACACCACTGCCCACTTGAAATAAAAAGAATGAGCTCTTCCATTCTAATTCAGAAATAAAATGCCCGCCCTCCTGAAGACGAGGCCCACAGCAGACTAGAACAAGTCCCATCAGGTAAACCATTTCAGGACCAGGGTCTGTCGTTCCAATTGCTGCGCCCTCACCTCCTCGAGAGCAGGTGTCAGGACGAGTCCATCCAACTCCCTGAAGGGAATGGCTGAAGCCTTTATCTTAACAGCGGGAGTCATATTTGAGGGGTGCGGTCAAGGTTAGCCTAGCCAGGGCCTCCCCGGAGCCCAGAAGCGGCACAATGAAACGGGGTGGGTTTCATACATGCCGCCTAGGGGCATCCTCCTTGCAGTCACAGCAGGGACAGGGCACGGAGTCCCTCCCTGAGGGCTTCATAAGGACAGAGCCACGGCACCACTAACTCACGCTCCCATCCCCGTTCGGACCCAAACTCACCGCTTGAAGCCGGTCTGTCAGTTCTCGGCGGCGATTCCGGCACTTGGCGGCTGCCAGCTTGTTCCTCTCCCTGCGGACTCGGCGCTTCTCTTCCTCCTCAGGGGTCAGCTGTGCGAGCAGAGAGAGGTCAGGCCTCAGAGGGCAGCGGCTGCCATCGCAAGCACCGTGGCTTCTGGGGCTCCTGGCGCTTTCTTAGAACTGGAGGGCAAGCTAAAGGCACCTCCAAACGGGGATGGGAAGATGCAACTGCATTGCTCCCCTCTGTGATGGACGGGGAGGGGGAGAGATCTCAAGAATGTCTGCGTGCCTTACGATACACATCTCTTCCTCAACATATCAAATCAAAATAATATAGCCGCGTGCAACTTGCCCAATAGCCAATGTTGGCTACTCCAGCGTTTGGTTCAGTGTCACCAGAACCAGCTTCTCTTTGGCCCAAGATTTGGGTCCAGCAGGCCCTGCCCTCTGCATTTCCTGGTTCCTCAAAGTAGCATTTGGAAGCAATAAAGGACCCATCGAGATGATCCTTGGCACCCACCAAATTTAATGCCCTAGGAAGTTCTGTTTTCCAGATTGTTTAAATTAAAAAAAAATGGAAACTTAGCAAATTGCAAAGCACCAGTCGCTGCCATAGTTTGTATTTTCCTCCAGACCTCAAAGAGATTCTCAGAGAATAGAATGGTGGGGGCTGCCTTTCAGGCGCTATATTTTCCTTCAGGTAAATGCACATTTTTGTGACCAGTGGCATGTGCCACGGCATCCAATTTGTGAGAGCGCTCACAACATGTTCTCAATGGTGAATGGACCTGTTGTGGTTGGGGTAGTGGAGGAAAGTCCCCCAGGAAGCCCTGCTTCTTTTAGCTACAGAACACCAGAAGCCCACTGAGGGCCATCCCAGGACCAAGAGAGCAGTTAAGTGGCCGGGGGTCTCCTCTCTGAAACTCCAGCATGCTGGGAGATCTCAAGTAGTTTTAGGAAGCAAAATGAATGGAGTCAATGACCTTCTGCCCAAGTCCCCAGAGGAAGCCCCACAGGAAAGGAAACACCCCACTCACCGTTTCTTCCCGCGTCCTTCGGGGCCGGGCCCTGGTGGAACGTGGCGGGGTGGCCGCAGCCACGGGGGCTGCCGAAGGACCGGCAGCGTAGGCGCTCATTCCAGGGACAGCATAACTGGGGCCGGGCAAGTCATAGGGGTCCACTGTGGGTGGGGGAGGCGGCTGCTGCTGGGGGGGCGGCTGCTGCCCCGAAGACTGCTGAGACTGAGCCATGGATGAAATCAAGGTAGGCTGCACCAGCCACTGGAGATCTTGGCTTGTGGATATAGCGGTCACTGTTGGCACAAAAGATCCGGGCATTTCCCCAAGGCCGCTGCACTCCTGGAGGGAAACGAAGGGGTCACATACTCAGTTATGGGTGTCGTGTACCAGCCCTCCCCTCCAAGCAGGTTCAGCGTCCATTCAACACCCAAAGCAGCTCCCCGGGCCCAGCAGGACCCCAAACTCTCCGGAGGCACCGGCCAGGAGCGGCCGGCCGGGGGCTATTTGGCCAAGCAGAACGCACCCCTCCAGCCCTGCGCGTTGTCCTAGACACCGGGCTGGGAAAGGCGGTGGCCGGGGGAATCCTCCACCCGCGGGGCACCCTCTCAGGGAAGGCTGACCCGCAGAGACCGCCGCCTGCCTCTGCAGACCAGAGCTCACGGCCAGCTGCGGAAGCCAGAAGGCTCAGCGGGCTGGATCAAGCCGCGGCGCGGGGCGCAGGTCCAGCCCGCGGGGTCCCCCAAGACCCCGGACCGCGCCTGGCGAGGAGGGCTCAGTCACCTTGGCCCGCGGGCGCCCCGCGCCGACGCATCCCCCGGGCGGCCGCCGCGGCGCCCCGCCTCCGCCTCCGCCGCAGCCCGGGCCGGCCCGCCGGGGCTCTGGGCAGCGATGGGCCATCCCGGGGGGCCGGCCGCCCTCGCGATGCAGGAGCCCCCGCGCCCGGACGGGGCGGCGGGGAGCCCTCGGGGCCCCGTTCGCCAGCGCCGGGCCGGGAGCCGCAGGGGGAGCCTCCCCGGGCAGGGGCGGGAGCGCGGCCCGGAGGCGGCCCGGCTCCCGCGCCGGGCTGCACCTCGAGGCCCATCATCCCCAGCGAGCAGGAAGCCCCCCGCGCCGCCCCGGGGCCCCGCAGGGAGACGGCAGGGGCCCTCGGGCGCCCCCCGGGCAGGGCCGGCCTCGCGGACGCCCGCTCGGGACGCCCCGGGGGCCCCGCGGCCCCGCGGGAGGCTCCCGCCCGCCGCCTCGAGCCCCGTGCGGGCAGCATCCCGTCCGTCCCCGGTCAGCCGCGGCGCGCTCAGCCGGCACAGGACCGGGCCGGAGGGGGCGCGGCCTCGGCTGCCGCTCGACCAATCCGCGCGGTCCTCGGCCCTGCCCCTCCCCTTAGCAACGGGGGCGGGCCAGCATTCCAAAATAACCCGCGCGCCTCGGGGAGGAGGAGGGGGAGGAAAACGCGCCGTACGTGCCTCACGTCAGCACGGAGCGTTCCAGTACGTCATGCGTTACGCACAACCCCGCCCCCTGTCTCGCTCGCGTTCTTGCCTCTCCTCCAGCGCGCATGCGTGGAGGGATGGGAAAGAGTTGGAAGCGGACCGTGGGGAGGACCTGGGGAGGGGGCGGCGACCCCCCCCCTTTAACGCGTTGAATGGTGGTCAAAGGTCGGGAGCAGGGGCTCCGCGCGCGCCGACTGGCTGCGCCGGGATGGGGGACGCAGAGGAGAAAGCGAGTGGATCCCCCAAGTCTGGCAGGAAAAGAACTGGGGGGAGCGAAGGGAAGGCAGGACTCAGGCAGGCAAGCCGCGCCGCGCCGCGCCGCGCCGCGCCGCGCCCCGAAAGCAGCCGCCCGCATCCCGCATCCCGCATCCCGCAGCGGAGCCCCGGCCCGCAGAGCCGCGGGCGCGCCGGCAGCCGGCGGTCCCGCCCGTCCCTTACCTGCGAGGAGGCGGCAGCGGCAGCCGTAGGGCTCCCGAAGGAATCCACCGAGGAGAGGTACTGGGACTCGGCCGACGGGGACGAGCTGCACCGGGAGGCGGAGTCGTAGTCTCCGGGGAAGCCCTGATACATTTCCCTCGGGGGCGCAGGGAGAAGGCCGCGGCCGCGCGGGGGTCGCCTGGAAGCCAAGGTGAGGGGCGAGCAGGGCCAGCGAGCGGCCGGCCGGGATGCCGCCGCCGCCGCCGCCGCCGCCGCCGCCGCGAGGTCGGGCTGGCGAAGTTGCCTCGGACCGCTCGTCTTCCTCCCGCTGCGGCTGTCAGCGCCCGGGGGCAGACGGTGCCCCGAGCGGCGGGGGGCTCGCCCCGTCCGCGAGCCACGTGTTGCGCCGGCGAGGCAGAGCCGATGGAGCGCCCGGTCAAATCCGCTCCTCCTGCCGATGGCCGCAGCGCCGGCAGGGCGGCCGGGCGGCAACGGGGTGCGGGCGAAAGCGGAGTCCGCCGGTGGTCCCTTCCAGCTCCGTCTCCCTCCGCGGGTCAAAATCTTATGAATGAAGCGCGATCGGCAGCGTGGCTTATTTATCCAAGGGGGGGCGGGTCCCTGATAACGTCACCGGGAGAGATCCGTTCGGCCGCCCGAAGCGAGGCTCTCGGGCCGTCCCCGCGCCCCAAACTCGAGCGGCGGCTGCCTCCCGTCCCGGCGGCTCCCCCAGCCCAGAAGGGTCTCCCGGCGGCCCGGGCAAGGGGGTCTTTTTCAAGCTTTTCTAGCGGGAAAGCAGGGGATCCCTCGCTCCGCCCCGCGGCTGTTCCTGTGACGCATGTACCCATATTTGGTCTTGTGCTGTGTTTGTTTGGTATCCTTAGCAATACGTCAGAGGGAATCCCTTTCTCCTAAGCCGCGCTGCGGCGGCGGCGGCGGCGGCGGCACCAGCGGCGCTGATCCGCCCCCTGATGCCTCGGCCGCTTTTGTTGGATTATTAATAGAAACTTTTACTATAATTCTAGAAACGGCATGAAAGCTCGGGCAGGCAGCGGGCAGGGGAAGAAGGAAAGAGTTAAGCGTTCAAAACCCGAAACCGTCCTCTGCCCGCAGCGGGGATTCTCTGCACGGCCCGCGGAGGCGCCCTTCGCCCCCCCGGCGCCGCCCCATCCCGTGGCAGAAGTAAATACTGTGCCCCGACGGGGCCGTTAACGTGGGAACTCACTGCCCCAGGACGGAATGACCGCCTTTCCGCGAAAGAGAGCCCGGCTCCTGGAAGGACTGGGACGCAGCTCCCATCGGGTCTCAGTGGATGTGGGAAAAGCCCCCGGAAGTGTCGGGCTTTAAGACCACAAAGCCAGCCCCCCCCCACCCCCGCCCGGTACCCTTAGATGTCTCGGACATCAGCTTTCCTACCTCGGCCCAGCCAGGGCTGGTATATCAAAGCTTTCGTCCCCATTGTCGCCTTTCCCTGGCGGAGGTGAAGTTTTCAGGTGTGGCTGAGTTTATGACCCACAACCCACATTCCCACAGCCTCAGCAATGAGGACTAGCACTCTTGCGCCTGAAAAATGGTTGACCAACAACATGAAAATGTGCAGTATTTTATCCTCTTCCTAACTCTATATTATTATTTAACACATGGGGCCTGCATTCAGTTTTGTTGTGGGTCCCAGAGCCCCTCAAGAGACTAATGTGCACCCAGTCCTCCTAATCTCCAGGTGTCATTAATCAGTTTTATTGCCATTTCCAACACAAAACAACAACTAGGGGCAGCAAGGGACTCTGCGACTTTACAGGGGTGGCTCTAAAGGAGCTGCCTGCTGAAACGGCCCCAGGCTGGGTCAACCAGGCCCACCAATAGCTCTTTAGGTGCGCATGTGTTAGAATCCAGCCTGTGGGGGCCAGTTTCTGGGTCTGTGTGTTGTTCAAACTCATTAACCTAGGTTAACTGAGCAAGACATGGTTAACTCCACCAAGAAGACGGAGGCATTGCAAACTGCTGCCCCCCCCAACTCACTTTCTCCCCCGCAGCTTCCTAGCCTGCAAAGCCAAGAAGAGTTCATGTTTAAAGAAGGAGGTCTTGAAGGGGTGGAAACCCTCTGCCTTCCAAATATTCCAGTTTGGTGGAGCCTCTGAGGAGGGAGCGGTTATCCTTACGAATCAACAGGCAGGAACTTTCTTTGGCTTTGCGATTATGCACAACCCCTCCCTTACCTGACCTTTCTGGAGCATAGATAAGAAACTCACACCCTCCTCCAAGGCTTTTTAGTGGAGCCAGCATGCTCTTGCCTGCGGCTGGGGGTTTCACAGGGTACGTTATGCGGTCTGAGCCGGACAGAACGGAGCTGCCTCTTTAGTATGGCAACTGAGAGCTCCGAATCTCAGTGGCTGAGAGCGTTAATTTCCTCCCCCCTTAAACAGTATTACAGTGAAGTAGGAAGGGAGTGTTGTAGTTGAAAGAGGTACATGTAGCAATCTTACCCCTGTTTAGCTAAATCACAGTTTACTCAAATCCTTGGGTCTGCAGAACACACAGAACCCTAACCTAATTCCGTGGGAGGGTTTTGCACAGCCCACTAGGCTGGAATAGGGTTGACTTGTGGTGGTTCTGAGCATTGCGTGAACTCAGTCACAGAAAGTCAGACTCTGGCCCCGGAGGGAAACCACCTGTCCAGGGAGGGAGTCCCTGCTGATAGAGGAAGTGCCAAGGATCGCCTTTGTACGGCCCCACCCTGGCTGAGCTGCACCGTCTGGGAAAGGCTAAACCATAGTCCCTTCTGGGTGAAAGGCCTGGCGGTTCTCCCCACAGCAAGTAGCTGATATGGAGGCTGAAAGGATGATTTATATAACCGACTAATGTGGAGGAGACGTGTGGGTCTAAATGCTAGCCTGGCTGGCTCTTTTACTCCCTAATCTTTGGACTGGGCTATGCCAAGCCTTTCCCTCTTCAGCTGTAGTTTTCTGATCTACTCCAGATGTGCTCGAACACATGCTTCTTATAACATGTGGTTACTGGCCTGCCCGCACAAGATTTGTTGAGCTGGGATCATCTGGTTTTGCTTGGCTTGGGATTATTACTTGAAATGCCGTTCAGCAAGCCTGCTGGTGGAAACCCCAAAAAGGTTTTGAGTGAAGCTTCTTAGAAATCCAAAGCTTATATCTATGTTTAAATCATGGATATAGAATGGCCAGGACTGGCTTGGTGATGGGGTGCCTGCTTTGCATCCCCAAAGCCTTCCTGTTTGGAAAGCAGGCAGGAGCTGGAAGGGGCAGTTTCTGCTTGGGACCTTTGGAGAAAGCAATGCCGAGTTGAGTGAACAAGAGAATCTGCCTTCTGCTTCTCTGAAATTCCCTCCACCTGGGACATGTCAGCGATGCCCTGATCCCTGCAGAGTGGCCCTGAGGTTGCTGACTGCAGAATGTTTGATGAAAGGGCTCCCAGGTGTGCGTGTGTGTGGGATTTGACCCATTTTTGGATGCTTGACAGCTGAATGTGTGAACTCACTCCCTAGTACTTTCTGTACTGTAATAATAGCACTGGAATGTCCTAGCCAGGATGCTACATTTTTGTATCACTTTTCTGCATTTCTAAATGAATGTAAATACTGTCCTCAGTTATTAGAGTCCATGAATATAAGCAGGGAGGAATGATCTGTGCCACTCTGTCCAGCAAGGGGTTTGCCCACATTCTTAATTTGGTAGGAAACAGGAAATCCATGTTCCTTGCAGAGTTCGTGTTCAATGAGATTGGGGCAGAGCAGTTGAAAATAATGTGGAATGCAGCTCATGATCTCACATCTAATTCCTGCTGCATTAGTTGGGAAGTGCTTCGCGGGGGGCGGGGAGGGAGAAGGCACTCGAAGCTGAATGCCAGCAGTGAAACAGAGGCCCTTATGTAAGCAGAACAGCCATGTATAACTTTAACCACAACCACAATAATCCATGCTCCTCAGAACGAGCAGGAGAGTCTTGCAAATGCAGCCCTGAGGAGGCCATCGTGCTAAGAGAGAGTTGGATGGACCTCCCGAGTCCCAGACGCCCCATGGAGTGTGTGGCGGTGGGAGATGGCAGCTCCGGGCTGCCATTCCCGTGGGCAGGAAGGGGGGCAAGAGCGGAGACCAAATGGGTTTAGATGTAAACTGTTGCTGTTGTGCTCTGTTGGCTGTATAGTTCGAGACCTCATTTCTTTGAGCAGCTGGTTAATTTATAATCCGAGTTACGAGGAAGAAGCTTGGGAGGCGCCTGAGGATAGCATGCGCGTGAGACTTACTCCTGGGTAAATGTGGAAAGCTGCTGTTATGTCTCCTCTGATCTCCGATGGCTTCACACCGGCTGATTTCAGACTTCTAACAGTTCACGGCTTAGCTAAGGCATATCCTGGGGTCTTGGAGGAAGTAATAAAGCATAAAACGTTTTTCGAAGCATACACCGAGTCCCTTCCTTTTCTACTTTGTTCATCCTGGCACCTTCAAGCATGGCCTTTGGGAACTTTGGGAGGAATGTGCCCAAAATAAGTGCAGGGCACCTCAGTGCGTCCCTTCCCTCTGGCATCTGAGGTTGGTAGAGAAGTAGGTCAGAGGGGACAGAGGGGTCAGGCAGGCCTGGGACGCAACATGTACCGAGTTCATTTTTCAGGGCGGCTGGCATTTTAAAAACAAGGCATCATTAAATTCTAGTATATGACTTGTTCCGGTTTCGGCTGGTACTGGGTGTGAGCTGCATTTGTTCCCAGGGCAAGGAACTTTCTAACTTGGTCGGCTGTTTGCATTCCTCCGGGCTTGGCTCATAACCACAGAAGGCATAAAGCACAAAAGCTTCTGGCAGCCACCACAGTTGGATCATACGAGGCCCGGCGATTGGCAGGCGAGACACAAATAATGACAAAGCGGGACCTGGACATTTCGCCCGGCGACCAAATATAGCCCCTTCCCGCCTGCCCCACCAGCAATCAGACAGGGCCAGGCTGGGCTATTCTGGTTCTCGCCCTGACCTGCCACCCCCTGTCTGCCTGCTGCTGCTGTCTGATCAAAGGCACCCCCTGGATGGGAAACATGGGGCATCCAAATGGGCAACCTGCTTTCCAAAGTCTTTGTCACAGCTCTGGGGTGGAGCGCCAGCTTTGCAGGAAGATGCTCCCAGGTACCTGCAGGTAAGTCTAGCAAGACTTGGCATCTGGGTGCCTTGAAAGGGGTGCTGGGCTTCCCATTCCAGGGTCAGCTTCCCCCACCTGAGTGCAGTTTAAAGTTAGCCACTGTGGCTGCACATCTGGGAGTTGTAGTCCAAATAGATCAAGTGGGTCCCGCATTGGGGAGAGCTGGTCTATATGCAGTGGCAGAGAATCATAGAATCCTGGGGTTGGAAGGTATCTTGGGGGTCATCCAGCCCAGCCCCCTGCCCAGGGCAGGAATCCTCAGACCATCCTGGACCAAAGGCTGTCCAGCCTTGGTTCAAAACCCTCCAGGGACGGAGCCACCGCGACTTCAGGGGTCAGGCTGTTCCACTGCTTCGCAGCTCTCACGGCCAGGCAATTCCTCCCGAGCTCCAGTTCGGGTCTCCGTCAGTGAGCTTCCACCCAGTGATTCCTGCCCTACTGTCGGGTGCCAGGGAGAACGAATCCACCCCCTCTTCCCCGTGACATCCCTTCGCGCCCTGAAAGATGCTACCACATCCTCCCTTAGCCTTCTCTTCTTTACGTCAAAGACCAAGTTCCACTCCGCAGGATTTAGCCTCCAGGCCCTTCAGCATCCTTGTTACTCTTCTCTGCACACTCTCCAGGTCCTCGGCATCCCTCTTGTCCAGAACTGGACAGAATATTCCAGGTGGGTCTGAGCAGGGCAGCCGAGAGCAATGCTCTCACTTCTCATACTCTTGCATCATGTAGAAGTCGCCGCTGTCATTAAACTTGGCTGGTTAGGTTGATTTCTGTGTGTGGCCTTTGAAAAGTATACAATTCCTTTCCAACCAGGAACAAAGCAAAACAAAGCAAAGGACAGTTTGAGCATTTTAAAATTTACTGGCACATCATCCAGAGTGACTGGCTGGCTGTCACCAACCTGCAATAAATTAAATAAGCCAGAATTGGCTGGATTCACATGATATAACGAACCATGGACAATATGCGAACCTCACTGGTTGGGTTTATACAGTTTGCTAAGCCACAAACGACTAAACCTGATGTTGGTTTAGTGTGCCGTGCAAACTCTGTTTATGAGATCCACTTCTCAGACCAGACTGCTGTTGGGCCACTTTAAAGCATCCGGTTTCCAATCACGCAAACTGCAGTGTTGGGCATCCCTCCCACGATACAAGGGGTGTCTTCCTGACGTGTTTTCAAACCCCATACCCATCCTTTGTCATCAGTGGGTTTCTGGGTGGCCTGCCATGCCAATACTAGCCAGGTCTGACTCTTTTTAGCTCTTCTTGATCAGCCAAGGTCAGTCACAGGGGAGTGCCTGGGGTCTGTGTCTATAAAAAATGTCAAGATGGCAGCCACAACCCTGTGATCAAAGCCCACCCCTTTTTAATGTCATGATGCATGTCAAAAAGGGTGGGCTTCATGGCTGGGGTTGCCATCTTGACTTCCCCGACGGCTCCCACAGACACCTCTGGCCAGCCCGGTGCTTTATGGCCACCTCTCCCTGCTTCCTCTCTCCATGAAGCGTTGGGAGCCTCCCTGGGGCAGGCGGGTGGCACAGCCCCAATTCCTTCTCTGCCTCCAGGGGCCCCAGAGCAGAAGGCCACCAGTCAGAACTGGGCCAGAGCCGCCCTGGACATATTTGTTAATCACCTTGCAAGGGCCAAGGCTGTTCAGTGGCCTCGGCGTGTCCTCTGCTGAGTAACCAGTGAGGAGGAGGCCACGGCCAGAGAGACCCCACTGCAGGCTCGGAAGACAGAGACGGCTGAGACGGTTGTTTTCGAAACCCCTTGCTGGGCCGCACGCTCACTGCACAGCCGGTAGGAGGCCGAGGCTTGTTCCTTAGCCTGAAGGGCTCTTGTGAGGGCACAGGGCACCAAGCATTCCAACATGCTTGGCCAATTCAAGCTTGCAAAGCGAGACAAATCTCTAACTTTGCACACATGCTAGGACCCCTTCCCCCAGAGTGTGACTTGACCAGGCCATCCTGTCCCCCTGCAGCCCCACCCCTGACCTGTCTGCCCCTTTCCTCTGGGGTGTATTTTGCTTAGTCACTAGTCCTCTTTGCCAGACCAGCTGAGCCTTGCCCAGAGGGTGGGGAACAGGTGCTATTTCCCAGGGCTGACTCTGCCGGCGGCCAGAGACGCCGTGCCAGTGAGGCAAGAGAGAGATCTGTGGGCTTGGG
The DNA here is from genome assembly GCA_030867105.1 of Liasis olivaceus. Taxonomy (NCBI): domain Eukaryota; kingdom Metazoa; phylum Chordata; class Lepidosauria; order Squamata; family Pythonidae; genus Liasis; species Liasis olivaceus. Next base: position 24,921,294 of record CM061360.1, read on the forward strand.
GGTTGTAGCGGAAACCTCAAGTTTACAGACAGACCCATTTTCTGAGATAGTCAGCGAGGATGCAGGACAGGGAGGCATGTTGGCTGGTCTGGCTGGCTGGGAGGGAGGGAGGGAGGGAGGGGGTGGAACCCCAACAGAGGGTCTGACACAGCACTTTGATGTCACTGGCCAAGAACGTGGCAGGCATTTCAGGGCGCTGAGTCATGCTTTGGGGCTGAGCCTGCCTGGGAGCTCTGCGGAGGAGCAGGCAGCGGCTGACATGAATGCCCCCCGCCCTCATTGCCGCCCGCCTTCCTCGCTGAGGTGATGTAGCTGAACCCGGAGAAGGGGAAATGAGGAGGGGGGCTGTTGAAGTGTGCTCCTTGGCCGCCTCCTTACCTCAGCCAGCAGGTTTAATGGGGGGGGCACGACCAGTGAGGAGAGCTACAAGTCCCCGTCTTCAACTCATGAAAGACCTCGAGGGCTAGCGGCTAAAGCAAGGGAGGGTGGGAGGTGGGGCAGGTTTTCCGCGAGGGAGTGGGGTACAACCAACAGCCGGGAAACGGAGGCAGCCCCTCTCCAGAGGACCGAAGGGAGGCTACTCTGGTTTTTAAAGGGTCAAAGGCAGGAATCCTGTGTTTCTCAATGCTGTCACTGGATCTCTGAGGAAACACGGCAGGCCAAGGGTCTGAAGCGTGGCTGGGGCCTCTCTTCCGTGCTCTGGAGGCAGAAGGAGTCAAAGGGCTGGAGGAAGGAATATTCGAGACCAGAGTGGAGAAGCCCATCAGGGAATCTGCAATAGCCTTGGATGCCCAGTTGCTGGGGAAGGGGGAGGGGGGTGTTCAATGTTAAGGCCCCTCCTTTATCAGTTTTTTTTGGGGGTGGACGAGGGTAGGGGAGTGATCTGGCTGGCCAGTGTGGGAGGCAGCGTGCTGGGTCAGGTAGCCCTCTGTGAGGGACCCCAGGACGTGGCCTTTCTTTCAGTGGACAGACCCACCATTTCAGGCAGGCCATAACTCCTCCTCCTGCTGCCTGAAAGCATGGGGTTTGTAGTCCAATGATCCAGGGAGGGAAAGGTGCCTGAAGTAAATATTTGCCTCTTGCAGAGACCGCCGGGTTCCTGGAAGAGGCGGAGACCAGGCTGGAGCTCCTTCTCAGCTGCTCCTGGTGAATAAACCGTCAGCCTTCTGAAAAACGGCTGATTATTCTTGGGTGCAGAGCATCTTTCACTTCTGTGGACTTGCACATCTGTAGCCGTCTTTTAAGCACAGAGTAGCACTCCACCCGGGCCTGGGGTTAAATCGAGAGGGAATGCCAGAAGAACCCTGGCTTACCTACAGCATCATTAATTTTAATAAAGTGTTTAAAAGTTCCTGTTGGTGAACAGTTTTCAAATAGGCAAGTTCCTGCCTGCATTTTTCCAATTTAAAAGCTGTACAGTTGTTGAAAAGTTGATTTTTGTTTGAAAAGTACAGTGCAATCTTTCGCATGATTCTCAAGAAAAACATCCCGCTGAATTCAGTGGGTATGTTTTGACTTGTAGTCTGAGGCGTGTTTTTGTAATTAAACGTGCCACCAGCCCTCCGCAAACATTAGCGATGCCTCGTTGGCCCTTTTAAATTAAGGGTGGGTTTCTGGCCTCCAGACATTTGGAAAGGCCTTTCAGAGGTCCTTGGAGAAATCACCAAACAGATGCTTGATGCCCTCCGTATCCGTTTCTCGGTCAGACTGGTGCCTTCTCGCTCTCGCTCTCTCTCTCTCTCTCTCGTGGCACATGCTTCGGCTGGACGGGAGTCTCCCTTGTTGTGAGAGATGTGCAAGCAGTCAACCACTACTTTTGCTGGCGGCACATCATGTCTCAGATTCCCCTTCCTTCCTTTCCCAGCTGACATAAAAACACACATGTTTCTCCAGCTTCTGCCTGTCACATGAGCTGGAAGGAAAAGGCTGGGCAGCGGGAGGGAGTGTGTGTGTGTGTGTGGGGGGGTGCTGTGGTGGTGGGACAAGGAGGAATTGGCTCAGCCCTTGGAAATAACCCCCACACCAGCAACGACAGACCCACAAGGTCAACCTGGCCCTTCCGGAGCAAAGCTCGCTGCTGGTGGGAGGGGAGGGGAGGGGACCCTAAGACGACGACGTCTATAGATTAGGTAGGAGGGCTTCACTGAAGCCCACTGAGACCCCCATCCCATGGAGACCCATTCCCACCATTGGAAAAGGCCGGGGGGGGGGGGTAAGGGTGTACGGGCCGGGCTGGAGCCAACCTGCCAAACGACCTGGGTCGCTCTACGGGGAGCAGGCGCCGGCCGCCGGGAGGTCGGAACCATCCGCGGAGCGTCGCGCTCCGGCTCCACCCGTGGCGCTGGAGGAGGAGGTACCGGGCGGCCGCGGACAGAGCGCCCGGGCAGGCCGGGGAGGCGGCTGTGCCGGGGCGGGCGCCCGGGCTCGAGCCTTCGCCGCCGGGGTCGCTTTGGCGGCGGGCGCGAAGGCAGCTCAGCCCTCCGGGGGCGAGGAGGGGAAGGGGGGCCACGGAGCGTCCGCCGGGGGAGTCACGGGGGGGCGGAAGGCCCGGGAGGGGCGGCGAGCACCATGGGATTTGTAGTCCAACGTCTCGGCGGGGTCGGCTGCGCGCGCGCGGCGGGACTCGTGGTCCGCGGCCCCGCCGACCACGCGGCTGCCCGCCCCGCCGAGCAGAACAAACAACCCGCCGTCGCCCGGCAACAGCGTTCCATTCTCCGGTCACGTCACCGTTCGTTTGTTGACGTTTCCGGGCAACGGCGCCGCTACCTTGACGACGGTCGGGAGGGGGCGGGGCTTCCCCAGCGCGGCGGCCTCCTGAGGGGCGGAGCCATCGGCCGGCCGGGCGGGGTCTGTCGCGGCTCCTCCGTTTCGGCCGCGTTCCAGGTCGTGAGAACCGGGCGGAGGAGCGGGCCGGGCCGGGCCGGGCCGGGCCGGGGGGGCACTGAGCCACGAGGGGAGGACGGCGGCCGCCCGCCCGCCCGCTGGCGTGGGAAGCGCCCTGCCGGCGTCTCCGAGCGGCTTTCCGCGCGAGACGCGAGGACCGTTTCCAGGCACCCGGTGCCGTTTCGGGTCTGACCCGCGAGAAGCCCCGTTTGTTAGGAGAAGGAAGCCCCCGCCGGGGGTGCCGGGGGCGGTTAGGGAAAAGGGGCTGCGTCGGCCTGGCCCGCGCTCGCGGCCCCCGCGTCCAGCCGGGGCTCCGGCTGCAGGGGCCTACTACAAGGCCCATGGTGCCCTCCTTTTCAAAACCGGTGCCGCCCAGAAGGACGACCTTAAGTGGCGCCCCCTGCAGGGGCCAGGCGGAGAAGAAAACCATCGTCCTCCCCGGCCTTTTGAAAATACCCGAGTTCGCTTTGGAGAGAAGAGTCGTCACTGACGGTGGAGGTGTGATTCCTACACGTTTCCTCGCCGCGTTTGTACATCGTGCTAAACCCGTGTGCTGAGGGGGCTGCGGCCAGCTGGCTTCGCCCGGCGCAGCCGGCCCCCCGGGAGGAGCCTGGCTGCCGCGGGTGGGGGCGTGTAGGCCGGGGGCCTGTGCCAGTCTGGCACGGGGACCGTGGCCCCTGCGAGTGGAGTCCCCCGTCCGGAAGACAGCAACGTCAGGGGCAGACAGAGGGGAGCAGCGCAGGGCAGAATGACTGACCCGCCCGTGGGATGCTATGCCGGGAGCCTTCTCTTCAGCCTGCGCTCACCTTGCCCGCTAGACTACTGTTCAGACATCCCGAGAAACGCTGGACTAGAAGAAATAGGGACGGGAATTAAAACTGCCGGGAGAAACGCCCTCAGATATGATGATGGTACCACCCTGATGGCCGGAAGTCAGGAAGGCTGACAGTATCTTCCTGGAGGTGAAAAAAAAGAGGGTTTTAAAGCTGCTTTGCTGCCCAGTGTTTTAAAAAGTAAGGGTCTGTCAACAGGCAATGCCAGCCTAATGCAAATAGAGAAAAGTGGCAGCCTTTATCTTCCTAACCTGAAAAATTCACAGGAAAAACGGGGGGGGGGGAGGGGGAGAGATACCAGGAAGATGGAGGACCTGACGAGGCAGCAGTTGCGCCCCTGCCTGACTTTCCAAAGTCCCTGCCGGAAGGGAGTGGGGCAGCCCGATGCGCACAGCCCCTCTCCAAAAGCTGCACAGGGGCTGCGTTTCTTAAGTGCCCACCTTTCTGGGTGTGGGACAGCACGGGGTCAGGCCAAAAATGAGATTTGATTGCCTTTAATAACGTGGTTACTCCCCATGATTGTAATGACTTTCCCTTCTTGTTACTTCACAAAATGACAATTTGCCCCAAGTATAACAACGCCTTGTCGCATTTCCTTCTGGAGCTCAAGGCCGCGTATCGTGCCTTGCGCTCCCTCCTCCGATTTTTCTCCACAGCATTGCTGTGCGGTAGGCTGCGCTGGGCCCAGGGAGCTTCCGTGGCTGAGGATGGGCCGGAATCCTCGGAGCGTAAGCAGACCTTCTGGCCCCGGGAGCCGGGGGGGCAGTGCTGGAGCCGGGGACCCGGATTTGGCCTCTCCTGATCTCGGGTTTCGGATTCTGAGCTGGCCGTTGTGCTCTCAAAGCTCAGAGCTGCACTCTCTTCAGAGGGGACGGGTAGCCTGCGCTGAATCGCCTCTGAACATAGCCCACTGGTTCCGGCGCGGTGCTCAGTCCACAACGAAACGTTCAGATGTGGCATCCCGTGAACAGGTAGGATGTGGGCCTGCAATGGTGTAAATAAAAATAATTGCAACAGCTGGTGCGCAAATGCAGCTCTGTGCACAGGATTTGTGCAGACGCTCAACATCTGGGTGGGAGCAGGCTGCACGGGGGGGGGAGATGCGAGATTTCAGGCACGGGGCAGAATCTGGGCGAGCGTGTCAGGGAAGGAAGCAGCAGAGCCTGTGTGTGAGAGGCGGTCGCAGGAGCTGCGCGTTCCCCGCCTCGCGTGCCAGAGCTGCTGGCAGTGGCAGCGGCAGCGCAGCCGTTCCCCTCTCAGCCGCGGGCGCTGGCCCCGGTCCAGGTGAACTGGGTCTCTGGCCTCGGTAAACAGCAGCAGCCAGAATTGGAAGCCGAAAGTTGTTGCTAAGAGACGGACGGGTGTTTTGCTCCTGAGAAAACGGGCCTCCGGGCCGGGCTGAGGACCTGGGAAGGATGGGGGCGCAAGGGGAGAAAGCAAAGGGGCCGAAGGGTCTTGAAAGGAGCACAGGCCAAAACAAGTGGGCCCCTGCAGCTTTATGTTGTAGCCCCCTTTCTACTGTTCCCCAGATGATTTGGACTTGGTCCATTCGATGTGGGTTATGGTCTTTCCTCACAACGGGCTGGGGACTCCCCTCTGCACCCAGAAAAGGGGCAGAGCTAAGCAGCCCTCGGAGCATCCTCACCGGTTCCAGAGACTGATGCCTCCTTCTCTGGGTGCGCAAGGCAGCGTCTGTGGCCCCCACCTCCCATTTCCCCACCACATCCACCTCGGGGTGGCTGGCCGAAGGAGAGCACGGGACTTGCCCAAAGCTCCCTGCAGATGGGAGAGAAGCCACGGAGACTCGTGGGGTGACGCTCGGTGGCTGCTCTCTCAGCCTGACCCCCCCACAGGGCCATTGTGGGAATGGCGGCGGGCCATTCTTACTTGACACTTGGTGGCAGTGCGATCTCATTGTGTGGCTGAACCTGTGGTGCCCCATCAGCCCACCTGTTAGCTGGCAGTTGGTGTATGGTTGGAACCGAGAACATGGATTCGTTCTGTTACCACAGTTACAGTGCAGATTCAGCCAAAGTGTGGAGTTAATCCGGGTTAAATAACCTGGGGGGGGCGCAAAAATCCAATCCCCGAAGAAGTCCACATTAGGGGAGAGCGGTCTGACCCTAGCCGTAATTGCTAGCAGCCCTTCTCCCCCCGCCAGCATTCTCTTCCTGTTGACTTCTGTCCTTGCAGCAGCTTCCAAGGTGGGCCACCTTTCTCTCCATTTCACAGATGGGAAAAATGTGGCTGAGAAGAAGAGCTTTTGCTCGCCGAGCCGTGAAGAGATCAGAGCAGCACGGGGCCTCGGATTGTGGCCTTCCAGGCCAGGCACTCCGAGCACTGCTGCTCCTGGGGGAGGTGATGGTGGCGGCAGCTTCATCTGCAGAGTGCAGCGTGGCGGCAGGGGTGGGTGGAGGGGCGTGCGCACACATGCACTTCCAGAACCGGGGTGCCTCCTCTCTTCCCTCCTGACCCATTCGTTGGGGGCCAGGTTTGCAGGGGACCAGACAGTAAGCAGGCGGCCTTCCTTGGCTGGAAACCCTGTTGCTGCTGCTGCCGTGAAGGAGCCCAGCAAGCTGGCTGCCCTCCCCCCACAGTGTCCCCACCCGGACCCTAAGATCTTCTGACGAGGCCCTCCTCCCGGATGTGAAGTGGGCCTCTGCAAGGGGGAGAGGTTTTTCTGCAGCGGCCTCCCATTTAGGGAGTGCCCTCCCCAAAGAGGCTTGGCTAGTGCCCACCTTGCGGCTCGGGGGAAACTTTTCAGCAGTATTTTAATTGCATTCTAATTATATTGCTTTAGATTCTGATGAGTGCCTCGCTGCTGTCAAATTTGTATGTGTCTTTATTCGGTATTTTACTTGATTTTATTGGCATATTTAATTTTGAATTGCATTATTTCTTTGGTGTGTTCATTGTAAACCACCTGGACAGCTTCAGCTGTTGAGCATTTTAAAAAATGTGATAAATAAATAAAGGAGTCGCACGGCAGATACACTTTCCACAATATAGCACCCTGTCCCACATTTCCTGCATCCTTCGGCCTCAGTGGGCCTCACACCTGCTCTTCTGCCCGCTCCTGGTTCCTCTCCTGCTCCTTTTCCTGCCGAGGGTCAACACTTGGCCTTGGTACACACCCTCTCCCTCTGGGCAACCCTGCCCGCCCTACAGCTTCCTCTCTCTCAGCTTCTCTGCCTCCTGGGCCCTCTGGCGTTCCTCCCCATGGTGCCAAGGCAACTTCTATATCACCGAGCCCACATCTTTGCGATTTCAAAACTGCAGCCCAGGGAGGAGGTGATTTCCAAGAGCACTTTGTGGATAACCACCTGGGGCCCGGAAACAGACTCCTGGCCTCAGCCTGGCAATGCCCAAAGTGCTAATTTTATGGAAGTGTCGCTGCAGGAATGAGGGAACGTTACAAGAAATTGCAAATCGGGACCCCTTTCTCTCCAGGCGATTGTGGGTTATTCCAGAGTTTCCAGCTATTCTGCAATTTCCCTGTGAGGAAGGAGGGAAGAGACCGTGCAGCTGGGAAAGTTGTAGCAAAAAAGCAGACGGGCGTCCGAAGCCCTTTTTCAGAGAAAAGGCTGGTGCGTTTGGAGCAAAAAAAAGGAAAGGTCACGTGGTCCCATAAACCTCAGTCAACCAAGCTAAAGCTGTAAGGAAGCAAAATACCTGCCAAATACCAATGTCCAGTTTTGAGGAGATTTCAGTCCCAATAGCAGGCCTGTGCTGCCCCCGGGTTGTAGTCTGGCCCTTCCAAGGAGGCCCCTACAGACACCCCAGTTAGTGGCAGAATTTTTTATTTTTATTTTTATTTATTAAATTTGTATGCTGCCCATCTCCCCCCAACGGGTGACTCTGGGTGCCTCACAATTAAAATCAGAAACCCCATCAACAATTAAAAATCCCCCCATAAATAGTTAAATAAATAATCCATTAAAAATCAAATCTAAACAACAAACCCTGTACATAAATACTAAAAGCATTCAAGATGACGGGGGGCAAGGTCAGGCACCCCACAAGCCACCTCCACTGGTGCGAGCCCCCATCCGGCCCCCAGGCCTTCTGGCACAGACAGGATTTCACCCCTTTCCTGGAGGCCATGGGTGTGGGGGCACACCGGACCTTGGGAGGCAGATCGTTCCACAGGGTGGGGGCCACAGCAGAAAAGGCCCTCTGCCTAGACCCCACCGGTCAAAATTCCTTGACCGGTGGGGTCTGCAACATGCCCCTTCTGCTGGACTGAGCAGGGCGGGCTGAACATGCAAAGGATCCACACCTGCTTTCTGTCCCTTTTCACTCCTGGGGCCCACAATGTGGAATGCATGAACAGCTATTTCATCCCGCCCCACCAGATACTGGTGTTTCTCTTCTAGCGTTACAGCTGAATTTCCTCCAGAGTTGTTCGGATGAAAGGAGGGGCACCATCAGCTGGATTTGCTTGGAAAAGAGCAAGTGTCAATGGACAAGCAGCGAAAGAAAATGCCTTTCTCCATTTTCATGTGGGGGGGGGGACTGGGCCAGGGGGGCGCTTGTGCTGCCCGGACGCGCTGGCAGGGTCAGGGAAGCAGCATCGTCCTCAGCCAGACCTGCAAAGGCGGCGGGGCCGGTTGAAGGTCCAGATTACCCAGAGCCACCAAGGCTGCGGTTGCAGCCGGTCAGGAAAGGCTGGAAGAGGAGGAGGCTTGGCTGAGCAGCCAGAGGAGTCAGCCGGCAACGAACCGAGATGGGCCTACCAGGGGGCAACGTTGCCTGCATGGGGGCCACCGGCTATGTCTCCCTAGGTCTCAGAGCCCCCCAACCAACCCCCCCTGAGCCTTCCTACTTTGGGCCTCCTTCTGAGCAAGCAGCAGTGAGGTTTGGACCGCACTTGGGGGGCGGGTTCTGTTTCAAGAGCTGCCTTTCCTGCCGGTGGCGCTCTTCTCTCAGCCCCCTACATCGCGCCACCTTTCCAGCTCCTTTCTCCTGGAGCGTTTCGTGTCCTGATGCTGCGTCCGGTGGACTGCAGGAAAGGCCAGTGAGGCCGGCCGGCCGGCCGGCCGGCCCCTCGTAGTGATCCTCCACAAGCGCACCCTTTGGCAGGGGGAGGCCAGCAGTTGGTGGACCAGCCAAGCCACGAAGGGGCAAAGTTGAGGGCGGGCAACGGAGAAGGGGGTGAGGGGGTCAGAGCCAGGCAGGAACCGCCCTGGCAGAGCTGCAAGATAGTCCCGCGGACCAGCCGGCAGAGTCTGCCTCCGCCCAGCCCTCCCAGGAGCCAAGCCTGGCCCAGGGCAGCTACAAGCTGTGGCGCCAGTTTCTCCAACGTGCGCGCGCGCCCCCTTGCCCCCTCCCGCTGCGCCAGGCTCCTAGGAGCGCGGGCCCTTCCGGGCAGCTCCGGCCCGCAGGTGACTTAAACTGCCCGCAGCTGCCCTGCCCGGCCTCAGGAGCACCCGGAAAGGGAGGCCCGGCAGGGCCACTCACGGACCCCTGATGCGGATGGCGCCTCCCGCCGTGGGCAGAGTCGGGACCCTCAGCGGCTCCCCGGAAGGCGCCGTGACCTCTGCGCTCCTTCAGACGTTCAGCGGGGTCGAAGGAGCGCGGCCCTCGGGCGCCCTCTGGCGGCCAACCCGGCACCGGTCGTTCCAGGTGACGCTGGGCCTCGCCGCAGCTCGGGCGCGCCTGCCGGAGCGGCTGCAGGAGGGGGACGGGGCCCCGGGCGAGCGCTCCCGGAAGGCCCCCGAGCAACCCCAACCTGGCGCCCCCGGGCGGAGCCTGCAACCCCGTCCTCCCTCCGGCCGCGTGGCTGCTGGGAAGAGGGGAGCGGAGAGCGTCGGCGGGGAAAGACCAAGCCCTCCTCGCGGATCGCGGCGGGGAAGAGCGCAGGTCTGCGGTCGGGCGCCCCGCGGCTGCGGCCGTCTGGCGGGCTTGACCCGGCTGCGGGGCCCGGGGTGGCCTTGACCCGCGGCTGGGCTGGGCTGGGCCGGGCCGGGCCGCGCCGCGCCGCGCATGGGGCAGAGGCTGCCGGGCCGTTCCGGGCCGCGTAAGCCCCGCCGGCCTCTGATTCAGCCCTGCGCCTCGCGCCCGCGTCATCCCGGCCGGGCCGCAGCTCCGGAGGATGCTATTTCTGGCGCGCCGGCTCTAAAAATAGCGCGGGGGCCGGCGCTGCTCCCTCTTGCGCGCCGCGCGTCAGCCGCACTATTCATAGCCGCTGCGCCTCGCGCGCTCGCCCGGGAAGCCGCGGCCCGCCGGACCGAGCCCGCCGCCGCCGCTGCAGCTGACGGCATTTCGCCGCCCCTTCTGCTCCGCGGCCGCGGACCGGCTTCACGCGCATCTCAGCGTGGAGGCGCGCACGTCTCCCCCCGCCCCGTAGAGTACATTCACAAGTGACGCGGAGAACACGCCTCCCTGTCTGGGATGAGTCACTGGTGAGGTAAAAGCCGGCCTCAGGCCGATGAGGGGCTCGTGGCGTCTGTGCCTTTCGCTCAGCTGGTCCGGGAAGTTAAAAAAAGCAAAGCGAGCAACGCTAGCTGCGTCATGCCACGTAGAGCCTCCTTGGGTAGAGGCAGTGTACCCGGATGGCGGTCGCCGGGCAGGGCTGGGCTCTCTTGGCACCCCTTCCGCCTTTCGGGGCTAAAGCGCTCTCTGCTGTGGCCAGTTCGCCTGGCAGCTGGCGGGAGAGCGAGGCGGCGCGGGTCCCCTCCTTCGGCGCCTTGTAAACGGCAGCGAGTTAAGTCCGCCCAGCTCCGCGGAGGACCCGCCGAGGCCTTGGCTCTCCCCGCCGGCCCCAGGACCGGTTCCCTGGCTCAGCGGCAGGTTTGAAGGCTGCGCTCCGAACAGGGGAGCACTTCCTCAGGGGGTGCCCGGCTGGCTGTGGGTGACGGGTGAAGCCGCCCAGCCCTTTCGGAAAATTCCAGGGAGGAAAAGCTGCCCTTTAAGAGGCCAGGACGGCACGCTTGGCATTCGGGCTCCCAACGGGATCTCCCGCCAGTTGGGCAGAAGCGCACCAGCCTGTGCGAAACCAATTAAGGGGTGTGACTTTGCCGGGTGCTCTGGGAGTGGTGCTGCTTCCAAGACAGGGAGGGTGTGGTCGAGAAGGGTGCAGCGCTGGAGGGTTCTGGGTGCCCACCAAGCAGAATGCCCAGGGCCAAGGGCTGGCTGTCCCCTCATTGTCCTGCCTGGGACTCGGTATGGCAGCCACTGCCAGCTTCTCCTCTTCCAGCAGAGAAGAACTGATTCTCCCCAAAACCGTGTTTGCAGCTGAAGGTCCCTTATTTGTATCAATCTCCAGCGTAAAGGAAAATCAGAGCCGAAATTAGAACGCTGTGTGGTCCCAAGACAGATTCCGGGCCACTAGATGGCGCCCTTTACTCTCGCTCTGTCCCTCCCTCCCTCCCTCCCTCCCCCTCCCTCTCTCTGTTTCTAAATTGCTCCATAGTCCAGATTATCTGGGCAGTTGGCAAGATGGCACATAGTGTGCAGCGTGTCCAGCACATGTAGCATCCCCCGGGGACGGCAAGGCCTTTTCCCTTCATCTTACAGCAGAAGAGTAGGAATTTCTCTGTCCCAGGAGCATCCCTCTGTCCTCATTGACCCGCTGATGTTGCCAAAGGGCCGGGCACATACAGCCCCAGAGATTATCCCCAGCCAGGGCCTGTGGGCATAAGCCTTCCGGGGGACCCATGGCTCAGACCGATTCATGCAGAGGCAAGCCCCTGCCCAGCAAAGCCAGAGCTGACTGCTCCGCAAGGCTTCTGGACGCACCAGTTGCCTGAGCTGGGGGCCATTCTGCAGCTGCCAGAGACTCTGTTCCTGCCCTCAGCGCATTCCCTCCCTGGAATAATCTGCCTGCGTTCCTGCTGGGAATTCTCACTCCACCATGAATGAGCCCCGTGGCCATCTTTATGGCGGCTGGGTTCCTGTTTTCCTTTCCCTCAACCGTGCAGGACCCAGTTGGTTACCCTGAGTTGCCTCCGGGTGGCCAGCAAAGGGCTGTCCTGGAAGGGGGCGAGAGGTGTGTCTGGAGGGGCCGTGGGGGCTAGTCACCCCCCTGCTGCTGGCCTGTCCAGGCCGGCCAGTTGAAGCCACCCAGCGGAGCCTCACCTGCCTCCTGGGCTCGCCTTTCGGCCCACTGAACTCGAGGAATCTGCTCTGCCTGCTGTGAACTCCTGCAGGACGGGTTTGATATGAGCTTCCTTGGGCCCTGCCGACCTTTTGTGGACTAAAATGGCGCTTCCCCTCGTGGCCTCCTCAAGAAAAACACTCCTCTCCCTGGGTAGCTGGGTGTGCTTGGAGTTGTAATGGTGTAAGTTTAAGTCCGTATCAGGCTGAGGAGGGCTGGGACAAAGCCAGGACACTGATGTTCAGCGGAATTTCTTCCAGCCTCAGCACAGAAGCCTGAGTAACACTTGGATGGGAGGTTTCCAGGGAATCCCAGGACTGCAGAATAGACCAGGAACTTGAAAAATGTCCTGGAAAAAAGGAAAAACAAAGCCGGGCTATGTCATTGCCAGGGGAACCACATGGACGATCTACCTATGTGGTTACAAAGAGCGGAGATCTCTTTGCCCGCCTAAATGTTGTTGCTTCCCTCTTCTCAGCCACACAGATTCTGGTGAGAAAGTCTTCTACATCTGCACAATGCAGCCTTAGGGTTTTGTTTGCCATAGCTTGTCTGATGCCCCCGGGCTCTGCAGCAGACGAGTAAAGTTGGTGCAATATTTTCCTTTTTTTAAAAGTGATAGTTTAAAAATGTTTAATCACACAGTGAGTTGGGCTGCAACTGAGAAAGACTCAGCAATGTTTGCTCTGGAAATAGGAGCACTGAAGTCAAGATTTTTCCTCTCTTGATTCACTCCCCCCTCCCCAAAAGTTTGAGAGCCGATCAGGAAGGGAAGAAGGGCAGAATGTGAAGAATGGCAGCTATGGCTTTTCAGATTTTTAAAAAAGGAAGGTAGAAGGACAAGGGCTAGAAAATTAAGACTGGCATACAGGGCACCCCCATCTCAAGCTGGGGAGAAAGTTGCGCACAGGAGGGGCGATGGGGCTCTGGATGGAGGTTTTCCGAGGGCTGGTGCAAAGGCCTTCATGCTGGTCAGAATTACTGCAGCTCCGTTTGGATCAAGGAGTGCTTGGCAGGGCTCTCATCTGACCTGGCTTTGGGCACCTGAAGTTCTTCCATCATTCCAGGATTAGCCAGATGGTTAGCTGTCCTCCCTTGGCCCTCTGCCCATTACATCCTCCCTCCGCTTCTATCGCTCCATAGTTGTATTTCATCTTTGGGGCTTTCCCCCCTCTTCCTTTGGGCTGCGTTTCTCTTCCTGCGCTTTGTCATGCGTCAGACCTCCCCCCACCAGCCCTGGGGATTCCATGTGCAGAGTGGCCTCTGCTCCCCCACCCATTTTCTCTCAGCTCCTGCAAATGGCCTTGGCTGCTGTCTCTTGGGAACGGGCCGGTTTCCCTTGTAAGCGCTCTTTTCACAGGCTTCAGAGGAAGGGCAGATGGTGCATTAAGATACCTGAAGCTGCAGCCAGGACAAGGAAAGGCGCCTTAACCTCTTTGCCCTGCCGCGAGAGACGCGACCGAGGGGCGAAGTCAGCGTCTGCGTTTGGGCAGTCTCATCGTGTTGCCGTGGCTGGTTTGCAGCGCCTGCCTCAAATGGGATGGACCCTCAGCCCAAGGGCCTCCAGTTACCTATCATTTTGTACGTCGGTATTGCCCTGTGGTGCTCTGCTCGGGCTGATGCTGCGGGTGACCCTGGCTTTGGGCATTTGAGGCAGGCAGGGAGGGGTGAAGATGGGTGTCTGGAAAACGAGGACTGGCCCTAAGCCAATAGCCTGTCTCCCAGGCACATGGCAAGTCCGGGAGCACCCTTGTGCTTTGTTGACATGGAAAACTGACCTGACCCTTCTTCTTCACGTCAGATCAGCTGCCGCCTGTGGCATTTCTCAGGGCTGTACAGCCTCCCCAGGGAGCCAGGCAGCCATTCCCACACTGGCCTCCAGTTCCCAGTCTGGCCCCTTCCAGACCGGGGATGCTCAGAGAGCCGTATTCTTGCTGAGTCCAGGTTCATGGCGATGCTTCTAAGAATTCAGGAACAAACATGCTGGAGTGTATTCCAAAAGCACCACAGACTCGCTTGATCCTCCTTGAACTGGTAGCGAAGCCTCAGGGATCTTTGGGATCCACAGTTCTGCTCCTGTGGACAAGGAGTGGGCTGTAGAGAGAGATGCCGGTGGGGACAAGGCTGATTGCCCGGCTCCCTTCCCTTCCCTTCCCTTCCCATCAAAACACCAAACCCTCACTCCAAAGCACACCTGATCATGTGTCATCAAGTCAGCGTCCGCTCTTAGTGGCCAGAGGTGGTTTTCCTCCAAGCCCACCAGAAACCCCAAGAGCAGTTCCCCAGCAATTTCTCTGGCCTGCTTGATAGAGCAGTGCTTCTGAACTTCGGCAACTTTAAGATGTGTGGATGCTAGATAGGGAATTCTGGGAGCTGAAGTCCACATCTTAAAGTTGTTGAGTCTGAAAACACTGGTAGGGGGCAAAGAGCCCCCTTGCCTTTCCTTCCTCACAGAACCCCCTTTTTCTATTTGCAGCTTTCCGTTTGGTTGCATCCAGCTGTGCCTCTCAAAAATGGCACTGCATTTTGGAAAACTCAGGGCAGCCTTTAGGGTCTACTCAGAAGTAAGACTCACTAGATTTAGCAGACCAAGCCAAGATTCCTGGTGGTGGAGAAATGGTTTTGCTTGGACCATATGCAACTTTTGGAATGTTTTCCCCAGGCTTCATCGCGCATCCCACCCACCCACCCCCCTACCCCTACCCCTACCCCTACCCCTACCCCCCCCCCGTGTCTGCAACCAGGGCGGCTCCACTCGCATCTGGCTGCATTCACACGTTTTACGCAGGAGCTACCCACTGACACTGAGTTCGGTCAGCAGGTCAGGCCCGGAGAGCGGCGCTTACTCGGGGCGGCCGGGCGGGCTGAGCCTGCAGTAGGATCCCGCCGCCCGTTGGTCGCCTCAAGGGGTCCTTCAGGCGAAGGGCATCCGGGGCGATTGCGAATTCGGCTGCGGTGCGCGGCCCTTCGCGCACCTCTCCCGCCCTGGGCCGCGCCCCTTTCCCCTCGCTTCGTTGGCTTTAAGGCCCCAGGTGGTCTTGGACGAGCTCAGGTGCCGCCGGATGGACCTGGGGCGGCGCCCCTCCCGGCCCAGGAGCCTCCTGGACGCGGTTGGCCGAGCCGAGAGCGTTGAGGAGGAGAGGTGAGGCGGAACTCTGCCCGGACTGAAGGGAACTCCCGCCCGGTGCCCCGGCGGAGGGACGCCCGCAAGGCGGCCCTCGGTGGCCCGGTTCCGGCGAGGAAGGCAGCCTTTCCGCGGGGGAACCTCGGTGAGGGGGCTGCTTTCTTGTCCGTCGGCGGGGTGGGCGGGGGCGCCGGCCGGCCGGCCCCCTTCGCAGATCAAAGCAACCTGCAGTCCCGGCCGTCGGCAGCTCCCGGATTTATGGCAGGTCATCAGCTCAGTCATCCGGCCCGCTCTGAGTCCTGTCCGAGCGCGACTGCGCTTCCCACCGCAGCGCTCCCCAGCGAGCGGGGACTCCAGCCAAGGCGGGCCCCTTTGGGGCTGGGAGCCGCGCCAGCCTCCGAAGCGTCCGGCAGCTGCATCCAGGAATTGAGAAGCGGCCGCGCAAACACCTGCGGAGCCTCGCCTGGTCTAGCAGGACCCTCCGAGTTGCTTTTGGGGGCTGAACTGGGGGGCGGAGGGGGCGGCAGAGAGTCCATTTTCCTAGGCCGGGAAAGGCAGAGCAAGGGGGGCGGAGGGGCTTGTAGTTCACCACCCGAAGCCCTTGAGGATTTGGCCCCATCGTCTTTCGGGGGGAGCCTGGCTGCGGGTTAACTAACTGGAGGCGCAGCTGAGCCTGCGTTGCGCCTGCAGAGACTCTAAAGTACCGGGCTGAGTCTCAGCCCCTGTTGAAATTGTGCTTCCGTAGTTTCTACTGAAGTATGCCGTGTTCATGTATTTGTTGGAAACATTTGTACTGTACCTTTTAAAACAAAGCTGCTCCCCACAATAGATTAAAAACAGCAGTACTGCAATGGATAAAAATCTATATAAATTGCTTAATTCTAGGCAAGGTCAACGGTGTTCCCGTAGAATCAGGATCGAATTGATCAATTGGGAGGAATCAAAATACTACACTGGTAGTTCTTTGCATAGTCTACTGAAGTCGAAGTGTTGGGGACAGAAGGCTGCTTGTCTACCCCACCCTCCCCAGTGATGATTCTGGTGGGTGGGGCAGCGGAGAGAGGCTGAACATCTGCAGTGCCCCTTCCTGGGTGCGTGCAGTGCGTTTCCCATCCTGTGTTCGCAGCCAAAGTTTTATAAGTAGCCATAAAAGTGCGGAAGAATCCAGGGTATGAACGGATTGGCCTTGCCAGTGTGGGCTGAGCAGGGAGGGGGGTGCCACCTGCTTGCTGCCCTTATTGCCATGAGGGCTCCCGCCTCCCCCCAGCCTGTGGCAGGAGCGTGTGGCGCAGAGGGTCTGGCAGTCCCTCCCCTCCATTTGAGGCTGGCCGGGGGTGGAGAGCAGCTCGGCTCTGTGTGCATTCCTTCCTGGAGGCCATGCCCTGTTCTACTCCTCTCTGCCCTTCTCCGCCTTCTTTTCCTCTGCGCTCTCCTGCTCAGGCTGCTATTTGCTTTCCACACTCAGGAAGGCAAATCCAAAAGGGAAAGGACTTCCTGGCCCCGCCGGTCATCTATGGCTTGCCCAGTCAGTGCCTGCTGCTGTTGACAAGCTTCTGCCTCACCCTTCTTCTGTTAACTCTGACCCCCCCATCTGGAACTTGGCCAGCTTGGATCTCCACCCCACCACCTTCCTGCTGAGCAGCTGGGAAGCCAGGATGAAGCAAGGCACAGTTGGGTACCTGCTGGCGGCTGCCCTCTTCTGCTGCACCCAGGTAAGAAGTGGGATGGTCCCTGGATGGTCCAGGGATCTTGCCTGGAAAAGTCTTCTCGCAGCCAGGTTCCAGCCAAACAAGGAAAAAACACAGATTAAATCTGGTATCTTGTCAGGGCAAATAATGAAAGTGACTTCTATGGCTGGGGAATTCATGGACACCCGGCAATAGCTGAGTATTAAATTACCTCTGCAGTATCCCACATGCTTTTATGCATCTCTGTGGAACAAAGCAGCAAAGAGATCGGGGGTGGGGGTGGGCTGGGGGGGAGTCAGGAGCCAGAAATTACTTCTGTCCTCCGCAGTTGTGTCGAGCACGACTTGTACCCAAGCCAGCTTTGCTTGGTATAAGGGGAGGCGGCTGTGCTTGCTTAAGCCAGGAGCTTCCTTGGAAAGTCTTCTTGGGTTCTGGGCGAGGCTGAGAGTGGGGAGTGGGGTGGCGGTCCGCTGCATGTGCTGATGACTGCAGGTTTAGGTCTGGGGTGGGCTTGGAGGAAGGGGAAGCCAGGCTGATGCTGCTGCCACCTAGGAAGGGAGAGGCAGAGATCAGGCTCTTCCTCCGAGGTGGGCCGGGGCCCAGGTGCTGGAGTGATTTCTTTGCAGGTAATGAGAGATGGCCAAGGAGAACAAGGGTACCTTTGGGAAAGGGGCCCCACCACCAGCACCCCATAGGCAGGCCATAACCAAGCTCTCCTGGCACAAATGGAAGGGGCGTTGTGTGCTAGGGTGGTAGAAACTGCTTGGATGTCTCCCCCTGCAGGGTGCAAGGCGGTGGCATGCCTGACTTGGGCAGAGGTCTTGTCAGGACTGAGCCTGGGGTCTTCTGAGAGCTGACACAGAGCTGCAGGAGAGGAGGGTGCCGGCCCTCCCTCCCTACAAGGACTGAGCTTCCCTGGGAACGGTCCTTGTAGGGTCAGACCCCAAGCGCCTGTCCCGATGGCTCTGGTTCCCCTGTGAAAGGCAGCCCCGCTGGCGGAGGACTTGGAGTCGGGGGGAAATGATGGTAGCCTCTCCAGGCATCTGGCATACTGTATCTTGTTGCCTGGCGTGATGGTGCCCGCAGCAACTCAGGGCTCCTGGGGCGAAGGCAGACAGGCTCCCCGTGCCCCGGAGTTGGATCGCCCTCTAGTGTCCATTGGTGGCATGGAAGCCTCTTGATTTTAAGCGTAGCCAGCAGCCCAGCCAAGGGCAAGGCAATTGGGCAAGTTTAAAATATTCTACACCAGCGTTTTTCAGACTCGGCAATGGTAAGATGTGGGATGTCAACGCCATGCTGGCTGGAGAATTCTAGGAGTTGAAGTCCACGCATCTTACCGTTGCCAAGTTTGAAAAACACTGAGCTACGCCATCTTGTACTGTACTTCAGCCTGGCCTTAGCGTCCAGAATCCTGTCGTGCTTGTTGTAAACCACCTTTACCAGTCAATAGTTATGGTCGACTCCTGGACCCAATTAAAAGTAATTCACTTAATAACTCCTACGCCAGCCTTGCTCTGCTTAGAGGCTTCCAGATGGGTTGGGTATCAATTCTCATCTCTTCACGGGCTCCCCGTCGACCGAGCACTTGGCCCTGGGGCTACAAAGTTCCCATTAAGCAGGTCTACCTAATTTTAATTCCAGTGGCCGTTCTTTGCGTTCCCCCTCCGGGCTGCGGACGGGCTCATGGCACCGTAGGGAGAAGAGCAGCCTTAAGCTCCGCAGGCGTCTGACAGAAGCTGCCAGCACATCGTCCCAGGCTGATGTCGCGGCATGGGTGGCCTGAGTTGCCCTGGGAGGTGGTACGGGGGGGTGGGAATCCAGATGTGGGCCCAAAATGACTATGGGGAGTCCTCCCAGCAGAGCGAGAGGCACTCGCCAGCCACTTCGGGGTCTTTCCCAGAGTGCTGTGGGGCAAAGCCAAGGGACAGATGGGTCCCTGGCAAGAGTGGTTGACGGGATTCATGTTACTGTCCACTGGACGTCTTAATTATCTGCGTGATGGTGCGGTTAACTGCTGCAAGCCTTTGTAGATCATGATATGCGTTTACCAAACAAGTAAGTGGCCAAGGATGTTACCTGCTCTCCTGGCCCAAAACAAGGGGTATTAGGAGGCCTGGCAGGGAGGCAGATGTAAGACATGAACCGTGGCTCGGCTGCAGATGCGGGTTGGTCTCGCTGTTTGCGCTCCCTGGTTCTCTTGCATTCCTGCTGCCTGTGATACGTCCGTCTCGCCCAGAGCCGCATCCTGAAGTCTCTGCCTGCGAGCTTCCTGGTGCCAGTTCCAGCCTGGGTGGAAGATGTTGCTGGGACTTGTTGGGAGGAGGACCGCTTGGCTGGCCCATTGCCAGGGTGGCCCTCCAACAAACCAACCTGGCCGATTCGGGGGAGTGGGAGAGGAAGCCGAGGGTCAATGTTGCCTGCAGACGCTGCTTCCTTTGGCCTGACCCAAGGCCGGCTTTGGGGCTGGAACCCGCCGGACCTTTTGCCAATGGGGCCTTCCTTCTCTTACAGGGCAGGTCATCTCCCAGGCAGCCACCAGCAGGAGGCAAGTACTTCATTCCCCCCGCTGAGATCTCATGGGGAACTGGGGGCTGCCTTCATTTCCAAACGACGTGAAAAGAACAGGTGGAAGAGGTCTACTTAGGGCTGGAGACCCTGCCATCCTGGCAGAAATGCCTCCCTGCTGTCTGCACATCTGGAGCATGTGGGAAAGGGCCCCTGTGCAAGGAGAAGGCCTGGCCTGGGTTGCAGACCCCAGGATTTCTCTCAGGGATGAGGGGGCTGCAGGGGAGACATGGGCCAGGCAGCGGCAGCAGCGCGCATCTTGCATTTTTTCCAACCTGGGGGAGGAGTGCTGCACATCTCCCTGGCGGAGCAGCAGTGGAGAGCTGAGGGGCAGCGGAGTTAAGGAGTCGATTTCACAGCCAAGAGGGGCCGGGGGGGCACCAAGGGCCAGGCGGTGTCTGACCCTCCCTCTCCGCTCCTCAGCGGTGCCCTTTGAGGAAGTCTGGAGTCGCAGCTATTGCCGTGCCAGGGAGACGCTGGTGGACATCCACAGCGAATTCCCCCACGAAATCGAGCACATCTTCAAGCCCCCGTGTGTCCCCCTGTGGCGGTGCGCTGGCTGCTGTGGGGATGAGAGCCTGGAGTGCATTGCTGTGGGGACCCGCACCATCGGCCTGGAGGTCTGGGACCGTTTCAACACCCTGCTCTTGCTGAGGCAGGCCCTCGAAGAGAGGGAGGGAGAGGGTGGGTCTTCGGGGCTGGGGAAGAGCAGAGCGCGACCCCAGGCTGCTGGCTGAATGCCACCGAAGGGTTCCCCCGGGGCTCCCCTGGCTGCTCCGTCCCTGCCAGCACGCACCACGCCGGTGACGGCTGCCTATCTCCTCCGGCAGGTGCTGCGGGTGAGTCCCATCTCGGGCACGACGCGGCAGGAAGAGCTGACCTTCACAGAGCACGTGCAGTGTGTCTGCAGGTGAGTTGGAGGCAAAGCAGCTGCCCGCCCCCCGCCCTGATGGCTAGTGAGAAGAGGGTGGGGAGGGGCAGAATTACCGGAGGAGGAAGTCAGGAAGGCCTCCTTCCAAGAAACAGCAAATGATCCTCAGCCCCACCACTCATTTTCCACACTGGGGCTCGTGAGCAAGTGAGGCAGAGTGCCTCTGAGCATACACGAGGGGGAGGATCCAGGCCCATGCATGTGGGGAGGCGCATTCTCAGAGGCAAGGGCTTCCTCTCCTCCCCTCTCTACTGAAAGCTCCCAACCCGGCATTAGGTCCTGCACCCACTGGCAATGCAGAGCACAAATGCTTTCTCCCCTCTTTCAGGTCTCGGCGAAAACGCTTGAAGAGCGAGAAGTACGTGGGGCTGAGGGCTCAGAGGGCGGGGAAGCTGCTCTGGAGGGGTGGAAAGGGGGCAGGACGGCAGAGGTGTTCTCAGAGCTGCTTCTCCAAGATGCCTGCTTGAGCTGAGCCCCTCTCTCCCGCTCTTGCAGGAACCCCCGGATGGGAGCCAAGAGGAAGCCACGAGAGCCAAGCCCCCCCTTCTCCCCCCCACTGTATGTACTCTGCTGCCTTGTGTTGAAATACTCCAGGGAAGGATTGCAGCTTGGGGGCAAAAATGTCACGCTTTGAAGGCATCCCATAGAAGGCGTGGCGGGGGGGAGGAAAGGACTCTCTCTGCCTGGGCACCAGGAGAGCCGATGCCGGTCTGAGCGGACTGTCCTGGGCCAGCTGGAGGCCCGGCCTTGCACAGTATAAGGAGAATACTTACACAGTATGAGAAAAGTCCAGTTGCCTTGACTCAACCTCCAGATACATTTATCTATTTATTAAGCAGGCTTTTCCACCCTTCTCCACAGCCTGCCAGAAAGTTGGAGTGGGGACCCTGTGTGTGTGTGCCACAGCTGCAGTGGGGCCTGGGACTGGGGTCCCGGGTCCCCGGCCACGTGCCTCAGTTTTGGATTTCTCTAATGCTGGGCAAATTCCTTTGACAGCTGCAAGCTCTCCACGGGCAGACGCAGTGCTGTGAGCAGGGACTGGGAAGAGACGCCGAGCCCAGCAGAAACCCACAGTGGGTCTTTGCCTCCGAGAGCCGTTTCCCTCTGAAGCTGAAGCTGCTGCTGGCTGGGACCATGCAGAGCGCCTGCCCTGGGGAGCTGTGGAGGGTCTCGTCTGCAAAGGTGGACTCCCCTCGGGCCACTGTTCTCTTTCTGATGCTGGGGGGTTGGGGAGGGGAGGCATCTCCAACACCTGGAGATGTTGGTGTATGTCTGTCTACACTTATGGCAGCCTAGCCTGGCCTAGCCTCCTCCATGTTTGTTCGACTACGAAACTCATAACTCGCAGCCAGCAAGGCCCCTGGCTGGGAACCATGGTAATTGAAGACCCAGTGCAGCTGGAGGATGCCCTGTCGGGGAAGGCTGTTTTCTACATTTTTCTTCCTTTTCCAATAACCCAGCAAAGGGGTACAAGCTTCTGTATGAAAGAGCTGGCTGGCCATTTAGGACACATTTTTCTTTTGCCTGAACACAGGTGCCTCTTCTACCAATGCCTCTCCCTCAGGGTGTGGTGTTATCTTTAGTGGCTTTTAGCAAAACAGTCCTTGTAATATACATTTTTTAAAATTAGGGTTTGATATCATCCCCCTCCCCCATCTGGGAAGCTGGGAAAAAATCCTTGGTTTATTTTAAAGAACGCAGGTAACGTCTTTTGGTCCTGCCTCGATTGTTTGCGTGCCTTTTATAGCGCCTTGGAATAAACTGAATGCTGCTTCATTGCTCTGCTCTCAGCCTTCAACAGGTGGGGCTGTTCTTTAAGCGAAGGGTTGCTGGATGTTAAGCATCTTCTGTCCCATGATGAGTTTGCCCCTGCTTAGCTTAATTCCGACTCAGGCGATTAACCTGTGGTTCTGGGTTTGTATACTAAGGTCGTTCATTCGGAACCCCAATGTGCTCAGCTGTGGCTCTCTGGGCCACAAGACCACAGCCTCTCTTTCCCTCTGTCCCTGGTACCTGGGGGGGCACCAAGTGAAGCCAGAGCCAAGTCCCGACTGCCATGGGTGAACGTAAATAGGAATTAGGGTGGGTGGTCACCTCTCTGGGTGAGAAGTTTAGCACCAGAACTGGTAGATGTGGAGGGAAGCCGCCGCCACCTAGTTTAGCGTCTGTGAACCCGCCCAGATGTTCTGTGGCGCGCTTGCCTGCCCGGAAAAGGGAGAGCTCGTACTGTGAAGAGAAGGGGAAGGCGGTTAAGGAGACGGAGTCTTGCGAGCAGCCTCGCTTGACCTCCCTCCCGGCAGGAGGGTGAATACGTGGAGAAGCCCCGGTGGGTCTGGAAGCGCTGCATGTCTGTGAAAGAGAGCCAGGGCGCAGAGGCAGAGCGCCCCCTTGCCTTGGGGCTCCAGCGGGGTGACGCAGACGTTTGGTTCAGTCAAAGGGATCCCCGGGCGTGCTGGCAGCTAAACGTCGAGGGGCTGACCCGCAGTTCACTGTGAGCCCGCTGAAGGGCACGACATTATGTGCTTCAAGGCTTCTGCTTGCACGCCTCTGCATGTTTGACCGGTGGACGTTCGCAGTGGCTTCCTACCGCTGCTGAGAGTTGGGGGCGTTAGCCCCCCGCTGGCCCTCCAGGAGGAGAGCGGAACGCTGCCGTAGTCTTGACGCCAACGAGAGAGGGGCGCGCGAAACGTTTCGGCTTGGGAGGCAGGAAGTGGGCTAAGCGCCACTTACGGCACCAACCTGGATCGGGCGTTTATCCACAGTACTTGCTCGACGGCCCCGCAGTAACGGTTATCAGCTGGGGGGGTGACGCCTTGCTAGGGCCAAGCGAAACACTCCCTCCAACCTTAAGCGTTTTCCCACCGCCGGATTTCGGAGCGCTGCCCTCTAGTGGCGCCTTCGGCCCCGCTTCCAGCCACGCAGGAGTCCCTCGTCCGGCCCGGCGCTCCGGCCAGGACCGAGCCCAGCCTTCTGCGGCGGCGGCGGCGGGCGCTGCGAGAGCGGCCCGGAGGAAGCCCTGAGCGGAGGCGGCTTCGCGCTGCTCCCCGCTGCGCTCTGCGCCGGCTCAGAGGCCCGCAGAGCCGACCGGCGGGGGCCGCCCCGTGCTCTGGGGCAGGGTGAGCCCTGGGCGGGGGGGGGGGGGGGGCGGAGGCGGCTCGCAAAGAAAGAGAAAAAGGCGGGTTGCATTCCGAAGCCGTGCGTCACGCTGGGAGCGCGGGGGCCGCTGGGAGCTGTAGTACAGGCGCGATCCCCGCTCCAGGTGCGCGCCCCAGAGCCCGGCGGCGCTTCCCTCCGCGCGCTCCTCTCCGGGCCGGCTGCCCGCATCGCTCCCTAGCCCCGAGGGCGCGGGCGGCGGTTTGGGTCCCCCGATGAACAGCTGCAGCCACCGGCGGATCTCCCGGGCAGGAGCCGGGAAGATGCCCTCAAACCCCGCGGAACGGCTCCAAACCAGCGGCGGGCGGGCTCCTCCGCGGCCCTGCGGCAGCCCCGGGGCAGCCCGAGCAGCAGAGGCAGGTGAGTCGCCCGCATCCGCTCGGGGCGCCGGTTACCTGTCCCGGGCGGGCTTCTGCTCCGAGAGGCGGCGCGGA
This sequence comes from Liasis olivaceus, assembly GCA_030867105.1. NCBI lineage: Eukaryota > Metazoa > Chordata > Lepidosauria > Squamata > Pythonidae > Liasis > Liasis olivaceus. Next base: position 24,945,003 of record CM061360.1, read on the forward strand.
CTGCAGCTCCCAGGGTGCAGCGCGCCTACCTGTAGCGCGGCGGGGGCGGGGGCGGGGGCGGGGGCGAAAGCCTGATCCCAGCGGGCGGAGGAGAGACTCGCGCGCGCGGCGGCGGCGGCTGGTGGGAGCGGCGGGCGTCGAGTCCTCAGCGGAGCCGGAGCGCCCGCCGGGAAGAGGAGCGGTGGCGGCGGCGGGGTCCCGGGGAAGCGCGGGCGGAGGTGACCTTCCCCCCGGAGGTCAGTCGCCGGAAAACTCGGGCGAAGCGCGAAGTGAGACCAGCAGGCGGGATGGTCCTGGAGCTGCGGCTGCCGGGGCCTCGGGGACGCGCCGGGGGGCTTCGCCTGCGGGCCGCGAGCCTCTGGCGTGTCGCCAGCGAAGGGCAAGGTGGCTGCGCGGGGCCGGAGGCGCAGCGGGCTCGCCGGACGCGGGCGGGGAAGGGAGCGCAGCAGCCTGGGAGCAGCCGCGCCGCGCCCCTCCCCTCCGGCTCGCCCGAGGCGCTCGCCGCCGGGGACTGAGCCGTCCCGTCGGGGGGTCGGGCAGAGCGGGCGTGGACCCCGGGCGAGGGGGCGGCGGCGGCGGCGGCGCAGTTTTGGGGGTTGGCGCTCCCCCTTCATTCCGCTCCGTCCTGGCCGGCCGCGTGGCCCCAGGGGCCCTGGAGAGTGAAGACAGGCGGCCCCTTCGCCGGTTCAGCGCAGGGCGCTCTTCCCGACGCCGAAGGGCGAGGCGAGGCGAGGCGAGGCGAGGCGAGGCGCGCCGCTCCGGGGGCCTCCGGGCTGGGATTTGTGCCCAGGCCGAAGCATCCAGCTGCAGGGGCCTCACCGCCTTCTGAACAGGGCCGGAACTGAGATGGCCCCCGCCCCCCCCCAGCAGGTCAGCTTTCCCTGGGGGGGGTTGGGCTCCTCCGAAAATCCCAGCACCTCTGAGTGGGAGCAGAGGGAATAGTTATGGCCTTGAAGTGAGCGTCCAGACATGCAGTTTCCCAGGAAGCCAGCATCTTTTAAAAAGCCACCTTTCCTTAATCATTCTGGTCTCCAGATGTGCCAGAGGACAGTGCTAGTAACTCCCTGTCAGCACGGGGATGGCTGAGAGTTATGGGAGTTGCCGTTCTGCGTGTTCTGAGCAGAGACTAGTTTGGAAGTCGAAGAGATGATAGGAGGGTTGTGGACGGTCATTCCCTTCCAAAAAAGGCTCCTGTTTTGCTGCAGTAGCTTGGTCCCTTCTGCTGATAACCAAAATGTCACCCTCCAACCAAATGTCACCCTCCTCTCCTCCCCATGCTGATCACATGGCCAGGAGCGCATAGGAGTTGCCCGGCTAAACTGCACATTCTGAGGGAGCTCATCCCCGTCCATCTCAGGTTGGGCTTCAGATCCCATATTGACTTTCTGATGGATCTCCTCCTGGAGCTGTTTGGAAGAAGCAAGGTGGGAGGGCCAGGCAGCACCTTTTTCCCACGCTCAAGAACTGTCCAGGCAGCTTTATGGTTTAGTGGCGGGTTGCCGTGAGGACCTTGCGTGAAGCAGCCAGCCTCCCGTTTTGTTTCCGAGAGGGTTACTGCCTATAGCAGGGCCCCTACTAAGAAGCCTCCCCTTCTTGCTGATCACCAGTGCTGAGAGATATGCTACTTCTGTCCAGGGAGGTTCCACCGCTCTCCTGGCTGGGGGCTGCGGCTGCACTGCCCCTCCACGGCTCGCTCAGTCCTTTCTAACCCTCTAGGAGCCATTGGCGCATGCACCCAGCAAGCCCTGATCTTCTCCTGAGGAGGTGGGAGCTTGTAAAAATGATGACTGAGAGTGTGGGAATGCAGCTCCTTTAAACCTGTCCTGCTTTATCAGGTGACCTTTTCAGTGTAACCATGAACACGTCACCCTCCAGCTATTCCAGGCTCCTTGTGTGGCGAGCAACAGACACAGCTCCGCCTGTCCCTGGGTGGGAGGTTTTCGGTGGAGCAGGTTCCTTCCATCAGCCTCACGGCCACACAAACTGCCTTGCAGCTAAGAGATGAGGCTGCTGCCGCCTGTATTGGTGGCCACTGGCTGAGGCCAATGTCAGTCAGGAGCTTTGGCACATTCTGGGTGAGTTCCTAGCTGCCCCTGGAACAGCCTGGCTGCCCGACCCTGTTGGAAGAAAGCTCCTGAGTTAGATGCCCCCCGTGGCCTGATCCAGGCCCTGAGTGCCCCTGCTGATGCTGTGTGCCAGTGTGTTCTTGGCCTCCAGAAATCCCTCAGACTCCAGTGGTCCACTTGATCTTTCAGCTGGGACCTACTGAGATCAGGAGTATAGTGCCCATGGCTCCCTGGATGTTGCTGAACTGCAGATCCCAGGATCCCTGACCATTGGTCCTGTCTGTTGGGGCTGCTGGGAGTTGTGGCTGAGCAACATCTGGAAGGCTGCAAGTTCCCTGGCACTAAGATGTTGGGCTCCTGCCACAGACTTCTGTGCCAGCTGTTGAACCAGAAAGCTGCCCAGGTGGAATGAAGTGAAACCTATCAACCTTTCTGGTAAGGTTGGTCCTGCACTGGATTTTGCTCCCTCCTCATTCAATTATAGTGTGGAGGAATGAGGCTGTTTATATCCTGCTTTCTAGTTTCCTCAGTGACTTACAAAGGTGGTTGGTGCTAAATAGTAACCAGCTAAAAGATGACTGATTTGGCACATTCTGGCTGAAAGGATTCTGCTTCAAGTGATAAGCCACACAGCACCAGCCCTGATGGAGCAGGACTCTTTATACCCGTTATAAAGAAAGTCTCAATCTGCAGTAGGCCCCCTTAAAGGCTAACTTTAAATGTAGCCAATGATCCATTTAACATTTAAAAACGGATTTAATGGTAATGAATTGATATGACCTGTCAGAAACGCTGGGCATGTTGAACTGTGCAGTGTCACTGACCTTCTTTGGTTGTTTCTCAGGAAGCCCTGGAGAAAAAATGGAAGAGATTATATTAATGCATAAAGACAGTCATGGATTAGGGACAAACGTGGCCGAGTGGCCTAATGGGTGGTTTTCCTCCCTGCAAAATGTTACAAATGAGAAATTGCTGTTGCAAGATTACCCAGTGCTTCCTATTCAGAATAAACTGGTTTGGAGGAAGATCAAGATCCTCTGCTGTTTTTTCAAGCTGCTGCCTTCAGGTGAGCCGGGCTTTCAAAGTCCCTTCGCTCCCACCTGGAGTCTGTTCGGTCTGTTAGTCTAACCAGTTGTGCTGGGCCTAGTTGGAGAAGATTGGGATGGGCCCCGCAGTGCTTCGTTCCGTACAGACGCACACGCAGAGACAACTCGTGACACGGAAAGAAAGTCAATTTTTACCTTGCCCGTTTTGAGAAGCCGGGATTAAAAGGGACTCGTTTTAGCTTCGGTCCTGGGTAAGCTTCCGGTCAGATTAATTTTTGCTGAAGCCAACTGCTGCTTTTGTGTCATAAGTGTTGAGGAGACCACGGGATTCTTTGTGGCTTTTCTCTGAATCGGAAAGGGCTTTTTAAGCTGCCTGAATGTGGGATGGGAGGGGGCCCTGAGGTCTCTCCCAGGAAGTGAGGCCAAAGTGTCGGTGTCCCCGAGGCAGAGGCTCTGCAGCGTTCAGTGCCTGACGGATGAGGAGCAAGTCGCCGAAGCCAGCAAACAGGCTGGAGCAGTTTGGGATGGGACGGGATCCTCGCCAAACACCGAGGCTCGCTCCTGGGCCAAGAGGCTGCGGCAGCTTCTCCTCGGCAGCCAACTGCCCCGGGGGGGGGGGCTGCAGAACCCGCATGGGGTCTCCTGCTCACCGGCCTTTGCCGAATGGCTGTCGACATCCTCGTGATGAAGACCTTTCCGTGCTGAAGCGGAGCTCTGGAGGGAGTGCTTGGCTGGCCTTCCCCAGCCTGGTGCCCTCCAGCCGGATTCGACTCCAACTCCCATCACCACCCCAAGTGGATGTGGACTTGTTGGAGGAGGGGTCCCCTCAGAAAGGCGGTGCTCCCACCCTGCTGCAGGACTCTGGCATGACTCAACAGTGCTTGAATTGTTAAATCCAGAGGTGCCAGAGCCAAGACCTGTGCTCTTCATCAGTTCCACAAACCAGGTGAATGAACTCTGCTCACGCTCAGAGTTCAGGTAGGTATGAGAAGGGGTGGGGGGAGGAAGCGCTCAGAAGGGACCTCTCTGGTTCTCAGCAACAGTAAAGGCGGGGAGGGGGAAGCGCTTTCAGACCTGCAAGGTTACTGTAACCCCGTGTTTCTCAACCTTGGCAGCTCGAAGTTGCCAGGTTGAGAAACGCTGCTGTAACCTGGCCATGAAGGTAGGGTTAGCACTCCTGGTTTCAGTTTCCTGTCTGGGCTACCTCAGGCAGCTGATGTCAGTCTTGCCAGTCTGAAAGCGCTTCCCCCTCCCCTGCCTTGACTTTGCGGAGAACTGGGGAGGGTCCCTTCTGAGAGGCTTCCTCCCCCCCACCCCTGCTTTGGGCTCGGATTTCTCTTTCTGACCGCACCTCGGCCTCCAGCCTCCTGAGGTTATCCTCCCAGCCGTTACAGGCTGGAGGAGGGGCTTTGCCCAGCAACGACCTCTTTCCTTATCTTCCCTCTGGGCGATGATGCTGTGCTGCCTTTCCTCTGCCAGCCAAGCCAGACTGGTCTCCCCGCCCAGTCTGAAAACCTTTGGTGCCGGGAGAAAGAGGAGGCCTTTGTGAAAGGTCCTCTGATTGCGCTAGTTTGGGGGCCAAGAGGTTTCCCCTGTGCCCGGCCAGTTCCGGTCTGCCTCCTTGGTACGAACATCTGGCAAACGGACTTCCCGGGGATCTTCATGGTGGGATGATGATGATGATGATGATGATGATGATATGTCAAACTGGTATGCCACCCAACTCCCAACGATTCTGGGCGGCTCACAACCATCAGACAGACCTACAGCAGCATCAATACAAGGCAAAAGACGGCATGGGCGGACAAGCGAGGCGTCTCCCTCGCCAAGGGCCTGGGTGAATGAAGAGCCAGGCTCTTCCGGGCAGCCGCAGCGGGGCTTGAGGAGACGGCTCTTTCCCTCTTTCCCTCTGCTCTTTCTGGAGGAGACGGCCTGTTTCTTCAAGAGGGAGGGAGCACTGGGAAAGGTAAAGCCAGGTTGAGGACTCCTTGCCCTGCGGTTTTGGGTCTGCTTTAAGGTTGTGGCCCTTTATTAAAGGCTTAGGGGTTCCTCCCTTTGCCTTCAGTTGTGGGAAAGGAAGCCCCTGGCCTGCAGCTGCGTCTGGAGCCTGAAAGAGAGCTGGACTCCACAGCCTTTGGGTTCCCTCCTTTGCACCAAGACCCCCGAGTGGGAGAGGAGTGCCTCTGGACGTGAGCAGAAAGCTGTTGCCTTCCCGCTTGGCAATCCCAGGCTCGGGACCTCAAGAAAAGTGCCATTGCGCACAGGATGACTGGGCCGGGTCGGCAAAAGCGCACGCTTCGGGGAGCTGGAGCTGAGCGAGGCAGAGGGCGAAGGGGTGTCTCGGAGCCTTGGCTGCTGCCGCCTGCTGGGCCTCGAGGCCGGGGACCCGGGCCCCTTAGGGCAAAGGGTTGGCGTCTCCCCCATGGGGCTGGGTGGGGCTGGGCTGGTGGATCTTCCTGGTTGGGGCTGGCAGCTTGTTGCGTCCTGTACCTTGTGAGGGCGGATTGCATCTGGCATGCAAATCAGGATAAATATTTTTAATCTTTGCCCTCATTTCTAAGGCAGGTGACTGGCAGCTTGACCAGCGGTTGCCTTGACTCCTCTGGTCGTTTCGCTTATGAAACTGGCACATCTTGCAATTCCATTGCAAGAATTCCGCAAGGCGAGGTCACCTCGGAGTCAGGCCTGATTTCTGGTGACTTGTGAACAATCCGTGTTGTTTCCTTAGCAACAATGTGGGGACTGTTTGCTTTCCTGAGACGCTGGTTTCGCTTCCCCACCTCCCCTGTAGACCTGGGAGTTCTCGTGGTCTCCCATCCAACCCCTAAACAACGTTTTGGAGCTCAGGCGACGTCAGAGCTGGGCAGAGCTTCCAGGAGGGCACCTTAAAATTATTTATTGACAGCACAGTCCTGTGTATTTTTCATTAGAAGGAAGGTGCTTTCCTTCACTCAGACATTCCCTGAAAAGGGGTCATATTTATGAAGGTAGAACCTGTCTTTAAAGGTGTCTTTTGGGAGGCGGTAAGGAGAGCAATGCCGATTTTTAGCCTGAGAGGTGGAGGAGGTAGTGCTTTAGACTCTCCCTGAATTGGAAAAAAACTTGAGTTGAGAAAGAAAAACGTGTGATGGTTGCTTAAGAGTTTTAGGCGGTGAACACCCTTGCAACAGTGATTTCATATTGGAAATTCAGGACTACTTGGGTGGGAGGGAAACCACCTTTTGGGAACAGGATTAGCCCTTTCTGCAGCCCAGAGCTTCCAGGCAGGAGACGGCAAGGCTGTGGTGAGGATTAGTGGCTCCCCCCCCCCCCCGTGGGGAATCTCCAGCTGTGTGTTTTACAGCCAAACGGGTGGAGGGCAGCAGGTTGGGGAGAGGGGCTCTGCTAGGTCCCCTTGATCAGGGGCTGGACTTCCAGGGCAGTCTCCTTGCCCAACTGGATTCCTGATGTAGTTTTTAAAGTTGACTCTAGAGAGGTTGCCTCGACCAAAGCTCCCAGGTCCTCTTGCTCCTGAAGTGGCATCAGGATCAGATTCCTCCCTTCAGAAGTTTGTCCAGGGCTCTGGGCAGGGGGCTCACCTCCTTTGGACAATGCCTTGCTTCCTAGAGGGTCTCCCGCCTCCTCGCTTGTCATGATTTTGGCCACCCCATGAGGGCTAGAAGCCTGTGCCAGCCTGAAGCGAAGGCCCCAAAATGATCCTGAGAGCCAGTGCCAGACTTGTTGGGGGAGCAGCTGTTTACTTTCCGGCTAGCCTGGCACCTGGCACAGGAAGAAGCCACCCTGACCTTTTCTCTGGGGCAATCCTGGGGCTTCTCCGCCCTGTCCGCTTTCAGCCCCGCCCAACCTTGGGCACCGGGCTGGGCTTCCCCTGGTTCTTTCCACAAGGAGCTTTGTGATGGTGCAGCCCTTCCAGGCGCAGTGTCACCCCTGGCTCCTGCCAGGGCTGCCCAAGAGCCTCGATCAAGAGTTCTGCCTGGTTCCCAGCCCCTCCCTGAGAAAAGCTGCACCAGCGCCAACTTACTGGCAGGAGGCTGGGAAGGCTGGCTCCTAACAGCTGCAGAACTGCCCGGGGAAAGGGCACGAGTGCCAGGAGTAGGTGTGGAGTTGTCCTCGTGGGCTGGGTGGCAAAGGGCGATGCTGCACTAGGAAGCCATTGATGGGCATGCTCCGTCTTCCCAGGTCGCTGTGACTCTTAGAGCGCTGCTCGCTGACGGCGTGGAAGCCCAAGCCACCTGCGGGTGCCATGGCCAGCCAAGACCTCACCAGTGCTCAGGAGCTCCTGGACCTCAGCTTCCAATGTGAGTCGAGGGGACTTGTCTGCAGTTCCTGGGCCATGCTGGGGAGGAAGGCCCACAGGAGGCAAGAGGAAACGGGCACTGGCTGAGAGGGGGCCTTTGGAAGGAGGGCAGGAACTGCACCTTGCAGCTCTGCTCGGCGGGCTCCCCCCCTCGGTCTTCCGGATGGGCCTGGCAAGGCAGCTGAGCTAGATCTCCTTGCATGAGGCCTCTCCAAGCCCTGACTCTGGGACTCCTGCTCTTGGGTCAGGCAAGCCTCTGCAGCAGCTTCCCTAAACCGGCCATATATTCCAGAGCAGAAGTCCCAGAGTTCCCACTGCGGGGTTGGCCATTGCAAAAGGCTTCCTTTTCGGCCTGTCTGGCTGCATTCTGTGACACCTTTGTGCTTGAGGTGGCCAGTTTGAGTGAGGGACCCCAATCCAAATCTCTTTGCCCCCCGTCTGACCGGGGGTCGTAAAATGATGGCATAGCACGAAGAGAGGAAACGGCCCAGCCTGCATTCGCTCCCCAACTCGCTTGGCCAAAAGCAACTGGGTCTAAGTGGCAGGTTGAGCGCTCCTCTCCAGCCGGAGGAGTTTTGAAAATACTGACCGGCGAGGAAAACGGGAGTTCTGGGCTCATCCTGTGAGTGGCCAGGAAGGGAGGCCTCCCCACGGGTCATAGCGTGAGCTGCTTCTCAGGTGGACCATTCTGGAAAGAGACACTGCAAACTGCCTCTTGCTGGCCTGGAGCTTTGAAATATGTGAGCGGCCCGGAGGAGCAAAAGGCCTGGTGCTGAAGAAAGGTAGCCCTGCTCCTGTGCGGCGGGCTTTGCAGGACGCCAGACAGCAGCTCCTTGCCCCATGGGACCCATGTCTTGGAATTCCGGTTAAGGAGAGGAAAATGCCCTTGGATGGGAAGGTGGGAAGGGCGATGAGCTATCATTACGGTTGCTCATACCTTGGCTTAGTCACCGCAGACGGAGCACTGGGAGGAAGGGAGTTCTGCCAAGGAATGTTGAAATTTGTACACTGCTTTTTAAAAGAAAAGTTCTTCCAGCAGGGCTTAAACAACAATTTGCAGTTGCAGCCCGAAATGTAAACTAAAAACAGCTTGTATGTGTACAGGTAGCCAAATATATATGTAAAATGTAGATATAACTAGCCATGGGCGATATGAACCTGGGGGGGGGGAGTTATAATTGTTGGCCTAAATGGCCCCTTGTCACTCGGTGAGTCTTGATGCCCTCATCTCCAGAGGCTTACTCCTGCACCCTCCCAGAGGGACCTGATCCATTGTTTTGCAGAGATCCAAGGTGCTTGGCTGTGCTGACTGGGGATGAGCAGCACTGCAGCCCAGCCTGTCTGGAGACCATGGGCCAGAAACCCTTTTCCAAAGCGGTGCTGATTCCCAGGGATGTCCCTGCCTGTTCTGCAGGCTGTCTGTAGGTTCTTTGTGGGGAAGTAGAGGCCGAAGCGGTAGTTTGGCAGACCAGAGATGCCCCTTCATTCTGATTCAGACTGGCTGTGATGGGGGGCGCCCTGGGGCTGGGAAGTAGCCAATTGGCTTGTGTCCCGATGCCCAAGTAGTTTAAATGCAAATAGAATGCAGGACAAATATAAGCAAATATCCAAGATAAAATACATATGCCCATTTAGGTGGCTACCTTAAAGTGTGTTTGTTAGAAAGCCCGTGAAACTGATGTGATGCTTCCTCGGAAGCAAGAACCTCTGAAGAGCCCAGCTGTTGGATCAGGCTGCCGGTTGGTCTCGTGCGCTGTCTGGTTCCCTGCAGTGGTCAAAGAGATGCTCCCCTTCTTGAAGCTGGATGTCAGAAAGAGGCAAAAGAAGGCGAACGCTTCCCCCGTCCACCCCCCAGTGCCATCTCATCTCCTTGGCCTTTTGCGTGTCTGGCTCGTGCCGTTCTCCCAGTCTCCACCCAAACCCAGATATCTCACCGGCCAGGCAACGGGCTGACCAAATGTCCCTCGCCGCCAGTCTGTGGATTCCTTGGCCAGCTCTGTGCTCCAGAAGGCGTGCGCAGGGCGAGCGCAAGGCGCAAGGGAGATCTGCCTAAGAAAGGAGACAGCCTTCAGTTAGGACAGGTCTGGGTGCTGAGGCCACGTTGGAGTCCCAGAGTGAGAGGTGCGGGGTGGGCATGGCTAGCTTCTGCAGGAGCGTCCCTCTGGCTTTCTAATTTTCTTTTTCGCTCGGAGCAAGGTGGGAGCCTGCGATGCCCTGGGCCTGTTCAGCATCCCCGTAGCTTGCCGGGCTAAGCTTGTCGTAGTCCTTCCCGACAGGCAACATACGTAATGGCTATGTAGGAAGCATGTCGGGGGAAAAGGATGGGAGGGCCGGGGTTGGGACACTGGGTCTCCCTTGCCAGGCGCAGTAAGGCCCCAGCCGTGGATTGGGGGGCCTCCCCTGCAGGGAAACCTGGGGCCTGAAGAGGAGATCCCTTTGGGTGCCTGTTCAGATGGAAGGAAACTGCTGGAAGGAAACGGCTTCTGCTTGGGGCTTCAGCTGGAGGAACCCCTTCTAGGTCCGGTTTTAGCTGTTCATCTTTCTCAAATCTGGGAGGGAGAAAAGAGAAAGAGAAAAAGAGAAAAGAGACCTCCCCCCGGAGCATCTTGCCTTTGGTCGACCTCCTGCCCTCCGGATGCATTGGAGTTAGGTTCTCATCCTCCTGCCCTGGCCGTGGATAATGGGTATTGAGGTCTGCCACAGTCGGAGGCTGCTTCTGAGGCCTCGGGGACGGAGCCCTGCCCCTCTCAATCTGCCTTTGTTCCCCACAGCCCTGGCGGCCAAGCACATGGACCTCAAGCAGCTGGAGCTGGACACAGCCGCTGCCAAGGTGGACGAGCTCTCAAAGCAGCTGGAGTCGCTCTGGACGGACCACCCTGGGCCATCTGCTATGCCGCCCCTGGTGAGTGGCCAAGGGCAGGGCGGGAGCTGCGGGCTACGCAAGCAGATGAACCTGCGAGGTGGTTGGGACTCGGTTAAGTGTTTCCACTTCAATTCGGCTCTGCTGTCAGGTCCTGGGGGGGCAAACTTGGGATGTTCCTCAGGAGAAACGGCAGCTCTGCCACTGAGCGCCCCCCAGCCAGCCACCCCAGCCACGCATCCTCTGGTACCAAGCAGTTTCTGGGGAGCTGGGCCTTCCTCTGGAGTGTGGCCAGGACGCCAGCGCTCCCTGAGGTTCTGCTCCGTAGGCTTTGGGGTAGGGGAGCTGGGCAGAAGCCCCCAGGGCTTGCGAGTGGCTGTCCCCACCCCTCCTTTCATTCTTTCAATAAGCAACCTTGTCCTTTCACGTTGGAAGAGAGCTGGTGATTTGGGGAGGGGGTTGTGGGTTCAGATCCTGCCTCCCGCCAGGGAGACCCGGAGGATCCTCGGCAAAGCCCTGGCTCCAGGCTTGGGCTGCCTGTAATCCTGCCCGGAAGGAACCAGGGCTGATTCTTCCCCTCGCCTTTGGTTGGCAGGTGGCGGACAGGTACGGCTCCCGCTCCTCCCCCGAGCTGCTGAAGATGGATCCCCAGGCCGCCTCTCTCCTGCACCAGCTGCCCCGGAAGAGCCCCTCCTGGGACGCCGCTGACCCGTGTGGCCCCCCCAGCTTGTCCCCCTATAGCTCTTCACCCAGCCAGCTCCTCGCCACCAAGGCCCCCCTGGGGCGCCCCTCCTCCCCCCGGCCTTCCTTCTTCCTGCAGTCGGAGTTGGACTGGAGCCCCCCGCCGCCCTCCCGGCCCAAGGTCATGGCTGTCCCTTACGAGGCCACGCCCGGCCCCGTGACCCACAGCGGCTCCCTCCGTCCTGCCGGCCTCCCCGAGCGCCAGTTTGACTACCGGCCGTTCACTGCCACTGGCGGATGGGGGGGGCGGGCAGGGTCTCCGCGGCTGCCAGTGGAAGGCTCCATGTCTCAGGCATTCTTCCCGGACCGAGGACCCTCCCCGCGCCCACCTCTCCCTCCCCCCTACGAGAACCACAGCCTGTATCCTTCGGCGCCAGGCTCCTTCTGGGCTCAAGGTAAACGCCTGCCAGAATTGTTGGTCTTTCTGATTGTTTCGGTGAAACGCAGCTGCGCAGCGCCTGAATTATAACCAGGTTTAAATCTCTCTCGGGCGTTTAAGAGAGTAATTATAGGGGGACGTTCAGGCTGCAGACAGCGGGGTGTGTCGGCTGAAATGCTGCAGGATGAGGCACTGGAGTTGGAATGTGCTCTCCTAGGGAACCTAAGCTCTGAGTATCAAGTTTCTAGCTCTTGTGAGAGTGCTTAAACGTGTACGGGCAAGACTTGGTGGGTGCCGGAAACCGACTTGGCTCAGCGAGATTTCTGGTGGGGAGGGAGCAAGTCTTCCTTTTATGTCCTGTTTGCTTCTTTGAACCTCTGAACCACGAGCAGAATAGCAAGGTGAAACTAGACGCAAGAGGAGAAGTCAGAAAAATGTTAAAGCCGGTTGCAGAATTTCTGTTGTAGAGTTCTGAAGATTCCCGGGTCTTGGTAGCCAATACATATCCTTTAGCACCGTTTTAACTGCCCCCCACTCCGTACCCACCCTTCTCTGTTTCTAATTTGGCGCTTTAAAAGGCAAATGCCTTGCCTTTTAAATAGCAGTAACCCAATTTAAGCAGAGAGCTCAGACGCCGTGTGTTGAACTGCTGCAAATCGGCCGTTCCTGCCTGGGTTCTCTAGCTGGACTGGACACGCATCCATCCTTCGAAGCAGCAGGGACCTCCTGGCAGCAGAGGCTGGGGGGTGTAGTCCTGCAACGTCACTCTCTTCCACAAGGAGCCGTTCAGACGCTCCCCTAAATCTCGGCTATGCGGTGGTCTGATGAAGAGTGCCTAAGTGGCTTTTTCCCCAGTTGTTCCCACAGCCCGTGACAGAGGCATGTGGAGAAGAGCTTCTGATGCCATCCCGGGTGTTTCTTTTCTGCAGACGACCTGGTGATCCGCAGGAGAGTGCCAAAAGGCTGGAACGAATCGGATCTGGACGTGGCGTACGAGAAGAAGGCTCCTCAACCTGTCGGCTACGAGCGTGAGTCTGCGTGGGGGGAGGAGAATGCTCTGAACTGAACCAGCACTCGTGCAAGTGCCCCAACGGCAGGCTGTCCCACAAGGTCCACCCGATGGCACTGCCCGGTTCCCCACAGACAGAAGGTTTCCTAGATGGTCCTGGGGCTTGGCCTGGTCTCTACAGTGAATCCCAGTCCCAAGGTGGTTAGTACCTTGTATGTCGGAAGGAAACTGGGATCCTACCTGGGAGCTAGCCGGCAGCTGGTAAGGTTGCTACAAGATGGGGGTAGCCTTCTGCTCAGCGAGGTGCCCCTCAGAGGCCCGATCTCTACGGGCTGCCTCCAGGCAAGGAGCAGGAGAGGCCCAGCTGATCTGCCCATGGTGACTGTTGGGCGTGGGACGGACCCCGGGCAGAGGGAGGGGCTGAGCCGTTCGGCTCCTCAGGGCAACGGACCTCTGCACCCAGTGACGATGCTTCTTCCCCAGGAGTGGATGCTCACACGAGCCTTCGCCAGAACGCGGCTGGGCTGCCCCTGGTCCCTTGGAAGGAGTCGAGCTTGGATGGGGGCTGGCCAGGCAAGGTCAGTCTCTCTGCCGGGGGGTCCTTTCTGCTGCCAAAGCCTGTGTGGCTTCGGGTGGCGGAAGTCTCGAGCTGACCAGGAGTCTCTCTCGGCTTCCCCTCTGCAGGAGGAGCACTACGCCATGCACAGCGCCACCTTGCCTAGGAATTACAAGGTCTCGGCCCTGGCCGGCGAGAGGCGCCAGGACAGCTCCTTCCGACGGTCCATCCCTGCCAACCCGACGGGCACCCTGCCCCGGAACTGGCAGCCCGTCTCCCGCATCCCCATCCCCCCGCCCAACCCTCAGGCCGGCAGCCTCCCCAGACGCCACAAGCCGCTGCCCCTCTCCATGATCTTCCGGCTGCAGAACGCCTTCTGGGAGTCCGGCGTGGCAGGCGGCAAGCTCGGGCTGCCTCAGGGGCCGGTCGGGTCGCCGCTGCTCCGTTCCTTGCAGAGGCAGCTGCTGCAGCAGCCGTTTCCTCAAGCGCAGCCCCACCTGCGAACGATGCAGCCTGGGAGCGAAGGTGAGCGGCGGCTGGCAGGGGGGTGGCAGCGGGAAGGAGCCAGAGGCGTGCCTGTTGGTGAATGTCAGCTGCCTGGTCACCATGGTGGGCCTGCCCAGCGTTGGGGCAAAGGACCTGAATCTCCCCGCTTTCTTTCCCTGGCCGGAGCCCCAAAGATCAGGTCTCCAACCTGTTCAACCAAAGCACCATCTCTGGATATGCGAGTACGCTAATGTTTCTGCCGAAGTCACTTTGCGCCCCCTGCAGAGTCCCCCTCCCACCTCTTGGCTGTTCCCTCTCCAGGAAACGGCACCTCCAGAGCCGCAGCGATGCCAACTGAACGCGTGATCCCCATTGTGCTGACGGGGGGTGAAGCGGAGCCCGAACTGGAGGGTCTTCTGCCGGGCAGCGAGCCGGCAGAGATGGAGGACTTGGCCCGGCCCCTCAGCCCCACCCGGCTGCAGCCCGTCCTCCCGCCCGAGGCCCAGAAGGTGCCCGAGTTTGAGGAAGTGGCCCGGGTGCTGGCAGAGATGCCTCGGCCCCTGAAGCGGCGAGGATCCATGGAGCAGAACCCCAGCCCAGCTCTGCTGCCCCCCCACAAGAAGCAGTACCAGCAGATCATCAGCCGCCTGTTCCACCACCAGCCCCGCAAGGAGGAGGCTGCTCCGGTGGGGGACCCTCCGCCCCAGCCTGACCCCTCGCCCACCAGTGAGGCCACAGAGCAGAAGGTGGCCCCCACCACCCCAACCACCAGCCCTGCGCTGACTCCTCCGCCTGCTCCAGAGAGCCCAGCCACTCTCACCCCCTTGCCAAGCCCGGTAAGTGGAGAGCTTGGGGGGCATTTGCCCAGTTCCCTGGAGTCGGGCGGCCTTCACCCCCCATGAGTGACTGGCCGGCAACCAGAGCAGGGACACCGTTTGGAAGAGGAAGGCCCTGGGACCCCGAGAGCGGCTTCTGCTCGCTTGGGATTCAAATGCTGGGTAGGGAGGAGGCCGGAGAGGGGATGTCTCCACCTTCTGCCTGTGAGCCCCCCAGAAACATCTGGCCGGACCGGGAGGGCCTGGGCTGTTCTGATGCTCTGCGCGGGTTTAGGAAGGCGCTTCGTCTTTGATTGCCCTCTGGGGGTTCTGTGCAGCTGGATGGTCTCTGGCACCCCAGCTAAAAAGATCCAGCCTCTGAGACGAATTGCTCCTTCCTCCGTTTCTGGCTGTGGAGGGGCTCTCCCAGGCTCCACCTTACGAGGAAGCCGTCAGCAGTGGGGAAAAGGTGGAGGTGTGCGAGGTGTTAACCCTCCCTGTGCCGGCTCTGCAGGAGAAGCGCTCCGTCCTGCGCAAGGCCTCTTCCCCGCGGAAGCGGCTGACCAAGAAGGCGCGGCTCAATCCCTTGGTGCTGCTGCTGGATGCAGCCCTGACAGGGGAGCTGGACGTGGTGAAGGAGGCGGTGAAGGAGGTGAGCTGGTGCCGGCAGGCCTTCTCTTGACGGAACTTGGGCGCCGTTGTTGTGGCGCGTGGTTCTCTGTCCTCTCTTGAACCACACAGCAGCTTGACCAGGTGGGTTAGGCTGAGAAATCCGACTCTCCCGCGGTGGGGAAATGCAGAGCAGTGAACTGGAGCAGAGCAGCTAAATGAAGGTGGGGAGGAAAGGTGGAACCGGGCTGGGTTTCCAGGTAAATCTGTCCCGCGAGCTGGCGCGACCGTTCCGCAATACGTTGAGCCTCGGACGGCTCTCTGCCTTTTCCTGCCGCAGCTGAACGACCCGAGCCAGCCGAACGACGAGGGGATCACCGCCCTGCACAACGCCATCTGCGGCGCCAACTACAGCATCGTGGACTTCCTGATCAACATTGGGGCCAATGTCAATTCTCCAGACAGCCACGGCTGGTGAGCGCCAGGGATGGGATGGGGGGCAGGGACCGTGGCCTCTGTGGCGCTTGCTGTCAGTGGGGAGGGGGAGTGCCCTGCCTGCTGGTCTCCTGGGCAAGATGCGGACCTTTCCTGAGCCGGCCGCCCCCTTGCCCTCCTTCCTCCGTGTCCTAGGACGCCGCTGCACTGTGCGGCTTCTTGCAACGACACCGCCATCTGCGTCGCTCTGGTGAAGCACGGTGCCGCCATCTTCGCCACCACTTTCAGCGACGGGAGCCTGGCCATCGAGAAGTGCGACCCGTATCGAGAGGGCTACAACGAGTGCTTCAGCTACCTTGCAGGTGAGGAGGGCAGAAGGAAGGCAGGAACGCCCCGACGGCCCCTCCGTTCTGTTCGGTGAAAGGGAAGTCAGGCGGGTCCCGCCTTTGGGAACGGCCCTGGTTTTTCAGGCCGCCGCCGGCTAGCAGTGCTGGAGCTTCTGGGGTGGTGACGTCCACGCGCTTGGCTGCTTTCTTGTTCATTGCCGGGGCGCTCATCTCTCGTTGCAGAGGTGGAGCAGAACATGGGGCTGATGAACAACGGAGTGGTGTATGCCCTGTGGGACTACAGTGCCGAGTTCAGCGATGAGCTCTCTTTCCGCGAGGGCGAGCCGGTCACTGTGCTACGCCGGGATGGCCAGGAGGAGCTGGACTGGTGGTGGGCCTCTCTCTATGGCCAGGAGGGCTACGTGCCCAAGAATTATTTTGGGGTGAGTCTCGCCTTCCGAGGACCCGAAGGCTCGCCCAGACGAGCCCCAGCACAGGGGCAGCACGGTGGTGAGAGGGTGCTGCGGCACCCGGAGGGACAGAGCAGCGAGGGCGTCTTGCTTTCCGGCCATGGAGGCCCCAGGTGTCGTGGGGCTTCTGACTTCGCTCTGTGGCCTTTTCTTTCCCCTCACGCTTCTCTTCCCTTTCTCAGCTCTTCCCCAGAGTGAGGCCGCAGCAAAGGAAGACGTAGAGATCCACCGGAGGCTGGAGTTGCCGCTGCAGCCTGTCGGAAGGGGAAAGTGAGAGCCCACCGGTGGGAAAGGGCAGCGTGTGGGACTTACGTCTGCGAACGTGGAGGGGGAGAGGCACGGGGAGAGGGCTCTTTCCCTCCTCCAGGCTGGCAACCCTCAGCTTTCAGAAGAGCATAAACGAAGGGGGGTGGGGTGGCATTCAACGCTGCCTGTGTCACTCCCCCCCTCGCCTTGCTGTTTTCTTGCTTCTGTATGAATCCCACCCCCAGCCTCAAGGATAGTCTTGGTGTTGGTGTACTAGCCTCTTCCACCACCGCTGACGCAGTGATGCAGCCCCTTCCCCATACAAAAGCTGAACTGGGAATTGGCGCTGTTCCCCCGGGGCTCGGCGAGCGGTCAGTTCTCCCCTGCTCCAGTTTTGCCGCCTTTCCTCTGGAGCTGCAGGCACGATTTGCCTTTGGTGGAAACTCCTGCCTGCTGGACGTCATCCTTGGGGTATCAGCTGTGCTGCCCCCTCACTCCGCTCCCCATGGCTGGTTGGGCTTTAAACATCTTTTTTTTCTGTCACCAACATGGTGAAGGGAGAACAAAGATGGGGCACCAAAGGGCTCCTTCTGCATCCTCTCGCTGGGCAGCTGGAGAAAGAGTGGGCTGCTTCCGTGGGAGGACAGTGCAGAAGGATGGCTATCTGGTGGCTGCGTGCCATAGCCACCCAGGAGCTGAACTGCTAGGTCATGGGCCGTGTAGACGTGATGGGGCAGAGCACTTTCTTGAAATGTTACGTCCTCAACTCCGGAAGGTCTTTCTCAGAAATTCTCCCTGCGTCCCTGACACGTAGGCTTAACGAGCATGCCGCCATTTTGCTGTGGGTCAGTGATCCCGGCTGTCTGCCTGT
The DNA here is from genome assembly GCA_030867105.1 of Liasis olivaceus. Lineage (NCBI taxonomy): Eukaryota > Metazoa > Chordata > Lepidosauria > Squamata > Pythonidae > Liasis > Liasis olivaceus. The sequence continues at coordinate 24,962,215 of CM061360.1, forward strand.
CTGCACAAGCGCAACTCTCAAGTCACGCCAAGGCGGGGACCGGCTTCCCTTGGCAGCTTGATTCAAGGCTGTGGCGCACGGATCACCTAAATCTGGAGCAGCCAGCTCTTTCCTCGTGTGGAAACAGAGAGGCCTCATAGAACCACAATCCCCCGTTTTTTAGAATCTAGATGTGAAACTTTCCATTGTTGACTCCGTTCCCAGCTGAAGATTTACGATGGGAGAAGGGAGTGTCCTTTGGCTGCCTAATCTGAGTAAATCAGAGCGTCCCCCTCCTGCACAGGGTAGCCCTGAGCCTCTCTGCCCTGGGGAGAGCCGCCCCAGAGGCCCTCCAGATGGGCAGCTGCCGGGCCTTCTGCCCACAGGCTTATGTTCCAGCTGGAGCAGAGTGCTGTGTGTTACACTGGCGCTCGCTGCATCTATGTTGCCGCTGGAAGAAGATCGGGGGAGGGATGGAGGACGTTGCCCCTGCCCAGTGCCTTCTTTTCGCCCACCGGGGCAGAAGCTGAGCTTGCGTGCCAAAGCTTGATCTGTCTGCCTGCGCCCCGTGAGAGTGTCTCCCACACCTGGCCGAGGAGCCCCTTCCTTTCACGCTGTGCCTTAAGTGGGGCCGTGATGCCAAGATGCGTTCCGATGCTCCTGGGTCCTTTGGTTGGAGCTGGGAAGGGCGATTTTTGTGCCTTTAAATGGGTGGGGCCTTTCAGGGTTGGCTTTGTGCAGGTTGGACGCCTGCGGTCTGTAGGTCCTGCACAAACATCTGGAGGCTGCTTCAATTCGGGCTTTGCCAGACTCAACTCCAGGGAGGGAAGAGGGGATGCTGGGGATCCAGGTGAGCCCTTCCTGGGACCGGGTGGTAGTATGGCTGGAAAATGTAGCATTCAGTAATAAAATGGTCTAACTGGAGAAAAGTGCTGGCTGTGTTCAGTGTAAGGCGGGGGGTGGGAATGCCTCCGCTGAAGATGGAAACATCTGGCCATGGGGTGGACTTCCACGCCAACCCCCCACTTGATGATCCCGGGGAAGATTTCAGAGGGGATGTTTTGAGCTGGCAGCGTCTGTCTGGGTTGATCCAGCAAGCGACCTCTCTGTACTTGGCCAGGATAAAACTAATGCGAAAGGCTGAATCATTGCTGGTTGTCCCAAGGCTCTGTGCTGACGCTCCATCCTCCATTGTTCCCCACTGTTGCAAGAATATGGGGCTGCTAGTTCTTATCCTGGTTGCCTGCTTTTGGTGTGAGTCGCCTGCCTTTCACAAGTTACAGCCCCAGACGCTGGGGCAGAATTCTGTGGCTGGGTTTCCACAAACCACTTAAGCTGGAGTTACTGAGTCAGACACCTTGGATAAGTCCACACATGGCTCTAAGTCACAAAACAGCAAATCTCGTTCTGGTTTCGCATGTGTGAATCCAGTGCAAGAGGTTCCCCAAAATATGGAACTCTGTCCTCAGGTCCCGGTAAACCTTGAACTGTAGGTTTCCAGTGTGCTTTCCAGGGTCTTCCGAGGTCTTGTCCTGGTCAAAATAATTGCTGGGGTGTGACAGGAGCAGGTGAAGGACCGCGGCTTTGACTGTAATTGCCCTAATTGTGGAACGAGGCAGTCTGGTGGGGTAAAGCTGCTTCCTTGTGATTTGAAAAGGCATTGTGCCAATTCGACCATGTTTTGTATCACTTTGATTCAAAATGGCCCCGCACCAAAAATCTGCTGGTTTTCTCTGAGGCAGCCGGACGCCGCACCTGCCTGTAGCGCCATTATAGCAGCCTCGGCCCTTGCAGAAAGCGAAATGCCTCCGCTGGGAGTGCGGGCAGGACCTGCTGGAGTGCAGATCGGGGCCTCAACGAGGTCCCTTCGTGTCGCTCTCGCCGCCCGGTCAGTTTGGGATTCAAACCCAGGAATGTGGGTCAGTTGATCAGCAATGCTTCAGTTAACCAAGGGTTGGAGCAGTGTTCCTCAACCTTGGCCACTTGAAGGTGGGTGGGCTTCAACTCCCAGAATTCCCCTAGCCACCCTAACCCTTTGAGGCTGGCTGGGGAATTCTGGGAGTTGAAGCCCACCCACCTTCAAGTGGCCAAGGTTGAGGAACACTGGGCTAAAGCAACTGTGCTTCCTTTCCTTGTTGGTTCAATTCAGGAACCCCCAGGTTGAGTTGCTGGTTGTGGGTGGGGAGTAGTAACCGCAGCCCAGCGGGTCTAAATGGCAATTCCAGCACGTGAAGAAGGCAGGTTGCATTGCGACCGCTTCCCCCAGCGCAGAGGCTCGCGGTCCCCGGGAGAGCGACCGCAACGCTACGGAAGGACTTCGGCGGCAGCAGAGGCTAAATCTCTCCCCCTCGCGCTCTCTGGGTTCGATTGCTTCAGCCTAAATGGCAGGAACGCCGCGCGATCGCGCGTCGAGCGGCTCTCGCTGCCTGCGCGCTGTGCTGTGCAGCCGAACGCGGGGCAGGAGCCCGCGTGATAGTGGGCGGGGCAGGCGCTTTTCAGATCAGATCAGCCAGTCAGGGCCTTCTTCGGGGGCTGCTTTGAGCCAATAGGGGCCGGGATCGGTGGAAGAGGCGGGGAGGCGGCAGAAGGAGCGGCTTTCCGGAGCGAGGACCGGAGCGAGGACCGGGCCGCGGCGCGGCTCCCGCGGCGGAGGAGGCCATGAAGTGAGCGGCGGCGGGAGGCGCCTGGGAAATACCATCGGGCCGCGGGGGCGGGGCGCGGCGGGGCTGGGGGCTGCGGGGCGGATGGGCGGGGGCGCGGCGTGGGGGCGCGCTGGGCGGGGGCCCGCCCGGGTGGCCCCGCTCCGTCCGGACGCTGCCCTCGCTCTCGCCCTCGCCCTCGCCCAGGCTGAACGTCGACGGGCTGCTGGTCCACTTTCCGCACGACTACATCTACCCCGAGCAGTTCTCGTACATGCTGGAGCTCAAGAGGACGCTGGACGCCAAGGTGGGCGCGCGGGGGCGGGGCGGGGCGGGGCGGGGCGGGGCCCGGGCGGCCCCTCCGCCGCGAGCCTGACCGCCCCCTCCCGCCAGGGCCACGGGGTGCTGGAGATGCCCTCGGGCACCGGGAAGACCATCTCGCTGCTGGCGCTCATCCTGGCCTACCAGCGCGTGAGTACGGGCGGGCGGGCGGGCGGGCGGGCGGGGCTGGGGCGGCCCCGCTCTTCTTGCGGGAGCCGCTAAGCCGGCGCCCTTCCCCAGGCTTACCCTCTGGAGGTGACCAAGCTCGTTTACTGCTCCAGGACCGTCCCGGAGATCGAGAAGGTACCCGGCGGGCGGGCGGGCGGCGTGAGAGAGGCCGGGCGGGTGCCCGGAAGGGGGCCCGGCCGGGAGGCCTTCCCGCCCGCGGCTTGCGGGCGGGCGGGCGGGCGGGCGGGGGGCGTCCGGCCCCTTCCCACGCCGGCTGCGCGGGCTTCTCCCTGCAGGTCATCGAGGAGCTGCGGAAGCTCCTGGACTTCCACGAGAAGCAGACGGGGGAGAAGCTGCCCTTCCTGGGGTTGGCCCTCAGCTCCAGGAAGAACCTCTGCGTCCACCCCGAGGTGCCTCTGCCTGCTCGAGGGCCGCGGTGGGCGGTGGGCGGTGGGCGGTGGGCGGGGCTGACCCTTGCTGGGCAGCGGAGGCTCAGGGAGCCCCCCCCCCGTTCCTCTTGGCTGCGTCCTGGGGCAGGACAGGCCTCTCCGTCGCTCCCCTTTCCTCCAAAATGTGCTGCCGGGGCCCTCCCTCTGCCTCCTCCTGATTCCTCTCACAACGGCCCTGCGAGGTAGGAGCGGCGGGAGCGAGGTCTTTGCTCGGGCAGAATGGCTGGGTGGGCTTCCTCGCCTTGGTCCACCGCCTGCGTTGCTGCTAAGATTTCCCTGGCCGGCGACCCCTGAATTTCTGGGCAGCAGGGAAAGCGGGGTGAGGTGGGCGGCACGCCCCTTTTGCTCAGACAGGGGGCTTTGGCCCCTCATTCCTCGCCGTAGGTGAGCAGCCTGCGCTTTGGGAAGGAGGTGGACGGCAAGTGCTTCAGCCTCACCGCCTCGTACATCCGGGCTCAGCACCAGCAGGATGGCAGCGTCCCTTCTTGCCATTTCTTTGAGGTGTGGGGTGAAGCGGATGGGTGGAGGCAGCTGAAGCCCCTCGGGCACCAGGGAGGAGGAACGGGTTGGCGGGAGGTCCAGGTGGAGCCGTGGACTTTCTTCCTAGGGACAAAAAGGGGCCAGATTGAAAGTTGGGGTGGACGGCACCGATGCTGCTCCTCTCTTTTCCCCGTCAGGAAGAAAGTTTGTAGAAAACTTTGCAGAGACGGTTATATAAACGTGCGTGTCGGAATGCATTTTTTCCTCAAAGTGTGTTTTGATGTAGAAAGCACCTTTTAAGAATTTGGGAAGTCAAAAACCTTTTTGGCGTGTTTGTAAGCTCAGGGGAAGGAGATCCATTCAGCCCCCGCTGTGATTCCCTGCAGGAATTTGATGCCCACGGTCGTCAGGTGCCACTTCCGTATGGTGTCTATAACCTGGATGACTTGAAGGCTTACGGTCAGCAGAAGGGCTGGTGCCCCTACTTCCTTGCCCGCTACTCGGTAAGGTGGCTGGCCTTGCTTCCACACACAAGCCCCCTCCCCTCTCTGTAGGGCAAAAGGGATCTCTTTTGTTAGATGGGCTGCTGTCGGGAAAAGACCTTGCACGTGTGTGTGAATGGCACAGAATTGTTGACCGTGCAAAAGGAGAAAGCCGCTTACTCTCTTGTTATTGCAAAAATTGGAATGGAGGTTGAACTGGTTGGTGCGTGCTGGAGTATCAGAACAGTGGCTGGGAAAGGCTTGCTATGGCAGGGGTGGCGTTTCAGGGGTTTTGCCTCTCCCACAGTGAGCTAAATTCAGCAAAGTTTTATGAATAGGAAATTCAGCACCGTGAACTAAGTGTGTCACGTAGTTTGGTCTGCCTCTTCTATTTTGGGGCACAAAATGCAAATTGCCCACGAAAGTCTTTTCCACACGCTGCCCTGCAGGTGGGACTGTTTCATTCTGAAGTTTGCCTGAAAGTGTGCGTAGGTAGCTTTGCCATTAAAAGAAATAAGTACATTTTCTTATCTACTTTATAGGTAAGCACATTAGGACCTGAATGTAATTGGAAAAATGGAACCGGAGTTAGTCCTGTTACTGTTCTTTGAGAGACAGATACCCTCCCAGTGAACAAATAAATCCCAGCCGACAGCTCTTCGGATTTCCTCTACTCTCCTGTCCAAGTCCTAATAAAGAAACCCAGCCCTGGTTAGCTTTTTGAGGTCAGCCGAGGGCACAGTTCAGTTTCCCTTTGCCCAAGATGTCTTGTCAAGCTCTGCTCTGCTCTTTCTCCCCCTGCCGGATCAGATCCTTCATGCCAATATTGTGGTCTACAGCTACCACTATCTCCTGGACCCCAAGATTGCTGACGTGGTCTCCAAGGAGCTGGCCAAGAAATCCGTGGTGGTTTTCGATGAGGCTCACAACATCGGTACGCGTGAGAAGGGCAGGTTGGCTGCCTGGGCTGGGAGGTCCTTCTTTAGGCCTGCCTTGGGCTGCGTGATCTTGTCACGCTAACCTTAACAGAGTCTGCCGAACTCTCTGCCCCGTCTACCAGCAGCACGGAGGCCTTCGTGATGTGGGTGAAGTTCAGCAACGGGGTCCGCGGGAGGCTCTTCCCATCGCCTGCGTCCGATCCTTTTTCAGAGGATAGGGAGGAGGAATGATCTTATGCCCCGAGGGCTCCGCAGGGTCTGGATTCGTCTGGTGGGCTAGGCTAGTCCAAGCGGGGTTGGGTTCTTGTGGCTGAAAATGTTTTGGGGTCCAGCCCCTTCCTTTGGAGAGTAGATTTTAACTTGTGTCTCAGTCGGCTTTATTTCAGTGCGAGGCGAACTCAGCCAAATGGTCTGTAAGGAAGCCAGGTTTTGGGAGGCTTTCCGTGGCTGTTGGGACCTGGGTGTCATCTGATTTAGAGTTTTAAGGTTTGAATTGCAACTGTGCCCTTGTTCGTTTTTTCTCCTCTTAATTACCCAGCCACTGAGGGTCTCCTTGATTACGATGCAGATTAAAAAATAAAAATGGACAGCACCAAACCGTGTCTTGTCCGGGCAAGCAAGTGAAACAAGGTGTGTCAGAAATAGCAGGCTTCTTGGAAAACCCTCCTTGGGGCTCGCTGGACCTCGCTTTTCTTTTCCTTGACCCACAGACAACGTCTGCATTGATTCCATGGGGGTCAACATTACACGCAAGATCCTGGATCGCTGCCAGGGGAATGTGGCCACGTTGCAAGCTGCCATCCAAAAGTGAGCCAGGAGTCACTGCTTCCTTCTCCGCTTCCCAACCTCCTCCTCTCTCAAAAGGCCAACATTCTGTGCCACTTACACAAATGACATTAAGGTGGGGGAAAGGAGAGGAGTCTCTTCCCTGGCACAGCCCCCTCTCCAGGGTCTCAGCAGGCATCACTGCCGTTTCACACGTAACTTCGCATTCATGTGGGCTAAAAACTCGCTTTGTTTGAGTTCTAAAGCCGAGAGGTTCAGGGAACTGAATCTGGAGCCTCTAAGAAGCTGCCTCCTGCTGCCTGGACTCATGCATCGTACTAAGCTGGGTAGCACTCCTTTGCCTGTGGCTTAGTGTGTTAGCCAGCGCCAGAGCTGTGGTTTCTAAATCAGGGCTTATGGCAATAGGCGCGTCCAGTCGGGAGTCCGTGGGCGCTAGCTCCGAGCTCAGTCCTGGAGCAGGGCCTGCAGGCCGCCTGCCTTCCCTCCCGCATGTGCTGCTTTTCCAGGATCAAGGAAACAGACGCTCAGAAGCTGAAGGAGGAGTACCAACAGCTGGTGCAGGGGTTGCGGGAGGCCAACGTTGCCCGGGAAACAGACGTCTATTTGGCCAACCCTGTGCTGCCGGACGAGATCCTCCAGGGTACGTCGGTCCCTCTGGGGCGGGAGAGGCGGAGTTGATGCTTTGATCCTCATGGGGCAGGAGAGAATGCGGATGCCCCCCACATCCCTCTTCCGGTTATCCGCCTTTCTCCGCTTGGCTCACAGAGAGGCGTTGGTTGCTCTTGCTCCGTGGGGCCGCTCTTGTATTCTTTGAACCCGTGGCCTTGTTCTTCGGGGGGAGCTCAGATGGGGCAGGGGCGCGGGCAGCCCTGAGACCTCCCTCTGAGCCACTGCCCTGACGGGGCCTCCCGGTGCTCCCCTCGGGCAGAGGCTGTGCCTGGTAACATCCGGACAGCGGAGCACTTTGTGGCCTTCCTGAAGCGCCTCTTGGAGTACCTGAAGTCCCGGCTGCGAGTCCATCATGTGGTCCAGGAGAGCCCCCCGTCCTTCTTGAAGGACATCTTCGAGAAGGTCTGCATCGAGCGCAAGCCCCTCCGGTAAGTGTGGCAGGGCTCTCGTGCTCTCTGGGAGGGCTTTCCCTGAGTGGCCCGATCCGTTGTATCTTTCCGGAAGGGCAAGTGGGGAGGAGGAGAGACGTTCTCCTTGCCCTGTGAGCAGAAGGGCCATCCCGCCATCCTCGCCCACTGCCGAAGCCGTGCTACTAAGGCGACGAGCAAAGGGGGAGACTGTGAGGAAGAGGCCTGGTGGGTCCCACAGGCGGTCCGGGGGGCGCTTGGGGCAGCTGGGCCTGGGGCTCCTCGTGCAAGGCTCGATTCTTGGTCTTTGGTAGGTTCTGTGCCGAGCGACTGCGCTCCCTCCTTCGCACGCTGGAAATTGCAGACATCTCTGACTTCTCCCCCATTACACTCATCTCTCACTTTGCCACCTTGGTCAGCACGTACTCCAAGGGTAAGGGGAGCCCTCTTTGATGCAGCGTCTCAGCTCTGGACCAGCCGGCCCCTCTGGAAGGTTTCCTTAGAGCTTCCCAGGCCTTTTAATTTCTTCACATGCAAGGCATCTGTTGGGAGCTGGCAAGGCAAAACGTGGGAGGGAACTGGAAGATACCCAACATGACCCCGGAGGAGATTGGGGAAATTAGGGGTCTGCTTTGGGGAATTTGTAGAAACGCAAATTGAGGAAGGCCCAGATAAGCATGTAGAGGAGCCACTTTGTGAAGGAAAATCCTCATGGTTTCTGTAGAGGTAAATCCTGCTCTGCTGGCCTTCTGGAGGGTTTAGGTGTCAGCGCAAACACGGGGAGGGGACCCTGTCGGTGTCATGCGCTTGGATTTTCGAATAGCCCTTGGCTGAGTTCCTTGCGAGCAGCCCAGAGGCATCTCTTGGCCACTGTGGGAAGCAAACTCCTGGACTGAGGCGGGCTGATCCCACGGAGCAGCTGTTTTTGGCTTTCTTTAGATGTATAGCGCAGAGGAGACCCCCGAGGCCGCCCATCGCTGCATCTTCTCTCTTTTTTTATGCTGCAGGATTTACCATCCTTATAGAACCCTTCGATGACAGGACGCCCACGATCCTCAACCCAGTCCTGCACTTCAGGTGAGGGGCCTGGTGCCGCCCCAAGGCACTGGCTGGCTGGCTGGGAATTCTGGGAGTTGCAGTTCAGAGCCTTTGGGGAAGGCCACGCTGGACATCTGCTTCCAGAGCCAGGTGAGGTTGACTTGAGGGGAAGAGAGGGTCTGTCTCTGGTCTTCACTCTTCAGAGCGTGGAAGGATAACCCTTGCTGGCTTCAGCTGCGGTTCCAAAGCGTCTGGGGCTGAGCAGGGAGGTCGGCCCCTCTCCCAGTGTTGTGCTCTCTTCCAGCTGCATGGACGCCTCAATCGCTATCAAGCCCGTCTTTGAGCGGTTCCAGTCGGTCATCATCACCTCAGGAGTGAGTGCTCAACGGGGCCTTCTCAGCCAGCGGCAGACCCCCATCTGCTGCCCCAAAGCTCGGGGCTGGGTTGCGTGGGGAGGCCCTGTCCTGACCTGGGTGTGTCTCCCTTGGATACAGACCCTTTCCCCGCTTGACATCTACCCCCAAATCCTGGACTTCCGGCCGGTGACCATGGCTACCTTCACCATGACCCTTGCCCGGACCTGCCTCTGCCCAATGGTGAGTGCCAGGGGCCAAGATGAGGGGGACTGCCTTCCTTCCTCCCTCCCTCCCTCGACTGAGTTTGTATCCCATTGCGATCTCGCCACTCTCGGCAGTGTGCAAGGCAGGCAGAGAAAAGCTTGCAACATCCACGGTAAGATTAAAACAGAAAAGAACGAAATAAGGAAATCATGAAATTAACCGTGTATGCCGTGACAAACTAAAAATGAAAAGATGGCAAAGCACCGGGGGTTGCAGGCTCCCATATGCCAACCTAAAGGGCTTTATTGGCTCTCAATTGTACCTGGAACTGGATCAGGAACCGGCGGCGGCCCATTTCGGTCTGGGAGGGTGGAGTCCCCTTGCCTCCCCAGCTGGGGGTGACCGGGGGCACAGGGCCGTTTCCCCACATCAATTTCCCTTTCAGATTGTGGGGCGAGGGAATGACCAAGTGACCATCAGCTCCAAGTTTGAGACGCGTGAGGACATTGGTAAGGGCCTTGGGTGGGGAGGGGGAGCAGAGCCCTTGCTGGAGGCTCCTCCCTTCCTGGCGGCAGGGGTGCCTCCCTCGGCGCATCCAGGTTGGGGGGAGGGTGGTGCTGAGGCCGCTTGCGGTTTGAGCGGAGGCACGTGACTTCCTGGAAAGGAACAGGCCCTGGGAGGCTTTGTGGGGCAGCCCCCTCCCTCGCCCTCCCCTCCATTTTCTCCGTTGCTTAGTGGCGGGGCTGGGAACCCGAAGGGAGCGTGTGTCAGCCCCACCTTTGCTTCTCCGGCAGCCGTTATCCGCAACTATGGCAACCTGCTGCTGGAGATGTCGGCCGTGGTCCCTGATGGCATCGTTGCCTTCTTCACCAGCTACCAGTACATGGAGAACATTGTTGCCTCGTGGTATGAGCAGGTACCTCAAGATGCTGCAGCCAGACCCCGCGCGCTGCGGCTCGTTTATTTTGCTCTGGGCTGTCACTAAAAGGGACTTTAAGGGGACTTCTGGCAAAGCAGTGCTGTGGAGGAGCACGGGGTCCCGATGGGTTTGAAATCTGAGGATTTCCAGAGGGGCAACACTCCCAAAGGCTTCTGAAAAGGGGACTGTGTGGCTTCCAAAGCTGGGTCTCTCGGTCGAGCTTGCTGGTGAAGGCAGGTGGGGGGCAGCCTGGCCGCTGTGTGGACCTGAGGGGGGCTTCAGTTCTTCCCTGCCCAGGTGAGCTGCAGCCTCACAGCTCCTCACACTCCTGCCGGGCTCTTTCTCCAAGAGCTGGGCCTGAAGTACTTTTAAGAGCTGGATCCCAGGGGTTAACGCGGAGGCTGTTCAGGCAGAAGCACATCAAGCATTTCTGGGGAAATAGAGCGAAGCCCTGGCACAAAGCGGGCAAGACATTCTTCAGCTCCCACTGAAATCGCCCGGCTGCCACTTCATGCTCCAGAGAGGGTGGTCGGGGGAGGCCGGGAAGAGCCGAGTCCTGGCTGCAGAATCTCTGCACGGCGTCAGGGTGGACTTTCAGGCAGCTGACCGTCTATTTCTCTCCTCTCGGACTATGCCAGGGGATCTTGGAGAACATCCAGCGGAACAAACTCATCTTCATCGAGACACAGGATGGAGCCGAGACGAGCGTGGCCCTGGAGAAGTACCAAGAGGTGAGGGGCTGGCCGGGAGGCATCTTGCTGAAAGAGGGAAGGTCCTCTCCCCAAGCCCGGTCTGGTGGATGGAGTTGCTTCCCTGCTTGGAGGAGGTCAGTCCGTTGACTTTTTGTGAGTTTGGGGCAAAAAGATGTTGTGGATGATGAATAAGGGGATCGGTCGGTTTACACCCCAGGCCTGCGAGAACGGCCGAGGAGCTATCTTGCTGTCGGTGGCCAGGGGGAAGGTCTCTGAAGGAATCGACTTTGGTGAGTGCCTGACCCCCCTCCCCTCCTCCGAGAGAATGAGGACCAGAGGCTTTGAAGGGGATCCAGAACAACAAAAGCCTGTCTTGCGGTTTCAGCAGAACCTAGCCTGTTGCTCATTTTGTTCACGAACATTTTGAAATTGTAGGGAAAAGCCGTGTTTAGATGCAGTGTTGGTCTCCCTCCACCCACACTTTCTCCATTCCCCAGTTCACCACTACGGGAGAGCCGTGATCATGTTCGGGGTTCCCTACGTCTACACCCAGAGCCGCATCCTGAAGGTGAGCCCCGTGTGCTGCGGCCTTGGTGATTCCTCCTCCAATTCTCTGAGGGCTGCTGGCAAAAGAGCCTTCATTTCCTTGTGGGGGCAGGCCTGGGAGCCCCCTTCCATTATTTGGGTGGGGGGCTCCCATGGGGCAGAAAGCACATGTTCTTGCACCCACTCTGTTTCTGTTGCTTGGCAGTTTCCCAGAAGCTGCTGAGGGAGGAAACACGCTTCTAGCCACACCTGACGTAGCACCGCACCACCTGTGCTAAGGTGGGGGGGACTAGGGGAAGACCCTCACTGTCCCTTCTCCTGCCTCAGGCTCGGCTGGAATACCTGAGGAACCAGTTCCAAATCCGTGAAAACGACTTCCTGACGTTTGACGCCATGCGGCACGCGGCGCAGTGTGTGGGCCGGGCCATTCGTGGCAAGACGGACTACGGCCTCATGGTCTTTGCCGACAAGGTGTGTCGAGGGGGGCTGTTCGCTGCCGCCTCGAAGGCTGGGCAGAGGCTGACCCCTTTTCTCCCCCACAGCGCTTTGCCCGGGCAGACAAACGGGGCAAGCTGCCCCGCTGGATCCAGGAGCACATCACAGACGCCAACCTCAACCTGACGCTGGACGAGGCCGTGCAGGTAGCCAAGCACTTCCTGCGCCAGATGGCCCAGCCCTTCCGCAAGGTGAGGCTTCTCTTTCCTCCTGGCTGTTAAAGCTGTAAAGCCCTCAATGGGGAACTGGCATCTTGTAGGAAGAGACCGTCACATTAAGCCGTGATGTAGTTTGCAAGTTGCGCGGGCACAGCAATTCTTTGCTCAGTCTGAGTTCCGGCAGTGGCATCTGTCTGGCACCTTTTCCTACCAGGCTGACCAACTAACCGTAATGCCCGGCGCCCGCCCTCTTGCCAGCCGGCAGGGGTGCTCCTGGTGGCTATGGGGACACATCATTTGCAGGGAAGGCAGCTTTAGCTGTGATGTGCCTCTCTCGGGCCCCGTCTCAACATGGCAAGAAACTTCTGCCACTTTTGACCCATCGGGGCCAGAGGCAGCTGATGTGCAAAGGGGGCCTCGGGCCCAGACCTGGCCCCACAGGCAGCCTCTCTTCTCCCCTCACAGCCCTCAGCAAAAAGGGGAGCAGAGCCTTGTTTTCCTCCCTTGGCTTTGGCAGCCGCGCAAGGGAATGATGGGTGTTTTATTGGGAGTGCAACTCCCAGAATGCCCAGTTCTCAGCGCCATGAGAATCCTGGGAATTCTTACAGCATTGGCAAAAACTACGCTGGAAAATAAGCGAAACGTTGGTGTTGTAAATAAGCTTTGAAATACCCTGTGCCAAAACATACACCTCACCCCCCCCAGCAGCAGCAGCAGCAAATGGAGGAGCTGCCATTACTGGTTCGAGGCGGGTTTGGTTGTCCTCGCAGGGCGGCAGTGGGCATCTCGCCCCTTCCCCCCTTCACTCCCACTGTCTCTCCAGGAAGACCAGCTGGGCCTGTCACTGCTCACCTTCGAGCAGCTGCAGTCGGAGGAGACCCTGCGCAAAGTGCAGGAGATCGCGCACCAGGTGTGAGCGGCAGCAGAGGGTGCCGGCAACGCCAGCGCACTCTGCAGGGAAGGACCCCTGGGCCGTCCGCACTGCGAAGAGGAGAGAGGCCACCCAGAGGGTATTGCTTTTGCCTGGACCCAAGCCTCTTACCCCTCTCCCTCCACTAATCCTAATTTCTGGACTAAGGTTTTAATAAAGGGGATCAGTCTGTTGTGCCCGAGTGGTTTTCCTCTGCGTCTGTCCTGCAGCTCTGCCTTCCAGCCCAAGAGGCAGAGAGCGGCTGAGCTGTGCGGCTGAGTCCTGGGGAAAAGTCCCTTCCTTTGAAGCGGGGAGTTGGTGTGGGAAGGACTCAGTTCTCTTCACACAAAGCCTCTTTTGGGGAACACGGGAAGGCAGGCTTGGCCCACCAGCTTGCAGAGACCCCTCTCCCCCACCTCCAGAACCAGAGTCATTCTTCATTTCCAGCAACCTTTTATTTAAGGGTGGGGGCAGGTGCTTCCATTGCATAAATAGGACTGGCTGGACAGGAACCGCAGCAAGGCTGCTGCTCCTGCCCAAAGAGTTTAAGGCAGTAGCGAGGTGGGAGAAGCTTCCCCCACCTTGTGATGCTTTGGGGATGGGCAGTTGCTGCTCCACTTCCTGAGAAACGGTCCTCTGCAAATTGGGTGGGGCGCGCTCCTCCCCCCGCCACCAAAAGGAGGACTTTCCATGCACGCAGGAGTCAGTCCCAGGAGCGCTGGCGCCAACAGGCGATCCTTGGCCAGCAGGAGCGAAGACCGGTCCTAGTGCGAATTGCTGTGCGTGAGGTCCTGGATGCTGGCACTCAGATTCCTGGTGGGCCACTGCAGCACGGAAACAAGCAGGCGGTGCCCCTCTTAGGCTCTGCTTCGGCAAATGTGTGGTTTGCTGTCACAAAAGCCCTGTGCGCTAATGCTTGCTACGTGAGGCTTTTTCACTTGGAGTTTGTGGTTCTCCCTGGCTGGGTCTGTGCAACAGGCTGAACCAGGTTACCAGGCTACCTTGGCAAACTCCATTGGGCCTCACGCTCACCAGGTGTCCTGGGTTCAACTAGGGTTTTTTTGGTGCATCAAGTCAGATTTTTGACTCTGGCGGCTGCCTGGAATAGTCCCTGCAGTTTTCTTGGCAACATTTTCAGAAGTGGCTTGCCGCTGCCTCCTTCCTGAGAGGAAGGCTGAGGGGGACAGCCGAAGGTCACCCAGCTGGCTTCGTGCCTGAGCGGGACTAGAGCTTGCCGTCTCCCAGTTTCTAGCTAGCCGGGGGCCTTTACCACCGGCCTGGCCTGGCTGTCAAGTAGCATGCTAAGCGGTAAAACAAAACCTAACCAGTTAAAGCTGTCCCGGTCTGTCCTGTTGTGTGAACGCAGCCTCTCCTTTTGGCCCCACTTTCCTTGGAAGGAAAGGTCCCCCTTCCCCTGCCCAACAGCCGCTTTGCGCTGCCCCGGCCACGTGAGCCCAGCCACAGAAGGAGCCCCTGCGTAAGCCCTCAGGTTCGGCCGGGCGCTGGGCCAAGCCATCAAGCAGCCGGCCGGAACCATCCATGGGGCCAGCGGGGATGTCCAGCTGCTGCCCTGGGCCTGCAGCCCAGAGTTCTGCTGCTAAGCGTGGTCCTTGCGGGCCCCAGACTCACCGTTGGTGCGACAGCGGCGCCCTCATTCACGTGCAGCATATTGAGGGACGTGGCCCGTTTCACCCTGGGGAAGAGAGGTGCCTGTTAATCCCCTGCCTTGCCGCTGTGGCACAAGGCTATATGTTGACCTGCCAAAAGGCAAGACTTGCAACAGCTCCCGGGGAACTCAAACTCACGCGGGGGCTGAAGCTTCCTTGGGCTGCCCGACCGTTTCCCCCTTAAGTTTGGAGACCAGCTTCTCGCTGCCGCGTTTGAGGGACTCCCGGAGTCGAGAGAAGGAGCTGCTGCGCCTCATTGCCTCCTTCCAAGAGAGACAGAGAGAGGGAGGGAGGGAGGGAGGGAGAGCAAGGGCCCAAAGCCTGGGGGGCTTCCCCATCCCCTCCAGCCACCTGCAATCTGAGAAGGAAATGGAGGTAGCCACGACCTTGCCCTGGAGCCCTCCTTTACTGTGGGGGTCTGTGTGAGAACCTCACCATGCCCCCCCTTTGTAGAATCCAGCCAGAGGGTGCAAAGAGGAGGAAGCAGTGCCAAAGCGAAGCAGCTTGACGGAGTGGCTGCTCCGCCACGGGGGTGGGTGGGGGGTGGGGAGAAAGGCTCCGAGGTCTTACCTGCCCTTCCCAGGTGCTCTCAGCTCCTGTCCGGCTATAACCTGAAGATGCGGGGGGGGGGAGGGGTTCAAGAGTGTATTCACCTGCAAGGACAAAGGCGCCTGCCCTGCCCTGCCCTCCCGCGGGCAAAGGGGCTGCCCCTCTTACCGCCCCTGGGGGTGTCCAGCTCCTGGTCGTGCGAAGAGAGGATCTCCTTGTACAGCTCCTCAGCCTGCTGGTACTTGCCCTGCTTCAGGTAACAGGAGGCCTGGCCCAGGGAGAAGGCAGGGGAGGGGGCAGTGAGCGCCCTGCCCTCCCCTCCTCCAGCAGGCAGCGGCTGGGCCCCAGACCTGCAGGCAACAATGCGTCCCACACGCAAGCCAGCGCACCCACCCCAAGGGCAAACCACGGTCCCACCAGGTATTTCGCCAAAGTGCGCGCAGGGAAAAAAGCCACTGCTTTAGTTAGGCGGCTTCTCATACTGTCTGGGGGCGCGAGGGGGGAGAAGGAAAGAACTGGCCAGACCAGCGAGTCATGAGCCAAGCCTTGGTTGAAGCAGCTCCTGGCTTAGCTGTGCCATTCATTCAAAGCTTATTTGTCAGTAAAAACCTCATCGCCAGTGTGTTGCTCCACTTACTGTTACTAGTGTTCGCTCTAAACTTATTTTACCCAAAGAATTCACCAGCACTAACTGCTCCTAGAAGAGGCACCCTGCAGAGCCAACCCTAATCCTCAAACGGGGGCAGCAGCTGCAGAGGTGCCCCTCCTTCCAAGGTTACCAGGTTATTCTTTGTTTTGGCCACGTTGGGGTCGCTGGGGCCCAGCTGGGTCTGATAGATGCGAAGGGCCCGCTGGTAGTACTGCTCCACCTCTTCGAACCTGCCCTGGTTTTGGCACAACAGCGCCAGGTTGTTGAGCTGCTTGGCCACATCTGGGTGGTCGGCGCCCAGCACCTGTGGGAAAAAGCACAGTGGTGCTCAGCTGCACTCCTGCTTGTGCACCTGGGCAGGCAAGGGTGGCGCAATCCTGACTGTGGAAGGCCTAAAAAGCAAGGCACCTCCTCTGGTCCCAGGACGCACAGACTGCTTTGTCGCAGATGGCTCCTCGTGCAGCCGGAACGAGGCCTCGTGCCCAGCGCCCTCCTGCCGGCCTTGCTGCTCCAAGGCCTCTCCTGCCGGATTCTCCTCCTCTACATCTAAGCCTTCCAGACACCGTCTGGAGGCACCAGGCCAGGAAAAGCCGGCTAGAGAGCCACTGGCTTTCACCGGGGATCTGAAAGGTGACCGCGCTGAATTTCCAGCGGCAGGAGGTTAGGGTTTCTGTGCCCTCCGTTGCTCGGCTGGGGATGAGCTGGGGCAACGCTATGAAAGAGGCAGAGGAGGCAGCTTTTCGGCCTCTGTCAGGACCATCCGACAGGCTTTACCTTCTCGCGGATCTCCAAGGCTCTCTTGCACAGTGGCTCGGCGTCTCGGTACCTCCCTCGCTTGCCGTACAGCACAGCCAAGTTGTTCAGGGTAGCGGCCACCTGCCAGGCACAGGGAGGGTAAGCCAGAGCTCAGCTCAGGGACGCAGAATAGAGCTCCCTCAGAAGCAGCAGGAGACAGCTGCGTCTCGCCCAGGACCAAGCCAGGGCCTCTCCCCCTCCTCGCACCCTCTGCCCAGTGCCGGTGCCCACCCGCACAGCCCAGGCACTCACTGCAGGGTGTTCTGCACCCAGAGTCTGCTCACGAATGTCCAGGGCATCATTGAGCAGCTCTGTGGCCTCCTTGTACTTGTTCTGGTCCCTGTGGGAGGAGAAGCAGGAAGGCTTGGGGGGTGGCAGGGCACAGCCTCCAGGTTTCTGCCAGAGCAGCCCCAGCACGTAGCTGCAGCTCAGAGGACTCGGGGTGGTGGGGAGGCAAGCAACAGCCAGATTGGCCTTTGCAGCAAAAACATCCGAGTGGTTATTCCTTGTCCGCCCCTCCGACCTTTTGTTCTAGCTGGTCTGCCCAATTCATTTTAACTCGGTATTGGGGAGTCTCCACCTTTCTTGGCTGGAGCAAAAGGGTCTCCTGGAGTGCCACCCCCTCCCCGGTCTTTGCACTTGGTCCCTGGCAAGCTGCTGTGGAAGAGGCCCTCACTGGAGAGGGGGCCGGTGCCTCGGGCATCTTACCGGTAGACCAGCGCCAGGATATTGAGCATTGTGGCCACGTCTGGGTGGCCATGCCCTGAGCTCCTCTCCAGATCTTCCAGGGCCTGCTTGCAGAGCGGCACGGCCACCTCGTAGCGTCCTTGGGAGGCGTACTGGATCACCAGGTTGTGCAAGGTCCGCAGGCGTGCTGGGATCTCGTACCCGCCCTGCTGAGCCGCTGAGGCGGCTGCGCTTGGGCTGTGCCCCTCTGCAGGGAAGAACCAAAAGGGAGCCTGGTGCAGCGAGGCTGGGCAGAAGCAGGGCACCCTTCTCACCCAACCCAGGCAAGCAGGGAGGTCCCTTGTCCCTGGCCCCCTGCCCAGCGCCTCTGCTGCTTTCAGGCACGTTAATTGTTGCTCTGTTGGAGATGGAACAGGCTCCTTGCAACCTCCTCCTGGGTCGAAGCTTCAGCCTCACTCAGGCAGGCAGGCAGGCAGGCAGGCAGGCAGGCAGGCAGCAGCTCGTCAGGCCGAGCCTCCGCTCTGTGGACACCTGAGAAATCGAAGGACCTTCGGGGAAGCGCACCTGGCCTTTGGTCCTCATCCGTGCTGAGAAACAGGCTGCTTCTGGTCTGCTCCGCTTCCTCCTTCTCTGCCTGCAAGGGGAAACCGGGAAGCTCAGTGAGCAGCAGGGAGGACCTCTTTTCCCTTTAAAGAGCACTCTCCTGATTAAAGGCCAAGGGGAGGCTTACAGTGCCAATTAAACAAACAAGCGAAGGGCTGCAAAATGAAGGCCTGGGCCCCCTCTTGCTGCCCTTTGGGGCCCTGGGACTACAATCCCAATCTTCCTGAGCCAAAGTGCCATCTCTGAGCATCCAAATAATTTGGATTAAAGATTTAATCTGGGGTCCTGTACTGAACTCATGGTTCATATGAGCCTTCTAAATTTCTTGGGGGGGGTGGGGGGGCTTGAGTTCTTCTGCAGCTTTCACTGTAAGCTCCCAATTCAGAGAGACCACAGCAGACCCATCCTTAAAACTATTCTGGTCGCCCCAAGCCATTCTGCTTCCCCCTGCAAAAAGCTGCTCTGAGCCGGGGCATGTGGGGCAGCTTGGTGGGAGTCCCTGCTGCACCTGCTCCTCGCGGGGCTCGCCGTGCCGGAGCTGGCTCAGGAAGCGCAGGTGCCCGTTCTCCTCCTCCAGCTGGGCCACCGCCTCCGCGCTGTGCTGCAGCCGCAACTGGGTCCCGGCCAGCTCGTCCCGCAGCCACAGGTTCTCCTGGCCCAGACGCCTCACCTGCGCCCGGAGCTTCTGCTTCTCGGCCTCCAGCGCCCCGATGTGCGAGGACAGGGCAATCAGCATCTGGGAGGGAAAGGGAGCACTGGAGCATTTCACTTCCCTTGCACTAAGGGAAACCAAAGCGGGGCTACTAAAAATCGAAACGAAGCAAAGCATGGGCTGGCCGCAATTCAGAGCAATGACAAACAAATAGCTCGAAGGCACTCGAGCGATCCAGGGAAGGCCAGACAAATAAATACGCTTGACTCTTCCAGTGGAATCTTCTGCTATTCCACAGGGATTTTACAGTTCCACCAATGCAGGGGCAAATCGAAACTGGCTGCCCGGGGTGCCCCCTGCCAGCACCCCATCCCAGGCTCATATCACTACAGCTCTTGGAAAGCAGCCCCCCCGGACTCAAACCTCCCCGAGGTCTCGGTGCCGCCACCTCCATGACGTCACAGCAGGCCAGGCAGCCTCCTGGTTCCCCTCCCTCCGGGCTCCCAGAATACCTGGCCTTCTGCAATGCCCAGCTCAATGCCTTCTAGGCTCCTGCAGACGAGGTCCTGCTTTTCCTCCAGAAGCTCCAGGGCCTGGGCATCCACGACTGCCACAGCAGCGCCCTCCCTCTCGCTCTGCAGCTGATGCTCCTTCAGCAGAGCCTCCTGCAGACGGTGATGGATGTTCTTGTTCTCGCTCCGCAGGGCTTCCAGGCCCTTCATCACCTGGCGTGTCTGGAGAATGATGTCATCGGCTGCCATCCTCTCCAATTGGCTGTCACCCAGTCCCACCATGATGGACATGGCGGGCCGCGTCGGCCCAGAGGAAGGAGGGCTCCGAGCACCTGGCGGCTCTTGGCGCAGGGGCTTCTAAAAGGCAAGCAAGGAGTCCTCTGGCAGCTGCACCTCAAGGATGGGAGCTCATCCTCTAATCCTAGATGCGAAGGTTACCCAGGCCCTCTGTGCATTCTCAGAGGCATTCCAGGTCTCCAAACCCTATTCTCTATTAATCAGAATGAACATCAGCTGAAGATAAGACAAACTTGTGAAGTTGTGGGGAGAACTGTTGGGGGACCTGTGTTCTTTTATTAAGAGGACATCCAAAGCAGGAGGCACCATTTGTAAATGTTATGTCTGGCCCCAGATAAAATGTTGCCCTCCAAACTGGGAATGGGCAACTTCTCCAGCCTCCCCAGTTGGGCTGCAGGGGCCCTTAGCATGGCCTCCAATTGCAGGCAGGCAGGCAGGGCCCTTTGGGAAGGCTGCGTGCCGGGATCTGGGGCTGAATCCCAAACCAGTCTCTCCAGCTGGATGCCACCAGAATGCAGGTAGCAACACGCTTCTCGACCAAGCCCTCTCTGCAGCCACGCACATGCCTGACAGAGGAGGAATTGTCTCCCGGTGCACTCAGCCTTCTTCAAACCTGGGCTGGGTATCTTTGGGCCAGGATCAATGCTCCTGAGGCTTTGGGACGTCTCGGGTTCCAACAGCCCATCAGGCAAGGCCTTCTGAAAGAACAGAAGAGCCTCCTGCGGCTGGGGAGACCAGAGGCTGTCCTGTTCCCAGACTGGCTGCCTGGCACTTCAGAACCCCCCAACAAGAGGCCTCAGCACTGCCCGCTTCCCTCCCTGAAAACTGGCTTGGCCAGTGTCCCATCTGGCACCGGAGGCCAAGACAGAGCTGTGGGACTGCCGCCTCCTTCACAATGGCTAACCCCCTTTCAAAGCCTCTCAACCGGGTGCCCATCACCCCAACTGGTGTAGAAATACTGTAAATATTTACTGGTTAACTCTGCACTGTTTAAAGAAGGGCCTGCTTTCATCCGATCAAGCTGCTTCACTGGATTGCCTTGTGTTCCAGTGCCAGAACAAGAAAAGCAGATTTTACCTCTGCATTATTTTAAATGCTGCTATCATGTTCTCTCCAGCTTCCTCCCCCCCCAAAATAAAAAGGCTCAAATGTTTTCTTCCCAAGCCCCTGAATCTGCTTTTCTGCAACTCTTTTAGAAATACATAAACATATTTTGGAGGTGTGGTAACCAGAGCTGTATACAGTATTCCAGGAGCACACTCTGGTTTGTAGAAGGGCATTTCCCTCATGCAACATCTGTTGAGCTGCACATCTGTTACATCAGACGGAGGTGGTATTCCCATTTCTGCAACCATCAGGGCAAAGATGTTGGTTTGTGGGTGCTCACCAGGAAGACGGCCTCCCACCTCTGCTCTGAGAACAGCTGCAAGGCTGACCGAGGGCAGAGCAAGGGAGGCCCACGCACCTCTCTGAGAACAAGCCAAGGTACAAAAACACCTTCAGCTGCAACAACCCACAGATTCCGCGTTCACGAGGGTGGCCCAGACCAAGTTTGGGAGCAGCTCCTGACTTGGGCCTTGTTTCGGCAAATGAGGAGATACACAAGTGTTTGCCGCGATCCTGCCCTGTTGCTGAGGAACTATTTGCGCAACGTTAGGCACCTCTTTGAAAAGCTCCCTTTCCCTCTTGCAGAGCCCTCCCGCACAAGCGCATCCCCGCTTCTCCGCCACGGCCTGCGAGGCCCCTCACCGGCAGCACGGCGTCCCGCTTCCGCGTGGGATACCGGGACGAGCGAGCCGTCTCAGCCCTGCCTGGAGCTCGCCCCGGCCCTTCTCTCGCCTCTCGGCAGCTCCGGGAGAAGCAGGCCGGCCCAGTCCGGCTGCCCCGAAGCGCCGCCTCTGCCGGAGACGGGACGGAGGTCTGGGTCGCTCCCGGGGAGGCCCCGTCGGCACGACCGCCTGGGAGGAACCGTCCTCTCTGTCCCCTCGCCAAAGCATGCGGTCAGGTTCCCCCCGTCCCCTGGGAAATCGCCCTCCTCTATGGTGAGCGGAAAGCTTCCCCAGGTAACCAAGCACAGAAGGCTTCAGAGCCGGGACGTCCACACGCGCGTGCTCCCGGCCCACCGCTGCACGCCGCAGCTCCGGCAGCGAGGAAGGAGAGCCTCCGACTCTCCCGGGCAAGGCCTGCCCCTGCCCCTGCCCCTGCCCCTGCTCCTGCCTTACCTTCCTCCCTGCCTGCCTGCTGAGGAGGAGGAGGAGGGAATCCGCGCCGCGCGCCCCAGCCCGCGACCGCGCCCCGGCAGCCTCCGCCGCCCGCAGCTGGGCTCAGCGCCTCGCTCGGAGGGAGGGGCGCTCCTGCCCCGCCCAGCGGAGTCGCGGCTTACCTGCCCGCGCCGCCTCCTGCCCCGCAGTGGGCCGCGACTGGAAGGCGCTCTGCACGTGCCCAGAGGCGCCCCGCCCCTCCTGTGCGGGCGGCCCCCCTCTCTTGAAAGCGGAGCGGCAGCTCGCCCTAATTTCAATAAAGGCCTCCTTGCCTTTCCCCTAAAGCAGCGGACGTCGCCGGCCGCCGCCGCCTTTCCGCGCAGGGCACTTGCGCCCCCCCTCAGCCCCTGACCTGCGCCTCCTTCCTGTCACCTGCGCCCGACGCTGGGGGAGGGGGCCCCGGGATAGCCGCGCGCTTAAAGGGCCCGCCCGCGCTGGCTCCCTCGCCCGGCCAGCTCCTCCGGTCGTTTCGCAGAAGAAATGGGCTGACGGGTGCTGCCGCGGCGCAGCCCCCCGCGGGAAAGGACCCCCCATCTGCCTGGCCTTGGGGTTCCCGCAGGCCGCCCCCTGCCTGCGGAGCCCCCATCACTGAGCTGCCCCAGCCCTCGGCGCCATCCAGACAGCCTGGGGCAGCGCCGAGCAGACCCCCCTGCTCTCTGGGCCAAGTGAGGGAGAAGCCGTCACTTGGCAGGCCGGGAAGAGGAGACCCGCCCCGCGAGCCCTCCCCCTCCCCCGGTAGGGCCTTGGCAGAAATCGGGCCGCGGGGGGGACTGGGAGAGATGGAGAAGCCCGGCCAACCTGGCGGCCTCGGCCGGGCCTATGGTCCCCCCGGAGTTGCATTCCCTGACCTTCACAACCCTCTGGCAAGAAATCGAGCTCTGCGCTCAGGGAAGCCAGCTTGCAGGGCTCCCGACGGGATGGAAGCCGTGAAGCCAAGACTGCGGAGCCCGAGAAAGCATGGCTCTGCTCCGATCCTGTGAACGCGGGAAGGAACTGCCGTGTCCACCGGCAAACGTAACGTTCGCGTTTAATAAAGCCCTGGAAAGCTCCGTTAGTTAGGTGGCTTGGCCTGGTATCTGAACCAGCCTCTTGGTCGGTTTACAGGTCGACGTAGTGTGTGGAGCAAGGAAATGGTTCAGTTCAGTCGGCTGGTGAAGCGTCTTGTGTGAACGCAGCCCCTGGCTCTCGGACTGCGTCTATCCCATCAAGGCCGAATCGCAGACAAATCCCGGGAACTCGCTTTGACAGCTGAGTAAGACAAGAGTTCCTCTGAGCATGGATCTAGCTTCTTTCCCTTGCCACTGTGCCTCAGGGACTCAATGGGAAGATGCCCCCGCCGTAAGGAGTCCCCCCTGCCCCTGCGTTCGCTCTCGGCCCTTTGCTTTCAGGGCTAAGCCAAAGCGACTCTGCCGGTTCTTGGGGGGGGGGGGTGCTTTGCAGCAGAGCCCAGGTGGGGGAGGGGAGGGGAGGGGAGGCAGGCAGGTGCTGACGGCTGCTCGTGGTCAGGGGAGACAGGGAGGGAAGGAGGGTGGGAGCCTCGTCCAATTCCTTTAATACTGCATAAGAAGAGCGCCTGGAATGCGCCTTCACCTTCCTGCTTAGCCCGTGAAAAGCCGCGTTGGCCCAACGCCAGCCAGTCGCTGCCTCCCTCCCCGGCGGGGGGAAGCTCCAGAGCAGCGCGGGAGGGGGAGGCGCCCCGCAGCGCCCAGTCCGCAAAGGCGTCTCCGGTCGATGGCGGCCGGCGGGTGGCGGAGGGCAGGGGGAAGGGCGGAGGGGAGCTGGGCCCTGCGCAGGCACCCCCAGCCTCGGCCAAGCCAGGGCATCCCTCTCGGCCAGGGGGGGCAGGGAGTCCACCGCTCGCCCCCAGCCGCCGTCGAGGAGCCTCTGGGAGCCCTCTTCGGCACCGGGTCTTCCTACGGGGGCAGCGGTTTTGCAGATGTACGCGGCTGCCTATCGAGAGGAAAGCACAGCGGCAGACCACCCTGCCAGGAGGACCCAAGGCGGCCAGCCAAGAAACGCCAGGCACGACCAAGCAAAGAGGAGGTTTCCGCAGGCTCGGGGACCTTTTCCCCACGTCTCAGTCGAGCTAAAGCCCGGGGATTCCCTGGTGGTCTCCCATCCCGGCTCATCCCAGCTCTACTGCTGAGCCCGGGAGCGGTGGGCCTGGGGCCACCTTCACCTTTGCCTCGGGAGGACCTGGCCGGAAAGGCAGCTCCCAGCGGGGCTCCGCCTTGTGCCGAGGCTCCCGACCCCCCAGCCGCGTTGGGGACCGGAAAGGGGAGACGCGCGGCCGGCCAGCCCCTTCAGGAAGCGCGTTTCTTCTCGGGGGAGGGGGCGCAGGCGGGGAGAGGGCCAGGTGACGGCGCGGTCGTCAAGCGCCGAAGCCGAAAGCAGCCGCAGCCCGCCCGCGTCTGCGGCACCGCGTCTGGGTCCTCGGCAGGCCCGCTTGCTCGCTCGGGAGCCTGGGGAGCCCCGCCAAGGGCCGGCGCCAGCGCTTAAACGTACTTGCCCGGCTTTCCGATCAGTCCCGGGCGAGGCGGTCACGAAGCGGCTGGGCTGGCTCGGGAGGAAGTCCGCGGAGGACGCCCCCGGCCCACTGAGGCGCCTTCCTTCCCCGGTTCTGTTCCGTCTCGCTCCGGCTCATCTCTCCGGCAGAGCCCCCCCGCCCCGGTCCCCAGCGGCTCTGGCTCTCCCCTCCGCAGTCCCGAAGGCAGCCCCCAGCCCCCGCCTGCCTTCGGAAGGCCGGCCGGCCGACCGGCCAGCCCCCGGGCCGCCCTCCTCGCCCGCCGGGCCCGCTCTGCCCCAGCCCAGCCCCACAGCTCTGCAGGCAGCCACCAGGGGGCGCTGCGCCTCCGCGCCGGACCCAGCAATCCCGCGGCGAGACGCGGACAGGCTGTCGTTGGAAGCGGCGGCGGCGGCGCTGCGGGACGAGGCCAGCCCCAGTTCGTCGAAATCCTGGGCGCCTGGAAAGCCCCCTGGCCACAGGCGCGGCTGCTTGGGTTATCGGAGGGCGGCCAATGCCCCCTTTCCTCGCTGGCTTTAGGGGAAGCTTGGAGCGGACGCCCAGCCGGTCTGGGGGGCGCCCGCTTGGGGACCACTGCTACGGAGGGAAGCGGAAGGTCGAGGATCCCTCAGAGGCGCAGCCCCCTGTCGATGGGAGGACCCCCGGGTGCACAGCCACACGAGGAGGTGCACCACTTGGGAGGGGCCCCTGGGCTCGCGTTGCCCAGCCCACAGCTCTTCCGTAGAAAGCAGAGCAGGTTCTGCCGCCTGGGAGGGGCCGATGGATGGGGGGCTGAAACTGCCTGCCCCCGGGGGGGGGATGCTCCTGCCTCCGGCCGATTTCTCCACCGACGTCCTTTGACGGCTGTCATTTCCCCATTTCTTTCCCAACTCGGTGTGGGACCAATTCCCATCATCCCCCAGCCAACATAAAAGGCCGTCTATCTAGGGGATGATGGGAGTTGAAGTCTGGAGAGAGAAATCACGAAGGATGCTTCTTCTGGACCTGCAGGGCTGCCCAGCTGAACACTTGCCTCTAACAAGCCTGGCCTGGGCTGCTTCGTTTCCACCAGGGTGGGGCTGGGGCTGGGGCTGTCCGGTTGTGACTCAGGGGCAGCAGGGGCGCCTTGCGCGTCCTCTGCAGCACCAGACAGATCCTGTTGTGCCCACAGCCGGGCAGTTCTCTCAGAGAAGGTAACAGACACAGCGCAAAGTAATAGCATGGACTTAATCACTAGGATTTCAAATATGTTGATCAGATACGTTCATTTATTCACCCACCAGTGGTCAAAAGAAGGCCGTGTGTTGCTAAGAGATCACAGCCCAGGTGGGCCACCCGGCCACCTGGATTAAGCCCAGCGAGCTCTGGAGCTGATCGCTGGGTCCCATTGACGCAGGGACTCTTGGATCTGTCTGATGCTGGAAGAATGAGCAGAGCCCACCCCCAAAACCTGGGGAGACAGGGGCCAAACCGGGGCAAACTCTCCCCTTCACACCCGTGTGGCCTTGGGGACTTCAGATTGTTGGGGCAGATGAGACTGGCGCAGGCGGGTGGCATCCTCTTTCTCTTGCACCTGGACTGGAGTTGGGCTTGCACGTAGCCCAGGACGCCTGTCTCAGGCAGTGCAGCTGCTCAGGCGTATTTTGGACTGTTGATAACCTTATGTATTTTTAGCACTTGAAACATCTGCACAGTAAGCAAATGCAGCAGGGAGAGGAAACCCTTCGGGATACACAAAGTCGTGGGGCTGGAGAGAGACAGGGAGTACCTGGTGCTTTTGGGGCTGGGTAAGCATGCTCCTCTCTCCTGCTTTGCCTTCTGGGAATGGGGCCCACGCCCCCATTGAGGAAGCAAGGCTGCCAGAGCGGGGCAGAGTCTGGAGCACAGAATCGCAGAAGGCAGGGCTGGAAAGGGTCTTGGGGTCATCTAGTCTGGGCAGGAATCCCCAGCTGACGGCTCTCCAGCCTCTAGCCGCCTTCAGCGAAGGAGGATCTGCCACCTCCTGAGGCAGCTGGTTCCATTGTTGAACAGCTCTTCCCATTAGGACTTTCCCCCCGATGTTGTACTAGAAACTGTAGTTTCTTCTTGGGTCTTCCGGAACAGCTCTGGATGATTCTCCCTCATCTTTGGCACGACAGCCATTCGGATAGCTGAAGATGGCTGCCAGTCTCCCCGTGGGCTTCTCTCTCTCCAGGCTAAGCCTGCTGGGCCTCCAACTGCTCCTCGTGAGTTGCTCCTCCAGGCCCCTCGCTGTCTCGGTTGCTCTCCTCAGCTGGGCAGGCTCCTTCCTCAAACCTTGCCCGGAAGCGGACAGGTGCCGTCTGGCCGAGACCGAGCAGAGAGGACCGGTGACGTTTCTGGATCGTGGTGCTCCAGGCCTGTGGATGCAGCCCAGGGCTGCTGTTCTTCTCTTCGGCAGCACCGCCATCACACCGTTGGCTCATGTTCAGCTTGTGATCCAGATCCATCGAGAGCTCCTAATCGCTGTGCACGTGCTGCTGCCCAGTGTGGTTCCCCTGCACACCAACCCTATACGCCCGCCTTGCTTTTTCCTATCCAGAGGTGGGCCTCTGCATCTGTCCCTCTTGACATTCACCGTATGGTTCCCCCCGCCCCGGGTCCTCCTGAACCTCGACGGGCCCTCTGAGCCTCCATCTTTGTATCTTCTGCAGAGGTGGCAGTCACGTTTTCCAGCCCCTCATCCAAGCCCTTTACGGGTGCGCTGAATGGCGCAGGGCCCATGGGACACCACTCGCGCAAAGGATCTCTATCAGGCCCAGGTCTGGCAAGCCCCCTCCAGAGGGATGACTAAGAGCCGGTTATTCTGTGGATAAGTCACCCAGCAGATCAGGGGAGAAGCTCATGTGGGACCCGACGGCATCGACGGACAGGACAGATCATGGCCAAAGTCATTAGAGGGCAGGAAGAACTTTCTTCTTTTTCAGTGAGAACTTAACAAGAAGGATCATCAGTCCTCCAAGAAAGTAAAATAAGGAAATAATGGACCATGTAGCTGTCAGCAATTTTTGATACCATGTACCAACTTCTCATGTAAGCCCTGCGTTTCAATATAATAAATATATCAATCATGTCACGTCGCATCATGTCATGTCATGTCATGTCATGTCATGTCATGTCATGTCATGTCATGTCATGTCATGTCATATCCCACACAATACTCTTACCCACTTTAGAGCACAGTTGCTGAGGAAGAGGAAGCTTTACCTTCGCTCTGTGGCCGCCCCTTCCAATTTCTGGGTGGGCAACTTCCATGCCAGGCTCGTGGCACTTCATGTGTGTGAGGGAGTCTGCTCTCCCTGTTAGGTCTGCAGGCAGAGGTAACTGTGAAAAGCATCTTGGGGGCATCCCAAATAGGGGAACTGCCCAGGGGGGTCCCTCCTTTTGAACTCCTGGCCAGGCTTCTGCTGAGTTTGTGCTTTGTGCCAAAGTGCGGGCCCTGCCCGGTAACCTTCCTTCATTTATCAGCAACCTGCCGAGGAGCTGCAAATGAAGCGGAGACGGCTGGTCTCCTCCTCTCCTTCCCTGGGAAGCCAGCACGCAGGGCTGGAGGGCTGATGCCCAGCAGCATGGCGGGCACGTTGTCTTTTGGAACAGGAGCGGTTTGCCAAATTCACTTTTAAATAAGGGAGGCATCGCCGAGCCTGGGCGAGGCCACAGAGCCGCAGCCGACCACCACACCTCTAGCCCCAAGGCGTGGGGTGGGGGTTTGGCAGCCCGTGCCCCCTCTTTTGAGAAAGCCTAGGCTAAGAGTGGGGCAGAGCTGTGCTGGCAGAAAGGTCTCTCCCGGGGACTGGGCCATGGTTAAACCAGATGTACGGTATTAACAGCCGAACCGTCTCTGGGGGCCTGATCGCTCTTGTTCACTTTCCTTCTCCTCCCTGCAAATGTGGGCTACCTCCAGGCGTCACGGTGATGAGCCAGAAGCACGAAGTGGTGGTGCTTTTGATTTTGTTGCTTGTCACCAAGGCTTCGTTTCTACAAAAGCGAGGGGGGAGCGGCGATGTTGCAGTCACTCAGCAGAGGGGAAGGGGCTGTGTGTTTGCTGCAGCCACGGGTGCTCAGAGCATGACGCGTGCTCGCCTTTCCTTCTTTTGAAAAATCCATTTTCCATGCCTAGCCTCAGCATATAAAGCATTGAGACCAGGCCTCTGAGCATGAGCAAAGGGCTCTTCCATGGCCCATTGTGTAATCTCTGCCTGTCTGCCACAACAGAGACTCAGCAGCTGAGCTGAGCTTTGGGGAAAAGCACTCTGGGAAAAAAAGTCCAGCCTTGCGGGAGGCCGGAAAACTGTTGCTGTCCCCCAAATCCCAAAGCGTCTTGCCGGCGGCTGGTCAGGCTCACACAAGGACCCTTCGCGAGCTCCATGTCCTGTAATCTCTCCCGCAGGTGCAAGGAGGCCCTTCAACAGGCGGACCCATCAACTGTTGCCCACGGGTCAGCGTTGGTGAGCTTGTGCATGCCCTGGCAGAAGCAGTGCAGCGGGTGCTAACAGGCGCCTGAGAAACCGAGGGAGCCCCGAGGCAGCCGCTGCAGACACTTGAAAGGCTTAGGGAGACCGGGAGCCTCTCTGGTCCCGGAGGGGTGTTGCAAGGAGTTGGCATTCTTCTCGGTGCCCTTTGCATGCGTGCGGGACATCCCTCTGCCAGGCAATTCTCCTCCGCCAGCCTCCAGCACTTAAGTGTGGAACCACCAGCAGGAAAACTGTTGTGGCTTGCTAGAGCTTTGGCAAGAGGAGAGCTGAGAGGAGACCTGGCCTGCAGGGTTTCTCCCTTGGGTGCAGCAAAAGACGAGGATTCATTGCACGGGCGATTGCGCCTGGCACAAGGGCCTTTGGCCCAAGACGGTCCTGCCCCGGAGAACCTGCATGGCAGGACTCGCCTCCTTGAGGAAAAAGAAGGAAGAGGAAGTGGGCAGCTTCTACAAGATCCACTCTTGTAATGGGAGGGCTTCACTCACCGCCCCCCCCCCCCCACTGTGCAGCTACCCAGCCAGGTGCCCAGGCAGGCCCAAAGGCCCCTCCTTCTTCCACGAGGCTTATCTGTTTGCCACACTAAACCCACATGGAATATACCCCCACCCTGTGGGGACCTTGGGGTGTTTTTTCGCCCCTTGAGACTGAAGGAATACTTTCAGACAAGAACCAGGGCACGGACCTACAGGATCCCGATTTAATCCTGCAAGCCAATCCGCGCACCTGATGAAGTGAGCTGCAGCTCACAAAAGCCTCTTCCTGGAGGAAAACTCGCCAGTGGGAAAAAGTGCGGCCAGAGTCCTTTGGGCCACTGAACCAGCCCTCCTCTGCAGCGTCCGCCCAGAGAAAGGAGTGGGCAACCCACTGGAGATGGGTGGCCAATCAGTTTAAATAAATAAATAAGAGCCCGGTGGAAACTATGCGTCGTCGCAAGAAGTAGCGATGGCCACGTGGCTGCTAGTATCGTGGCTTCATATGCAGAAGAGGGCAGGGCGGTCCGTGGCCATTGGCCCACGGCCTTGGGGTCGTCGGGGGCCGTGGAGGGCCAAGAAGAGGCATTGCTTCCGCGTTCAGCCTCAGGCTTTGCCGGAAACGCCTCGGCTGCTCCAGGAGAGAGGATGGGGGGACACCGTGAATTCTGGTCCGGTCCGGAAGAGCTGATCCTCCTCCTGATCCGGAGGATCAGCACCATCTCGGGTGCCTTCCTGGCTCCACAGCGTGTCCCGATTCTGCCGTGCCCAGCCCAATGGCGACCCTCAGGGAGGCGGCTGGCATTACATGGCCTTTTGCCCTGCTGGGGTTATCAAGGCAAGCTGCAGAAACTCTGGCAGCCAGCTGGCAAAGCGCTCGATGCGCCCAGGACACTCCGCAGTGTTTCGGATCGCAGCCCCTGAATCAGCCACAGCTCCCCCCCCCCGCCCATTGCGCACCTTCAGACTCAGGCAAGAAAAAGCCGGGGGGGGGGGCATTGGCCACAGAAGTAAAGGTTCTCCAGGGACACGGGGGCAACTAGCTTTTGGGCAAGAGAGGGTGGTTTGCAGCCGTTCTTTCTCCCTCTCTCTTTTTGGTGTGAAACCTGAGACAGTTGCTGCTGTTGGAGATGAGTTCTCTAAAAATACCTTCTCCTCAACACTCCCCCCGCCCCGCCTGGGATAGGATTCCCATGAGTGAGCTGATCCTGTGGGTGGCTGAAATCAGGTAAGGCACCCGGTTCCCAGCAATGAAGTGCCAGCCTGGCCCCTGGACGAAGACTGGACAGCACGTGGCCTCTCCAAGCAGTGGGATGAGCAGGGCTGGAAGTGGGCATTCAGGAACTGGGGCTGGTTTCCATCCGTCTGGAACCCTGTGCCAGAGAGGAGCTGCTGGCAGGCGTCTCCCTGGCCTGGCGGGGCATGGACGTCCCTCTTGCCCGCTCGCCTGCACTTCAGCTGCTCAACAGGCTGACAAGCTTCTTCTAATGTATCTCTCCCTGCCCCCCCCCGAAGGGCTAGATTTCCACCTTCTCAGCAGTTGAATTTGGTTGTGCAGACGAGGCAACTCATCTGCCAGGAAGACGTTCCTGCTGCCAGGCTGAGCCGGTCCAAAGCCTGAATACATGAAGGCATGAACACTGTCTGAGCATGTGCTGAGTATCAGCCTCTCTCAGGGACTCTAGACCTCTGCCAGGCTGAACACCTGGGTGAGGTTGCCGGGGGCAGGTCGACGGGTGGGGGGAGAGGTGGGATATAACTGGTCCCATCCACATGAGCTGGGGCTGATGGGCTGTGTTGGACTCCGGGAGTGGAAAACAGTACAAGTCAGCCGTTCCCCTTCCCAAACCGCTGGGGCTGCTCGCCCTTCTTTTTGCCCCGGGCCCACATGTTGCTCATTCCTGTCCCCCTCAGCAAAGCATCTAGATCCAGACCTCCCTTCTCCGGGGACTCCGTTCTGGAAGCCCCTCCTGCTCGGGGCCGGAGCGTGTGTGCGTTTCTTCTTCCTGAAAAAGGGACGGTGCCTTGAGGACGCACCCCCAGAAAGCAGACTTCCCCATTTCTGACCGGGAACGGAACGGGCGTCTTGTGCTTGGAAGCCCTCCATCCTTGGGTGAAAGGGGGCACCCAGAGCCCAGGACCTGCCTGCAGAGACGCCCTTTCTTTCCACCCTCGGTCTGTGCAGGGTGCCAAGACTGCCAAGACATTTCGGTGCCCCCAGACAGAGACGCCGAGCAGCCCTTCCAGAATTCCCCCAAGGGGCCATGGGCCAGGTCCCCCCTCCAGAGTGGCTCCCCTGGCCCTGGGCCAGCCTGCCCTGGCACATCGTGGCCAGCTCTGTCCCTGCAGGTCACGTGGGCAGGGGTCTTGTGGCTGGGGGTGGTGGGAGTCGCAGCCAAACACACGGGGGGACCCAGGCTAAGAAGGAAGGCGCCTTTCGGTTCTTCCTTGTCTTTAGAAACCGAAGGCAGGATCTACTTTACCTCAAAAACATCCCAGGAGGGACCCTGTGGCTTTGAAGGCTCCTTCCTTCCTATCTGAACCTCTCGGCTGCCGCCGCCCGGCTTTTCAGCAGTGCCCCTCATTTCAGTGCTGAGAAAGCCTGGCAGAAATTGACTGTTGGTCCTGCCTCCCCCCAAGACCCCCCCCAGCCCAAGGGCAAACGAAGGGGCAGCCCTTTGCGCCCAGTCAGGTTATGGGACCGGAGGCAGGCATGGGGCGGGGGGGGGCGTGGAGGGGCAGAGATCAGGTTCCCATAAATCATTCCGAAGAGACAGCTGTTGCAGGACAGAGGCCTCTGACCTCCTCCTTCCCTAGAGAAAGGGGGCTGGGAATGGGGAACCTGATTCCACTCGGCCTGCCCTGGGTGCTGGGGCAGGCCCAGGCCTGTGGGAGCCGCCTGTGGAAGTCCTGACCCCTTTGGAGGGGGCAACAGGAGAGTGTATTTCTAACTGTGGCCCCAGAGAACATTTGCCGTGGAGGTTAAATCCAGGTCCCCGGATTTCTGGGAGGTGCCCTGGAAGGCCTGGAGGAAAAGACTCCTCTGAGTTTGTGCAGAGTGCCGTGGAGCCAATCTGGGTCCTTGCCTGCAGCTGGTGGTGACGGGCTTTCCCGGGTGTTGGACTACAGCCCCATTGCCACAGCCAGTGCAGTTAAGGAACAGCAGGCCACGGCAGCCACGACGTGGTGCCCGGCTGCCACAATCGCCCTTCCTGTGGCCAGTCCCTCTCCTTCCCCGCAGCTTCCCAGGCTCAGCGAGGAGGTCGGTCGGAAAGCGCCTTACGGCAGAGATGTGACCGGCCCCGCTATGGCAAAGGCTGCGGCGCTTAGCGCTTGATAGGAGAGCTGGAGTGCCAATGGGCGGCGGGGACGGGCTCGCAGGGGCATCGCTGGTCTTGCGGCTCCCTCTCGCATCTCAGGGCTGCTTTCCCACGCAGACAGGCCTGGCCTGCGCTGCTGCCTCATGGTCAGCTTGGCGTCCAGAACCAGCGGGGCCTTTCGTGGCAAGAGGAGGAGGAAGCCCTGCATCCCAGCTCTGCCGCCCCGGGGGGGATGCCAAGCGGGAAGAACAGCCTCGGTTCTTGCCTCGGAGTCAGGGGGTGGCACCTGCTGCCCGGGAAGAGGAGGTTGCCCCTTGCTCAACAACGCTCCCGGGTTTGGGCCACCGGGCCCCTCCATCAGTGCGCAGCAGGGTCTGGCCACAGGGAGAGGGGCTCAGCAGCCGGGAGCAGATGCCTTTCTGGCGTTTATGGCAGCCGTTCTTCCGCTGCAGCCGTTCACCCCAAACGGGTCTTCTGAGCTTGTGCAGAAGGCTTTTCCCTCGCCACTGACTGACCGCTGTTACTGGAGAGGCATCTGGGGTCAATGCCCCCATTCCGACAACGCGGCTCCCCCAGGGCTTGTACTGCTTACCTAACCTGAATACCCGGGGAGGGGGCACATTCCCTCCCAGCAGTGCCAGGGTTCCAGTTACCGCGCCGAGAGGAGGGAGGTGCCCAGTTTTTTGCAGCTGCTGGGAGACGTGCTGGGCGGGCCTGCACCTGTTCTAGGTGCCACGGAGGGGGGCACGGTGGAGCTCTTCCAGGCCGAGCAGCTGAGGGTGTAGGAGGAATGCTCCTGGGGCCATGGGGGGGACTGTGGAGAAAAAGTAGAGCTTTCTTTTCCCTGCCAACCAGGAAAGCAAACGTTCCCTTTTAAATTCAGTCCTTCCCTTCCTGTGGGATCCCTGAGACGGAGGGCGGTTAAGGGGGCTTGCAATCTCAGGAGCCCCGGCGTGCTCATTCTCATCTGGAGACTGCTGGCCAAAGGATGCAGAAGCCAGGCCTCTTCTGCGCCGTCTGCCACCAACAGCTGGCGCCCACCGCTGCAGGACGTGCTGAGGGCTTTAACGGATTTACAAGGGGCTCCTGGAAGATGCTCAGGACCGGCGGGAGCTCTCCTGGCCCCCAGAGCTGCGTGGCCTCTGCTGGTTCACAGGCAGTTCCTGGAAGGGAGGGGCAGTCGCCGGGAGGTCTTTCTGGGAGAGAAGCCGTTGGGCTGCAGAGGTCCCGTGGGCGCCACTTGACGCTCTTCGCTTATCAAGCCAAGCCCTCCCACAAACACACACCGCAGCAGCTTTCTGGAGCCAATTTCCTTTCACTTTGTAGCATTTCAAGCACCATGTTTCTGGATGTCAGTTCTAGGTGAACGTTAGAAAGTCTGGCACAGCTTGCGGGGAGAAAGAAATTGGCTTTTCCTAGGAGTCCTTTTCTCTCCTCTGCAGCCCCCGGGTTCCCCCACTCCTCACATTGAGGTCCTTGGCAAAACTTCCCAAAGTCTTGGGAAGCCTGGGCTCCCCTCCTCTCCCACGGACAATGGGGGACTGGCCAAGCCCCCTTTCTCCTATCTCTTTCTCAAGGGCGCCTCTAGCCTGGCTTAGCCCCTCACGTCAGCCACAGCTTTGCTCTCTGCACACTCTTTGTCTCCTTTCTGGATAAGGGAGAGTCGAGGGCCAATGAAATGTGAAAAACACAGGATTCCTGCTCCGCTTGGACCCAGAACAAACTGCTTTCTCAAGGGTTCATCTGGCTCTGCTTAGAGACCTTTAAAGAGACCCCCCCACCTGGAGGCTTGCTTAGGAACTCTGCGGCACCGGCTCAGGTGAGGGAGGAGCGCTCTTCACATGCTCAGAGGCACTCCTACACACTCCACCTACTCCTGGCTGTGCCCTAGCGTTGGAAGAGAGGTTCTGGGGCCGCGCATGAGCCCGCGGCCGCCACATCCAGCAAGGAAGCAATGTCTTTCACAGGCGCCCAGCCTGGAAGACTCCCACCCGGAGTTCGAGTTGAGCTGAGGGTGCGGCGTCCAATCACAGCTGGGCTGCTGGCCAGCGCTCAGCCAATGGGGACGAGGGTCAGGGTATATATGCCGAAGCCCCCGGACTGGACTCTTGGGTCACCTGCTGTGCTGGAGTGAGACAAGGCACCCCTGGGAATCTGCAGGCTTCGCTTCCCCGTCAGGTAACCCCCCTCTCTAGTCTGGATCTGCAGCGGGGGGAGGGAGGGGGAAGAAGCAGGCAGCAACAGGTGGTGTACTTTTGGGAAATTTAAACGACAGGCTTAACAAATGCGGCCATTAACGCAATACGGTCCGTGGCCGGCTCGAATGGCACGGCAGAGAAGGCTCTTCTCAGCGCGTCGTTCAGGATAGTCCTGAATGGTGACCGGGATCGCGGATCTTGCCGTGACCGTGTCGTCTCCCTGCTGCTTGGACGTCAAGGGCGGGCAAAGGGGGGCTGGAGACCGGGTTGCCTGGCAGACCCCCCTTCCCTTCTGCAGGTGCTCTGCTCAGTGTGCCCCCTCCCGCCTTGCGCCCGGCCTGGAGATGGGGTGCCAGGCCTCTCTCTTGGCTGCAGCGAGTGCTGATGCGTGGCAAAAGCAGCCTCTGGAATGCGGGCCTCGCGTGCAGCCAAGGCGGTCCTCTGGCCATCGGAGGCACTCAGGGCCCTTTTGTGGACAAAGCCAGCCGCTATAAATAAACTTGCTCCTAGGGGCTGGTGGCTAAAATTATCCCCAGCTTCCTACTGGCGAGAACTGGGTGGGAGTGGCAGAGCCTGCACCCTCCCAGTACCCTATGATCTTGGCACCCAAGATGGTCTGCGCAGTTGCTGCCTTCTGGGACAGTTGACCTCTCCAGTGGCTGACCTTGGCGGTGACCCCACAGCTGCGGCCCGAAGAAGCGGCCCATGGTCTAAACCTGAGCGGTGCTGGGGATCAGGCACCTCTCCTCCCTCTGGGAAGCCCGTGCCTTTTGTCAGGAAAGTGAGGTGGGGGTAGGTGGCTGGCTGCCTTTTCCTGAGGGAGAACGGTGCTGTGCCTAGAGGATCTCTCAGCTGGCCTGGGGAAGGGCTCCATCACGCAGAGCCGGGCCACCAGGCTTTGCCGGCACAAACTCCTTGCTTCCTGCCCATGTTGTCTGGTGCTCGAGGGGGCTCAGCCCTGGACAACCTCAAGTGGTGGCTGGTCCTTAAGCAGGTGGAACAACTGGGATGGCTTCACAGCTGGTGACAGAGCGAGACCCCATCGTACAAGGATGGGTTACATGTTTGGTCGTATCTCGGAAGGGCTGGCGTTCCAGTGAGGGCAGGGGCGTTCTGTCTGCTGTCATAGAGGGTGAGCCGACAGCTTATGTTGGGGAGATGGCCAGCTCTGGCCTCAAAGCCTCAGGTAGGGGTCTGAGACCACCCCCCAATGTTTCTGTTACTCAATAAAAAGCAATCGCTGATATCCCAAATGCCATCAGCAGAGTCTCTGCCAAATGCCAGCAAGTAAAGGCAGGTATGCAAAAACATGGAATTTGGTAAAGCGTGAAGTTCTGATCCATTTTCTTTTTAAAATGTCCCCTTTCTAACTGAACTTTAAATCTTCTCATCCGCTTGCAAGGTGAAGCTTACCCAATAAATTTTCCCACTCAAGACCTACATTTTACTCTGGTAGAGAAAACCTTTTAAGGCAAGGTTCCTAAGTACCTCTTCCCTTTCTTCTAAGCCCAGCAGCTCCCTCTGCTTTCACTGTGTCTTTTTCTGGGACTTTCCATAATTCCATACCTCTCGATACATTTTCACAAGCCAATTTCATGTCAGATGAGGCTTTTCTAACCGCAAAGAAATTCCAGGACTGTTCTAGAACTGCTGCCACGGCCCCAAACACTTCCCTCCTTTCTTCTGCTCTGCCTTGTAGGACTCACCCGTCAACTGCCACCATGCCTTTCGGAAACACCCACAACAAGTGTAAGATGAACTACCCGGCGGAGGAGGAGTTTCCTGATCTTTCCGGTCACAATAACCACATGGCCAAGGCTCTCACCTTGGAAATATACAAGAGGCTGCGTGATAAGGAGACCTCCAGTGGCTTCACCCTGGATGACACCATCCAGACAGGCGTTGACAACCCAGGTGGGCCTCCCTTGCTCCTGCTAGACACAGCGCCTCTTCCCCAAAGAGAGGAGGCTTTCTCTGAGCCGAGCTGGCGGCTGTGCGGTTTTATCGGCAGCAGCCCTGAAGTGGGTTGCCGCTGACTCTGCTCTCCAAGCAAAGCACAGACTGTGCCCGCTGGTCCCCCTCCTCTCCCGCACGAGCCCAGCTCACACTCCCCTCTGGTGGCTGGCTGGCATAACAGGGAACCTGCTGGTTGCTGGTTGCCTTTGGGTGGCAGCAGAGGGCAGCAGCGAGGCCTTTCTGGCACAGTTGTCTGCCCCCCCATCCCCGGCTGTTCCAGGTGGGCTTTTGGTGGGGGGAGAGGAGAGCTAAATGGTAGCATGTGAAAAAGTAAAATCCATTCTGAATGGTTCATTTCAGTCTTGTTATTCAGATGGATTCAAAAAGTTGATTACATCCAGACATTCGCGTTGTATCACTGAATTGGATGAATTCCCTCTGGGTTTAGGAAAAGCCATTGCTGCACTGAAAGCATTAGAAATGATCCAGAAGCTTCTGACTTGATTGAACAGTTTGAATCAGCTTTCTGATGGCGTTCAGAAAGTCGATCTGACTTGGGAGTACGGTCACGTCACCTTTGGATCTCCGGAGGGAAAGCCTGCCCTGTATCCACCATTGTTGGCCTCCCGCCGCCCCACTGCCGCTTCTGCTTTTTCCTTCTGCAAACAGTTGGGGGGGGGGGCTTTGACAGGGAGGGCTGGAAGCCTCTCCCCAGAAGCTCCCTCGCTTTCCAGGTGGCAGGACTGGAGGAAAACCCCCTTTCCCGGAGTGCACCAGGCATTCCGGCACAAACGGAAGGGAGAATGATCCGTGGCACTCGTAGAGGGGATTGCGTGTTTTTTCACTTTGCTGCCGTTGTTTCCACTGTGGCACTGTCACTGCCACGAATGGCAAGGCTGCACTGGGATCAGTCACATAAGCGGATGTCTGGATTCTGCAGCTAAAGAAAGCTGCTGATGTGCGTGCAAGAGAAGGTGCCCCTCGAGCGCTCCAAAGGGTCGTCTCTGCTCGCACGCAGAGAATTAGATGGATGCCAGACGGAAACGCGGGGTTGACTTTTAGTACCTTACAATGATGGTTGTGTTTCTGATGCAGTTCTCATCAAGCACAATTCATGGAGACAGCCCATGTAGGCTTGTTTCACCAGGTGCAATGTCAGGGTATAGACGCAATTGCTCACGTCCCACGTACAGTACTGAGAAGAGAGATGTGGAATCTTTAAAAAAAAAATCCTCCTTACAACCTGTAAACGTTTTGGAGTAGGGCAAATGGAAAGGACAGAAAAATGGCATTGGGACCCATGAGTTGCCTGAACCCGTGCTGGATATTCTGCTGGGCCTTAGCTGGCGATCAGCCCATCCCCTTCCCCCCCAGTTCCCCTCCCCAAACTGGTTCCAAATGTGTTGCTGGCAGCTAGAAGAGAACCGGTGTCAGGCCAGGGCCCTGGACAGGAGCAAGGTGATCTCCAGGTGTGCCAGCCCCCTGGTCTTTCAAGAGAGGGCCTTGGATCCCCCCGCTAAAAACCCCTCTGCCTTGCAGGCCACCCCTACATCATGACTGTGGGCTGCGTGGCTGGCGACGACGAAAGCTACGTAACATTCAAGGACCTTTTTGACATCGTCATCTGTGACCGTCACGGAGGCTACAAACCCACCGACAAGCACAAGACTGACCTGAACCACGAAAATCTGAAGGTGAGGGCAGTGGGGGAGGAGGTTGCTTTGCCTGGATGGAACATCAAGGCACCTGGCCATTTGCAGCGTGAAAAGATCAAGTGTGTGTGGGAGGCTCTCTGGATGTACCAGAGTAGCCCCAGGCAGGTGCCTCCAGGTGTGTGGTGGGAGGCCGCGGGAGGGGACAGGTGGTTCCACAGACTGGGGTCCCAAAGCCCAGCCTGAGGAGGGTGGTAAATCTGTGCAGAGAGAGAATCCCTGTTCCTGCCTTTCCTGCAGGGCGGTGATGATCTGGACCCCAACTATGTGCTCAGTAGCCGTGTGCGGACCGGCCGTAGCATCAAGGGCTTCAGCCTGCCTCCCCACTGCAGCCGTGCAGAGCGCCGTGCTGTGGAGAAACTTTCCATCACTGGTAAGAGCGAAAGAATGATGGGGGGAGTGGTGTCTGTGTAGCCAGTTTGTCCAAAACAAGTGGGTCTCTACCCAAACTTTGGAGTTCGGTTACTCTGTTTGGCTGGGTTCACGCAACAATACACCCCAAGCCTAAGTGAACCCTGACCAGTCCACCCTTGGCTGGCCGAATGCAGTGGCTGGGGTCCCCTGAGAAGGCCAGATTACGAAAAGCCAACCCATGCTAGCTGGGTCTACTAGGCGGTGCGAGCTCTACGGGGGGCTTCCCAACACCAGCTTGGGGTCTCCCAAATATTTCATGTCCCCATCAGGTGGCTGTGTCCAGCATTTGCAGATCTCAGGTCTAAGTCAGGCGGCCAGAGGGGACTCAACCATCAGGATCAAAACTGAGGAGGTGTAAAGTTTAAACCTCTAATAATTCCATTTAAGAATGGATGGAAATTGATTTCAGCATCCAGGAGTATTATTTGAGACACACACGGCGAATGCCACACTGAGCCTTGTTGCGAGAATGAAGAGGGGCGGGAAAAGATGCCGGCATGCTGGAGCAGCGGCCTTTGCTAAGGGTGGTCTACGCTGTGTCCCCCCTTCCTCCCCAGCCTTGAACAGCTTGTCCGGAGAGTTCAAGGGCAAGTATTACCCCCTCAAGACCCTGACCGATGCAGAACAGCAGCAGCTGATTGACGACCACTTCCTCTTCGACAAGCCCGTCTCCCCACTGCTGCTCGCTTCCGGCATGGCCCGTGACTGGCCGGATGCCAGGGGCATCTGGTAAGCGGGGTCCCTGGCCAAATCCTGGGCTGGCCCACTTGGCATCCTCCCTGTGTGGGGCTGGTGGGAGGAGTGGCCGGGGAACCCCTCTGAATCTGGGGCACCCGTCTTCCACCCGTGGCCCATATGCTGCTCTAGCGGCCCCTGCTTTCCACACCCAGTTCCTGAATTTGCTCCGTCTGTCACTGCCCCGGGCACAGCCTTTGAAAGCTATCTTGAATAGGTGGGAGGAAGCCGAGGAGGCAGAAATGCTCGTGCGATAACGCAACCTCAACATATTTTTGTGCTGTCCAGCTCATGCCGATTAACCCTGGGCAACCAGCAGGCTGGTGGCGCTGAGGCCTCTCCTTCTCTCCCTCAGGCACAATGACAACAAGACCTTCTTGGTGTGGGTGAACGAGGAGGACCACCTCCGTGTCATCTCCATGCAGAAGGGCGGCAATATGAAGGAGGTCTTCCGGCGTTTCTGTGTGGGCCTGCAGAAGGTGAGTGGTCGGGCAACTTGGCAGGGGGGCGAGGTCCCTCTTGGCTGGCTCCGCCAGGTGGGAGAGGGCATCACGGGATCACGGCCCTGGACAAGACAAGCAGCATCCTAGTGGCTCTGGGGAGACCCCAAAAGTTGTGGGAATGACCCATGGTTCTGTCCCATGTCGGTGGTGCTGATGGTGCAGACCCACTTCTCGGCCATCAGCACCACTCAGCAAGGAGTGCCAGACTCCCACGGGGAGAGCCAGACCTTGTGAAGGTGAGGAGAAAGGAGAGATGTGCGCACCGCTTGCTTTGCCGCTAATCCAATGCCAATCTCTGCCCTCCTCAAACCTTCTACCTGACAAGATCGAGGAGATCTTCAAGCAAGCTGGCCACCCGTTCAGCTGGAACGAGCACTTGGGCTACATCCTGACCTGCCCCTCCAACCTGGGCACCGGCCTGCGTGGTGGTGTCCACGTCAAGCTGCCTTGTCTCAGCAAGCACGCCAAGTTCGAAGAGATTCTCAAGCGCCTCCGTCTGCAGAAACGTGGCACAGGTCAGGGAGATGGCAAGGAGTGTGTGTGGCACGGAACAGGGATGCCAGTTTAATTTGGGCAAATGGATGGCTTGCCAGTCCATCCCCCTCACTGTCTGGAGCTTAAAATAAGCATGCAAGATGTTGCAAAAGAGGACTGGGTGCTCGGCTATTTTACAGTATATTGCAACACACACGCACACTTTATCTGGGGAAGGAGGAGGAATTGGTGGCTTCACTTCTTCCCCAAGAGCACTCCGTTCCACCTGCACCCCATCTTCTTTCTGACATGTTTGTTCTGTGCTCTTCAAGACTGTCTTCAGGACAGCTTAAAAGGCAACATGTTTGCATGCATTTTTTATCCAGCCATCTGTGCAAGGAGACCCACATCCCAGCAGCTGGTATTTGTGCACAATGTGCTAGGAAATCGTGTCTCTCTTGTCCCCCAGACAGGAGTCTGGGTGAGCCTGCCAACTCAGCTTCCAGCCTCTGGATTGTTCCAGCCCTAATCCAGCAGTATGCGTTGGGGTCCCCAAGGGGTCTGCCCTTTGCTGGAAAGGGAGAGCTGACTCAGTGGGTGCTGTCCTCCTCCCCAGGTGGCGTGGACACCGCAGCAGTGGGCGCTGTTTTTGACATCTCCAATGCTGACCGCCTGGGCTCCTCCGAGGTGGAACAAGTGCAACTGGTGGTGGACGGCGTGAAGCTCATGGTGGAGATGGAGAAGCAGCTGGAGAAGGGGCAGGCCATTGACAACATGATCCCTGCCCAGAAGTGAGAGGCTGTACACCGCCATGCCACCCTGGGTGGACTGGGGCCTGAACTCCAGGGGTGACCCCAACCCCGCCACTTGTTGCGCCAACTCCTGGCACTCTCCTCTCCTCCCCCAAGGAGAGCCGAGGGCTGGAGGCGGCTGCCCCTTTGTCAGCTGGGAAGCTCTCATCATCGGAGCCACAGTGGAAGGAGTTAATAAAGCTGAGGATTGGCCCCAGAGCCTTGCCCCCCTCCAGGGCGGTCCTTGTACCTTTCTTCTGGCACACTTGGGGGTGGGGTTGAAATGGCTGAGCTAGGAGGGATGGGGCAGGTTCGGGGCAGTTGGGGCTCCCGCCTGGCCTTTCGGCTGCTGAACCGAGGCTGCCCAGAAGTCTGCAAGGTGGGAAAGCAGCCGACAAGGGATTCTGGGATCCTCTAAGTATTCTGAGTTCCCCAGTGGTGGCCCAGCGCTGAACCCTCCACGTGCGCCCAGAACCCAGCCAACTGCCCTGCCCGCCCTCCAGCGCACCGACCTTCCTCGTGCCCAAATGAAGGCCATCCAGCCCCGCCAAGGCGGGCGCTATGGCCGAGGGAGGGGGCGCTGCAGAGGGGAGCCCTTGCTACTAGGCGGGGTGGGGGAAGGCCCGAGTGAAGGTGCTTTGATTAAAAGGGGGAGCAGCGACCACCGCGCTCCTGGAGAAGCAGAAGAGCCCTTCCGTGGTTACTGAGCATCTGCCCTCAGGGAGGATCTACCTTTGTGAGCAGAGGCTCCTGCTACTTTCCGCTCAGCCTGTGGGTCTCCCCAAAGCAGGGGCCGCTCGGGCTGAGCAAACCCTTCCCTCAGGAGCAAGAAGTGCTGGCAGCCTTAATGCAGGGCTGCCCTTGAAGAGGGTCCTCTTCCCAATGCCCCATGAGAGACGATGGCAGCATTGCCACCGTTCTCGAGAAACCAGGGCCTGTTTCAGCTCGGCTCCTTCCTCATTTGGGGACGAACAGACCAAAAGAAGCACGGAGAGTTTCTACGTTTATTAAGGGTTGGATACGGACCGTCATTCTGGGCTGGAATAACTTACAGTCGTCCCAAGGTGAAAGGGTGGGCTCTTAATATCTCTACCCAGT
Source organism: Liasis olivaceus (assembly GCA_030867105.1). NCBI lineage: Eukaryota > Metazoa > Chordata > Lepidosauria > Squamata > Pythonidae > Liasis > Liasis olivaceus. Next base: position 25,004,190 of record CM061360.1, read on the forward strand.
GATACAGGGCTAATGGATTATTATTTACAGGGGTCTGTACAGATGGGGGGTACCCAAAGAGGCCAGATTTGAGAGGAGGGGGAGAAGTCACAGCAGGGGCACCCAGGAAACAAGGTAAAGGAGTAGAGAGGGAAGGAGGGAAACCCACTTAAACTTCCCCACCAGAGCTGCCAACTCTCGCATCAGCAGCCGCCCACCTCTAGGGCACGTCCCGCCAAGCTCCACCTGGTCTCCCGGGCTGAACGGCACCGCCCCAAGCCCACTCCCCCAGTGTGCTCGGTGCCCAGTCCCCCTCTGGCTCCTGCACACTGCCAGGGCACCGAACTCTCAGGGCTGAGAGGTGCCCAACCACCGCACAGAACGTCTCTCCTGTAATGAGCTGCACCAGATGCTTCTTTGGCAGGCCGGCATTGCCAACCCGTGCCCACTCCAGTGAGATCGCTGGCTTTGGGATGACCGATTCCCAGCCCTTCAACCCACTCCAGGAGGGCCAGCCCCCTTCAGAGTACGGTCTCAGCACCAGGCTCCATTTTCTTCTAAGCATCTGACTTTGTTTTTAGTCCAGCAATGGGGTCTATCTGGAGACACGAGAGGCCGGCCCGCACTGCAGGGCTGTTGGACAGGCTTTTGGACTGCTGCCTGCTAGTGTGGGAGTCACACTCCCACTGAGGCGACACTGGACTTGGCGCCACAAAGACCCAGAGTGCGTTTGCCAGTCGGACACCCCCTCCCAGGACACCTCCCCCCGCCCACAGCTCGGCTCGACCCCTCCACTCTTTTCTCACACTCCCCAGCTGGAGCTGGGCCCCAGGGCCAGCCTCGCCGGTGTTCGGGAATGGGAGGCAGGATGGTCTGCCGGCAAGACCCCAACCCCCCCGCCCCCCAGCTCCATTTGGGGAAATGAAAGCGTTTTGACTCCTGGAGTTCAGATGCCAATGAACAAAACGTGGGAGAGAGGATGATCGTGGCTCATGGCAACAGTACTATGGGCAGGGGGTCCCCTTTTTACAATGGATGAGGAAGGGGGCACAACAGCTCCTGCCCCCCCAGCATGACTCTGGAAAAGGGAAGGCAGGCCAGCCTTTCCCCACCCGGGGAGGTGCTGGAGGAGAAGCAAAGCACTCTTCCCCACCAGCCCCTCTTCCTCTTCCTCTTCCCCTCCCTCCCCCCTTCCCATCCTCTGGCCTGCCCCCATCCCTAGCACCACTGACAGGTTGGCAGGCACCTTCCAGGGCAGCTCCTGGTCCTGGCTGGCGCAGAGTTAAGCCCGAGGACCACCCAGGCCCTAGAGGGATAGATCGGAAGGCAACCAGGGCCATGCCCTCACCCCGTGTGGTTCCCCAGCCTGTGGGTCAGTCAATGCAAAGAGCAGGCCCAGGCCCAGGCCCAGGCCCAGGCCCGCCCCTAGAGTTGCAGCTGGTCTGTAATTTTGGCCACCAAGCTGCGGAAGGCCAGCGAAGTGCCAGCCTGGCGACGGAAGAGCACCCCGTGGAGCCCCCCCAGCCGCTGCAGCCGGCAGACCTCCACCTCGAAGCAACAGAAGAGCTCGCTGGGGGTCTTCTCGTGGGTGCAGGAGAGGACGAAGGGCTCTGTCTGGCGGCGGCAGCAGTTGGCAGAGTCCGTGGCCTGGCAGAGGGCGGCCAGGATGGCCTCGGCGGAGCGCGTGCTAGTGAGCTTCACATTCCAGGTAAATCGGAGCAGCCGGGGTTCTGCTTCCTTTTGATGCCAAGGTAGATTGCAACTGCGGGCAAGGAGGACCAGAGAGCCTTCTAAGTTTGCAAAAGCAGGACATGCCCACAAACAGCCCCGGAGAAAAGGGGGAGTTGTCCTTGCTTTGGTCAGAGAGGTTGGCGGCGTTCACAAGACGTGCGGAACTCAGGCTCAGCATGACATGCGAAGAGGGGCCTGTTTGCCTTCGGTCAGGGTCTCTTAAGGCATGATTCACCCAGCCCGCCTTGTGAGCTTTTATTACTATGTTTTAAATGCACTGGCCGCCCCACCCAGTGGACTGCAGATATTGGACAAACCCAGAAAACAGGTTAGGTGAACAAGCCCGAAGAGTTCTGAACTGATCAGCTCACAGAGGTAAATCCAGCCGGGCTCCACAGGCGGAGCCATCCCAGCACTTTCTATGGTGCAGTCTTCTGCACGCCCAACCAGCTGAATTCTGCAACTGAACTGATTACACAAAATCAGCTTGCTCATCTTGCAGAGTCAAGGTTTCCTCCTGCTGCTGAGGGAACTGAGGCACGCCTCCGGCTCTCAGTCAGCCCCCCCCAGCCTTTCAAGATTGGAAGACCTCGCCTGCCCCTGCAGACCACAGCCTCGAAATGGGGCCCACCCACCAGGGACTCACCTTGTGAGCGCAGGTCCCCTGATTCTCTCAGGTTCGTCTGCGACCCTGAAGGACAAAAGACAGGAACAGCAATAAAGGCAAAGCCAATGTGGGGAGGGGCCAGCCAGCTTTTCCTCCCTCCCCTCAGGCGGGCAGGATGCACCACCTGGCTCCGTCCCAGGAAGTGCCACCTTCACCGTCAGACTGCAGGCCCGAATCCTGCGAGAGACGTTTGTCGAAGGAGACGGGTACCTAGTCCTCCTAGGCGGGCGCCACCTGGGAGTGGCTGTGCCATTCAGAACTGCAAAGTGGGGGAGCCCTATGGCTGAGCACTGCCCCAAAGTCTGCTGCCCAGAGAACATGGGGAAGGAGGGCCCTGCCACGGCCTCCTCCCTTACCTGCTACCTTTCTATTGGCAGAGAGTTGGGCAGCTGCTCTGGCTGACTGCCTCGCAGCCAGAGCAGAACAGCTGAGGCACAAGCTGACCGCTGGGTGCGGACGGGGAGCAGTCTGGACTTTAGCCCGGGGTTTCCATGCTCCCCGGAGGCAGGCAGGCCCCGGGAGCCGCAAAGCAACACCGGGCCAGGACCGCCCCGGGACCTCCTTGCTGCAGGCGCCAGCCTGCCTCTCTGCCTCCAGTGCTCACAGCTGAGAGTGCGGGAGGGTTCGGGGCGCTCACACTCTGCCTGTGGCTTGCCCGGCTGCACACCTGGCCTGGCTCTTATCCAGCCTTGCTTAGAGCTCCTGGGGCAGGGGAAAACACTGGGCTTAGCTCCGACCTGCAACGTAAGGAAGAAAGTGCTGCTGCGTATGTGGAAAACACCTTTGTGCGCCTCCGGGACTGCGGGGGAAGGCAGGCCAGGCGGGGGGCCCTGTCTCTGGGAACAGCGATGCACCAGCTGAAAGGCATCCCCATTTGGGGGCTCTAACCAAGCAAGGAGGAAGCCAAAGGAGGGCGAAATACAGCGAGAGGAGAGGCAGCAGGCAGGCACGAAGGGGAAAGCAGCCAGACTTACTGATTTTAGATCCTTGAGGCACTGAAGCACCCGAGACGCACCTGTTAGAATTCTGCCGCTTAGAGGGGTCAAGAGTGACCCTGAAAACAGAGAGAAGCCAGAGTGAAACGGGCGCGGAGGGCGGGGGGAGCAAGAGAGGTTAGTCGGGAGAGCCAGCCCTGCCTCTGCAGCTGCAAACGCTCAGGGAAGAAGGGCACGGGCAGAGCCCAGGATGCGCCGGGCAGAAGCTCCTTCCTGTGGGTCTCAGGGAGAAGGCCCTTCCCGTTCACCTCAGACCTGCATCAACAGCGGGTCCCTTCTGGACGTCTCCAGCTCAGCGCGTCCAAAAGCAAACCTCCAGCTCTCCTTTCCCTCCGCAGCAGAAGCCCACCGTCCAAACCCCTTTCTTCTGCCCTGCCCTGCCCTGCCCTCCACTAAGACGCTCCTTCATCCGCTGGTCAGCAGCCTCCCCTGGGCTCAGGAGTGTCCCTCGGCACATCCTGACCCAAAAGGGCCTAGATTTTGCTCCCCCCTTGGGGCTCTGGCTCCTCCCTCGGTCCCCAAAGACCTCCTGCTCCTGCAAATGCCCCGCCCATCTCCCTTTCTGCCCCACATCCCCAGAAGCAAGGCCGGCCCTACCATCAGGCAGGATGCAAAGCCGCCTGGAATGAGAGGCAGCCTCTGGTTGCTGCTCAGGGAATCTTTGTGAGCAGAGCGACTTCCGAGGACTGGCTGGCAGGACTTCTCTGCCCCAGAGGCTCAGCCACGGGGCTGCCCTTCGTTTCCATGCCCTTTGATTGGGTGAAGGGGACTATCCAGTTCTAACCAGCCTCAGGGACAGACCATCCAGGGGCAGCCGCAGCTCACTGCCGAAGCCTTCTGCGCGGCCCTCTCATCCCTGCCCCTATCCGAGCCGTTCTTCCCTGTGCCCCCTGCCTCCCCTCTCCCAGGACTGGGAAAGGTGGGCCAGAGCCGTCCCTCTCCTCTTCTGCACCTGTGCCTGCGGCTCCTGCGAGGGGTCTCCTGCTAAAAAAGCCAGCCTTCAGCGAAGCAGCGCTGGGATGAAGCAGCTCCACACGGGGCGCACAAAGGGGGCTCGAGAAGCCATGCGCCTCCCCACGCGGAAGTCGTGCTCGTTTGCTTGTTCCGGCCCGGGTGCTCAACAGGCTCTGCGAGGCTCCCTGGGACAAAGCCCCTGCCCGGGGTGCTGCAGAAGGCCACCCTCTCTCTGGCCAGCTGTCCAGCCGGCCTCTCTCCCTCCGCTAGGTCAAGGCAACGCAGCTTTTGGATCGGAAAAGCCTCCGGGAAAGATTTTCTTTGCAAACCACGCTGTCGTGGGGAGAGCTCCCGGGAAGGGGGGGATCATCATCATCGTCAAATTTATATGCTGCCCGACTCCCAGTGGCTCTAGGCGGTTTACAGCTGGTAGAACATTAAAAACATTCCGTTTCCTCCCTGTTTTGCTAGCAGTGTGGCCACAGCTGTGTGAGGGGTGGGTGGGGGGAGACCCCCTGGATGTCAAGACACAGAACAAAGCAGGCTAGGAGGAAACTGGGGAAGGGTTATCCTGGCTCTGGGGAGCTCTCCAAGGCGGCCAAGGAGGAGGGCTTTCGGAGAGGCTGCGCAGGAGGGCTACCTGGGCCTCCGTGGGGCAGAAGCAGCTTCCCTTCAGAAAAGAGGGACTAAACAGAGACGGGCAGCCTTTCTTGCTAGGCTGGACACACTGTGCTCTTGAAAGAACTTTTCCGGCCTCCAAGAAACGCAGGAGGTGGCTTGGCACCAATGGGGCAATGCCACTTGGAAAGGTGAAGGACGGGCCGGAAGGCCCTGAAGCTCCGGCTTGCCTTCGAGTAAAACGGACGCACCGAACTTCCTTAAGCACCCCCTTACTTGCTGTTTCCTTCTTCAGAAGCAACGTGTTTTATTTGCTGACGGTGCAGGAAAGGGATTGGGGTGCTGCCCGCAGCCATGAATTGCCTGAACGCCACAAAATAACGGGGGGGAGGATTAAGTGCTGCAGTCCTCCGCCCCGCCCCTGCCCTCGCCAGAATTGTCCACTTACCTCCGTGTGAGTTTTGACGTCAGCTTGCTGAACAGGTTGGAGGTGGCCCGGCTGCGGCTCTGAGGCAGAGGGGGGGCTTCATGGGAGAGGGTTGGAGAGGGGGGTGGCCCGTTTTGCACGCCGGTCCCACGGCGGTCCCGAACTTGGCCTCCGTGGAAGGTGCTGCGGATGTTGGTGCCGCGTGAGAGCCGGCTGCGATCGGAAGCGGTGGAGGAGGTGGCAATGCTGTGGCTGGAGGGGGAGGCCGGGGGCACCCGACTGGTGCCAGAGCTGCAGTGGGGCAGGGGAGAAGGAATGGGGACCAGTCAGTTCAAGGCCAAGGTTCTTCACCACCCAGAACAGCAAGCGGGGGCCCCCAGAAGAACTTTGGGGCAGAGGCTTTGAGAAATCACTTTTCGATTTTGGCCTTTGACCCCCAACACGTGGCCTGTCTCCTGCAATCCCTTGAGGCCAGAGGTGTCACCCGCCCGCCTGGGGGGCGCTGTCCCTGTCCCAGAGTCTTAGGACACGAGGTGATCAAGGGCCCTGCTATCTCTGTAAGATGCCTAGGAAGACTCAGGAGCCATGGGGCAGGTGCGCACAAGCATCCAATGCCCCATTACATTCCTCTCAAAGTAGCAGAGGATAAAGAAAGGTGACTGGCTATCTTGGTCCTGTTGAGCTTCACACTGCTTCGGTTTCTCCCTCCTGAAATTAACATACATCTCCTCCCCCAGTTCATAAGCCTTGTCTGCAAAGACAGTTTTCAATGGCAGCCAGTTGCAAAAATGCTGTCCTGCGCTCCCCCCGCCCCATCCACAGTCCACCTGTTCTCCTTCCCGTTCTGGAGCAGGGAGTGGCGGTCCCCCCCAGGTCTCTCCGTGCACACGTAGGTATTCCGCCGGGTCATCATACTGGACGGGATATTATTCTGAAACAGGGAGGAAGATGGCCAGCTCAAAAGTCAGCCAGAGTCTGGGTGCAGGGAGCCAGGCAGGCAGAATGGGGCTGGGGGCACTGAAGTTACGGGAACGGAATGGGGTCAGCTGTCTCAGATTCTCAACATCAAGGTATTTCGCTACTTAGATAACGTGAGCATATGCAGACACGCACGGGCCCTGTCCTGGCGCACCATCACAGAACTGTAAGAGGCTTCAGGGGTCATCTGGCCCAAGCTCCTGTGTGGGGCAGGGTCTGCTGCTTCTTAGAAGCAAGAATTGAGGCGCTGATCAGAAAACAAGGTCCTGAATTTGGCGAGGCCCAGCTGAGAGCCCCAGGAAATCCGGTGCAGAAGGGCAGCACTCTGAAGCCACGTTCCGCTATCGTGAACGTCCAAGGAAGACTCCTTGGTCCTGGCAGGGAAGGAATGCCACGCTCCTGAGGCTCTGGCATAGATCCGCATTGCGCTGGAGGAATGGCAGCACTGAACAGCACTGCCTGCCCAGCTGGAAGTGGGGTGGGAGGAGGATTTGTGCCGATGGACGAGGACGTGCCCGAAAGCCCTCTGTCCTTACCGTGTTGACGGCACTGTCCTTGCGCCGGTCAGGGATCTCCGATTTGTTGGGGTTATTTGCGCTGCTCACCATGGGGCTGGAAGGAGGGATGCCCCCTCGGCCGCTGCTGACCACACTGCAGCTGGCCTTGCGCGACGGCATCCGCTCCTCCTTCAGCTCCCCGTCTCCGGTGCTGGTCGGGCTCCGCTTGGGATGGAGGGGGGCAGGGGAAGGGCCACCTGGGCGAGAGGATGGAACAATGTTGCTTTTAGAGAGGGCAGCCACCCGGGCACCATTGACCTTACAGTTGAGTGGACCCGTGGGCAAAGTGGCTTAGGACAAAAGCCACCTTGGATTTAATTTCTTTTACATTGAATCTTAGATAAAAATAGAATAAACACCTTTGCTTTGTCCTCCTTCACACTGTAAACTACAGTTTGGCAGCAATCTCAGAGGTCTCTGAATGCACACTAAGCCTTTGGAAGGAGGGCTCCAAAGCCCCTAGAATTTAGGGGAGCCCTGGGGACCATCAAGCAGCCCCCCTGCCTGCAACAGGAACCCAAAGATCCTGAACCGACAGCCTCCAGCGTAGGCGCCACACAACTGCTGGGTCCACATAACCTATTTGGCTTCAGGGGATGCCCGGTTCACCCCACAGCTGAGAGAAGGGCTGGGGGCCTGTGGCCCCATCTAGCTGAGCCACGTTGCCACGCAAAGCCTTAGGAAGTGCCCAGTGCCGTCCAGGCAGCGTCCTGGGGTTTCACGCCAGACCCCTGGATTCACGTTAAGCAGGAGCCTTTTTGGTCCAGCGCATGGTGCCAGCGCCAAGGCCGCTTACAGAAATCGCTGTGCCGCCGCTGCCGGTGATAAGTGGAAGAGCTCCGTTGACTTTTGGAGTGCGAGGAGGACTTGCTGGTGCCGTTCGAGGCCTCACTGGGCGGCCGCACCCGGGCCAGGGAGAGGCTGCTGCCCGTGCGCGACTCCCCCCCCTCCACCTGCTGGAAAGAGCGGAATGCCCGGCCTGTCAAGGGTGCTGCCGGCTGGTGCACACCAAAATGGGTACACATGTGCCTGCAGCTCGGGGGCAGCTGGACCCCACTTGGGGGGCCGGGAAATTTCCTTCCTTTGGTCAGCTGGGCTCTGGCTCCTCAAAGCCAGGCACCCTCCCTCCGACTCCCAGGTGGGCCCTACAGCTGCCGCGCCTGTGGAGAATCCGAAACGGGCAGTGCAGGGAGCAGCTCTCTCCTGGCCTAGGGGGGTCCTGGCCAACTGAACATGTCCGAGGTTTGGCTGCCCCACGGCGGCTTTGCACTAGGGTGGACTGGCCAGCCCCCTTGAGGGTTCCCCCCCCTCGGCTTCATCTTGCTGAGCCCCTGGCAGCAGCCGTACCTCGTTCTTCCTGCCCAGCAGGAGGTAGGTGGCTGTGACCTCGTTGTATTTTTGGTTGGACAAAGCTTCCTTGATCTCTTCTCGGGTGTACCCCATGCCCACCATGACTTCTAGAAGTGGGGGAAAGGAAAGAACAGAGGCAGGGGGTTAACTCAGCCCAAGGGCAGGTGGGACTAAAAGACCCCCGCCCGGTTCTGCAGCTCAGGAGCCAAAGGCCAGCGGCCTTTTCAGGGACAGGCAACGCTGGCTTGGCTGCCCCATGGCCACCCTTCAGCTCCTCCGTGCCTCTGAGAGAAGCTGTGCGCTGGTGGCGGACCTCCGCTCTGGGTCTGGGGCACCTGTCCGGGTGGGGAGACCTCAGGCAGCAGGAGGAACAGCCACGGCGATGGGGAGAGTCCAGGGGCCACTGTCCCCCCAAGCCCAGGCGCGCACCCTTACCGATGCGCTTGGTATCGGCGAAATCCTCTTCGGGCTCCCGGTAGGGCTTCAGTTCGTCCCCCTCGTAGCCAATGTTGATCCACTTGTCCTTCATTATTTGCTGCAGGGGGGTGGCAGGGATGTTAACTGGGACAGACCTGCTTGGTCCCCCTCCCCTTCCCACCAAGACAGCCTCCTCCGTGCCCACCTGATGCCCTGAGCAAAGGCTGGTCTAAGTGCAAGGGTGAGCATGTAGCCCTTAGCACATGCTCAGGGGCACCCCGAATATTTCACCCTGGGTCCAGACACCCCCCACACCTTTTCCTTCATTTCAGGGGAGGCACAAAACCCCCCAAGTATAGGTTCACCCCACCCCCTCCCTGCATTGCTCCCTTGAAAGCCCCCCGAGCAGTGCTGGGAGGGGAAGGCATCGAGGCTGCATGATGCCTCCCGACACACCATGTAATTATCTCTGAGCCGATTAGGCTAATTACAGTCATTGGTGGGGGGGGGTGGGGGTGGGGGGAGCCAGGGGAGAAAGGCTCAGCAGCGGGTAGGGCCAGATCCCGTGGAGACATTTGCTAATTAAAGGCCTGGCGCTTCCTGCAAGGGAAACAGGTTTCTGGTGGGTGCCTGGGAAACTGGGGTGGGGGACGGGGAGTGCCAGCTGTGCTCCTTCACCCCCAGAGGGACCGAGAGGGAATAAGTAGCACCTGAATCCGCCCAGGGATGGCACCACAGAGCAGGACTGGCAAACTGCCACTGCGGGGCTTGCAGTGGGGCTTGGCCCACGCCGGGCACCCTCACCTCCAAGGTGCAGCGCTTGGCAGGATTCAGTACCAAGAAGCGCCTCAGGATGTTTTCGCAGTCCGTGGACATGTAGAAGGGGACACGATACTTGCCACGCAGGACGCGCTCCCGCAGCTCCTGGCGGGGGGAGAGGCCTGCTGGTTAGAGTGCAGCCCGGCTCTCAGCCCCCAGCCCCTTCTGGGCTGCCAGTCTGCCTGGCCAAGGTTCCCAAAGCGTTCATGCCATGGCCATTGCTACGTGCCCGGGAAGCCCTCCGGCCCTCGCTCATTCCCCCAGTGGGAACCTGGTCCTTGCAGCTTCGGGCACTGGACAACCAAGCAGGAATGAGGGGAAAAACAGCAAAGAGCCTTTGGCACAAAAGGTAAATGCCACAACCCCGCATGGGGATGCTTCGGGCTTCCCCTCTCCTTCCCGCACAGGCAGAGGGCTCGGCAGGTCCCGGGGTGGGTCCGAGAAAAATCCCTGCCGAGGGCCCTCTGAGCATCACGGCGATGCCACGGTTTGCAAAGCGGATTTCAGGGCAGAGGTGACCTCGTGGCTCCTGCTCCTGGTTCTACTCCTCGCAACTGCCCCCCCGATCTGCCCCATCCTCCGCACCCCACAGCTGCACCTTGAGGTTCTGCCCATCGAAAGGAAGGGAGCCGCTGACGAGGGTGTAAAGAATGACCCCCAGGCTCCAGATGTCCACCTCCGGCCCGTCGTACTTCTTGCCCTGGAAGAGCTCTGGCGCGGCGTAGGGGGGGCTCCCGCAGAAGGTATCCAGCTTGGAGCCAAGCGTGAACTCGTTGCTGAACCCGAAGTCGGCTATTTTAATATTGGCATCGGCATCCAGCAGAAGGTTTTCGGCCTGTGGGAGAGGGAAGTGGGGAGAGAAAAATGAAGGGGGTTATCAGCGGCGCGTGGGGGAGGAGGGCCTTTGCTCCACAGCCAAGCACGCGGGGGGGAAGGTCCCTGGGTCGGGGGCTTGTCTGCTCATCAACCAACAATAAAGGGACAAAGCATCGCTGCAGCCGCCGGGGTCTTACAAACCCAACTAACTTCTGGGAACCCGCCCTGACTGTCTAGTGACCCGCAAACACGGAGCTGAGGAGCTGCTCCGACCTCCAGCTCCCGTGGGTTCTTCTAGCTCTTATACTGAACTCACATCACTCTGAAAGTAGGCGGGAATTCTTCCCATTTTATAGAGGGGAGCACTGAGGCTCCGAAGGGAAGAATTTCTCCAAGCCACCTCGCAAAATCCAGCCGCTCTGTTTAAGCGCTTAGGGCTGGCCCAGGGTGGCAGGAGCATTGCCCCCATATGAGGAGAGGAGCCATGGGGGGGGCAGGGGGAGGGAGAGATGGGAGCAGCGCTGTAACTCCTCACCTTCAGGTCTCGGTGTACAATGTTCTTCTGGTGACAGTAGTGCACAGCCGAGACAATCTAGGTTGAGAAGAAGAGTTCCTGGCTAGCGTGGAAGCCCCTGTGTTTGACCCCCCCCAGCACTTCAACAGCTTTTCTTGAGGCAAACCAAGTCCAGGCTGGACGAATCGTCCTTATGCCCTGGGCACTGAATCCACAGCAGAGAGGGGAGCCTCTCCCACGCCCCCCTGCAGGTGACAAGGCCAAGGGAGCCCAAGAGGACTCTGTCCAGGCAGCGCGAATTGTCCCCCCATCGCTTGCCCCGCCAGCCAGGCCCAAGGGGCCCCCTGCCCGGAGCCCAAAGAGCAGGGAGTCCTGGTCGCACAGCGAGGCCCGACCTGTCTGAACTTGGCCCGAGCTTCTTTCTCCTTCATGCGGCCGTGGGAAACCAGGTAATCAAAGACTTCTCCTGCAAGGGGAGGAGGAGGAGGAGGAGAAGTGCCTTAGAAGTGCTAGAAACAATGACGCGGCCCCTCAGGGAGGCCAGTGGTGGGCGCCGCAAAGCATTGGGGCCTGGGCCCCCAAAGGTCCTCCACGCAAGCCCCACCGAGGCAGATGATTCATGGGGATTTGCAGGGATGACCTTCCCAAGGAGCAGGGGGTGCGTGTGCCAATTGGCACCAGAGGGCTGGAAAACTCCTGAGCTCATCAGCACAAAATGGGGTTGGTCAGATGTGTCTGTACCGCGAGGAAATGCGCACCGGGATGGGCGCGCTTCCCACTCAGAGCTCTGTAGCACTGTGGAAACCAGTCCAGGTGACAGACTTTCCTGGAGGTGCAAAGGCTGACCCCCAACCTCTCTGCAGTCCAGAGAGGGAAAGCAGGAACCCCCCCCCCCAGCTTTTAATGTCTGCCTCATCCAGCAAGTGGCCCAGCTGCCAGGTAGGCAGCTTCTGTGGGGGTGGAGGGCTGGAGATATTCTGAATTGACTGGGGGATAATTTTAGCAGCACCAGGAGAGTCAAAGCTGTGGCAAAGGGAGAGCCCCACCCACCTCAGGCGGCAGGCAATGCGGGGTCACAAGTCCTTTGCCGTGGTGCCTGCCCTCTATTGCTGGGGGTCTGCTTCTGGGGTGATCACCCTAAACCTGGCCCCCCGGAGCTGTTCGCAAACAGATATGGATCTGAGAGACTCCGAAGGAGACGAAACGGGGCAGAGCTGGGAGGCACTGGGCGCCCGGGAAAGGCAGGGAAGGCACATGAGGCTTACCGGCACTGGCATACTCCATCACCAGGTAGAGGGTCTTCTCTGTCTCGATCACCTCAAAGAGTTTCACTGCGCAAAGGCACAGAAGCAAAGTCACCCTCTCCCACAAAGACTTTTCTACCTGGGCGGCTTCGTTGCAGCTGCCCCAACCGTCACCACTGCGAATCTCACAGGTTTCTTTTTAAGGGTGGGATATTTTATTTTTATGTGGATGTTTCAATGCTGTCACCATCTCCATGTTTGGGGTAAACACAAGTGAGAAATGGTGCTCTGGGTAACACCAGGGAGGATTAAAATTCTGTGCCACAAGAAGGCAAACGGCCATCCGCACCAGAGTGAAGGTGCGCACATTAAGCACAGGCTGTTCTGCAGCCTTTCCTTCCCAGGGGAGAGCAAAGGCTTGTGCGGGCATCCCCACGGCACCCCCCATTCCCAAAATTTCTGCCCCCTCCCAGATTCTGTTCATTTGCTGGGGGGACTCTCTATCTAGGCAGCTTTTGCCAGCCTGATGTCCCCGGAGCCCCCCATCTTCTCTCCAGCAGGCTGAATCGGAAGATGCTCGGTACGGAGCCCCACTTTGCCCCCAGCATCGCCTACCCCCCTCAGCTGTGGAAGAGCGGAGCTTGCTCGGGTGGGGTGGGGGGAGGTGGGGACGTCCCACTGTGCCTCCCTGCCTTCTGCTTCTTACCGATGTTGGGGTGGTTCAATCCCTTCATGATCCTCACTTCTCTGAAGAGCTGCAAAAAGCCCCAGACAGGAGTTAGCTAACCCCCTCCCCAAAGGCTGCAGCATAAACTTTTCCCTCCAACCCCCGCCCGGCAGCCACCAAATGCCCGCATGCTTTAAGTTCCCCCAACATGTGGACACTTCTGCAGAAAGGAAACGCTTCTCCAGCTTTGTTGGCAAAAGGAAACTAGGACTTCCCCGCATTTAGCAACTTCTTCTGCTATCAATAAATCTTGATTGTATTATTTCTTACCAGCATTTCTGTCCCCCCTTTCACAGTAAACTCTCCCAAAGGGGGTTGCAAAATCGTAGGAACATGCCAGCATAAAAGCAATCCTTTAGGACAGCGTTTCTCAACCTTGGCGACTTTAAGGTCTGTGGACTTCAACTCCCAGAATTCCCCAGCCAACATGGCTGGCTGGGGACTTCTGAGAGTTGAAGTCCACATGTTTTAAAGTTGTCAAAGCTGAGGTGGGTCATACCTCTGCTCCTACCTGCCCCCCTCCACTCCTCTTAGGAAGGAAAAGCAGTGAGGCTGGACGGAGGCTTGGGGTCAACGTGGAAGCTCCCCCCGGCCTTATTCTGGGAGGCAGATGCGCTCTGCCAGCCAGCAGTGGCTGCTGGACACCCAGAGGCCCACTTCACATGTTCGAGACCAGCCCGGGTTTCAGTGAATCTCTCCTGAAGCCGGCTTTAAACCAGGGCTTGGGCAGAATATGCTGCTGCTGGCCCCCAGTTCTTGCAGCAGCCCTTCAAACCCTGGTCTTCAGGGAGCTGCTTTACGACCATAAAAGGAGATTAATTCCTCAACAATTTTTAATGTTGATTGGAGGCTGCAGCAGATGTTCAAAAATGAACATGCCGGTCAGATTTTTATGCTGGGGATGTAATACATCTGAAGGATTTTCAAGATGCATAATTTGGCTGCCTCCCGGTGTCATAGCTGCCTTCTTACTGATACTGTACGGTGCTTTGAAGAGATCTGAGGCCGGAAGGTGGGAAGGCGAGGCCATGTTATGTCCCAAAAGTTTGGGATCTGACAAACTACAAGGAACTGCATCAGGCTTGAAATGCAGCAGAAGGATAAAAATGTGGGCTGGGAGGAAACGGCAACCCCAGGCGTAAGATCCTGGACCCAAGAAACGGGTTCTCCTTCAGCCTTTGAAATGGCCCTTTATAGCTGCGGAGGAAAGGCGGATCAACGTCACTCCGTGTGGCCAAGGTTTAATTTGCTGTTCAGGAAGAGAGACATTTTCTAAAGCGAATGTATTTCATTATATGCATTGTGATGCATTTTAGAGGCTTCTCTTTAGATCTTTTTTTCCTTCTTTTTCTATGCACGTTAGCAAGTAAAATGATAGAAATACTTAAAAAAAAACACAACTCTGGGGATTTGCCACGATCTGGCAGAAGTGCCGGTCAGGCACCCCATTAAGGATTCTGGGTCCCATTAAGCCCTCCCTGCATGCTGATCCCAGGCAGCATTTCCCCTGCGCTTATTGTGTGCAGCTTGGCTCACTTGCTGGAGCTCTTTGCTCTGCCTTGATCTGCAGACAGCAGATTGCTGAGCTGTCTGGTTTAAATTGGCTGGGGCTGGGTTGAGGGTTGAATGGCCTTTAATTGATTAACCATGATTAATAATAACCCTTTTCAAGAGGATCTCCCAAAGCAGTTGCAGCATAATTAGATGACAATGAATAACAACACTGCAAAAACAGCATGTTTGAATGTCTGCTTGATCCTTCCTTCTCTTAGTTCCTTCTCTTAATTTCACTCATTCTTACTGAAAACAGTTGCTGGAGGATCCAGCGGGGGGGGGGGGGATCCCGTGCAGCTGAAGGACACTCTCCTGCCCCCCAAGTCAGCTCCCACATGCCCTTCAGTGCTGTCGCTAACACCCGTGGGTCTTGCCCAGGAGGCAGCCCCCTCCCCACAAAGGAATGCTGGGGCACCCAAAGGGGGAGGGGGCTGAACCAATGGTGGCTGTGGAGGGGGGAAGCCAGCCTTTCCAATTCGCCCCCCCTCCCCTGAAGCTCATTTGTCCTGGAGAATCCAGCCGCTAATTAGCAGGTCCACCCCTCCCCCTCCCCTCCCCTCCCCTCCCCCGCGAGATGCTGGCAGGAGACGCGTTTCCACAGCGACCAGCTTGGACTCTGAGCGCTAATTAGGGAGGGGGGTGAAGGGGGGCAAGGTCTCCCCACTCCCGGGCTGGCTGGAAAGGCAAGGAGCCAAGCGGGTGCGGCAGGGAACTCAGAAGCGGCGCCCTGCCTGCCAGGTGGGGAGGGGGCTGCTTGGGCCTGCGGGGGGCTGCATCTTTCGTGGGGCCAACCAGGGACCGTCCCGAGCAGAGCAGGGCATCGGCCGTGGCATTACTCCCTCCGTGCACCCCTTGTCCCTCGGAGCTGGGCCCTGAAGCCCCCCAGATCCGCTCACCTTCTGGAGGCTTGTTGGATTTAGCTGTGTCTTGTCAATTATTTTTATAGCCACCTTGAGCAAAGACAATACAGAAAGTCAGCAGGGCTCCGGGGACGGGGCATTACAATGGCAAGGCGCGGCCCGGACCCGGCTGGGGAGGGGCGAGAGGGGGCCTCCCACAGCCCCAGCTCAGCCAGTCGGGGAGGGGAGTTCCCAGGCTCTTCCCCTCCTTTGCCGCTCCGAGCTGGCGGCTGGACCGGTCGCCCCTCTGGGTCTACGGGGAGCCTCTCCCCAGTTTGCCCCCCCCCGTGCTCTGGAGCGCCCTCCCGGGGACCCTTCGGGGCTTGGGAGAGCAGGCGAGTGCGGGACAGGGCACGCCGCGGCTGAAATGTTGATTTGTGCAAAGCGCCTCCTGCACATTTTCCCTCCGTAGAATTGTCGATATTGCGTTTATTTCATGGATTTTTCTTTTTTAGAGGGACAGGCTTGGTGATTTTCTTTGATTTGTCAGCTGCACAGAGCCTTCAGGAGTGGCAGCATGCAAATAAAGTAATTAAAAAGCCCTAACCTTTCCCTCCGAATGTGTCAGATTACAACTCCCATATTCCCCTGCCAGCTGAAGGAGATGATGGGAGTCACAGTCTGACGTATCTTGGAGGGTCCTGGCGTGCAGACAGCTGGGTCAAAGCCTCCGGAGGGGCTCCACCATGCCCACCTTTTGCGAGGCACTGTGGGAAGCTCCCGAATCCCAGATGCACCAAGAGCACCTCCGACCAGATGCCTGGCAGGAAGCCACCAGGAGGGGGGCACAAAGTCTGGGGCAGTGACTCCATGGGAAGAAGCCCACCCTCCCCACCGAGGGCGTCTCCGCCCAAGAGCAGCTGATTCCACGCCTCACCTGTGCAGTGACAAGGGACCGGCTGGTCCCCCTTCGCTCCTCTGCTCTGCATCTTCACCAGCCAGTTTCGGCTGTGTTGGGAGAGGCAATCTGCGACCCCATGCGCTGTTCTCAAAGCCCCACTGCTCCCAGGCACCCCCCCCGCCCCACTCACCTCCCTGCCCGTGAGGATGTGCCGGGCCAGCTTGACCTTGGCGAAGTTGCCCTTGCCGATGGTCTTGAGAAGACGGTAGTTGCCAATGTGGGGCTGTTCGTCTGGACAGGAGGCAACGGAGTTGCGGCACCGGGCGCCCAGGGAGCGACTGGACCATGATGAGCCCTTTTCGGAGCGGCTGCTGGCCAGGGTGGAGGGCTGTGGGGACAGCGGTGGTGTCACTGGCAGGGGGGCCGGCTCGAGGGTCACCACAGGGCAGCGCTGGTGCTACAGGGCAAAAGAAGGACCACTGAAGAGAGGAAGGGGCCTGGCACCGCACCAAAGCAGAATCAGGCCATCCAGTGCTTGAATTGGGGGGGGGGGGCACAAGCCCTGCTTGTGGACAGCCCCATTTTCTTGGGCAACGCTTCTTCCCCTGCAGAACCTTCGCCAACTTGTCCTCTTCAGTTGTGCCCCATCCAGAACACCCACACCCCAACTATCTCTTTAAATGCCAGGGAATCCAACTCCCTTATTTTTACATTCTGTCCAGTCCACCTGCTCCTAGGTTAGGCTCAGTTCCTTGAGAGAAAGGTGCCGGATCTGTCCCAGCTCCCAAATGCCTCCCTGACAGCCTCCTCTTCTTCATCCCACAACCGCTGCTCTCAGAAGCCCCTTTTGTTCAGCTCTGGGGTCCCTCTTCTATAACACAGTTGTTTTCTGTGGGGGGCAGGAGCCCCCAACACCTAGCAAGGGATCCCCATCCCGCTGCCAGCAAATTTCACTTTGCTGAAGCGTGAGTTTCCAGAAGCCACTTTTGAACCCAGGCCTTTGGAGGCACCAATTCTGCTTCCCCCAGTTGCCCGTCAGAAAAGGTGGGTGGGCATGAAACCCACCTGGAAAGAAGCCGCTCCTGGATGGGGAAGCCCCCAGCAGTGGCCCCTCACAGGAGGGGCCCAGGCAGACCCTCCCTTCCAAGCGAGGCTGGGCCCAGGTTGGGTCAAGGGCCGTCCTGCAGGAGCTGGGCACTTCAGAAGCCACCGCAAAATCCAGCGTGGCCGTTTCTCTTCTTCCCTGGGACCTCCCTGGCCTCAAAGACTGCAGAACCAAGACACCAGCTGGGTCACCCTTGGAGGTTTACAAACCACAACAGGTAGGCCCACGCAACGCTACACACCATTGCCAACTGAACAATGTTCCGGCAGAGCGGCTGTAAGGAACTGCATTACACGCTGCGCTATGTCCGGGCCAGTCTGTTGGCTTCCCCCTGGCGAGCCTGAGCTGCTCACGTTCTCAGCTAAGAAGGCAACCCCTTTTCCCCAAAGTCCTCTGGGCAGCGTTGGCTGCAGTGGATGATGGAACTGTAGTCCAATACCTCGAAAGAGTGATGAGTTGGGGAACATTCTCAATCCCCTCATCCCCTCAGGGCTCGTTCATACAACACGCTGAGCTTGGATGCTGAACTAACCCACTTCCTGGATTTGCACAACATACTGAACCATAAACTAACCAAATGGAGTAGATTCACACAATCCCCTAAGAAGACCATCCAAGGTTAAGAGTAACCATGGTTAGGCAGCTGTCGGTTCTTCAACTGACCTGGGTTTGGGGGTAGTGCGAACCCAGCCTC
Source organism: Liasis olivaceus (assembly GCA_030867105.1). NCBI lineage: Eukaryota > Metazoa > Chordata > Lepidosauria > Squamata > Pythonidae > Liasis > Liasis olivaceus. Next base: position 25,022,076 of record CM061360.1, read on the forward strand.
TGAGTCTGACCACAACCAAGGCCTCTGCCACACAGCCCCCCACGCCACGCGATCAGCCAGTGCCTTCTGGATGCTGATTGCTCTCACTGTCCTGGGCACAGCTCCCTGTATTTGCCAGGGCCCAGACAAGGGCTGGGCACTGGGCAGCCCGGCTGTACTGGGGCCAGGGCGGAGAGGGCCGGGACGGGGGGCAGCCCACTTGCCTTTAAATTCAGGCTGTTTTCCAAGAGAGCAGCACTTAGCAGGGAGTGAGCCCAGACAATCCTCGGGCTTTGCCACAGCCTCTCCAGCTAAAAGAGCCCAGTTGCAGCTTCCCACCGACGCCACACTGTGCCCTTGGCCACGCAGCCCAGTGCCACAGTTCCGGCTGGCAGACATCCTCAGGATGTGAGGCATTTGCCAGGGCTGAGAATGGAAAGGCCGAAGGCTGAACAGGGCCTTCTCCACGGCTCCACAGGGGGCGTTCGGCCGTCCACCACCCTGGCTTGGCTTTATAAGCCACTAAGACAGGTGCGCTGCTGCACATTTGGCTGCTGCTACAACTAGTGCTACTTATGCGGGGACCCTGCATGTGCTCTGCGCTATTGGTCTCTTTTTGGCCCTGCAGGATTCCCAGGGGGTGCCCCCAAGAGTCAACCTGCCCACCAGGTGACCTCCTAGGGGCCCAGGAAGAACCCCTGGGAAGCAGCATGGTTTTACGCTGGGGGCTGGGGAGGGGCTCGGAGGAAAACTCCACAGGCTGCTCTCCCTGCAGCAGAGATACCCGGAAAGAGCTGGTTATAAGGATCTCGTTACTTGTTTCCAGTTAGAACAAACGTCCTTTTGTGACTTACTGCACACTGTGTTTTGGGCTCAGGGTTGGAGGGGGAGCCACTGATAACATGGCTACGTGTTTGGGGGTAAGATGTTACGCCTAAAAGTTTGCTCTGATATTCCCACCAGAAAGTAAGTCTTATCTGTTCAAGAGTCCCGAATCCCTGCTTTGACCTCTTACAGACCTTTATTCACAAGCTTCTCCACCTTCTTAGGGGGCAAAACACACTCCCTCCAGCTCTTTTTCTAAGGGAGGCTGAGCCAGATTTCTCCAACCAGCTGCCCTCCAGATGCATAAGGATTACAAGTCCCACAATCCCAGCATGAAACATTCTCCTGGACCCGGGGCCTTCCTTTCCTAACCCGGCACAGCTGCAGCCGTACAAGCGGAGCAAGAACACGCACTCTTCCCATAGCCCCCCAGGCAGCTGACCTTCCCCACCTTTGGGAATACTGCAGACGATGCCCGTTGCAATGTGGGTAAAGGCATCAAGTGGGGTGCTGCAAATATCAATCCTGAATCCTTTCCTCTTCCTTATTTATGGAGGCAACATATTTAACCTTTACAGACAATGCAGAATCTGGCAGGATAGCTAATACCCCGGAAGATACAAATACATTTCAAAAGGATATTGACAGGTTAAAGAAATGGGCTAAAGAAAGAACTCTTGTTTAAGAAAGGGAAATCAAAGGCACAGGTGCAGGATGGGATATACCTGGCTTGGTAAAGGTATTAGTAGAATATTCGATTGCAACCTGAATATGAGGCAGCTGTGAGAAGGGGCTGCCCACAAGGCCTGTGCCATTTCGGGTGCCCCAAGAGAGGCACGTTTGCCGAATCCCAGGAAGGCACTGTGCCCCTTCACGCTGCTTCGCTCAGACCTGCCTTGAGTCCCGCAACAAAAAAATTCAGAGAAACCAAGCCGGGCCAGAGAAGGGCGCCAAGAATCATCTCAGGATACGAAACTCAGCCCCGGGAAGGCTGCCTGAGGGAAGGAGGCACCCCGAGGGGGGCACAGAGAAGGAACCCAGGCCCTGTTTTCCCCTCTTCTGGAGCGCGGGACATGGAATAAGGGGCTTAAGTTGCGGGAAGGCAGATTCTGGCGGAACAATAGGACAATGTGCCTCACGGTGAGAGTGGTTTGATGGTGGACCCGCTGACTCAGAGGGCTGCCCTTTGCTGGACGCCTTCGCCAGATAGCCGTGGGTCAGGGCCTCTCCCCTCCAGATTCTGGCACTAAGCAGGGAGGGCTGGGTGGCCTCAAGGGCCCCTTCCCACTCGGGAGTCTATGAACTCCTGTGTCATGCCACAGTTGCAAAGCCAACCACCTGGGCTGACAAGAGCAGCTGACCCCACCCAGATGCCTCCAGATGTGTTAGGACTACAGTTCCCAGAATTCCCACCCAGTGTGACCTCAAATCCTTGCTTCACCAGGAGAGAAGTAGAGAGTGGGAAAAACAATTCCCGAATGGACAGCCCTGATCGATTCACCCTCCCACCAGGACAAGCAGGGGGTCAAGCAACAGAGCAGAGGCATCCCGAACTCTTGCCAGTCTTCATCACACACCCTTCGGGCAGAGCCACCTCCCTGACGAGAGTCGGGCCCTGATCCCGGCTGTTCTGCCGAGACCCTGAAAGCGATTCCCCCCCCAGCAGGCGCACCCTGGGATCAGAGTCTCTTGCCCACCAGGCCAGCTCAAGAGAGAAGCTGCTGCCTTGCCCATCCACCTTGCACACACACACCCTTTCTGGGCCCATGGCTGAAAGGGAGACTCTCTGGGAGGACAACGGAGAGCGCCCCCCTGTGCAGATGGCTTGGCAAGGAAGGAAGCCGAGGGGGTCTCAGGGTGGGGGCGGGAGGCAAACGGCACAAACTGGCTCGCCTCCTCACCCAGAGAGGTGGCAGGGGATGGAGGAGCAAGAAGGCAATTTGTGCTTATCCCACCTGCTCCAGAGACAGCATGCAAGGAGGGCTTTCCTGCCCTGCAGCCGGGAGTGGGCGGCTGGGAGAAGCGGGGCTGGAAACATGCGGGCCGCCAGAGCTGGCCTTTCTGGAAGGCGCACTGGGTTTCCACGGGAAGTTGTGCAGGAATGCCTCAGTGCATTGTGGGATGCCAAGGAAAGCCGCCTGTCCTTCAGTGAGTGTGCAGGGCAAGGGCGGGAGAGAGAGGGCTTCAGTGCCACCCCCCTCCTCAATGCTCATCAATAATGCACTAGAAAATAGCACTGTGGGCTTCAAAGAAATGGCAGGGTGGTGGTGTGCGCCTGGTGCGTAGATCCTCGCTCCAGGATGAGACCTTTATGTATGCCCATGGTGTGCAAAATGCTGGCTTCCTTTGGAAACCACCTTTCCAGTGCTCGAGGCAAGCTGCAAACTTCGGCATATTATGAAACCAGGATCCTAGGAACATAGCCCAGTTTAGGCTGCAATAAAACCAACAATGACTCAAAGAATTTCGATGTGAGTTCCATCTTTCTGTCCTGCTAACCAGGCCAGAGATGAACTGCTTGGACATGACTGGAACAGAGCCAATGGGGCCTCCAGCCCACTGGTCACAGCTGCCCTAGCACCCCCAGCCCCTGAAGGATTTGGCCCTCTCCAAATCAGAACAGAGGGCCTTCTCCAGAGTCCTGGCCCCCCAACGCACATGGGGGAAAGGAAGCCGAAGACTTATCCAGCTGCAGTGGAACTGTTCAGGGGGCCACTTGAGATGAGGCTGCGTGGCAGTGCGGCATCATGCCAAAGAGGTGGAGTGCCACCCGGGCTCAAGACCACCCTTGGCCATGGAAACTCACTGGGTGACCCCCCGATGTGCTCTCCTGGCCTACCTCACAAGGTTTTTGTAGGTATGTAAACCACCTGGAGCTCTTGGGAGGAAAGGCAGGATGGAAATTCAATGAATTAATAATAAGTAAGCTGGGACTATTTATTCCGTATATTTTTATACAGATTTTGCTTGCTAACTTTCCCATTTTGATTACTATCTTTAAACTGCTGAAAATCTGTCCATTTTTCACATACAGCTTTCCTTAATATATGCTCATTTCCCGATAATTTATCCCTGCTGCTCATTTTATTACGAGATACAGAGGACAGTTGTTCAGCAAGCCGGCATTCGTTCCCATCTCCTGCAGGGTGGGCCAACAGCCTCCCTGGTTTCGCAAAGGAGGGTTGGCTACGACCCTGTAGGTGCCAACCCCAACCCAGGACCCGGTCAACAGAGAGGATTGGGACTCTCCCTCCGGACCCAAGCAGGGCTCTGCGCGCAAGCCGAGGCCTCCCCATTTCCAGCTGGACCTCGGCCTCCATGAGAGGCTGCACAGAGCTCAGAAGGAAATACTGGCCCCGTGAACAAATCGGCAAGTGCGGGGCTCCCCTCACTTACTCACAGGCAGCCACAGACACTTCTCCAGGCAGAGAAGTAGTGCAAGTCCCGAGGATGGGGGGAGACTCCCCCGAAGCGCCGAGGCCCAGGTGGGGCTCAGGACAACACCTTTGTGCAGGGGCTGCATCCGTCAAATGAGCAGGTGGTTCGCTCCCCGGGAACCCAAAACGTTACTCGCTTTTAATCCAGAAGGATCACCACCACGACAGAGGAGGAGAGCCGAGGCGATCCAGGAAGCGGCCCTGCCCTGCCCTCTCATCCTCAGAGCCGCAAAGCCAGCCAGCCAGCAGCTGCTGCTCTTTCAGGGGAAACCGGAATGGCGGCAGAGCTGCTCCACTCTGGGTGACCATCCCACTCAGGGTGGGAGGCCAGGCACACCCAGGCTGCCTTTCGGCAGGGGACGCGTGCACAGGTGTGCATCCCCGCCCTCTGTCTTCAGGCCCAAAGGCCGAGTGTGTAGGACTCCCAGGGCATCGCATATCTAAAGGCTGTTGACAACAACCGTGCGAAGCAGGCCAGGAGAGTCATCCTAGAATGCAAGTAGCAGCCTGGGACCACCAGCGGCAGCTGTATCCAAATCTTGGGGGATGTTCTCCGCCCAGACTCCTCGAGATCCAGGGGCTAAGGCCGAGGCAACCTACAACACCGGGACTTGTCCTTTTCCATACCGGGCAGAGAGCTTTGGATCTCAAGGACGCAGAAGCTGGACAGGCACCCGGCGCCCCTCAGCCTCTGCCAACCTGACACGGCTGAAGTCTCAGGGGTCCTGGGGCTGCAGCTCTTCTCAAGTGGGCAATGTGGGGCAACAGGTAGCAGCTTCCCCTCCACGCCGCTTTCAGACAATGCTCCAGGTGCCCCGTAGAAGCTCAGTGAGCTCCTGGCAACATTCACAGCAGGAATGTTGGGTCTCCCTCAGCTCCTCTGGAGCTCTGGCCCAGGAGGACGGGCAATGGGCAGCTTCTCCTCCTCGAGTCTTGCAGAAAGAGGTCTCTGCCTTTCAGAGCAGGGAGGGGGCCTGCAGCCACTTGTCCCTGGCCTCACTGGCTGGGGCTACTGGGAGTTGTAGCTGCCCAGCCCTGTTTGGAGGCACCATCATGCCAGGCTGTTCCTGAACTTCTGGTTTGGCACCGTCTCACTCACTCTGTCAATTGTACATACAGTCCTCCTCAATCCAAGTGAGCTGCTGGGGCTGAAGCTGCTTCGTAGCCACACCCAGGAACTCTCAGACTGAGGCAGGTAGGAACAGGCTGCATGACTCACTGGCAGGCTGAAGCAGCTCACAGCACATGCCCAGAGGCACCCTGGTCATTGGACAGCATCTGGCCCTGAACGCAGATGCTAGGGGCGATGCCTAGCTGGCTGCCATGGCAAGGACCTCGCTGCCATGGCAACACAGCGGTGCGGCACTCTTCAGGAAGCCTTGGCGATTGGCGACGTGGTTGACAGCAGCAGAGAAGGTGGGGCCTCAGCCAGAAAAGTGCCTGGAAGACAGCAGCAGCGGGCCCGGGGGCAAGCGAGCACCACCCCTGGGGGCACCGAGGCTGGACGCTGCCCCCTCCGGGGCGGGCAAGCACAGTGCACGAGCACATGGGAGGAGATGCAACAGGAAGCTGGGATTTCAGAATGAAGATCTGAAGAGGAGGTGACATCCTCTCGCACAGACACAAATACACCCACCCACTGCAACTGGAATCCCACACGGTTTCAGAACGTCCTGCTGGTATTGCTGGCATGTCAATCAAGAGTGTGGAAAGTATGCACTTCGGCATCCTTTTGTGGCCCCGAGAATCACTGGGGCCAGAACGTGGGGCCTTTTTGCATCCAGGAAGCTTTGTGGGGCAAAATGGTTACCTAGAAGCTGCTGACACTCAAGACACCCCCTTTCCCCCTTAAAGCTGCTGAAACCTTTGCTGGCAGTTGCACCCACTTTGACAGCCCTTGACAGGAGATGCAAATCCAGATGCTCGACCCGGTGGGAGCGGGAGACTTGCTAGGTGTACCCACGCGGCACGCAAAGCGTAAAGCACAAGTCACCGATTCACACTACACTCAAAGTCCGCACCGGTTATTTTGTCTGGCCGAGGACACAGCTGCTTCTAATGCCTTCTTGCAACAACCTGGCGAGGTAGAACACGTCTATGTTAAAAACACACCGGGAATCAGCCAACTTATCTAAGGACACCCAGTAAGCCAAAATCTGCCCAGAAGATGGAGTCCTGTGTCGGCTTCTCCAAGAATAAGCCCCACAGAGCCCAGTGAGCGCGCGCACACATGCTTCAAACTAAATGATGTGGGGGGGGTAGCTAAAGGTGCCCCTCATTTCTCTCCTTTGCCAACAGTCTGGCAGAGACCATGGTAACACCACACAAGAAGCAAGCACATCTGCATCCAGGATATCGGCCCCGCGGGAGGTGGGAGGCCAGGCCAGCCAGCATCACCTGGAGTGTCTGGTGGGGCAACTAGCAGCCATGGGGGGGGTGCAGAGAGTTCTGGGGGTTCGGCCTGCAGGACCCCCCCTTTCCTGGCCAGTCTGGCCTACAGGCCACTGCCCGCCTTGGCCGGAGGGGCGAGCCTTGGGAGGCGGAGGGCGCTGGGGCCGCTGCCTCGATCTCCCAGCCTAAGGCCCACTTCTCGGTCCCCCGGAAAGGAGCCCCCTTTGATCGCTTGCCTTCCGTCCCGCTGCGCCCCTTCCTCCCGGCTGGAGCAGGCGAGGCCGGACGCCGCGCGGAAAAAGCAGCGGAGTCACTGCCTGGAGGCTGCAGGGCTCCGCGCAGCCCTCTCCTCCCCGGTATGCGCGGGGCTCTGCCGCTCGGCCGGGCGAGCCCCTCGCTGACCTTCCGCGGCCAGCCCACCTGCCGCCCCCGGCGAAGGCCCAACGCTCTGGCTTGGCGCCGGGCCGCCAGGGCCCCCGGGGCCCCGGCTCTCGTGCCTGCCTCGGCCGGGCGCTCGGCAACCCAAGGGGCGCCTGTGGGCGGCACCAGCGGGGTGACCTTCGCCCCGAGGCTCAGGTCCCGCGGGAGACTTGGCCCAGCTCACGTTCCGCTCCGCCCGGGGACTCCGGGGGGAAGAGCTCGCCCCGCCCGAGATCCCGGCGCCGATCGCCGAGGGGCCAGGCGCCGAGCCTGCCTTCGCCATCATCCCACAGCGTGGGAGCCAAGCCGGCGGCGGAAGCGCAGGGAAGAGCCGCCGCCAACTCCGGTGTCCCCAAAGCACCCGCTCCGATCCTCGCCCGGCCTTCGTCGAGCCCGGTAAACAAGAGGTGTTGCCGCCGCCGCTGCCGCGGGAAGACTCACCGGCTCGGAATTGCGTTCGTTGCCCGCCGCCAGCGCGATGCGCAAAGACATCTTCTCCCGCGGCCCAAGCCCGGACGCGGCGGGGGCGACGACGGCCGCTTGCCTCCCCCCGAGAGGACACTCATGCGCCCCGGCGCGCTCGGGAGGGCGAGTCGCGGAGGGAGGGGGCAGCTGGCTGAAGGGGAGTCGGCTGGAGCCGGCGGGGGGGGGCGCCCTCTGCGCCGAGACGCAGCTCGAGCGGCGCCTATTCCGCCAGGGAGGCCATGGGGAGGGGTCGGGCGCGAAGCGGGCGGTGGGCAGTGGGCAGTTGCACCCGCGAAGGAAGGCCACGGGGGTCAGGCTCCGCTCTTGGCCGCCGCCTCTCGCTCGCTTTCACTGCTGCCTCGGTGCCCGGCCCGGCCGCCGCACTCTCCCCGCAGGCAGGAAAGGGTAGCGGCGCTTCCTGCCACCCCCCATATGGCTGCGTCCCCGCGCTGGGGGGGGGGAGGAGGAGGAGGTGGAGGGATGCGGACGCAATCCGAGCCCCGGGAAGCCCCCTCCCGTCGCCAGCGGCAGCCGCCTGAAAACACCCCCCGCTCTCTTGGCCAGGCGGGGTGCGGTTCAGCTGAGGCTGCTGCCTGGGGGAGCCGGATCCATGGGGGGAGGCGCCAGCATCGGATCGAGGGGGTCGAAGAAGCGGTTCCTCCCGGGCGGCTGAGAAGGCGAGCGTCGCGGGAGGGAGGAGGGGAGAAAGGGGGAAGGAGGAGGGCGGCGAGGAGGAGGCCGGGCCGGGGTGGACGACACACGGCAGCGCAGGAAGCGCCCCCAGCTGCTTAAAGGCGCCGCCGCCGCCGCTTGTACAAGAGGCGCACCACGGAACCGGCGGAGAGCTTTTCCCCTTCCTCCACGCCCTGGCAGAAGCGGGGAGGGGCCGGAGGAGGTGGGGATCCGCACCGAGGACGTTACTGAGCAAAGAGGACCCGGCGGCGGCTCCAGCTGCAGGAAGGGAGCGCCGCCGCGGAGGGAAAAGGAGCATAAAACGCCAGCCTGAGTAATCCGATTGCTATTCCCGAAGTCAAGCCGGTTTCTGGCCCCGAAATACTGGCAGCAACCTGAAAGGATTTTTCGGAGCGCGCACAGAGCCCTTGGAAGAAAACCGAGGTAGCCAAAGCTAGGGGAAGCTTCCCGTCCTTTATTCTGGGAAGGCTTCGTAGGCAGAGACACTGATCCGGACGCAAAGCCCGGCAGGGCTCTTCATGGAGGACCCACGAATCCCGGGCCGGGGGGCGGGGGGCCTCCTCCCAGGCAGCTGAGAATACGTGCGTTTGAGAAGGTGCTCCGCTGAGGAAAGAGAAAAGCTCATTCTTTTCTCCAGGCAGTTCGGAGTCGGATGGGAACGTATGCTGAACAGCTGCTCCCTGGAGTTACCAGAGGCCCCGGGCCGGTGTCAGGCCGAGACCCTGTCGTGCCCCCTCCCCCAAAGCACTGAAACCACCCTTCTCCCCGCTCGGGCACGGCCAGAGTCCAGGGCAGCCAGCCAGAAGAGTGGATGCGCAGGGGCCGGGGTGAGCAGGAGGGGCTGCGGCCGCAGGAAGGAAGCCCTTCTTGCGGGCAGAGGAGTGGCCGCCAGTTTGTTCTCTTATCGGGCCGGGTGGCAGCCGAGGGCACGCCGCGGCAACCAGTTCCGGCTTCTCCGCAGGGGAGCAACAGAATTGCCCGGTTTCACCTTTCCGCAGTGGGCAGCGTGGGCATTCAAGGGTCAGTCTCCCCGCCATGTTGTTCGGAGGACGGATGGGATAAATGTATACTGAATTAAAACGTCTTACGCAGACCCGCCCGTTCAAACCTGGACACGTGTAAAGGTCATCGGAGGAGAACACGAGAACACTGAGGTTCTGTGCAGCTGCCTTCAGCTAAAAGCACTGGCCGAAAAGCTCTCCCTGCGTTCGGCTGCCACTTCCTTGTGCGAGGCCGGCACTGGGAGGGCAGCGGGAGGTCCGCGCTCCTCGGCGGCTCCTCGTTAAAGGGCCGGGACCGGCCGAGCTCCCCGAGCCGGGGCTGCTCTTTGCGCCGCTCGGAGAAGGGCGGGGAAGGCGCCCTTTGCGCCGCTCAGGAAGGCCGATCTCTGCCCCGCGCTCAGAGGGAGCCGCGTGGCGAGAACCGCGGCCGGGCAGCGGCGCTCGAAATGCGAGGCCCGAGCAGCAGGGCTGGCGCGATGCCCGCGGAGCGTGCGGCCGGCTTCGCCTCGCACGCAGCCCTGCTGGGGCGCGGCCGCTGTGGCCGGCCAGCCGCGGCCTCCCGGGGCATCGGAGGCCAAGAGCCGCCGCCCCGATAGCCCCCCGCAAAGCCGGCGGGGGCGCCCGCTGGCAGCCGGCAACCCCGCGGCTCGCCTGAATCGGGGCACGGGGGCCCGCGCGGGCGCCCGGGCGCTCTCGCCCGCAGGGCGCCGCAGGACGCCCGCCCAGCCGGCCCCGCCCGCCAGGCCGTGCCCACGCAGCGGCGAGGGACCGCCCCGCCGGCGCGGATTGGCTGCGAGGCAGCATGGAGACAGGCCGGCCCGCCCGCCCCCTTCCCGAGGAGGCCGAGCGCTCTCACGCGCGCTCGCCATTGGCCCGGGCCGCGGCCAATCCCCGTCCGCCGAGCACCGCCCTTAACCCCTGCCTGCCCGCCGGCGAGCCGGGGAGGCGCCTCTGCGCAGGCGCGCCCCGGCAGCGGAGCCGAACGCTTCTGCAGAGGCGCGTCGGGCGCGGGGCTGCGGGTGGGCCGCGGGGGCTCTCGGGAAGGACGCGGCGCCCTGCGCTGGGCCGCCGGAGCGGGGCGCGCGCCTGTCCCCGCCCCCTCGAGCGGGAGGCGCCGGGCCGGCTGCCCCCTCCCGCGCTTGTCCCCGGGCGCCCGGAGCTGCCGCCGGACTGAAGGGGCGAGGCTGCCTTCCGGTCGCGGCTGCCAGGCATGTGCCACCGCGCGGCCGCCGTCATGCCGGGTCGCACCGTGCCCTCTGCCCAGCCGCGGGCTGCAATAAAGCTGAATGCCCAAGGCGACCCCGGGTCGACGGAGGCCCCTCCTGCGAGCGGGCGGAGCGGGGTCCGTGCCCCCAGCGACAGACGCCCTGCTGCGCGTGGGCACCTCCTCAAGGGGGCTTCACGGTCAAGGGGCTCGTATCTCCACCAGCCGAGGATGTTTCAGCCCCGAAAGTGAAGGAGCCAAAGCTGAGCTGATGATAAAGCTTAACGCCCTGCCTGCCGGGGGGCCGCAGGCAGGCCGCGCGGATCCCCCGGGATCGGGGTCCTTTGGCTCGCGGTTGCGGCTTCCAGATCTTTTTCAAGGGGGGCGCAAGCGGAGCACCCGAGTCTTGGGTGCCCGCCCCCGGCTGTGACTGGATGAACGGGCACCGGTGGCCCGGGGCAGCTGCTCCCTCTGGGTGGGGCCAGAACCGGGGCTCCCGCCCGATCGGGGCACCCACAGCGGTGCCCGTGCAAAGAAGCCCTTCCGAGGGAAAGTCGCTGGATTCAAAAGCTCTTTGAACGAGGCGCTCCTGCGTTTTGAGGAGAGGCGATGACCGCGAGGTGGCAGGGTCGGGCCGAGGACGGGCAGCTGAAACAAAGGTGGCAGGACTGGGAGGAAGCCTCCGCCTTCGGGCCTCCCCTGGATAAGTGGGTTACTATGCCTGGAAATCAGGCGTGGCCCGAGACGTTTTGGGAGCCGGTGGCAAGCCCGGGTTGACTCTCTTGCCCGCTCGTTAAGAGGGGGATCAGTCCGCTGGAAAAGGCTTCCGCAGAAGGAACGAGGGGGGCTCAGGACAGGAGAGCGTCGCCCAGAACTGTTCCCAGGGGCCGCGAGGGGCTGCCTCCTGAACAACACCCATAAGAGGTGGAGAGGTTTGGGAAGCCCGGGGGTTCGAGGTCGGAGATTGACGGGCCACGGTGCCAGGCCACTGACCTGCTTAGGTTATGCAAACCACAGCTTTGTGCAACCACGATGTATTTAAAAAACGTGATTAGCTTGGTCCACGTATCATGCTATATTATAAATCATAGTTTACGCCTGATAATGGCTGAGTACCCAGAACGTGCTCAGCCCAAAGCATAAGAATTATCCCGCAGCTTAATAAATGAGGGCCAAACTGCCTTCTGGGTTCGAGGAGGGTCAGGATGGTGGGAGGCCGTGTACCAGCCCCTCCCACCTGGTAGTCCTCTACTCAGGGCCACAAGGTTGGCTACAATCCTCCATTTTTGGGGCGGGGGGCATCTGCCGTGGGTCTCCCCCTCCTTGCTGGTGCTGGAATTTCCCCCTGGCCTCGGCCTGGCTTGGCCTGTGGCTTTGGGCTTGTTTTCCGTTCTGAGGATGACCCCCGCCCTGCCGTCCCAGCCCCAACCCCCAGGGAGAAGTGTCACAAGATTGCCCAGATTGCATAAAGCCGCCTGCTCCGAATCACCTCCGGGCTGCGGGGCTGGGAGGGGCTTCCTTCTGAAGCCGCTGCTCTCCTCGGCCTCCCCAGCCCAGCTGCCCAGAGCAGAACAAGCAGCCGGAGGTGGGGGAGCCGGCGGAGAAGGCTGCGAGGTAGGGACGCTGGGCGCCCCCGGCCCCTCTCCCCCTGATTTGGGGGACCTTCCTCAGGCAGGGGCCCCTTGGGTGGGTCGGGCTGTGGCTTCCAGCCGCGGATGCGCCAATGGGGTGAGGGTGGCGGCTGCGGTCCTGCAGTCCAGAGGGCACCAGGTTCGGGAAGTCACACCAGTGAGGCGGACCCCGGAAAGTCAGGATCTCCTTTTCTGCCCGCTTTGGACTTTCAAGGTTATTTTGGCAAACCTTCCCAAGAGTGAGATGCATTGTTGTGTCACCTCTTTCTCAAGGAGGGGGCCCTCAGGAAGGGGGGAGCCGCCCAGAGATGAGATGGGTGGCTGTACAGCTTGCATAAACAATCATTGTCTGTGGTTTGCCTCCAGCTCCGCGGCACGTGTGGCTTGCAGCCGGCTGGGCTGTGGATGCCCTGCTAAGCTGAGGCTCTTGGGGTTCCTGGGGCAGCTGCATTTGGCTGCTCCATGGGTGGCTGATGGCTTTGTCCTTCAAAGCCGTGGGAGGCAGGCTGCTTTAAGGAAAGTCCATTGAGGTTCCCCCCAATATTACTGGGAGGGGGTGGCAGGCAGGGTTGCAGGGTCCCTATTTCCACCTGGGCAGGGCGGCCAGGAAGGTTCTCAGTGTCCAGAGAAGACGTTCTCACTGCAAACAAGTCTCACGAAGGGCTGGAGAAGAGCATTTCGGGAAGGCGGGAGACCGTCAGTGGATCCCTGCTGGGTCAGTGCAGGGCTGAGCCCGGCTGAAAGGACACCTTGGGGAAGCCTGCGAGAGGACGGAGGGGAAGGCCCTTGCCCCGACCCCTTTCCGAACGGCTGATATCGAGAAACCGATAACCTCTCTTCGCTCCTGCCAAGCCTTTCCTGCCATGGGCCAGTCTAGTCCCTCTTGATGGCCGCAGTCCCATCTTCTGGGAGGGGCAACTCTGTGAAGAACGATTCAGCTTCCTTGGATGACTCCCCAATCCTTTCCTTAGGTTATAAAAAAGGAGAACACCTTCTTTCCCATTCTCCACACAGTGCTTACCCTGACACCGCTCTCTCTTGTCCTCTGTCCCCTATTTGCTTTTTTTGGGCCGGGGGCGCTAAATTCTGTGGTCTTTCCTCTTAGGGGACTCTCCCCAGGCCCTGAATCGGTTGTTGCCCTTTCCTGAATTTTTCCAATTCTTTTTTTAGGATAAAGGACTGGCAATACGACCTTGGAAGTTTTACTTTTAATCCCTTTTCCAGTGACCCCTGGTGGATTTCGCCCTTTCCACACCCACAGCTCGATCGCTTTCCCTTCAGTGTTCCCTTTCATCCATTTATCCAGGACAGGGAAATGTCCTCTTAAACAACCTAGGCTCCCCTGAGCTCCGGTTTCTCTTTAAAGGCTGCCTGTTCCATGGTTCGTTTCGCGGTTCCTTGATCCAAAGGCTTGCTTCAGAAGAACAGCCTGTCCATATCTGAGTTCTTTGGAGTTCCTGGGGTTGTCTGAGCTTGGCTGTTTCCTTGCAGACATTTTGTCGCCTGGCTAGGTCACATCTTCAGTGCTAGAAGGGAGTTCTTTGCAATGTCGTTTGGGTTCATACCTTATGGTAAACCGTAAAGTTGCCTGTTTGACTTGGGCTCGGCAGACGGTGTGGACCGCCTCTGGGGCAGCCTGGTGCCCTGCTACTGGCTTTGGCTGGCTCTGACTACGGATTGGGTGCAGCATTTCACCCTCCTGCTGAAGGCCGCCTGTGGGTCTCGTCCGGCTTTGGACTCTAGTCTCCTGTTTGTTTCTGGATTATTGATGATTGCACCCCTAATCTTGGTTGCTTAATTGCTTAGTGAGGCACATGATGGGGAATTCCTTGGGAGGGCTGTGTAGGATCCTTCAAGTCTAGAGACAGTGTGTCTCTGAACCAGTTGGGTGGGGTGCAAAATAGGGCACCTACGTCCTCCAGCAGGGGCCCGGAGAAAGCCTTCCATTCCGCCTGAAGACATCTTCTGATGTGCCCTGTAGGTGAGCTTTTTCCCACGCTGACTTTCTTCTCAAGGCACTCTTTATCCCTGACCCACACACTAGCCTTCTCCACCAGTTCTTCTTTGTCACTGATGGTCTCCAACTCAGGCCTGTGAACAGAGCCTGCCTGTGCACCCGTGTAGCCTAAGACCCAAGGGAGGCCCAAGCAGTGCAAAAGTTTCCTGTTCTTAGCCTTGGCTGCTGTCAGCCTTGCAAAGTAGACCAGACAGGTAATGTGGCCAGATGAGCTAATCCTACTTTATTGTAAGGTTACATTAACAGAATCTTGCCAGTCTGAAAGTACATCTCTCCCCCGTCCCCTTTACAGCCCAAGAAACTAGGGAGGGTCCCTTCTGAGCCTCTTGCCCCATCCACTGTCCATCTGCGGGCTGTGCTGTCTCTTATCTGACTGTTCCCTTGGCTGCGTCTCTTTGCCCCATCTCCCAAGGTCATTCCCACAGACCATTACATCTGCCCAAAGCAAGCGCAGGTGAACCTGCTGGTAAATTTGCTGATAAGGCAGTCTGATGTGTGGGCTTATCTACCAAGTTGCCTCTGCTGAGGGCTCTAAAGCTGCATGTTAGCATTTGGTCCAAAGGAGACTTAATTTAACTATCACCATCCAGATAATCGCACCACCCTCAATGTGTGCATATATGCCTGCACAAATACACATATTTTTAATATAAGAGCTACAGCAAGGGAAGACCCACCTACTATACAAGGAGTTCTCTCTGGAGGGATTTGTATGCACACCCCTGCACAGCCAGTAAGTTCGTCGGTCAGTTTGCTGCTGGCCGGCTGACTAATGGGGGAAGGCAAGGCAAGGAAGAGAACATCCTTCTCGGCAGCAGGAGATTCAGGGAGGGTCCTTGCATGCTGGCCCTCGGCAAATCCCGGGGCTTCCCTGGAGAAGGAATTTCCTCCTCCTGGCTTGCAGACAAGAGTTAAGCCAGAGCTTCTCACCCCTTGTCATCACCTCCAGTCCAGTGCAAAACAGATGTGCTGGGGAAGAAGGATGGCGTTGTAGTCCAACACAACTGGGGAGCCCTGGTTCAAGGGTCGTCTTTTTGGGAGGGTCAGTCCAGAGTCAGGAAGAACTCTCCCACTCCTGCTTGGAAGCCCCTTCGCTAGTGAGGCTGAATCATCACTTTGCAGAGTTTCTACCAACGGGACATTTTCCCCCTTCCCAGCAAGTCATCCCTAACTTGGAGATGGATGTTGAAGAGAGAGAGAAATGCTGGCCTGCCCCAAACTTGCCCCCATAACCCATTGCTTGAACTTTTTGCACATGGTGATACCCCACTTCCATTCTCACCAGTCCCACCTTCATCGACAACCTGGAATCGAGGTTTAAGAGCTCATTTGGGGGAAGCCTCACCTCAAAGGAGGGCAGGAACTTTTTTGCCTCTTCTAATGGGTGCCCTTTCCTGGGCCAGTTTTGGTTGCGCTCCCAGAAGAGAATCGCTCCCCCTGCCCTGGGTGGCTTCACGGGGCTCGGGCTGGCTCCGTCCACCAGCAGCTCTTGAGAGCGAAAGGAAAAGTTGCTGCTCCAGGAGCCTCCCCCAAAGGAAACCATCTCATCTCATCTCTTGAAAGTGGGCTTTCGAGTCTGGGGTCCCCACAGCCTGGTGGCTCTGTCGGGTGGCTCAGCCAGCGGTCAGCCGAGGAGGTGGCCTGAGGTGGCAAGATATCCGAATGCCACAGCCTCACGTATGTCCTGAGGCCAACTCAAGGGCTGCCATGGAGGGCTGCCGTGGTCGTGGGGTGACCCCACCCCAGGTGCCCTCCCTTCCCAAGCTGGTGCTACCCAGAGGTGTGCGGACTTCATCTCTCAGACAATGGCAAACATTGGGGGCTGCAGCTCTAGAGAGCCCCAGGTTGGAGAAGGTTGCTCGGATGGATGGCCAGGGGCTTGGTGGAAGGGTCCTCTTTTCTCAGGCTGCTGTGCTGGTGAGGGGGAAGACCTTGGCTGTATGCGAAGGGATGCACCAGTTCCTCAGGTAACGCCGGGCTCCCTCTGCCTTTCGGAGACTGCAGCTTGCAGGTCCTCTGGGCACCTGCTGACAGATTGCCAGAGGTGGGGCTGGGACAGGAAGCAGCGGAAGGAGTGGAAAGTGGAAGTAGGGACTGCAAGGCTGCTCCCAGAGGAACCCTCTCAAGGGGCCTCCTGCTGTCGGGCTGCATGAATCCTCTGAGACCCTGGCTTCTGAATCCAGGCTCAGGTGAGCCCTCGGGAGGAAGTAAGTGGACTTTCCAAGGTCTCCTCAGCTGGGGCTGACAAACAGTGAATCCTGACCATTCTTGCTGGGCTTTGATCCTGGAATTCTTCCTTTATTTTTCTACTTTTCCTCCTCCTTGTGAATCTCTGTTTAAGCTGGGAGTCTGAAGCTTCAGGGCAGCCTTTGTCTCCTCTCTCAGTCCTGCTCCTGCTTCGCATTGTTCCTCAAGGCGCCTTGTGCTTGCAGTACTAGCGGCAGCCGGACCTCCGTCTGTGGGGCCAGCTGCCTTGGCCCAGGAGATGGGAGCACAGACAGGCAGGGCTGCAAGGAATGGTTTGGCCGTCAGAGGCACCTGCCAGCAAATATTGACCGCCATTCCAGCTTTCTCAAGCAAGAAGTAGTAATAGAGAGCAGAAAAGGGGGATCCTGGAGCCCAAGGTGTGCAGCTGAACAGAAGCGGGAGCAAAGAAGCCTTTGCTCCATCCCGCCTGCACCCACTAGTTCCGTGGGCTCACCGGGGCCACGTGCCACGCCAAGGCAGCTTCCAAGGCGGTGGTGATAAATGCCGGTGCCGAGGTGGCCGGGGAGAACCCCATGGCTCCGGGCTGCCATGGTAGTCCCTGGCAGAGAACCACTTTGGCTGGTGAATCCCAGCTCTGGAGCAACACAGTGGCCTCTCCTCCTGTGCCTTTCCTTTCTCTCCCCTCTGCTGGGGGGCAGGGGGTCCTGGCCGGGCCTCTTATTTGCGCTCCAGCCAGCCTCTCCTGCCCGCCTGCACTTTCCCCTCGGTCCACTGGGCTTCCGCTCACCCCACACCTCACAATGCTCCCAAAGGGCTTTGCAGAGGAGTTTTCCCGTCCTCTTCTGGGAAGTTTGCCGCCTGGAGACATTTCCGGTGGAGCCGACGCTTCTGTCTTCTTTTAAGCCAGTAGCTGAACAAAGGTCCCCCACCGGAACGGGGAAGCAGACCTGTCCATGACGGGTCTTCTTGTCTGGGCACAGCCCACCACTGTAAATCATAAACCCTGCTTCATGGCTTCCTACGTCGTGCAAGCCCAGCCCATGCCGGCTGATTCAGAGCAGATGACACCCGGCTCGGCGTATGAATTGGGCCTTTGGCTCCAGACTTAGGAGGAGGGGGCCCGGGAGGTCCACCCTCCTTCCCGGATCTCTCCTGCCAAGGTGTCCTTGCGATTTCTAGCAACGTTTGAGCATCACCTTCTCGTCCACAGGGCCGGGGAACACGAGTGCCATGCCGGTCCTCAAGAACCCCTGTCAGCTCAAGATGGCCAGCAGAGGCACCGCTGGCAGTGGCGGAGGCGGCAGCGGGACGCTGATTCTGGCGAAGGAGCGTCTGGGCGCCAATCCCTTTGAGGAAGACCTGGAGGAGAACGAGAGGGACTCCTTCCTCGGGGGGCCCTCCCCTGGCCGAGAGACAGCCCTCCCGGGACACAGGGGGGACTTTGAGCGGGGCCTGTTCAGCGGGAGCCCCGAGGACCGCTACAGGCGCCGGGCCACGCTGGAGAAGCTGGTGGGGCTGAGCCCCTTCCGCCTGGGCAAGGGCAAGAAGAGTGGGGAGAAGAGGTCCCCCAGCGGTGAGCACGGCGCCGACAGGCGGTCCTTCCTGGAGCGCATGATGCTCCCTTTGATGGAGAGCAACCTGGGGCAGCGCGTGCCGGAGAAGAGGAAGCCGCGTCGCTGCTCGGAGGATTTCAGCCTGCTGCAGCGCTTCAACGGACGGCGCAAGGAGGGCCTCTACGGCTCGGACTGCGGCCTGGCGGAGGAGAACGGCGCCAGCGGGGACGCCGCGAAGCGCGGGTCCTTCCTGAAGATCGGGCTGGGCGGGAAGGTGCGCCGGGCCTCCCTGGTGGAGAAGCTCAGCCAGACGGAGGGCTCGGACGCAGCCCCGGTTGCTGAGGAGCGCAGCCTCAAGCCCAAGGAGCCGCTCTCGGGTAAGTCTGGCCTGGCCGGACGGGGAGCCCAGCGCCCTTCCCCTCCTGCTGGCCCCCGGGCGACCATGGCGGCCAAGCCCACAAGGGGGGCCCGCGAGGATGCCGAATCCAGGGGGCCAGGTGGGGCTTCCGATTGCTAGGTTAAGGCTGGGGAGCCAAAAAGGTGTGGGCGGACTGCCCCCCCCTTTAGCAGACTGCCATCCCTGCTTATTGAGGGTCACGTCTCAGAAGGCTGGCGGCATATAATTCCTTGCGGATCACCAGGCAAACAGCTGAATACGAGGCAGCCAGAGCAGGGTTTCTCAACCTTGGCGGCTCGAAGATGGGTGGACCAACTCCCAGAATTCCCTAGCCAGCAAGGCTGGCTGAGGAATTCTGGGAGTTGAAGTCCACCCATCTTCACGTTGCCACAGTTGAGAAACACTGAGCTAGAGGCATCATGCAGAAAAATGGTGGATCGGCCGTGATACAACCAGGATATCTCACTTATAAACAAACCCATCTAGAAAGTCCAGCCCATTTAGCCACGTCGCCTCAGGAACGTCGCGCGTACCTGTCTTTGCACAAGGCTCATTCCAGCCTTTTGTCCAGATCCGCAGTTATTGCCTGCCTGTACCATTAACGTTACATTTTTTATTTCATTTCTTAATGTTGTTAGCCACACTGAGTACCCATCTGAGCAGAAAAGCAGGCTGTAAATTGTATCCGTAAATCATTTCAGAGTGGGGTTTATGCACCCGGACTGGGCACGCCCCACCCGGCCCTGCTTCCTCCTGTCTGTCCCTCCTTAGCCCTGCTTATGTCCCATTAAAAGTCCTGCATGGGTAGGAAGAGCCCTCTGGCCCCGAGTTTGCAAGGGGTGAGGTTCTTCACAGCGCGGGTACCCCTGCGGTAGCCAGCGTGGTGGCACTGCAGACCTGAAGCGGCGGCACGTTTTGGCTGTGCAGGGCTTCTGATCGGAAGGGGAAAAGTTGAGGAGCGCGCAGGGGACTCACTCAGCCTCAGTCGGCAACTGCTTAAAGGAGCCGCGTCCCTCGGGTGGGGCAGGTGCCTCTTAGTGAACCTGGGTTTGGTTTAAGGAACTGCTGGCTCGTCCTGTGTGCGCCCCACCTGCACCCAACGCCCTGCGCTGCTTTCTTGTATTTTTGTGCTGCGACTTCAGTAACGAGAAGAAAGGTCACCTTGGCTTGGGACAACCGAGGACAGATTATTGCCGAGAAAACAGCCATAGTAAACCAAGATAACCCAAGCCCACACATTATGCTAGGCCATGATTTGTTTCAACTGGTATTTGTTTCTATTACAACATTTGGATGCCGCCCACTTCACCAGATTCCAGGCAGCTCGCAACAACTACGTGTTAATAAGATCCCCTAACTATAACTTTAAAACCCCAGGAAAACCCCACTTCCTTCCAAGGGAGGGTTGGCCATAAAGAATAGTTTTACAAACGGGAGTGGCTGGTTCGAGCCTTGGTTTAAGCCAATATCACATTATGACAACCCGGGTACACGCAGAGACTCGGGCGGTGAATCTTTTCCTATTCCGGAGGTCCTGCGTGTGGGTCGTTTAGACAGAAATCGTGGCGCTGAGGCTTGAGACCCCGCAGGGTCCCGCTCGCTCGCTCTCTGACGACGTGCCCTCTCGCTTCCCAGGAGCGATGTATGCTCGGCTGTTGAAAGCGGTGCGCTGCAAACTCTTGCGCTGTGCAATTTCCCTCACGGGACTGAAGGAAGAGCCCGGGCTTCACTGACCTTGGCCAGCCTGTTTACGCAGGTTATGAGTGCTGGGAACTAATGAGTCTCTCTTTCCTTTGTCCATATATTTTTTAAAACTCGGGTTCATTGTTCCAGTTTCATGATTCAGCTCGTGATTGCAGGAGTGTCTAATGAGCGGTGGCCTGTGACCTTCCCGGAGAACGCGCCAGAGTCGAGTCTTGGGGAGGCAGAGCAAACATGTGCAGAAGCAATTCTGCTTTCTTTCAGAAGCCTGGAAAGACCCTTCCTTCCCCTCCCAGAGTTTCGGGGCCTGGACTGGTTAGTCGGTGATGCCCTCCTCACCTGGGATCCGAGGCTGTGCCCCCCCGCCCCCCATGACCCCTGTTCTTTCTCCAACAATGCCCAGAGCCCTTGTCTAGCTGGGCTCAGCAAAGGAGCTGGCGCCAGGCGAGGAAGGCAAGAGGAAGGGAGGGGAGGGACACCCACTATGCTCGGTGCTCGAGAAGAGGGCTCGCTCGGCCCTCCCCCTTCGAAAGAATCTCAAGGTTGTGGCGGAGCAGAAGGCCGCTCTCTGCCTGTGATGCTGGGGATGCCCCCCCGCCGGAGCAGGCAAGGGGACCGAGGGAGCAGCCATCGGGCAGAGTGCGGGCTGTGACCTGCGCTCCCTCTTCTCAACTGCGTTAAAAGTGGCTGTCCTGTTGGGTCTGAAATCGGAGCTACCAGCCAGAAGGCAGCCGGGTGCCCCCCGGGGAGGTCACACACGTCCCTGTCGGCCATTGCAGTCAGGCCGCTCTTCCACCCGGACTTGGGGGCCTGGCAGCCTTCTCCCACCCCAAGGGATGCCCTGAGCGGAAGCAGCCGGCGGCACCCCTCTTGGCAAGGCGGGGAGTGAAGAGGGCCCCCGCCAAGAGTCTGTGGCTCATCCCATCACTCCCTGGAGCCACACCAAACCCCATAGCTTGTTGCCCCTCATCCCTAATTCCTCTGAAAGTCCTGGTGGACAAATTCCAGGAAGCTGGAACATGGCTGTCTCGCTTGGTCCCAGCACCACGCGTGGGCCAGCCATTGTGGCATTTAAAACCTGGGCTTGTACGTCCCACTGCGGCCTGCCCACCAAACCCTGGGTAACTGGGATGGAAGGCATGAACGGGGAGGATTCTGGAACGGAGCTTCAAGGCTGTTGGGAGGGGGAAGAGAGGTCTCAGGGGAAGCGCCCCCCAGCCCCCAGCCGGAGTGTGGGAAAGTCAAGAGGATGAGGCTGGCCCCTCCCTAGGGCGTCATGGCTAGGCTGCTGTTGCTGGGGATTAGAATTAGTCTGGTGAGGTTGATGTCAGGTTCAGCCCAAGAACAACAGCGAGACAGTCCAGAACAGCTTGGCGCCTTTGTTAGCATGCACCTAATAGACCGAATCTATTGGGGCTGGGGGCCGAGGAGGCGCTTCCCCTGCGACCTCCCTTCCCCTCCGTTCCAGAATCCTCCCCGCTCATGCCTTCCATCACAGTCACCCATCCATGGGAAACAGCTGAGCCCAGGCAGCAGGGGCCGAGCTCTCGGGCCAAAGAAAGCCCTGATGCCCGTTTTGGCGCAGCGGGACGTGGGAAGCCAGCCAGGGGCCTTCAGGAACTCGCTTTGGCTGCGCTGCCGGGACTCATGGCCCCTGTTCTCTTATTTCTGCATGATGCCTTCGCAGCACATAGTGCCGCGTGCTCGGCGAAGCGGAGAGCGCTGCTGTCCTTAGGGCTCCAGAGGTCCTCTGGTGGACCTCCTCCTTCCCCCTCCTGGGGCTGCAGGTTCACGCTTCCAACTGGACAGTTCACCAAAGAAGCTGTGAAATTACCTACCGTGTGTATTTAGGGTGCAATATTCTTACCTTGAGGAACTTTTCTCAGATGCTGCTATGACATTTTGGGCTGCTTACTTCCAGCATTCACTGCCCTCAGTTGGCACAGCCACTGGTTCTTTTGGCTGGGGATTAGGAAGATTGTGGTCCGGTCTTGTTTGGAGGGTGCCAGGTTGGGAAAGGCTGGATGAGAGTTGTTTCACACTGGCTGATGATGGTTCTTGGTGCTCTCCGAGCTTGGCTGTTTGCTTGCAGACGTTACATTACCCAACTAGGGAACATCATCAGCGTATTCTTCCAGGTTGCACCCTCCAGAAGATGCCAGGAATTTCGCTCCAGAACCTTTGGCAGGGCAGGCGCTCTGCTTTCTGAAAATCAGAAATAAGGGGCGTGTGGGCACGGGGTGGGTGGGGAGCGCTGTCCTCTTTCCCCAAGTTGACCCCCTGCTCCCTGGTCTTTTCTTAGGCATCAAGGCAGATTGACTGGGAAGCACAGAATACCTTGGGCTACCCCCCCACCCCAATTCTTGCACTTTTTATCAATGATGTAAGAGGGGCTTAAGACCTGGAAGAGGGTGCATAGCAGCTTCACCCCTTTTGATCTGGACAATCCAAACTGTTCAAAGCAAGAGCCCTGCCCCCCCCAGCTGATTGCTGCAGTTAAGCTGATAAGGTCAGGTCATTGTTGCGGCAGGAGAATGCGTCATTTGTCTGGGGCATTTCCCCTCGGTGGAGGGCAGGGAAACGGAAGAGGCTGCTTTTAGCCCAGCCAGACCCTCGGCCCCCAAGGCTGCGGGCAAGGAAGGCTCCTTCCCACGACGGGCTTCTTGAAATCTCACAAGGCCTGACTTCAGCCCAGGACTTCCTGCAAGCAGAACACATGCACGAGCGTCCCCCCCCCCCCCGCCCCCAATGGCTGCTGGGCCCCTTCTGGTCCCAGGGCATCTGGAGCCTCTTTCAAGGAGGCCAAATGGCCCCCCGTTATTCCACCTCTCTGTGTGGTCACCTCTTTCGGGATCGGCCTCTGGCATATGGGGGAGGTGAGGGTGTGATGTGGGTGTGTGTGGGTTGTCCCCTGAAGCGGGTCTCACCTCTCAGGATGGGCACCTCAAGCATGCAAGCCTTGGGTGGTAGACCAAGTTCGCATTGTCCCTGGGCAGGCAACGACTCCACCATTCAGCCATTATTCCCTTTGCGTTCCCATTAGGACGTCAGACCAGAGTTCTGCTAGCGCAGCGGTTCTCAAAGATGTGGGCCTCAGGACCCCTTTACCTTCTTAAAAACGATTGAGGGCCTCACAGAGCTTTGGTTTATGATGGCTGTATCTATCGGTATTTACCCTTTGAGAAACTAAAACTGAGAAATGTTATAATAATTATTTATTTTACCTTGTGGATCCCCTTCTGACATTCTTTACATCTTTTTTCTTTCTTTTGTATTTTTCTTCAACTTTTTTCTTTTCTTTTCTTGCACTTTTTGCTTTTTCTTTGCTTTTTCTTTCCCCCCCTTACATTATATTAGTTTGTAAGTTTTTATCTTCTTATTTAAAAGTTTCAACAAAAATTGTATGTGTGTGTGTGTGTGTGTGTGTGTGTATAAAAAGACTTTGTGGACCCCCTGAGCTCCCTGAGAGCCACTGTGCTAGAGGAGGAGCAGCCACTCTGTCGAGGCCAGAGAACACATCTGGAATCCCCAAAATTCTCACAAAATGACTGCCGTCGTGGATGTGGCAGGTGGAAAGCTCCCCAAAAGCCAGCTGGGTTCTTCTTCCGGGTTCTTCCAGCCCTGTCAGATGTTTCTGACGCCCAAATGTTCTTTTGGCCTTTTCCAGGGGCAGGTGGGCAGATCTCTGGATAAAGACCCACCATTTCTGTTGTATAGGGAAATAGAACATTCCTGCCTCTAAAGAAGATGCGCGTGGACAGTTTCCCATGCTTTAATTAAAAGCAAGGTACCCAGGTGGACTGAGGGAGCTGATGGTGGGGCTGTTTTTCACCCTGCACTAGAGCTTCGTGTCCAGATCCTTCTGGAGCTCAGGGCCGTTGCTGCCCAGAAGCTCCTGGAGATGCTGGTGGAGGGTCAGAAGGCCTCCCAAAAGGACCTGCCCAAACCAGGTTCTTCACTAACTGGGGAGCCCCAGAAGAGAAGTGCCTGGGAGGCGAAATGAACCCGGCCAGGCTGGAGGCAGGCTCAGAAAAGCTCTAAGCTGGCGGGTCAAGGGAGTTGCCCAAGAGGGGCTCGGAAGCATTTTCAGCCGAGGAGCCGTCTGTAGCGGAAACCACCCACACGATGCCTGTGGCAAGGGGTCCGGCCTGGGTCTTCTGTAACCCCCCTCCCAGCTCTGCTTCCCCAAGCAGACACAAGATGGCCAGATCAGCTGTTTCACTGCAGGGAATTCGGAGGGGAGACCCGGCCTTGTCTCTCTGCCTGCCTGCCTGCCTGCCTAAGTCCCACGCTCCGCGCCTGGGCCCTTTGTCCCTCCGTGCAAGTGAGGGGCTCTCGGCCACTTGTGTCTTGGCCCCGGACTCCGTGGCTGCCTGGCATGCGGTTCAGGGCTCTGGTCTTGCCTCCCCACCTCAGCCAGACTGGGAGCTGCTTCTGCTCACTTGACGCTTTGCTTGATCGGAGTCATAGTCTTTTTTCATTCAGGTGCTCGAGCAACACCCAGAGTGCGCCTCCTCTTATTTTCCCCATCACAACAATCCTGTGAGGGAGGCTTGGCTGGAAAGAGATGGGCCCAAGTTCTCCCTGGGGTCTTCTGTGCCTGGGGGGTGGAGCCCCGATCCCCGCCCCAGCCTTATGCTCCTGTTCCCCCTTGTGTCCCTCGCTCAGTCCTAGAAATCCTGAACCTGATCCACCGGAGGGATCTCCTGCTGGCTGACGAACACATCATCGAGCTGGAAGCCGAGTGCGCCCGGGAGAGCAGCAAGGAGAGCTGGAAAGACGGCAGCCGGAAGGCCAGGGACGTGGCCTTGCTCTACAAAGAGCTGCAGGAGCAGCTGTGGGCAGTCCTGGCTGAGTCGCTGGCCGCCAAGAGCACCTCCCTGCCCCTCGAGCACATGGTGCAGGTGATCGAGCAAGAGGAAGCCACTGACCGCAAGTGGCTGGAGGCCCACGGCGGCTTGGGGGGGGCGTCTGGGGCTCGGCCCCGGCAGATGAAGAAGCAATGGGCCGAGGAGGTGGACAGGTTGGTCGGCCAGAAGCTGTGGCAGTGCATGGAAGGCAGGGCAGATGCCATCGCCACCCAGATGGACCGGCTGGCCAAGTGCACTGTGGACGACTTGACCACCGTGAAGTCCCACCTGCTGCACGCCTACCCCAAGGAGTACCAGGCCTTTGGTGTCTACCTCGGAAGCTACCACCGGGGCCTGGCCCGCTGCCTGGCAGAGATGGCCCAGAAGCAGATGACCATCTCCGAAATCTACTTTGTTTTGGACTGGAACAGCAACATCTACCAAAGGTAAGAGGCTGAGAACCAGCCGGAGGCGGAGGCTGGAGAGACCCCTGGGCTGCTCGTTGGTGGCCGGCTTGCTCTCCAAGAGTGGATCCCGATGGAGTCCAAGTGGAAATGCTGGCGCTGGCGGCTGGCATATGCATGCGTGCGGGGGAGGGAGAGGTGTCCCAGAAGAGGGCGTGGCCGAAGTAGGGCACAGGGTGGCACACTGCAGGGTATTCTTACAAGCTCAGTTATAATTAAGCCCAGTCAGAAGTTTATGGTCCCACAAAATGCCATGGGCATATCCTTGCACTCAGGGCCCAGCATTTTAAATCTGCCAGGAGCAAAATGGAGACCCTCCCCTGAAACTCTCTTCAATGGCAGAGCTCAGCCCCTGAGCAGAGCCCTTTGGCGATGCTCTCGCTGCTTTGCGCCCCTTCCAGCAGCTTCGTGTCCAGGGCTAGGAAGGTGACCTGCATCAGACCACGTGGGGGGACTCGGACTGTGCAGAAAACTGCCTCTCTCTCTCGTTCTGCCCTACAGGGAGGTCCTCAGCCGGCCAGAGGTCGCCCCTCTGGCCAAGGGCCAGGTGCTCGGCCCCCTCCTGTCCCTGGAAACACAACAGAGTCTGGAGGACCAGTGCATTGCAGCTGTGAAGGTAACGGCAGGCCGGGGGTGAGGCGTACAGTCTAGTTGGGTCCCCCGAGGCTCCGGAGAAGCCAAATGCAAATTAAAACATGCCATTCAAAGTGTGAAACAAAGTCTCCTCACTTGCGGTTATTGTGAGAGTTGTCCATTCCCCAGCTGGCGCTCCAGAATCACTCTGCGGCACAGGACCGTTGGGTGTGTTGATTAGGCATTCTGGGAGCTGAAGTCCAGCAGGTCTGGAGGACCCAGACTGGCAGGCAGCCGTGCGTTGCTCTCCTATCTGGCCATCTTTTCTGCAGTAACACTGAGGGCATCTTCAGCAAGGCTGCTCCAGATAAGGAACTGCTCGTCGAGGGCCAGCTTCATTTGTCTTTGCGGGGCGATTAATAACTGCTGAACAAGACGCTTTCATACAACATGTAGTTCTCATCTGCTGCAGGGTAGAAGGTTGGGTTCCAGGCTAAGGGCAGTGCTGAAGTCTCTCTCAGTCTGACCTACCTTGCAAGGCTGCCCCAAAGATAATTGGTTGGCAACCGTAATCCTGCTCTGTCATAAAAAGGGTGCCAGCTCTGGGACCTCTGGGAGAAGATAACAAGGTGGCCTCAGGAGGTCTCCTCATGCTCCACGTATCTCTGGATTGAAGTCCCAGGAGCTGCAGGCAACAGGTGGCCCCCTCAGACACCCTGCCTGGCAGCACCTCCGGCCCTTCTGCTCGTCACCACCTTTCCCTCTCACTGCACACGTTTGTGGATTCTCTCTGTTGCTCGTTCTAGGTGAAGATTGTCAGTGACATGAACCAAGAGCTGCAGAAGGAGGAAGGGCGGTGGGCGCAAGAAGATCAGGATGACAGCTTTCAGTTCGGCTTGTCCGGCAAAGTCATCTTGGTACGTCAGGCGCTGGAGCTTCAACCCCCATTTCTGCTTTGGCAGTGGGTTTCCTTCCAAGTCGCTTGGCCACACAGGGCACGGCCACGCACCAGGCCAACCACTGGAGACTTCCCTCCGCTTTCCTGGCGGGGCCACTGCCATGGACTGAACCATCCGTGTTCAGAGCAGGAGCTGGTAGCGGGAGGAGCTCCCCTCCCTCGGCCCTGCTTAAAAACTGGATGGGGGCTCAGCTCGCCCTGGATTTCAAGATTTAGGCTTGCTTCAGGCGTAACGCCGAGCATCATCTGTTTGCTTTTGGCTTAGAATGATGTCGGAAACTGCCCCATTCCCCATGGCTTACCACGGGACGTGGAACAGGCCTTATGGCCTGCTTCCCCACCCAATCTGGGCTAATCCAGGCTTAGTCTTCTGTGTGAATGCAGCCCTCGTTTGGGCAACCCAGTTGGGGTCCGTTCTGGAGAGTCCCTGGTGGGGAGTTCAAGGAACTGCCCCACCTCTGTAGGTCCACCTCTCCCCATGAACCAGGGGGCGATGGGAGCTGCCATCCGTCCCTGCCCCTGGTGGCCAGGCCCTTCCCTGTAATGCTGGGCCGCTGGCATTTGCCTGACCCTGCTGGCTGGGGATAACAGGGACTACAGTTCAAACCCATTGGAGAGCACCAGCGCGGTGCATATATAAGTGCAGGCAGACGGCATCAGAGGCCCGGGCATGACAGGTGTCCCTCTGAGGATGGCACGTTGGCTCTGGCAGTGAAGGGGGCAGCCCACCCAGCCCCTCATCCTCCTCCCTCTTTGGCTGGAAGGCGGCCCCGCGCGCAGGGCTGCCCGGGATGAACCTCCAGGGAGGCTTTGCGGGTTCGGCCTGGCCGCTGAGTCTCCCTCTTGCCTTGCAGGCGCTGAAGGTGCATGCCGACAGAGCCCCTCAAATCACAGAAGACTTTGGAAGGAGGGTGGCCCACTGCTGCCTCGCCAGCCTGGCAGCGTTCCTGCAGAGGTATTGTCCAGGAAGGAGATGGGCAAGGGCGCAAGAGAGCCCCCCAGTCGCTGGGCTACAGCATCTCTAGACAGACCCTCTGTGGGGGGCTGCAGTCCAGCACTCCTCATGGGGAAGGATACCACCTCCGGGGCACCTGTTGACTTTCCTCAGAAGTGGCTCCCGGGCTCCAGACCAGTCTGGGGCAGCTTCTCCACCTGGGGCTGAGAGGTGCTTCCTCCCCGGTGCACAGCTTCTCTTCCATGGGGTGTGGTGGGGATCCAAGAGCCAGCGAAAACTCACGCACACTTAGCCCTTAGAGTTAGATTCTGGCGGCCTCCTCAGAGGAAGAAGGTGGATCCCGAAAATGTGCACCGTAGTCGCCTGACATGAGCGCCTGATTTGATTCATTAATGGCACCCACCCTGCTTTATTCTAAGCAGCCGAAGGCAGGGACAGGCTTCTTCTCTCTCGCCCGTTCTAAGAACAACCCTGTGAGGTAGGCTAGGCTGGGATCACCATGGGCCCAAGGAGAGTGTGCCCTGCACAGTGAGGTCAACTGAGGACCCAGAGGTTGCAGGGCTGTCAGCCCTTTGAGGCAGGCCAGGCCAGGAAACAGCCCCCAGAAGCAGGGCTGGCCCCCTCCTGCCCTGCCCCTGGCCAGAAGAGCGGCATCCTGAGGCCTGGCAGCACCTCCCTCCCCTCCCTCCCCTCCCCTCCCCTCCCTTCCCCTCCCGCTTGTGCCGAAGAGGGTCAAGGCGGGGCCGTCTCGAGCTTCGTCTTTAGCCCCACATTTTCCGGGGCTGAGCTCACGGCTCACGGACCGCTCTGGCACACATGTGTCAAGGCTCTCTCCGTGCTCCTCCACAGGGTGGAGGTGGGCAAGCTGGGGAGAGAAGCCAACGGTGGGGGGCGTCTTTTGCCCCAGAAGGCCAGGCCTCTGGGAGTCCAAAGCAGGCTGTTCTCCCCCAGGCAAGGTGGAAAGCAAGTGCCACCACGG
The DNA here is from genome assembly GCA_030867105.1 of Liasis olivaceus. Classification (NCBI taxonomy): domain Eukaryota; kingdom Metazoa; phylum Chordata; class Lepidosauria; order Squamata; family Pythonidae; genus Liasis; species Liasis olivaceus. The sequence goes on from CM061360.1 coordinate 25,050,777, forward strand.
AGGGCACTTCTGGATTTTGCCACCACGTCCTGGCCCCCAAAGGGCCCGGGATTCGTCATCCTCGCTCCTTGAGCAGTGTCCAGGACCCGACACTCCCGTTACAAACATCCCCTGCTTGCGTGTGCTTCCCGTGGGAGAAAAGCACAGATGGTGCAGGGAGGGCACGCGATGCGCCGGAGAGGAATGTCTTGGGCAGTTTCTATTTCAAACTGGCCACCGGGAATAGGGTTCACCTTGGGGTATAAATAGCTGCTGTGGCCCGTTCGTAAGGAAACGCCAGCGAGGTGGAGCCACAGGAAAATGGGCCCAGCAGTCAGGGATTCCGGGGTGGACCGTCCAAGCCCAGCCAGGGGCTATTTTTAGCTGCCTGCTTCCTGACATGCCTATTTTCGGAGAGCTCTGGCTTCTGAGCGGGCTTGGTGGCTTGTCTGAATCACAGCTGCGTCTCCAGGGACACGGGGCCTCTACGGGCGCATCGCAGGGAAGCGGTGGTGGTCTTGCAGGGCTGTGGCTGCGTCTGCAATGAGGCCTCCCAGGGCAGCTGCCACCGAGGGCCTGGGGCTTCCTGTGCTCCAGAGGTGGTCAGCGGACCCAGGTGGTCTCAGGCGAACCGGCCCCAGCTGGATGTGGTTTGGAGAGAGGGTCCGTTTCTTAGACTGAGTAGGGTCTCGATCTGGATTGCTGCAAAAATGGAGGGGAGGGAGGGAGGGGCCAAAGTCAGGGCAAGGAGGTGGAGCTGGCACCCATGCAGAACAGGTTCCTTGGGGAGGGAGGCTTCTGCTGCTTTGCCCCCCAAAGGTCTTCCACACTGGGGTCCTCTTTGCCCCCTTCAGCTTCCAGAAGAAAGTTGAAAAGTTCCACGAAGGCCAGATGGACAGCAGCCTAACCCCTGGGAGCTACATGGGCCGAACCATCATGCTGGTCAACTGCTGCCCGCCCTTCCGGTGAGTGGCCATCCTGCCCCTGATGCCAACGAGGAAGCCCTTCTTGCTGGGCCTTCCCACCTCCCTCCTCGCCTCTGGTCATCCCACACCGAGTTCAATCCCTCTTCAGCTCAGTCCACTTGGATTTCAGTGGCTCAGCTTTAAGGGTGCGTCAACGTACAGGAACACACCATGCCATTTTTTGCTCATCCCGACAATATGCTAAGCCCAGGCTCAAAAGCTAACAGCCAGAAGCCAGGGCCAGTGCACCGCAGGGTGCTTTATGAGGCCGTCCGCGAACCCAGCCTGAGCCTGGGGCCAGATGGCCGGGCGGTCGAGATCCCTCACTCGATGCCAGAAAGAAGGGCTGGATGGAAGGGGCCAGTGCCCACCTCAGCCCTCCTTGCCCTTCAGGGCTTGCGGGGGGCTTCCCTTAAACCCCTCCCATCAGCCTTCTGCCTTCCCAGCCACCTTCTATCTGCCGCCACTCAGCCTGAGCCCTCCCGTCACGTTCAGACTGGGAGCTCCCCTTACCTTTCAGAGTGGGCATCACCAACTTTCCCTCAGTTTTTCCTGCTCTCTCCTTTTCTTATTTTTCCCTGCCTTTCTCCTCAAACTCCAAAGAAACCAGAGGCAGCGGGCCAGCTCGGTCCAGGTGGCGTTGGTGGGACTGGTCGCTTCTTGGTGACCTCCCTCTGGCATTCTTCCCTTTGCGTTCTTCTCCTCCACCTGCCTACCTCACGCCGGGCGCTTAAGGGCTTCCGTGGCTGGAGCAGCTGTGGGGTTTGCCATGACTCCATTGCTAACGCATTCCCGTTGAGCGTTTTGGACACTCCATGAGCCTCTTGGCGAACGGCTGCAGTGGAACGTGGAGTTGAATGGTAGCAAGAAGACCGGGCTTCCTGACATGTTGAACTGTAGAAATCCCCAGGGTCCCTACATTGGCTGGGAATTTAGGGAACTGTAGTTCCACAGGGAGAGGCTGAGGTAGACAGCAATGTTGGAAGTAGTACAGAACGGCATGCATTGCCAATTTCTTCGCTTTGCCTCCTCTCCACAAATAAATGGGGATGGAAAGGAGGTTGCCCCCCCCCCGGCTGTGAGCCTTGCTGGCTTTGTGACAATTTGCATGCAGCTCCCCTGACGAGACTGCTCCTCTAGGGACTACGTGGAGCACCTGGCAAAGTTTGGCCACCCGGACAGTGAGGCAGTGAGGCAGTTGGCAGGTTCGTCCCTCGACCGAGTGACCAGGCTGTGCAATCAAGTGCTGGCTGACCACCTCTTTCAAAGCCTCAAGGTAACAAGGCGCTCCCCCGGGCCCTTAAGGAGCAGCGATCTGGTGGGGGGAGGGGGGAGGCTTGTGCTCCTGGCCCCTTCCAGCTTTCTGCTGGCTCTTGACCCCTTTTCATCTCATCCCCCAACCTCACTGTTTGAGGCAAGTGGCACCAGGTTGTTGGTAATAGCACTTGAAGGAAGGCACTAGAGGATGCTACTTGTCCAACTAGTGAACGGAGTGAAGCTGGAAGAATCTCATGAGCCCCTAGGGAGCCCAATCAGATGGCTGGATCATACTTCACATAAACCATGGTTTGTTTCAACCATGTTTTGAGAACAGCCATATTGGCCTGGCTGACATAATAATACACTAACCTGTAAACTTGGTCTGCAAAAATCAGTGAGCAGATTCACTCGTGCTAAGCGGTAATGAGCGGGTTTTGCTTTGAGCTTAGTGGGTGTGCAAATTCAGTCAGACTGGACCTGCTCTAAGGTTGCACCTAACACACTGTCCCTTCTCTGCCCTCCCCCCAAACAGCCCTACTTTTGCAAGCTGATGAAGAGGAAGTGGCTGAACAACTCAGAGGCCTTCTCCACCATCATGGGTCTACTTGCAGAGCATGCTCAGAAGCTGAGGAAGATGAAGCTGGAGCCCTACCAGGTAAGAACAGGGAGAAAGAGGGTGCCAAGGGGCACAAGGAGACTGGCTGAAGAGCCTCCTCTTTAGCAAATCTTGATCTCAATGCAATAAGATGCTTGGTAGCTGGCAGTTCAGAAAGGCCTCTGTCCACCCTGGTTTGGTTTGGTTTCTCCTGGCCTTGCACAGGACTGCCTGTGTGAAAGTGAGCAAGTGTGCCAACTTCTCCCAGCAGTTGGTGCCCTGCCAGTTCCCCTCTTAGGTTCTGTGCACCAGACTGCCCCTGAGGGCAAGCAAAGAACCTCTCACATTCTTAATGCCAAGGAGAAACCAGGGATTTTCTTGCCTGGGTACTTTCCTCAGACCCAACTGTAGCCTAACCCAACTCTCAGAAGTCCTGGTTCTCTCCCAGCTCTGATCTTGCTCTGCCACATTGACCCCCAGATGCTGGTGAGGGATGTGCACCGGCAGGTGCTGATTGAATATGTCCGGCCTCTGATGCGAGTCCGGATCATCTGCACTTCATCCAAGATGAGAGCCAAGGTGGCCAACAGACTCCGGAGTGAGGCGAAGCAGCTGCAGGAATTCTTCATTCAGCTGGTGAGATGGGGGGCAAAAGGAAAAGTGGGGCTCATGGGCCTTCCTGTAGGGATGGATGTCAGCAGGCAGGACGCCCCTGCCCCATGCCCTTCCCCACATAGAACTGGAAATAAAAAGTGTGGCATTCTGTGCCTGAAGGACAAGCCACAGAAGAATGGAAGATACCAGTGTGCTGGGGAAGGTTGCTAGGCTGGCAGAGATGTCTCTCTGTGATATCTTACTCCCCTCGCTCTGGTCTTGGGGCCATCAGAAGAGGGGGCAGAGAAACCATCCCTCTCCTTGTCTGACCTCTGACTCAGGGAAATTTCCATCTGAGAGCAGCGCTTGTCTGCTGGGACAAGCCTGATTGTTTCAGAATTCTCCTTCACCTCCTCACATCCCCAGCAGTGAGCTTCATGGGTCAGTAGTGACAGGCTTTTTGAAAAGGTCATTTCCTGATGCTGTTTGTTTGCCAGTGTGGCACGCCAACTCTCAGGTCTCCAGCGAGGACAAGCAAGGGACTATCTATAATTAACTCCATCCCCACTTCAGGCTTCTTTTGTCTCCTCCCTTCCTTCAGGAATCCTCCTCATCCTGGCTGGACTCTGTTGTGCCACACCTGGCTGGGATCCTTGAGCTGGAGGACACACCCACCATCCAGATGGAAGTGGCATTCCTCGCCAGAGAGTTTCCTGATGTGCAGTGAGTCAGAAATCAGGCTGTTGGGAGGGAGAATCTTGTTCCTCAGGAGTGGCCTGGTGTCCCCAAGAGCCTTCACAGAAGCTCTTGAGCTTTGCCGAGCCATAAGGAGGCCACCAGGAGCCTCGGAGGAGCCTGGATGGATCAGGCCAAAGGTCATCTTGGCCAGGGCAATTATTTTGGGAAGCTGCAATGGCCAGAGGAGCATTGCTGATGCCTTAGGATTCAGAGCCACAATAGGCTCTTTCTCCTCCCTGGGAGCTGGCCTACTGCCATTATAAAGCTGTCAAGGCTGGCTTTCCCCAGTCTGGTGTCCTCCGGGTGTGTCAAAACTCAACTCTGGCAACCCTCCCCTTTGGCCATGCTGCACCTCTTTCCCCTTTGTTCAGTTGAACGATTCCACTGGTTTCTTGATGGGTTGGACCAAGTGCTCTCTAGCTGAGGCTGTATCTCTGTAGATGGTACTAGGCCCCAACTGCCTTCATACCCAGTCACTGAAGCTCATACATGGGAATGATTGCAATCCAGCCAATCTAGGGAGCCATGGGTTCCTCACAGCTGCTTGAGTCAACATTCTCTTTGCCATAATGGCCAGAAGATCCAGGGAAGCGTTCAAGAAGGAGATAAAGGCAACAGCCATCGAACCAAGCGTGGTAGCTGAAGCTTCTGCAAACGGCTTTCATCTTCTCCCCATTCCAGTTCAGAGCCGTTGGCTGCTCGTTCTTGATGTGGCTCTTCTGACTGAGCTTGGCACCAGATTAGGCAATGCTTTTGCCTCTCTCTCCTATGCATCTAAACATAGCTGTGGAAAACATACCATATTCCAGCTCCTTTTGTGAACCTGGAGCATTTCCTTGACTCCTTTCCAAACAGCTGGTGTGCCTGACTACCCTTTTGAGGCTCCCCCCTACCCAAGCCTCTGGGCCGCAGTGAACTGGGTCTGGCCCGGGCCAGGCGGCCACACTCCGTACTGTGTCCTGGGCTCTGCCTGTTGAGCCAGGATCCTGTTCTGGACCAAGAGTGCTCCCAAGATGCAGCCGTCCGTTCAGTGGCGGTGAGGCTCCATTCGGAATTGGAAAAGGGTGTTTGGGGGGAGATACGTGCCCCCCGAGGACAGCCAGCCAGGACACAGGAACAGGAGCACTCGGCCCTCCTGAGGGGCTCCCTCCCAAAAGAGCAGACCACCGCAGTAGTTCAGGGTCCGGCTACCCCTTCCTTTGCAGAGGCCCGCCACCCAGTCGCAGCGCAGCGGTGGCCGTGTCTCCTCAAGGAAGGAGCAGCACCGTGGGGCAGAGGGAGGCAGAACCTCCGAAGAGAAGGCCCTCCGTGAGGAAGAGGCACCCCTCCCTCATTCATGGGCTTTCACAGGCAATCCAGACCCTCCGCTCTCCCCTCGTAAGACCCCTGTATCTTTCTACTGCTTCGCCCATCTTCTGCCTTCCACAGTTAATCTGCCAAGAGGGGAAGGCACATGAGCAGCCTCGGAGCTCTCCGTCCAGACGCTCGTCCGTCTCCTCTCAGACCGCTCCTCAAGGCGCGGCTCGGCGGCTCCAAGGACGCCGGCGGCCGCGGTCCCGGCCCTCGGCCACCGGTCCCTTGGCGGCCTCTCTCCGTCCCCCCTCGCCTTGAGGACCTCCTTCCGCCTGTCATTCCCGTTTCCAGCGCAGCCTCCTAATTCCGTTTGACCTCTGCGGTGGAAACTGAGGCAGGCCGATTACGCTCCCATGTTTCCTGCGGGGGCCGTTGGGCCCCCCCCAGGACGGCCGGGCGTAACCGGTTCTTGGAAGCCGGGACCGTCACTTCCAGTTCCCAGGACGAGGGGAGGCTGGCGAGTTATAAATACCCTTCCCTTCCCTTCCCTTCCCTTCCCTTCCCCGCTGCCCACACGCCTCTGCTCGGCTACCAGCCGACTGCGTCACGCGGGGGGGCGCAGTGGAGCCTTATCGCGCGCCCCCCCGTGTTTTTCTTTCCATCTTCCTGCTGATTGCATCCTTAGGAATTGTTTCGGAGGCGACGGATTGCCCGTTAAGTGTGGCTGACGGACGCTTCCTGTTTTATCTGGACTTGCTGTTTCTTGAGAGAGAGAGAGAGGGAACGAGGGCATCCAGTAAGACAAAAACAGGCGCTGAGCTTCAGACAGGAAGCAGAGTTTGGTGGCCATTTCCTGCCAGACAGCCATTTTGGGCTGGCAACAGGACAAGAATCACACCGGCTCTGCCAGGACGCCCCTGGGCGTTAGGGGCCCTTCGGCGTGTCTTCGGGGAGAGGATCCCGGGGCCTCCGACCGAAGGACAGCCGCCCGGGTCCCCGCGACGGGTCACTCGCCATCCCTGGGCAGAGGGTGGCTCACCCCCACTAGTGCCCAGCCCCGCTTGCGTGGAATCGCTTGGAAGGGAAGAGCGGGCCTGCCGGCCCCTTCCTAAGCTCCCCCGGTTGGGTGGTCCGGGGGAGCAGCGGTGCCCACGTAGCCCGCCTCTTCATTTTGGGAAAGCGCCCCAGGGTCCGTGCGCACCCCTCCGCCGCCCGCCAGGGCTCTCAGACGCGGGGGCCAGGCCGCTCGGACTTTGGGCCCCAAGGAAGCCAGGTGGCCGCTGGAAGCCGAGGGCTTTGGAGGCATCGGGCGGGAAGGGCAGGCAACCCCGAGGGAGCCCCAGCGCGGTGGCGTTTCTGCCGCTGTGGCTCTTCTTTCCTCGGAGAGGCCGCGGCTGAGGGAGCGCGCCAGGAGGCTTCATCCAAAGGGCCAAAGGCCGACTTGCGTGGGCATAGGGCCGGTCGCGCCTCTGGGCTCGCGGGAGCGGAGGAGGCCCAGCCCCGGGTTAAGGAGAAGACCCCCCAAGCCCCCAGAGGCTTCCGCTCTGCCCTGCTCTGCAGCCAGGGGAAGGGGAGGGTGGGGGATTCGCGCCTTCCTACTCACAAGGGGCCCGAGCAGGAAGGCGCGCCCCCGTTTCTGGCCCTGCAGAAAAGTGGGAGAGGAGGAGAGCCACGCTGTCACCCCCCCAGTAGCGCGCGGCTTCGGATGGTTTTCCGCTCCTCCCCAGGAACATCCGGGGAAGGAAGCGCTGCCCTCCCCTGAAGCTGCCGGCCCCCTCGGCTGGGGATGGGGGCGAAGCTGCTCGCTGGTGGGGGCAAGCCGGCCGCGACTTCCCTCCGTGCCACGGGCCTCTGGTGCTGGGAAAGAGCCCCCCAGGAGCCATTAACCCCGTGGCAGCGGGCCCTGCCGCTCTGCTCTCCCGCCCCACCCTCGGCACTTCGGGGCCCGGCTGATTGGTGGCTCCGTGCCAGCTTCCTGAGGTTAACGAGACATCCGAGCTAGCGGGGCTTTAAATAAACTCTTTGGCGGGGCAGCAGCCGGCGGCCCCTGCGTTCGCTCGCCCCGGGCCTGGGGAGGCTGGGGGCTCCCCAGCTCAGCCCTCAGGCACGAAAGCTTTCAGAACCGCCTGGCCCCCGGAGAGGCTCCCCCGAGGAGCCCAGAGGCCGGATGCCCCAGGAAGGGCTCCCCCGTCCGGCTTTGGTTTCGTCCGTTTGGGGGCACCCGGAGGGTCGGCAGCAGCCTGGGGCCACTCCTGGAGTGGGCTCTCCGGGGGAGAGTGTCCATCCCAGGCCGAGGGCCGTTACAAGGGAGGGTTTCCTGTTCAGCCCCCCCAGCTGTCACTTAAACAACGGATAGGCCGCCGGCTTTTCTAGCCCTCGGCGCTCCGCTGCCGCCACGTGCCCTTTCTGCATGGGCCGCTCTCCCTCGTCTCCTCCGCGGGAGGCTTGAGTTGCCACCAGCCAGATCAAGTCTCGGGCTTCGTTAGCCCCCCGGCTGCTGCGGATGGGGGCAGCCCCCCGCTTGCAGTTGCCTCTCCTCGGCTGGCCTCGTTGCTGGCAGGCGGTCGAGGATTTCCACCCACCTTCTCCCCCATCCTGTTCTCTGAAGCAGCTGGTGTGGAGAAACTGCCCCCCAGGTGGGCCTTCAAGGCCAAGAGCCCCGACACCCCTGTCCCCTGGGCAGGCCGCAGTCCCTTGGAGAGCCGTGCAAGTTAGCCACGATCGCCATGCCTTGTGGCTGAATCCCACGGGCGAGGATGGGGTGGGCACCCCTCCTGCCCCGCCTTTCTAGCCATCACCCTTCTTGCCCCTGCAGAAAGAAGCACCTGTCAGCCCTCCTGGATGTTCGGGGCCTGCAGAGCCAGGCTCAGCGGCAAGCCATCTTGGCTGCCCTGGAGAGCTCGGAGCCGACGGGGGCCGAGGTGGCCGTCCCCCAAGACCGGGCCTTCTTCTCCGAGATCCCCACCAGCGAAGTCTTCTGCGTCCGGGTCCAGCTGCACCGCCTCTCGCACTTCGGGCTTGCCTGCATCTCCCGGGTGCGCCGGAGGCCCCCGCGGCTGCAGCGGCAGAGGCGGGGGCCGAGGGAGAAGGGGGCTGAAGCCCCACTGTGAGAATGTTTGCTCTGCCTCCGCCCGGGATTTCTTGGCCTTCAGACTTTTGGCAGCGGGCTACCTTACCCCGTCCCAAGGAAGCCTGGCCTGGTGGCACTCAGCCCGGGAGGAACGCAACCGCCTGCCCCGACGCTATGGCTTGGCTCTTCAGCTGCAGGCCTTCTCCGAGTGGCCGAGAGCTGGACGGGGCAGCGGCCCCATTTCAGAGCCACCCGGAGCGGCCGAGGCCGAAAGAAGCATTGCTCTGCGTAGGCTATATTTAAGCCTTCTGATGATTGCTGGGGGGGATTGGAAGGGGGGATTGGGGGGCTGGGGGGCAAAACAATCCAGCTGCTCTGTGGACCAGGAAAAAGGGAGACCCAAAGGGAGCCCTGCCGTTGTCCAGTTCCAGGCGACAGCGTGGATCTGAAATCCCGTGGTCCTCTTCACCGTGTTAGCTGCCTAGGGCCCAGAAAATGTGGGGAACCTCTGAGTTCTTGCACAAAGTAGGGGTGTTCGGCACTTTCCCGACAGGCGCCGGAGGTGGACGGTGAAGCAGGCTGAGGCAAGTAGTGGCTTAGGAGGAAAGATGCAAAGAAAGAAACGCATTCCTGATTTAATATTTGGGATGCGGGTAGGGCTTGGAACTGCATCGAGTCAGGTGAAGAGGTTGCAGGTGGCCGGCAGGCGGGAGTTCGGATGCCCCCTGCTGCTTCTTGCCCTGTATAAACAAGAGGGCGCAGGTGCCCCCTCTGCTAGAGATCTGCGGGGCTCTGAGTGTGCAGGATACACACGAGCGAGCGACGGGCAGGAGGGTCTGACTCTTGGCCTCATTTCCTGGGGTCAGCTCGTTCACCCGGCCGAGTAACGGGCAAAGAACCCTTTGCCAGGTTGGATTCAGGGATCCTCAGGCCCACAACGGCTCCTCTAAGAGTCTTGTCTTTCCATGTTTTGGTTTCTGTGACATTCCCCCCCCCACGTTCTCTCCTCCATCCTTATTTCCTACCTGAAGTGAGGTGTGAGAGAGAATACCAGCAGTCACACCCACCCCTTCCATGCCCACATGAACACATGCACACACAAACTGCCATGGCCTTCCCACCCCATAGTCTTCCACCCCCCTCCATCCCAAACTAGCACAGGAGCTCCCCACTTCCTTCCCACCGCGCCGGGGGGCAGGATCCACAGCTGCCTTCCGCAGCTGGCTCGGTGGGCTGGTCTGGTTTCCTCTGGGCCTCGGGAGGACAGATGCGGGGACACCATGCTGGGCACTGGGCCACCCCAACCCATTCCTGAAAGTGTGGGCTTGCCTGGGACCTGAGCTCACTTGCCCAACTCAGCCTAGCTTGCCAGCACCAGGAACTGCCTCACCCAGCACCCAGCGAGGAGGGGGCACAAGAGCCCCCTGACCCCTTGCAGGGGCAGGCGGGGTCTCTGCCAGAAGCACTTTTTCTACAGAACAAAAGCCGCTCCAGGGAAGGCAGGGGCGTGGGTTCTCGTCTCTCCTGCCACCCCACAGCCCAGCTTCCTTTTCTTCCCTAGCTTGCACTGAGCTTGGTTCCTTTGGGTTAGTTTTCGCCTTTTAACGTGTGGGCCTGGACTGTCCTTGGGAAAAAATCCAGCAAAGTTGGGCCTCCTACTGAGATGGAAGACCACCAGGAGATCCCAAGGCTGCAGACTAAACAGCCCAAGCAGAGGGAATGGCAAGCCCTTCCACAAGCAAGTTCTCGCTCTCCTCTCACTGCACTGTCACCCATTTTATTTCTGCCAACACCCGACTTGCAAAGAAACGCTTGAAATTTCTTTTTGGCATTGGGCAAAGGCACTATTCTGAGGCTTTTTGATATATGTTAATTGGAAATGTATATGCTGCGTAAAGACGTTTAACTCCTTTGCCTGCTGGTTTAGCTGTTTACTTCCCTGTGTGTATTAATGGACATGCTTATTTTATTATGTATTTGGATTTTTAAATCCTGTGATTCTAATATATTGTAAGAGGCTTAGATGAACGGCATACAAATTTTAAAAATAAATAGCTAAGATAGTCATCTATCATCAACCCCAGCTGGCGGGTCAGACGTTGCAGGCGTGTCGGCGTACATGTTCCGACCCAGGGAGCCGTGGGCTGCGCTCCGGATGCGACGCCCGCTGCAGGCAGTGGCACCTTGGAATGGTGCGCTCTGTTCCGCGGCCCCTGCCCTTTGGCCCGGCTGCCTCGCCTTTCCCCACAGAGGCGTCCGGATCCCATGGAGAAAGACAAACAGTCCTCCCGGGGCCGCTCCAGTCACGCTGCATCCCCATCAATCCTGCTGCTGCCCTGACCTGTCCAGCAGGCCGGTCCCCTGGCTGTAAACACAGCGGGAAATGCCGGATCATTTATCCTGCGAGATGTAAACTTTCCTGATGGCTGAAGAATAGCCCGGCCCCGGCCAGCCTCCCCCGCCTGCCCAGAGGCCTCCAGGGAACCCGGGTCTCTGCTCGGTGAGGGAGTCCTGGGCTGCCTCCCCTGCAGCGGTGGCAGCAGCAGGAGCAGGGAGGCTTCCAGGAATAGCCCCCCCGGAGTGAAAACACTGAGCAAAAACGCTCTGCTTGGGGGGGGGCCTTCCTGACGCTTCCAAGGATGGAGCTCTGCAGGAGGTGATCGCCCTCCCTCCCTCCGGCCTCAGCCGTCCTTTCCTCCTGGAGCCCCAGACCCCACCCGGGAACGTGCCAGAACGGATGCGGGCCCGGGGGTGGCCGCAGACAGGGCTGCTGCTGGAATTGGGAAAAGAGCCCACCCCGTCCCCTGCTCCAGCCAGGAACTGTGGCTCTTGGGGGCCCAGCCTGTCCCTGGGTTGAGAATTTGCCTCCTTTGGGGCTGCCCCTCTTCTCCCGCCCTTCTGCTGGGCTGGATTGTGGCCGCTCGGCTCAGGACCCGCACAGGCAATCGCCTCCTTTGGGGACCAAGCAACTCCCACTGGGCAAGAGAAAACGGGCCAGAGCGGGACCTGGGGCACGCCCCCACCCACCAAATGACGCCCAGGTGCCCGCCCAGGGCCAGAGGGCAGTGCTGGGGAACGGAAACCCCCAGCCTTGCCCCCCCCCCCGTCCTCCCAAAGGCTTCCCCGGGACAGTGCTAAAAGGCGAGCGGGTGAGGGGTCAGAGGGATGTTTACGATCTGGAAGTTCAGGAAGAAGCTCCCACTTCGAAGTGCATTTCCTTCAAAACAGACCTGCGTGCCCAAGTGGATGACCTACGGCCAGCCCCGAGGGGAGGAAGCAGCCAGGCTCTCAGCGCCTCTGCAGCCTGAGGGCGATGCGGAGCTCGCTGCCGCTGCTCAGAGTCACGCACTGGGGCGGTTTCTGCTCTGCCCTTTCGCTTCCTGATCCCCTCTTGGGAGCGGGCACTGGGTCAAGTTGACCCCTCGCCATCACAGTCCTTGCAGGAGGAGCCCACCCCGCCTCCCAGTGGGAAGCGAGAGGGATTTTAGTCACTCTGGGCTGCTCTTCTTGCCACCTCCAGCAAGGAAGCCACCTTCTCCACTTTTCAACCCAACCTCTGGCACGAGCTCGAGGGCTGAGGGGGCCCCTGCCTAGAAATACTAGTGAGAGGGGCTGGTAAAGACGTGCCAGTCCCTCAGGACGAGACACAACTTTTAGACCGCACCAACGCAGCCAGACTGGCATCAGAAAGCCTCGCGAGCAGATCTCTACTCAGCTGTTCGCCTGGCGTGAGCAAGTCTTGCCTGCAGGAGACCAGTCAGAGGCCTTTTTCGGTTTGTCCCTCTCAGGCGGTCAAAGGGCTGCAAGCGGCGGGCACCCGCCTGCGCTGATGAGCGAGCCCGGAGTTCCCATGCCGGGAAGCGAAGGGCAACCCTCCTTTGCTTTCTTGCTGAGGTGCTGCGCCTCACCTGCGGCCCTTTTAGTACAGATCGCTTCCGAAGGAGGGTAGGTGGGTCTTGGGGGGAGAGGAGCTTTTGAAGTGGATTTCAGCCATAACGGCCCAATTAAATCTAGACTCGGAGAGGCCGCCCGCCCGCCTTGACACTGCCGAGGCCAAGCACGCAACGCGGGCGCCCGGGCCCCGAGTAGGGCTCTTCCAGAAGCGGCTATTCGGCCACTGAGGAAAACGGGGATCCGGACCGATGCCGCCCACCCGGGCAGCTCCCGCGAGGCGGCGTCCACGAGCGAGGACGGCCCAACAGGCGGACCGGGAAGGGGAGCTGTTTCAGGCCGGCCCGTTTGGGAGCTTCTTGGGAAGGAGCTGCGAGACGCTCCCCGGCGGGTGGGCGAGCGGAGGGCCTCGAGGACAGAAATAAACCCTTCCCGGCCGAGGGGCGGGCAGGAAGCGCTGCGGAGGAACAGCGGCCGGCGCCAGGCGGGGGCGGCCGCCGAAGGGCCGGGGGAGCGGCTGCGGGGCGAGGGCCTTCGCCGTCCTCCCCCGGCCCGGCGTTCTGGCACGGAGGCGAGCGGCGCCCTGGGCTGCCTCTGTCGCCCGGCCCCGGCCTGCCAGCGTCCCGGAGCCCCGGGCGGGCGCGTCTCCCCCCGAGGCCGCCGCGGCCCCCTTTCCGGCCGCTCATTCCGATCCGCCGCCGCCGCCGCCGCCGCCTCGCGCGGCCCGCCCGGCTCCCGCTGCAGCTGGACGCGGCTGCCCGTCGCGGGGCTCCCCTTCTGGCCGGCACGGAGGGAGCGGCCGGAGCCTGCCCGGCGGACCCTCGGCCGCGCTGCGCCCGTCCTCGCGCCCGCGGCGGAGCGAGACACCCGCGATCAACCGCGTCGCGCTACGCCGTAACTGGCCGACCGAGGCGACCCGTCCCCGGAGAGGAACGCCTGAGCGGGGCCGCGCCGGCGACACCCTGCCAGCCGCCGGCCGCCGCCAAGCGCGCGGCTCCTCGGGCCCGGCCCGGGCCTCCGCGCCTGCCCGCCAGGCACCGGGGCGCGACGGCCCCCCGCCCCCGAGCCCGCCTCCCGCCCCGAGGCCCTGCGGGGGCCCGCCGGGCAGCTGCGAGGACCAGGCCCGGGGGGGCGCGCTCGGACGGCAAGGCGAGCCGCGGCTCCGCCGGACCGAGGGGGGAGGCAAAGGCTGTCGCAAAGGCGGCGTTGCCCGCCTTTTAGCCCTGCGCACGCGCACGCGCACCATTCATTCGGCAAGGGTTTCGCGCGGCTCTTATCATCCCGTTGCGTAAGCCGCCCAGAGTCTCGCGGGCGGGGCGGGGCGGGGCGGGGGGAGGCCCGGCGACGTCACCGCGCGCAGGCGCACAGGGGCGCTGCAGTGGCGCGGGAGGCATGGCGGCGCCCGCGGAGGGTGAGCGTCTCCGCGCCCGGCGGGCCCCGGGCTCTGTCGGGCGGGGGGCGGGGGGCGGGGGGCGGCCCGGGCCCCGGGCGCGCGGCGGTCTCCCGGTCTCGGCCCCCGCGCCTTCCGGCCAGCGGGGCGCGCTCCGGGGCCGCCTGACCGCGCCGTTGCTTTCCCGCAGGACCGCCGCGCTTCCGCTGCCCGGAGGAGTTCCGCGCCAGGAGCTTCGCGCCCGGGCCCGCCTTCCGCCCCGAGGCCCTGCGGGGGCCCGCCAGGCAGCTGCTGCTGATCAGGGCCCCGGCCAGCTTCAGCCCGGACAGGTGGGTGCGCGGGGCGCGGCGGGCGGGCGGGCGGGCAGGGCGCGGCGCGCGTCCCCCCGGGCGGGCCTCACGCCGTCTCTCGCCCCGCAGCCTCACCGGCCGCACCGTGCCGCTGCTCGGCTCCCGCGCCGTGGAGGCGTCCCCGCCGGACGGGGCGCGGGCGGCCTACAGTCTCCGCGTGAGCCGGGGCGACGCGGGCAGCAGCGCCCGCCTGCTGATTCCCTCCGGCCGGCCGGACCGCCTCGCCTGCGCCCCGCCGTTCGCCGGCTGCCTGAGCATCCGAGAGACGCGCGGAGACCCCGGGGCCGCCCCGGCCCTGCTCCCGGTGGCAGACAGGCCGGCCCCCCTGCCCCCGGAGGGGCTCCGGCAGCGCTTCTTCCCCTTCGGGGGCTGGCCCGAGAGGCCCCCTCCTCCCTCGGGAGCTCCGGCGAAGGCTGCCCGGAAGAAGAGCGGGAAACGGCAGCCGCAGGCGGCGGAGGGGGAGGCGGCCGAGCACCGAGGCCTCCTGTCCGGGGAGGAGGAAGGCCCACGCAGGAGGAAGAGCAGGAAGCCGCTGCCGCCGAAGAGCAGCGGGGAGACAGAAGAGCGGCCGGACCCTGATTCACGGGGCCGACAGCCCGAACCGGGGCCTCGCTTGCAGGAGGGGACGGAGCCCGGGGCAGGAGGGGGCGATCACGCGGGGGCGCCAGCTCTGGGCGGATGCAGGCCGAAGCGGCAGCGGCGGCATCAACAGGAGGCGGCGGCGGCAGAGGGGCTGCAGGATGTGGCCACAGGCGAGGACGCAGGGGGCCTTGCCTGGCTGGGGGGCTTTCCGGAAGTGAGGCTGGGGTCAGCCAAAGAGGAACTCGGTGAGGAACTCCCCAGCTGCAAGAAGAAGAAGAAGAAGAAGAAGGAGAAGAGAAAGGCGGAGGAGAAGGGGGACGAGGTGCCCCTGCAGGAACAGGGGGCAGAAACGCAGTTCCCAGGGTCCAACTCGGTTGTGCTGGACTGGGATGCCCCTGGAGTCCCTCTGCGGCAAGAGGTGGGGCCGGAAGAGCCGTTGCAACCTAATGGGGTGGCCCCGAACCAAAGACCCAAAAAGAAGAGGAAGGGGGAGGGGAAGAGAGAGGACTGGGCTGGACTCTCCACAGCAGGAACGTAACAGATAGGGATGGCAGCAGCCCCCGTGGCGTCTTAGGGTTGTGGGAACAGCTCTGCTCCTGCCATGGCCAGGGGGCAGCCCCCCCGTGAATCCCCACCCATTTGGCAGCTCTGGCCTAGTGGATCGTAAGGCAGGGTGGCAGAGGCTGCAAGTTTGGCTTTGGGGCCCGGCTTTGCTGATCACCTGCCACATTTTTATTTGTGCTCTGTCTGCATTTCCAAATAAAATTCAGGAACTCTGCACGCCAGTGTTTCTCTCAAGGCTTGGCTTTCTCTGCTAATTTCTCCCCCTAAAAACAAGTGGCTGCATCATTTTTTCCCAGTTGATGTTTTATTGCCCACATGCCTGTATTGTGAAGCGATGAATCGCATAGCAAAATAAGGCTTCATTTATCCTCTGAGAGAGCCGTGTTGCACGGCTTCCAGAAGGGTTGAGGGAGGTGACTGGATGCTGGCAGTCCTCACGGACGTTTGCACGTGAGTGTCTGCACACCATCTTTTGTCCCTTGTCTTCTGCTCTTGGAGGCCCCTGCTTACTTGGGTGCTTTCAGAAATGGTTCATGAAGGTTGTCAAAGAGCCTCTTAGCCTGGAAAGAAAAGTACAAGTGAAAATTGGAAGCAGGTGCGTTTGGGAGATGTCCAGATGCCTTGTGAAGTCCAAACTCCAAAAGCCTAGCCTGTTTCCCCCTTTATAAAATTCCAGGTGTTTATTTTATTTTATTTATTATTAAATTTATATGCCGCCCATCTCCCCCAGAGGGTGACTCTGGGTGTTCCCCATTGAAAGCCTTTTCAGACTGACTGCAAATTCTTCCTGTGGCAGGCATCCTCCAGACACATGGAGACTCAAACTGCAAGATTGTCCAGCAATATCACGGCTGGACTACCGTTGTGTTTGGCTCCCCGAACTGAAATGACCACCTCTCTCCTCCGTCTGCCTAGCAGCAAACCTACATCAGTTGCTCTCCCTTCTCTGGAAAAAACCATGGGCACCAGGCCCCAAAGACAAGCTGCAGTGGTGTTAAGAGTAGCAACTGAGGAATGCTGTTTGTGCAGCTGCTGACTTGGTTCTCCTTAGGTTAGAAAATGGGAGCCTCTAGTTATGGAAGACGCGAAAGTGTTCTCTTCCGTTCTGCCAGCTGATGGATTAAAGGGCTTGGGGCAACAGCGTGCACTCACCTTCTGAGGCCCAATTCCAGGGCACAGGGAAAGGTCCTCCTTGGAAGCCTGGACAATGCTGGCTAGTGACTGCAAAGTAACAAAAGAGGGTTTACAATTAAGGACAGCCAGGAAAGTGGGATTGTTTGAGTGCATTAGTAAGCATCAGGCCCATCCAAAACCAGATGATGACCTCAAGCAGAGAAGAAACCCACCCCTTCTGGGAGTCAAAGAGAAAGCTTGACAGCAAAGGACAAGAGGGGGTCCTGAAAATACAGTCACTGGTCTGAGATGGGCAGCTATATAAATTGAATAAAAATAAACAAATAAATAAATATTGCTGAACTGCAAGTCCTGTCCCTCCCCCTTTTGCCACATTGGTTAGGGCTGATGGGAATTGGAGTTCAACAGCTTCTGGGAGGCCACAGACAACCACTTCTGGCTTGTACATTACAGGGAAACATTGCTCTCAAAGCACCAAATCCGTATTTGCCCAACCCCAGCACAGAGAAATGGCTCACTCCAAATGTGGACAGCAGGCTCAGTGCATCCGTTCTGTTCACGGACTTCACGCTAGTCAGACAGTCGGTCACCTGGGGGAGAGAGAGCAGCTGCAGCACCAGGCCATGTTTTGCAGAAACTGGCTTGTTGCTTAAGAAAAACCTTGGGGGGTAGGGAGTAGCTATACAAGGCAACTGGCAGCTTATAGCCAGCACGTAGGGCTGGGAAGGTTCCTAGAGTGTCCTGGGCAGCCTCTGCCCCTCTTTGCTGCACAGCCAGTGGGAAAAGGCCATACCCGTGAGAGATAGTCCTGCTCCACTTTCTCCTTCAGCAGATCAGCTGGCTTCTGCTCATAGGCCTTGTATGTCTCCAAGTAGCGGCCGGCTTCCTCTGGGCTAAGGGTGGGGGGACAGGGGCCAGGATCAGAAAACCATTGAAGAAAGCTCAGGAGATCTGCCTCTGTACCCTGCATTTATAAGGGTTATTTGTTTTTCTTGGAGAAAGTCTAGCCATGGCTTTATATGTGAGCAGCGGCATCTTGCCTTAAAGAAAATTTAAAGCAGAAACTTGATTTCTAGAGCTTCCCCCTTGCAGGAGTCTTTCATAACCAGGTCTCTCCCATCCAGCCCAGCGTTGGGTCTTACCTCCAAGCCAGGATGAGAGTGCAGTCAGCAAGGATGCAGATCTTGGCCAGCTCCTTGACTGCCTGGTGGGGGTCTTTCTGAAGGAAATGAGAAAGTAATTGGCAACTAAGGCAGCCAGGTTTGGAAGGCAGGGCATTCCTCAGAATGACAAGGAGGGAATGCAGAAAGGAACAGTGTGCCTTCAGGATGGCTCAGAGCAAAGGGTCATTCTTCCCAGCATCTCTCCATGCAATGCCCCCCCCCCATTCCATCCCAGCAGCTGCTATCTGCTGAATTCTCAGCAGCCACAGAGAATGAGCAGAAGAGTCATGCTCCTGATTTTGTTAGTGGACCACTGGCTAAGAAAGGAACACGGGGTCAAGGAAATGCGCAGAATTGGTCGCTCAAGGCAGGAAGGAAGTGAAGTTGTCCTGGGGGGGAGCTGCGTCTCACCACATCAACTTGAAGCAGGAGCACCCGCAGCAGATACGTCTTCCCCAAGTTGCGCAGCCGCTCATGGATGTAACTGGGATTCAGGTTGTGGTACCGGAGGCTACAAGGGGAAAAGTCAGAACAGAGTTTGTCCTTTTCAAAGTGACAACAGCCATAAGATTCGGGTGTACCAAACTTCAAGGCGCAAATATTGAAACTTAAATTGCTGCAATGATGATTGAAAGAAATGACCTGATTCTTGTCTCCACTGGATTTTGCGGTATGAAGTGCAAATCTTTTATATCGCAATATGGCTAAAACGGGATATTGCCTTTCAGGCTGCAAATTGCATTAGCCCTCATCGTGGAACGTTTAGAAACAATCTTATATGCTCAAAGGAAAAGTCAACAAAAGAATGGGGAGCATTCAGCTTGTACCAACGGGGACATAGGATTTTGGACCTGAAAAGGGAGCTGCTACCTAACATGATGTCAGATGGTTTCCCTTGCAGTATTATGTGATTTTCAGAAAAGGAATAAGCATGAGGATAAGGGTTCCTTTTGAATTGTGAACATACATAGGTTCTCTGCCTCTGGCAAAAATTGCTCCCATGTTTCAATCAACAGAAAAAAGCTTGCATTCAAAACAGATATTACTATATACGTAACTACATTTATACTTACATTATAAAAACACTTTCCCTGATAGAGGGAGTTCCAGAGCCCACTCGGCCAATCTGTTTGAGACAAAACCAGCTACGTGAAGAGCCTGTGGTGGATGTGAATCTAGGCTCTCTCTCCTTACCTCAAGAAAAGGGCACACGTGCTCTGGCCTAACACGTAGTCTGGGACAACTTCACCGAACTCCCACGGCACGTTGCGGACAAACTTCAGAATGGGGTTCCCCCTCTGAGGGCAGAAGAGAGTCCAGGGTCACTGGGGAGGGCTTTCAACCTGCCTGTGGTCACAGAAGCAGGCGGGCAGGCAGCCCGCTTCCATGGAGCAAGGCAAGAAGCTAGAGTTGCACCTTAAAAGCGCCACCGAGGCGTGGGAGTAACACTCTCCGGGCGTTCCTGTAGAACGCGGAAGTATTTTATCAAAACAGAAACAGGCAGTGCCTTCTGCTGAAAAACGGGCAGGGATGGGTGTCGGTGACAGGCCGGGCCCGATAGAAAGGCCAATTCCCAGAATTGCCAGCAGTGGCTACGCTGTGTGGGGGATCCTGGGAGATTAAGTCTGCACATCTGAAGAGTGCCCAGGTTGGGGAAAGCTGATCTAGATGGTCTGCGCTGGATGTCAGCCGGGAACAGGGTAGCCGTGCCCAGTTGCCCAGTCCTCCCACCACAGCTTGCCTTGAAGGACTGGCCTTGTGGCTGCCAAGCCGAGCAGCCAACTGTCAAAATGGGGGACCGACCAGGAGCGCTCCCCGCTGGCCTGCCTGTTTCCTCTCACCTGCCGGGGGCTGACGATAATACTGCTGTGCTTGGCCCCCGCTTTGGGCGCTGGGTTCAAGGGGGAGCCTCTGTCTTCCGCTGCGCTCCCGGCAGGCCCGGCACTCTCGTCCTGGTCCCGCGGGGGGGCCGCTGCTGCAACGCAGCCTGCGTAGGAAGCCCCCCCGGACGCAGCCGGGGCCTCGGGCGCTGCCGCTGCCGCTGCTCCGGCGGCCGGTTCGAAGAGCGGCTTCACCTGCGGATGGAAGGGGAGGGGCTGTCAGACCCCCGCCGCCGAAGGAGCAGGCGCCGAGGGCCTTGCTGGGGGCAACGGGCGGAGGGGCCCCCCCGCAGCGCCCAGCGAAGGCGATCCGGCGCGTGCCGAGCGGGACCGAGGCCCCTCCCTCCTCACCGGGGCCTTCTCGGCCGCCCGGACTCCGTGGCCGGAGCGCGCGCAGCGCAGCCTCCCCGCCGGCTCCAGGCGCGGACGCAAATGGAGGGCGGGAAAAGCCCCGCGGGCCGCGTCTGCCGCAGGAGCGACAGCGCTGCCTGCCCGCCTCCCCGGGGGAGCCCGCCGGCCGCGGGGCGGAGACGGGCGGACGAGCGGGCTCAAGCGGCATCCCCCGCCTGGAAACCCCACGCGCGTCCTTGCCGCAGCAGGCGTTGTTCCACCGGCGAAGCTCGTGGAATCCAACGGGGAGCTTTACCGGTAGAATTTCCGCCTGCCGGCTGCCTTGGAGGAGGCAGCTGAACAGCGGGCGGCGCGCGAGCTCCCCGCGTCGACGGACAGCCTCTGATTACCGTGCAGAGCTTCCGGTCGAGGCCCGGGGGGGGGAGCGCGGGCGCGGCCGGTCCCCCGGAAGCCCGAGGAGGTCCTCGCGACGGAGCCCCGTCCCCGCCAGTCTCCATGGCGACGGAGGGCAATACCCACCCCGCGTCCCGGTTGGTGGCTGCGGGACCAATGAGGGGCTCACCTGCCAGGCGCATGCGCACCGCCTCAAGTCCCCGGGCGGGCTCAGGCGATCGGAGCTCTATGGTTTCACGTCAGAATCTGCAGCAATCAAAATATATATCAACTAGAGGACTGGTTTATTAGTATAGTAAATGCCATTTGTATACTTTGATTTTAGCGAATGCTTTCTTAGCTTGCTTTGATTCTGCCATTCTCATTGGCGAGGGGGGAGTGAAAGAAGACAGAGCCGGAGGAAGATTGAAGGCCAGGACCAAGACGTGTTATCGGGGCTAGGCATGCACAAGGCCGCACCTCTGGAGAACCAAAAGTGGCGCCTACAGCGGAGGGGGGGCGGGGGGCAAAAGTAGAGGGAAAATTACGCGGGCTTCAGTTTCAGCAACGCTCTGCTCAGAGCTGCACGTGTCCCCCAATGAACGAAATCTTCTCGGAACCTGCTTTGGGTTTCAAGAGATTTGCCTGTGTTCGACATCTCCGCCGGCCGGGGCAGGAAGCGGCTCCCGGCCCGAAAGCGCTCCTCGGGCGGCCGCTCTAGCCGCGCGGCCTTGCTGGTCCTTCCGCCGGAAGGGGCGGCCGCTCTGCGCGGCCCACGACGACCCTGGAATTTACAATAAAATCGCGCCTCCGCCGTGCGAAGGTTACCGCCTTCGGCCCTCGCTCCCGTCGGTGCGTGAAGCACCGGTGGGCGGGGCAGCGGAGTCGCGGCCGCCCGCGAGAAGGAGCCACAGGCGGGCCGCTCCCCCGAGAGGCGCTCGCGAACGGGCCGGAGCAGCAGCGGTTCCGGCGGGGCCCCGGAGCCCGCCCAGGCCGCCCGCCCCGCCCCCGCACGTGTCCCGCGCGGGGCCCGCCCCTCACGTGGCCACGCACCGGGCGCCTCGCTCCGCACGTGGCCGCCGCGCCAGCGCCCGCCCCCGCCCGGGCGAGGGAGCGGCCCATTGGCCGCCGCGGTGCCGCTCACGCGGGGGCGGGGCTGCGCGGCCCTCGCCTGGCCCGGCCGCGCGGAAGGAGCAGGTAGGCCGCGCGGCCCCCTCCGCCCGCCCGCCCGCCCGCCCCGCGGGCAGGGGCCCCTCTCCCCCCGCCGCGGGCTTTTCGGGCGGGGGCGTCCTCTCGGCGCCGGAGGCCGAAGGAGCCGGGGGCCCTCCCCGGGGCCCTCGGCGGCGTGGCTGCCCCTCGTCCTCCCCCTCGGCCGCTGGGTCTCCCGAAAGCCCCCCCGCGAGCAGCCCCTTCTGCCGGCGGGCGGCTGGACCCCGGGGGTCGCCCTGGGGGGCTGCCGGCCTTCGTTCGGACGAGGGATGCGGAGCCTCCCCCGCTGGTTAAGGGGCCCTCGCTGGCGCCCGGGTCGCGCTGTGCGCAGCGCCGCGGAAGGCGGGTGCCCGCGCGCTCACCCGGCAGGCGCTGTGATTTGGCGGGGGCGGCGCCTCTCGAAGGGAGGGGCCCCCAATCTCTGCGGCCGCGCGAGGTGGGGGCATTGCTCGGAAGAGCTCTTCCTGCCACCCTCCTCCTGGTGCGCCCGCCTGGTGTAGTGCAGCAAGAACCCGAACGGGGGGCGGCTGCTCTGTTCGGGCATCCCCTCTTTGTGGGCCGCTGCAGGGGGGGACCGAGAGGCGGAGAGCGGAGTCCCGGGGACAGCAGCATTCGCACCTGCTGCGGCTGTCACGATTGTGCAGTGTCTGTTATGCTGGTCATAAACTGGACGGGCTTGAGAGGAATGTCAGAAGTAGAGTTTCGGCCCGCGGTTGAGCAGGAGTGGTAGGAACGCACTCGCGCTGCCGGTCCCAGGTTCTCGGTGCGGGGTCGGGGTTTCGTAGGGCCCTGGTCGCTTCATCCGGCGGGGGGGGAGGTGAGCGAAGAGGCGTCATCTGTGGAGGCGCACTCGGAGGACTCTCGCTAGCAAGAAAAGAGGGGCCGTCGGGCTGGACTGGAACCATCCTGGTGTGGTGTTGCTTTTTGCCTAAAAGTTAGTTTCTAAGATTCTTGCTGATCTCCCAAGTCTGTCTTGTTGGTTCCCGGAGCTTTTCCCAGCCTCCGAGCAGCCGCGGGCTTTCAGCCTTTGGCCTCCAGAACCTTTTGGGCTGGCCACGAACATGCAGGAGTGTCCACCTGAGCAGCTGGAAATCTTGGGGGCCCGTGCTCAGTTTAACTGGGACCAGTTGGCACCCTCTTGGCTTCCCCATCTCCTTTTGGCCTAGAATTGGGCAGCTGCTGTTTAGTGAGCTGAAGGTGGCTGAAGGGAGGGGATCTCCTAGTGTGATGGCAGGTACATACATATTTATCCCGCTGACCAGACAGGTTGCAAAGCTTATTAAAGTGGTTTAGCCGGAGGCAAAAATGATCCCCATGTTTGGAGCATAAGGCAGGCTGGCTCCCAATCCCGTGTGTGTGTGTGTGTGTGTGTGTGTGTGTATGCACACCTGCACACTTGTATGATGTAGCACACCTGCCTCTCCTCGGTCTTGCAGGAGGTGTGGTGGATCGTGTGATGGAGAGCTCTCTGCGTCCCTGCCTCCAGCTGGGTGTGTGAGAGCGTGGCGCTCCATGTGATGAAGCACTTCTGAGCCCCTTCCATATTCAGAGGGCTGGAAGTCTCTAGCTGATCTGTGTGTGCCTGAGAGGGTGGGTGCTTCTCTTCCATTTGCCGGCCCCTCCCTCTCCCTGCATCCAGTTATGGTGAAAGAAAGATTATTTCTTGCTGTCTCCGCTGCTGCGGAGGAGAACTGAGCTCACGGGAGGAGGTGGGGAAACACTCAGAGAGCTTTCTCTCGCTGGACGAGCTGCCCCATTCAGCAGGTATGTGAGGCTGCTGGCAGAAGGGCAGATTAATCAGCGGGAAGGGGGATAGGCAGGCTGCCACCGTTAAGCTAACTAAGAGCCCTGAGTCTGTCTAGAACTATTTCTCCCCCCTCCCCGAGTTTCAAAGACAAACGTGTGCCTTGTGCTGCTAGCAGAAGTTAGCTTCGTCTTTCGGTTACCTCGGATGATACAGATGATGGTTATTTAGTCCAGCACTTATGGGAAGAGGGATCAGCTGGGGGGGCTTGCTTCAGTCATAGGCTATAGATTAATCACCAATCTTGCTTTCTTTCTGTTGGAATAACAGCAGTTTGTTTCACAAGACTGTGAGGGACAGCTTAGATTTGGAGAGCAGACACAAGATGCTAACAGAGGAGGCCAAATGTGCTCAGCTTGCTGTGCCTTTCGGACCCTCAGCAGCTCTGCTCCATGGTTGCTTTTCACCCCTAGGCATCAGGCCTAAAAGGTGGGCGAGGGGTGAAAGTTCTGCTTATCGTTTCTTTCATTGTTTTAAAGTCATTTATGGGAGACTCAGTAGCATGGATACATGGCAAATGCTGGTGACACCACCCTCTGTGGCACCCTGGAAAGGTGGCAGAATTCCCAGTCTTTGAGGAACACTGCAGGGCTTGCTGCAAATGTGGGTTGGATCTTGCTTTTCCAGCTTTGGAGCGGGGTGGGGATGGTGAGTGGGCCCAGAAAGGGAAAGCCTGCCCGGGGCACTGGGGAGAGCCACCAGCCCCGCACCTGCCTCTGGACGCATTCAGGCAACGAACGGCGCGCTCTGCACAGAGATGAGCCCTGTTCGCAGCTCAGCGGCGTGCGCCAGAAGTCGTCGCTGGGTGGTCCCAAGCACCTTTGGCGTATCTGCGGGGAGCGTGTGTTGGGGAAGATCGGCTGGGCTGCCTCGGGGGTGGATTCTTCTGGTCACCGGAGCTGGGCTGCGTCCTCTTCCTTTCCACTGTCCGGGGATTAAAGCAGGGCAGAGACGGCCTGGGTCGTTGGGCGCAGCCGCCGGGAGCAGGAAAGCGGACCCTCCGGTTCGGCTCGCGGCCCTCTTCCTCGCCTCCCCCCGCCCCCCAGCGTGCGCTCACGCCGCCCACCGAAGGGCCGCCCCGGCTCCGAGCAGGGCGTGCAGGCGCGCCTCGCTCTCGAGGCGCTGGGAACATGCTGCGCTGTTACGTAATCCGGCTCGGCCGCGGGCGGGCGGTGCGGCCGGTCCGCCACCCGGCCTCCTTCCCCTCCCCTCCCCGCGAGAAGGGGCCCGTGGAAGCAGGCACGTGGCCAGCAAGCTGACTGGGGAGGGGACCGGGGGAGCTGCTGCGGCGCACAGCTGGACGCCCGGCAGACGGAGGGCTGAACGCGCAGGTCGGCCGGTGCTCTCTGACCCGCGTCCAGAGCGCTGATGACACGGGGGGGCAGAAGCACTCCTGGGAGTGGCGGGCGGGGGCAGCTCGGGGCCTTCGTGCCCGACGGCTGTGCGGCGCAGAGCCGGGGGCGTCCGTGGCCGGCGGTCGGGCTGAGCGGGCCGGGGCTGCTCGGCGGGCTTGGGCCCGCGCAGGTGTGCTGAGCCGCCTGCGCGCCTGCCCCCGGGGGGGGGGGCCGAGTGACGCCCGCTGGGTGCGGCGGCGGCCGCCTTCTGTCCGCGGGGGAAGCCCCGGCGTGCGTCGGGCTGCGCCGTTCCCCGCTGCTCATCCTGCCTGTCCGAGTTGGGGATGACGGGGGCAGCCGCGCGCGGGAGGCGTCGGAGGCCTGCGGGTGCCCCGCGGGGAAGCTGGCGCGCTGCGCGAACGAGCCGCGGAGGCCGCGCGCGTCCGGCGGGGCCTCCGCGGGGGCCGCGCTCGGGAGGAGGAAGCGCGCGCCTGGGGCCCGGGCCCGGGCCCCCCGCCCTGGAGGAACGCGAAGGAGCGGCCCCCGCGCTCGGGGCCGCCGCCGCCGGCCTGCACGTGCGCGCGCCCCACCGGCGAGCCTCCGCCCTCGGCCGAGCGGCTGCCGCCGCCTTACGCAAGAGCGGCGCGAGGGGCCGCCCCCCGCCCGGGGCTCCGGCACGTGGCGGGCCGGGTGCGCGAGGCCCCGCCCGCCCGCCCGGGCACGCAGCTGGCCCGGCGGGCCTCCGGTTCCAGCAGGTGGGGGCGCCCTTGCTGGGTTCACGGCCGCGCGTGCCCGCGCCCCGGGTTTGGTTTCAGCGCCTCCGGTGGGAAGGAAGGTCCGCCTCTTAACTGGAGGCCCCCAGCCCGGCGCGGGCGAGGCCCCCTCCTTGCCACGTGCAGCCCCCCCCCGCGGCACTCAGAAGGTGGCTGGGGCAGGCAGATCTGGGGGAATCGGCCCTGCTGGCCCCGTGCGGGGCTGGGGGCAGCACTCCGGTGGCTTGGGTTCCCCAAAGGCGGGGCGCCCTTTCTCCAGCCCCTCCTCCTCTGCCTGGGTGGAGCGGGACTTGGCCCCCTCTTAGCTGAGCCCCCTCCCCCGACTAGCGGCGTCCTTGAGGCTTCTCCCCTCTGCCCTTTTGGGTTGCTGCTCTTTTCTGCCACATGCGCTGCCTGCCCAGGATGCCTGTCCTTGAGCGGGGGGGGGGGGGGGGGGCGCTTGGGGGGGGCGTTATCTGGGCCTGTGGCTGTGTCAGCCCTGTCCTTAGCCAGGTGCTTGGCGTGCCAGATGGTGGGGCATGCCAGGTGCGGCAGGTGTAGGAGGTGAGCTGAAGCCACCCACGTTTGTCGGGCTGCGGGGGCTACTGGTGTCACTTTCTGGGGGTTCATGGGGTTTCATGACTGTTCTGTGCCCTTTCCCAACCCATTTTGTGCCCATTTTACAGGACTGCGTGAGAAGAGCGGCCATGCCTTCCAGTGAGCCCTCCTCCTCGGTCCCCCCTTCTCGGTCTACAGAGGAGAAGACAAGCCCCTCGGTCAGACTACGTTCAAAGTGGGGCAGCCACGTGGGGCGGCCTGAGAGGATGGAAAGGGCCACCCATAATGGCACCCGCAAGCCCAGCCACCCAGTGAGCGAAGGGGAAAAGGACTCTGGATTTTCAGGTAGAGAGCCTCACCGCAAATGCGGGGAGGCGGGGGGGGCTGGCTTGCTGTAGTAATTCCCTTGCTGGGGGGCAGGGCCCCAGGGTCGCTGCCTATCCCAGTGGGGGGGGGTCAGTTGGCCAGAGGGCGGTTCAGCTGAATGCTGTATTGTGCTTTAAGCGTTAGAGTTGCCATGCTTTGCACTCGTGTTGGGTCCTGGGTGGAGGTGGGGGGGAGGATGAGGAGGGTGGGATTGTCACAATCCCTTCTCAAAGCTGCTTCATGTAGTGTGGGCTACGCTGCAGGATTTGCAGCCCCGAGGTGGCTCCGTGGCCAAGAACCAGTGGCAGGAGCCGGTGCGCACGCAGACGTTTGTGGCGAGAACCGCCCAGTTTTGCTCCTGTTGTCGTTGACCCGCTTCCCTCCTTGTCTCTTTCTGCAGACGAGAGCTCGGAGTACCTGAGCGCCATCGAGCAGACGGATGCTGAGGACCAGCCCGCCTCTCCCTTGCCCCCGTGGCCAGCCAAGTTGCAGAAGGCGATGGGGGGGCTCGTGGGCAGCACCTTTCCCAGCCTCGCTCCTGTTTACCTGGTCAAAAATGTTATCCTCAAACAGGTAGCCTGTGCTGCTGGCCATCTGGGCCACAGCCCTCCCCTCCCCAGCCACGCAGCCCCGGTCTGGCCATCCCGCTCAGCCTCCTACCAGTGCGTTTGGTGCCCAGGTCCCTGTCCTAAGACGCGCCCGATCAATGGGGGGAGCTCCGCACAGGCTCCCTTGCCTGCAGGAGTCTTGCAGATCTGAGGAATGGCCGTTGGATGGGGGGGCTGGGAGGGGGACCTGGTCCAGGGAGGATCTGATCTCTCGCCCTCTCGCTCTCTTACAGGCCCTGGGAGTGTCCCCAACGGCCCCCTTCCTGGCCTGGAGCAGCCAGCGCCCCCTGGAGAGTGCCCACAGTTCTGCAGCCCACGTCCTCCTCATACAGGAGCCCGTGGCCTCCCTGAAGCCCCTGCTCCCCAGCCAGAAGCTCTCTGCCAAGGAGACCTGCTTCCCCACCCTTGGCACTTACCCCAGGATCGCTCCTCACCCGGGCCACGGCCTGCAGGCTGGGGGAGCGCCCAGCCCGGTGGGAGACGCCAGTAAGGGCAGGCTGTTCTGCGTGGGGGAGGCCCAGGCGTCTCCTGGCTCCCCCACCACAAAGGACAGGCACGAGAAGCTGCAAGGAGAGCCACCCACCAGCCCACAAGCCGCAGCCCTTTGGGGCCCAGAGGCACCCACTCGGCCCATTCTGCCGCCCTGCACTGGACTAGACCTAGGCGAGGGCAGGATGGCTTTCAAGGCCTCCAAGAGGCTGGGGGGCAGCAGCCTTGGCAGGCAGCGCCGCTTGCACAACACTGTGGAAATCCTGCGCAAGTCAGGGCTTCTGGGCATCACGCTGCGGACCAAGGAGCTGCTCCGGCAGAACAGCGGCACCCAGCGGGATCTGGCTGAGCTGCGGGAACACGCCCAGCTCTTGTGCGAGGCTGTCCAGAGCAACGACTCCCGCGTGTGGGCTCGCCTGCAGGACGCCATCGACCGCTCCGCAGCCTACTGGCCCAGCAAGGGGGCAGGCGCTCAGACCCGTTCGGGGCAGCAGCAGAATCTGGCAGCCCAGCCCACGAGCCCTCTTCCGCCCAGGCCCGGGGAGCTCCCGTCCAGGTCTGGCCTGGCCCTCGGCCGAGATACTGACTTGCCCACGGCTCTGCCTTAGCTGCTCTCCCGGCTCATGTTGTGCCCTGGGCAAAGGGGCATCTCTCTCTCTCTGAAGGAGTCACCAGCTGGCCGCCCACGCTGCCGGGCCCTGCCTGGCCTTTCCCTGCTGTTGAAGGCGTTTCTCTCCCCGTGTCTTGCACTGCAGTAATCGTCTCGGGGCAGGGAGCCTGGCTGGTTTGTCCTGACCCCCAGGTTGGGGCTTAGCAGGGGCAGAGTCCAGTGGGGCAGGGAGGAAGGAAGAGGTGAAATGCGTTTCGGAAGCAGCTGCAGCAGCAGCCGTTCTGGGCGTCGATTGGTGTTGGCTGTGAGCCTTTCTCTGGAGAGTTCGGAGGGTTTGCCTAGCAGCGGGAAGTGGGGGGCTGCTCCAGAGAAGGGGCAGTATGGGCCCCAGCCGCTCGGCCGGCAGCCGTTCTGGCTCGTCTGTTGAGGTGTCTGCCCTGAAGGAGCTGGTTCCTCCCTGCAGGGTTGGTGCACTGTGCTGCAGCCCTCTGCCGATTAACTTTGTGCGCACTTTTGGCCTGGTCAGGAGTACGCTTCTGCCAGAAGCCAGCTCTGCTGTTGGCAAGAACAGGATCTAATAAAGCAAAAACCTGGATGCAATTTGGTGTTCGTATTTTGCCATTGCCCTGTGGGGGTCACGGTGCCGTGTGATGAATGCAGTGCAGAGAAGCTTCCTTGGGTCCCTGCTCCGGGAAAGCCGTTGGCGGTGGTGGGGCTGGGATGCCCAGAAGCATCAGAATCTTCTGGGCCTGCTGCACACTTGGGTTTTTAGTGTAAGAACAGGAGCTGCGTCCATTTCCGTCATTTCTCAGGGGAAGTATTGGTAGAAGTTAAAGGAGAGTGCTGGTGTCTCGCACCTGGTGCCTTCCTGGCAAGGGACCTGCAAGTCACGTAAATGCCAAGCCAGCGCTGACTGGTGAGCATCAAACGTTGGAGAAGCGTGTGGAGAAAGACAGCGTGTCACTTTTTACGCAACCTTGCTAATGCATCTGTGCTTTGGGAGGCCAGACGGGGAGAAGTGGAATGAAGTGCTTCACCTGGCTAAACTTGGCTGATATTGGTAAAACTAATAAGGGTGAGACCAGATGAGGACTTGGAGACCACAAGGAGATCACACCGCCATAGGCTAGAAGCTGAAGGAAGATCTTAGGCAATGTCAACAGCAAAGAAAATGAAATTCACTTCAGAGTTTCAATTTTATTAGTGCAGAAAGTTCTGGCTAGACAGGTGATTTTGTATCCCTTACGTTCTAAATTCTTCCTCTCCTGCTCCCAGCGGGCCCGCTCCTGGGAGTTGTGGGCAATAATGAAAGCATCTATCGGCCACACAACATCAAGATGAGTGAGAAAACGTTAGAAGAGAGATGTACTTCAGAGACGAAGGTGGTGGGGGCTAAGTCCAACAAAGAGCAGTTAGAGATTAAAGGCTAAGGGAGGGCGTGGAAGCATCTTTCAGGGCGCGAAGGGATGTCACGGGGAAGGGGGGGTGGATTCGTTCTCCCTGGCACCCGACAGTAGGGCAGGAATCACTGGGTGGAAGCTCACTGACGGAGACCCGAACTGGAGCTCGGGAGGAATTGCCTGGCCGTGAGAGCTGCGAAGCAGTGGAACAGCCTGACCCCTGAAGTCGCGGTGGCTCCGTCCCTGGAGGGTTTTGAACCAAGGCTGGACAGCCTTTGGTCCAGGATGGTCTGAGGATTCCTGCCCTGGGCAGGGGGCTGGGCTGGATGACCCACAAGATATTCTACGACAATGCACTTGCTATTGTCTAGGTAGGGGAGGGTTGGCCAGAAGGTTCGGCCCAAGTCTGAAAGCAGCCAAGGGAGAGCGGGCAGCTCCCTTCGTGCTCCAGGGAGCTCTGTTCTTTGGGACCCTGGCAGCCGAGTGGGCAGCGCCCGGCTCAGGAAGTAAAGCCCACGTCACAAAACACTACTGAGCTCCAGCACCGCGTTTGGAAACCAGAACAGTGGATGTTACTTACATGAGGTGTAAATAAGCCCAAGAACGTGCAAAAGGGTCTTGTGCGAGCTGTGTTCACGCAACCCTTAGGTGGGTCAGTACAATCCTTGGGGATCTGTTGGCAGGTGCTCACCTGGGGGTCATCTGGTTGTGGTCCCCCCCCCGCAAAACTGAGCCAGACGCTGGTTTATCTCACCCATGTTGGAGTCTCCCGGGCAGAAGCAGCGGCTCCTGCCGACCCCCCGCCTGGGTGCAAAGGCTGGGCAGGGCCACATCCATGGCTGCCTTGTGCAACGGGCTCCCTTCCCTGAATATGGTGAGTGGTTGCTGGTTAATGGGGGGGGGGGGAAGGCCAGGCAAAATGGGGAGTGGAGAGAAATGTGCCCTGGAGGATTATGGGAGCGGCCCGGGGCATCTGCTTGGACCGCCTCTGAGCTGGGAGCGCCAACGCCCAATCCATCAAGCCCACCCCACGTTCACGCCAAGCCAGGCCCTCTGAGGGGAAGGTGGGGACATTTGCCGCACCTGATTCTTGCCCAGGAAGCAGCTCGCCCTTCCCCCGAGTTCTCAGCTGCCAGGGGGCTGTTCCCAACCCGGGTGTTTCTCTAGAAGGTCGGATGGCAGTCGTGTCCCTGCCATCCAGGCACCTTTTCTCCTCCTCCCAGGAACTGTTTCCACCAACGGGGAGCGCTGGAAGCAACTCCCTCGCTTCTCTCGCCACCTTGAGCAGCTTCGGGATGGGGAAGAGGTCCACTGATGAGCGGATCCGAGAGGAGGCCCAGCGCCGGGTGGAGGCGCTGCAGGAAACAGAAGGTGCAGGTCACGCCTTTCGGCTGTGAGCTCATGAGGACGCCGGCTTAGCAGCAGCAGCAGGAGGGTTCAGTTCTGATCAAGCCAAAAGTTAGTGAGCGCGTGTGATTTTGGCACATGGGTCCAGGCGCCTAACGTTTGTGCTTTGAATGTTGGAAATTCAGGCCTGAATGGTCAAAGAGACAGGAGAGCGATTGCGTTCATGCAGCACACTTAAGCTGTTAAGCTGAAGTAACACATTTTCTTGGTTCACCCGGCACCGAATCATGAACTAACCAAACCAGCTGGACCCTCACGAGATGCTGCCCCATGAAACACAAAGACAATTAAAGCCAACCAGGTATAGTGTATGGTGCAGATTCAGCCATGAGATCTACAATGGACCCAGTTAAGGGTGCTGTGTGAACCCAACTGGTGAATGATTCCAACACGAGCGGGTAATGCCCATTTCCCCCTCACACCAGGTCCTGCCCTAACTGGGGCACAGCAACGGTTCCTTGATGCTCTTCCCTCTCTCTCTGGCTCACAGCAGGGTTGATGCTCTCTTTTCCTTCTGTTTAGAGAAAGTTAAACACGACAGAAATTCTAGTCCTCACGAAATGCAGAAGTGGTCATTTGAAGGAAGGCATGACCTGTGATGGAAGGTCATCACTTAATTTTTACTTCTTTAATGAAAACAAAAGTGAGGCTGGGGAACATTTGTACAATACAGGAGAAATGTGGGAGGTAGAGCAGAAGATTGCCACCCTGGGCTCGGAAACCAAAGCACCCTGATGCCAGAAATAAATGCTGCAGTTATTCCTTCTCCCCAGGGCCCCCCTTTGACCCAACCTTCTACCTCAGCCAGGCTGTCTCCAATGTAATCTGTTCAGTAGTCTTCAGCCACCGGTTTGAATATGAGGACAAGAATTTTGTCACTCTGCTGGACTTGCTCAGCCAATCCTTGTGGGCCACATTCTCCCCTTGGGTGCACGTAAGCAAGGCTTCTTCCTATGGAGCAGGGCAGGCTCCGATCCAGGGGATGCAGCATCCTGACCAAAGGGAACACTGGTGCATTTGGGTTTTTTTAATGATTCAAACAGTACTTTTCTTTGCTACAAACCTTTGCAGAAGAGCATGGGAAGTTTTTGTGGGGCGATGGGAGTTGAAATCTAACACAGCTGCTTGTGGGAGGCTGCGAAAACGCATCTGGAACCATCTCCCGGGATCTGCAGCTGCTCCAAAACTCTTTCATGAAAGCAAACTATCAGCCCTTGCGAGTCCAGGGCGCTCAAAGGCAAAATGAACTTATTTCACAATGAGAACAAGGAGCAGCGCTTTCAGCAGCTGGGTTTGCACACCCGCTCTTACCCAGCTGCCAAGAGTCAGGTGTTGCAGCCGTGAAATGCTGGCAGATGTAGAGACAGGAGGACAGAGCCTCTGGGTGTCCACAGGTGGATCCAGGACGTGGGATCTGAAGCTCAGCCTGCCGTGCTAGAGGCTGGGTGTGGGCAGGCCCCGCCTGGGAAAGTGCACAAGGAACCCAGGGTCGTTTCTTTGAAGGTAAAGAGTTTTTCCCAACTTTGATGCGGATCTTGCCTGGGCCGCAGCACATGGCGGCCAGGAAGAGCCACAAGTTAGGGAGATTCGTTTTTCGGAGAGTCCGGGAGCACCAGGATTCACCCAACTACACTTGCCCTCAAGACCTGATCGACTGCTTCTTAATCACAATGAAGCAGGTACCTGTGGCAGCTGCAAAGGCACAACTGGATGTTCACAGATGAAGGAAAATTTGTGGGGGCTGCGGGTACCATGTAGCTTTTTGAACAGAGCCACTGATGGTCCTTTGCCCATTAATTTGTCAAACCCTCTTGCCAAGTGGGTGAGCATCACTGCATCTCAACCCAGCTGCTTGTCATTGGGTGATGCCCTCTGGGAAGTAGAAACTGAACTTGGGTGTGTGGCGGGTGGTTCCCCACCTCCGGGGTGCTGCTGAGCTTTCTGCTGCCAGAAGGGAGCTCCTGTCTCTGGGAATGATTCTTAGAGGGGGACTTTGTTGATTGCCTCCTGGATTTTTGCTCTGCCCATCAGGTGGAAGGGACGCCCTCTTTCCCAGTTCCTCAGCATCACGTTAACCCTTGGTGAACCTGTGTTAGTACTGAATGTTCCTCTACAAGGCAACCTGCTCCAGGCCTTGGAGATGTGATGCATGTCATGGCCTCCACGTAAACATGGCATAAGCAATGGGGTTGGGAAGGGTAGTATCCCTGAGAGCCAACTCAAAAACCTGGGGCCTGGGCAAATGGCATTTTTCTGCCCAGTGGGAGGGCATTTTCCAAGGTGCTCCAGTGAACTGCAGTTCTACTTACCAACCCTTCTTTGCTGCTTTGAGTTATACTGGAAGAACAATCCTTCATCGTTTTCTGCAAGTAAGTCAGCCGGCTTTAATTGCTTCCTCAGGTACAAGAATAAGCAGGGACTGAAAGCTTAAATCCCAAGAAGAGAGATGGGGGGCAGGGGTGGGGGCAACGAGGCATGGGAACATGCTAGCTGTGGGTGTATTTGTGTGCATGTGTGGAAGGAAGCTAGCGCTCGCCCAGTACCTGAGGGAAGAAGACCACCGTGGTCTTTCTGCTACCACTGCAGAGCGAGGACAGGCAATAAAGAAGGCCGATTCCAGGGGACCAGGAGGAGGCAGAAGCACCTGGGCAGTGAGAGAACCAACCAAGGAAGGTGGTGCCTGGAGGGCTCCCCGTCGCAAGGCTTCACAGTGGGTAGGTGGTCTCAGTGGCTTCATGGCCCTCTCCCACTCTGTGACTGCAGGAGAACGAAAATGGAGCTGCTGAATTCTGTGAGGAGAACTTGCTCGGCACTGCTCAGAACCCGTTCTCTGCAGGGACAGGGACAGCCGGCACCACCCTCCGAACAGGCTCTTAATCCTCCTCCGTTATCAGAGATAGGAGGTGAGAATCCCAACAAGGCACCTTTCCTTGGTTCTAGTCCTCAACAGCACGGAAGCTCCCTCCCCCTCCCCACTCTAGTGCCAGACCCTCTTCCTGGGCTTGGGGCAGGATCCCACTTCCTGCCTGCCTTATGAGGCCACCTTCTGGTGGGAGCGTTGGGGCCAATGTGTACGTGGCTCCCACGTCTATGGCGGACCAGAGAGAGCCTGATATTGAATTAGGAATGGAATACCCAGCAGTGGCTTCAGCGGGTTCCCAGCATTCTCCGGAGATGGTGGGTGGGAAAGTGGAATGCCTGGAAAGGGGGAGGTGAGTGAGGGGTCATCTCGGCCTAGAAAGGCCACTGAGAAAAATGCCAAGACTACGGCTGAAGTTAATATGAAGTGGAGAGCTGGCGTCCTGCAAATGGATCGATGCTCCTCTTTGCAGCTGTAACACACCGGACAATTTCTGGAGAGCCCAGGTCCTCCTTTAATGATGCAAGAAGAAGAAGAGAACTCAGGGATAGCAGTTCTCGCTGCCACAGCTGATAGGGCCCTCGGAAACCGCCTTCTGCCAAGTTTCAACCACGGCCATCTCTGTTAGCTCAGCTTCCCGGGGCTTTGCGTTCAAGAACTTTGGGGCTCCTGCTGGGATAAATCCAGAGGGCCCCAGCTAGGCGGGGAGTGCTGCAGTAGAGAACACCCCCTCCCCCTTTCCCGTGGCCTCTTATCCACTGCATGCATTTCACATCCCAGTTGATTTCAGTGAAATCTTTGGAAAATGTGGGCGTGAAAGCACAGCATCTTTTTTCCACAGGTGAAATGGCCACCAGACCTGGGCTCCTGTTCACAGCACTTGGGCATGTGGGCAGCCTCGGAGAGGAAGAGTTAGGGTTACCCCGGATCAGCTAATCCAGCAACAGCAGAGCAGGAAGCTGTATGGGAGTGCAATCCCAGGGATCTAACCCCTATGAGCCCCAATGCCTTTGGGGATGTTCTCAGCTGGAACAGGTCAAGGCCCCCCATAGCTGCCCAAACACAGCTTGGCATCCTGGAAGCCCTAAAAACTGAGAGCTGGACTTTCCAGCCACAGAGCTCCGTTTTTAGGAGAATAAAGGCCGCAGCGTCCCTGTTTGCACTAGGTTGGCATTCCCTGTTGACGTAATCTTACTTTTTAAACTGCTGAGCAGCAGACCAACTTTTACACTTTTTTTTTTTCACCTTCAAGAAAATTCCTTATATTGCTCCTCCGTTGCTCACGCTGGAGAGACGGAATGGCAGGGAGGGGTGCGCGTGAATGACCTGAGGTTCCTCCTGCTTTGCTCATCAAGCGTTGGCTGCCTCAATGGGCCACTAGAGGGAAGCTTTGCTCAAGGAAAACCCGCGGCAGGCAGGCAGGCAGGCAGGCAGGCAGGCGGCAGGAGGCTTCCGAAACGGGCTAGGGCCACCTGCTGATTTGGGCCCCTCTGGAGCAGGAAAGCCAGTTGGCCGCCAGTCAGACACGTGTGTCTTCCCAGCCCCTCTCTCCAAAGATAGAACTTTGAAAATTGTAACCATGCAACGGTTGTCTTGAAAGTAAGCATGTCAGCGTGAGTTTGCACACTTGTGGGTTTTACTATGCAGCCTAAGTTTGTGAGTCAAGCTAACTGTGAGGTCAATTGCACAAATGCTCTTGTCTGCATTTTAAAAATGTACATTGTAGAAGAAAGGCTTGAATTGCTTTTTATCTTAGGGAGGATTATGGGTTGCAAGAAACAAAATGAATAGATTCCTTGCAAGGAGGGGGCCCCTAAAAATTTTATTTATTTATTTATTTATTTATTTGATTTATATAGCCCATCTCAGACCAGTGACTCTGGGCGGCTAACAACAATAAAAACAATCAACATTAAAAACAGTACAAAAAATTAAATATGATATAAATGCAGCCAAGAGATCTTAAACAACCACCAGTATCAACACAACCATGAAACGGGGCCCTTCACACACTCGGGGCCCCAGGCCTGGGCATAAAACCACAAATACACCCTAAGAGGGTGATTAGACAAGGTCTGTGAGTTGTGGCACCAAATAAAAGCCTGACTGGTTGGCACTCATCAACCCCAACACAAGGCCTACTTTGACCCACGGTCGCATCCCATAACTCTTTGGGGTGTCCACCGGGGCTTCATTAATCACTGGTTAGCAGATCAACGCCTTGTACCCTCAGCAGAACCTGGCTAGGTGTGATAGGAACTGTAGTCCCAAACAGTTGAAGAAGGCTGCTTTAGCCCGATCTGTGTAGCTGCTGTCCCCAGCAGAACTCAGAGAACCTTTACCCCCCACCCACCCTCAGGGTAAGCTTCTGTCTGAGCCCTGTGGGAAAAGCATGCGCTCTTCTCTCCTGCGTTGAAAGAGCCCGTCCAGCCGAGAAAAGGGCAGGGCCAAGACGATGGAGCCGAACCTGGGCGTGGGCTTCACACCCCCTGCGCCCCCTTCAGGAGGACTGTCAGTCACTGTGCTTGGCTCCAGAGATGGCCACACGCCTGGCATTGCCCTGCTCTGCTCGCCCCACCCACAGCCCACATTCCTCTGCAAGGGAACAGCCCGGAATCCGACCTTCCTTCAAAGCGCAAAGGTGTGTCCGGATCACTCAATTCTCGCCTGCCCCGCACGAGTCCTGGGCCCGGACTCATTCCTCGACAGGCAGGCTCTCAGAATGGCACTTACCGCCCACCTTCCCAGAAGAGATACAGATTATGAGGTTAGGCTCCCATGGATGGGGTCTTCCATGATTTCCCCTCCCCCTTTAGAGAGGGAAAGTTATACAGGTGTGTCCTGTGTGGTTATTTCCAGATACACTGACCCCCAATAGACAGAGGAAATCGTCAATCTGAGCTGATGCAGAGCTTCCAATGTTTTCTGATGGGCTTTCACAAATGTCTTCTATTTGCTCGCAGTATCATCTTGTAGCATATTACAGAGCAAGAGCATGCCCACAACTCTCTTCCTTGCATCCTCCTTCCAGTACGACCCTGTGCCCAAAGTTCAATTATTTTCCTGAGGGAGAGGTGAGCCTGCTTCTCCAGATCTGCCTGAGGTCCTGCTTTCCTGGGAAGTTCTCTGTCATCAAGGACTTCCAGGGCCCTCCTCGTTTTCAAAGCGGTTAACTTACGAAGGGAATTCACACAATCCCGCTTCTGGGCAGAAACAGAACCAAGGTGAACTGAATCTACCCAAGAAGAGAAAAGGATGGGTGGGGTGAACCCAGCCCAGCAGCTGTGTGGATAGATGCATGGGCTTCGGGCCAGGTTCGGAAAGGGTGAGCAGATGCCTCCTCAGGAGAACCCAAAGGCATGGGAAGATAGGGCTGGCTTACAGCCACACAGCCACCAAGGTCTCTTTCTAAAGGCTGAAAACTTTGGAACCAAACATGCAATTAGAGGGGAGGAGGGGGAGGCATAGTCCAGCTGTGCACAGGGGGCAGAGGCCTAGGCACATGAAGGCAAGACCAGGCTGGAACAGATGTCGCTTGAGCTTTTCAGCCTCCACCCCAGCCCAACTGGTGGGACTTCTTGTCACTCCTGTGGCCTTGGAGGCTACTCCAGAGAATCCAGAGGAGAGCCTGGGGAAGGCAGCCCACAATATTGAGGGGGGGCAGTCGTTCCCTAATCTAGGTGCTGCTCTGGGATTGAGCGGCTTCCAGAGGTCTCACTCATCCCAGGGGGCCGTGAGCATCTGGGTGGGCTTTGTTGTCATAGGAGGGAGACAGATTAAAGAAACAAGTCCTGCTTTGGTCTCACTTCTGCCCGCCTGTTCCCACTTCTGACCCACAGGTACATGCGGGGTGGGGTGAGATGTGCTGTGAGAGAGCTTTAGGCCCTGGACATCATGACCGTATTGAGCAGGGGACCTTGTCGGTTCCTGGTGACATCCTCACTTATTTTGCTTTGCTGCAGATGAACTTCCTGGCATGCAGGGTGGCCAACAGCAAAGTCCGTGTGCCAGTCAGAGGCCATGCCAGCTGCCGGTTCTGAGAGCTGCAGCTCAAACTCATTTGCAGGGTCCCACCTTTGGGTAGGCTGCTGCATGGAGCATAAGCCACTGCGTTTGCCATAAAGGTGGGCGCCTGGGCTCCTGATCACTGAGTCAAGGCTTGGCACACAGCTGGAAGCAGCTGCCTCTCCCTGCAGTTGTGTCAGCTGAGTTGGGGTGGACAATCATCCAACGCGGATTTTCCCACCTGGCTGGGTGCAACTGCTCTCCTAAACTTGAACTCCATGGAAAACTGCCCAGAGTTGTGTTTTAAGATGGGTAGTCCCACAAACCTTTTAAACCAATCGATCGATCGGTCAGTCAATCACAGGCAGAGGCTGAGCACCATCTTTCCATTCCGGCCAAGTCTCTCTCTCATCTCACTTGGCACCGCGTGGAGGATCTGCCCGGTCCTTATTCCCAGGCCTGCTGTTGCCTCCCCTTTCTCCAGGTCGCTGGGTGGGGCTGCTGAGCGTGAGGGGCTCCCAGGGAGCTGGTGGGGCACTTTGGCAAGCTCACTGGGAGGCGATGGCTCCCGAGCGCTTCTGGGAAAGAGGTCTACAGTGAGGTGGTCTTGGTGGCCCTCCGAGCCCCTGGACTGGAAAGCTAGAGGAGGTCCCCAATGCCAGGACCCTCCCTGGGCTTGGGCAGCCTTGCCCCGTGGGGCAAGGAGATAAGGCATGGCCTATGTCTTCAGGCACTCCAGAGACATGAGTGGGGATCCTGGGTCATATGATTGCACTGCAAGAAACTCTTCCTGATTTGGCACCAGTGTCAGAGATTAGGAATTTGATATATTTACCTGGTGCTGTTACACAATCCAGAAGGTGATGTCAAACCCAGCCTCAGTTAAATGGCTAGAACCCCAGCAAAAGTGGGCAGATGTCACACCATGGAGCTGACTGGTGCAGTCACCCTCTTCTTGATCGCCTACCTGTCATGCCTTGCCCTGCTATTTGCCAGGAGAAAGGCTTCTCCCGGGGGCAGGCTGCCTCCTGGTCCCACTCCTCTGCCTCTGATTGGGAACTTCCTGCAGATCAAGGCATCCAAGACCTTGCAGTCCCTCCTCAAGGTAAGTCCACCCCTCTTGCCGCAGGAGAAGCCCCGGGGTCTGAGCAGCTGGTCAGAAACGTTTCCCAAGCAACCCGGTGGTCTCCCTCGTCTGCTTCCACCTTCCCGGGGCTCTCCGTCAGTCATCGGCTCTCTTCAGCCTTCTCGACCAAGCGGCCTCCGTCTTCTCCAGATCACACTGCTGTTGAGTGATCTGAGTCGCTGCAGCCCAACCATTCCCAGCCACCTCCTCCCACCGTCTACCTTCCTGTTACTTCGGTCAGGATCCTTCAGGAGATCGCGCTGAATCTTCTTTCCTTCTCTTTGGGCTTCCATTTAAGCATTCATACCTACGTGAGGCCTGGAAAAAAAATCACTCTGGAAAGGTTTCCCGTTTGCCCTATCATCTTCTGATCAGACAGCTGGGAAGCCACACAAACCAGGGCGCGGAGCACTTTTCCAGATGAAAGCGGTGCTGGAGAAACACGAAGGCGCTAGTAAAACTGTTTGCTTCCTGTATGGGATGCTGTAAAAGCGATTTGGCTTGCAGAGGGAAGCACCTACAGCACCCCCCAAAAGTGTAACATGCAGTCTGGGTATTAAGGTTGTTTTGGGGAGCGATTCTATAGTCCATAGTAGCTGTCCCCCATTTTAAAAATAGCGCAAGCGTTTGGGATGTTGACGATGAAGCAAATGCGCTGCTTTCCCGAGCTACGCATTTGGAGGTGCCAAAGGCTGCCACTGTCGCCAAAAGATCCACCTGAGCCGTTTTCAAGGATTTCTGAAGCTCTGTTTCCAAAACTTTAGAAGGGGGTTCTTTTCTGCCTTGGTGGGAGATCGGGGATTTGCAAGTTTTCTGTGGACCAAATGGGCAGGGTCTTGTCTACGTGGTATGTTACGCTACAAATAAATGAATGTCTAATAAACGTTAATTAGTATTTCTGTTCCTCTTCCAACAACAGGATCCTTAAGGCAGTTACTGTTTAATGAAGCAGGAGATCTGGCATTAAGACTGTAGGTCACAGCAATTTCAGTGGCTACACTGCAGCAATTCTGTGTAAATCGCAAGCCACTAACGCACTGTGTCTATAAAACAGTCAGCTCGAGCAAAAAAGAAACAGCCCCTTCTCACGACTGTGCTTAAAACTCTGAGGGAGAGACGTTTCCACAGTCGAGAACCTTCGACCGTGTTCCAGGAGCTTGCAGTAACCCACTGGCAAAGGTCCTGCTGGTTCTATGCACTCGGTTCAGGCAGAAAGCGCCTGGAGGCAAAGTTCAAAGGAGGCTTGGATGGGTGCCAACCCTTCCCTGTTTCCACAGGGAAGGGCACTGGGAGCCAGGCTTGCCTCTTGGCAAGGCCGCCCCTCGGGTTTCTCACAAAGTTAGGGAAGGGGCTGCCTTCTTCTCAGTCCGCCCTACAGCCCCGGGAACCCCATCAGTTCCCCATCCAAGCTCGACCTCAGGCTGACCTTGCTTAGCTTCTAATGGTTATAAGTCATCCAAAGTCATGAATTTGAGATGGGTGGCTATATAAGTCAAAATAATCAGTCAGCCAAAGCTGGGTGATGCAGCTACCGACTAAGGCAGATGTGCGATGCACTTTTCAAAGTACAGAACATATGTGGAGAGGGGAATGCTGCGGTTGCCTGAGGTGGGCAGCTGAACATAAGCCATTCCCAGTTTCTTGCCCTCAGAGGCAGTTGGCTGGTGAATGTGGGGCCCATATTCACCTCAGATGGAACAATGGCCTTTCCAAGGAGTTCATTCCATGGGCCATCTAGCTACAAAGACCTGGATCTAAGAATCTCCATACTTTGGTTCTCTTCCTGTGCAGTTGCGGGAGAAATATGGCCCCGTGTTCACAGTCTACTTTGGAAACCGCCCAGTTGTGGTCTTATGTGGCCACAGTGCAGTGAAGGAGGCCCTGATTGACAGGGCTGAAGAATTTGCCGGGAGGAAAACCAATGCTACCCTGGAAAGGACCTTCCAAGGACACGGTGAGGGCTCCAGCCTGGTGGGGCAGGAGAAGGTCAGGTTGTCCACTCCTTCCTGGCCACGGGGCCCATTGCTCTCCTCTGTCCCCAGGGGTGGTCTTTGCCGATGGGGAGCGCTGGAGGCAGTTGCGCCGGTTCTCCCTGACCGTCCTGAGGAATTTTGGAATGGGGAAAAAGTCCATCGAGGAGCGGATTCAAGAGGAGGCCCAGTTCCTGCTGGAGGAATTTCAGAAGACCCAAGGTGAGCTGGGGAGGGAAACGGGGGTGGAATTGTTTTAAAGGCCCTTGGGCCAACTAACCACTATAGGAATGCCAAGGTCAGATATCAAGATGTGCAGGAGAAGCTTGGGCGGAACAAGAGCGTCGCAGTGTGTCTTCCTCTTTGCTGACCCAAGGAGGAGCCAGGCAGAGGAGGGATCCCTTCCTCTCTAAAAAAATAAGTACAGTGGAAGAGAGGACCCCCCCCCCCCAAAAAATCAGGAGAAAATTATTTACCGTTTTGGCCTAAGCAGTTCCTACAACAATTGACCCTCCCTTCTCTCTTGCTCTCTTGCTCTCTCTGCACCAGAGAAGCCCTTCAGCCCCATCTTCTTCCTCAGCTGTGCTGTGTCCAATGTCATCTGTTCGATCGTCTTTGGCAATCGTTTTGACTA
Organism: Liasis olivaceus; assembly: GCA_030867105.1. Classification (NCBI taxonomy): domain Eukaryota; kingdom Metazoa; phylum Chordata; class Lepidosauria; order Squamata; family Pythonidae; genus Liasis; species Liasis olivaceus. The sequence goes on from CM061360.1 coordinate 25,092,080, forward strand.
CAGAGACAAGGAATTCCTGGATCTCTTGAAGATGATGAATGACAGCTTTCGGGAAATAAGCACAGGCTGGTCTCAGGTAGTTCTACACAGCTCCTTGCCTTTGTTCAACAAAATGGAAGGATCAGAGATTACTACTTCCTACGACAATTTTCCAAGCTGGTACCATCCAAACATGTTGGACAGCTGCCATGGCTTAGGAGGATGGGAACTGTTGTCCAAAACACAAGTGGCAACCAGTAGGGAGGGAAAGACCCTTTAAGGAAAAATCCTTCCTTATTTAAGTTCCTCTCATATCGGCTATATTCTGCAAATATGTCTGCTGATTTATTCTTGAAATGGTGCATTCATTAACTGATTGACTGATCACCTTATTTGACTCACTTTGACTATATACTGACCTGCGGATGTCAGCTCTTTTTGTAACAGATCCTTTTCTTCCTTGTCTCCTGCAGATCTACGACATGTACGCCAACCTCCTGAAATACTTTCCGGGGCCACACACCAAGATCTATGACATTCTGGAAGACATGAGGCTGTTCATTGCCAAGAGGGTGATAAAGAACAAAGAGACCCTGGACCCCAACTCCCCTCGGGATTACATTGATTGCTTTCTCATCCAGATGGAGAAGGTAGGATGCGGGGCGTGAGCAGAGGATTGTGTCCCCCAGCTACCAGGCTGTGAGTGAGATTTCGGGTACAGGGGGCTTTGCCACTGGGCAAAAGATGGGCCAGGGGGTTCAAGCATGCCATCCCTTCCTGACCAAACACCATCACCAGAGGACAAGAAGATTGGCTGATTTTAGCTTCTTAGCCGGGCCTTGTCAAAAGAACCTCCAGGTCTGGTCAAAGGGAAAGCAAGGGAACGTGTTCGATGTCCAGAGGCCCGCTGGTCCCTCACCACAATGCACCCAGGCCACAGCCTCTCCGGCCACATCAGGGCTAAAGCAGCCCTTTCCCCCTTATTCCAAGGCCCTGTGAGGGCAGCCTCAAGATGCCAAGCGTTTGCTGCCTTTCCCGCAGAGGGCAGTCAGGGGACTGGCAGAGATGGGGACAGAAGCGGTCCAGGCAGGAAAGGGACTGGCAGCGGAGAGAGACGGTCCAATGGGAATCGCCTTTGCCAACCCACCGCTCGCTAGAAACACTGGGGCTGTTCTATTTTGTGGAAACCAGAGCCTTGCTCAATCTCCTTGCTCTCAGCTCCAGCCAGTGGTCCCCTTCCTGTTCTGCACCTCCCAAACTAGCTAGAAAGCACCGGTCACAGGCCACAGACATTCCCATGTGCTCTGGTTCCAATTTGTCTTCAGGAAAAAGACAACCCAGCCAGTGAATTCAACCTGAAGAACCTGGAGCTCACCACCCTAAATTTGTTTTTTGCTGGGACAGAGACTGTCAGCTCCACCCTGAGATATGGATTTCTGTTGCTGATGAAGTTCCCCGAAGTGCAAGGTATGGTGGGGTGTTCAGACGCACCCCAGTACATGTCCCTAGGCCAAGAAGCAGCCCCTCCAAGTTCAGGGGGAAGAGCTACATGTATCGCTAAGCCAGTGAGAAGTTGCTTTAAGCTTCAAGAAGGCCTGGGTTTCAGCATAGGATCTGCCCATATGAGATCAGGCCCAGAAGCTTCCCCTGCCAGGGGGTGAGGGTGGGGTAGGGGGAACGCTAGCCTGATGGCTCTTGAGAACAGCCCATGTGGAGAACCACCCCCCCCAGTTCTTTAGTCCCTCAGCAGCTGCTCGGAGGCGGGAGCTCCATTCAGGTACATCAGAGATAGTGAAATTGAAGTAACTAAGTTTAAGACCACCTTTTGACAGCAAAGATGCATGAAGAAATTGATCGTGTGATTGGCCAGAACCGTGTCCCAAACATTGAAGACCGCAACCACATGCCCTACATGGATGCGGTCATCCACGAAGTGCAGAGGTTCAGCGACCTCATCCCCATGAACGTGCCCCACGCGGTCACCCGTGACACCGAATTCAGAGGCTACCTCATCCCTAAGGTGCGGGGGTCATCCGGGGGCTTAGCCTCTTTGTGGGAGTGGGAGTTTGGGCCAAGCAGACGTGGGAGGAGGGCAGCGCATCCCCACCCTGCAAGCTGGCTTGGCCGCACAAGCCGGGATCAGGCGGAGGGCTTCCAGGCTGGGCCTCAGATGCAGGAGTGGCGGGTCCTGCTGGAGGATGCCCCCTTGAGGGGGTAGAGCTCTCCTAACCTCCCAGCGCCAATCCCTGCTCTCTCCCACCCAGCCAGCCTTACCGGGTTTGGGGTGTGCGATGGGCGAGGGAGCACGATGGGTTCCCGAAGGACGGGCGGGACAGAAGGTAAGGAATCTCAGTTACCAGCGCCAGTCAAAACAGGCTCCGGATCTGTCACTGCAGAAAGGAGACTGACACGCACGCCTGGCTCCCGGCCGCCTTCCCCAGGCCGTTTGGGCATCTGTGCTGCCACCCGGGCACAGCCTGCCCTGAATCTCGGCCTTCTCTTCCTCAGGGGACAGAAATCTACCCACTCCTCAGCACGGTCCTGCACGACAGCACCAAGTTTAAGAGCCCCCATGGTTTCCACCCCGAGAATTTCCTGGATGAGGACGGGTGCCTGAAGAAGAACGACGCCTTTGTCCCCTTCTCCTCAGGTGCAGCCCTCCTCCTCTCCGCCCGCCACGCGTTCCCTGGCCGAGCTTCTCGGCTGCGCTTTGCTCCCCTCCTATGCCACGTCTCGCCTCCTGCTTTTCCGCGCAGAGGGGGGATTAGGGCCTGCCTCCACATTCTCGCACACACTGGGCACAATCTGGGGGGCCCTGGCGAGAGACGGGAGGAGGCCCTCCATCCGCCTGCCCGCGAGTGGCTCTGCCCGGCTGTCAGCCGGAAGACGGGCCGGCCTGGCCGGCGGGCCTGACTGTGCTCCTCTTTGCCCGCAGGGAAGCGCATCTGCCTGGGGGAAGCCCTGGCCCGGATGGAGCTCTTCCTCTTCTTTACCACCATCCTGCAGAGGTTCCGGCTGAAGCCCACTGTGGACCCCCAGGACATCGACCTGTCGCCCCAAGAGTTCGGCTTCGCCACCATCCCGCCCTTGTACGAGCTCTCGGTCGTCCCCCGCTGAAAGGAGCGAGGCGGACCAGGAGAGTGAGCGTGCTCCCGGCCCGCCTTCTCGTCACTTTTGTACTTTTGCACAAGCTGGACATTTCCCAGAGGGGCTGAGATCTCTGAGGGGCTGGGCAAAGATGCCTCAGCTAGGAGTTGCCTTGAAAATATAAAGTTTTGCAACGATGCGTATAACATTAACTCGCGGAGTCTTGGTTTAATCTAAGCCAGTGCGTTTGTGTGGCTTGCTTCCTTGTTTGTTTATAAGCTTGTATCCCACCACAGTTGCCAGGGTAAATCTAGGTGGGTACATGTTGTTGCTTAAGGACAGCAAGGCGGAAAGCGTGAGAGGACAAAAGCCAGAGAAACCGGGCTCTGCCCAGGGCACCGGGGAAAGGATAACTGGGCATACAAGCCCAGAGAAGCCCTCGGCCTCCAGACTGTTCCTGGGTCGGGCAGCCCAGCTGTGACGCCCAGAAGGTCCACTCAAAAGGTGCCCGGAGGCTGCTTCCTCCAGCTCATGCCATGAGCTTGGCGGGGCGCAGAGCGGTTGGCCGGGGGGGATGCTCTTGGTCTCGGCTTCCCGCCCCTTTTGCGGGCCAGGAGAGCAGGTGGCCCTGCCTTCCCCTGGACCCCCTTCAGCCGCCTTGCAGGGATGGAGAAGAATTGCTATCCGGCAGCTCCTTGGCCAACACGGGCAAGTCTCTGCCCGCAGAGAGGCTCTGGGCCAAGACCACGACAGGCCCCCGAGGGCAAGCTCAGCAGGAGCAAGAAGATCCGGCCCGACCAGTCAAGCTTCAGTGGGGACTGGAACGGTGGTGACTCCCGTTGCTTGTTCCACCCTCACGGGCCAGGGCCAATTTTGAAAGCAGGGAAACCGGCTGACACAGAAATGATGGCAACGCCAAAGTAATAACACCTTTAACGTCCCTTGACTCACAGACTGTGTTCACACAACGTGCACCGTTTAGTTACAGAGCTGCCCCACAGTGCATTCAGCCATAAACTGACGTACATTCACTCAGTTTGCTAAGCCACAAAAGAAGCCTAATCAAGGTTAATGCTAACTACAACATTGAGCAAATGCAGCCGCTTTGTCAGGCCTAGCCCAAGGAACTCCAGGAGACCATGCGGATTCAGTTCAGCAATGTTTATTAGTTACAACCTCTAGCAAGAATCTTCCCAGACTGAAACTCAGTTCCCAAAGTCAGCCAGTCAAAACAGAGTGAATGCCTCAGGGAGGTGCCAGCCTCATCCTCTTATCTTTTCCCGCCCCTCAGGAGACGAAAGAGGATGCTTCCCTCCCTGAGTCTAGCCTTCATAATTCCATTCCATCACATGCTTAGTTTGATCTGAATTACTTGTGAGAACACAATGGAAGAGGAGGAGGAGGAGAAGGGGAAGGGGAAGGGGGAGAATGAGAAAGAAAGAGAGAAGGAGAAGGAGAAGGAGAAGGAGAAGGAGAAGGAGAAGGAGGAGAAATCTGCCATCCAGATGGCTGAAAGGATGGCAGGGCAAGAGAGTGAAGATGACCAAGGAGGCTCTGGGCCAGTCCTGCCTGATGCCGTGAACACAAAGGGCTTTCCTTGCAATGCAGCCTTTCTGGAGTCAGGATCATAATTGTGATTAAAGCTCCTTCCCCGCCCCACATTATCCAGATCCAAAGTGCCCCCATCAACTGCCATTTACTTTCAGAAAACCACAGCCACTCCACTGAGAGTTTTGTGCACCCAAGTTTGCATTTAAGTATTTACTGAATTAAGACATTTCTCTGGGTCAGCCATTACTTTACAACCCACTGAATGTCTGCCTTTAGCCAGCCTGGGCTTTGGAGACATTGGGGGGGGGCGTGGGGGAGGGGTCTGGGAGTTGCACATCCAGCAATGGCAGGTTGGGTAAAGACAGACCTGGCAGGCCCAAACCTTCGTGAGATAAGCCATGATATCAATGCAAAAAAGGAACTCACTTTGCTGGCTCCACGGGGCTTCTTCAGAACAGTAGTCCTCGCAGTGGGGATGCAGTAGCAGCTGCTGGCAGCCAGGCCAGCTGAGGCCCAGTTGCCAACCTCTGGGCAGGCCTAAGTACCACACTGAGGCCAGGCAGCATGCCAGCACCGTGACACTACATGCCCCTGAAGCTGAAGCTGCTCTCTTCCTGCAGCCCCAGAGCTCAACAAACAGAAACCCAACCGCAACTAAGGCAATAAGGAAGGAAAAATCCTTTCCAATGCCCTGGCACATGCTGCCATCTATTGCCTCACCTGTTGAGTTTCTATCTGAAGAAACCTTCAGCTAGAGGCATGCGGTTGCATAACGCAGAAAAACAATTCACAGCACCCGACTGGCACCGGTTGTGGATATCAAACTACATCAGGCTTCAACATGTCGCTCAAAACTCTGGTTTGATGCAAAGCTCAAGGAATGGCAGGGCGGTGGTGGGGGACCTTGACCCTGAACCGGATTTAGCATTTCTGAACGCTTGACTCATCTGTGGACAGAAAGAAAAATCCTCTTTCCATGAGTGGGGCACTTCTGCCTCGGGTCATTTCCAGACCACCTGGTCTCCCCAGTCACGCCCCTCTGGGCAATCTCAGGGCCCTCCTCGCGAGCTGCCCCCCGTGGCTCGGCAGAGGCCTGGTCCCGACGGAAGGGCCACTGGCATAATCGGATTAAGCCTCTTTCTCTGCCCACAATGGAGAGACTCTCAAAGACGGCTAGGGTTTCTTGGCCCTTTCAGGGCGATTCTCACGGGGCTAATCCTGCCTTTGCCCTGCTCTCTGCATGCCTGCTGGCTTGTTTTTTGGGCGGGGTACTTTGTTTCCGGAGTACCATGACAGAAATGAGCATCGTGTTTATGAGAGAGACTGCAGAGCGTCTCACCCGCGGAATTTTACGGGCAGTAGAAAACAACACCCAGAGGCAAAGCCTGAGGCCTTACAGTCAGCAGAAATAGGTGTTTGAGACCACATCTGGGAGGGGAGGGGAGGGGAGGGAATGCAAAGGAAGCTTGCTTGCTCACTGGGATGAGGGAATTGCTAGCACAGGAAACAGGGCATTTGCCGCTTCCAGGGGGCCATTCAGGCTGAGGTCCGGGTCCCGCTCAGCAGGAAGAGGAGCAGAGGGCCTGCGCAGGCAGCGGGGCTAAGCTGGATGCCTCAGCAGGTGCTGGGCAGCTCTCTTGGAACCAGGGTCAAACGTTATCCGAGTCTGTCAGAGAGCCAAAGAAGGCTCCGGGGGCACACCATGAGAGAGAGGCGCTGGAACATCCCGGCAGTGCAGGCCACATTCCACGGTGCGCACGCCATACTGTACGGAGCAAAGCTACACTAGCAGCAGAGTGCCACGGGGCAGGCTTTGGAAAAGGTGTGGATGGGTTTCTCCTAACCCCTGCCACACACAGTGGGCGCAGGACCCAACCCCTTGGTGCAGGGAAAAGGCGGATCGCCGTCCTCCTTGCCGTAACAGAGTGGAACCTCCCCAAGAGCTCAGCACGGTAGTAGCCAAGCGAGGGGGCACCTTCTTCCTCTGAGGCTGTGCCCAGCAAACCAAGGGCTCGCCCAGCATGGCGGTGAAGGAAGCCCTAGGAAGGGGACACTTTGCACTAAGCGGCTTGGCCGAGCCACCTACCTGAGCACAGGGGAAGGCCGCAATAGGTGCCTTACCCATACTTTAAACACAAACAGCTGCCCTGAATTCCAGACCCCTTCATGCCAGCAAACGTTGATTCTCCCTGTGCTAGACCGGGTCTGCTGCTTTTCTAGCCCTTGGCCAAAGATAACATAAAATGTTGACCCTCTGGGTCTCTGAATGGAAAACATGATAAGGAAGTGTTGCAGGAAAGGAAAAACAGCCTCAGGATAATCTCCCTTTAAGCGGAGACTGTTCTCTTAACGTTGGAATTTGCAGAAAATGGAGGTTTCTATTTAGAAACACCCCCTCTGACTTTCCTGCTTTCAAAGGTGCCTGCACGAAGTTCAACGAACCATTTTATAAGAGCCGAGCAATCTCCTTAATGCCGCATGATAAGCTCAGTCCAGAGGCCTTCTTAAGCCCAGAGACATTAGCTGGCCATCTTCGGGCAACCGACCAGCTTCCTCCCCACTCAGCCTTGGTTGGCAAGGGACTGTGTCCCACGTGAGCAAATGCCTTCCATGGAGGAGAAGGGAGGATTATTGTTTTGCATAACCTTATATAATATCGATTAAGAGTAATTCAATCGCTTTTACATAACTGCCATCTTGCAGGGGCCTCTCCCGACTGACTTTGAGGCAGGTGCTCAGGGTGGTGGTTATGCAAAGGGTGATTGGAGGGAAGGGAACACAGGTTCAATTCAGGTGCGGTATGTTGACTCTCCCGGCCGCAGAACGCCTCTTGGCACCCTCCTGATGCATCACCATCCCATTTGTTTTGAAAAAATGCCCCAGCGCAATGGTCGAACCGCCCAAGGAAGCCAGCCAGCAGGGTCGCCATGGGGAAATCTCCGCCCGCCTCAGCCTTGGTGCCGAGCCCCACAGGACGCTGCCGCTCCTCATGCAGCTTGGGCCCCAAAGGCTGCGCCACGGTCCTGGCCGGGGGGCCGAGGGAGCACCCTTCCCGCAGCGCCTCCCTGCGGGAAGAGGGGTGGGGGGGAGCTGAGCACAGGAGCAGCAGGCGGTTCGCCAGCGGGAGAACTGGGTCCAGAGCAGCCCATCCTCGGTTCTGAGGTCTGGCAAGCGCACTGGAATTCGGGGGGCTCCTGCAAAACAGCTGCTGAAGTTTCATTGATTGATTTTATTTTATTTTATTTTATTTTATTTTATTTTATTTATATAACAAATTTGTCACTGCCCATCTCGGTGAAATGGCTCTAGGCAGTTTACAAAACCACCCAGCTAAAGTCAATTAAAATTGCAAAATTACAATCTACTATTAATAAATAGAAAATAAATAGGTCCAGGAATAATTGGCAGTCACTTGGGGAGCGTCGTCAAGGTGCCAGCCACCCTGGGTCCATTAGGGCTCTTATACCCCCACGCAAGCTGGCCGAGCCCGGTCTTCAGCCCTTTCCGGGAGGCCAGGGGGGCACCGCACCACTGGGGGGAGAAGGTTCCGAAGGGCGGGGCAGCCGGTCAGGCAGAGAAGGCGCTCCTCCTGGGCCCCCCAGCCGACATTCCCGTGCTGACGGGACCCACGACGTGCCCCCCTGCCTGGCCGGGTGGCGCAGGTCGAGGTGACGGGGTGAGATGGTCCCTCGGGCAACCCGCCCCCCTCCCCCAAATACTGCTCTAACCAGTAACAAGCAGCTGATTGGCCAGGATGCCACCCACCCCCATCCCCTCATGGCTTTTGCCCCCTTCGGAGCAGGTGAACTTAGTCTGGGAGGGCAGCCTCCCTCCTTGCTCTGGGTCCTTCTGGGAAGCAAACATTAAGCGGAGGTGCCTCGCCTTGCAGCATTTTCAGCATTCCTCTTTTGTTTTTTAAGTAAAAGCAGCTGTGCTTCTCATAATGCAGTGAGCCGAGAATTCTGGCAGTCACCACGGAGGAATCGAGAGGCCTCCCAGTGCCCATGGGCATCGCTCTGGGGAGACCAGGCCCCAGAAAGAATATTTCCAAACCGCTCTGTCTTCTGGGTGTGCCACCTGGCCAGCCAGATGTTGCTGACAAAAAATTCCCAGCATCTCCTCTTGTTCTGCAACAACTGAGTGAAACACTTCGGCCTCTGAAAGGTGGACCTGCCCATTCAAAGGACTTTGGGTCCGACAAGTCTCGGCCTAGGGAAATTCTGCCTGCTGGTCCTTGTTAGGGTGGGAAGAAGGCAAAGCTCCCCCACCCACCCCTGCCTTAGGCCCTTTCTGCCCAAAGAGATGCCCCCTCCCCGCCTCCCTCCCGCCAGGTGAATGCCCAGTACACTTCACTGTGAAACCCAATCTTGTTTTCCTGCTCAGCTCCTGGGTTTCACCGCGGGAGAGGCAGATATATAGCCACAGCACTCTGGGGGCTTCCAGGCGCATTCCAGGCGTGGCCATCATGGAGCTTGGGGGCACGCTGGCCATCTTCCTGGGCATCTGCTTCTCTTGCTTGCTGCTCATCGCTGCGTGGAAGCGGGTGCACAAGGAGGGGAGGCTGCCCCCAGGACCCACACCGCTGCCCTTCCTTGGAAATTTGCTGCAGGTGAAAACCAGCGAGCCCTTCAAGTCCTTCCTAGCGGTGAGTTGTCCCCTCTTTGGTGCAAGAAGGTGTGTGGGAGGAAACCAGGCTGGATGTGCTGCCCACAGGGAGAGGGAGTTCAAGGCTCACGGGGTGTCTGAGCAGAAGCTCCAGCTGCCCAGACAGAGCCATTTTGAGCTCTGGGAATGAACATCCCACCCCTGTCACTCACGGTATCTCTATGGTTCCATGAAGATCTCCACAGACAAATGGGGAAGAGCCTTTTCAGAGCCCAGTTTGGCAGCTCCACAGCCAGCCAGAGGTCTTGGGCTTGAAGGCAAGACCACCCCATTATTTGCCTCACAGTAAGCAGGCTACACAGGTAGACAGCTCCCAAACATGGAAGTGCCACTAAAACGTTAAGGCTCATCAAATCCTTCATAGAGAGTAGATCATTTTAATCCCGTTTTAGAGTCATCTAAGTTATGGGCCTTCACCAAACATTTCTGAGAAGAAAAACTACCCTGCCTCTGGCCTAAATTTCCTGCCATGGCCCCAGGTAGAGGCTGGCAAAGAAAGCATCCATAAACTTCTGTCCGCCCTTCCTTTATCTTTCTTCCTTTGGTTTCTCCTGCAGCTGAGAGACAAATACGGTCCGGTGTTCACGGTCTACCTAGGCCCCCGGAGGGTGGTTGTTCTCTGTGGGCACGACACAGTAAAGGAAGCTCTGGTGGATCAGGCCGAGGAGTTCAGCGGCAGAGGGGAACTGGCCTCCATTGACCGGAACTTCAACGGTTTTGGTGAGTGGACCAGATCTAGGGCATCTCCTCAAGAGAATCCGGTGGAAACATTTACTGGTAGAAGGAGAAGCTGGTGAGCGGTTGAGGGAACAGCCAGGGGAGCTCTCTCATCTTCTACAATGACCGTTCGTTGCTTCAAGGAGGAAAATGCTTTCATAGGACAGAAGGGGCTGCCTTCAGTGAAACCATTTCCCCTCCTTTTCTAGGCGTTGCTTTAGCCAACGGGGAGCGCTGGAAGCAACTCCGTCGCTTCTCCCTCACCACCTTGAGGAACTTCGGGATGGGGAAGAGGTCCATTGAGGAGCGGATCCAAGAGGAGGCCCAGTACTTGCTGGAGGAATTCAGGAAAACCAAAGGTTGGTAAAGATCACACCCAGCTCTTTCCACAGCAGCACTGAAATGGAGCTTGTGCTTTGCGCATGCAGGGTTCAGGGAAAACTGCACTCTCAAGGAGCCATTTGCTTTATGCTTCTCAGGTCAGCCCTTCGACCCCACCTTCTTCCTAAGCCGCACAGTTTCCAATGTCATCAGCTCAGTTGTCTTTGGCAGCCGCTTTGACTACGGAGATAAGACCTTCCTCTCCTTGCTGCGTATGATCAACGAGAGTTTTATAGAGATGAGCACTCCCTGGGCACAGGTAGTAGCCAAGGCTGGAGCAGGCGCCTGTGTGGGAGGGAAGAGTTCTCTCGATGGAGCCGCTCTTGCAGAATCGGGAATGGACTCTTCCTGGGGCTCTGTGGCTAGCCTCAGTCAGCGATAACATTGCTCGTTTGTTTGTTTTGTCCAATGCACAAGCCAGGTTTCTTCTCTTTTCCTCCCAGCTCTATGACATGTATTCCTGCATCATGCAGTACTTGCCTGGAAGACACAACCGCATCTACTACCTCATTGAGGAGCTGAAGGACTTCATTGCTGAGAAAATCAAAACCAACCAAGCAACACTGGATCCCAACAACCCTCGGGACTTCATTGATTGCTTCCTCATCCAGATGGAGAAGGTACCACCAGGAATTTCTCATTATTAGAGAGAAGCATGGAAATTTGAGAGACTAGAGGAAGGGACGGAGTGGGAGGGAAATGGAAAAGCCCCACTGGGGTCCATCCTCTGATACAGCTCTATTTAGGTGTAGAAAGCCATCTCAGGAACAGGTTCTTTTTCCTACAACACAGACAAGTGGACCTGTCTAGTGATAGTATGATGTCTCCCACCCCACCTAAGTTCAGTCTTCTCCAACCTGCTTCCCTTTGCTCCCCCAGTAGTTTCAGGGAGCCATTGGATTTCAGCTCCCAGAACACCCAGCTAGTAAATAAGTGAGTGGCCTGTAATCTTGGACTTCCTGAATCAATGTGCTTCTAGTGTGATCCCCCCTCTACTCACCATGCACACAAGACACAATGTTGAGGTAAACAATTTCTTCTCTTGAAGGAAAAAGGAAACCCTTCCAGTGAATTCAACCTGAAGAATTTGGTCCTCACAACCCTCAATTTGTTCTTTGCTGGGACAGAGACTGTCAGCTCCACCCTGAGATACGGACTCCTTTTCCTGATGAAATACCCAGAAGTGGAAGGTATGGTGGCCGAAGTCTGGGGCAGTTTGCATGAGACCTGCCCAAGAGAAGCTTGTTCTGCACACATTCCTGGAAGGCCCTCACTGCTGGGAATCCCACTGGTCTGAATGGAGCGCCGGTGAGCATCGCAACAGGCAGCTTGTAGAAGACCCATTAAAACCTGTGGAAAACAGCATAGGCCCATGCAGCCTGCTGTTTCATGGGTTTAGAGCCCTGTGGGCGGTTAATGGAACAAATGCGTCATTTTTTAAAAAGGAAGTTAATAGCCAGCACCAGGAAAGCAGTTCTGCGTCAGGAGGAGAGGTCTAACCCTTCCCTCCCAGGCCAGGGCCCACATCAGCTCTGCCGGTCAGCCCCAGCGGGAACATTTCCATGGGCATAGTGGGAATTTGGGCGGATGAGCGGAGTGCTTTCCGTCGGGGTGGCCTCACTGTAAAAAAAGATTGGGCGGGGAGAGGGCAACCATTTGGGTGAATCTATTCCCCACTGACTTATGGCGGCCATCTTATATGGACGTTTATCCCTTGGCTGTGAAAACGGGGCGGGGTGCTTGGGAAAAGAGGGAGGAGGGCCCGCTCCCGTCCACTTCGGTTTCAAGTGCCCACCCAGGCCAGGCCTGCCCTGCTTCCTAAGAGGACTGAGGCAGTGGCCCCCCACTGGGTTGAGGGCCCTGGGGCACCACCTCCACAGCTCCCCCAGAAGCATTTTCTTGATGTTTTGGCAGAGAAGGTGCACCAGGAGATTGACCAGGTCATCGGCCCCAATCGCATTCCTGCCACCGAAGACCGGCTGAAGATGCCCTACACGGATGCTGTCATCCACGAGATCCAGCGGCTGACGGACATAGTGCCCATGGGAGTGCCCCACACGGTGGTCCGGGACACTCAGTTCCGGGGGTACCATCTGCCGAAGGTGAGGCTGCGGGAGAGTTTCAGCTGCAGGACGGTCTCCCAGAGAGGAAGGAGACGACCTCGGCCATCAGGTTAACGGAGGCTCAGTCTGCTCCTGGGGGTTATGTTTTTGCAGGGCACGGATGTCTTCCCCTTACTAGGCTCGGCCTTACGTGACCCCAAATACTTCAGCGACCCGGAGAACTTCAACCCCGGACACTTCCTGGATGAGAAAGGGCATTTCAAGAAGAACGAAGCTTTCGTGCCATTTTCCTCGGGTAAGGTTGGGTTCACGCTTTGCTCTTTTTTATTGCTGCTTGTCTTGCTCTGGGGACACCCACAAGAGCAGCACAGTGGCCGGCAGAGAGCCCAGCAGCTGCTTCCAGCCCTGCCGCCCTTTCATGCACTCAAGTTGTATTTTTACAGCCGGGGAGGGAGAAACAGCCTCTGCCTCCGAGGCCCCAGTCATCTGGCTCCCGTTGGGACCCCTCCCCGGGACGTAGGGAATGGGCACCACGTGTGGCCTGGCCCCTGGAAGCCAAAAGTCTGCCCCGGGCTGGCAGTCTCACTCGCCCTGGCCTGGCTCTCCCTCTGGGCCAGATGAGAGCAAGGGCTTGGCCCCAGCCCCCCCGCCTTACCACCCTCCCTCATGCCTTTAGCTGAATCCCTCCTCCTTCAGCTGGTGCAATCCTGGTGTGGAGATGAAGTGTTGTGGCCCTGCGCTTCTCACCCTAAGAAGGCTGGGAGGGCAGCGATTACCGTGGATGAGAGGAGGGGGAAACGCCTCCCGAGAGGGAGGGGACCCGGAGGGGAGATCCTTCCCTGGAGCCGGATGCGGCTCCCTTCTACGCACCCCTGGCAAAGTAACCTCCAGACTGATGACGCCCCCCCCCCCGCTTTTCCAGGGAAGCGCATCTGCCTGGGGGAAGCCATGGCTCGGATGGAGCTCTTCCTGTACTTCACCACCGTGCTGCAAAACTTCTCCCTGAAGTCCCTCCTGCACCCTAAGGACATTGATGTCTCCCCCAAAATGAGTGGCTTTGGGAACATCCCCCCAACCTACGAGCTGTGCATGCTCCCCCGCTGACCCGGGGCTTCTTTCCGCCCATCTCCAGCTCCTTTCGTGATTAGGCACTTGCAGTGCCCGGGCACCGCCGCCCCGGGGACTGTTTTCAGCCAGCACAGCTCTTGGCCGGGCGCTTCCCTTCCTCCTGCTGTGCCTGTTGAACCAGAACCCCGGCGCTTGGGTCTGCTCCGTCAGATGGCTCCCTCGGGGCAGCTCCTGCGCTTTCCTGGATCTCGGTCGGGGGGCACCAGGAGGGGGCCAATTTCCTGTGGAGGCGCTGGTAGCATCCCAGTTCTGTTCTCCCCTCAGGAAGCGGGGCCCACCTCAGTCAGCTGCCCCGTCCTCAGCCCCGACCCACCACGTGGCTCTCCAGCCCGGATGCCCGGCCCCTGGCCATCTCTCGTCCCACTGGCGCCTGGTCAGGGGATGCTGCCCCCACGTGTCTCCCGAGACCATCTCCCAACCTCTAACAATGATGGGATGGGGACACCGGAGCGGCGCACGCTGAATCCTGTTGCTTGGAGGGTGAAGTCAGGGCAGTCTGGAAGCACTGAAAAGTGCCTCAAAGGCTGCGTGTTCCTTCTGTCTGCGTTTGCCTCTTTAGCTGGAGACGTCCTCTCCATTTCAGCCGGGCAGGATGCTAAACGTTTCTCTCAAAGTCCCTCCAAGCCCTCCGCCTCCAGAAAATGTTATAGCCGCTTTTCTACACAAGGATGATTCAGGAAAGTGACCCCCGGTCCTGTTCCCACAAGCACTAGTCCATCTTAGAAATCTGACTGGCTTTTAAAAGTCCAATTAAAAGCATGTTTAGAGAAATAAGCAAAAAAATCTGTATTTTAATCACAAGGTTTAAACGTATTTAGACTTGGAGGAGTGTGTGAGAGTGTTGAAAGAGGGGCTGCTGCAGCCAATCTTCCTAAAATGAATTTATTTGGAAAATCCTGTTTTAGTTTACTCTGAATATGATGCATTCCCTTTATAATAAACACTGTGAAGATACAGAAGTTTTAGAAAGATAGGGGACAAGATGCTGGATTTAGCATGAAAATGCTTTTTGTAAATGTTCCTGTATACAGCCCGGACAATGCTTTAAAAAAGAATAAAACATATTTTACGATCACAAGATTATGGGTTACATTATAAAGGGATTGGGACATACACTTAGTGTACCGTATTTTTCCGACTATAAGACGATACTTTTTTCTAAAATCCTTACCCTAAAAATTGAAGGGCGTCTTATTCAAGGAAGTCAGCTGAGTAGAGAACCGCGCGGTTGCAAAACTGCCCATACTTTATCTCTGCAGGCAGGCTTCCTCCTATTGCCAGCCTCCAATCACGAGTGAAATAGCTTGTCTCCCAAACAGACTTCCTCCGATCTCGAGCCTGATGTAACTGACGTCAGCTGATGCTGAACAAACCAATTAGAGGAAGGCTGTCTGCAGAGAGAAGCTGTCGGCAGTTTCACTCATGATTGAATGTGATCAGTTATGCAAAAGAGCCTGGAAATAGAGCTGCAGAGAGACGGTTTGGACCTCCTCCCACCGAGTGTAGCAGGTCAATGTTAACTAATTACTAAATAAAAATGTGTTCTGCACTATCTTTAAAATATTGATTTCTTAATTTTGGGTTGGAAAAGTGGGGGTCGTCTTGTACATGGGGGCGTCTTATTGACGGAAAAATACGGTATATCCCTAGTGCTTAAGTAGGTGTACATGTGTGTCTCCGCTGGGGTGAACAATTCCCACAGGGAAATTGTAAATGCTCCTCTTAGACCCCTCAAAAACACAGAAAGCCCACAACAGAATCAACAGAACATCTCTTGGTGCTCAGAGGTCCCAGGACCGGCTAAGCTGGACCAGACCTTTTTCCTCTGCCAGCAGAAGCCATTCCTCCCTCGTCCCAAGCAGGGCCGATGAAGGGCGTTGTGCCATTTCTGCAGCCACCCGACAGCAACAGCGATGAGTGGGGAGCTGAAGTGCAACAGGGTGCTGCAGGCGGTTCAAAGGACGGTGCGCTCAGGACAGACCAGCAATCTGTGCCAAAATTGCAAAACCTTCTGATCACCTCCAGCCAAATTCCCACCAAGGGCAATCTTGCAGGAGCAACCATGTCCTTCCCGAGGCCCAGAGTGATTTCCAAAGGTGATGACATTTTCTGCTTGCCTCATCCCCTGGACGGATTGCTTGCTGGGCGCAGATGAGCAAAGCAGGGCATCGGCATTGCTCACCCTTCGCCAATGCATCTCCCGGCTCCTTTTCACCCCAACCGCTTCCAAGCAGACGGTCTCCGGTGCCTGCTTCCAATCGAGCAAGGGCCCCTGCTCCCGTCAGCTCCAGCGCCCGGCACACTCCCTCCCCTCCAGAGGCTAGCCGCCATTCCCTCCTGGACCGCTGGCCTGCAGTTTTAAAGTGATCTTGCACTTGATCCGAAGGTGGCCTGCCAGGCAATGAACTCCCCTTGCCCTGCATATTCACAGTCCCTCGGCAGCCCCCTTTGACCCTCATATCAGCCTCTGGGTTTCTGCCCAGCCTGGGCGGAGCGTACTCCGTGCCTGCCCAGAGGAACCTGCTTCGCTTTCTCTTCCCCCTACAAATCTTTCAGTTGCACCATCTGCACAACGGCACTGTGATGCACAGGCCGTCACTGTGGTGCCTTGCACGAGGTTCCCCGTAAAATCAAGCATGTTCTCAGACCAAGCTTTGGAGCAAGGACAGGGACGGAGTCACGGTGGGTGAGTTGGGCGGCCACAAATGTGTGCTAAATAAATAACTGTTCGGTTGGAGTCCCTTCCTTGTTCAGAGCCTTCAACCCCTGGCAGGTTAAGCCCAGAGCCCCCAAGCCGCCGACCTCCCAGGCAACATCTGGGCTTGGTTGGCGAGGGGGCCGCCAGGCCAGCCAGCAGCAGGGCTGGGCTTCCCTACCTACTTTCCGAGAACAGCTTTGGTGAGCCCCCCTGCGGCCACTCACACCCCACAAAAGAAAAGTGGAGGGCAGGAGGGCGTTTCAACCCCGGGCAAGCACCCTGTTGTGTGCTGTCTGCGGGTCACGGTGTCTGTGCTGGTTCTCACGAGTTCTAACACGTGGGTCTAGCTTCCTCAAACCTTGCCGTCTTTTTTGATGCGTCGGTTCCTTCCTTCCTTCCAAGACTGGCCACGCTTCCATGCTGGGTAGAGGGCCCTCGGTTTCCTTCCGCTGCCCAGCCCTGAATGGTGCCAGTCGATGGCGTCCTCTGCACGCTTCAGCTCAGACAGTAATCGAAGGAGAGACAACGTGTATCCGAAGTGGCAGAAATGCCCTTGGACAAGAATTGCTCTCCTGCCTGGCTTGGAAAAAACTAGGCTGTTGCATAATTTGGATGATCAGGTGGGCGTAACGTTTCCTTCTGGACTGGTATATTAGATCCCCCCGAGAGTCAGGCTAACATTCTCTTCACAGCAGCACGTTAGAAGTCCTGGGAGCTGCCAGGCCCCATGGATCTCCTGGGACCAGGGACCCTTTTCCTGGCCGTCTCTCTCACCTGCCTTCTGGTCTTCTCCACTTGGCAGCAAATGCGCCGAAGGGGCAAGATGCCCCCTGGACCAATACCCCTCCCCCTCATTGGGAACCTGCTCTGGATAGACCGAAACAATCTGCCCAGTTCACTCATCAAGGTAATGCCTCCCCTCCCTCCACTTTTCATCTGCCTTCCTTTCCAGGCAGGGGCTCTTTCAGCCTTCTTCTGCTCCTTTCAGCCCCCCCCCCCGCGCCGAGCACAACCGGTCCTTCCTGCCTTCGGACTCCCTTGCACTGGTTGCCCCGTGGCTGGTGGAGACCTGGACCCAAAAGTTTTAATGAGACTCCCCCTCCCCCTCCCTCTTCGGAGGGTCAAAGGCCTCCCTTCGGTCACTTCCTACAATTTCTCACTAGTTTTCTGCCTGATCTACTTTCCTAGAAGTTCCAGCAGCTCGCCCTGGGGGGGGGGGACCGCCCCAGGACAGGAACACGATTGATTGATTGATTGATTGATTATGTGCCATCCAGTCTGTGACCTGGCCAGTAGATATTCCCCAGGAAGAGCCATCCAGTGCCTGCTGTCCTCTGTTTTGCAAATGGACCTGCTTCTTGTGGACAGCTCACAGTTCACTGTGAGACACGCGCACCCCCCCATTCAAATCAGCCTGCCTGCTGTTAGTCGTGGGGCATCCGATCAACCGACTGTTCAGTAATTGCATACACTGATTTGTGTTTCTGTCTTCTGGATTTAAAGCTAAGCTGCTCGGAGACTCTGAAAACGGAGCAGCCTAGAAGTTGTTCCAACTAGTGAAAAAACAGGGTTGTGCGTTCGACAGGAGCATGAAAAGAAGAGGGCAGAGAAATCTCTCTCTCTCTCCGCCACCCTGCCATGTCTCTATATAGGTACTTAACCGCTACGTCAAAGAGCCATTTGGGTTCTTGCAGTGCTTGGTTGCTGGCACTTCTGAAAAATATGGCTAAGAAAACAGCAGGGACCTGCCCATTTAATCACCAGGATTCAGGGTTGACTGAAGATCATCAATCGTTTTTCAAAACTTCTAGGAGGAGAGCGGTGTTAGTCCGGAGTAGCCAAAAATCAGAAGGAGTCTCAGAGTCACCTTCCCCACTAACCAGTTTTGCGAAAAGGCATAAGCTCTCACGAGCTGCCTTTTCATAAACTGTGCTTTTTCATCCCAAAGGTTAGTGGGTGAGTGGGAAAAAGAGGCTGCTTTTGACTTTGGACCACCACAGCTGCTCTCCTCCAATGCTCACCAAAGCTTCTGCTTCCTAATCAAGTGTATTGGTCAGAGAAGGTGCACCAGGCTCCTCCTGATGTTTTAAAACCTGTCAGAGAAAGAGAGAGAGAGAGAGAGAAAGATGGCAGCCCAGCGAGAGCAGATGCAAATATATGCTAAATCTTAACTTTAATAGAATTAGACCTTTCACATATGCCCCCCGCACCCCCCCCCGGCAAATGGCTCCGCTGTGTTTCATTGCCTGCTGGAGTCCTTTTCAGCAGAACAGGCAGGTAGGAAATTGGGAGCAGCCAGGTGGGGAATGGGGGGGCGGGGGTGGGGGCGGGGGAAAAAGGGCTGCTGAGCCAGGAGGGACCTTAAGGCTTAGCTCTTAGCCAGGAACGATCACCTCAAACTAGAGTGGGGCAAAAGACGCCCCCCCAGCATTGGTAAAACAAGGCGCATCACGCGTGAAGGAGCTGAGGGTCCCAGGGGGCTGCACCCCTGCTGTCTAATAAGGTTCATCCCACAGCAGGAGCCCCCTCCCATGGATTTCCCGATGGAAACCTTCCTGCCCAGCAGTGTCAGCCCCAGTGCCGCAGTGGTCAGCTGGGCGCGGGAGGGTCACTCCCGAGGACAAGTTCCATCTGCTCTGTTTCTCTGGCAGCTGAGCGAAAAGTACGGGCCTGTCTACACCCTCCAGCTGGGTCCCCGGCGCATCCTGGTGCTGTGCGGCTACGAGGCCGTGAAGGAGGCCCTGGTGGACCAGGGGAACGACTTCCGGGACCGTGGGCAGCAGGCCACCTTTGACTGGATCTTCCAGGGGCACGGTACAGCCCGGGCCCTTGGTCCCCCGGGAGGCACAGCAGCTGGGTAGCCATCGGCGGGGAAGCTCTCTTGGACGTCCCCTGCGCCGAGCAGGAAGGCTGGACCAGGCGACCCACTAGGTCCCCCCTCCCTCCGATTCCTGGACGGCTGGCCACGGCACGACCTGCCGTTCAAGACCCCTGGAGAGACCCCCTTCTCTGTCCTCCAGGAGGGGAGTTCTGCGCTGCCTTTCCTCTTGCTGCTCTGCTTCCTTTGACCAGAGGGGTGGGCAAGCCTGCGTCTGGTAGGGTGGGCCCACCACCTCTCTCCCCACTTGTCTTCTGCTCTGCAGGGGTCGCCTTCAGCAACGGGGAAAAGGCCAAGCAGCTACGACAGTTCTCCATCATGACCCTGCGGAATTTCGGGCTGGGAAAGAGATCCATTGAGGAGCGGATCCTGGAGGAAGCCCACTTCCTGCTGGAAGCCCTGAGGAGCACAAAAGGCAGGAGGATCTCTGGACCCCAACAGGCATTTGGGGGGGTTGGGGGAAGCAGGAAAATGGCACATGCGTTCCCAGCGAAGGCCATGGGAACCACAAGCCCCAAGATCCGATGCGCTGCGTTCCCAGCCTCAAGGGGCCCTTCTGTTTCCCCCAGGAGCCCCCTTCGACCCCACCTATTTCCTCAGCCGCTCAGTGTCCAACATCATCAGCTCCATCGCCTTCGGCAACCGCTTCGACTACGAAGACAAGGAGTTCCTCTCTTTGCTGACCGCAATGACGGAAACCTTTCGCTTCACCAGCACAGCCCAGGGACAGGTACCCTCTTCTGCTGCTTCTCCTTGAGAACAGCATCGCTGGGAGCCCGTAGCACTGGGGGGCACTGGGGGCAGGGGGAAGAGTTTCCTGTCCTCATTGCGGAGAGGCAATGAAGTTCTGTTGACCTCCCTAATTCGAGTGCCCTCAACGTCTTCTGCGGAAGGGGGCAAGCGCCCGCTTTCGGGCCTTGTTTGCAACGTGCGATGAGAGGCAGGGCCAGGGCTGCCCCCGGACTGTGGTGGCTTGAAACCCACCCGAAGAGGCGCCTTCTCCCCGTCCCGCGCAGAGGGTCGATGGGCTGGTCTGGGGTCTCTTTCAGCGCTGGTGAACCTGAAGGCAGCAATAGCCCGGGGGAAGGGTCAGTGGCCCACCCAAGGCCCCTGCCTACCCCGCATCCCACCTCAGCTGCACTTGCCCGGGGTCTTCTACCGGTCAAACCCTCGTTTCTTCCCTTCTCCAACCGGCCATCCGAACCCGCAGCTCTTGGACATCTTTGGGATCGTGCAACACCTGCCTGGCCCACAGCAAAGGACTTTCAAGAAGCTTTTGGAGCTGAAGGAATTCGTTGCCAGGAAGGCACGGGCCAACCGAGAGACCCTGGACCCCAACTCCCCGCGGGACTTCATTGACTGCTTCCTGGTGAAAATTCTGCAGGTAGAGGGGGGACAGCTTGACGTGCTAATAGGACTGGCCCCTGGAGCAGGATTATTCACACACACACACCCTGACTTGAGGGGGGCCAGCTACAAACTGTTGGGAGGTGCTCCATCCAAGCCCGTTTAAAAAGGAACTGCCCCAGATCCTTGCCCTCCAATGGGGCAGGAGCCCCGACCAGCAAAGAGCACAGTCAAGGTCTGGTCCACAGTTCCAGTCAACAAAGGTCCCACTCTGGCAGCAGAGTCAAGGTTCAGCTTTCCAGACGTCTAGAGAAGTCTGACATGGAGAAATTAGGCCAGCTGTGAAACACCTGGAGGTCCAGGTCTCCTCCTAAGTATAACTGATGCCACTCAGAAGTAGCTGCAAGAACTAGGCCATTCGATTTTGACTGTTACTCCCAAGTAGATGAGCACTCAAGGTGGTGGCTGTGCTGGCTGTGGGGTGGAGGGAGTTGTAATCCTGGTGGGCACTAGGCTGACTTGGGGGATAAGCCCGATGAAACATTTCCTTTTTCTCCCACCAAGGAAGAAAAAAATCCCAACTCGTTCTTCTCCCTGGAGGAACTGGTCGCAACCACGCTTAGTATCTTCTTTGGTGGTACAGAAACGGTCAGCACCACTTTGCGTTATGGGTTCCTGATCCTGCTGAGGTACCCAGAGGTGGAAGGTAATTGAGATGGGGAGCAGAGGGCAGAAACCACCGGCTGGAAATCAGGGCACTGGTTGGAACACCAGCAGTTGAGATCTTCAGGGCCAACTCAGGGATTTGTAAGAAATGCCCCCAGGTAGCTGCCCACTCTCGGCTTACGCCCCTCCCTCCCTCCTCCTCTCTGCATGAGAAAGTCCTTGTTGAGCTGCTCGTGCCACTTGTTTTTCCTAACACTCAAGCTCTGTGAAGTTCAAACCCATTATTCGTTCTCCTGGGTGCTGGGTGGCATTTCTGCCTCGTCGGGAAGCTGCTGGTGTCCCCGGCCCGGAGCTGGGCGGGCAGAAGCAGACCTCCTCTGGCTCCTAGTCATTCTCAGGCACGTCCAAAGTCCTCTTTCTGATGCCTCCCCAGAGAAGATGCACGAGGAGATTGACCGCGTCATTGGTCGGAATCGGATTCCCCACATGGAGGACCGGCTGCAGATGCCCTACACCGAAGCTGTGATTCATGAGATACAGAGATTTGGGGACATGCTACCCCTGGCGCTGCCACGGCGCGTCACCCGAGATGTCCAGTTACGAGGGTACACCATTCCCAAGGTACTGGGGGGGACCTCTGGCTCCCACGCTTCAGCTATAGCTCCGGTGCAGTCCACAAGGATGGCCGCCTTCCACGTCTGTTGAATCATTGCTCCCACCCCCTCAAAGTCACAAATGCTTCCTTTATTTCATGCCCCCAGGGGACGGAGGTATTCCCCATGCTGGGAACGGTGATGAAGGACCCCAAACATTTTGCAAGACCTGAGGAGTTTGACCCCCAGCACTTCCTGGATGAGAAAGGGCAGTTCAAGAAGAACGAGGCGTTCATGCCCTTCTCCACTGGTGAGTCCCCTCCGCCCCATCTCTCAAGCCAGAAATTGCATGGCGCTCCCAAGGGAGTAGACCTATTGTCCGAGATCGAATTCAGATTTTACCTATCCCGGCCACTTTGTTCATCCAGCCCAGCTACATTTTGGAGGCTCGCCTGTGACATCCCACGCAAAGGCCAAGGGTGGCCACGGGGCCCCCAGAGGTCACCCCTGTTTCCTGCCTGCCCCTCCTCCGTATGCAGAGGGCTGTCCAGAAGCGCCATCACAGCTCCTTCCACTCAGCCACAGCAGTCATGAGCTCGATCCACAAAGTACAAATTGGGAAGAGACTGGCAAGGGACCCCCAGCTGCAGCCCAAAAGGATGGATAGGTTCAGGTTCCCATTTGTGGACAGCAACGGGGGTTCTCCTGACCACTGGCCTCTCTGCTCTTGTATTTTGCAGGGAAGCGCTACTGCTTTGGGGAGCATCTGGCCCGTGCCGAGCTCTTCCTCTTCATCACCAGCATCCTGCAGAACTTCCGCTTCAAATCAGCTGTCCCCCCTGAAGACATCGACATCTCCCCCTTGTTGGTGGGGTTTGCCACGATCCCACGGCTCTATGAGATCTCTGTCATCCCCCGTTGAGGGAGGGGCCCTCTTGAAGGTCTGCAGGAGTCTCCTTCCAGATCACCCACCCGCTCTGCCAAACGCCTTCCTGGGGAGCTCCTTGGTGCAGGACCCCCCAGCTCTCTAAAACCATGGCTCTCTTGCTGACAGCACCGCAGCTGCCTCTCCATCTCCAGAGAGCCCGGCACCTACGGGCACCCCGTCCCCTGCATTCTGTCCCCCCTGCACTCCAGACCCTGCTGCTGTGCCCCTCCGTCACAGCCCTTTCCTCCAGCACCTTGAGGCAGACTCGCTTCAGGCGCTGGGGCGTTCACGCGGCGGTGCTCTGGAGATGCCTGGGCCCAGGTCTCCCCCGTTCTCACCATCTTCTGAAGGGGCTCTGCATCTCTTTTGACCAGCCAGACAAGTTCGCCTCTGTAGCCGGGACTAGAAGATTGGGCTCAGCTTGTGAAAGGTGCCCGAGATGACCGCAACTCACACGGCGTTCACGGGAGCCACCTCCAACCTGGGTCTTGCTTACAAGGGTGACGGAGATGCAGTCAGTTTGAGCAGGCTGATCTCTGGGACAGGCAGGGGGGTCAGCAGATATCCTAGTCTAATCACGCCTCTTTCCTTGCAAATTGCCAAACCAGGCGGGTATATATCTTGTTAAGCTTGGAAAATCTCTTCTGTATACTGACCTGTTTTATGTAAGAATAAACATTCTTTGCAAACCTAAAATGGAAGCTGAGGCACAGTGAAATGGCTCTCTGCACACAGGTGGAATTTAAGACTGGTGCTGGCGCAAGATGACCTACAGCCAGGCTGGCCCTTCCTTTCCCCACCATTGGTGGCATCGCAATTCAGTCTCAGCAGCAGCAAATCGGAATGTTCGGTTCTGCAGCCCTGGGCTCCATCCGGAACTCCTCTGGGGTGCCCCCGAAAGGTCCGGTGCTGGGCATCCTCCAGCATTGCTCTTCTAGTGGAAGTTGGGATCCCCGGTGGATCCCCGCTTGCAACTACAACGCCGGGGGTGGGAGTGGGAGTTTCTCTTGCATTTGGAATCCTGGTAGCTCGATCACTCGCATCACGTCCCTTTCCTGGCCCCCTCTCTCCCCCCACCCCAGCTGTCCTTCAAACGCTTGGCCTGGTCAGCTGCACATGACCAGCAAAGAGACTTGGCATCAGCGCGTTTGAAAGGAAGAGGGGACGTACGGGGTCCAGTCACGAGTAATGCAGCGGATCCCCCTTAGGGTGTGATTCGATCAGGAGTGAACCTGCAAAAGAGCTGTCTGGGATTCCTTTGCAGTGTGTACCTGGTTGCTCTGCCATCTTTGAAGCTAAATCACAATCATCAAAGAGGTCTTCTTGGCTTCAGGCTTGCTTTAGTCAGTACAAGAACATCACATCTATTTGAACCTCCAGACGGTCTTTGGACATGTTTACCAAGAATCACAGGGCTTGGCTTCCAAACCAGGACCCAGTGGCTGCCGCTAGCAACACCTTTGTGCTGTCTGGACTGGCCGGTTTTAGCCCCTGAGGCACCCTAGGAGGGCGGAGACGCTGAAGCCACGGAATGTGGCTGCTGAAACCTCTCAAAGTGAAAGGGCCGAACATCCTGTCCGAGGTCTCAGAAGATGGGCTGGGAAGACCAAAAGCCCACCCACCTTCACCTTTCTTTGCCTCCCCCTCCAGCCCTGCCTCCCCATGAGTGGGCTGCCGTGGCTGCCTCCCCTCCCTCCCCGGGGGGCAAGGCGAAACAGAGAAATCGGCAGGAAAGCCTTGTTGAAATTAGCACATTTTATTCCAAGCACTGTTTTCATTTGCAGGCTGCGGGAAAAGCCCCCCACCACCCCGCCCATAAACACGTGGAGTGACTGCGTTGCCCCTTTGGAAAGGAGACGGCTCTGGACTCCAAACGGCCAATGGGCTCCGGGTGCTGGTTCCCAGAGCAGCATATCCCAGATTTTGACAGCCGGGGCGATTGCCGGGGGAGGCAGCGGCCACGCCCTCGAGGGAGCAAAAAGTGGCATCAGGTGCTGGTCCCAAGAATTTGCTGCCAATGAAGTGCGTTGCTAAAGGGAACCTCTCACAGCATTTGAAGAGGGTGTGATGGGAGGCAAAACATGGCCGGAAAGCAGGCTATCAAGATTGGCGTGGCAGCACCAACATCTGGTATCTCATGGGCACCCGGCTGACGCCACTGGCATCGGGCACAATGCTGACCTCGCCCAGGGGCTCCGGTGATGTGAGGGTGAAGGCCTGGAGGATGGCGGTGAAGAAGAGGAACAGCTCCATGCGGGCCAGTCCCTCGCCCAGGCACAGGCGCTTCCCTGCAAAGAGAGGGCAAAAGGGTTCAGCCTGGGGAAAACCAGAGGCAGCCGATGAGCCCGACCCCCTGCAGCTCCTCTGCCCAGCCTGCCTTCCTGAGGCCGAGCCACTTTCCCAGAGAGAACAGCGTGAGACCCAGCTGAGAAGGAGGGGGCAGAAGCAAGTGGCACCAAGAGGGGACGGGCAAGGCAGGGCAGGGTCCCAGGCAAGGCGGGAGGGTCTGGAAGGGGCAGGAGGACAGTTCTCACAGAACCAGGAAACAGCAGCTGGACCTGCCAGATTCAGCAGAGGATTTTTCCCTAGACACGGAAGGGGCTGCACCTCAGGCCATTAAGGGCAGGGCTGCCATGCCAAGGGTTGGGTAATCCAACCTTCTGAGAACCAGTCCAAGGGATCCGGAGGCTGCTGGCCGCGAAGAAGGACGGCAATAGGTTGAGAGAGAAACAACTGTTGCTGCGGAGACCGTGACGATCCTCTGTGGCTTCCCCCCCGGAGAAAGGGGGAGAAGTCCCCCACCCAGCCCCCAGCCCCAGCCCCAGGACACACCTGCTGAGAAAGGCATGAAGGCATCTGCCCTCTTGAAACGGCCATGGCTGTCCAGGAATCTCCCGGGGTCAAACTGCTCAGGGCTGGCGTGATACTCAGAGTCATAGTGCACCGTGCTGAGTAAAGGGTAGATATACGTCCCCTGGCAGGAACAGCCCAGTCGGAGAAGGAGAAGAGGAAATTGGAGACAGAGGCGAGAAGAAAAGGTCAGAATGAGGCCCCTGCGTTGCTCCGTCCAAGGACGTAGGGATAAGTGACATTTCGGAAGCAGCCTTCAGGGCAGAGGGCTTGAGACCCAAAGAGATGCCCACCATCCTTCCACGGCAGAGCATCTGCTTGGCACAACTCCAGCCCAAAGGAGCTTCCCAAAAGTCTTTCTCTGCCCGGGAGCCCGGCAGGCTGGTGCCGCTGCCCATCACACTGGGCAGGGTGCCCTCTTCTCAGATACTGTTTTACCAAAGGCCAGCTGACTTTGCATAACTGGCATGGTTCAGGCCAGTAGGGCAGGTGCTGATCTGGCAGGAAATGAACCCCCCCGCCCAAAAACGAACGCCAGAGGCTGGATTCCCACCATAAGCTCAACCAGCCCAATTAACATCTGCTGGCTGCAGTGACCTTTTGATCAGGGTCAGGGTTTATTGTGGCTTAATGTGAAGTGCAGACCACGAAGGCCGTAATGGAATTGAGCATGCTGGGCAAACTCAGGCCGAAGGTCTCCGGCCCGGACCTCTGGGTCCTCGCGGGCAGGGCATCTCCTGCCCTGGGAGCCTCACCTTCGGGATGACGTATCCCCTGAAGTGGGTGTCCTGAGTGACTGCGTGGGGGAGGCTCATGGGCAGGATGTCGCTGAACCTCTGGACCTCGTGCAGGACCGCCTCTGTGTAGGGCATCTTCCTCCTGTCCTCAGCCGAGGGCGAGCGGCCTGGCCCAATCACCTGGTCAATTTCCTCATGAAGCTTTTCTAGGGGAACAGGACCAACGGGGCTCAGGCATCCCCCCGAAGCCAGGAGAGCCCCGCCCACTTCCCAGAAGTCAGTGCTTGTCGATTTGGGGTGCCAGGGCTGCAGTGCATTCTTGTGAAACCCACTGAAGGCAAACCGGCAACACACCCATACGTTTGCCACAAAACGTGCTTGCAGAGCAATTCCAAGGGTCCACACTACAGGTGGGAGAGAGTAGCATTTTGTGGTCCAGGGGCCACAGAGGCAGGAGGGGTGAAGTCAAAATGGGAATATAACTTACTCTGTGGACAAAGGTCAAGAAACTTAAATTAATGAAAAGCACTTAAAATGATTATTCCCATGTGGTTAATTGTTTCATTTCTATCCTATTAAAAAACAGAATGTGGTGGTAACTGTGAGAGATCCTTGAGGGCCACAAGCAGGGCCGTAGAACATGCAGCCCTGCTCTGCAGGGAAAGGGCCACGAAGTGCCACCCGCTGATGCCCAAATGTTGCTGTGCGCCTTCCACCTTCTTGAACTGGAAGGTCTCACCAGCCAGATGGACATCTGAGAAAGACAGGCCCACGCCTGACCTTCTGCCCTCCCCTGCTTGTCAGCCCGTCCGCAGGAGGGGCCTCTGGTGGCCCTCAGGGGCTCCTTCCTCCCTTACCTTGCACCTGCGGGTACTTCATCAGGAGGAGGAAACTGTATCTCAAGGTGGTGCTGATCGTTTCTGTCCCAGCAAAGAACAAATTGAACGTGGCCATGACCAAATTCTCCATACAGAATTCAGAATCTGGGTTGTGCTTTTCCTGACAAGGGTCAAGGAGGTGAAGAAAAAACTCATATTTACATCTTTAGCATTAGTACCTGGTAGGCACAAATCTTTAGCGTTTTGCTGGCACAGATGGAATAAAGCCTTGCTTCTGGCGAAGGTCCCAGACCAAGATCTGGCAGCTGCAGAATCAAGACTGGCAAGCGCCGATCTCTTAGTTATCACTGAGTGCCTTTCGTCCTTGGAGCGGGAGGTGGTGTTTGGGTCCTTCTTAGCCTTGGGCCTACTCCGGCTTCCAGCATGGCAACAGCATCCTACGGCCCATCTAGCAAAATAGGCGCTTCCCTGCATAACCAGTTGCTTCCCAGTTGGCTTCCCTGGGGTCAGAACCAAGGCAC
Source organism: Liasis olivaceus (assembly GCA_030867105.1). NCBI lineage: Eukaryota > Metazoa > Chordata > Lepidosauria > Squamata > Pythonidae > Liasis > Liasis olivaceus. The sequence continues at coordinate 25,119,708 of CM061360.1, forward strand.
TCCGGAAGGGAAAGCCGCTCTTTAGAATGCGGCACGTTCTGTCCGCCTGCCCCTTTAAGCTGTCAGGCTACAGAGATACAGATGTTGTATCATGTCATGACCTCATTTTGCAAAGTTCCTTTGATCGATACCATTCCAAAGACATACTCTTTATCTCCCTTCCAACAGTGCTTCCAAATATCAGGACCTGGATAGCCCCTAGGTCAGTGTTATCCAAACTTGGCCACTTTAAGATGAGTGGACTTCAACTCCGAGAATTCTGGGAGTTGAAGTCCACTCATCTTAAAGTGGCCAAGTTTGGACAACACTGCAGTAGAGGCTTGAACCCCCTGGTGAAATCAGTGACTATTTACATGCAATGAATTCCAATAGAATGAAATTGGTAGGGTACTGTCTCCTGAGGGTCAATAGAGGGACAGTAGAAGGGGAAGTAGCACCCCAATGAGCACATCAAGTTTTACTCCCCCAGTCTTGCAGTTTGCCATTTAATCCAGTTTTAATCAGACCTAAGAGATTTTGTTCACCCTAAGCTGCTCTGCTGCAGGGAACATGGGCTGAGGTCAGCCGTGGCTGCAGTCCTGGGCAAGCCCCCTTTAAGCTGAACAGCAGCAGCACAGAGGTACAGGCCTGCCTCTTTGTTCATGAGTTCACTAACCAAGTCGTTAATTAGCTGAGCTCTGAGCTGAAAGGTGATCATAGAAATGCTGGCTTGTCTGTCTGCCTAAATCTTGGCTCCAAACTCCTGGCGCTGGTACTCTGCCTGGACCCTCAAGACCTGTGTTTGATGGCCCAAGAAGAAAGGGGGAAATGACTTCTCTTCCTTTCCCCTCTGCTTGAGGGAAGGAAGCCAGTGGGCTTGGGGGCCAACAGGAAGGCAACAGTTGCACCTCAAAGATGCACAACTGAACCTCTTTGCCTGGAAGTTGAACTGTAGTTAAGCACCTCCGACCCCTCACACCACTGAAGTGAGAAGTGAAACTTCTTAGGTAACATTACCTGCTCCATCTTTGCCAAGAAACAATCAATGTAATTTTGGGGGGCGCAAGGGTCCAGCAAGACCTGCTGCATCTGGATCCTCTCCTTTATGAAGCTGATGATGCGCTGAGAACATCTGTTGCCTGCGTGATGTGCTCCAGGGATCTTCTCCATGATCTCCGGGAAGATGTTGTAGAGCTACATGTTGGGTTAAGAGGCAAGGGGTCAAACAATAACTTTATTAGTCTTTCTTGACCATAGCTTTTGGCTGTGCCATGCTTAACTTGGTTAATGAATAACTATTTGGGCGGTTTGCACAATACATATGCATGTGTTCTGACAAAACAGGCTGGGCTTGCACAGAAATCTAAGCAAGCTTAGATTGTGGTGTGCAAGCAGCTGCTACTTCTTTAACCAAGCTGGTGAAGCGCAGTTGTGAGCACATCCTTCTGCTACGGGCATCTTTGAAGACGTTGCTCCACTTTGTCTGTGAATATTGTTAAAAATTCACAGGAAAAAAAGGAAGCCAGGATTCCAGTTGGACTAAGTCCACCAGCCCCAGAGAAACTAACATTCTCAAGTTCTTCACAAAGGCATCCAAGAGATCAGATGCAGCCAATTCTACCCAGACTTCTTGCTCAGCACAGCCTGGAAGCCAATCAAGAGTTGGTGTGCTCCTCAGCCTTCTTCCCCCACTCCATCTTTCCACATAGGACACACGGGGAGAAATGTCAACCAACATTAGGAGAACTTTCACCTTCTTCTCCCCCATGGCCTGAAGCCATGGGAAGGTCTTTTCTCCCCACCCAGAATAGTGAATCTGGTTATAGACGTTCAAGTATTTTGGAGAGAAAATGCTGAAACCAGGCACTCAGCAGAAAATGGCCAATATCCCTTAGTTAATGGCTTGAGTAGTGAAAAGGCAGCAAAATGGAAGAAATATTTCAGCTGGTCCTCACCGCTGCTTCGGCTGAGCTTGCAATGCGGAAACGTTCTGTTATCAGCTTGTTCAACGTGAGGAATTTTTCATCGTCGTACTTAAACCGATTCCCAAACACAATGGAGCAGATGATGTTGGAGACAGCTCGACTAAGAAGGAAGGTGGGGTCAAAGGGCGTCCCTGGGAGAAAGAGAGAGGGGAAACCTTGCTGAGCATTGAGCATCCCCTCATTCCCTCTCTCTGTGCTGAGCTGCAGGTTCTTCTCTTATATTCCACCCCACCTGCCCAACAACAAGGACAACAATAATGTTTCTGAATGGTGAATTCAAAGTCCAAAACTTTCGCCTGCAGAAAGGACAAATAATTACAGGTCATGATAAAGTTATGTGGCGAGGAGGGCTAGCACTAGAGCCCAAGAGCACGCATCGCCGTTGAGCAGCGAACAGTTCTGGGCTGAGAAAAGGAAGGTGTTGCCCGGCTCATCATGGTCTGTGGCATGAGCCATCCACTTGGACAACTTTAAAGTGGAATGGCAGATTCATGCAGGAGAAAGGTAAGAATGGCTACTAACCACGATTATCTCTGGGATCAGAGGCAGTCAGCATCAGTTGCTGGGGAGACTGCTCACAGGATCCCAGGGCACTGAGCTGGCCACTGTAGAAAAGCAAACGTTCTTCTCTTGGGGCTCTACCAAGCTCCTACGCTACGCTCCTGACCAAAGCAGGGAAAAACTGGCCTTACGCGGTCTGAAGAGTAACCTGCAAGTCTGGTACCTCTGGTTGTGCAAGGCTTGGGGTAAACAGTTACCAAGCAAGGGAGGAAGGGAGAGGCTCCTGCTCCTGGATGGCTACCTGCCGTCTTTTGGAGCTCCTCCACCAGGCACTGGGCCTCCTCTTGGATCCGCTCTTCGATGGACCTCTTCCCCATCCCGAAGTTCCGCAGGGTGGTGAGGGTGAACCTCCGGAGCTGCTGCCAGCGGTCCCCATTGGCAAACACAATCCCTGCCCAAGAGACCAGGAGGATAGGCAGTTTCTCCAAGGGCCTCACCCACCAAGGCGAAGGCCCTGCAAATGCTGCTGCCTCAGGTGCAGTTTACGTACAGCAGTGCAGGCTCAGGCCCGTCCTCTACCAAGACCATCCCTCACCATGCTGGTTGAAGTCCTTGGAGAAGGCTGGCAGCTGTCCTCGCCCACTGAACTCCTCTGCCTGATCCACCAGGGCCTCCTTCACTGCTTGGTAGCCACACAGGACCACAACCCGCTGGAGTCCCAGGTACACGGTGAACACTGGGCCGTACACCTCGCTCATCTGCCAAGGAAACACGTGAGTGCTAGGGAGCCCCCGGCCCAGATTCGGCATCGGAGAGGAGCCTTCAGCAGCCGGAGAAAAGGCGTTAGTGAGGGAGACAAGACCCTTTTCATTATGAAGGCGTGAGTGAAGGAGTCAAAGTCCCTACCAGCCCAAACCATTAGCAGGCTGCCTGAATTGGCCAGAAAGATGCCAGCTTTCATCCGCCCAGCAGAAGGGCATCCCAGAGGCAAAGGGATACTTAACAGCTGCTGAGCAGCAACTCAGATTTCTACTTTTCACAAGAATTAGAATCAAATCCTGAATGTTTGGAAATGCAAGCATTCTAATCTGGATTTCAAATTTACACATACAGGCAGGATTTTGTTTTACAAAATCTTGCATCAGTTCAAAGAAAATCCTGGGTTCCTGCATTAATAGTTGGGGTTCAGTGCTCCTCTAAGCTAGAAGGTGGTTTAGTTGTGCTAATAGCAATGCGTGTGATGGATGAAGCTTAGTGTAACCTGTGATCCCAGCCACAGGTGTAACTTGTCCATAGTTTAAATCCCTGCAGACAGACCATTGTGGCTAGAAGTTACCAGCTGGGTGGAAGAAACGTTTCTGGCCAAGAAGGAGAAGTTCAAAGTGATTGTCCCCGCCTTCTCCATCCATGCTGGCAGGAAGGCTCCTTCCCCTCCCAGCAGGATACACATCCCAGTTTGGCACCCAGTACCACCCCCAGGACCGAGCTTTGATGCCTGAGCTTAAGATGTTGACAGGTAGGGCGAACGGAGCCAAATTGGAGGAGGCTGCCAGAAGAAATGGGGCATGGGAAAGGAGAGGGAAAGTTCAGCCCCTTCGGGTGCCTGCAGGCCCCTCTCCAGACAGGCCTGCTCGGTTTCTCCTGGCCCTTCTTCTTTCCTTCAGGCTATCTCCTGACACCTTTTTCGAGAGGCAGAAGAACCAACTTGTTTAGTCTTCTCCTCTGCTGGCACATTGAAAAAGAGATGTGTTTCCATAACCAGTTAGATTAAAGGTGATGCTGCCAGGGAAAAGTGCTGACTGAAGAAACTAGCTGCTGATGGCTGCCATCACATCAGAGGAGCTGGGTGCTTCCCAGGAGGGCTCTGGTGCAGTAGGTGGGCAACCAGAGCACGTTCCTCGGGGCCCTTTATTGTCATTAACTCTGTGCGCGCACACACACCTCTCCACTCCCAGCATGGCTTTAGTTAAGTGGATCTCAAGCAATCAGATGGCCCCTCGTTTCCCCGTGCCAGGGAGTTTTGCTTTGCCGCTGCCCCCCACCCCACCCCACCCCACCCCGCCTCCTGAAGCCTGCCCTGCTTGCCGAGATGGGTTCCCTCCCTGGGGCTGGGGAGAAAGCGAAGCCCAGCTGAGCCCAGCTCCTACTTGCATTCAGGGCCCAACATGAGGCTGCTGGATTGCGCGTGGTCTTTTGGGGGCCGGGGGGGCCTCTTCCTCCGCGGGAGGGGTTTCCATCTCTTCCATCTCTTTGAGAGGCAACAATTCTAATAGGACTCAAGCAGGAAAACTTAGCAAGACCCATCATTCAATCTGTTTTTTTCTCAAACTGTCGGGGGCCTCGCTGGGACTCAGAATAGAAAACGGGGAGATCGGCAGACTCATTGGTGCTCACGATATTCTTGCAGTTTTCTTACTCTGGAATGAGTATCTCCTCCTCCTCCTTCTGTTCTACTTGTACCTCTGTTTCCATCCACCTCAAGGCTTCTTGATCCACAGATGTGGCCCAAAGTATTGGTATCTCTCCACTTTTCCCCAAAGAATCCCAATTTGCTGTGAAGTAAGTTAAAACTGACCCAAGAAAATGGCACGAACATAATTATTGGTAGCCGTTAGAAGTTAAAAGACATCATTGGATTCTGGTGAGCTCTCAAGCAGAATACTTCCTTTCATTAATACCACAGGTATCTTCAGTCTCATAATCAGTCACTCAGCCTATATGAATGGAGAAATGTACTCACTCAAGTGTTCTGTGCATTATGTGCAGCACCATGAACATGGACAAGAGAAAGAAAAGCAGAGAGGTGTCTGAGGAGGAAAGGAAGAAGGTAACAGCCAAGCATGGTAAAGGTAAAGGCTACAAAACCAAAGAGCTTTATGTTCCCACGACCAAGATTGCTAATATTGCCTAGAAGTTTAAGGTCCACGGAACTGTAGCTAACCACCCTGGATGTGGGCGCAAGAGGAAAACTGGCCCCAGACTGAACAGAAGGATAGTTTGGTAGAGAAAGAACCAAGGAAAACTTCGAAACAGAACCTGGCTGATCTGATCTCCAGGATCAAGGTACAGCAATATCAAGTCACACTGTTCGTTGCTGCCAGACTGAAAGTGGCCTCCGTGACAGAAGTCCCAGGAAGACCCAACTTCTGAAAGACAGACACAAAGAAGCCAGACGGGAGGTTGCTAATATGCATGTTGACAAGCCACAGTCCTTCTAGGAGAATGCTGTTTGGACAGATGAAGCAAAAGTAGAGCTTTTCAGTAAGTCAGAGCAGCTCTACGTTCCCAGAAGGAAAAAAGGATGCTTTTAAAGAAAAGAACACCATCCCTACAGTGAAACATGGAGGAGGCTCCCTGACATTGTGGGGTTGCCTTGCTGCCTTGGGCACTGGGTGCCTTGAATCTGTGCAGGGTACAATGAAATCAGAAGATGATCGAGGCACTCTGGAGTGAAACAGAAGGCTGTGTTAGGAAGCCCTGTCTCAGTTGCAACTCGTGGGTTCCCCAGCAGGATACTGACCCGAAACAGACTTCTAAGAGAATCCAAAAAACAGACATTGGGCTGTTCTGAAGTGGCCTGCTAGGAGTCCTGATATGAATTCAATGGAACATCTATGGAAAATGCTGAAACTCACATTTGGGAGAAGGAACCCGTCCAAACTAGACAACTGGAGCAGCTTGCTCAAGAAGAGTGGGACAGATGACCTGTTGAGAAATGTACTGTGGAAGTCTTATTCAGAGCTACAGAAAGTGCTTGATAGCAGTTGTTGCCTCAAAAGGGTGTGCTATGAAATATTTGATTAGGGGTAGCAATAATTACGTCTGCTCTGTGGATTATGGAATAAGGAACGGTGGACGCCATTTACTTGTATCAGTTTCAACATTTCATGGCAAATTGGGATTCTTTGCAGAAAAGTGGAGGGGTATCGATACTTCTGGCCACGTCTGTACAGCAACCCCTGCCAGCTGCCACCACGACCAGAGTGCCGCCTCCTCCACGCATGTGACACGTGCAGAGTCTCCTCGTCTCTGTGCTAGGAGGACTCTGTCCAAGGGCCGGAGCAGCATAAACCAGACCAAGCCATTATGCTGGCTTCTATTCCTCTCTCTGTCTCTCTGACCTTGGATGAATTGGTTATCCCATCTCCTTGTGCCCCACTTAAAAACAGCCACTCTTCTACTTAGTGAACGACAGTGCATAGATGTGCTATGTGCACACTGCATCTAATCAAAGGTCAGCTGTTCCAGCATTGCCCATGGGAGCTCACCTGTGGGTCTGCCTCCAGAGAAGAAGCCTGCTACCTCTGAAGGAAGAAAAGCTGGTGAGGGGCGAGATTCAGGACTCACCTTCATCAGGGACTTGACCATATTCTTTCGGTCCAGTTGGAGGAAGTTCCCCAGGATGGGGAATGGGGTGGGCCCAGGGGGCAGGGGGCCTTTAACTCCCTTCTTCCTCCATGTCAACGTGAAGTAGATGCAGAAGATGCAGAGCGGTGGCAGCAGCAGCAGCAGCAGTGGTGGCGAAAGCGGGACCAGCTCCATGGAGAACTGCTAGAGAGCCTGGGAATCTGAAGAAAAACACACCAGCTTTAATTGGCAGCCATTGGCGAAATAAGACAGAGAAGAGGAGGAAAAGGAAGAGCAATGCACCCAGGACTTCAGCTTACATCAGTCTGGTACTACTTTTAGCTACAATTAGTGCAGACTGCAGATTCAACAGTAAAATCTCTATTCTGCAGGGACTCTATGGCGGCCTCGTCCATAACAGCTCGCGTGGAGGACAGGGTGAAGTTCAGGGACAGAAGAGGTGCTACAGAAGAGGGAGCTACTGAAGCTCTACTTTCCGCATCAGTTACCCTTTAATGACACACGCTCTGCCCACCTGATTTTTTGCAAGCCAACTGGGGGAGTCACATCATGCACATTTGCAAGGAGAAAGGTGATTCACTGACGGAGGTTACAGTGGTCATTGGCTAAACAAAACTGATTTTTGAATTCAATCTTGGCAGATTATGCCAAGAACAAAAGATTAGAGAGACTCCATAAGATGAATAAAGAGATTTTATTTTTTTTAAAAGGGAACTACAACCTAGAGGCTGAATTCATAAAACAGGCTAAATCCTAAACCAAGATTAACAAAACAAAACTGCCAAGATCACATTACTTGCTAGGTCCAAACAAATAAACTGCATTTTCACTTAAGGTGATGCCTGTTCTCACAACCTGCTAAGTCAACTGCTAGATTTCCACAACCCACTGATCCACAAACTACAAATGCCATTGCAGCCAAGTCTGTGGCTTGTTCTGAGTATCTCCCACTTGGAAAAAGACCAGGAGTTTCGTTTAAAAGAAAGAATGGACTGCAGGGAATTGCACCAAGGCAAAGCTCCAGGTGAGAGCATATCCAGTCTTCTCCCCATCCTCCTGAAGTTTCCCCTTGCCGTGCAGAATGACTCGCATTTTGGCCCGGCTGCATGGAACTGCAGCAGAGCAGGAGAGATTCTGGGCTGTGGAAGGCTGATGCAGGCCAATCCCTTGCTCCTCTTACACTCTTTTACACACACATATACACCCCTACTATAGTCTGTGTTCATGTCACTGCTTATCCATGATTAAGAAAACCAAGGTTTTCTCCATTAGCCCATTTTTCTGGACTTGTGGCAGGAGTTCAGAGTCACATAAAGTAGCCAGCTGGGGCTGGGCTGGATCGCCAGGACCACCAGTTAAATGTAGTCGGCTAGTTTGTGACTCAGCAGAAGCCCCACCACAATGTCCTTATGCTCCATTTTCGAAGAACAGTTATGGAGTTAATTGGAGCTAAACAGTTATCAGTGAGTACTGACAGTGACCCAGGCTAAAGCAGGAGAGGATGATCCCTTTTCCCAGCCTGACAGGAACTACCTTTCAAGCTCTTTGCTGGAGAGAAAAGACTGCTAGGAGGGCGGCACCCACCCAGCAGGAAGGGGAGAATGGAGGAGAAAAGGGTCACATAGGTTCTTTGCCACACCATGCCTGGTGCAATAGGAACATTAAGCATCTCTGCTGAAAGTTGTCTTGCGCATGCCATGTCAATATTTGACAAATGTCCCCTGATGGCACAGCCCCAGCCAGACCACCTTTGAACTGCAAAGCCACGTGCAAAAGTGGCTTGAGAAATTTGGGTCATGATGGCGGCCAATCTTATGTTCAGGCTTGGACGTCCGTCAAGGCCAGGCTGTGCCCCGCTGAGCTCTAAGGCAGCGGAAGGATGGACGGTGTTCACGAATCCTCCTACCTTGGCTGCTGCAGGTGCCACAAGCGAGGACAGGAAAAGTGCCCAGCCCTTCCTGGAAAACCAGCAGCCTCTTTTAAAAGGGAACTTTTAGGAAACGCGCCGCAGGTTTCAGGCCAGGGCCACCTCGGCTGACATCATCCAGGACCCGAGGTTGATGAACGGCAGTTCAGGACCAGCTTCCGTTGGCCGAGGGGCTGATGCAAGCTTGCTCTTGGGTGCCGTTATATATTCCGCCTGGGGGGAGACACTGAGCAACCGCCTTGTCAGCACCAGCAACCTTGGAGCAACCATGGAGACCTCGGCCACCACTCGGATGGACTTTGGTGGGCCCTTCAGCATCCTTCTAGCCATGGCCATATCGTGCCTCCTCTTCCTCCACTTCTCGGCCAAAAAGAAGCTGACCGGACTCCCGCCAGGGCCCACCCCTCTCCCGTTCATCGGCAACATGCTTCGGGTGGACGTGAAGGAGCTGATCCAGTCCCTGAGAGAAGTGAGCCGTGGCGACTTGGGGGCGAACGGGGAGGGAGGCGTGAACGCTGTGCAGGTGGGGAAAATGGAAAAGCACTTCCAGTGAGGAGGGGGCCAGGCCCATCTTGGCACGTTTGAAACATGATTCACTCTCAGAAGGTGAGCTTGGGGACGTGAGATGGAAGACCCCCAGATGGGGTGTCCCTGACCACGGATGGAATGACAACTCCTCACAGCCGGAAAACCAGAAGAGAGCCTCTGAGCAGCCCCGAACCTCCCTCCCTCCCTCCCGGCACCATCTCTTTCGCCGCTGGGCTCCGGGGAAAGCAGAACGGGGAGGTGACTGTCTGCCGGGCGACTTTCTGGCCATCCAGAGGCCGCTTCTAAGGCTCCGGTGCCCGGCTGGAGGGGGTCAGCAAGGGAGAGGGGTAGCCCATGCGGGCGGGAAGCCAGGCCAGCTGTCCTTCCGTCCCGAGAGCCACGGGGGAAGCTTCCACACAGCCAGGGGCGTCTCCCCACGCCCAGAGAAAGGTCATTATGCTCAGGCAGCCTCCGCTCCAGTGGCCAGAGCGAGCCCGGCCTCGGGCCCGGCCCCCTCCTGCCTCGGCCTGAAGCAGCGGAGCCCCCTCCAGCTGCACGGGGGCCAGGCGAGGACCCCGCGGGAAATGCCTGCCCAGCTCCACACGGCGGCTCGAGGGAGCCGGCCTTCCCGCGAAGGGCGTGGCCCAGCAGAGGCCACGCCACGGCCTGAGAGCACCGGCTTACGTAGGAGGAGTAGGCCGGGGGGCTGCACCCAGGGCCCAGGGCGCCAGGAGGGCCTCTCCTCTCAGCGCAGGCCCAGCAACGTCCTAGATGATGGTGGCTTTCTTCATCAACCTCGACTCCGGGCAATTGCAGTGCTTTAACCGTGGACAGAAGAAAAGGCACGGCTTCCCCCCAGCAGCCGTAGGGGAGCGAGGGGTGTGCGTCGGGTGAACGTGTTAAACTAGGCCTGAGCTAAGGGCCCTGCCAGGCAGCCCCTTGGGTTGCCCACCAAAAGCCATGGCACAGTTGTTCTTTTCGGTGCCCTTCTGCAGAAAGATGGAAGAAGCGGAGAAACGGGGAAGGGATATTTTTACATCCCTTGGGATGGGAAAAAATGGTGAACGAGACACCTGTACAATAAACTGCTCCTGCCTGAAACACCCTCCAGAGGAAGGCGGCTTTTAAACATCCTGCCGAGCCGAGCCGAGCCGAGCCGAGCCGAGCGTTTTCCTCCCTTCTAAGTGGCTCCCGAGAAGGAGGCCTGACCCTGACCCTGACCTGCCTTGATGTTCCTCTTCCCAGCTCAGCAAGACCTACGGCCCCATGTACACCTTCTACCTGGGATCCCGCCCCTGCGTGGTACTTTCTGGGTACCAGGTGCTAAAGGAGGCCTTGATTGACAGAGCAGAAGATTTCAGTGGCCGGGGCGACTTCCCTGCTGTCCAGATGTGGAGCAAGGGAAATGGTGAGACTCTGGAAGAGTGTGGGGGAGGAGGAAGTGACTGCCAGTGTGATTCTTAAGTCCGAGGTTTTAGAGGGACGCTGAGAGCAACGAAATGATGCTCTGCCATGTTCAGTTAACTGTATTGTTCAGGGCTTCCAGAGCTGAATTCCGACTTTCAGAAGAGAGGGCGGGGGTGGGGGTGGGGGTGGGGGGTGGATCCTAGCTCAGAGTAAGTCCCAGGATCAAGGCCAGGAGATTTCTCCGAAATCACGTCTCAGGTTCTGCTGGGCTGGAAAGAGCTTCAGTGGCGGGATTGCAAGACGGGGGAGCCAGTGGACCGCCCGAGGAGGGCGGATCTTGAGGGTCTGCCAGGCTGGGCTTTGTCCTTGAGCTCAGGACACCTTGCCCCTGTCCCCCCCCCCCCTTTGTCCCCAGGGATCGTGTATGGGACAGGGGAGCGCTGGAGGCAGCTGCGCAGGTTCGCCATCTCCACCTTCAAGAACTTCGGGATGGGGAAACGATCCATGGAGGAGCGGATCCGAGAGGAGGCCCAGTGCCTGGTGGCCGAGTTCCACAAAACCCAAGGTGGCCTGGGGGGCACTCGCCCCGCCCTTTTCCTTCCTGGGGGCCTTTGCCAATAAGTAGAGGACAGGCTGCCTGAAGGTACAATCCTCCGAGGCGGTGGACACGGAATCCCCTCCCGTGGTTGCTTCCCTGGTGTTTAACAGCAGCAGCCGAGCACACCACCAGCGATCGGTGGGCCAGAGGGTTTTCCCACCCTTTGGGGCCAGGAGCATCGCACTCGCCGAATCCCAGCTTTGAAAAAGGATAAGACAATGTATTGATGAAAATATGCTAGGCTTCAGGCTGGTTAAACGTTGTTCAAGTAGAGCAGCTGGGTCAGTTCCAGTTCAAAAGCTCTGGAAGATCTCCACTTACGTTCTGCATATATAGTGCCTACTTCTTTCAAGCATACCCTTTCCTGAAGACACCTGAGGGTGCTTTGCAAAAGAGGCTTAGCAGCATTCCCCAGCTGGATTCCTCTAGGTGTGATGGGCCCTCAGGGAATTCTGGAAGGTTTCAGCAGCCACATCTGGAGAAGAGCAGGTTGGAAAGGCTGCTATACAGAGATTTCAATTACACCAAGTTATCTGATTTAATTATTAAATTCAATAACTTTTCAATTTATTTGAACCGTGTGAAAGAAACATTATATAGTGTGCAGTAGTAATTGTGTGGGTGGGGGAGTGGAAGAATATTATAAAAGATCCCTAGGCTCACCTCTGCCCCTCCTTGCTCGCAGGCAAACCCTTTGACCCCACCTTCTTCCTGAGTTGTGCCGGCTCCAACATTATCTGCACTCTTGTCTTTGGGGAACGTTTTGAATACACAGATCAGAAATTCCTCATGTTGCTTGACTTGATCAACAGCAACTGGAAGCTCATGAGTTCCACCTGGGGACAGGTGAGTCTGAGCCCAGAGGAAGAAACTCCAAGGGGGAGAGCCTTGTTTTCCAGGCCAGCTAGATCAAACGCGCCTCCGAATGGAAGCCCAGCACACATCTGGCCCTATGACTTGGCAGCGGGAGGCAGCTAAGCCCACCCAGACCTCCTTCTTGGGGCCCTTACCTGAGTTCACTTAAGTCCCTAAAGTCTGCATTCACACAACCTGCTGTGTTTTCTCAGTTTTACCCTGATTCGTTTTACACCATGTGAATTCAGGTCCTTCAGCCGGCTTAGAGTTCAATACCTTGAAGAGATTGGGGATGGGCTGATTCTTCAGCCAAGCACGGTTACCCGCGCCTGCCTGTGGGTCAAAAGGAACGGTGCAGGCACTTGGCCAGACCCAAATTGGAAAGGAAAGCAGATTTCATTTAATACAGACAAGGTGGCTGGTAGTAGCTAATAATTTAACTGCACCATGCCGGTCCAGTGGAAGTTTCCATATTGTCCTCCCATCTGTGTATAAAGTATGCGAGGAACGAAGGCTGGGTGTTGCCAAAGGGTAGCTGGGGCAATCTGAGGAGGGCAACTGGGAGCACACCAGGTGCGCAGAGCCAAAAGAGGGGCAGAGCCACCAATGCCCCTCTTCCTAGTGCCCTCTTCTGAGCCGCAAACTGGCTCCTTCAGGGAGGGCCCGTCACCCACACCCACCCCATCCCTGAGAGAGAGAGAGGATGAAGTTGCAAGAGAAGGTAACCCAACTCCCCCGTCTCCCCCGCCTTTCAAAGGGTGTGCAATATTGAACTTGCCGCCTGAGCAGTTCCTTCTTTGGTGCCAGGGGGCAGCTTGGTGTAGAGCAAAAGGGCAGAGGAGCTGAAGGCCAGCTGGCGAAAGAGAGAGAGGGCAATTAGCCACGGCCAGAGCATTGTTCCAAGGGAAAGTCCAGAGGAGGCCAAGGGCCGCGGGTGCAAGAGCCAAAATGTACCAAACTGATGCCAGACTAAAATCTCAGCATGGGATCTTCAGCTGACTCTCCCCGCCACTCCCAAAGTTGCTGCCCTGCGAAGAGGGACTGGCTTGTGAGAAGCTCTTTCTCCAGAGCAGTGTGGCTCGTTTCTGTGGCTTGGGGGCTTTCCAGACCCAGACCCCACCACCCACCACCCTGGCCTGTCAGCTCAGGAGAAGGTTGATTCCTGAACCACCTAATTCAGTTCTGGGATGGGCAGGGGTTCATGGCCCATACCAAAACCAGGTCAGCCTCCGGGTTCCCTGGAGCAAAGCCTTTCCTTCTCCCAGTCTCTTAACTCAGGGGGAGTCCAGAAAGTGACTCGCAAGGGGAGTCCCTTGCCACGCTCAGTGGCAGTGGAGGGTGGAGGAGCAGCCGAAGGTTAGTTCTGTGGCTTGGGGGCACCTGGCTGGATGAGTTTGGCTGAGAACGGCTGGACCCCTTGGCTGAGAACGGCTGGAGTCCTTGGCTGAGAACGGCTGGAGTCCTTGGCTGAGAACGGCTGGAGTCCTTGGCTGAGAACGGCTGGAGTCCTTGGCTGAGAACGGCTGGAGTCCTTGGCTGAGAACGGCTGGACCCCTTGGCTGAGAACGGCTGGACTCCTTGGCTGAGAACGGCTGGACCCCTTGGCTGAGAACGGCTGGACTCCTTGGCTGAGAACGGCTGGAGTCCTACCAGCCAGAGATTCCTTCAGGGCTCCTTCAGCACAGGGGAGCCACCCACTGGGCCTCTGACCCTTTGCCCCTCTCCTTTAGCTACTCTTCGTCTTCCCAAACATCATGAGATGGATCCCTGGGCCGCATCGGAAAATCTACACTAATTACCTGAAGCTGGCAAAGTTTGTGGGTGAGCGGCTGGAGATGAACAGGCAGACCCTGGACCCCAACTCCCCACGGGATTTTATTGACTGCTTCCTCATCAAAATCCAGCAGGTACTGTTGAGAGGGGAAGGGACTGGGAGGCTCAGCAGGACTTTTTCCCAGACTCCCATTCCCATGATCCCTTAGAGGTGGCCATGACAGCTCCAGGGTCTCCACCTGGGGTCTCTGCACCCAGGGCTGTGCTTTGCTTGGACGTCAGGAGAGGCCAGGGTGGCAGCTGTGGCTGAGGGAGCAATGCTCCCGAGGGCCACAGCCCTTCTCCTCAACGCTTTTCTGTGGGGAGCGGTGCCCAGCAAATGGGGGGAGGGAGGTTCTAATTTCTGAAGCCAGGCCTCATGGCCTCAGTTCCCCATCTGGACAAGGACAGTCTTCTCAGCAATTTCCAAGCAGGACTCGTTTCTCCTCCCTCGTCCCTTGCAGGAAAAGAACAATCCCGATTCTCACTTCACCGAGGAAACCATGTCGAAGACCACCGTGAACCTCTTTTTTGCTGGCACCGAGACGGTCAGCTCCACCCTCCGCTATGGGCTGCGCATCCTCCTGAGGCACCCTGAGGTGGAAGGTAAACTGGGGGAGGGGACAGAGGACGACTGAGGGGGGCCTGCAGTGTCTGAGCACGTGGGACCCTCGGTGGAGAACCGCGACCCAGAGTTCACAGCCTGGTTCTCGAGGGCATCATGTGCGTCTTGGGGCAGAACAGCAGCCTTCTGGGAATTCCTCCCTCCCCCCCGCCCCCTCCCGGTGGGAAACTCCGGGGTGCCTTCTGGCTGACAGTAGACCTTTCTGGCCTCCCCCTCCCCACGGCAGAGAAGCTGCACGAAGAGATTGACCGTGTCATCGGGGTGAACCGCAGCCCTTGCATGGAGGACCGGAGCCAGATGCCCTACACAGATGCCGTGATCCATGAGATCCAGCGCTTTGCTGACATCGTCCCTATGGGAGTGCCCCACACGGTCACAAGGGACATTGAATTCCGTGGATACAGCCTCCCCAAGGTTTGGCAAAGTCAGCCCCCGCCATGGTTAGCTTGGGCTAGTTTCCAAAATGAGAACTACACCACGTCTTCTCTCAAATCTAAATGGTGAGAGAGGCACGAGAATGCTCTGAGCAGAAAGCACTCTGCACATGCCTACGATTACTCCCTTCTCCATTGTGATGTAGGCGGAACAACAGATTGGAGAAGTGGGCTTGGGAGAGCCTGGTGACAGCCAAGACTGCCCTCCATTATCTGATGTCATCTAATTTATATTTATTTATTTATTTATAATTTATATTTATTTATTATGTATTTATAATCATCCCTTCTTCCTCCAATCCCAGGATCTCAACATCATTCCCTTGCTCTGTACGTCCCAGTTTGATCCCACCCAGTTCAAGAATCCAAACACCTTTGACCCAACCCATTTCCTGGATGAGACCGGGCGGTTCAAGAAGAATGATGCCTTCATGGCTTTCTCAGCAGGTAACAGGAAGACAGGAGGCCGCCAGCCCCACCGGGGCCCCCTCCAAGCACTCCTGCTCTGCTCTGAAGGCTCCTGGGGACCCTTAGGCCTCCCTCCACCCCTCGGTGGTAAGAGGTCCTTGGGGAGTCCTGCACTGCCGTAACCCAGAGGTGGGGCGGAGAGGCTAATCTGTTTTTCTGGCAGCAGCCTGGCTCGAAAGGGAGAGACTGGTGGCAAGCAGGCCAGCAGGCCAGGGTAGAAGTGCCCACAGCCCCTCGCTTCCTTGCATTTCCCATTGGAGTCGCTTGAGGCAATAGAAGGAGCAGCTTTCTCCAGCTGCAGCCTGCCAGATGTGCTGGACTGCAAAGCTTGTCGTACTCAGCCAGCAGGGGAGGGAAGGGGGGGTGAGAGATGGGGCTTCAGAAAGAGCGGAAGGGGCAACCGGCTCCCCCAAGCTTTTTGGTGATGGATGCCTGGCCTTTCTCTCCTTCACAGGCAAGCGCGTGTGCCTGGGTGAAGGCCTGGCCAACATGGAGCTCTTCCTCTTCCTCACCAACATTCTGCAGAACTTCCAGCTGAAGGCCCTGATGAGCCCTGCAGACATCGACATCACCCCGGAGTCCATGGGCTTGGGCAGCATCCCTCGCCCTTATCAGTTCTGCCTCCTCCCCCGATGAAGGCGCTGGGGGCCTTGGGGGCCCGCAGCAGGGCAGAACTGCCTTGGGTTCTTGGCCTCCCAGCCCAGCTGTGCATTTGGGTTCCCTGCCCCCTCTTGCACCCTCACCGAGCAGTGGCCCCCCGGTCCCCTCCCTTTCGCGACGCTGCCCTGGGCTTGCTTTCCTCTTGCGCCAGTGCTCCCGGCCTCCCAGTCAAGCATGCCCCCACCTGCCCACCTGCTGCCTTGCCTGTGGGACCCCTGGAGGGGCAGAGCACAGAAGGTTACGCCAGGTTCTGCTCCCCTTTGAGGACTCTCTTTGAGGGCCTTGTCTGCAGCTCTCAGGAGCTTCAGCAGCAGTCCAGGGAGGCTGTGTTTGGCACCCCAGCAGGCATTGCCAAGTGCCAGGGAGGAGGGCGTTTGGTCTAATCCTGAGGCAGAGCACGGATTTCAGGTGCAGAGTCCATCTGCCCTTGAGACGCCAAGGGCGGAGCTGAGGTGCTGGAGAGGCGATCTTTGCATGACCAAGGCAGGCTGGACAGGTTCTTCGTTAGGGAGCGTTTGCTCTGGTTTCTATACCCAAGGCACACTCACTTCATGCTAAGTTTTCAAGGGGAGGGAAAACTTGCTGAGGGGGTGCCATGGGTGGGGATGCTAAGCAAACAGGCTGGCCATCCAACGGGCAGAGCGAGAAGCTGCTTAGGGGATCTTTCAGACGGGGTGGAAATTAGGGGCTGGGTTGTGCATTAGGTCTAGGTGCCCACTGGAAGGAAAGCCACAGCTTTGCAATCTGCAGTGTGTCTCCCCGTCAGCCAGGTGTGAAAGCTCATGGGGGTTCCTCCTCCTCACAGCAACCAGTGAAGCTGATGGTTTTCCAAGGGATCCCCTCTGCCCCCCCCCCCGTACCTAGAAGGATTTCTGTGACCCTGCTACTCCAGGGTGCGCCAGCCTGGGCTGTCCCTTACCCAATATCTTGTTGGCTAGAAATCATGGGAGCCTTGGAGAAAATGAGGTTTGGATCATGTGCTGATTGCGCAGTCCAGGTGCAATCCTGCCCAGATTCCCACCCCCTCATCCTGAACACAGAAGAGAATGTACTGTGCTTGCTTGGTTGGTTAGCGTTTTATTTAGAATATTTCTGTCCCACTTTCCAACCCCTGAGGACCCGCAAAACAGCTTACAAACAATTCTGAAAAATAGAAACCCACTCAAATTTATTAGCAGAGCAAAAGAAAGTCTATAAAAGCAGAGTTATTACAAGGCCTTCCACTGCCCTATGCCAAGTTCTCCAAAGCAAGCCTCTGTCCCCCAAAAGTCTCAAGAAAGGGATCCAAGGGGAGGGGGTCCCACTTTTCCCACAAGGGAAGCATCTTCCAGAGTTTTTTAAAACTGCCAGTGTTTTTTAACACAAAAACGTGGTAACGTCCCATCACTGACCTGGAACCAACCTTTGGCAACATTTGGTACGGTGCATTTCAAGTTTTGCGTAGTAATGTTATTTCTTTTTGTCCCTCTGCAAAATTACCACATTTCAACCCCAACCACAGGGCCTGGGAAATTCCATAATATAATATCCATGAACAGTTCCCAAGTTCAGTATCAGATTTGCGTGGGGGGGGGGATTGATAGAATTCAGCAAAACGATTCCTAGTGTTTTGTTGCATAGCTTACATAACAGTGTTTACTCAGTGTGTTCCTTTTTTTCTGTTTACATTTGGTATTACTTGAAATCATTCCAGGTGGAAAACAACTCCCAGCCAGAGCACATTCAGACTGAGGTTCAGAGGAATAAGGAGGGGTTTTGAAAGCATTGCAGTTCCCCTGTTTTGCAGCCATGACAAGAACGCAGATCGTGAAACCCGATGCCTGTAATCTGATTAAGAGCAGGAGAACCTGCAGCTTCTGTTGAGGGATGGCACCTCTGGCGAGATCCTTCCAAAGTGGGCGTGTGGCAGGGAGACTGGCAAGGGCTGGCGGAATCTACCACTCCCTCCCGACAGAACCGCAGCGCGACTGTTCCCCTGTTCCCCTTCTCTAAAGGATACAGCTGAAGGCGGGGGGGGGGGGGGGCGGAGGACCAAGCGTTGTTTTCTCCGCTAAGACCACTTTGGGGCTCACCACGCTCGTATCTTTCTGTCCCCGGCTCCCGGATCACAAGTTCTAGTAAAAAAATAAAGCAGATCCCACCAACCTGAAGTCCGCCTGGCTTTGGCCTGATGATGCGGGGGAGCCAAGTACGGCGGAGGGGGGGCCGGGAAAAGTCAGTCTCCACTGGAGAGAGAGCAAGGGGGACGCGGCCACCCCGGCCCCCGGCGAGCGACTCGCCTCCGGCGCCACGTCTGCAAAGGAGACGCCCCGTCCCGGCTCTCGGGCAGCGGACCCCGCCCCGCCCCGCCAGCAGCCCCGCAACCAGAACGGGCGGGAGTCCTCCTCGCCCCCCACGCCCCCGCCCCCCCGGCAGCGGCTGAATCAGCGGGAGAGCGCGCGGAAGGTGTAGGGGCGCGGCACGCTGCCGATGCCGCTCATCAGGGGCGATATGTCGAGCTGCTCTCGGGGGCACGTGGGCTGGAAGGTGAAGCGCTGCAGAAGGGTGGCGAGGAACAGGAACAGCTCCATGCGCGCCAGGCCTTCGCCCAGGCACAGCCTTTTCCCTGGAGGGCCGAGGAAGAAGGGTGAGGGGCGGGGCGGGGCAGCGGGGGACAGATGCGGAGCTGCTCCCCCCCGGCTGCAGACCTCCTCCCGGGGCGGAAACGGGCGGGCGGGCGGCCGCCGCTCTCCCCGGGAAGAGGAGGCGAGCCCGAGCCAGTCGCCGCACTAGCCCCTCGGAGCCCCCCTCCCGGCTGGACTGCTCCCCCCGCCTGGCCAGCCTTGGCCAGCCCTGCCGCAGGGGGCGGGAAGGGTGCTCTCGGCAGAGCCGGGGGGCTCCTCGCTGTCCCCGTCTCCGGCCGGCCCCCCTCCCTTACTCACCCGCGGAGAAGGGCATGAAGGCGTCGCAGCGGTGGAAGGCCCCCTTCCCGTCCAGGAAGTGCGCGGGGTCAAACGTCTCGGGGTTTTTGAACTGGGTGGGGTCTCTGTGCACCGAGTGGAGGAAAGGCAAAACGTTGGTGCCCTGTTGGGAGGAGGAGGAGGAGGAGAGGAGAGGCGAGTCGGCGGGGGAGTGGGAACATCTCGCCCGCGGTGCTTCTCTCAGCAAGGCCTGCCCGTCCTTCTGCTTAGCCACCCATCAGCGCGAAAGATGCCCACTGAGCCTCCGCTCGCTTCCTCCTCTGCAGTCGAGACACAGAGGGGCAGGTGGCAGGTCCCTGCTTTGGCTAGGCAAAGCGTGTCGTCTGGCCCTTCACAGTCACCTCTCGGCCTGCGCGGGGCTGTAGGAGAACAAATGGCACCCAGCCAAGATCACAGCAGTCTGCAGCTGCCTACGGAATGCACATACCGGGAGAAGTCTGCACAAAATGTATTAGGTTCAAGGTGGGGGGAAAATCACTGAAAAATGTGCAAGGAGGAAAGTCACAGTACATTAGCTTAGGGGAAACGTGTGAAAATGCACACGGTATTTCACACACATCTTTTGAAAATGGAGAAACTGCGAAACTACATGGAACTGCCTCTTTCTTCCGCAAAACACAACTCAGGGAGTTTGCAGTTCCCTGACAGGGATGGAGGGAGCCGCAAGGGATGAACAGATCAAAATTAAAGCTGCAGATGTTTGTTTGTTTGCTTGACAAATTAATAGGGCCACCCACCTACCAAAAGGAAGTCTGGGGGGCGAATAAGAATAAAAAAGCACAATATGACTAGAAAGGAAATCATGTAAAACCAACAGTACAACTCGCACCCCTCAGTCAACCCGCATCAGTGCGGGAGGGAAGGGCGTGAGGCCAGAAGGCTGTGCCGGTGCCGCCAAGTCCACCACCCGCCTCTTCCCCCCTCCAGCCCCTGCAGACCCGCCTCTAAGAGAAACCAGGCGCCACAGCTATCGGGGGAGCCGAAGGGAGCTGTGATCAGCCCCCCAGCATCCTCTCCGGCGCCCGCAGCCCGCTGTGGCCCAGCGCTCAGGACCGGCGGTCGAGTACCTCAGGAAAGAAGCAGCCCTGGAAATGGGTGTCCTTGGTGAGTGCGTGGGGGATGCCCATCGGGATGATGTCAGCGAACCTCTGCACCTCGTGGATCACGGCGTCCGTGTACGGCATCTGCGCCCGGTCAGTGATGGACGGGCTGCGCTCGGAGCCAACGACCTTTGCGATCTCCTCCTGCACCTTGGCTGGAGACAGAGGGTCAAGGAGCGTGCGTGAAGGCTGCCCTGTGGCGGTCACAAGTGGAAGGGGCAGCTGCCCAGTCCCTCCGGCTCCATGGGGAGCAGATCACATCGCAAGCGCCGAGGAAGACGCCCTTTCCAGCTGGGTCCCCACCACCCTCTCTACTCCTCAGCCCTGTTTCTCCGAGTCCAGCTTCGGAGAGGGGAGGCAGGCCAGTTCCACCTCAGCCAGCCTCGGATGCTCCAGATGCCGTGACCTGCGACTCCCGCACTGGCTGGAAGTGGACAGTCTCTGACCTAGAGAAAGGCACCTCCTCTCAGCCCTCACCTGTTACTTCGGGGAACTTCATGAGGATGAGAAGGGTGTAGCGGAGGGTGGTGCTGATGGTCTCAGTGCCCGCAAAGAACAGGTTGTGGGTGGTCATGATCAGAGTGTCAGTGTGGAAGAAGCTGAGTGGATCTTCCTTCTCCTGTGGGCACAAGCACAGGGATGCCCAGGGGTGAGCTTGTGCTGACCAGAAGGGGTCGCCTCCTTCCCTAGCAGGGCCAGGCAATCTTTGTGCAAGGAGGGGTACATGTGTTTTCACCGATGAGGGTTGCAGAAGGTAACCATGTGATTACATTGCTAAAGAGATGAAGAGATATTTTTCCTGCAAAATATAACCCAAACTCCAAGTCCTCAGTCCCTGCAGCTAAGAAAGCTGATCCCCTGCATGGAAGATTTGCCATTTGGCTGCCCCCGAACCAAATCTAGCCTGCTAAGTTGCCTTCAGCCACTGTTTTTCCCTCTCCCTGCTGGTGTGTGTGTGTCTGTGCATGTGGAGGCCAGATTTGACTCAGGAAGCAGGTGTGAGAAGAGGAGGAGGTCCTCTTTATGAACACAGAAAGAAGCAGAGAGGAGCCTGGAGGAAGGTGCCCCCCAAAATCTCCCCAAGCCTTTGCAACTTGTAGCTGGCCAGGAAGTTCAGCCTTTGGGCAGCACTTGAGTTACTACACCAGCTGGGAAAGTTCTTGCAGAGGTGAACCAGATCCATAGCAAATTGCTGCCCCTTCCTGAAACCAAACTTGCATCACGGCCACCACCCTGGTTTTGACTGATGGCAACCCTGCCCCTCCTCTGCCAGCCCCAAGTGGAAGTGCCCAAGGCCACCCCGGGGGATTACAAAGCCCATTCTCACCTGCTGCATCTTGAGGAGGAAGCTGTCCATAAAGTCGCGCGGGCAGCTGGGATCCAGGGTGGCCTGGTGGGCCTTGGCCATCTCCTTCACCAGAGTCCGCAACTTCTCAAAGTTGGAAAAAATCTGGTTGTGTGGTCCAGGCAGATAATACATGATGTGGGGGAAAATGTTGTACATCTAGAAAGAGGCAAATGGGATGAAGGGTATCCAAAGGAGGGGTCAGGGAGGAAAAAAGTGTGGCTTCTGGAAGGCGATCAGACCAATCAATATTGTGAAGCAGGGGTCCAAAGGATGAGAAGACCTCCCACATCCCCCCATTCTCTAGGCAGGTTTCCCTGATGGACGCCTTCCGTAATTCTCAGTGAACATAGAAGGGCATCTCACATCTTTAGGACTTGACCATGGAGAGGAAAAAGAGATGTGGGCTCAGGTGTCTCCTCTCACGTTGAACGTGCTTTTAGAAAGGCAGCCTGCTTCATCTGAAGGAAGAGCCAGCGAGGCCCCAAATCCAGATCAAGACCTGAGCTGAAGGCTGCCTGTGCCAGACTGACTCTGGGAAGTCCCGTATCCCATGGGGCTGCTCTGGCTTAGCGGAGGCTGTGTTCAATAGTGGCGTCCTGGCCCCTGCCTTATTCACCCTCACAGTCCCAGCTGCCAGGGTGGTGGGCACCGTGGAGAGGTGAGCCAACCTCTGGCTGAGGCCAGCTGCTTTCCAGATAACTCTTGTGACCAACTTCTGTCAAATTCGCCTGTATCAAAGGATTAGCTTTAATTGACTGGTAGGACTCTCTGCAACTTAAAGTAAGGTTAGGGCTCAGGGGTGCTATGGAAAGAGACTCTGATACTATGAAAGTAGTGCCTGAGGCTGGAAAGAAATCGGCGCCACACGGATTTCTGTTTGTGCCTTTGAGATGCAAACCTTGAGCTCATCAGAAGAAAGGTGGTGGAGGCTGCCGTGACCACGAGCCCCGCAGATCCCACCTTGGAAGGCTTCCGGGCAGCCTGGCAGGAAAGAGACGGCGGCAGCAGAGTTGCCTCTTCCTCACCCCTGCAAGGCCAGTCCGCGTTCTCGTGCCCTCAGGGCTTGCACCCGAGAGTTTGGCCCTGCCAAGGCAGACGCTCACCTGAGCCCAGGGAGAGCTGAAGAGACGGAAGTTGTCATTGATCAGCCCGATGAAAGTCAGGAATTGCTTGTCCTCGTAGTCAAACCGATCTCCGAAGACTACGGAGCAGATGACGTTGGAGACCGAGCAGCCAAGGAGGAATGTGGGGTCAAAGGGCTCTGCAGGGAAGCGGCAGCAAGAGGAAAAGGCCTGGTGGGCTGAGGGCATTTGGTAGCCAGCGAGCCCACCCCGATGCTGGTGCTTCTTCACCAAAGGGAGATTGCACAAAGGGGGTTCCTGAGTCTCTGGATGAGTCTGGCAATTTAAGGAGCAAAGCCCTCCGTGAAAAGGAAAGGCCGGTTGCTCACCCTGTTCATCAACATTGCTGGTGTTATCATCATCAATTTATTTGTATACTGCCCCTCCTCCCAAATACAAGGCGAAATGTTCCAGGGCGGGTGCAAAATCCCTCCTTGCCAATGCAGCCCATTTTAAAAGTATGCACTTAACTGTCTTAAGAAGCTGCCAAGGCCGGGCCCTCTCCGAAAGGCAAGGTGAGGCCAGTGGCCTCAGCACCCTCCCTGTCCCTGGGCCAGCAGGCCTGCCCACCTTTCATCCTGGCAAACTCCTTCACCAGGCAGCGGGCCTCCTCTTGGATTCGCTCTTCAATGCTGCGCCTGCCCATTCCAAAGTCCCGTAAGGTCTGAATGGCAAAACGCCGCAGAATCTTCCATTTTTCCCCATTGGAGAAAGCAATTCCTGTTTGGGACAGGGAGGTAGAGAAGACAATGGCTGAACTGGTCTTGAAACTGAGGGTCATCCAGGTAGACAGTCAGAGAGCTCCAGATGTCCACAAGCAAGCAAGGGCAGTCTGCACCTCCCTGAACTGGCCACTTGCGTCCCGAAGAAATGACCGGTCACACAGAAGAGGATTTCCTCCGGCTGCTTTGAACCCCACCCATCCTGTGGCAGCCACGTCCACAGGAATAAGGTTGTCGGAAGCTGGGGAGGCTGCCTGGTCCCAGAGGGCTCTGCTTGCTCCCAGCCCACAGTTCTCCCTCTATCAAGGGGATTTCCGAGGAAAGCTCAGCCACTGGACTCACCGTTCCCTTGAGTGAATCGGAACAAGACCGGCATGTCTCCCCGACCACTGAACTCCTCGCCTTGGTCCACCAGGGCCTCCTTCACAGCTTGGTATCCACACAGCACCACCACAGGCCGGGGCCCCATGTAGATGGTGAAGATCGAGCCGTACTGCTTGCTGAGCTAGAGTCACACAAGCGAAGGAGACTCGGACCAGGCTGCCTCCTCCTGCGCGATGCCCGGTCGCCAGGAGGCTGCCGGCCAGGAGGGCCTTGGCCTTCCAGCCCCCCTTGCTCAACCAGCTGCAGCCTTCAAGTCGTCACCAAAGCCCTCCTCAGAGCATCTCCCGGCTACCCAACCTTTTCTACCAAGCAGGTTTCCGACGTACAGCAGGGCCACGCTTACCGCCAACAAGGACTTGATGATATTCTTGGTATCCAGGTGAAGCAGGTTGCCTATGAAGGGCAATGGTTGAGGCCCGGGGGGAAGGCGCGCCTTCGTGCCCCGTCCATCTCCTCGAAAGAGGAGCAGCAGGCAGGAAAGGCAAAGAGCCAGGAGCAGGACGGTGACTAAGCTGACTTCCATGGGCCAGAATGCTGGTTGGGCTGACCAGGAGAAGGCTCCGACAGAGGCCGGGGGTTCAGGTGCCAGGCCTCTCGTGCCTTGGGCGTGGGGGCCAAAGACTGCAGAGAGAGGTGTGTCCTCCTCCCCACCAGAACCTGATCTCTTCAAGAGGCTCTGCCAGGCGATGCTGCTTGAAATCAGGCTGGTTGTTGCTTTATATAAGCACCTCTGGTAACCATCGGAGTGGGTCACTTGGCTGCTTGCGCAACCCTTTCACCTTGGAACATGATTCACTGTCAGATCACCAGCTCACTGTCAAACATTGGACCTCTCCCAAGGGAGGCGGTGGCCCTGGCTCAGGGGAGAACACGCCCCTGCACAAACATGGTCCCAGGAGGGTCACCAGGCGGAGCTGGGAAAGACGCTTCCGGGCCCCAAGCTGGGGACCCCCTCTCCCCCACCTGCTAAGCCAGTAGGAACTCCCAAGCCAGTGACCCAGCTTGGGACCAGCCAGACAAGATGGATGGCCCTTCCTCCCGATGGTCCAGAGGCCGCTAGCAAAGCTCCTCGCCTCCTGCACGTGTCAGGCCAAGCTGCCCAGCGCACCAGAGGCCCATTGCTTCTA
Source organism: Liasis olivaceus (assembly GCA_030867105.1). Classification (NCBI taxonomy): domain Eukaryota; kingdom Metazoa; phylum Chordata; class Lepidosauria; order Squamata; family Pythonidae; genus Liasis; species Liasis olivaceus. The sequence goes on from CM061360.1 coordinate 25,144,617, forward strand.
CAGAAAGGGGCGAATCACCATAAACCCTCAGGGCCACTGCAGGAGGGGAGGGCTGGGGCCAGGGCAAGTGGAAAGAGTGAGCAGCCATCGCCTCTGCTTGGAGCCCCTCACGGCTTCAGGTTGGTGGGATCTGCTTTATTCTTTTACTGGAACTTGCAATCCGGTTTTGCCTGTTTGAGCACCTGGCGGCTGGTCTCTCTGCACCCATGGGGGCTTTCTCTTTTTTTTAATAATAATTTTATTGAAGATTATATTATACCGATAAAACTAATACAATCTACATAGTATAAAATACATTTTAAAAAGAAAAAAAGATTTTTTTAAAAAAGTGCAGAAAAAGAAAAAAGAAAAGAAGGAACCTCCCCCTTCATCTCCAGCAAATATGATCGACATTAACAACTTATCGCTATCTCTTAAAATAGAACCAAACAACTCTTCATCCCATACCTCACCCATTCTCTATCAACCAATCTCTAAAACCCCACCAGCAAAAGTCCATTAAGGATTATCAGAAATAACAATGTAACTATTACAAACTATATCTACTAAACCTAATTTGTATCCTTCCTTTTATATCTCCATTTCAATTTAAACATATATTTAAAACGTTGTTGTCCAGTCCCAATCCACAAACCATTAAATATTACCAGAAATAGCAAGTCATTTATCTTAACCTTGATCAAATAAACCAATGTTGCATTCTTTTTCCTTTCTCCCAACAATCTTCAGATCCCTCAAATGAAGTTTTAACAGCTTCTTTCTCATATTCTCTCTGCCTCTTCTCTCAAAATCCTTGGTGTCTTTATCAAGCCCCTTTTGTAATTCCAGCAGAAAGAAATTATCCATGGCGCTGTTCATATTCTCTCTTCTTGGAAAATCTTTGGCAACTTCAACAAATCCCTTTCGTAAATTGTCCACATCACTCCTCTAGTTTATTAATTATTACATCATCATCTAGTTTCATTTGTAAATTCATTATTTCCATCTCTTTCTTATAGGCTATCATTTCTGAATCCACCTTCAAATCAATGGGGTTTGTTCCTCTTCAGTGACATCTTCTAATTCTTCTGTAATAGTAAATAACTTTAAAACTTCCTGAACCCATTCTGTCATGAGCCACGATTCAGAGCCTGACTCTGAATCTGATTCTGACAACGTTGCTCCAGCTGAGCCTGTGGCATGTCAGCCTCAGGAATCATTGAGCCAGGATGCACCTGAAGTGATCAGCCACAGGCACCTCCTGGTCAGCTGGAGCAGTCAGATGACAAGACACGACCCCCGATCCAGACACACGCAGAGGCAAGCAGGGCAGCATCAAAGAGACTCCTCGCAAGGCAAAGGGTGAGGCCTGAATAATCACAGCCAGCTGTCAGTAGGGAGATTTATATAGCTTGCTTTGCCTTCCCTCTCAGTTGGAAAACAACCGTTTGAGAACTGAGCTCATGTCTTGTGTGTATCCTGAATTCCTGACTTCTGGACTGACTGACTACCCGATTTGGCTTCGTGACTCTTGGCACTGTAATTAGACTACTCTTTTGCTTCTCGGACTACAGATGGTACTTTACTTTGATAAGTCTCTGTTTTTCAACTTGTCTGCTGTTATCAGCTTCTGCTCCTTGGCAACTGTGTCTGCTATCTTGAAACAGAACACATTCATTGCAGATCTCAAAGTAGCCATCTAGTGCTCTCTAGAGCCCAATCTTCAGAGTCATCTTATCAATTGTTTCCAAATAGAGGCATTTTCCCATGGGAAAGGATCTATTCAATTAACTTCAAAGTCTTAAGTCCATCTGAGCCCTTAATCCATTTAAAACTTTCTAAAGCCAGCACTAATCATCCTTTTGCTGTATATTCCCCCCTCCCATTTTTTTTTACAAATCTTTAAACTTGTAACTAAAACCTCTTTTTTAAAGGATTGAAGAAAACTCACCCAGTGATTTCAATAAGATTTGCTGATCTGAAGGTTCTCAATCTTTAAAAAGCAGGAAAAAAAATTAAATCCAAAGCGATTAAGAGGTGAGCCTCAGTGGAACCTAGAGTCCATATAAGCTACATTAGCAGCTACAAGCTCGATGAAATCCCACGACTCCCAGCCAAGTGAAAATGCACTTTCTTGCTGTCTCTTCATAAAAAAACAGCTGTCGGGAGTACATGTGGGTAATCTTGAGATCTTTCCTTCTCTGGAAAGATTATGGCAGCCCAAATCCAGCATTTGGGCACAGTTTTCGACCACAGTGTTGTCCCTCTTGTTCAAGAGATGTCAGTTCACCATGGCGCTCACCAGAAGTCTTACCATGAGGGCTTCCCCAACTTGAGTGGGGAGGCGCCAACCAAGAGCCTCAAAAAGTGGAAGGGAAATTGTTGCTCTGCTTGCCCTCCCCCAACCAGGCTCACGGACCCAGCTTCCATGCCACCGCCCCCAAGATTCATGCTGGGCTGAAAACACCACGGACCACACCCTACACCTCAAGAGTAAACGCTGGAGGTCTCTCCCAGCCATGAAGGCCTCTGGGAGCAATGGATGGAGGGGAAGCCAGAATGGGGCTTAGAGTCACCGCAGATGCAGGAATCTTGGTAAATCTGCTTCATCCTCCCCAAGGACCCCACTGGTGCCCACCAGAGTGCTCTTTGCAGTCCATACCAGCCTGACCAGCTTAGTTCAAAGTGGGCTTGGCTGTGACTCTGCTCAGGATGCGTGCAGTATTGAAGGAGCACCACTGAGCATGTACAAATGAGCTCCTCCTTCACGTTCAGTCCAGGTATTAATTACCTGAGACAGAGGCCCAGAACAGGAAATCAACAAGTGGGCTTTAAACGAAAGGGCTTCCGCCCCATAATTCCAGCTCTGGGCCAGAGTTACCTCTCTCGGCTTGGAAGAAAGAAGACGCAGCTTCCTCAGAGCATCTTGACCAGGCACCCCAGAGGCCATCGGCCGGCTCGCATGGGCCAGAGGAAGGGCGAGGGGTCAACCAGTTTGGCTGCCTCCTGCCCCAGGCCAGTCTTGGTTTCCCTCGTGAAGAGGTTGCTGGAAGCCAGCCTGAGAGCAGGGCCACTGTTGCTATCCATGCTGTGAAGGGAAGGCTCTCTCCACATGCTCAGGAACCCCTGCGGTTGTGTCCCAGGCCTGTCGCCTGATGTGGAGAGCAGATCCAGGGACTCAGCCTCCATCCCCAGAGATGGGAAAGGGCTCTGGTGCCAGGGAATTATCAGGCTGTTACGAAAAAGCCAGGATACGGTTACAGGATTAGATTTCCTCCAACCTTGGCTCCTCTACCATCACCTACCCCACCCCGACCTCACAGTGTGAAAGCCTCACGCCCTCTTTGCCCAAGCGTTGGGGAAACCAGTCACCCAGCAGATTAAATGTCAGGAATGTTCCCTGAAAATGCCCTTCCCTAGTGAAGATCGTTAAGGAGGAATAATTGTACATTGATTAAGGCGGCTAATGCACAAGGGTGTATGGAGTATTTCACAAGATCACATCAGTCGTGCCAACAATCCGGGTCCTTGGGTTTGTTGGTTTTCTCTGAGCATTTTGGACACGCACGCACGCCCTGCCCCAGGTAATAAGATACCCATCCTATGGATAACAGGATGGGTGTCTTCACACAACCAGCATCAACAATGCAAACCCACACCTATAATGCCATCAAAATGTGAAGCGGCCACCCGCTTTGCTCCGAAAGCGCAGCCCTGGGTTTTGGTGGAACTCGCCTGCCTGAGGCACGCAGAGGCGCAGCCTCAGCCTCAGCCACAGCCACAGCTGCAGAAGGGCAACTGGCCTCAGCCTCGGCCACCAGGCGCCCGTGGCAGCGTCCCCACAAGAGTTCAAGATTTGGTTGGATGAAGTGCCCAACTCTGGGGTCAAACCCGGGGCTGAGCATTTCTCCCAGGCAGCTGTCCGAGCTACTGCCCTCCAGGTGGCTGGACCACAGTGCCCAGCATCCTGATCCTCACTGAGGGCAGTGGGAGTTGCAGCCCACCCGTGGCCGGTGGCAGGCTGGGATAAGCCAGTCCCACTGCTCCTGTTCTCCCCACTTTGGAACAGAAGGAAGGCCCTGTGGCTGCACGGCCCCACGCTCCACCTCGCCCACCTCTCACCAGGACCTGGGCTGCCCTGTTCCTGCCCCCCGCCCGAGGCACAGCCCGTGGAACTGGCTCAGTTCTCTTCGTGGTTCTTCCTGCAGGCCCCCTGGGAGAGTGGAAAGCCAGTTCCCCTCCTTCAGGACTTGGGGGGATTCCTCTTTATAAGGATCGCAGTCCGTTGGGGCGAGGGGGCTCTCTTTTCTCTCTCTCCAAAAGCTATTGCAGATTCCTAACGTTCTCAGCCAACTGTGTTCACAAAGAGGAAAAGTGGCCCCTTCTTACCGAGAGGGTCCACGTCTCCTGTGGCTCCCTTCTCCCTTTAAGCCCCCCCAGAGCAAGAGATAAAGTCCATTTCTCCTACAGTCCTCATCTTGTTGCCAATCCTCCTGCCATAACGTGGGGATTGGCTTCTTAACGACGGACATTTGGGGGTGGGTAGGCAGATGCGTCTTAACTCTCAGGAGTCTTTAGGGAAAGTTGTGATGGTTCACACCCGTACAACTCAGTCTGACAAACCTCTGAACCGGGCAGCCTGGTTGGTTTCGCCTGTCCTGGCCTCGCACTGGCCGTTCAGACAGCCCTTCTTGCGAAACCCAAACCACGCACCTTCGCTCTTCTGAGCCCTGCCTTGATGGGATCCCTGTACTGACTCTGGTGCACTACCCCCCCCCCCCAATTTTAGACCTCTCTTCCTCCCATCCTGCTCTTTTCTGGAAGATGAAAAGAATATCTTCAAAGGCAGTGCCACACCTCTCCCTCTGCACCAGATATGAAAATGCAGGGGCCTGGTATGCCCCCAACTGCTGACATAGTTGCAGAAGATTTGGAGAGAGGGCTGCTGTGGGTACCATGTCAAGGTGGTCAACCAAAAAGGGACGGAGCCCAACAAAAACTAGGCAAGCTACAACATACTTCTCCCAGAGGGACACTAGTGGTCAGTCTGCATTTAGTGACCCATTTAACTGAATTCACACCCACTGCAGCCCTCATCTGGCCTCAGGGGCTCTGTTTGATATATGGCCTGAGCGGCTGCCACATCCCTGGAACGCAGAGCCAGGTTTTGACTTAAGCAGAGCATGCAAAGAGTGCCAAAAGAAAAAAGCGACACTTTCCCGGCCTGCTTCAGCTGCCGCAAAGCGAAGAGCAGGTTCGCAGTCCCCTTTGTTGTTCGCTAGGAGGTGCTTCTCCAGAGAAACACCAAAAATCTGCAGTGAACTTGTCTGTACATTTTCCATCTGTCTCTGAGGGTCTAATCCAGGGTTTTTCAAACTCGGCAACTTTAAGATGTGAGGACTTCCACTCCCAGAATTCCCAGCCAGCATGCCACTGCCAATGCTCCCCAGCACAGGGATGCCCTGAGGAAATTTTAGGGGCCCCGGCCGGGCCACAGCCATTTTCCACCTCAACCCTTCATTTGCTGACTTCTTCTTGACCTCAGGTCTGGCTCAGTCCCATTCTGGAGAGTCTGGAAGAGAGTTATCCTGCTGGTGGAAGAATTTAGACGGGAAAGCAGACGACGCCCCGCCACTCTGTCCCCGTTGCGGCTTCACACGCTGATGCAGCCGCGGTCGCAGACCATCGCCTCTCAAGGAGTCCTTTTGGGCTGGGCTAGGGACGTCTGCAACCTCCGGCTCAGGCATCTGCAAGGCAGCAGCGGGCCAACGCTGGGAAGGGGGGGGGCTGCGCCCCGCCTTCCAAGCTTTCTGCCCTCTGGGGTCACGCTGGGCCTATGCCCTGGCCCGGTCAGCTCGAGGGCACCACCCTGTGGCCACTTCCTTTACTGCATCCCTTCACCCTTTGCTGACCCCCCCCAAGGGGCAGCCTGCCCAGGAGGCTGGACCCTTGCTCCCCCCACGGGCATGCTCTTCGGCCGTCTGGAGGCCCGACAGAACAGGAGGGCAGAGAAATATTTCCAAGGAGTCAAAAGAAGCCCCTGAAGAAGGAGGGGAGAGCTCAGAGGAAGGCCCCGTCTAGCCCTGGGGTTGCCAGTGGCAGGAGGCAGGCAGAGGGGAGACGCTGCCAGCCAGGGGCAGGCAAGGTCAGCAGCGATCCTAACTAACCGGTGTCTTAGCCTGTTGTGGGAATGAGGCCGCTCGTCACGCCACTGGGGGTGTAGCGGTTGGTGCGAGCAGGCCACGGGAAGACAGCCACGGGGTTAACCCGGGCCACGGGGTTAATACCTGCTCTGCATCCAGTCACCCAGAGGGGATTCCCTTCCCAGCCTTAACCCCCAATGCAAGGCTCCAGGCCTCCCCCCACCGCCCGCAGATCAGCCGAGAGCCTTTCCAGGCGAGGCATCTTTACTCCCCCCTCGGCCCTCCCTCTCCACATCTCACAGAAGCCGCCCCTGGGGAGCAATGCCGGCGGCGGCGGCGGCGGCGGCAGGAGGAGGGCAGCCGGGCCCCAGGGTGCTCTGGCTCCCCCGCAGCAACCCACGTGGAAAGAGGAGCTGCGTCTACAGCCTGGCTAGAGCGCAGCTGCATATCGTAGGGGCACAAACGCACATCCTTGCACCCTGGGGCCCAACTCTCCCCAAGGCCCCACTTCCTGGGGGGCTGCAGTCGGGGCGTCACAGCCCCACCCAGCCAGGACTGGGCAGTGGCAGTGGCAGTGGCAGCGGCAGCGGCAGTGTCTGCAGGCGGCCGGAACTGGCCAAAGGGAGGGGCGGGCCTGTGGCAGGCGGGTTCCTGGGGCAGCATCCTTCCATCCATCACTTGGGGCCGTCGGTCCGTGTCCCAGAAGAGGGTCCTTCCTCCTGAGCAGAAGCTGCAGGGAAGGCTGCTGTTATTCCCCAAAGCCCACACATGGGAGAGGAAGGGGCTCCCGCCCAAACACACTGAGCCCCCGCCTTTTCCAGGTGCCCGGGCTCTTCCCCCCAGCACCGCTCACTGCCCCCCATCGCTTGGGCTGCCCTTTCCCGGCTCTGCAAGCCCCAGTCGTGAAGCGCACCCAGAAAGCCGCAGGCCCTGGCGCCCCACCGCTGTCAAAAGGTGCAGTGCCCTTCAGAGTCTCTGATCGAGGCCAACGTGGAGGGGGCCTTGTCGGGCAATGGCTCACAGGCTGACTGCCCCCGGCCACCCCCATCGGCCGATCCCACCAGCTGCAGCGTTAGCAAAATCTGAGAGTTTCTGGCTCTCCCCAATTAGGATTCAGTCTGGCAGAAGATCAGACACGAAAACACCAGCTGAGATTTTAAAGTTTTATTGAAAGCAGGCCGATAGAGTCAGCTGGGGTCTCCCCTTAAGGCAGAGAAGAGCCCCGGTCACACCCAAAGGAGGTTTATACACGTTCCTTACACAGAGATACAGCAATTAACACATGATTGGCTGAAAGTGGCATAAGTTTGGGATCCTCCTCATTATTGGGGCAAACCTATCTTCCCAATGGCCTAGTGGTTGCTAGTCAGAGTTCGGGGCACCCCCTTTGTCCTTCTGAAAATTATTGTTTCCCAGAATGCAGGGGTATCGCAGAGCAGCTAGAGGTTGTTCTGAAGGCTAGCAGGTCGGGGTCACTTCCTCCCATATCTTTACCGCCTGGACACTCAAGGAGACAGGATGTCTGCCTAAAGTCTTTCAACATAACAGAAACGAGGGAAATGTGTGAAGGTTCACGAACATCAGTTTCCTTGTCATCCCTTTGGCTTCCAAATGTAAGGAAATAAAGAGAGAAACTGAGAGCCCTTTTTCATAAGCTTTTAGTCCCCCCCTTTTTAAATTCTTAATATTTTAAATCGAGAATTTAAATTCTGTAAGGAAGGGCTCTCTGTACCAAAACAGGGTACTTGTTTTTCTGTAGAGAACTGGGCCGTGTACAGGTGCTACATGCAGAAGTAAAGATGGGAAAGCAATAAAGACACGCACAGATTAATAAGCCATGAACTATGACAACTACCAAGCCAATGAAAAATCAGGCGGCCAGGAAGTCAACCAAGACCAGTCCCATCTAGAATTGTTCCAAACTTCAACATATCCTTCTCTATCTTTGCGGAGTTCCGTCACAATTTGAGCTTCACCCCAACTTGCCCCTTTGCGTGTTGACAAGGCTGGGCCGGTGCGGGCCCCATCCGGACCCCACAGCTAACCCCGTTAGCCGCTCCCGGGGGAAGACCTCGGGGCTGCTGGCAAACAACTCCAGCGCCCAGGCAAAGGGGGGCATTTCCACAGGGTCTCTGCTCAAAGGACCCCCAGCACCCACCCAGCTGGAGCTCCCCTTTGGCCGTTGCCTGCTGCTTTGTGTCAAAATACCAGACCATGATGGTGTACCTGAGAGAGCGCCAGAAAGGCAGATCAGGAGGCAGCTGGAGCTGGGGCAGGGGGCTTGAGGCACCCCTGACCCATATAAGGTGGGGGGGGAGTCTCTCCTGTACAAGCCCCACAGAAATCAATGGGAACGGCACAAGAATACTTCCCCCATCGGCACTTTTAGCAGCCTCCCCAACAGTGTGATCTCCAGGCTGGCAAGTGGGGCATCATCTCTCGCAAAAGAATGGTTTTGTCCGGCTGCCCCGAGCTTTCGCAGCAGCAGCGTGGAAGCGTCTGGCCACTGTCTCCCCTCCTTTCTGAGGTTTCCGTTCTAGCCCGAGGTCTTGGGGCTTCGTCTGGCCTCCTCACTCTGAGAGCAACCGAGGGCGGCCATTTCAACCTTCGGGCCACAAAGTCCCAGGCGGCGCCAGCTCCTGAAGCCCTGCCTCTCTCTGAGATGGGGCAGGGGCTCCATCCTGGCTTATGGCAGGAAGGCCTTTCCCCCATCGCCAATGTGTCGCTCAGCATGTCCTTGGGGGGCTTCTTTACAGGCCTCAGGGGCACTTGCCCTGAGCCCGTGCCCGCCAGGCGGCACCTGTCACCTGGTGGCATAGGCCGGCTTCACTTGGTGTGGATTGAGCTGGTCGGACCAGAAGATCAGCAGACGGTCAAAGATGGGGTCAACATTGGCCACCACCGGGCGGCCCTCTGGGAAGATCCGCAGGATGCCCCTGTGCACCTGGCAGAGGGGGGGCCGAGAAGGACCCATCAGGCTGGCCGTGGAGGACTGGGGCGTTTGGAGGGCAGCCCATCGTCCCCATGGCACCAGGTGGGCCTGGGCAACACCCAATGCTGCCACCCCGAAAGGGCTTCAGTTCAGAGTCCCTCCGTGTGGGAGACCCACGGCCACAGAACTCCCACGAGGCTCCACAAATCCTCGGAGAAGGAACGGAGGCCCCGTGGTTGACGGAGGCCAGCAGGAAGCGGGCAGCAGCCATGGGAGAAGGCCGGGCGACAAGCAGCCATTTTGATCCGTCCCAGGAGAGGTGGAGGGGCCAGCTATCGGCCGTCGCTGGGACCCCGGCCGCAATCGAAGCGACTGCAGAGGCTATCAGGATTATCTCATCAAGGTCAGCCCAATACTTAACTAAATGTAAACCTAAAATTCAACAGGTTAATTTGGCTGATGGTTCTGTAGCTAAAGTAACCATGCAAGGTGAGGTGTTCATACCTTGTTCGGGAGAAGTGGTTTCTGATGTACTCTGTGTTCCTACACTTGATTTTTCTCTTCTCAGTGTCCCTGTATTAACTATTTAATAGTTAATTCTGTTATTCTGTTACGTTCCAAGGGTCTGAATGCTATGTTACAAAAGAGGGGGCTGAATGTGCAAGAGGGAGAATGGTTAATCACTTGTATGAAATGCTTCCTAAACAAGATGTGTTAGTTGGCAGTTGTGCTGGTAATGTTCCTGTACATGATAAATGCATTCATTATTATCATAGAGTACTAGGTCATCCTGGATGGAAATGTTTGTCACAAATGGCCAAAGCGTATCCAGAACTGAAATTCAAGAAGTGTTCTAAATTTCTTGATTGTGCTGTGTGTAAGCAATCTAAGATAAAATGTGCCCGTCGCCAGAAAAAGCAGCAGAATCTCTACAAGACCATTTGCTCTTGTGCATGCTGACTTAGCTGGTCCGCTTCCTCCGAGTGAGGGGGGAGCAAGATTCATGTTTGTTTTAGTGGATGATAACACACGTTTCACATTTTGTTATTTGTTAGAACAGAAGTCTGAAGCATTCTCTCGTTTCAAAGAATTTGTATATATGATTGAAAAGATATGGATATCAAGTAGGGAGTTTGCAGACTGACAGAGGGGGTGAATTTATGAGTTTTGAGTTTAAAACTTGGCTACGTAGGAAAGGGATTTTCCACAGACTAACAAATGTGGGCATGTCTGCTGAGAATGGCATTGCTGAACGCAAGATTGGTGTTTTGAAAGTAATCAAAGACAGTTTGTTAATTGACAATGATTTACCAATTCGTTTCTGGGGCGAAGCCGTGCTGACAGCTGTATTTCTTACTAACAGACACTGGAATTCAGCTGTAAATGAAGTGCCTTATTTTCTATTATATGGTAAACATCCATCTTTAAAGCATCTGCGTGCATTTGGCACGTTTGCTTATGTACTAATTCCTAAGTCTCAAAGAAGGAGAAACCAATCAAAAACACAACGTTTAAGGTTTATTGGTTATTCTCAGGAATCAAAAGGTTACAGATTCTATCTGGGAAGAAATCAGATTGTAATCTCTAGAAATGCGAATTTTGAGGAGCCTTCTAATTGGCAAAGGCTGCATGCAAATTCAGAGGTTTTTCTAGAATCACAGGCAGACTCAGCTAGAGAGCAAACACTTGATGTACCCTCCTCTCCACAGATAAAGCAAGAAGCAGAAACGTTAACTGAAGAAGCAGGAGTTTCAGCAGAAGGAAAAAAAAAGGAGGAGAAAGAGGAAATACATGAAAGCTTTGAGATTCCTCGTAGGTCAACAAGAATAACAAAAGGTGTTCCACCAGAAAGATTTGTTATTCAACAAGTTAGAGTGTGTCAAATAACTTGTGAGCCACAAAACTTTCAGGAAATGTTATCTTTGCCAAGTGATGAGCAAGATAAGTGGAATGAAGCTATGGATACTGAGTTCAATGCACTGATAAAGAAAAATGTGTTTGAAATTGTTGATTTACCTGAATCTGAAAAAGCCATAGGTTCTAGATGGGTATTTAGAAAAAAGCTTTTACCTGATAACACCGTTCAGTATAAAGCTAGATTGGTAGCACAAGGGTATTCACAAGAACAATATGTGAATTATAATCTTACATTTGCACCTACAGTTAGACCTGAATCATTGCGTGTAATGTTAGCCTTAGCTGCACAAAGAAACATGGTTGTACATCATTTTGATGTAGATACAGCTTATTTAAATGCTGAGCTTCATGAAACTGTGTATATGAAGCAATCTTGCTGATATATTTACAAAATCATTGCCACTTGTACAACACGAAGCAATGTTAACAAACCTTGGGTTAGAAAAAATGTAACATGTTATTATAGCACTGTAATCAGGTGTTAATACAATCCTGTAACATGTATTGTTGTGACGCAAACGGGCTGAGAGGGGTATCAGGATTATCTCATCAAGGTCAGCCCAATTGCTCTACAAGCAGGTGGCGAGATAACAAAGTACCCTGTAACGCCTACAGAAAGTGTGCGTGTGTGTATCCAGTGGGAGTATTTTTACTTTGCAATATTACAGAAGGCTGCAATGCCCAGGTGTGGGTGGCGGCGGATCTGTTCAGGGTGTGTGTGTTTGGTTTAATTTACAGAAGTTTATTTTTCTCAATAAAGACCAGTTAGTTTCTATTTTTACTGACTGGAGTTTCTTTGGAGATCAAACTGTGGACATTTGCAGGCTCTCATGCTAATGGGTGTCTTTTCCTGAGGGCAAGGTTTATGGGATTCTTTTGCTGCACTCTGCGCATCAGAGGCAGCCGAGTTGCAGCGGGCAGACTCCACGGGGCTGCCTCAGAAGACAGGGTGGAAACGAAGACCTCAGGCCCCGTGGAGGAAGCCTGCTGTCGCCCTCAGAGACGAAGGCTCCCAAGCCCGCCAATGAGGGCGAGCACCCTCTGCCCTCAGCTCCAAAACCCCCTTTGAGGGAAAGCCCACCGCCTCCTCGCAACCTTCCAGAAGCTATTAAAAGCTTCCCGTTGAGGAGGTTTAAAACGTTCCATTTTTCAAGACTAGAGATTTTGCCTGTGGTTGACTTGACTTTCTTTCCGTACTTTCACACGGCTAGTTACACTGAAACCGAATCCGAAGGACGTTTTTAATTACCACCCCACGGTTCTTACTGTTACGAGCTGCCTTGGAACACTTCAACCCACCCAAATGTTGCAAGCCCTAGGAGTTGCGCTCGCGGGCATCCTGCAGCATCGCCCGCCTTCTCCCCGTGCTCCTCACCCACGGCGGAGGGAGGAACAGCCATCTCAACAAGCGGGGCTGCCAGCTCTGAGGGCAATTGCTCACAAACCCACTTCGACCTCCTCAGAGACCATCAAAGCACCGCAAACTCGCCCTGCAGAGCTGGCCAATCAAACCCAGGAGCCGTCCCAGCACCCTCCCATATATTAGGGGCTAGGAAGAGAGACAGTGCAGGGAAGGGGAAACTGTACACGAGATGGGGGTGCCAAGAGCACCCCTCCCCCCATTGCCACCACCTACCTTACTATCCCACTTCCGGTTTAGGTAATAAATGCACGTGACACAGCACCCATGTCCATGGGGGTTGTCCACATGCCACACACAGCCCAGGCTGTTGCCAGGGTAACACACCACCATGGCCTGGAAGGGAGGAGGAGAGAGGAAGGGCCACTGCCAGTGGGGGCACCAAGCAGCCGGCAAATCCACCAGGGCTCCCCCCCACGAACCCGCCTCCCAGCCGGCCACTTTTGGGGACAAATGCTCCGGGCCCCTGTAGCTCAAGCATCCACCCCAGTAAGAGGCTTCCGAGCATTTCCAAGGGCTCCGACTGCAACCAGCAGCAGCCACGGCACGCCAAGCACCCGCCAAACTCCAGGAGCCAAATTCGGCCCCACATCCACACTGGGGCAAATGACTTGGGCGAGGGACTGGCTCTCCACCACATTCCTCCAGAGGAGCTGGTGCTGCCAGCCAAAGGCAAACCTTCGCCAGCAGGAGCTCCAGGCCGGGGCCCGGGTTCAGATGACGAGCTCACGGTCCTCCTGCCATTCAGCACGAGGGGCGCCACCGCTGCTTCCCAGACGTCCGCGTCATTTATCCCTTCATCTCAGTGAGCCAGGAGCTGCCCTGAGTTGTTTGGGAGACAGGCAGCCTCTGAACCCAACAAAATCGACCACCGATCAATAGAAATGGGCGAGGGAGCCAGGTGCCCCTGCCCCTGCCCCCGCCTCTGCTGCCACCCAACAAGCGCCGAGGCCAAATCCTGCAGCCTCGCCAGTCCTAGAGCTGCTTGACTCCAGTATCCCCGTCCAGGCACCCCAAGCCCAGGAGGCGAGGCCCAGGCAAGGTGCTCTCCCTTCCAGCGCCCCCGCCCAGCTGGGAGCCCACGTTGCCCTTTATGTAACACAACCCGCCCCCCCCCGCCCCACTCCCTTGCCTAACCACAGAGGTTTCTCCTTCAAACCCAAGACAAGCAAAAGCTGGACTCGGCATATGTTCAGAGGCACAATTACTTCCAAAGCTAGCATGAGTGAAACAACAATGGCCCAGGTGAAGCCCACAGTGGGAGGCGCTGTAGAAGCTGGATCATGAATTGTGGTTCACATTAACACTGGCCAGGGCGGGGGGGGGGGGGAAGCCCCGCCGTCAGAGAGACGCAGTGGGCTGGTGGGGGAAGGGCCATGCAAGGCCTACCCTCCCCCCCGCCACCCAGGCCTGCATGCGGCGGCTGACCCTTACAGCCAGTTGCGCTGCAGAAGGGGGAACCCTCTCTTTGGCCGAGGCTGCAAAAGGAGATGAGCAATGCTTTGTCTAAACTGGAGAGGGGTGGGATCAGCCTCCAAGGCTCCTCTTATCACCTGGGGGGAACAACTACCAGCAGAGCTTCTGCAAGGGTCACTCCAGGGCACAGGCTGGCAAGACTGCAGAGCAAGGGAGCTGCTGCCAGGTGGCTCAACAGGCACCTAAACTCAGGGAGGACTGGAGGACAGACCCTGCTGAGGGCAGGATACCCACACAGGATGCCCCGAAGGAGGGAATGTTTGAGGATGGCCTTCCCTGCTAAGGGCACTAACTGTCAGGTGTCACTCCTCTCCCAGCCGCAGAAGAGGTCCCACAGCTCTTCCCTCTGCGGAGTCCCAGCTGCGAGTCCCTCGCTGCAGCTCTCCGGCCCTGCCTGAGAACCCCGGAGGAGCCTTTCTTGCAGCCGTGGGATCTGTTACAGCAGGAGGTCCCAAAAGGTCGCTCACAACAGAGTGAGTCTGTCACAGCAAAACCAAAGCCTGGCTTGAGGCTCTTCAGAGACCAGGAAGTTCTTGAGGCATTCTGGGGATTCTCCATCGGATGCCAAAGAGAACTTTGGCGTTAAAAAAGGCATTTTCCGGTGCTGTCCATTTCAGAAGGACTCTAACCAACTTCAGTTTAGCCAACGCCCTCTAGGTGAACTGGACTGCAATTCCCATCACTCCCCGGCCTTAGGATAGGGAGGTTGTGGAGTCCCTTCAGTTTTGCCCCTCAGAATCAAATTCAATAAATGCATGCTAACAATGGCAGCATTTGGGGAGACTGAATGGAGGGCTAATCGGCTGGGCGAACGACCTCGAGGGCAGGAGGAAGAGCTGCAGCCAAAGCCATGGCCAGGCCAGAGACATCCAAGTCCAAAGCAGGAATGGAACGTGAGAGGACATCTCAGACTTGATAGAAGCACGTTCAGAGTTGCAAGATGCTGTCACTGTAATTCCATAATAAAAGTGGCATTAGCATTCATTAACTTTGGGGTCCGAGTCTGGCTGACCAGCTCGCAGCTGCTATCATGGGAGATGCGTGCAAGGGGACTGAAGCTTAATGCTGACGCCATGCCCCAAGCCTCATCCTGAACCTTACAGATGAGTCCCATGCCACCATCCCCTCGCATCCCCCCCCCCCACAGCTTCCGGACTTAGCACAACCAAGTCCCCCCAAAGTCGAGGCTCTACTTCCCTCTGCAGCCTGAAATCCACTGCAGAACAGACTGGGATGAGTACTCCCCTCAGCCCATAACCCACCCCTCCCCCAAATTATAAGCGCACAGCTGCCTCTCTTATTCCAGGAAGAGCCAAAGACACATACAGTAGACCTTGGGGAAAAAATATCACTTTTTGTCTTCGGCTGCCTGCCCCACTCCAAGTGGGGCCAGCTCCTCCCCTCTCCCCCTGACAAAGCAAATAAGGGGAGAGCACAGCAGGAAGGCGCAGGAAGGAAACACTCCAATTTCAGTCTTGGCTAAATTGTTTAACTGGAATTTGGAAGGGGCTGAGCCAAGACAAAGTGTTCCAAAGGCAAGGATCAGCTGGGACCTCAACTGCTTGCCAGGAGTGCCATGCTCACCCCACCTCTGCAGAAAGCCAAGGGCCCTGGCCAGGTTTGAGCCAGATCTGGCCTGCCTGGATCTGCAAATTAAAAAGAATCTGTAACCTGGAGGGCCCAGAGCTCCATACAGGAACCTCCATATATCTGGAGCAAGAAAGTGAGTCTAGGAGAAGGTCCTTGAAGTGCCAGCACCTACACGGAGGAGGCAGGAGGCACAACAGTCTCAGGGGCAGCCTCAGCTTCAGGGCACAGGAGTGCAGGGGTGGAAGGCCCTCTGGCTGCACTGCGCGCCCCGGAGCCCAAGCCTTCCAGCCCAGGCAGAAGGACCAGTGTTTCTCAGCCTCAGCAACGTTAACGTGTGTGGGCCCCCAGAATTCCCCAGCCACCATACCATCACCAGCAGGCCTCAATGAATCAAAGGCTCCCCCCACCCCACAAATCCCCTGGAGCTGCTCTCCTGCTTCCCCAGGCGGCACAGGGAGAAGGCAGCTTTGCTGCAAAACTCTTGCTGGAGACATCCCCTTCAGAGCCCATGCTTGCCTGCTAAAAATCAAAAGGAGGCCACTAGCACTTTTTCAGACTAACATGTTCATTAAAAGGCAGAAGCTTTTATGAAATGTGGCTCACATCATCAGCTAGCCAGGGTTCCAAGCACCGGATCACAGGACCATCGTTCCCGGCCTACCGGCAGAGAGTCGCAGGACTCTCAATCCCACAAACCATGAACAGCTGCCGGGAGCGGCTTGAGATCTCTACCCGACGGGGCCGATGCCCCAGCTGGAAACCAAGGCACGGAAGCGCAGCCACTTCCGAATCCCCGGAGAAGCAAATGGCGCACGACGCCCACGACGCCGCCTTTGGCCCGGCAGCCGGGAACTTGCGAGCCGGCGCGTTTTCGGACTCGGCTGCCGAGTCTCTCCGCCGCAGGGAGAAACGGGACGATCGGGCTGGGGACGGCTTCCCCCCACCCACAGCCAGGAAGACCCTCTCCACCCGCTGACCGGCCGCAGCTGTCCGGGCGGTCACCTTCGAGGCAGCCGCGGCTCTGCTCGGAAAGGGGCTAACCCTCAGTGCGCAACCAGGGCGAGAGCGAGCGAGGCGCACCGAGGAAAGGGACTCGCCGCGGCGCTCCCCTCCTGCGCTGGACCAGCCGCCGCTCCTCCTTTTCTCTGCGGCGGCGACCGAAGCCTCGCGGGAGCCCGGACTCGCCGCGTGGAGTTGGCCACAGCCGTCCCTCCTCCGGGCCGCCGCGAGCGCAGCCCCGGCCACTGGCGAAGTGGGCTGGAGGTCTAGGGGCGGGCCAGGGAGCGAGCCGGGCCCTGGCCCCGCGACGCGCGGCCTGCGCTCGCCCCACCAGGTAGAGACGGTGGGGGCGATCTCCGGGCGGCACGCGGCAGAGCCTGACCGGGTCGGGACCTGGCTGGGGCTCCTCTGCCCCGCCCGGTGGATTGCTCGGGGGCGTTGGTGGCGTCACTCCTCTTCCTGCTGGCCCCTCGGGTACTTCGCTTCTTGCGGAAGCCGGTTTTTAAGCGGCGCCTTGATGCCGGATTGCTCCAGAACTCCTCGGGGACGGAGGGCGGCTTCCCCGGGCAGCCGAAGGGAGCGTCTTCTTCGGGAGAGCAGAAGCCGACTGCGGGCAGCGCAGCAGCAAGCCGAAGTGCCCGGGCCAGCCAGCATGCTGCTTTCCCGCGGCTAGGCGCCCCTCCGTGCCCGCGCTTGACCCCTCCCTCCCCAGAACCACCCCCAGCTCGCGGCGCGCCGATTTCTCCGCCGCAGCCACTCAAGGCGGGCCGGCTCCTCTTTCCAGCCAGCGGAGCGCACAGCGCAGGCTGCCCAGTGGGGCAGCAGACGCGCGCGCACAGGCCCAGGCCCAGGCCCAGCCCCAGCCCCAGCCCCTTCTCTTGGCCCAGGTCTTCCCCCTCGCCCGCTTGGCCTCGAGCAGGGCTTCTCCCGAGGCACCGGCTGAGCGCTCTCGCCAGGCGAAGGGACCCCTGAGCGGGGCGCCTTTCAAGCTCCCGCAGCAGACCCGGAGCTTTTCTGAGGAGCCGAAGTTGTGCGTCCAGGTTGGGCAATATGTTCTCTCTCTCTCACACACGCACGAGAAGCAAAAATGGCTAGATTGGGGCCTGTGCAGCTGGGCCGAGGAGCAGGGCAAGAGAAACGCAGCCAGCCCACGAGGAAACGTTGGCGGTTTCCAGAACTCTTCAGCGCACTATATGTAAAAAGAAAAAAAAAAAGGTGGGTGGGCAGATCTCTGGTTGCATCGAGCACCCGAGGAGAAAAGATCCAAAGTGGAATCCAACTGACATCAAGGAATAGATGCTGTTCGCGTGTATCCCATCACTGCAGGAGCCACCCGCCTCTCCTTTGCAGGAATTATTTGCCTTAATTTTCCAAAACGATGGAAAATCCAAGTCGTTTAAAGGGAGGGGAAGGAGATGCTGGTGGGATAGAGACTGGCAGAGGACACTGATGCTCACGGTTGCCATCTTCTGGTTCCCTCCCTCCACACACTGCAGGCCAACCAAATGGGGACTTTCTTCCCTCCTTTCCAGGTGCATCTGCCCACCCGGGGAGCACCACTTCCTGCCACCCAATGAGGAAGGTGGGCTTGGACTGCAGTCGTCCAGAGAGAACGGTTGGGAAATGCAGGAGGGCAGGAACCAGGCGCTCGCTCCCCCGCTGGAGCTGCCCAGGGAGGGACCGTGGTGAAAGGCTGTGCTCATCCAGGCTAGGCCTCTGAGCAGCACAGGGTTCTGCGGAGAAGGCTGCCCACTCCACCCCACCCCAATTACAACAAAAGAGTTTATTAACCTCCTGGATTAAGAGGGCGTGCCAGAAGGTTGGAGAACAGCTAATGTTTTTCCACTCTTTAAAAAAGGGGAAAAGCGGACCCAGGAGACCCACCAGCTTGACACCAATACCTAGGAAAATCCTAGAAAAAAATCGAGGAGCAGGTTGCAGGCAATTAGAAAGGGACAAGGTGACTATTAGAGATCAGCACGGGTTTGTTAAAAATAGGTTGTACCAAACAAATCCTACTTTTTTTTGGACATGACTAGATTCATAGACCGAGGGACTGCTGGGGATGCGGTGTAGCTAAAGGTCAGTTAGGCATTGGATAAAGTTGACCACAGCCTCCTTCTGGATCAGATGGAACAATGAGGGGTGGATGGTCCCACTAAAGATGGATTTGCAGTTGGCTGAACCACCACATCTAACACGTGGTCCTGTGTCTTACAGGGATAGGTGTGCAGTGGGGACCTCAGGGTTCTCTCCTGGGCCCAGAACCCCTCAACATTTTTATGAAGGACTGAGACAAGGGGACAGAACGGATGCTCCGCAAATTTGCAGCCAACACAAGCAGAGGAGACGGCTAACACCTCAGGAGACAGATTCAAAGTTCAAAAAGATCTCAATATGCTTTAACATTGGCATCGTTCAAACAAAATGCAGTTCAACAGAGAGAAATGCAGGGTTCTGTACTTAAGGAAAACCAGATAGATCTGTACCTGGCTGAGCAGTAGTCATTACAAGAAGGGTCTGGGTGGCCTGGTAGGCCCAGGTGAGCCATGAGCCAGCACTGTGCTGCAGCTGCCAAAAGAGCCAACGCAGTCTTGAGCAGCATCAACAGATTTCCAAGCTCTTGGGCTGAGGACTGGATTGGAAGACTTCCGGGACCCCTTCCAATGCTACAATCTAAGCGTTTAGACCAGTGCTTCTCAACCTTGGCCACTTTAAGACGCATGGACTTCAACTCCCAGAATTCCCCAGCCAGCATGTCAGGAACTCCACAGGTCTTAAAGTGGCCGAGGTTGAGAAACACTGGTTTAGATGGAGCTTTCTTGGAAGGCCCCCAACTAAATAAGCACCCAGCCAAATTTCAGCTAGCGCAGGCTGTGCACAGTTCCTCCCTCCCTCTGGATGGATAAAACACCAGCTTGGGTTGCTGTCTTCAGAGCTCAGCTGAGTCTGACTTGCACCTTTCAAGCCCGCGGAGTTTCCAAGAGGAGGTCACAGCTGGGTGAGAGTTCTGGAAACCCAGAGCGCCATTTGTGACCAGGAGCGCCTCCTTCCTGGGGAAACCCCTCTGGGGATCCCTGCCACCCACTTGTTCTCTGCTGATTTGGACAAGGAGACAAGAACCTTTTCATTTCAGAAGAGGTGTTCCATGGATTAACTGGAAAACTTATCTTTTAATCATTGCTCTTTATTTTTGGATACTGTTTTCCAATTTATTTTTTCTGTTTGCGTTCTGAACTTCTGTTCAGTTACAGGCAAGAAATGTGATAATGCATGTAAATTGTGGAGAATTGGAATAAGAATTTAGCTTGAATTAAGTATACTATTACATAACCATTCTTTTATATGGTATTGCATATATGTTTTCAGTTGATGGCTTCTTTAAATAAGGAATTCTTGTTACAATGTTGATTTGTTATTAAAAGGCTACAGAATTTGTGTCCAGAACGAAGACAGCAGAGTCCAGGATCTGGTGCTTCCTTATCTCTCCCTCTTTCTGTGGCAAAGTACAGGGTCAGCTTGTTAGAATAATAATTACAACCTTGACAACTCTCCTATGTGAAAGCTGCTGTGGTGCACTGCAAAGGGTGTATCAGTCATATTTTTACACCATGAAAGATACCCATTTCTCCCTTAGAGCCATCTTACCAGTTGCAAAGTGATTCTGTCTCTATTAGAGCCTCCTATTAACACATATGCACACTCCAAGTGTCTGGCACCAACCTTCCACCTAAGACCCACGGTACTTGGGAGGTCTTGCTCTTGCCTCAGCCGGGAGCAAGAGACCAGGGACTCACTGTAGCCAGCTATCTTTGGAAAATAAAACAATCGTTTGGATCCTCTCGTTATGGGTGTTTATTGGGTGAATTTTCCACCACCAATCCAGGGAATGTTTTTACATCTTGCACGCAAATATGTGCAGGGACATTGGGCAAACGGTTCGGCAACAAGCAAGCCTGAGCTGCCCACTAGTGGAAAATCTCCAGCACCTCAGTTGAGGAAAGAGTGTGATACGGGGGACGGATCTTCGCTTTTTGTGCGGAGAGACAAGGGCCTCCTTCTGCACCTTGCAGCAACCATGGTTTTACAAGGAGGTGACAGAAATCATGGAGAAAACAACTCCCACCAGCAGAAGGCATGCTGACACACAGCAGCACCGGGACCTCTTGAGGGCAGTTCCAGGGAAGGGAAGCCGAGGGTCCACTCTCCTCCAGCTTTGCCTAGAGACGTCCTATGCCTGACCCAGCTTCACTCACGAGAGAGAAGGGGAGAGCAGCTACCTTATGGCCCCGCGCGTGAGATTCCCAAGGCAGGTATGTGACCAGCCACTGTTAGAAACGAACTCCTTAACGGAAGGAGTGGCAGCCCAGAGACCGCCTGGAATCTTCCCCCACGACTGACGCTTATTTCGGTCCTGCCAGCAGCCTGCCCTACATTTGAGTAGCCTCCTGTGCTACTTAGTGAGCATATACAAACTGCTTCCAAAATAAAAAGGCATCACCATTCTGACATTTGTAAAAGGAAAAAAAAAACATTTTATGTAGGAGAATTCGTTTCACAGCCTTAAAGTTGGAGGGAATGTTTGCACTTAAAGAAAAAAATAAGCCGGAAGAACTAGGTTACAAACTGCTTATAATTGTCAGCTGCTCAGCTCTAGATTGAAAGCAACCCTTTGCCCAAAGGACCTGTCCCCATCCTTCCACAAAGCGTAAGGGAATCAAACCAGAACCAAAAAGAGGCTATCTGCAAGAGCCATTGAGGTGGGGCAACGAAAGTAGGGATGACAAATACAAAGTGACAGTGTTTCTGCCCTTAACACAGAAGTAATAAATAACAAAGGTAAATGTTACACTTAAAAATAAAATCTAAACTAGATCCCTTTTTCCTCTTCTTTTTTTTTTTGTTTTTGTTTTGAAGGAGGAAGAGGGAGGGCACAGCTGGAAGAAAGCTGGAGAGGAAGTGAAACCTTCCCAAATCACCCAATATAGCACCCAAGAAGCAGCAGCTCCTATATTCTAGCAGAAAGCAGACACAGACCCCGTCTCCAGATCAGATTCTCACCTTCCCATATGTGACTATAAAACTAGGAATGGGGGGGGAAGGGGAGGAGAAATTCCCCAACTCAGAGCAGCTACCCTCCCTGCATCAGGGGTGCAATCGTCCATTATCAGAAGTGGCTGCTAACAGGAAGGGCCTCCAAATCCCCCCTGCCATTCTGCACCTAGTTTTGCCTTCCTTGGTCAATGAACCGATGAGGAATTCTGGCCCTTCCAAACCGATGCCGCTTGCCACTATCTGGAGCACAGCTCATCCTGGATGCTTTTCAAAAACCAGACCCCTGAGGATATGTGCAGTGGATCAGCACCCAGGGGGGCTTTTAAAAAAAGAGCCCTCAGCACACTCCACTGGAAAAAGGGACCCTTCTGAGGGAGGGAGAGAGGGAGGGAGCCAGGCTTGGCCAGAGGGTAAGAGAAACCACTGAGGCTGGCCAGTGCCTGAAGAAAGGGATTCAGGGGGGCAGAGGGAATACAGCACCTCGCTCCTCAGAGTTGCCCACCAAACCATCACCTCTGGGATCCAAACAGCTTTAGTTGCAGAGGGACCACGCATAGCAGGTCTGGTAGCGCTGGCCACAGGATTAAAGGGCTGTGGGCAATTCAATGACCTTGTGATTTTTTTCCCCACACTTTACGACAAAATCCAAGAACCGTGCTCTTTAAAGGCGGAAGGTACTTTGTCAACTCCCGGGCTTTCGACTCTCACAGGCCTTTCACGGTAGTGCCTGGTCAAAGGTTTTAAAGATACAGACTTCTTGCAACACTTGACAACGTGCGGGAATCCAAGCTCACCCAAACAGATGGCTGTCAACATTTCAAGTGGGGACCCAAATATCCCTACTGCTTCCTACACCAGCAGAGAAGCAGCGATTCTTCTTCTGAAGCTTTGGGTTCCTTGCTGTGGATTCAGGCTAGAGCAAATCAGCCAGGAAAGAGCTCACAGAAATTGCCAGAAGAGGGCATTTCTCGTTCCATCAACCCCACGCCAAAAAAAACAAACCTCAAGACACCAGCCCGATCTGTCCACTGGCCTGGGCTGGCCCAGCTACTGCAGCCCCAGGAAAAGAGAGGGGTGGCGAGGGCCTGCAATATGGGCAGGCCGTGGCATTGGTCAAGCAGAAGAGGCGCCCAGAAAGTGAAATGAAGGCATGGAAACAGCATCCCCCCACAATCCCTGCACAAGTGAAGGAGACGGAAGGGAGATGCGCTCACTCTGGATCCCGCCCTGCAAAGAGGAGTGCTGGAGATGCTACAGACAAGGCCAAAGCCAATGTTTCCACTGCCACAACTGTGCTCCGACCTGCCCCCAAACCCCAACTTCTAGAAGCAGATTGAAATTAAACGCAACGTGAAACAAACCAAGGGTTTAAAGAAGGGGAGGAAAGTAGAGAAATTCAGCATTTCAGAAGAGAGAGACACCTTCTTCCAAATCAGAATGATAGGCTGCCATTCAGCTCCAAGCAGCTACGGAGTGCAGAAGCAATTACTGCATGGGGCCAAGAAGGCTCCACACCCTCTAGGGAGCGCCCCCCCACCTTTGGGGAGCAGCAGTGCACAAGGGGGCGGATGCAGGGGCTTGGCCTAAAGAGAGCCCACAGCTGCCAGCGCAAACCTTCCGCTAGGAAGCTTGAGAGCCGAACTCACAATGTTTCTCCTTAGGACAGGAGGCAAGCAAAGGGGAAGGAAGCGGCAATGGCAGCGACAGCACGGAGGCACGGCAGGGGTCTTCAGCCCCCGAGGCCTGTTGCTCTGGAGAGCCAAACAAAAGAAGAGGCTTCACGTAGCCCTGGGTCCCGAGCAGCAGAGTTCCGGCACTGAGGAAGAAAGGAGAGGAGGGTGGGTGAAGAGCACAGGAGAAGGGCCCTGCAGAGGCACCAGCTCTTCACATCTCTCCCTGGGGGCTGGCCTTGTGGCCAAACCCTCCAAGCCTCCTGGCCACGTAGCGGCCTGGGGACTGTCTGCCAAGGCTCCCCAGTCCTGCCCAAAGGGAAAGGGATCGCTGAGCTTCTTGCCCACGGCTCTGAGGTGTGGGAGCTAGGCCAGGCCACAGGCGGGGGGAGGTGCTTCCAGGGCACCCCTTTTCTGCAATGGAATTTGAGGAGAAAGAGGAAAAGTCCCCTGCCTGCACACCCCCAGTGCGGAATCAGGTACAAGAGGCACAGAAACACTGAGGGCCCCAAATGGCAGGAGATACTAAAGCCTGGGGCTGCACAACTCTCTCTCTCATCTAACCCCAGCCCACTGGGCTTGGGCAGACCTGCCAGAACGCTACACCCTTCCCGGCTTCGCTGGCCGCCGCCCAGGTCTGGGTCTCCTTTGGTCAAGGACGCCACCTCCTCAGAGCCGCGACCGTCTCCAGGCTTCAGGTCTCCCAGCTCATGCGGGCCTACCAGCCACCCTCCTGCCCCTCGCAGGGGGCAGCACCACAGCTCCCTGCCTTACCTTGCAAGCGCTCCCAAGCCCGTGGGGTCCTGGCCCTAGCAGGTGCACTGCTGCCGAGTCTGTGCCTGGCTGCTCCGGGGCTGCCGCAGCTGCCGCAGCGACGCATCCCCATACTGGATACCCGAGCCCATCCTCTCCGGGTCAAGCTCACCTGGTGAGGGAAGGAGAGATGCAGGTACCACCGGCTTCGGCTGCCATCTTCCGCAGCCAAGCCCAGCCCTGCGGGCTGGGTCCCAAAGCCTGGATGCCAAAAGCGGGTTTGGGCAGGCTCTAGAGCGGCTTCTGGCCCTGGCACGTCGCCCAGAGCTACCCAAATTCCTAACTAGCTCAAAGCCGTTTTGATAGGAGTTTTGAGTTCTGGGAGCACGCAAGTTCACCCAAAGCCACATTTGTAGGGCCCTGTTGTTGCTGCCCTTAAACATTTCTGTACTACTGAGGCCAGGTCTGAACCATTGGGAGGAGCCAGCCTGTAATCCTTCCAGAGGAAGGTCTGCGCCAAGGCTGCAAATCCCTCAGTAAAGTTGCTGCCCTTTCTGGACCCATTTTTGCTGATAGTAAACATTAGCTGGAAGCGTTAGAGTTCAGGCTTTGCTGTTATATGGCAGGCAGTACTTCCACAGATCTGCATTAGTCCCAAGCAGCTAAACCAGAATTGTGGCCATTTCCATCCAATATGGGGGCCCCCTTTCCCTTTGGGAATCTCCAAGAGCTGGACATTTTCTTTAAAGCCCCTTATGACATGCCTTGCCAGATTCAATCCACCCACACGGTCCAGGAACCCACAGAAGGCCTGCTAAGTTCAGGGGTGGTAGAATAGGGGGCAGGCTTTCCTTGGGGCAGCCCCACTCCTCGGAACACTCTCCCTCTCAAGGCACACTAGCCCTCCACTGCATCCTTTCCACAAGCTGTTGGACCCAGCAGGCTGAGGGATTAACTGGAAGACTTGTACTGCCAACTGCAGAACAGTTTTCCTATGCATACACCACCCAGAGTCCTTCAGGACTGAGGTGGCTGACAAATCTGTTTAAAAAAATAAATCATAAAACAGGGCGCACCTGATTCAATTTTATTCAGTATGGTCCGTGCACATTTTAGGAAAGCTTCTTCTACGTTCTCTCCAGTCAAGGCACTGGTCTCAAGAAACATCAGCTCTGCCAGAGGAGAAGACAGCGCTGGATGACAACTGCTGTTAAGATGCTTCAACGTATATTCTAAACTTCTGCCCTTTGGACCCTCAACTGAGCCAGTCAAAGCAAAGGAAGGGCGGGAGGAGCCTTCCCACGAGCTCCAGGACAGAAACTCTCTCTTTGCAGAAGAGTTCAGGCCGAGGGCTGGAGGGTGGAGTTGCTGGGGATCAAGCCTAGGCCTCCCAGGTTTCTCAGAAGCTCCGTCCCTTAACGACAGATGGATGCTGGGCAAAGCAACCCAGCAGCTGATCTGAGCTGGCTGCCCCCAACCCCAAGGCAGCCTCTCGAGCGGCTCTCGGCAGCAGCTGGCCACAGCCAACGCCTTCGCCCCAGCAGGGCAACTGCACAGGTGGCCCAGGAAGGAAGCCGAGAGCAGCTGCTCTCATTCCAACGCAGTGGCACCTAGATTCTCTGGTGAAAGCAGGTCTTTGGGGACTGAGCCCCCTCCAGCTACCCACCACCCACATTACCATTCTCCTGAGCAAAACGAGAAGCTTCCAAAAAAGTGACCTCCCGGTCAGCATCCAAATCCTTCTTGTTGCCACACAGAATAATAACAATATTGAGGCTGGCTAGAGTCCGGGCATCCGTTAGCCAGTTGGTCAAGGCATTGTAGGTCTCTCTGCTGCAAAACAGGATGGATAGACAGAGAGAGAGAGAGAGACAGACAGACAGACATTCAGATAGTGCTGGCTTCCTCCCCCAAATCCCCATTGCTGCCCTGCTTAGCCCCCCTACGGACATTCTGCATATCAAGGCCCTCCTCTTCCCCACACCATAAATTCCTCTGAAAAACAGCATTATAGCTTTTCTTTTACAACGAAAATCATCTGCGAGGGGCAGTGGCAGGAACGGCCCCTTCCCAGGAATTCCTATCGCCGAAAAGCAAGAGGTGTGACTGCGGGCACTCACCTTGTGATGTCATAGACTAAAAGTGCCCCGGCTGCACCCCTGTAATAGCTTCTAGTCACAGACCTAGAGAGAAAGCAATCAAGGCTTCACACGGGGATGGCAGACAAGGTGCAGCGCAAATGTCTTATACGCGTCAGCTCGAGCTTTATTTCTAAGCGGGTTCTTAGCTGCTGGGTCGTACAGTCAGAGCCCCGATTACCGTGAATCCTTCCTTCAGACACGGACCGTTCTCTCGGCCCACGTTTGGGGTAAGTCTGGACTCCGGCGTTCCTTGTTCAGAGAAGCCTCCGAAAACCAGAGCGGCGCCTCGCACAAATAAGGCTGATGCCGTTTAACCCGGAGGGAAATTCTCCCCCCATCGCCACGCACACCCCTGACACCTTTTTGAAAGCGTTTTAGAAATTTAACATACATCGGGGCACGACACGAATAACATCGCCCCCAGAACTCAGCAGATGGCTTCTCGCGAAAACCTGCTTCTGAAAGGCCGCAGGCCGAGGGCGGCGCTCAAAAGCCTCTAATCGGGGCCGCCGAGCCGCTCACCGGAACCGCTCCTGCCCGGCCGTGTCCCAGATCTGCAGCTTCACCGTCTTGCCCCCGACGTTCACCACCTTCGACCCGAACTCCACCCCGATCGTGTGATTGGAGTCCTGCTTAACTGCGGAAGGAGAGGGCGGCCGGTGACGCGCCAGGCGGGAGGCCGGGGGGCCGCTTCCTCGCGAGCGGGACGCGCCCCCCCCCCCGGCGACTCACACTTGCTCTCGATGAACTGGTGCAGCAGGCAGGACTTCCCGGCGCCCGCGCTCCCGATCACCAGGAACTTGAAGAGGAAATCTGCGGGGGGAGAGAGAGAGAGAGAGCGGGAGAAAGGGAGGGGGCCTTGGAGAGCCGCCGGCGGCGGCGCCCCGCCCCGCCCCGCCGCGCTCCCGCCGCTCACGCACCGTAGGTCTCCGACATGGCGGGCGACGCGGCGGCGCTCTCCTCCGCCAGCCCGGCGGCCGCCTCCGCCTCCGCCTCCCTCCGCCTCCGCCTCCGCCTCGCGCGATATGGCGGCGCCCGGGGAGCCGGCCGCGGCGGGGCGTCGCGGGGAGATGACGTCGCGCGCCGCCCGGAGCGCCCCCTGGCGGCCCGGCGCCGGAGCCGCGCCCGGCACGCAGGCTTGGGGGGCGCTGAGGGAGCCGAAGGGGCCGAGCGCGCCCGGCGGGCCCCGGAGAAACCCCGAGGCCCCGCAGCCCGCGCGCGGAAGGCCCCGCGGAGCCGGCGGCCCTGCGGCTGGGCCGATGAGGGCCGCCCCGCCAACCAGCAGGGGCGGGGCGGGGCGGGGCGGGGCGGGGCGGCGGAGGGTCCCCGGCCGCGCTCGGGCCCGCCTGCTCCGTTTCGGGGCGTCCTGGCTGGGACCGCCGCGCCCCGCTCCGGCGCGGGGCTGCCCTCCCCGCTCGCCCGGCGCCGCGTCGGATCCCTCGTCTGCGGCCCGAGGCAGCTCCTGTTCGGCCGTGCCGGAGAGCAGCGCTGCAGCGAGCGAGCGCGCGCTCGGGGAGCGGGCCGGTAGTAGACGGGGCGGCCGGGCGCCCTCCCTGCAGCCGCCAGGCGCCCTTCGGCGGCGCGCAGCGGTCTGCACGGGTCTCCACGGCGGATCGACTCCCCGGTCCAGAGCCGCCCTCCTCTCGCGCTTGCGGCGCACGTGCGCTCGCGGGGTTGCGAGGAGGGAGACGGCCGGGAGCGCCCGGGGCCGCGGAGACGCCACGGTCGGGCCAGAGGGCAGAGGGGGCTCCTGCGGATCTCTCCTCCCCCCCGCCCCGGGGGATCCTCAGCTCAGAAAGGGGGGGCTGTCCCAGGTGCCAGCCGGCAGGCAGGCCCGGAGATCTCCCACCAGCTGCGGTCCAGTCACCCCAAGGCTGCTGCTCTTGGGAAGAACATTAATCCTCCGGTGGAGGGGCTGGCAGGGATGGGCGGGCGGCCGGCCGGCCCAGCAGGTGCCCGGAGGGATGCCCCCCCACTCGCTATATATATATGAGGCTGTAGGGAGCTGCTGGGAATGGCCTACCCCGCCGGCTGGGGTGATGGGAAGCGTGGTCCCGCGTGGCTGGCGGAGGTGCCTGGCGGGCCGGCCTGCACGCAGAACTTCCAGCTTGGCATAACCCAAGGCGTTTCGAGGAAGGCCACAGAGGCTGGAGTCCTTCTGTGTGACTTGCTGTGCAACGCCGGAGGGGTGGCTGGAGCCCCAGCAGCCCTGCTTTGCCACCCAGGCCCACAGCTACTGAGCGGGCAGGAGACAGACAGACCCACCAGGAACAGGCCCACAATGGGCGGCCTGCTGAGGCCGCGGAATCCCAGCCGGTAGGGAGATTGGGGGGTAGACACCTTGCTGGGCCTTTCCCCTCCCCCTGCACAAGCTCCTGCAAGCCTGCTTGGGAGGCCGGCACAAGAGGCAAGTTGGTCTTGGCAAGAACCACCTGTCTCTGCCAGGCTAACAGCTGTGCCCGGCAGGTGCTCAGGGGCAGGGTGCAGCTGGGCATTTCCTCCTCCTCAAGTTGAGTCCTGCAGCAGGCATGGAAAGGCAAGGGACCGGAGAACTCAGGAGACAGCTGGGGGGCCTGCATGACCTCACCACCCCCTCTCTCCAGAAAGGGGTTATAGAAGGGTGGAATCCTGGAGTTGGGACCTCAGAGGTCTTCTAGTCCAGCCCTCTGCCCAGGGCAGGAATCCTCTGACCCACAGCAAACAGCTTGATTCCCCCAGGGATGGAGCCCTGACAATTCCAGCTTATCCAGTGCTGTCCTTCCTCCCCCTCCAGAGAAGGATTCTGTGGCATTTGGACCTCCTGTTCGAACCATGTTTGCTGGAGGTAGCCAAGCTGGCCGGGGCTTGGCCCATGAGAAGAGGTGAGGCAGGCAACCCCCTCAGGCTCCTCTGCCTAGATTAGAAAGAGGGTTGTGAGGCCAGGAGAACAAACAGCTCCTCCCAGCAGCAGCTCTGGGGCCGGAGGGCCTGGGAGCCGCCAGAGCCAGCCCAAGGCTATTCAAGGGGCAGCTGCAGAAGGAAGAAGAGGTGGCCCCCAACCCAGCACCTGGCTCATCTGCCTGCCCTGCTTGGAGGCTGCGAACCTGAGGGCAGGGCCCTCCTCGCTTGTGAATAGGGAAGTTGTAATGGCCTGAAAGTCAGGGCAAAGTATCAACCCTGTTGTTAGGGTGATCAGGAGGCAGGCGAGGTGTTCAGAAAGCGGGAAAGGCCCCAACCCTGACGCTGAGCGCCCCAGCTAGACGCCTGAGAAGCACACTGCAACAGGGCCCTGGGTTCAAGCTGGGCTTCTTATCCCTCTATTTCCTCCTTTCATTCAAGCATGTGCTGCGACCCCTTTCCTTGTTCCAGACCTCCAGCAAGGGCACCTGTGGAACTGCAGCTTCAAAGGGCCACACAGCCCTGACCCCTATCCGTCACGCATTTCTGGATGTGCAGGGAGGGAGAGGAAGCAATCCAGGTTGGGTGTTGCTCCTTGGGTTAGGTGAGGTGGGCAAATGCATGGGAAGCCAAGTTTTAAAAGAAATGTTGAATTTTAATCCAGGGGTAAAGAATTTACTGGCCACAAATAACCCCAACTGTGACCCAGTAGATCTCAGAGAGCCACCAAGGCACACGTGCCCTAACCCCACTCTCAAGCCCGCTTCTGATACAAATGGGAGGGGCGGAGGCCACCTACCGTTCTGGAGTTTACATATACCGTAAGCCGCAGCTTGTTTAGCCAGGGTTTCCAGACAAAAAAGCCACTGTTGGCTGGATTTGCACACCATCCCTATGGCAAACCAAAGGACCCACCCCAGGCTCAGTACAATGCGTCACCTCCTTTCTGGCATCTTAGGTACCCTCTCAAGAAGGACCGGCTGGGCCCTGGATCTCTTCCCTCCCTCTCCTCCTCCTCTGGCATTCTTTATCTTGAACAAGTCACCCTTTCTGGGTTGGGCAGTTTCCAGGGGTGGAGGAGGAAGAAACAGGTTGCCTTGAAAGGCCCTGGACAGACAGCAGGTGGCGGGAGGGAGGCCGGTCTGCTGGCACTCATCCGTCTTTATCAACAAAGCTTAATTCCCATTCCCTGTTCTGGTTAATATTAACCTCGCAAGCCCTGTTGCACCATGCAAAGCACACGATGCTGCCCAGGGATACGTCAGGCCCTACATTTAAAGTTGTAGTGCTTCTGCATGTGTGCAGAATATTTTTTCCTCTTCACTGAGAACCTAGACTTTGGGGTTCACAGGGAGTGTCCCAAACACTCTGTTTATGGGGAAATGCATTTAAATAGATAACAGTTGCCCAAAAAATTGCAGGAAGAAAAGGCAATATGGAATGCAGAAAAACCCAGGGAAATGGATGCCAGGCCAGAACAGATATCACACCATCCTCCTTCACCCATAAAGGTAGCTCCTGCACCCTGCCAAGTGGGGGGGGGGGGAAGATGGGGAAGATCAGCTGGCATTGGGCACTCCTGCCAATTCTTTGGGGCCACAGCCACTACAGCTGGTAGGTCAGCCAGATACAGAGAGAAGCAACCTGTTGCTAATCCAGGCTGGGATTAATAACCCCCACCTCCCAGCCCCAGGGGATCCCAATGTAGGGAAGAAGGCTAGATGTCAGCAGGCTGTGTCAAAACAAGGGCTCCAAGATTAAGGGCTGGGATTGTCTATCTAAACAAAAAAGAACAGCAAAAAAATCCAGTTAGCATTGTTCTCTGAAAAGTTTTGTTAACCATATTTTCTAAAGCATGTCATTTGACTTCTAAAAATCATACTACCTGATTATACATTTCTGTTTAAAAATATAATAAAATCACTCCTTGGTCAAAACCTTACACCATCACTTGGGAGGATGGTGGGCGTTCCATTTGGTTCTGCTCTTAAACCCCGGGGCCATTTTTTCCTTTTGTGTGACAGCCCCAATTTGCCGTTGCCCCAGTGCAGAAGAAGAGCACCAGTGGGTCCTCTCCTGCCCAGGCGGCCCCCCATCTCAGCTCACCAGAGGGCAGACGGGAAGGCAGGATGGTGTGGGAGGGGCACAGGCTCCGGGCTTCGACTGGGCCCTCGTGTGAGCTCAGCCCCTACCAGGCAGCGATGCAGCAGTCAGTGGAGGATTCCATCCCAGCGCCAGGCCCCTCCCTGTGGCAGGGGCCCCCCGATGCTGTCCCCAGGGCTACCGCACACAGACGTACTTGCTCCACCAGGCCTTGGAAAGGGCCCAGATGCAGCTGGGGGGGGCCCTCCGCCCCTTGGGGCACTCGCTGGCCTGCAGCCCCAGCACAATGGCAGTGTCAAAGACCTCCTTCAGGTTCTGCTGGGTGAGGGCTGAGCACTCCACATAGCCAGCCAGGCCCAGCTTCCCGGCCAGAGAGCGGGCTGTGGCCAGAGGCACCGGCTTCTCCTGGCGCCGGGAGAGGGCAATCAGCACCTTGACGTCCTGGCGCAGGTCCGACTGCGTTCCCACCAGCAGCACTGGTGTGGAGGGGCAGTGGCGACGCACCTCCGGGTACCACTTGTCCGCAACGTTCCGGAAGGAGGTGGGGGCAACCACGCTGAAGCAGAGCAGGCAGACGTCGGCCTTCGGGTAGCAGACCTGCCGCACGGCGTCAAATTCATCCTGGCAGCGGAGGTGGGGGAAGGGCACAGGAGTGAGGAGAGACTCACCACTCGCTCTTAGAGGGGCCCCCCTCCTCCACTCGGGGCCCTGCAGTGGCTGCCTGGGATTTGCAGATCAACCCCTCTAGGGCAAGTCAGTCAGGGAACTCTGGCGGAAGTCCTCTTCGGCCCTTTCCAGATTAGAAAGACAGCTTGGATGCAACACCAACATTGCAGCCTGGACGTGATGCCTGAACCCCCCCCCCCCCGCCCCCGTTTTCAGGCTGTTTCCACAGGAGAACTCCAGTTACTCGATTAATGATGTAATAAATGATCAGTGGAATTTTGAGGAAGAATGTGCTCCTAAGTGTGTGCGGAGTGCCTTTCTCTTGCTCCTACACCTTGTGATGGAGGGCCATCCTGAAAACGTGCTAGAGGAACATGGTCAGTGAAGAGACCCCCCCCCCCCGCTAAGGGTGGGGATCTGGGGGCAAGGGGTGTCCCAGGTGGTAGACAAAGCAGGGCTTCCTTTAGGAGCAGAGCGGGGCAGGGAGACTCACCCTGGCTGCCTCCACTCTGGTGCGGAGCCCTCCGGGGTGCCGGGGGGAGGCGTGTTTACTTGGAGCTCCGCTCAGAAGAGCTTCTCCCCAGCGAGGAGCCCGCAGCCGTTTCTGCGTTATCTGTTTCACAAAGAGCCTCGCGCCAGGGCCCCGGAGAGCTCGGCCGAACGAGCAAGCGCCGCGCGCGGCAGCCTGACTTCCAGGACGTCGACGGGCCCGCCCGTCCCGCTTGCCAAGCCCCGCCTTCCGGGCTCGAGTCAAGCCCTTACCTGCCCTGCCGTGTCGCACAGCTGGAGACGGATGGGGGCGCCGTCCACCTGAACCACAGCTGAGGAAACACAACCAGGAGCTCCGGTTAGCCAGCAGATCCCGCCCCGCCCGGGATAAGGGGACGACTGGCGACCGCGCAGAAGCAGGAAGCAGTCCGTGAACCTGGCGCTGAGCCCCCGCCGAGGAGGGCGAGGGAGGCTCTTCCAACCGGCGTACCGCCCGCAGGCTGCAGCCCCCGCCTCGCAGGGCCTCTCCCGGGGGTCTCTGCTGGCGCGCCCGGCCCCTCCGCAGCCCGCGAGCCTCCCGGACCGAGCGCCGGCCCAGGGAGGCGCCCTCCCCGTGGCGGAGGCGCCGCGACGGTACCCGAGAAGCGGTCGAGGGCCGTGGGCACGTAGCGCGCGGGGAAGCCGTTGGCGCTGTAGCTGAGCGCCAGGCTGGTCTTGCCCACCGCGCCGTCTCCCAGCAACACGCACTCCAAGCCCCGCAGCGGCCGCCGCCGGCGAGGTCGGGGACGGTGCGGGGGCACCGGCGGCAACGGCATCGACGAGCCCTCGGAGCGCAGCGGCGACTGCGGCGCGGTCGGCGGCAGCTGGAAGGCAAGAAGGCGGCCTCATTTGCCTGGCCCCGCCTCCGGGCCCGCGGGGCGCGGACCTACAGCGCCCTGCACCCTGGACTCGCGCGGAGGGCGCCGGCCTTGAACGCGCGCTGGCCAGCCCCGGGGGCGGGGCGGGGCGGGGGGAGAAGAGCGGCCGTCCCGCCCGCGCCCTCGGTCAGGGAGCGGCGCGCAGACGGCCGGCCCGTTCCCCCTCCCCGCCCAGATGCCCTCCTGGGAGGCAGCACGCCCCGCCTTCTAGACCCCTGGGGCTCGGCAGGCAGGGGGCTCCAGGGGCCTCTGCGTCTTTGCCCCCACCCCCGACTGCAAGAATGTGTCCCAGCCTGGCGCCCCAGAGGTCCGCCAGCGAGTGCAGCCACCGGGAAAGGATCCTGGCATTTGTAGTTCGTCCACTCCACGATGGGATGGAAGCCAACCCCTTTGGGTACCTGTCCTCTTCCTGGTGTGGTCCCCACCACTCTCTTGAAGCCCCCAACTCCTGCCAGAAAGGATTCTAGCTCCTCTGCCTGGAGGGGGCTTTCTGCTCTTTATCTCCCTCCCCCAGCAGTGCAGGCTCAGGGCAGGAAAACCTGGACTCTTTGGAGTGGGGGAAAGCCGGCTTAGGCCCCAGGAAGCAAAGGACGGGAAGGCGGCTTCTCCCTGGTTGCACAGAGGGAACAGAGCACTCTTCCCATGCTCAGAAGTGACATCATAAAGATTCCTAAGTGGAGGCTGGATGGGATCTGATACCAGCTTTTGAACTGAAAACATCTTCCCACTAAGTTTGTTTGTTTTAGGGACGGGGGAGTTTCTTCCTGGTTTTCAGACCAAGAAGGAGCACCCCTCCCCTTGGGCTGTGCATCCCTGCAGAAAGCAGGAGGCGCCCAAACCCTTCACGGAAGTCGGACTGGGGGCTGGGAGGTCAGCTGGCTCGACCCAGGCCGCCTCTGCCTCTGCCCCGCCTGGGCCAATGGGCAGATCAGCTCCCAGCACGTGCCTCCTTGTCCAGAGAGGCGCTCAGCTCCTGCCCCGCCCCCACCCCCACCCCGGGGTGGCAGGATTCTGCAGAACCTGTTTGGCAAGGAAAGCCCTCTAGACCTGGGCGGGAGTCCCGAAAGGAAAAGAGCAGAGCTGGGGAAGAGCAGGCAAGCCTCAGTCCCAGCAAATCCTTGGTCCCGAGAAGAAAGACCCAGGCCCTGGAACTAACCAGGCCAGCCTGTCCCCCAGTAAGCTACTTGCGGGTTTCGGAGGCAGGCAGGCAGAGTACCCAAGGACTGAATAATATCAGTTAGACTCTTAGGGATAGACCATCATGGAGAGAACCTGCAATCGCTAGGAGTCAAAAGTGACTCGATGGCATCAAGTCAGACACACTCAGCACCTGCAACCTGGGCTTTTGTGCAGAGGCCACCCTCCACTGGTACCGCCCCAGGGTCTTCTGCGCAGGCAGGCAACCAGGAACATCGGGCACGCAGCGTAAGGACCCCCGATGCACGTTTACCTTTCCAAGGACCAGGGTGATCTGTGGGCAGCGCTGGTTCCGTTCTTGTGTCTTGCGGAGCCCAGAAGGCCCTCCTCTGCCACACGAGGGGCAGGATGGTTCCCAGCCCTTCCTGCAAGCTCTGCACCCTTCTGCTAAATGAGGAAAAGCGGGAATAGGGTGTTCTGAAGCCAGACCAGCCTCCTGAGCACGCCTGGGCTATCAGGGCAAAGAGTGTGCTCAAAGTGGGTGTGGGGGGGAGTTCAGGTGGTTAGGAACAGCACGCGGGGGGAAAGGGCTGCAGCTGGAGACCGCTGGAAAGTGAGCATCCACTCCCTCGTAGGGTTGCTCCTGGGATCCTTTCAAGGGAAAGAGAGCTAAACGCAACTGCTCGACTGCTAGCTTGTTCATCTGCCATACCCCTCCCAGCCCCTTGAAGGGCCCAAAGACACCCCATTTCTGTAGGGTCTAGACTGAAACAGTCAAACTAGGGAGCACCCAAGGGATGCTAAGCTGCTACCTCAAACCACTGAAAATTGCCAGCCCTTACAGCTCATCCACACGCACAAACAAGTGCTCACAACTGCTGGGTTCAGAGACAGCCACACGCATACAAGCAGAGGTAAAACGCAGCTTGCTTGACACTGTGGACCCAGCCACACCTAGGTCCTTGTAGCCAATAAATCATAGTTAAACCTTGGCTTACCGTTGTGGGAATAGCCACTCACCTTCAGATTGGTTTTAGGAACTACATGGTCTCTGCACTTTGGCCACCACTTGCAGACACGCCTGTCCCTAATCTCTTTTCCTGTATTTTACAGCACTGAACAGCAATCCCACGCTGTCAGGATTCTTAAACGTTTCTGGACCTTCCCGTGGTCAGACGACTTTTGGAGGGCAGGAACTCGAGTGCCATAACACAACCTGTGACGCAAGCTCCAAGCTCGCGCAGCCAGTCAGGAAGCAGAAGTTGGAAACCGCCGAAAGTGACAATGAGCACCTTGGTGTGCTATTAATTCATTCCCATTCCTTCTTGGGAGGACAAGGTGGGGGGCCCAACACCTTGGCCTCCAACCTCAGTGACAAAGGTTCCAACCAGTGAGATGGTCAGAGCAGATTTGTCCTCCAGGGAGTCAGAGCACTAGGAGTTTTATCCCTTTGGTGAAGTCCTACAGTGGATGCTGAACTCTGTGCGGCAGCTGCATCCTCCTGAAGTCCTGAGTGGGACACCCTATGGAACAGCATCCTTCTGGAAATCTGGACAGCCCCAACCCCGTTAGCCTTTCGCAAGGCTTGGAGAACTGGTTGTCTCCCCAGGTGTTTGAGTCAGGTTAGGCGAGCTTTGCCGATGATGCAATTGTCTTTGACTGGGGCTGTTTTAACCTTGGGCGCCATTGAGAATACTTGGCCTCAAGCAGAACACGCAAGGGATCCCACGCCTGCGGAAGGCACACAGGCCGCTAGATTACGCCTATCCCGTATCAAGGGTCAACTTCCCAAGATCCCCCTCTTGTAGCTCTGTCACTAAAGCCCCTCCCCTTTTAAGTTCAAACACGTCACATCTCTGCCCACTAGGGTTCCGACTTGCAGTTTAGTGTTCAATACAGCATCTGCTCTGGCAGTTTTGTGGCAGCAGAACCAACTGAGATCCAGAACAATCTGCCCCGGCTCGGAAAGACAGCCTTTACTCTCTCAGCAAAAAGCAAACGGTGACTTATTTTACTGAACTAACCAGCACCCCCTGACAAACTGCCTTTCCACGTTGGCTCATGCTAGGCAAACCAGCCATGTGGGATCAGAGCCTGGGCCGGGTGGTCACAAGAGGAAGCTCTCGGGGGGCAGGGGGAAATCTCTTCTTTAGGGCTATGGTGAGAGGGGAAACAAGAAAGATTTCAGGGGCCTCCACAGCAACTCTTCTCCGTCTTCCTCCCCAGGTCGAGTAAAATAACCCATACCCACAAGCCTCCAGCCAATAAGAACCAAACCCAACAATAAGAATGAAGGAACGTTTTTACTGCAAGAAAGAAAAGCTCCAGGTGCAATGTCTGGCCGTCAGACTCTGGGTACAATGCTTTTGCAAAGAATCGGCTGCTACCTTTCAGATGCCACACACCCGACGGGCAGATAACCCGTGACAAGCTCTGCCTGCCTTTCATGGAACTGTGACTTATTTCCCTTTCACTCGCTCGTTCATACACGCACGCACACTTACCTTCACAGAAGACAACATCAGAGAAACAACACAAACCATTTTACAGGCAAAAACTAGGAAAAAAGGGCAATAATCCAGGAACTCCCCCCACCCTCAGGATGGGGCATCACTTCTTAGCAAAGGAGATCTTCATGGCATTGTTCTGGGTGATCTTGAACCCCTGGAGGGCATCACGGGCAGCACCAGCCTGCACCTCATTATCAAATTCGACAAAGGCAATGTCATGGCGACCGGGCACCAACCGCACCTCCTTGAAGCCAGGGAACCTGGAGCAAAGCAGAGCAAGAAGACTCAAGCCTGGAATTTGCAAGGGTGACATCACTGGGGCCACATTCTTGGAAGAACAAGACAGCAAGGAAGTTGGAGGCGGCGCTACAAGAATGGGACAGGCTTAGAGCAGGAAGATGTGCATTCAAGGCCGTGAGAAAGAAAAGAGTTCTTGCACTAAGTAAAGGAAGAGAGGCTGTTGCGGATATCAGGGTAGGAAAAGTAGCAGCATGCAGATCGTGAAGGAAATGCATGCGAGTCCAGCCTTAGAAACCAGACAAGTCCTTCACTGCCAGCCCTGCCTGCCCCCCCCCCCAAAGTCTCCAGGTCAACCCCTTCAGCCACCCCAGGACAACAGAACTTACTGATTGAACAGCATGGACAGCATCAACTCATTCGTCTCCTCAGGAAGGTTGGTGAGGAACAGAATGTGGTTAGGTGGATTCTCCGACAGCTGCGTGGGGCAGAAAGATCCCATCATTCTGAAATCTTAAGACCCAGGGAGGGAAGGAACAGGCCCTTGGTATAATCTGGACCCCTCTTACCAAAATGGGAGCATCTACAACTTCCCATCACGGCGGTTTCTCACGGACCTCATTACGTAACCTGTGGTTTCTACCTGACTGACAAGCCCATAGGATGTCACTCACCTGCTGCGCTGTGGCCATCTGTCCCGGCAGCATCTGTTGTGGCGGCATCGCCCCTGGGGGGATGGATCCCGGCGCCATGCTGGGCGGCGGCATCATGCCTGGAGGTGGCATGTAAGGGGGCTGTCCTGGCATGTGGTGCATCACACAGGGGCCTTGGTTCATGGGCGGCATGCCCTGAGAAGAAAGCAAGGGGATGCATGGAGATTCATACTATTCATCAAACTCATGACACCTCAGAAAAGCCTGCCTGGGGCCCGCCCTCCAAAAGGCCAGGAGAGGCCACCTTCTCCTGCAACCGCCATTCAAAAGCCAGCAGACCCCTGAATCGCAAGACCCAGCTAGCGAAGAAAGTACCTCTTTCCTATTTTACGCTTCAGAACCTGCTTTCATTACAGGTGAAAAGACCCACAATCACCCCATAGCCTGCCAGTGTTTGGGCTTCATCACAGAGCAGGTCTTCCTGAAGTAGGCTTAAAGGAACCATCTGATGCTAAGTTGGTGGCTGTTTCCTCAGATCCAGCCCCCAAACTGCCCGGGGGCAGGTACTTACAGGCACAGTGCCTTGGACTGAAGGCGCCACTGGTGCAGCTGCTCCCGGGATCTGTTTTTTAACTGCTTGTGCCTCCTGGCCTTTGGGCTTTCGTTTTTCTCTCTTGCGGTCCCGCTCCACAAAAGTGCCTTTCATCTTGGCTATGATGTCAGAATCTGCTTTGGCATACTGGATCCTCTGGTTATGGAAAAAAAGCACTGGGTTACCCAGGGTAGGATAAATGACCAACCAGCACGTCTCCAAGCTTCACTGGGGTCGCAACGGCAGAAAAGTCCATCTGGTCAAGCCGCGTTAGAATTCACAGGCACTTCACTGACTGCACAGAGCAATTAGACCTCCCCCCGCTTTCGGCCAAGAAGCAAAGAACTGCGCTGACTCACCATGGGCTTGTCGTAAAAAGGGAACCCTTGCATGGAGCGTAAGGCGTTGGTGGAGCTGCATATCTCTTTGAAGATGACAAAGGCCTGGCCTCTCATTTTCAGGTTGCGGGACACCAGAATGTCGAGGATCTGGCCAAACTGGGAGAAAATGGCGTAGAGAGACTTCTTCAGCTCTACAGGGAGAAAGTTACGTTTACACTTCTGCTCCTAAGCTGCAACGTCATACGTTCTGCAGTCAAAAGGCAAGCTGGCTTCCGTGTTTTTAAGACCCCACAGCGGTCTCTGAACTTTGCGGACAGTTGTTCCTCCATAAATGCCAGGAAAAGAACAAGCAGACTCTGTGTACAAAGCACGCGTGCTCTGATGACGCTCACCCACTCCAAATGTGCTTCTTCCCCAAATAAGTCACTAATGCACCAACTGCACCCTCCTGAAGCAAAACGAGCAGCCCTTAGCACCGAAGCAGGATCGACGGCTACTCACCGTCTTTCTTGATTTTCTCGTTCAGATTGTTAATGTAGATGGTGTGATTGGACCGGGGTTCTGGGACAGCCATGGTGACTGCAACAGCTTTGGCTTGCGGGAAATGAAAAGATCCGGCCAAACCGAGTGGCGAATTTCTGTGTAACAGAGAAAGCGGAAAGGCAAGAGAAAAACCTTAAGTTAATTACAGGGGAGCTGAACTGGAGCTCGTTACAGCCCCAGAGAGCTAACAGAGGGTCCCCCAGGAAGTGGCCCCCTGCCCTCCAACACCCCACAGAAGGAAACGGAGGAGCGCGTGAGTCCCAGTTACCGGGGCTGTAACTGGGAGCTCAGCGGTAACAAATCTGAGTGAAAGGGAGACCACTCTGTAAAGCCTGACGTGGATGGGAGGCCATCGGGAGAGCCACGGGTGCCACCCTGATGGGACAGCCGGGCAGAATGCGAGGAAGGCGGCTTCCTCCAAACAGGTGGGTCTGGATGAAATTCCTCCGAGCTCGGCCGCGTTCGTGCGTGAAATCCACCCAGGATCTGCCAGGAAAGCAGGATCGCCGAGGCGGGCTTCCCTCTCTCGGCTTTCTCTTCCACCCTCGCGGGAGCTAATTCGCTTTCCAGCTGCGACGGCGGGCGGCCGCAGAGGCACGGGCTCGCGGCGTCCCCCGCAGCCGCCCCGGTCCCGGAAAGGCCGCGGCAGCGGCCTCGGAAAAGCGAGTGGCCCGGTGAGCGGGAGCGGGAACGCCGCCGCGCCCCCGCCCGCGACAGCAGGCCCGGCCCCGGCGCCCCCACCCGGATGGCGCCCCGCCGGCCCGATCCTCACCGATCCCGCGCAGGCCGCGTCAGCTCGCCCAGAAGCGCTCCCGCCGACCCTTCCCTGCGCCCTCGGCTATTGGACGGTCCGTTAGCCAATCACCGCCGAGGCATGACGACTTCCTCTCCCTGCGCGCCTTGCTCCTGCGCCCGCCCCAGTGGGACCGGGGTAGGATGCTCTCTTCCGGGGCATAGCCTGCCCACACCCCAGGCGCAATGTGTGATTGGTTAATGAATCAAGTCGCCCCAAGATCGCGCGGGTTACACGCTGGGAAGGGCTGACGCGAATGGATGACGCACTCGGCGCCCGCCCAACCCGCCAAGTGGCGATTCGGCCGCAGGGACGGCCCGGTTTTGACCGCCGCCCTCCGGGCTCCGCGCGCGTGGCCCGGGCCGCGGGCATGGCGCAGGGCGTCCGGGGGGCGGCGCCGCCCGCCCCGCCGCCGCCGCCCGCCCCCCCGCCGCCGCCCCCCCCGCGGGGCGCTCCGTTCCTCCGGGCGGCGCTGGAGCAGGCGGCCGGCCTCGGGGACCGCGACGGCGTGCGGGAGCTCCTGCGGCGGCGGAAGGCCCGGTCAGTGGGGCGCGGCCTGCGGGGCCGCGCGCGAAGCCGCGTGTTAACGGAGCGCCGGGCGCCCCGGGGGAGGGAAGGGCCGCGGGCCGCTAAGGGGTGCCTCCCTGCGCTCCCGTTGCAGGTTCAGCCGGCACCTGACGTGGCTTCTCTTCCACCGCCCCGTCCCTTCCCTCATCCAGGAGGGCCCGCAGTGAGTATCGCCCGGAGGAGGGGGCCGGCCGGCCGGCGCTTGGGAGTGCGTGAAACCGCCCGGCCTGGCCAGGTGGGACGGCCCCGCTGGTCCCCCGGATGAAGGGGCGAGGCCCGAGCCACCTCCGGTCTCTCCTGCCCCAGGTGCGGCTTGGTGGCCCTTTGGATGGCCGGCGCGCCGCTCTCCTTGCCCTCCGGAGTCCCCCTGGAGAGGATCGTGCAGGTGGCCCTGGAGAGAGGCTACACGGCGCAGGGAGAAATGTTCTCAGGTGAGCGGCCGGGCGAGGCGAGCGGGCACGTCCTGCGAACCCGCCAGAGCTCCGGGGGAAGCTGAGCCCGCTAAGCGGGTTGACAGCCCACTTCGGTCTCCTGCGGGACGGGGCATCCATTCGTAACTGCCCGGGCGCCTCCTTTTCTTGTCACCCGCTTCAGCCGTGGACATGGCCAAGCTGGCTGAGGAGGTCTTTCCCTGTACAACGCAGCTGCTCTCCGGAGGCTTGCAAGGACAGAACCGCGAACGGATCCTTCAGCACCTTGGTGCCGGCTTCCCTGTGCTAATACCGTATCCTTCTCTGTGGAAGTTGATGAAATGCGGAGGTGGAGGTGTTTCCTTTCCGTTTTTCTTCAGGGTTCCTCTGAAGAAAGCTTGAGGCCGTTTAGCATGAAAGCTGAGGCTTTCGGCCAGCTACCTGGTCTCTTGCCGGTCGCCTCGGATGAGCGGCTGGGGAAAAGGAACCTTTTCACAGGAGGCAGCCCGTGCAGGAACTTCAGATCTCCCCTGCATGGGAGAATTCTCTTGAACAACAGTCTCCGGGCCCAGACCTTAATGCCTACCACAGCTACGACGAGGACTACAACCACGAGCCCTGCCTCCGGAATGGCTACAAGGCCCATTGGGCCATTGCTTCAGGTATGCTCTGCTGGGTAGCTGCGTGTTGTCCACAAGGGGGAGCTGTTGCCACACTGGAGCCGTAGGCTGGGGGTTCGTCTCTAGGTACCCCAAAGAGCAGCTTTGCACTTGGCATTGGGGAAAAAGCAGAGCAGAATAGCTGTTAGGGACATGGATGGGAATTTTGGAAGTTTTGGTCCCAGCACATTTGGAGGATGACCAAGTTGGGAGAGGGTGTATTCTAAGGCATCGTTGTCCAGGACTAAGGGATCTTGCAGGGCAGCATGAAGGAGAGGTCAGTTGGGAAAGAGAGATTTGGCCAGGAAACAGGATTGGATGTATGTATCAGGACTGTCCTGTGTGAACAGAAGGGCAGCAAAGAACCCTCCCTCTGGGGGCCCAGAAATCTCCCCCTATCTCTTTTCCTCCCCAGGAGCTCTGCTTGGTCTGAAGAGTGATTTCCAGCTACCTGCCTGCCAGGAAGACGAGGACATCCCAGGGCTCTTCCATGCCAGCCCCACTGCTTCGGCTGTCCCCTTGGAGGCTGTTGCTGAGACATACTTGTTGTCAAAGCAGGGCAAGAGTTGCCGCTATCAGCTGTGGAACTATTCTCAGGTGCAGGAGAGCAACGCCCAGCTGACAGGCTTCAGTCCCAGACGGGCGGCTGATGGAAAGGTTTACATTGTGCCCGCAGGAGGGGTGCGAGAGGGACTGTGTGGAAAAGCCGTGCTGCTGCGGCCAAGGCCCTGAAGGTGCTCTAGCAGGAGGCCTCGGTTGGAAGGAGGCTGTTTTCCAAAGCCACTTCTGCACCTGGCTTTGTAGAAGCTCTGCTGGGTTGTTAAAGGGACTTAGACAAATTCATGGAGACAGCTCACTTTTAGCAGTGCCTTGAGAGGGGCTACACACACTAAGGGATGCTGGGAGGCAAGAAAGAGAGACTGTTCCCTCCCTGTCTTATGAGTCCCTGGATAACTCTGATTAACCAGGAAGTCTGGATAGGTGAACCTGCGTTCTCATGTAAGGCACAGCAGTCACTGGGGTGGGCCACGATACCTAGGGCTCCAATCCACCATCAAAAAACTTCCCCCTGCAAGCTTCCTTCAGCACAAACAGGCAGTGTGTTAGATGTTGTACTCCTATCTTCTTAGGACCTGAAACCATGATTGATCTCTCAGGAGTCCAATCCCCAGAAGGCCCAGCAGGCTGTTCCCCTGCTTTAGGTTAGCAGGCCATCTTCTGCCTCCCAGCCCCAGCACACAGCTTCTGCAAGAGGGAATGTTTTCTTGGTAGATAGTCATCCCCCCTTCCACAGTAGCTCTGAGGCAGCCCAACAGTTATCCTTCTCTGCTTCATTTTCAGAATAGCAAGTCTTACATTTTTTCAGATGTCTGAAACTTCATTTGTTTCAAAGCCAGACCGGGTTAAATCTTTAATTCCAGTACTTTTTTTTTTTTAAGTACTGTGGTTGGGGAGACCCAAACGTATACTCGAAGGCCCCTCTTGAAACCCATTTATGCCAACCAACCCTGCATTAAAACTTTGTGTGTCAGTGGATGAAAGATGGGAGGAAACAGCTTTCAGATAGCTTAAATTGCCTCTCTGCAATCTGCTTCTTGGCGTGAGAAACAAGAAGAGCTTACTGTTCTGATTATAAGCAAGTCAGACTTTGGAAATGTATACAGGACAGAATGGGAGAGATGTCTGCATGAAAGTCTTTTTTCCTCAAGTTCCTGTATCTTTTCCCCCTGTGCGGGTGGTATTAATTTAATAAAGGAGCACGACTCTCCTTGACGCTTTGGGCCTGGAATGAGTGATGTTTACGGCCTCTGGGTGCCAACTCAGAGCTGCAATTCTAGGTGGCCTTTAGTTTGCTTAATGAAAGGGAACTGGGCAGATAAAGATGTTGCTTCCTAGCAATCCACTTGAAGCATCCTAGCGCAGGGACAGTACCGATCTGTACGGTCATCCAGCATTCAGGTTTGAAGAAAGATTAAAAGGCATGACTTCTGTCATAATCTTTCTGTACACGTTTACTTCCCTATTTTTTTTTTTTTTAAACAAATCACTAGCATGTGAACTGGGAAGTTCTTATCTTCCCCTGTAGGGGTTCAGCCAAGCTGCTTTTTCAAGCAGGGAGGTATGCCCAAGAGGGCTCTGCTTGTTAAAAGGCTGTCAAGCCCAGCACCATAAAACTGGTTGCCTGACGATGCCCGAGACACATGAATAGGTTCCAGGTGCTGCTCTGTCTGGGGGTCCTTGCATCTGGCTGATTTGATGGGTGCTTGAGAAGCACCTCTTCATTTAAGAAGAAATGTCACCACTGGTACTGTTTCCCCTGCTCAAGAATTGTTGCTTTGCTCTCTTCTCGTAATGAGCTTTGTCGCCAGGGCATTCTGTCTGCCGCACACCAGCTTCTCAGGGACACGTTAGGACCCCAACTCTGTTCTGGGGACCTCCAGCCTTCCTCACTCCCATACAGAGTGACTGCTGTGCATCTGGAATGCCACTGCACACATCAGGTTCTCTGGGTACCTGCAGTGTGTTTTTCCAGCCCTCTTCCAGACATTCCCGGGGTTTTTTAGCATATCTGGCTGAATGAGAACTAAGGCAGTTGTCGGGACTAAGCTGGCAGTGCATCGCTCCACTGGTTACGTCAGGCTCATGTCCAGGGGGCTGGCTGGCTTTCCCAGCATGCTCTGCAAGATTGCCATGAGGTTTTCCAAGCCCCACAAGTAGCCATCTTCATGGTTGCCTTCCACCCAAGGAAGCCGGTGGGTCAGTGTCTGTTTCTCAGGCAGTGGCACCGTCTTGCCAAAGTCGATCATCCAGACCCGGGCAAGCCCTGTTTTGTCATGCACAAAAAGTAGGGAGCTGCCTACTACCTGGAAGCGGAGAGAAAGAAGGATTCAGCAAGGCCATGGAGGTACCAAGTTTCTGATTGGCAGGAAGATGCAAGAAAGCACGTATCACTCAGCAGAGTTGGAGGCTTTGTTCATGTAGCATCTAAGCAGGCTTTACTGAACTAGCCACCAATACTGAGCTGGAAGGATGCCGACCACACGTTAACCCTAGCACGTTGTGCCGACTCAACCAGAAAAGCCTCCAATAATGGAGCACCTCTGGGAGGTTCTC
Source organism: Liasis olivaceus (assembly GCA_030867105.1). Taxonomy (NCBI): domain Eukaryota; kingdom Metazoa; phylum Chordata; class Lepidosauria; order Squamata; family Pythonidae; genus Liasis; species Liasis olivaceus. The sequence continues at coordinate 25,189,300 of CM061360.1, forward strand.
CCAAAACAAAGGCGGAAACCCACCTCATGCACCTTGAAGAACTCGGACTGCTCGAGAGCCGCTCTCACCTCCTGCAGCTGGCCCAGGTAACTCATCTGTGGAGAGAGGCCTGACCGTTGGAAGGGAAGCAGCCACGAGCTGGGCTGGGGTCCCTCCCCGCTGACCCACTGTACAATGAAGAGGCCCCTGATTGAGATTATCATTGGAGGCTCTCAGTTCACCCAGGAGCAACAAGAGAACCTACAGCTGCATCGAATGCATCTCCACTGCTGGGCCGTCAAAGCCACCAACAGAGCAGTGGCAGAGGGGTCCTGCGCCAGACAGACTTGAGGGGCCGAGAAAATGACAGTGGTACATCAAGGGAAGCATGGAAAGCCAAGGGTGGGTCCCCACCAGGGCTATCAGCCCCGTCCCCCATGGGGCAGAAGCTGGATCCTCACCAGAAGGTGTCTGTCCCTGTCCAGGAAGTCCCAGAAGGCCTCCACCACTTGCTCAGGTTGCCGGGTCTTCTTAAAGCTGGTGCTGCAGGTGCCACTGGCTCTCTGGGCAGGGAGTGGAAGAACCCGGTCAGCCCTTACCTAGATCGGGAAGCAGACTCCACCAGAGGGCCAGGAGCGAGCTTTACTGAGACAGGTTCCAGGAACAGAACCTCACCAGCCTGCTTGGGTTTTTCCCCCCCTCCCCCTTATGCCCCAGGGAGTCAGGGAGGAGCCCACCTGAGCCTCCTCCTAACTCTGCCTCCTTTCCCAGGGTGCAAGGTGTGCTTCTGCCCTTTCTGTTTCTGGGACCGCTTCCCCCAAGGCCATCTCCAGGGCCTCCACAAACACAGCATCAGATGGTGAGGGGCAGGTAAGAGAGCCCCCAGGATCAGAGTAGAAGGCAGTTAAGCTCAGGGGCAGGGTGGAAAGGGCCAGGCACCTGCAGAGGGCCCCCTTGCCAACCACCGCTGGGCTTCCAGGCAGCAAAGGGGTGAGAGCGCCAGGCTGTGCCGCTTTGCCTGCAGCGGAAGGCTGGTTGCCTTCCCAATGAGAATGCCCTCCTCTGCCCTTACCTTGATGCCCTCGATGCGAAAGCCGAGCGTGCTGGTCGAGCTAAGCGACTCCCTCCATTGCATGTAGCGAGGCTTCAGGATGCCACGCTGGGCATGCTCCTCCGGCGTGGGAGCGCACGGGTCCACAGCCACCATCTTGTCATACATGTCGCGGCGCGGGTGGGGCTGCTGCCTTGCCTTCTGCAGCTCCTCCTCCAGGTACGTTCTGCGCAGGGCAGGGAGAAGGGAAGCGCCCCTTTAGGCATTCGTGGGGCAGGCCCTGGGGAAGACCAAGAGGGCTCCCCCAGCGCCGGGGATGCCTGCTGCCAAGGAGAAGCCCCCAGGGCAGGGAGCAGAGGAAGGCTCACCGGGTACCCATTTTGCAGTCCATGACGGAAGGGTTGTCAAAGCCAGACAGCAGATCCTCCATCCGGATGTAGCGCTCCCCCTCATGCTGCACCATCCCATAGTATGCCGGGACGTAGGGCTGCAACGCATCGCCTCCCAGGCGCTCCAGACACTGCTGCTCGTTGGGGCAATATTTCTTCAGGATGTGCCCCGAATCCCCAGCCTTGAAGTTGCCTGCGGAGGACGACGGAGAGGGCTGCTGGAGGAAAGACTGGGCAGGAGTCCCACTGGGGCCTCGCCTGTCCACAGGACGCCCCGGCCTCCCCCTCATGCGAGAGCCCGCTCTTTACCTGCGTGGCCAGCGAGCTGAACCCAGGGGCAGCGCTTCCGGAAGGAGACGACGCACGGTGACCAGTGCACCATGCTCCTCAGCTTCTTCCAGGGCTTGTTCTGCAGACCAAAGCAAAGGGGGGTGTGGGTGGGGAGGTTTGCAGGTGTTGATCCGAGGAGTGGGATTTTTTAAGGGGTACAGGAAGCATCTAGCTCACACATCAGAGCTGGATGGAGACGGCACTGGAGCAGACAGCGCCGCACAACTGACTGCACATGTGAAGCAGGCTCCTTCCAAACAGAAACAGCTGGTCTGAAACAGAACAGAACAGCAACGCTGGAGTGGAGCACCTGAATCCGTCTCCTGAAAGAAAATAAACTGCTCCATTGTTCCCATCGGGAGATGAGGCACAAGGTGCTATGAGAGGCCAAGGATGATGGGAACCAGATCAGAATGTGGACTAGAAGGGCTTCAGATCTCATTGGCTGATTAGCCAACTTACAGGGTGGTTGTAGGGCAAAACGGGCGGGAAGGAGAGCCAACATACTGTATGTGCTTCCTTAAAATTCTTGAAGAAAAGGCAGTATATATGGGTGTGTAAATAACAACAACCCTTATTTTTTCTCTGGCAATGGGTTCCAATGTCCATAATGAATGACCATTATTCTGTCTTCAGTTGTCTCCTCTGCTTTCTCTTTACATTGTTCATAACTTCAGAAACAGAATCAACGCCCAGACGCTGAAACTGCCCAGGAGCCCTCAAAGGTTTCTCCTCCCTCACAACTAGGAGGGCCTGGAGCAACATTGCCCGGGTTCTAGGCACAGCCCCTCCCCGCTCCATCGCTTGCTGAAGTGCCCCTCTTCCAGCCCCTCCCTCTGCTCTCCACCTCTAGAGCAGCCCCCAAGCAAAGCTGACCTGACACCCCCAGCAGGTGGGGAAGATCCTGCCAAGCAATGCGTGTCCCTCCCAACTTCCAGAGAAGATGGAGAATGTGCCAGGTTGGAATGGGGGCGTCAGGATGCCGAGCACCAGTGGGGGGGCAGGAATGTGACTTTTTCAAAGTAAATAACAAAGATCTTGCTTCTATTGTATCGCATGAGGCAAATGCTCTACTCGGATTTGTCTGCGGAATCAGGGCAGGGATGGTGCCCAGGAAGGCCCAACACCAGCAGGACCCACCTCCCAGCCACTTCTGCCTTTGCACCCGGCTGATGAAATCCATTTCCTAAGCGAGCACGTCAGCTGAAGAAACCACCAGCTCCGAAACCGCTGCCGCAACAGAGAGCAAAATCAGTTGGTACGGCAGCCCCGTGCTACCGCTGATGCAGCGCTTCTGGTCCACCTGGACTGGCCGCCTGCTCCCACAGAGGCTGGGCAGGAACAGGCGGGGAGGGAGCTTCATGGGAACCGGCTCTGGCAGAAAGCCGAGCCTCCCGCCTCCCAACAGGTTTGGCTGGTTAGCACAGGACGGGCTGCGGGCAGCAGCAGAAATGGTGGCGGCGGGTGCCAAGTTTTCCATCTATCTTTTGTAAACAGACAACCCCCCCCAGGGGAGACAAACCTGCTAGAAGGCACCTGCAGCAAGGCTGAAACCAGAGCTGAGCACCAGCCTGCCCCCCACCCCATTCCAGAGCCTCAGAGGAAGAGAGCAGAAGCCCATCAGCGGAGAGGGGGACACCTGATGTGCTGCCCCCCCCCCAGCTGAGTGATTGCCCACCGTCCCCAACAGAAGCCTGGACAGCTCTTACCAAAGAGGGCTTGCACCTGGAAAGGGTGGAGAAGCGACCAGAGGGCTCCTTTCAAGGCAAGCCCCCTTCTCCTGCCCAGGACAGAAAGGAAACAGCCGAGGCTTGCCGCCCTTTCCTTGCAGCTCCGAGGAAGACCTTTGGAAGGAGGGGGAGAGGAACTGGGGCGGGGGGACACTCACCAGAAAGGAGCCCCTGTCCAGTTTTCTCATGGCTTCCCCCAGGCCAGGAGAGCCTGCTCTCAAGCCAGAGGATGTGGGCACATAACCAGCCCAGGCGTGCACACAGCCAGGGTTTTTGTGCGCTGCCTTCCCTCGCCACACCCCTTGACATGATGCTGACGGCACATGTCACCTCTCCCTTTTCCTGAAAGTGGGGGAAGGAGGGGCAGGGTGAGAAGACCACCAAGTTGCCCAGCAACCTGGGGATCTGGCAAGTGATCTTCCATGACGGGCAAAAGCAGAGAGCAAGAGGGACATCAGTGTACAGGGACAACTTCTCTGCTCTGGAGCTCCCACTGGCTGGGCCCAGAGGCTCTGCTTGGGTTAAGTCAGAGGGGAGGCACCTCGCCAGACTCACGGTGAAACATTCGAGGAATAAGCTAGGCACACCTATAGGCCCCGCCCGAGTGACCTGATGCTGTCCCTCAAACAGGATGGCCAGACTGGAACTTGCAACCTGTCCACAAGGGCTGGGGTGAGTGAGAATCACAGCTCAGTTTCTGGGCACATTTGCAAGGTTCAGTTTCCAAGCATGGGAGGGAAAGATGCAGGTTCTGGAACTCAGCTGATGAACATGGCCTCCACGCAGGGCATGCTGGACAAGCTTAAAGGGCCATTTGTACCGCACATTTCAAAGCCAAAGGTTGGTATTTCAAAGCCGTTGCCCTGGAGCCTGCTAGGAATCTCTGCCCTTGGGAAGAAAGCAGGGACAGAACAGTCACGCTTGGCCCTGTAACCCCTCTGCAGCCAGACCTGAGCAAGCCACAGGAAGATCTCCAGAGTAAGACAAACCAGATGAGCAACTCAGCCCACCAGGACGTGCCGGCCAGCGCCTCAGGATGAGAAGTTCCGTCCATCCAGAACCACCCTGGTGTGCAACCAGAGGCTGTGCCACCGACCAGTGACACAGAAGGGCCCCTTGGGGCAGCCCCGCTCAGCGCTTCTGTGTAGCGAGCAACATCCCTCGCCGCTCCTGATTTTGCTGGACAGAACTCCTCCAGAGGCCATCGGGAACCCAACCTCATTTTCCTCATCCAGACTGAATTTTGCAAAAGTAACACGCAGCTTTGGACTTCACCCTGACCGGAGAGGTGTGAGGGCTTGCAGACTCCGTTGAACTAACCATACGACAGAGTGGCACTTCTCAGGCTGGGGGGAGAGGCTACTGAAGAGGCTTGCTCCCTGTGTTCAGCCAGCATCCAAACTCTTGCAAAAGAGTCGCACGTGGGGAAATGACGGCCTTCCCACAGCGAGTCTACGCCAGCCTTCAAAGCAGCTTCTGTCTGTCTCACTCCTGCCTCTTGGAAACGCCGTTTCCACTTTCTGCACACCTGCCCCAGCCTGTCTGCGTCCAAGAAGCTTCTGGAGAGGCTTCCCCCAAATACACTCTTTGGCTGAGGGTTCCTGACAACCGGGAGGCCTTGTTCTGCCAAAGAGGTCCACCTGGTGCCAAATCCTCGGGCGATCTTCCTCTGAGGCCAAAATAAGGCCTCCCCAAATGTCCAGGCACTTTAAAGGAAGTTCTACTTTTATGCTTTTGACATTTTTAATGGGAATAATTGATTTACTCTGTTATGTTTGTATTACAGTGAATTTACTTGGGTAAACACTTTCACTCTTTTTCGAGCACTGGCCCAGAAACCTTTTTACGAAGGGAGATTCAGAAGTACCTTGAATAAAGAAACATCTTGGTTTCAGAAGTCAGCCCTGTGCTGCCTTCGTTCAGCCTTCGGGATCTTTCTGAGGGGTTCCATCCAGGAGGCGAGAGGGGCCAATTAACCATTGTACTATTACGGGCCTAAACGAAGTTTCAGGAACACACAAAGCATTAAGCCCTTTTTATATTTCAACAGGCGACATGAAGGAGCCTCCAGCCCACAGGATGCCGCACCCCCTTCTGTTTCCCACCCTCTGGGAGAGTCTGAATGGGCACACGCCAAAGGGGCAGGCAGCAGTAGCGCCTTGGGCACGTCTGCCCTCCAGTTGGGCGTGAGTCAGCCGGGCACAGCTCCCGGTTCCAGGCAGCGCTGAGCCCAACAGTCCTGGCCAGAAGCCCATGAATCAGCCCCAGGCTGATTCATTCGGCCGGAAATGAAGCAATTACACCTGGAGCGAATGAAATGGAAGTGGCTCGTCAGAAGAGGCCAAAGCTTCTGGAGGCCGTTGCATCACAGGTAGAAGAGGGCACTCTGTGTGTTCTCAGAGGAATGTCACGAAAACCAAAAAATCAGGCAGAGGGTGAAGGCAGCACAAGCCCAGAGAACCTCTTTCTGAAGCACCAAATATTCCAGAGAACAGAAATGAAAGAAAGCAGCAGTTCATTTCTGAGAGCAGAGATTGCTGATCACAGTAGCTTTTCTCTGAGTCAAAACAATTCCAACAGGATATTCACCTGAAATACAACTTTTACCAGACTTTGCCCCTTCTCGTGCCTTGCCTTCTCCTCTCGAGATCAATGAAGAACATGGGTGTGCGCACATACACCCACACACATGCTCATTCTCTGAAAAACCACGTGCTGGGAAGAGAAGCCCTGCACCGTGCTTGGGACAGGAGTGCCAGAGGGCTGAGGCTGCGAGCTCCCCCCGCCTGGCTGGGAATCCTGGGACTCCCCAGGGCCAACCCACCACCTGAGGAAAAAGCAAGTTTCCCTGTCGTACGCCAACTAGTCCGCCAAGAGTGCACAAAGCCTTTCCTGAGAGGATCGGAGGGGGCAGGAAGGGACAGGCCCACTTCATTCACCCAGCGTGGTTGTCACCTCAAGAGGAAGATTGGGGCAAGCGCATTTCCCTCGCCTGCCAAGCCCAACAGCTCATGAAAGCCATTTTTCAAAAGTAGCTAAACTGATGAGAGATTGCAAAAGATCTCGGATTCAGAACAAGAAGTCATTGTCGATTAAGTCATTCGGCTCTTGGGCTGCTGGGAACACTTCGCTTACCCTTCACTGAGTCAGTGGGGCCAACTATTGCTCTCAAGGGTGGGAGTACACGGGGGAGGGGTAGTGCATAAGAGAGGCTGTGAAACAAGGAAAAGGCTAAGCTTGACTTGTGGCTTGTGACCAGCAGATCTGAGGGCTGTTTCGTGCCACCTCCTGTGCAGTGCTCAGATTTGGTTCAATCCTTGATCCCTCCAGGCTGGAGTTGCCCAGTGTCCATCAAGATGCAGCGTGCAGCTGGGTACATCTCCTTCTTGTCTGTCCAGCAGGAGCCTCAGGTTCATGGCTTCGCTTGCTGGGGACTGACCACCAAGTTAGCCCTGCTTGATCTTGACAAAGGAAGCAGGATCAGGCCACCAAGACACCCACAGGCTTGGGGATGGGGAAGGAGCGCCCCAGGGAGAACAGAGGCGAGTCTGTTCTGTGCTGCTGGGCCACCGAGGAAGCTCCGTGGAGATGCCCAGGTGATCCAGAATCCAGTGAGGCTCTTGCTGTAAAATCAAGCCCAGGAGGTTGCTGTCACCAGCAGAATCATGGCCGACTTTGTTGCCGTTGTTGTGGCCACAAAGGTATTCTGCCTCCCCCCCCCCCGCAAAAAATCTGTCCATGAGTTAAAAAAAACTTCTCTGGAATCTCCAGGCCTTTCCCCCGTTTGCCTTTGGCTGTCTTTTTTGAAAGAATAAAGTCCCTAAAGGCACATGCATTTTTCTATGTTTAACTCTTGCAGTTAAAACGCTTTTACCGTGATGATGTCTCCTTAGGAATCCATCTGATTCTCAGTCAGGCGGGGAGGGATTTATGCTAAGCCAGCTGGGGGGGGGGGGGGGGTTCTGGAAAGCTCCTCCGCCTTGGCGTCAAACCTGGATGGGGCACAACAGGCTTCAGCTCAACCCAAGGAAGACTGAGTGGCTTTGGGGTTTTGGACCCCTGGTTCTGGGGACCTTCCCTCCTTAGTCAGGATAGCACTGTCTCAGAGAGAACTGGTGAGCACTCTGGGGGTCATGACTCCTGCTCAGAGAGGGAGGGATTTTGTGCAGCTTCATCTTGTGCGTCAGTTGCGCCTGTTCCCGGACCGGGGGGTGGGCTGCTCATGGTCACTCGTGCTCTCGTGATCTCCCGCTTGGACTTCTGCAATGCACTCCACGTGGGGCCGTCCTTGAGTATTCGGAAGCTTCAGCTGGTGCAGAATGCGACAGTGTGGGCAGTTAATGGCGCTGGTTATCGGGCATGTGACACCACTACCCTGCAAGCTGCATTGGCCACCAGTCTGCTTCTGGGTGCAATTCAAGGTGCTGATAGTCGCCTTTAAACCCCTACATGCCCTGGGGCCTTCCCAGTCGTTTCTACCCCTCTGATACAGCGCGAGAGGCATGTTGCAGGTACCGTCGGCCACGGAGTTCGGCCGTCAGGGCCCTGAGGAAGAGCCTTTCCTGCTGTGGCACCCGTCCTCTGGAACACCATCCCTCCTGAGATTCGGTTGGCCCCCACTAAACAGCTTGAAGACCCGGTTCTGTGCCCAAGCCTGGGCCCCAGGTGGTGAAGGAGCCCATTTCCTGGCTATGTTGAAGGCATTTTATGATTCTTCAGCCGGTATGTGTTCTATTTTTAAATTTGTTTTAGCAATTGTATGTATCTTGGTTATTTTAAAATTGTACGCTGCCCAGAGTCATGTATGGGCTCTGGGCAGCCATATAAATTGAATAAGTAAATAAATAATAAATAAACCACAAATCACAGCTGGGTTCAACCATTGCCCACCACTCGAGCACCCATGGGCAAGGGAGAACCGGTCACCTCAAATGCTGGCTGTGACCCTTCTCCACCCAAGCAGCAGCTTGCAAGGCTGACTGGAGGGCATCTGCCACACGCATCCCACAGGGCAACAGCGCAGACCCCTCCACAGCAGGTTCAGCCACTTAAAGGAGGTGGCAGCTGCAGACTTCGTCCTAACCCCCACAGAAAGCTACTGAGCCTTCCAGGCTTGAAACCAGGCCCACCGGCTCGCACCCCCTCCCCACCGCCTCCTTGGCTCCGGCCAGCGGCTTCTGCAAAGGGGGCAGCCTCGGGGCCTTCTGGCTGGAGCTGGGCTGCGGCCCCTCTCTGGCCAAGGCAGGCGGGGACAGAGCCACGAGGGCTCCCGCTGGGCTGCTGCTGCTGCTGCTGCTGCTGGGAAGGCTGGCCGGAGCGCCCCGCCAGGACAGGGAGGGCACCGTCTGCAGGGCGTCGATCCTTCGACAGAGCCTCGCGGGGCCGCCCAACCGGCCTGCAGCGCCATTTTTCCGGGAGGCAGCTGCCCTCCCTCCCGCCCCCCAAAGGGGTCAGGCAGCAGAAGCTGGGGAGGGCTGGCCCAAGCCTCGCGCCGCGTCGGAGCATCCCCGGGTCCCGAGAGGACCGAGTTCCGCGCAGGCCTAGGATCCGGCTCCGCGCCCTTGTCCCGCGCCGAGAAGAGCGTCTCCCAGCTCAGCCTGCCGGGCGGGCGGGCGAGCGAGCGAGCACCAGGGCTGTCTGCTCCACTCCGCACCCCGAGCGCCGGGCGGGCAGCGCGGTGCCCCCTCCCGCCCGCCGCTCGTCCGCCTCTCACCTGCGCGCCCCTGCGCTCGTCCCCTCCGGAGGGGGCTTCTCCCGCGCCGGCCTCCAAGCGCATCGCCCTTCCCGTCCCGCTGTCGGCGCGCCCCGGCCGCAGAGCGGCCGCCGCGGGGGCGCCTGAGCGTTGTCCGGCCGGAGGAGGGGCGTCCGGCGGCGGCCCCCTGCGCTGGGCTGCGCTGGAGGGCGGGCGAGCGGTCCGTCCAAAGCGAATCCCGAGCCCTTCTCCCCGGCCAGGTGGGCGAGCGAGCGCCGAGCCAAGAAGACAGCTGGCCGAGCGGCGGGGCGTCCGCCCAAGGAGAGCAAAGCCAGCGGGCAGGACTGCCTCGCGACCCCGAGTCTGCCGGCGGCTGCGCGCGGAAGGGCCCCTCTCTCGCTCAGCGGGGCGGAGGAGCGCTTTGTGAAGGGCCGGGCTTCTTCCCGGCCGCCTCGGGATCTCCCAAAAGGGCGGAGGCGGAGGCGGGCTACCGCGTCTCCTCCGCCTCCTGGCTTCTTCAGCAGCCTCCCGCTTGTGGGAAGAGTGACCCCAGGGAGGGAGCTCCCGACCCCTCCTGCCGCCTGGGATGCCCAGAATCAGCTGCGGAGCATGGCTGCCCCAGAGCATGTACAGAAAGCCCCCCTCCTGCCTTGTCCAGCTTGAAGCTGCCTTCCCAAACAGCCCCTCCGCCCCCACTTGCAGACACCTTGGCCACAGCATGGAAGGGACTGGAAGCCACAGACAGATCTGGGCCTCACACATGTGCCCAAACCCGCCCATTTCATACAGGCTGATGGGTTCACACACTAGACCCTGGTAATGGCTTAGACTCCCTGACCCATAAATTACCAAAGCCTTTTGAGAGGGGCCTGGTGGGTTATTCAAATTCAGGAACTAGCCATGCAACCCACTCAGGGGCCGTACTGCAAGCACGCACCCCGGTTAAAAACCCTGGATTATTCAATTCACCCCGTTTTCAGTTCAACACAGAGTTGTCACCCAGAAGTGGGGAGAGTGGGCTTCAGGAGGCTGGAGCAAGTAGACCTCTTCTGGTGGGTGTGACTCACACCCCAAAGCTCTGAGTTCAGCCCTCCCCCAGGCACGGGTCCCAGAGGCCAGGCGCTCGCTCTCTCAGCTTTGCACATCACTTCTTCAGGGACCTTGGCCATGCCCCTTTCACGGCTGTTCCAGAGTGACTCACAGCACTTCTTATGTCACTCATCCTTCCTAGATTGCTGTTCTGGCGTCAGGGATGTTTTGTGCTACATCCCCTGCCCCCAGCCACATATGTCAGCAAATGTTACATCACCCTTCCCCAGCAGTCCAATGACCGACCAAAGACACAGATCTGGGCAGCACCGGACTGAGCGAGTCATGCTACAATGACTTGTATCCTCACAGTAAAGTATGCAAATATTCCCCGGATGACCAGTTCCATCTACGTGGTTTCTCCAGAAAGCGTGTGACACAATTAGAAAAAGATGCTCCAGTACTTGTACTGTACACCTCTGCAAGACTAGATTTCATTCATCCCAAACAGCACACAAAATTCCAGTTGTGGCACTGGAAGACTGGCACATTCAGGTGGGTGGACCTGACCTGTTTGCCAAATGTTCCTTAAGGAGAGAGTAAGGATGAGCCACTGTTTTTTAGTAAACGCACACAAAATAGCCCCCAAGAATTATGATACGGTAACATTCTAAAAATACATATTAAAAACAACACAATCTCAAATAGCTGCAGCTGACACCCATCGACCAGGCAATTCTGTTTTTCTTTTAACTTAAACTTTTAACACATTTTTAAGAAATTCTGATGGGTCTGAGAAATGGAGGCCGCAGTCCCACCCAGCACCGGGATTAGGTCAAACGGGTTTGGTGTAGTTCCGTGTATTGTGGGAACCCAGCCAGCCATCGTGTTAGCGTGTTGTGTGAACGGAGGAAAAAGAATGAACATACACATTTTGAATTGGTTTTATGGGATTTTCACTTTGTTTATGATTTCGTTTTTTTCCAATTGTCTGTCTGCGCTGTAAGCCTGCAAGACATGGAAAATTCGGAGTGATGCACTAGCGCCACAACTAATCAGCCCCCGCTCGGACAGAAACGCTGCGCCGCCACCTCAGGCAGAGCATTAAAAGCCAGCGGGAAACGCCGCCCAACGTTTCAGCAGCGGCTCCTTCGCCGCCGCGCCGGGCCCGGCAGGCCCATTTTGCGAAGGGGCGCGTGGATCCAGCGACTTCTCGCCCGCCGCCGCCGCCGGCCCCGCTCCTCCGAGGCGGTCGCCGCGGGGTCCGCCGCGGGTGCCGGGGAGGGTGCCCTGCTCCGCGGCCACTCGTCCTCGTTCGGAGTCCGGAGGAGCCGCGCCCGAAGGGAGGCCCGAGGCGGAACGCCCTGCGCGCAGCCGGCGCGCTCTAGGCTGAGGCCGCGGCCCAGCAGCGGGGCTCGCTCGCGCCTCGGCCGCCGCAAAACGCGCCCCCCGAGCCGCAGCCGCGACCCGCGCGGCCCGCCGGAGCCGCCAGAGGAGCAGCGCTAGGACCGCGCGGGAGCCGGGAGCCGGGGGCAGGCGGCGCGGCGCGGCGCGGCGCCCACGGCCGAGCGCGGGAGGCACGCCGGAGCTTGCCATTGGGCGCGGGCGGCGAGGGGAGGGGCGGGGCGGGGCCAGCCGCGGCCGGAAGCCGCGCGAGCCGGCGAGACCTCGGACCGGAAGCGAGGCCGGCGGCGATGTGGCGTCGGGGCGCCGGGCGGTGGGGGCGCGCCTCGCGGGGGGCCCCGGCGAGCGGGGGCGCGCCTCGCGGGGCCGGGGGCGGCGGCCGGGGGCCCCGGGCTGCCCCCTCCGCGCCGGCCGGCCGCCCCCTCCTCTCGCCCCGCGCGCCCGGCGCCTGCTCGCCCGCGCGGCTGTTCCCCGCGCCCGCCTGGGCGGCCCTCCATCGTCCCGCCTCCCTGCGCGGCCTCTCGGCGGAGGAGGTCCGCAGAGCCCGGGAGTCGCGGCCGCGGAAGAGCGCGGACAAGGCGAGGCCCGAGGTCCGCGCGCCTCCGGGGGCGGGCGGGCGGGCGGGGGCGGGCCGGGCGGCCGAGCCCCGCTGACTCGGCTTTGTTCCGCAGCTGAGCGAGCGGGCCCGGGAGCGGAGGGTGCCTGTCACGCGCGTCGGGCGGCTGGCGAGCGTCGGAGGTAAGCGGCCGCGAGAGCCCCCCACCGCCCCTGCGGCTCCCGCCCCGCCCGATCCTGAAGCGCGGCCTCCCGCGGGGCTCGCGCAGCAGGACGGCGCGAAGCCACTCCGGGGGTGGCCCTCTCGGCATCCCGGAGGCGGGGCTGCCGGTCGCCTGCCCGGCGCCTCCCTTCGCGCGCGGTCCTAACGCGGCTCCCCCGAGGCCGGAGTGAAAGCAACGCGGTGAGACTTCGGGAAAGTGGATTTGCGGTGGCAACGCGACTGAAAGGTTCTTCACGCTCCCCTGGAGTGGGACACCTCACAATTTACTGCTTTGGGGTAACCCCAACCTGGCTGTGGGCCTCTGCGGGCAAAGTGCATCGTGGTGGTGAAGCCCCGAGATGCCCTGAACGTGCGTGGTGGGCGCTGGATTCATTGACTTCTGCTGCGGCGCCAAGGCTTGCGCCTCTTTGGTCACACCTGCCCTGCGGTCCCCTGCCTCACACAGCCCCTTCCTTCCTTCCTTCCAGGTTTGGCCGTGGGTTTGGGGTTCGGGGCCTTGGCTGAAGTGTTGAGGAATTCTCTGAACGGGGACCCAAACGCCAAGGGTAAGCGAAGGTCTGCGCCTGGGTGCTCCTTGGGCGTGGCTTGTATGGCTTTCACGGAGGGGGTGGTTTGAAAGACTGAGTGGTTTTCAAAAGGGGAATATGTTAGACTCGGTCCAGAAAGGGGAGTGGGGGGCCCGTGTCTTCCTTAGACGTTTGCGTGCATCTGGGGATTCTGGAGCACTGCAAGAGTTTCAAAAATTAAAAACTCGAAGAAATTGACCACAAAGTGGAAAAGAAAAAGCAGCTTCATACACGAATGCGCCACCCCACGCCACCAACGAAAGCACCCCCGATGTGGAGAAAGGCTGTTGCGCTTTAATGCTGGGCTCCCCTTTCTCCAAGGAGCTTGGGACAACGTAGATGGTCACTTTTTCCCCTCCCCGCGCTTTGCCGTCGCCGCAGCCCATGGGGTAGGCCAGTCTTGCTGACCAAATCCTTGATGGGAAGACTGCCTTCTGTGTTTATCCTCGTGGCCCCCCTTTTCAGCGAGCCTCCTCAGCCGAGCATAGAGAGCAGCCCCTCTGGCAGTGCACCAACAAAGGCTTCTGCCCTGCCGGGTTATTGCAGTGGGGTAAGGGGAGGTGAGCTTGGCTCCACGTTCCTTTCCTCTCTTCCGTTCTCTCTGCAGACCGTGGCTTCCTGGAGTCCAACCCCTTCCTTTCGGAAGCCAACGCAGAGCGGGTTGTCAATACGCTCTGTAAGATGCGCGGGGCAGCTCTCAAGATTGGCCAGATGCTAAGCATCCAAGGTACAGGTGGCGCTCCTTTGCTTGCTCTTCAGGGGCTTTTTGGAGCATTCGCATCTGAGCTGGGCCAGGCCGCACAGCCCCAGAAGCGCTGTCCCAGCACGCCACTCCTCCCACAGACGTCTCTCGTGCAGGAGAGGTGGTAGCCCGTCTTCAGTGGCCAAGCGAACGTCAACAGAACGTGCGGTTATTGTTTTCCTGCCACTTCATATTTTAGCAAACTGCGTTTCTTGCCATCTCTTACAAGCTGAGGTTTTGCAGAAGGTGGATTTTATTGGGACCAGCCCCCAGTAACCATCTGTTCTCCCCACAGACAGCTACTTCCTCAGCCCCCAGCTGCAGCAGGTCTTTGAGCGAGTCCGGCAGAGTGCAGATTTCATGCCGTCCTCTCAGATGATGGTGTGTTGCTGATGGGGGTGCAGGGGTGTTCAGTTTTAAGCCCCATGCAAGTTCCAAGTGGTGGGACAGGATGGAGGGCAGCGGCAGCTAGAATCTGGCGGCCTTGAGGATCTGTACAAGACGGGGTCTGCCTGAGCAACCATTGACGTAGCTGTTTGCCCTTGCCAGGCTGGCCTTCAGCCGCCTGAACCTGCTCTGTGGGATTCTTTGCTTCCAGGGGGTTCTTTCGGAGGAACTAGGCACTGACTGGCGTGAGCGCGTGGCCTCCTTTGATGAAATGCCTTTTGCCGCTGCCTCTGTTGGCCAGGTGCATCTTGGGGTGCTGAAGGACGGGATGGAGGTGGCAATGAAGATCCAGGTAGGTGAAGATGTGGGAACCAGGGAAGGATGTCCTATCCTCCAGCAGCTCTAACACCACCTCTGCCTCCAACCCTAACCATTGCAGTATCCTGGCATCGCCCATAGCATCCGGAGCGACGTAGACAACCTTCTGTCAGTACTCAAGATGAGCACGATGCTTCCGGCAGGTAAGGGGGGAAGGCCCAGTTTGTGATACACCTCGCCGTTTCTTGGGTGTCTAGCTGCCGAGAGAACTGGGGTCTTGGGGGGAGGCAGAGCTCCCAGGAACCACCTTCTCAGCTCAGCTGTGGTCCTGCCACATCCATGCCCCTAAGAAGAGTAGCTGAAGAAGATGCTCGCTTTTGTTGATGAGGAGCCAGGAAGGCCCGAGGCTCCGACTTGCGAGGAGCCAGTCTTGGAGCCAGAAGAAAGAGCAGGTGTGGGAAGCAGGGACAGGAAGGGCAGAAGAGGGGGCTCCTTGCGGAACGAAGCAGAGGTGTGGAACTGGGTGGGCCCTTTGCTCTTCTCTTTGGCAGGCCTGTTCGCGGACAACACTCTGCAGGTCCTGCAAAAGGAGCTGGAGCGGGAGTGTGACTACGAGCGGGAGGCCAGCAGCGCCAAGAGGTTCAGGTACCCGGTAGCCAGTCCCTGGCAGGGGGTAGTCCTTGGGCCAGCTGCCTTGTGGCTCCTCTCTTGAACTGGGCACCCAGTTGAAGAGAGGCTCTTGTGTGATGCCCAGTTCCCTGACCTTCCCCCGGATCTTGTCTTTGCCAGCCCCTCGTCCCTCAGGAGCTGTCCTCCAGCAGGCTCCCCAGTCCTGCGGGGAGTGGCGTATGGGGTGGGGCTCTTCCCCAGCCGGTATCCCCAACAGGGCTCTCTTTCCCCAGGCAGCTTCTGGAAGGCGACCCTTTCTTTGAGGTGCCAGAGGTGGTCGATGAACTGTCCACTAAGCGGGTGCTGTCTATGGAGCTGGTGGGGGGCGTCCCGCTGGACCAGTGCCGAGAACTGGACCAAGCGACTCGCAATGAGGTGAGGGCTGCTGCCTAGGAAGCCAAATGAACAGTGGATTTTTGCCAGAGCAGGGAACAGCAAAATCTGCCCACCTTCTAGGAATCTCCCCTCGGGCTAGCTAATGCCACCTCCTGCCCCCGCGGCCCTGTGGCCCTGACCGGCTGGCTGCCTTTCTTCCTTGCCTCAGATCTGCTCGCACATCCTCCGACTTTGCTTCCGTGAGCTCTTTGAATTCCAGTTCATGCAGACGGACCCAAACTGGTCTAACTTTTTCTATGACGCTGAGAGACACAAGGTGAGCATTCCCTAAATTCCCGGCCGGGCTGTGGGGGCTGCTGCCCTTCTTGTGGGGAGGCCTGTTACAGCCTGTGTCCCTTAGCACCGCCTTCCTTGCAGGTCACTCTGCTGGACTTCGGAGCTAGCCGAGATTTTAGCAAGGAGTTCAGCAACCACTACATTGAGGCAAGTCCTGAGCTTCTGCCCCGGCCGCAGGCAGGGCAGGGCAGGCCCCCTGGCCGGGAGAAGCTTCCATGCATGTCTCCTTCCCAGGTTCCCTTCCCCCCATTCGTGGGGCAGAGGGGAAAGGGGCCCCTCTGTGGGCCTGCCTTCCCCGTGTCCATCCTCCCCACGTCTCCCTCTTTGGTTCAGGAACTGGAGGTGGGCGATGGGGGTGTCCTTTCAGAGGAGGGCGGCCAAGGACCACCTGGCAGTGGGAAGGGGCTGCATCAGTGGGCCTGCTGTCTGCCAGGGGAGCCCTGAGGCAAGAAGGAGAGCCTGAAGGCTTGCACTCTGGCCCAGGTGGTGAGAGCCGCTGCCGATGGCGACAGAGAGAAAGTGCTTCAGAAATCGAAGGACCTCAGATTCCTGACTGGATTTGAAAGCAAGGTGAGCCTGAAAGGAAAGGAAGGCCTGGTTTAAAAAGGGCTTCTGGGGTGCAGGGAGAGTAGCAGTGTTACCCCCTCAATGGACCCGAGGAACCCGCTTGCTTGGTCTGGTTGGTGCAAGGCTCGGGCCTCACCCCCCCACACACTTTGGGAAGGTGGGGGGCTGCACAACAGGGACTGCAGCTGGACTCTCCCCTCCTCCAGGTCTTTGAGGAGGCCCACGTTGATGCAGTGATGATCCTGGGCAAGGTCTTCTCGGCCCCAGGGCCTTTTGACTTCAGTGCTCAGGACACATCCCGCTGCATCCAGGACCTGATCCCCGTGATGCTGAAGCACCGCCTGTGCCCCCCGCCGGAGGAGAGCTACTCCTTGCACCGCAAGATGGCGGGCTCCTTCCTCCTTTGCACCCGTCTCGCTGCTGCAGTCCCCTGCCGGGAGATCTTCGAAGAGGCCTACAGGCAGTACACAGGCCAGGAACAAGCCGCCAGTTTGGCAGAGGCTGTGAAGCACACAGGAGCGGGGGGAGACCCCTTCTAGACTGGGGTGCAGGATCTCCCTGCACCAGAGTGGGCCACTGTTCACGCCTAAATCCTTGAGGCCTGAGAGGTCACCTTACTGCAAGAGAAGAGGCTTGATCTCCTGTCCCCCTCCCTGGGCCAGAAACCTGCCTCTAACACCTCTGCCTTCCTCCCCAAGGAAACCCCCCTGCTTCAGGCTACAGGGGCCTAAGGCAAGGCCAGCCCTCGGCCACATTTCCACGGGGAAGAGTACCGTGGCAGCTTGGAGATCAGGAGCACCAGCAGCATACTGGGCTATGAGGCTGTTGGTCGCAGGGGGAAAAGGGCACCCTGACTCCTGCTTTGCAGAGGGAGGTAAAGGGTCCAGTGAAGAGGGTGATGCCCTCTGTGCATCACGCAGCCTTTGATAACCTACTGCCCTCCAGGTGGGTTGGGATATTGCTCCCATCATCCCCAGCCAGCAGGGGCCACGCTTCCAGAGGACCTCTGCAGGAGACCAGAGCTGACCCAGCTACGCCACCCAAGGGTGGAGGGGCAGATGGCTCCCCAGCTTGCAACAGGCAGGGAAGTGGGGTGGAAGGGAGCTTGTCTCTCTCAACAATATTTGTGGCCTTGCCACTTGGCTGTGGTGCACTGGAAGGCTGGCCATGAGCCGAAATAAAGACAAAAAATTGACCATCTCAGTGGCTGTGGATCAAAGCGGGTCTGGGCTGACCTGCTGCGCCTTTGCCCCTGCAAGATATCCCGAAGACTCCTCCAGCAGACGCCCCCTCCTTTCCCCACCTTTCTCTTTCAGGACTCGGTTTCCAGCATCATGGAGAGCAGCAAGAAGACAGGGAGGGCGTAATCTCTGACCCTTAGAGAGGACAGACTTTGCTGGGGTGGGAGGCAGCTCTGTAGCAGTCCACTTGCCTGCCAGGGGATTGACTGCTGCGCACGTGCATACCCCTCAGGTCGTGCTCCTGGGAAGGCGGCTGCCCCGTGAGCCTGCAGTGCCTCAGCTCCTCCTCCCTCTTGGGAAGGCGGGCTGCTCCTCTTGGCCAGCTGGCTGCCTTTGCTCTGGACTTCGGTGGGGAAAGCATGGCGTGTGGGGGAGGCGGGCAGAGCAGAGGCCCTCAGCAGTTGCGTGCTGGCATTCGGCCTCTCCTGTGCCCCTGTGGCTTGAGCGTGTCTCTTCCGGTCTTCCCCCGCCCAGCCAGCAACCCAGCCGTCCCCGAGCTTCCGGCAGGGACCTGGGGACAGCAGGCCCTCTGGCATCATCCGGGGACGGGGCTGCCCTCCTGAGCCCCACCAAGGGGTGGGGCCTCGGTCTTCTGCATTGCCAAATCTGCTGTTTGGGTCTCCAGCACTTGGAGCCCCCGGGGGCCTGCCTTGGTCAGAGGCCACCAACAGCGAGCAGCCATCTTGGAAGCACTGCTAGAGACCTTGAGAGAAAGACGAGGTGTGTGTTTGACTAATGGCAGGTGCTGCTTGGGTTCAGTTATGTGCACGATGCATTTGCCCGCTGTGGCCTCTCATGATGGTCAGCACAGGTGAGCCCCAGTTTGGCACAGTCCTTTCAGCCATCCCGAGGCACCTTTGCTATTTCCATTTCTGTTGGGAAAGGAGCTGATAGGCGAGTTGCTGTTCTTGCAAAACAGGAATTTGGTGTTGTGTAAGAAATGGATCCGTACCGTTGATGTCCATGTGGCATTTACCCAAGTTTGGTAACTTTGAAAAAGTCAGTTCCACAACTGTCAATACAGAACAATTCAATCCAGTTCCTCTTCAATGTCCATTTCAGCATGAAATCAATGAGAAAATCATCTGATCCCTGTTTTCATCCTGGAAATTGCTGATTGTAGCTTGGCTTAAGGAATCGGAAAGCCTTGGGAAACATCCTTGTGGGACGTTTTAAGCAATCTACACGCCCTGCGACTCCCAGGATCAGCAATGCAAAGGGATTGTATTGCAGAGCATTTCACCCACCTCGGGGGGTCCTGGGGAGGTTGGAAGTGATGGCTTGTTGCCATGCGCAGAAGCTGCCCTAACTGACTGCGTGGCCCTGGCAAGCCAGAACTGTGGCTGGTGCTACTTTGCAGGCCTCGGATTTTTGCTGGGGGGGGGGGGGGCTTGAGCTGATCATCAACTGGGGCAATTCCTGGGCAGTTTCCAGCCCCAGCCGCCACCTCTGGCTCAGAAGGCTGTAAGGGCAGAAGGGCTCCAGGATACACCTGCCTTCCAGACTGCTTGTGCGCAGCTGAGCTGGGATGTCCCCCAGAGGAAGACTTCCCGCCGTGCTTGATGGGGCTTGACGCTGAGAGGGAAAGGTAGCATCCCCTGCAGAGAACCCTATTTTCCCAGGCCCCACTGCTAGGAGGAGTCCAAGGGCTGCCATTGCATGTAGTCTGGAAGTGCCTGACTACCCCCATCCCCGCTGCTGATCGCTAATTAGTTTGGCAGCGAAGCCGGGCCAGGAACAAGCTGGATCAATGGGGAATGCGTTTTGGGCAAGGCAGGGATCAATGCGGCAATGAACGCTCTGGCCCTCTTCCAACTGGCAGAATTGGAGCCTTTCCTCTGCTGAGCCCGGGCTGCCCCTTCATTTGCTCAGCCTCGATGATGTCCAAGCCTCTGCTAGGGTCAACCTCTCCCCCAGCAATGCGTCAGTGGCCCTTTCCTGAGTAGGTCTATGTGGTCAGAGGGGCAGAATCTGCGCCCTGTCCCCTGCCTGCCCCCCCAACTGCACCTGTGTGCTCTTCTGCATCCGAGGCGTTGGGCGTTTAGTGGAGAAGGTAGGCAAGAAGAGGGGGATGCCAAAAAAGAGGTTGCTGGGCCCAAGAGAAGCAAGGCCGGGGGGCAGTAAAGATCCCTGCCAGGAGAAGGCTCAGATCACGGGGGTCCTTCCTTCACAGGTGCGTGCTTCACCCACTACACCGGTTGTGATGGGAACACAAGGCTTTTGAACCTGGACAATTTGCTCTCGTTTCAACATATGTGCATAAAGCAAGAGGCACTCTACACACCAGACCTTTGGGTGGGTGGCTTAGCTTAGTTTATTGTGTTGTAGCACACAAAGTAACTGACTTGTAAACCATGGTTGGCGGCTGTGCAGTGTGTGATTGCAATAAATCATAAGTTATTCAATAAATGACAGTCAAATCATAGCTTGATATGCAAACCCAGTTTTCATCATGGCTTGCTCCTTAGAGGAGCCGTCAAATGTGCAAATCCAGCGTGAGCCAGGACAGCACCAAGTTGTGCTTCCCAACGAAGCTGATCACTGTTTGCTGAACATTTTAAGCAAGTGTCCATTAACCCCACATTACCGAAAGGCAGCCTCGACTCTGCAGTGAAGCTCATTAATGGCCCTAAAGTGCTTCAAAAGACATCATGGGCAAAGACCCCATAAAATCCTTCGTTGGGATTTTTGTTTCTGAACTTTTCACAGCCTTCACAAGAGCTCCCGTATCTGTTTTGGCCCGTTCAGTGGATTTGTTCTCTCACAACTTCAGAGTCGGGCTGCAAGTGTAACTGGAGAGATTTGTGCAACACATAATCTCTAAGTGCTAAAGTCTCACGATCCTTACAGTTAATCTTCCCTATAAATATCTGCTTTGAGCTCCAAACTTCTCCAAGATAGCTACAATATGTGACTTTATTGGAGATGCTTAAGAGCCCTTGCGCTGCACTGCCATCCCCGCGCCCTTCCCCCTGTTCCCGGAGGCTCTTCCTTCCAGCGTGCCGGAGTGTTAATCCTCTCCGTTCCCCACTAATCCCCACTGGGTAAGCCCCACTCTTGGATTTAGGATTTAAGAAACAGGCTGTTCCGTGGGCGGCCAACTCTCTGAACTCTTCCGTCTATTATTATTTCTGCAGCACAACTTTTGCAAGGGGTGTTTTCCAGAGGAGGGCTTTGTCCAGAGGCAGCAACCCTTAAGTCTTGTCCAAAGAGGGCCCACAAGGGTAAATGCCTCCCGGGCACCTTTCTTTCCGCCCAACTCATCATGACTCTGAGCAGCATACAGTATAAATTTAAAACAATACAATACAAAACAAGAATCTGGAAAAATAACATTCGTTCAAACAAACCATCTCTACCCAGGGTCTATCTCCCACTTTAGCCCAAGGTCTGGGGGAAGAGCCAGGTTTTCAGGGCGTACCCGGGAGCCTACTGGTAGCCATTACAGCTTAAGCAGCAGAGATGTGACATGGGCATGCCCGTAACTGACAGTGCGACTGCATTCTGGACCAGCCGAAGCTTCCACATTGTCTTCCTCACATAGAACACAATTGCAGTTGTCTAAATGCAAGGTGATCCAAATAGGAGTGACTGTCTTAAGGACCTCCTGCTCCAGCAATGGGCGCAATTGGTGCACTCGATGAATTTGTGCAAAGCCCTTCCTGGCCACAGTTGCCACTTGCCCTTCAAGAAGGAGCTGTGAGTCAATGAAGACCCCAGATTGTGCACCAGTCCCAAAGGGGGAAGTGCGGCCCCATTCAGGACTCAAGATAGAGTTTTGGGGGTGTTAGATTTTTCATCCCGCCTTTCTATTTTTATAAACGACTCAAGGCAGAGAACATACCTAATCCTCCTTCCTCCTCCTATTTTCCCCACAACAACCACCCTGTGAGGCTGAGAGAGAGGGACTGGCCCAAAGTCACCCAGCTGGCTTTCCTGCCTCAGGCATTCAGAACTAAAGATGGATTTGGTCCAGATACCCACAGCTATTCATCATCTCAGGGTCGAGCTTGAGTTTACTTCTTGCCTCCCCTCCTGCCCCACTTTGGACCAGCCCAGCCTCCTGACACTGGGACAAGACACGGACAGCATCATCTGGCCAACCTGGGTCAAGATGCGCAGTTGGGCATCATCAGCATTCTGATGATACCTGACCCCAGACCAACTGGTCATCTTGCTCAGCAGCCTTGTGTTAAACAGGAGGGGTGGGAGCCCTGAGCCCTGAGGCAACCCGCACGTCAGGAGGCTTTGGCTCACTCTCCCCTCGCCAGTCACAGAGGAGGAGGAGATCCCCACAGCACCATCTCCCTGATTCCTAAACCCTACCGGAGGTATGTCAGGGTCAGTGGTATCAAAAGCTGCCGAGAGATCATGGGGAATCAGGACGGTTGCACCGCCGCAGTCCTGGCACCACCAAGCGCCATCAGCCAGTGCAATCAATGCCACCTCATCAATCTCTCATTCCGAAATGGGACTGA
Source organism: Liasis olivaceus (assembly GCA_030867105.1). Lineage (NCBI taxonomy): Eukaryota > Metazoa > Chordata > Lepidosauria > Squamata > Pythonidae > Liasis > Liasis olivaceus. The sequence goes on from CM061360.1 coordinate 25,211,322, forward strand.
AAGGGGCTTAGACAGTCCACACCTTCCGGGGCCCTCTGAAGTTTCCCCAAGAAGGGAGGGGTGGAGACGGGGTGAAAATTGCCCGAGAATGGGCTTCTTTTGTCACGTCTGCAGGTAGCCATCCAGCCCCCCCCAAAAGCAGTTCTTTCTTACTAGGGACTGAGGAGCCCCAGGCAGGCAGGGAGGGGCAGGGAGGGCTGTTGCTCAGTTCTCAACCTTTCTCTGGCGATGTGCTTGGCCTTGTGGGGTCTATCCAATACTGCAGCCAGCCCCCAGCTTCAATTATTCATTCCTATTTCTTGCTACACTCTTTTGACTTTTCTGCAGCTGGTCCAGTCGTGGTGCATGCTCCTGAGGTGGTGGGTGCTGCGATGGAGAAGCCCCTCGTTGCTGGCTAAGCAGAGGACCCCCCACGTTTAGCCAAGGAAACTTGGAACTGGAGAGAAGGAGGCGCTTTCTGGGCCCTACTTGAGCCCACCTCGGGAAGCCTGCCCCCTCTGCCCAGACCTTGTTTTCTTTGCAGAGGCGGCTTCACCCCACCCCACCCCACCCCACCCGGCGCTGCCGGCTGGATTTCATTGAAGCCTTCTTTCCTGGAAGAGAAACCACTGCTCCCCAAAGAGAGGGAGGGTACATTTTTCCACTGCAACGATGTTTGGAACGGGGGCGGGGGGGGGGGCGGCGGCGGCTAAGCATTGCTTTCTTCCTCTCCTTTCCCAGAGGGAGGGAGAATGAGGGAGCCCTAGTTCCCTGCAAGGGGGTGGGGAGGGCTGCCCAGGGAAGGAGAGGGGACCACGAGTGCCCAGAGCTTCAGCAACCTCTCCCCGCACGGAAGAACGCCATAAGCGCCCTCGAGGTCCTCGGAGTTCAGCACCCTGCTCTTTTACCCCGGCACGAGCACTCTTCCCCCGGAGTGGAGGAGCCGCTTGTGGCCCCCAGAGCCCGGAGAGCCCCCCGCAATCCGACTGCCGCTCCCGTGTGCTGCTCTTCTTCGGAAGGCAGGCCCGGGGGTGCGGCTCGGCTGCGCGCCGTCTGGGGCACCTGCTCTGCGCGGACCCCTGCACAGGGACAGTCGGGGAGACGCAGAGGGGCCCCCTCCGCGCGCAGGCAACTCCCGCCGGAGAGACTCGGTCCCGCAGTGAGGAAGGGGCCGCCGGCAGCCCCTGCAACGGCGCGTACTCGCTGCCTTTTCTCCGGGGCCCCGGGGGTCGCTTTTCCTGCAGGCGGGGGAGACGTCGGTCGGCCACGCGCATCCGTCCGGCTCTCGCTGTTATGGCGCCAGCAACGCTGATTTGCGTGGGGAGGAAGAGGAGCTCCAAGCATGTGCAAAGTGCCGAGGCCGGTTTGTGTCAGGAGGCCTCCCTCTCGCCAGCGCGTCCCTCCCGCAGGGGGGCGCGAACAGACTCCAAAGCCCTCCGGGCCGGGCCGAGGCGAGCGGGGGCGTCCTTTCGCCGGGAAAGGCGGGGAGGGGGCGCGGCCTTGCGGCGGGGGCGGGCGCGTCGGCATCCTAGTGGGCCCGGGGCGTGGCCAGGCGAGCTGAGTGCTTCTCGCGGGGAGAGGCGCGTGCGTGCGGCGGCGGCGGCGGCGAAGCGGGGTCCGCGGGCGGGCGGACGGAGCAGCGGGGGGCGGGGATCGGGCCCTTCGTCGCCGCGCCCCTTGCATGCCGAGCGGCAGGAGGGTCGCTCGTGCCGCATCCAGGTGAGGACGACGCCGCGCCGGCCGGCCGGCGGCGGCAGCAGCAACTGCCGGCTTGCGGGGACCGCGGGGGAGGGTCTCTCGCTCTTCTCGGTCCCCGAGCCCCGCTCCCCCCGGCCGCCTCATCTGCGTCGTTGTGGCTCCGAGGGCGTGCTTTTCGGGGGTTCCCCGGCAAAAGCCTCCTCCGCGGCGCCCCGAGACTGACAGCCGCCCTCCGAAAAAGCCTCCCCGCCGCCCCCCGCCCACCTTTCGCTGCCTTCCACGGAGAGCAACCCTTTCCGGGTTGCCCGAAGGGGGTCGCGGGGAGGGGGCAGGAGTCGCCGCCCGCCGCCCCCGCGCCTCCGCTGAGTCGCTCTCTGGGCAGGCGCGCCGGGAAGGGCTGGATTCCCATCCTTCCGACCGCGGGGGCAGCCTGCCCCATCCGCCTCCCCCCACCGCCCCGTTACGCATCAGACTGGCCGGGAAGCTCTAGCATCTTCCTCCCTTCCCACAGGCTGCCCCACCCAGCGCTCCGCCGGCGGAGTGAGGGGCTCCCCGCCATCCTTTTCCACGGCCCGCCGCACTGAGTGGGTGGGACGGAGCGGGCACGGGGCTCTGGCCAGTAACTTGCGAACGGGGGCTTCTGGAAACTTTTCGGCCTGCCCTCCCCATGTCCGTTTCCGAGAATGGGATAGCAAGTTCCCTGGGAGGCCAAAAAAGGGTTTAGGGGTGCGATGCAGGATTCTGTAATGGTTGCATTACCAGGGAGTGTCCAGGAAAGGCATTGGTGGAGGGGGGGAGGTTGCAAGAAATCGGAGAGAGGGTCACAGAGGGCAAAAACCTGCACCTGATACTACCAAGCAAGGTCTCTTAAAATGAGGGGAGTCGGGGAGAGGCCTTAACTTTCTCTGTTCTTGAGGGTCCAGGAGAGATGCATTTCTTTTCAGAATCCTCTCTCTGATCCAGCAGGTTGGACCTGCTCAGAAAGCTGGGCCCAGGCATGCTGCTGGCCTCCACACTTAAACTGATAAATTATTGTGCTTCCCCACAATGACACCCCTTGGAGAGCTCCCCTGGCAGAGAGGTGGGGGGTGGGCTGTGGGTTGTAGCCCCAGCCTAACCGCCCCCCTTTCTCCTCTGCTGTCCCTGAGTTTGCATCCTGGGGGGCTATCTCCCAGCCCCTCCAGCTGCCCAGCCCCAGTTCTAGGAATAAGTGGGCCTGCTCAGCTCCTTGCATTAAGGCTGAGGATGGCTCAGCTTTTCCTGGGCAGAGAGAAGTCCTCCCTCCCTTCGTCCACCCACCTCCTCTGCTGGGGGAAGCCTGCTGCCTGCCTCCCACAGGACTCAGTCCGTGAACCCACCATCTTGCCACTCCACCCCCAGGCTGCCTCAGCTATTTTAAGCCGCTTACGAAGTACACGGTCTGCTTCCTTTCCTCCAGGAGACTATTTTCCTGGGTGGGGCCGACAGAAAGCTCTGTGAGATGTTCAGAGCAGGCTTGGAGGGGGGATGTCTCCCTGGTAGGCTCTTTCATGGTCAGCCTTGGAAGAAATTAAGCATCAGAGACAGATGTCAAGGGCCTCTTCCTCAGCATTCAGTACTGTACCGAATTGCAGGGGAGGGGGGTAGGAGTAAAGGGTGGTTCTTTTCAGTGGAGTATTGGGGAGCCCCCGTTTTGGAAATTAGCAGGACTAATGGGGAAACCAGGCAGGTTTGGTTTCTCCCCACCCACGGTTTCCCGTGAAGGTGTTGCCCAGGGGAGTAAGTAGATTCAAAGGCCAAGAAGAGGCTGCAGGTGGAACCCTCCACCAGGACCACCTTTCTGTGCAAGTAAAGATCCCAGAGCTTGTCTTCAACTGGCCATAGCAGAGAAGCTAATGAAGGTCTGGTGCAACCAGATTCGTTTCCTTCACCAGAAGCCATCCAGAGGGGAACCATGTCCTTTATGGCCACCAGGCATTCAGGGATCTGTGCTCCGTTGGATCCTGGGGCCTGTAATCGGGGTTGGTGGTGCTTGGGTAACATGCAAAGAGTACTTCGGGCCTGGGAGGGGCTGCATACTAAAGGTGTCCTACCCTCCCAAAGTCTTGCTTTAGGGGCCGGCAAGGAAGAATTATATTTTGCCCCAGAAACATCCTCCTCCTGGTGCTGCCCTTTAGAGGGTGTAGAAAATTATGTGCGCCATGAAGACAGTGGCTTCCCCCCCTTGTATAATACGAGATCTTGGATCATCCAAAGATCTGAAATCTGGGAAGTGGATCAAAGAAGGGCTTCTTCACACTGAGCATAGTTGGCTAGTAGAATTCCCTGCTTCAAGTTCAGAAAACTAATGTGGGTGCTTTAAAACAGGGGAGTGGGCAGATTTCTTAAGATTTCCTCAGGCAGCAAAGGTCTGATGCCTCTGATGACGGCTGAGAGGAAGCAAGTCGGGAAGGGCACCCTCCTTCCCACAAGGGACATCTCTTTGGTCACCAGGGGGGCCCTATCAAGCAGGAGAGGAGCTGTTTCCACGGCCTCCTGAGAAGGTGATGCTCCCCAGCATCTGTAGTGGGTGGGAGCTGGGGGGAACTGCCAGAGCTCTGGTTTTGTTGGGACCCACCCAATCCTGGGACTCCTCCAAGTAGCAATGGGATCCTTAGGGAAGGAATGCTCTCTGCACGTGGCTCAGAGGACACCTGCTCATTGCATATCCTCAGGCTCAGATCTTCCCCAAGGCTCAGCAAGGGCGGGGAGCTTATGCCGGGTCAGCTGCGCAGTCGGGCTGGAAGAGCCTGGTCTTGAGTGCAGACTGAATGCCCCTCTGCGAGTTGGGAGCAGACCCAGCAGCAGCCAAGCCCCCCTTGGCCCAAGGACGCAGCACACCCTGTTTGGTGTCCTTGGCCCTTCCTTTTTTGTTCTTGCAGCTGCAGCCCTGCAAGGTGGGCTGCTATTGCCCCCCGATGCCCAGGGGCTTGGTTTGGCCTGGGGTTCCATCACAGAAACTCCTGTGTGTTGGCACCCCAGTGGTAGTGGGCCCACACACGTCTGTCCCCTCCTTCTGGCAGCCCCTTGTACAGGAGGGATGGGGTCCTGCTTCCGGGTGAGCGCTGGGAGGGAAGCCTCGGGGCGGGAAGAGCAGCCCTTCCCCGCAGCCCTTCCCTTCCCCATCTGCTGCCTGCAGTTGAGCAAATTCACTGGGTGGGAGAGAGAACTTTGCAGAGCCTGGAAGCCCAGGGAGGGTTGCGAGCGGATGCTGGGTCTGGGCCAGATTCAGGGCTGGCCTGGGAGGCCGGGGGGTGGGGTAGCCTGGCCTGGGGTGGGCAGAGCCACACTACTGGTGACTGCTTTCCCTGGAAACTCCCCAACCCTGTGGTGCTGGGGAGGGGTGGGGGGCGAGGCCTGGACTTACCTGTTGATCTGGGGCCGGTCCTAGCCCTCTCTGGGGCAGCCCTTCTGCAGGGGAAACGGGCTGCTTGAGGGCTCTCCCGCTTTCTCCAAAGCCACTGAGTGCTGTGGGAGCCCTCGGACAAATGGCCGGGCCGGGGGAGCAAGTCCTGGATGTGCAACAGAGGCCAACCCACGATGGCCTGGGTGCAAAATGCGGGCACATCTTCTCTCAGCTCCTGTTTTGGGAAAGCTAACAGCAATCCCATGGACTGGCTAAGAGACAAAGGGGTGAGGGGGTTGTGGCCCCCTATTTTTAGTGTTCTCTTTTTATACCACCTAGTAATAACATGCAGTTTCCCATAGAGCAGTTTGATGTGACGGTGCGTTTGTCCATGGCCGGGAGGAACCGAAGTCCAGCCGTTTCTGACTTGTGCCTGTTCTGGGGCTGCCCTCGGATGAGCCCCCTTGGCTGGAGGGGAGGGAGGAATGACGGAAAGGGGTGCCATGTCTCCTGGCAAGACGCCCTCTGCCCATGGACCGCACTCTCGCCATACTCACGGCCAGGTCAGCTCACTGCTTACAGCTGCACTTGTACACTATGCTAAGTTTGGGTTGCGCTCACCTGGTTAGTTTTCTTAGGGCTACTGTCTTGTGCAAGCTGGCCCATTTCCTTAGTGGGGTTCAATATGTCGAACAAACCCAGAAAACAGATTGATTCAGGAGGCAGATTGTGCAAATGCGGTCAGTTTTGGACTGACCAGGTGCTGCGTCTGCCTGTGCTCAGATGCCTACAATGCCCACCAGCTGCAGTCTTCCCAGGGGGAGACCCCCCTGTGGGCATCTGCTGGGTGATGGCCATTCTGAGGTGCCACCGTTGTGCCTGGCTACCTCCTTCCCTGGCCCAGCAAGGAAGCGCAAAGGGAGTTCTGGCTGCAGCAGCCATCCAGTGGGGCTCCAGGGCCCTCTTTCTGGGGAGAAACTGCATAGAGCTCACCCAGCCGCCCCCCCTTGGGCTACTCTGTGATGCGGGAGAGGGCTCTAGGAGGCCGTAAGCTCTCCTTAGTGGGGACGAGCAGCGGGCACGCATGTGCAAGTGTTCCCGGCCCCACTTTGGAGGTTTAGCCTGTTTTGTAGACTTTTCTGCATGAGCACAAAGGAGCTGGCACTGTTGCAGAGTAAGCACCCAAGGGCAGGAACGCCCAAGCTTGCCCTGGGACCCGCAGGGCTTTCGAGCTCCTACAAGAGGTCGCCCAGCCTCCCCAGATCCTTCCGGCATGGTGTGTTCCTCCTCTCTCTCTTCCAGGCCCACTCTGGGGAGAGAGGCCTGCCCCCCCGCTTCATTCACTGGGAACGAGTCCCATCTGCCCCCCATCAGAGCCTGAACCCCTTTAGCTGCTTGGGTGTGCCAGGCTGGCGGTGGCGGGGGGGGATCATTCTGGTGGCAGCTGAGGAAACAAGTCCCTTTTGGCCAAATGTTTGCCCAGCCCCGGTGCAGCTGGTGTGCTTGATGGGGAAGGGGAGGAGGGTCAGGACACACACAGCTGTTGGGCCCCCCCAAGCCATTCAGGGGCAGCTGCTCGCCTCACGTGGGGGGGCCTCCATGTCGCCCTTTTGTTCCCACCAGCTCTGGGGCAGCTGTTGTGTGGAAAAGTTTGACTTTGCTAAAAGGCCATCTTTAAACAAGACCCCTTAGACTCCTTAGAAATCTGCATCAGGGTCCCCATTCTGTCCCCCTCCCCATGGACGCACATCGACTAAACATGTCCCATGTCTGGGCCCCTTTTGTGTGTCTCTCCAGCGTTCCGGGGGCTTCGCTTTGTGGCCATTGTGTGGGGCACACGCTCTGCACAAAAGAGACCCCGGCTCCTGTCTGCGCTGTGGGGCAGAATCGATTTAATGGTCTGGACCATCTGTGAAAAGGGGGGCGGTAGCAGGGAGGACTTCTGGATTTCCGCAGAAACGGGAGGAGTTTTGCAAAGTTCTCTTACAACTGAAAGTGAAATTAGGCAGCCTCAGCTTTTGGTAACATTTTCCCAGGCCCATTTAATTTTAAGCAGACCGTGTGGTTCCGTGAACCCACGTGGGAGCCTTGCGCATCGCACTGGCAGCCCAGGACAGCAACATTGGGAGGGACGGAAATGCAGGGGGGGACGGAGGTAGGGTTGCACCTGCCCCCTGATTTTGGGGTGCCATTGAAGCAGCATGCAAACTGTGCCACCCTTCTGAGGGGCCAGGCGGGGGGCCAGGATGTTCCTCCCAAATCCGAGGCTGGAGGAATGGCGTTCCCAGGTGACTGGGAGGGAATGGGGGGAGCGCTTCTAGCTCCACATCTCTTGGTGCAGTGTCAGAGCACGTCTGAGAGACCCACCTCAATGTGATGGCTCCAAAGTGGAATGTGAGAAGACCTTCTTGTCCCCCCCCCCCCCCAATTTGGTGCAGATGAGGTGTGGTGGATCGGAGACATTTGTCCCAGAGCAAGTCCCTGAAGGGCTGTGAGGCCGGCCTGTTGGTAATTTCCGTCTGTGGCAGGATCCAGTTTAATGTAGGGTAATGGTAGAAGGAAGGGGGGACAAATGTGGCTGGGGGGGTCTCCATCTCCTGGGCTTGGGGGCTTTTGGGCCACCTGGATGGGCTTAGAGGTGTCAGAGACAGAGGGGAGGTTGTGGGAGGCCAGAAGCTCCTTCGGCCCCGAGCTCCCCAGGAGGCCGAGGCCCTCCGAGCGACCTGGAGCCTGAGAGGAAGGGGGGCACCTCCGCTCCACACGCTCGCCTTGGCAGCCTGCGTCCCCCTTACCGAAAGGCCCACCACGGCCCTGCGTGCAGGAGCCAGACCGAGGCTGGGAGCGGAGCCAAGCGAGCAGCTCTCCCCATCGCGTGGCAGGGGAGCATCCACTGGGGCTGAGACCCGAGAGCTGGTGCCACATTTTCCTTGGAAGAGCCCCTCCTTTTATGGCTTTTCAAAAAGGAAGGAAGGCGGGGTGGCCCAGGGCTGAGCTGCTCCAGGACTTCGGCCACCAGTTCAGACCTTTTCTATCTGTTTTAACTTCGGGGTGCCTCCGTCCCTGCCTGGCAAAGGAAACGGCACCCCCTTTCTGACTCCTGATGAGGGAAGGGTCAGCTCAGGGCTTCCCAGGCACGCTGGGATCATGCTGGCCCGGGGGCCGTGGCTCTGAGCCAGCTGGGGGACTCCTGGGCTGCAGAAGGGCGGGGGGTCCAAGCCTAGCCCTGCCTCCCAGGGCTGTGTGCTTCTTGCCTCCCAGGGTGGCGTCTGGGCTCACCTGTGTCCCTTCCACCTCCAGGCCCACAGGGGTAAGCAATGAACAAACTGCGGCAGAGCCTCCGGCGCAAGAAACCAGCCTATGTCCCAGAGGCGAGCCGACCCCACCAGTGGCAGGCCGATGAAGAGGCGGTGCGCAAGGGACGCTGCAGCTTCCCGGTGCGGGTGAGTGGCCACGGCAGCGGAGGGCCTGCTCTCCCCTCTCTCTGGCATTTCCTTCTTGGCTTGCATTGGTGCCTCTCCTCTGCCATTAGGGCTCAACTTGCGGGGGGGGGGGGGGCGAAATCTGAAAAAGGGCCTCCGGGCAGGCAGAGGAAGCCCTTTCACTGCCAGATGCAGGAAAACTCTCTCCCAGGGGTTGGTTCACTTGGCTTGCGCATAACCCGCCCCGGGACTGGTCAGATTCTGTGCATCCCGGCAGCCACGGGATGTGGCTCCTGCTGCCCTTTTTGGCCTTCTGTGGCACAAAGGGCAGGTCTGGTCTGCTGACCGCTCCCTCTTCCCTCCCCGCAGTACCTGGGCTATGTGGAAGTGGAGGAGTCTCGAGGAATGCACGTGTGCGAAGAGGCGGTGAAGAAGCTGAAAGTGGTGAGGGCTCCAGGCCAGGGGCAAGGTTGTTGGGGGGCTGATGCCCTGGAAGAGCCTTCGCCCACCTGGCTCCCAGGATGACAGACCCAAGGCTGCACACATCCTCCCTACGCCGTGGAATCTAAATGCCCTTATTTCAGCTGGCAGTATTCTTGTTTTAATTAAGACTTTTTCTTAATTAGGGCTTTGCTGGTAGAATGCCAGACTGCCCCAGGGTCCTACTGGCTGAACAGAGTCATAGTTCATGCTGGACCCCAGGAATCCCCCCGTGGGAATTCACTCTTCTTAAGTCTGAATCGGATGGGAAAGGGTGGTCGCCTCCAAAAACGCCTCTTCGGTCTTTGGGGATATTGAATGACTCCTCAGCAACTTTGCACAAAATACTTCACCCGGTTACTGGATTAACCCATGTTCTGGGTTGGCACAGTCCATTGAGCCAGTAACTAGCCTACTGGTCTGAGTTCACACAACGTGCTAATTAAGACTGAACCTTAGCAAACTTGGCATGTTGTGCAATTGTTAAGCGTGTCATGGAAACACAGCCATCACAACATATTAGAAAACAAAGTTGCCCCTTCTAAGCTTTTTAAAATAATTCTTGATGTGTTTTAAGGATTGTCTTCAAATCATAAGATTCGTACCAAGCAGGTAGAATTTACACTTCTTGTTATATTTATCAGTAGAAGCTTCTGTGAAGCTGCTGTTTGTCATTCGTATTAATCCCCAAGCGCTGCCAACCAAGGAAAGAAAGCCATAGATTCGTTAAAGATAATTGGATGAATTTAATATATGGATTAAGTATGCAGACTTTTATATAAAATCACTGCTTCGAAGAGGAAGAGAGCTGTCTCTGTTTGGTGGTGCATATCTTGGCTGCTGAATCCCCATCTCTGAGAAGGCAAAAAGCCTTTTTCCTGCTGGAGGGAGAGAAGGAAATGCTTCTACTGCAAACTGCAGTGTTTATAAATAATATGCCAACAAAAATAGAGTGGCCTCTTAGCCATATAGGTTTTGAATAATTTAGCTAATTAATCCAAGGTACGGGTTGCAATGGCGCACTTCTATTGCTTGCTCTTAGCCCAGGAGCATCCTTCCTCCTGCGCCCCCTTCCTCTCTGGGCTCCCTTCCACACTCCCAGCCTTGCCCTCAGAAGATCCTTCCCGCCTGGACTGGGGGAGGCAGGTTTGCAATCATGAGACTTGCTTGTAAAATTAGGATTCCTGTCATGGGCCCTCATCCACCCCGAACCTGGGCAACGACAGCTAGTGGCCCCCCGGGTTCCACAGCGAGCAAAACAACCCTGCCCCCCTGCCCTCAGTGGGCATGTTTCTGCCCGGGAGGTTTGGAGAGGGATTCTCAGCCACCTGCGAGCTGGGGGCAAGAAGGCTGCCCTGGGCCAGGCGGGCCTTTGTCCTTCCCTCGCTGACGCGCTTTGTGGCCTCCGCAGAGTGGCCGCAAATCCGTGAAGTCCGTGCTCTGGGTCTCGGCTGATGGGCTGCGTGTGGTGGATGACAAGACCAAGGTAGGGCATTCTGGTGGCGGGAGGCAGCTTTGCGGGGAGGGGCGGCGCACCCAGTCCGAGAGGAGTCTGCCCTTCTGTGCCCTGCTCTGCTTAAGAGGGAGGAAGTGCCGGACTTGGCGGTAGCTGGGCTCTGATTAATGAGGGAGCAGGAGGGGAGTCCTTCGCCCCCCCGAGCCAAAGCCAAGCCAAGGCAGTTGCTCGTGCCGGGGTAGGGGTCCTTATGGCTCCAGGTGCAAGACACAGCTCAAGCCCCCAGCCCACCTCATCTCTTGGGGAAAGAGCAACAGCAAAAGCAACAGCCAGGAAATCTGCCCAGAGCATATGCAGAGTGCTTTCGTCCACCACCACGGTGTGTGTTGGGGGGGCTGCTTCCAAGGCAGGGAGGAGGCAAATGCTCTGTTTTCAGTGTTGTGGAATTGTGGCTGTCCCCCGCCTCCCCAGGACCTGATTGTAGACCAGACCATTGAGAAGGTTTCCTTCTGTGCTCCGGATCGCAACTTCGATAAAGCCTTTTCCTACATCTGCCGGGATGGCACCACCCGCCGCTGGATCTGCCATAGCTTCCTGGCCCTGAAGGACTCGGTGAGTGTGGGGTGCCCCCTGCCACGAGAGAGGGATGCCCCCACTTCACAGACTGGCTCTGCATCACCTCCTGCTCCTCCAGGGAGCCCCCAGCCCCTCATGCCTTCTCCCCTGGCCGGACTAACCGCCCACGTGGCCCTGAGATGTTTCAGGGAGCCCCAGCCACAAGGCGGGTTCCTCTGGGACTGGGAGCAATCTTGCAGATCTTTGGGCAGGCATTTTCCCCGTTCTTTTCAAATGTTGGCTTGTCAGTTGATGGGGAAACTGAATCAGGGTATCACAGGGTGGGGGGTGGAGTCCCCCCCTCCACCACAGCTCCATCCTTCTGTTGCTCTTCCGTCCGCCTTCCTCACCTTTTTTGGAAGGCCCACGGGGGAGGGCTGGGCGGGCCCCATTTGCCACGCGGGGGCACCACGGCCACTTGCTTTGCCCACCATCCTCCCCCTCCATCCCAGGGGGAACGCCTGAGCCACGCCGTGGGCTGCGCCTTTGCTGCCTGCCTGGAGCGCAAGCAGAAGCGAGAGAAGGAATGCGGGGTGACCGCCTCGTTCGATGCCAGCCGCACCAGTTTTGCACGGGAGGGCTCTTTCCGACTGCCCGGCCCCCCGGCCTCCACTGCCCGCCCCTCAGGAGCACGCCCCCCCCAGGACAGGAAAAAAGGTAGGGGGGCACTTGGGCATTCGTATGAGTCGGAGCTCTGAACTGCAGGCCTCGTGCTATTGCAAAGTATTGCACAGAATAAGCAAATTTGGGAATGCAGCTGGCTGTGAACAATGGGAAATGTAGTCCAATGCATGGGGAAACTAACACATGCAGAAAGGAGGTGAACAGTGTTTGTAAGCATTCCATCTGATGGGCCAAACAGCTGCTGTTTTTTATTTGGTCGTGTCAAGCCTTGGACTCTGAGGGTGATTTTTAATAGCTCATTTCACTCTGAATCAATAAACTGTCAGCCTGGGAGACCAGACGTTGGAGCGGCCTCCCCTCCCCACAGAGTTGGGACTTCAGTTCCTGGGGGTGGGGAATCAGTCTCAGACTCCTGCTCCCCCGTCTGGTTTCAAGCAAAGGGAGCCCGCTTGCTTGTCATCTGAACTCCAGGAATTGTGGTCTGCTTAAGCTACATGTGGTGGGAGCAAGCCAGGATTAAACTCTGCTTTTAAGAGTTGAAATGATTACCATCTAGTTCAAATGATATACACCGTTCAAAACCACTGTCCATCCTGATTTCCACCTGAACCAAACTTTGCTAAGGTGAGGGCTTGGCAGCGGGGGGGGGATCCAGTTTACAGCAGGGGTCTTGAGGGAGTGCTGCTGGCCAAGTCCCCCAGCTTTCTGTTTCCTCCTTTGCAGCAGAAGCCGTGGTCGCCCCCTCGGCCCCCGTCCCAGCCCCCGCCCAGCCCGGCAGTGCCTCCCCCCCACAGGGGGCCACATCCCCAGAGGAGAAGCCTGAGGCTGGGGGGGCCCACGCCATCCCACGCCGTCATGCCCCCCTGGAGCAGCTGGTGCGGCAGGGCTCCTTCCGAGGGTTCCCCACCCTGAGCCAGAAAAACTCCCCCTTCAAGAGGCAGCTCTCTCTCCGCCTGAACGAGCTGCCCTCCACCCTGCAGCGCAAGGGGCACTCGGAGGGCGCAGGTGAGGCGGGGAGGCCCCAGGTGGGGCCCACAGGGCATCCCCTTTGGCGCAGCTGCTGGTGCTGGATGCAGGGGGGAGGGAGGGCACGAGTGGCTGGCAGGGCAGCTCTCGGGTCCAGGAGAGGAGGGGCAGAACCTCCCTCCTCTGCCGGGAGGAGAACCAGGGGGCAGAAGCCCCAAGCAAGCAGCTGCTCTGAAAGCTGGACACCTCCCTCCCCTTCCTTCTGCCAGTCTTAGAGGTGGACGCAGCTCCCAGCAGGGACTCGGATGGCATCTCTGCTCTCTGCACTCAGATCGACACATCGCTCGCCCAGCCGGCCGGAGAGCCCCCCGCAGCCATAATGCCCGTGGAAGGGGGCAGCACAGGTACGCCTAGGGTGCTGCGCCTCCTCTGCGCTGGGCGCTGGGGAGCTCTGAAGGCCTTGCCTGTCTGTGGGGAGGGGTCGCTGGGCTGACCTTTGTTTTACCTTCTTCCCAGGGCCCTCTTCCTCCTGGAACGACCCCCCCGCCAGCCCATTGTTCCAGCCGGGACACAAGCGGACACCATCAGAGGCCGAGCGCTGGCTGGAAGAGGTGGCCAAGGCTGCCAAGGCACAGCAGCAGCAGCAGCAGCAGCAGCAGCCGCCACCACCCCTGGCAGCCTCTGCCCCTCTGCCCGGCTTCCCAGCCCCCCTCCCTGCAGGCATCTTTGCATCTCCCCACATGCCACCCACCTTTGTGCCCGTGGGCACTGCCTACACACCAGCTGTGCCCTTCCCTGCCCTGCCCAGTGTGCCCATGGTTGGCATCACACCCTCCCAAATGGTGGCTAATGCCTTCTGCTCTGCCACACAAGCTCCCATCGCAGATCTGGGGGTCAAGGCCAGCCCCTTCCCTCAGGCCCTCCTGGCCCCCCCTCGGCTCAAAGCCAACGGGACTGTCTGGCCCCCTGAGCAAAGTCGGCCAGGTGTGCCGGCCCCCCACCCTGAGCCCCCCGACCCATTTGAAGCCCAGTGGGCTGCTCTGGAGTCCAAGGCTCCTGCCGCGGCCTCCAACCCTTTTTCTGGTGACCGGCAGAAGACCTTTGAAATAGAGTTGTGATCCCCGTTTTCAAGGCCCCCTGTGCACCCCCCTCTCGCTAGGCCGGGCTGTCTAATTCTGGGTTGGGGAGAGCTGGCAGGGTAGCAGCGTTATGGAAAGCAGCCAGTGGAGCCCCCGAAGGAAGGTGGGGGGCCAAGCAGGCGCAGCCAGCTCTGCAGCTCCAAGGCGGGCCTGCTCTGCTCGGATCACTCCCTGCTGGTGGCGCTGGGGAAGCAGGAAACAGGTTCCTCTTCCTCCCCGTGCCAGGAATGCGCGGCAGGTTGGAAAACAGGGTAAGCGAGAGGGGTTCTTGCCCAGAGAGGGAGGGAGACGGCGGTCCCTGCCCCCCTGCCCTGCCCTGCCCTGCCCTCCAGCTGTGCTTCCCACTCTCCTGCAGCGGCAGCAGCGGTGACTTGTGCTTCTCCTGTGTTGTCTTCAGCTCTTGAACAGCAGCGGCACATCTTCCTTCTTCCTTTGGCGTGCCCCACTCTGCGTACGGCGGGCTCCCTCCTCTGGCCACCTGCTCTCCAGGGCAGCTGTCCTCTCCTTGCTCTCAAAAGTGGGGGAGCAGCTTCCCCCCCAAGGGAGAGCATCTTTGTGGAGTGCGCTAGGGAGGTGCTTAGCACTCCCGGCTCCCCAAGGCTGCCCGTGGTTGCACCTGAAGTGGGGGCAAGGGCAAAACCCTCTGAAGTAGCTAGCCGATTCCTCTCCAGACCCCAGCTAGCCCTTTCCAAGGGTGAGCACGCTTCTGACCTGCTGTGCACTTGGGGGTCCACAAACAGGGTTAGAGTACTACAGCCCCCTTGAGGTTGGATTACAGGTGAGATCCACGAACCCATGCCCTGCGTTTTGTTCCTCTGAGGGGCAGGGGGGCAGGGAATAAGCTTTCTCCTCCATTACTTAATGGGCCTGTGGCAGGTGGGTGGATGTCCTCAGTGGAAGGGCAACTGTAGAAGAGGTGCCCCCCCCCCCCCCCCCAGTTTTGGCTGGGTGGAGAAAAGCCCTTCAGGTTAATCTTTTATTTACCTATTCCCAGTTATGGGTGTGGCAGGGTACTAGTGCTCAAATTACAGAGGGAGGGGCAAAGCAGGACATTTCCTTACAGTTCATGGTGATGCTGGGCCTTGAGAGACCCCCTCACGTGGGGGGGGGGGAAGAATCCCTCCAAGATGTAAAGAATTGTAAATAATCTCTTTAGGACGTGTGCCTCAGGGTCACAGTTCAGGAACTAAAAGGCTGAGCATTTTCCCAACAAGGCTGCACCGGGAGTGAGCTGGAAGGGGCAGCAAAGGATTGGGGCTGCCAGAGCCTGCTCCTCCTGCCATGTGCTTTATTTAGCTAACAGGATGGATAAACAAACAAACAAACAAACAAATAAAAAGGTGGGAGCCGGGTTTCAGGCAGGCTGTTGAAAGCAGCTGCCTTCCTCCTCTGCCCGGATCAAGGGCAGCAGCCCTTTGTACCCTCCTCAGCCCCCCAGCCAAAGCAGAACTGCAGTGACTTCTCAGCCTGCCCCCCCCTCCCACCTCGGGCAAGCATGGATAAGGCGGAGAAGTCCAGGAACGCTTCTCCTAAGCAAACTGCCTGGATGTTTTCGAGAATGGCAGGGGGTGGCATTTTCTATCTTATTTCTAAGTGTTTTGTATCAAAGAACCCCACCTATTTGTATTATAATAAATAACAGAGCCAGTAATATAATACCCCACTGCAAAGCCTTGTATCTCTTATGGGGGTGGAGGGGGCAGGGGGTCTTTTGAAGCCCCTGCAGTCCTGGCTGATACTTTACAGGGATGAACCAAGAATGCTAATCTGTGCTTGCAGGGCACGTGTGCCCGTGCTGGTGCCGCCATTGCCCAATTTCCTGGGTTGGTGTGGCAGGGTGTGTTTTGCTGCCAACTAACGGTGCCGGCTGGCGTCGCCCCAGCAAATCGTGCCCACAAACACGGCGGGCGAGTCTGCGCACGTGCCCAGATGGGACTGGGGTGGGCGCCTTCCCGCGGGCGCTGGCTCCTGTGGGCCGGGCCGGGCCTGACGCCCTTCCCCGTTTTCGCGGCGCGCCAAGGGACGCCTTAGCCCGGGCTGAGGTCCTCCGCGGCCCCTGCGGGCAGGGGTCCCAATGCCCGCGGGAGGCGACCGAGGCAGCCTGGCCGGCCAGCGGCTACCAGCCTCCCGCAGACCCGGCGCGCACGCCAAGGCGTCCTGGCGGGGTTCGGGGCCTCGGCCGCCGGAGTTAAACGGCACGTCGCAAGTCGAACCCGAGCCAGGGCGGCTGCCGGCGACAACCCCCAAGCTGCAGCCGCGGAACTTCGCTTCGCGCTCCGAAGGGCGCCCCCGGGCCCGGAACTCCCGTTTCCCCGCGAGGCCGCTGCGCCTCCTTTCGCCGAGGGCCGGCGGCGGAAGGACGAACGAAGCCGCCGAGCGGAGAACACCCTTCCCACGCGCCGGCGAGCGCGCGTCGTAGCCTGAGTGGGGCGGGCGGCCGTTCCAGCTCAGGGAGCGCGTTCGTGAGGCTCTCGGAAGAAGCGAGGCGCATCAATCGCCTTCTGCAAGCAGAGGCCCGGGGGCGACTCGCCGCCCCCCGCAGTTCCAAGCAGACCCCTCTCACCCTCCGACCGCCAATCCCTGCGGTCCGAAAAGCCTCCAGGTGGGCGTTGGTCCTGCCTACCTCGCCGGGCTGTTTTACGAACCGCGCAGCCACTAGGAAGGAGGGGTAAACCCGCCGCTGGGGCGCTTTTGCCCAGCGGAGTCGCCGAGGTCGTCATCTTACAGCCGGTGGCATTCGCGAAATGCGCGGGAGACCAGTTCCTGCTCGTTCTAGGACGGGGGGCTGCGGGTCAGGCCTTCGCTCGTAGAGCATCGGGAGGCCTCGCCGGGGCCCACCAAGTCGCCGGGGCGGCCGCTCTTCTCTGCGCCCAGGCAGAGGGCAGAAGCGGCGGAAAGAAGGGCGCCGCTCTGCTCGGTGCTTAGCCTTGGGGGTTAGCGACCCGGCGGCGGGGGACTTTGCCCCGGCACCAACCCGCGGCTGGTCGTCGGGCGGACGTATAGAGAAAGGGCCGAAAGACAGGCGGCTGAAGCCCCCCCGCCTCTCGCGGGGTGGACTGCGGGCACTTCGAGGGCCCTTCCGGCTCGGTCGAGTGGAGCGCGCCCCCGCCCCCTGATTCCTGCTATGAGGAAATGGGGTGGAGGGTGCTGAGCAGCGCTGCCCAACGGGCGGTGGAAAGACTGCGGGGCTGCTCGAACTGGAGCGGAAAAGCCGTGCGGGAGCTGAAGCCCGGTCCAGCTGCCCCTTGACCCCAGATGTTTCATGCATGGAAGCGCTCTGCACCTGCTCAGGAGCACACTGCTCGGTTCCGGAGCCAGGCTAGATGGTTCTTTAACTTCTCTAGCCTGCACAGACGGGGGTGTTGCCGCTGCTGATTCAGGATGCCCCGGCTTGCGCTCGGCCCAACGAGCCAGGATTCCGGCTTTCGCGGGCCCCTGCGGCGCGCCGGGGCGAGACCCGAGCCCGCCCCCCAGAAGCCATTCCACAGAAGCCGCGCTGCAATTGGCAAGGGCGGCTTTTTACAGCAACGCAATTTACAGTGAGATTAACTCCCTCTCCCATTTTTTTTTAATATCCCCCAGCCCAGCCTCTCTCCCTTTGGAGGTGGGTCTCCCAGCTGTCAAACGCATGGCCTTCTGGGAGTTGTAGTCCTCTTGTGACAGATGCCTGGTTTCCACCCCCAGCATTTAAAGAGCTTGCAAAGGAAGGAGGGGAAAAATAATAATGCCAAAAAAAAAGTGTCTGTGTGTGTGGAGGGGAGAAATCTTCTGTAAGACCCAGAGACTACATTCCCCATGGTGCACCGGGCTCAAAGGAGCTGGACTGTGATTGGCCCCCCTCCCTACAAGCTGCTCGAGAATGAATAAAATTGTACAGTATATTCTGATGTGAGAGGTAAAAAAGGGGGGGTGGAAAAAAGAAAAAGAAAGAGAGAAAAGAAAGGGGGAAATCCTCTGCTTCTCCAACCAGCCCAGCCAGGCTGGGTGAGGCATTTTCCTACCGTATCAAAATGGCCACAGCTGTGCACAAGTCTATCAAATGGTGAGTGAGTGCCCCACATCTGGGGGGTGGCACGATTCCCCCAGCAGGCACGAGGGGCAAGGATGCAAAATGGGGGAAGGGAAAAGGGAGGACTGGAGTGTCCTTCCCCTCCCCTCGCACGGTGGGGGCTCGGCCGTTCCGGCAGCTGGCTCTTAGCGGCGAGGGGAGGAGGAGGAGGAAGGGGGGTGGCGGCTCCGAGGCGGGGGGAGGCTCGATCTGCCTGACTGCTGGCAGCACAGATGGGCCATGGGGGGCACTTGGGGCGCAGGGGGTGTAGAGGCGTCTGTGAGAGAGGCCCCCGGGCGTGTGTGATCGCGCTTTCAGCGGATCAGCACCAACGCAGGCTGGGTCTCGGCGTCCTTCCCGGGGTCCCGCGTGGATGTCTGTAGGCACGCGTGTTGCTTGAGGGCCAGCGGTACAGGTGTGTCCGAGGAAACAGGTGCCGGGGCTCTTCCCAAGAGGACGCAGCGGCGAGCCGAAGCAGCAGACGGCCCGGCTGCTGGGGTGGGGTCCGCTACTCCTCTTTCGCCCATTGTTCGGTGCCGGAGGAGCTCAGCCTCCCGAGGGAGGAACTGAAGGCCCGCTGGATCCGGGCCGCTTCTCGCCTCTTGCACCCTGGCACATTCTTGGGCCGCTCACGGGCCAGGGCAGGAGATGGGCAGGAGCCCGCTTGATGCCATGTCTTAGCCGGCGCCTGGCCTCCAAGCCGACAGAGCCGTGGCTGAGATGCTGCCAGGCCAGGAGCAAAGTCTCCGGATCCCCTCTGGGGAGGGGTTCCCTAGGGGCTGGTTTCTCGGGTCTGCCGGGGACTTTAACTGGGGGAGGCTCTTCCAGGGGCGAAAGGGTCTCGCCTCCTCACTCTTTGGGTCCCTGGGCCGACCGTTGCCATCCGCCTGTTCCTCTCGGGGGCTAACTCTGTTTCTCTTCGACGGGGGGGCGGGGACGCGGGGGTTCCGTACCCTGCCGCCTCTAGGGGTGCCGAAAGCCTGT
Source organism: Liasis olivaceus (assembly GCA_030867105.1). Classification (NCBI taxonomy): domain Eukaryota; kingdom Metazoa; phylum Chordata; class Lepidosauria; order Squamata; family Pythonidae; genus Liasis; species Liasis olivaceus. The sequence continues at coordinate 25,230,094 of CM061360.1, forward strand.
GTGGAGTCTCTCAACGCTTCAGCCGGGGTGGCCCTCTCCAGTCCCGGCTGGGGATTTCCGGGACCCGCTCTCTTGGCCCCCCGCAGCTTCTGGCGAGAGCTGAGTTAGCCGCGCCGGCTTCGCCAGAGTTCCTGGCGGGACCGAGAGCGAAACGGCCGGCGGACTCCCGGGCCGCGAGGGGTCCCCTTTGCTGGTGCCGGCTTAGAAACGGGGCCTTCTTCTTGCAGCCTGGGGGAGGATTTCTACCGAGAAGCCATTGAACACTGCCGTAGCTACAACGCCCGCCTGTGCGCCGAGCGCAGCCTGCGACTGCCGTTCCTGGACTCGCAGACAGGGGTCGCTCAGAACAACTGCTACATTTGGATGGAGAAGACCCACCGGGGCCCAGGTGCGGACGCGCCGCTGCCGCTGCCGCTGCCGCTCTGTGAGGCATGCCCCCTGTGCTAGGCACTGTACGTAGTGCTGACCCTCCCCCAGGGGCCATGCGAGTCGAGCGCACAGCCGGGGGGGGGGGAGAGAAGCGAGCATCCTGACTTCACGAGGACTAGGAACCTGAAACGGATGTGGGCGGCTCCCCCGGGGCCTGGCTCTCCTTTCTGAGCTCCCAGTGTATCACGGTGGGTTGGGCTCAATGATGGAATAAGAACCAGGAGAAATGCAGCCTGTACGTAAGGCACAACTGCCACTGGCTGGGGTTTGTCATGCCCCAGGAGCATAAGGCAACCCGTTCGCTCTTCAGCTTTCCCCCAAATGCCTCAGGCCTGTTCAGCTTCAAGGGGCCGGTGGAGCAGAGGCTCCTCTGCCACCCTTCCTTCCCTCCAGATGCTAAGGGGCAGGAGGCTTGCCCCCCTCCCCACTTTCCCTGCCCAGTTTAGGAAAGATCTCGGGGAGCTCACCTGTCTCTCCTTCAGGCCTGGCTCCCGGGCAGATCTACACCTACCCAGCTCGCTGCTGGCGGAAGAGGCGGCGGCTGAACATCCTGGAGGATCCGCGGCTGCGGCCCTGTGAGTTCAAGATTGGTAAGGAGCTGGTGGGCGAGGGGCCCGAGGGCCGGGAACCAGCAAAGGGTGGCGGGGTTGCAGGGCTGCTCCTTTCGGGGCCCTGGGTCTGCGGTGGGGCTTTGCCCTCGGCGGTTCCCCCAATCTCTGTCAGGCCATTCCTGCCAGCGGCTGCTGTGATTCTAGGGGCTTAAAGGGGCCAGTTCCAAGCAGAACAAAACAGAACAGATTCAGCTGTGGCTAAAGGAGGAAGTTGCAAAAAGTCCAGATAAGGATTTGGCTTTGAACAATGGTTTATAAAAACATACATCAAGCCTTGCTTACCAGGGGTGGGCAGATTATTTATTTATTAAACAAACTTATATAGCTGCCCGACTACCAGAAGGTGCTCTAGGCAGCAAACAAAATAAAAGCACTGTATGATGAGGAGACCACTGGAAACAGTTCCCCTCCTCACAACATTAAAACATGCCCTTTCATGCCTGAGAGCCCTGTAGAATTGCTACCTGCAGTCCTGGCCTCCCACGTTGTGCAGGCTGGAGCTGATGCTCCTGGCCAGCATCCAGATGTTGGGTCTGCAACTGCGGGATGGGATTCAAGGCAGGTTCTCATCCAGATGGACCACGGGATGGCAAGCTTTTCTGCTGGGACCCTGCACGGCTGAAGGCCCTCTTGCAAAGCCCTGGACAAGTCACTGGCCAGGGATTCTGGCTTGCCAGGGGTGGGGGTAAGGAAAGGGGCAAAGTTGTTTTCCCCGCTTAGGTCAGTGTGGGCGGCACCACCAGGCCCTTGGAGAACAGCTGTGTGAGGGTTGAGGTACTTCCCTTGGAAGAAGAAGGCTCAGGGGGAAATTCAGCGGGGAACTAGAGCTGCTCCGCACGTCCTGGGTGCGAACTAAGCCAGGCCTGAGTCTGGGATCAAGCTTCTCCCTGGCAAGAAGCAGCAGCCAGGGGGTGGCAGTGACTGAAGGCAGCGAGGAAGTCCAGGAGGAAAGGCTTCCTCTGCCTGACTGTCTTCCGCTTCCCCCTCAGATTGTGAGCCCCCCCTGAAGAAGGAGGGCTCCCTGCCAGAAGGTCCAGTCCTGGAGGCCCTGCTCTGTGCAGAGACTGGAGACAAGAAGCCGGATCTGAAGGAGGAAGAGCTGATCTTAGACTGCCCGGTGAGGAAGAGAGGGGGACAGGGGGCGTCCCAGGCCCCATGAATGAGTGAAAAATCTGGGAGGCCTGCTTGTGTCCTCCCCCCACCCCCACCCCCCAGCATCAGTCTGGGGAGGTCTGGCAGGAAAGCTTCCTTGTTCCGAATGTCAGGCAGGCCCTTCAGCTGACCCTCCTGGGCTTGGGTCGGGAGGAGCTGCGGCTCCGGCGCAGGGGCCTCTGACGCGCCCCCTCCCCTTTCTCTCAGAAAGCTCCTCTTGGGGAATTCCTGCACGATTTGGACCCAGAGGACTTGGAAGACGACGTGCCCCGGCGTAAGAACAAGGCCAAGAGCAAGGTGTGGCCAGCCTCAGCTCGGCAGGGGAGGGTTGGGGGGGTCTGAGGCAGGGGTGCAACTGTCCACAGCGTCTCAGCCTGGCGCTCACGGCTGCTGACAAGAATAACAAACATCCGTAAGACACCCAGCTAAACCTCACCGCCAACATGCTTCAGAACCTTTACATTTACCTTCTCTAGCTAACAAAACCAAAACGTTTTCTAAATCTTAGAAAAATATTATCTTCATAAATGAGAAAGTTGGGGGGAAAATTACCACTTGGTTACCGATTGTTTTCATGCACGATCGAAAGCTATCTGCACAGAGAGCCCCTCATCCGCCAGTGGCAGCTGTTTGTTGGGATAGTTGGCAGAGCCTCCAGGACTGGAGGCAGTATACCTCCAAGCTTCCAAATAAGGAGATGACCTTGGTGGGCTTTCTCAGGGCACCTCCCTGGCTGCTCCGGAGAGGGCCCATCCTAACCCTACCCCTAACTGAAAGGGGGCTGGGTCAGTCAAAGGTGTCCCGTCTCAGCTGCCTTTGAGGGCTCACCTGGGGGGCGTGGGGGTGTCCTTGGCTGCAGCTGCCAAGCCCGTGCGAGAGGGTGACTGCACTCTCCACGGTTGGCAATCGCCAGCAGTTGGCCTTGAAGGCCTGCGCCCAGGGTGAGCCAAGGGCAGCATCTCGGATCCTGTCTCCTCGCCCAGCACCTCTAGAACTGGGGCACACTGGAAGGTGTCCCCCCCGGGGAAAGAGCCGTGGCAGGCAGGAGTGGCATGGAAGACGGTGAGGGGCTGTTGTGGGGAGGCTCAGAGCCGCTTTGTCTGCTACAGACTCCTGAGAGCAGCCATGGGAATTTGGCTTGGTGGCTTCACGTGCCTTTAGCGCCACGATTGTTGTGAGAAGGGGTCAGTGGAAAACAGAAAGCAGGGTCCCTGTTTCCTCTCTGGCTTTCCCCCCCACTAGAGCTGTTCCCAGTCGCCCTCTCCCCCCACAAGACTCAAAGCAAAAGTGCTAGAAGTAGAAGTAGGTCACTTCCTTTAGGGTACAAAGTGATTCAAATCACATTCCCTCATCTGTGTTAAAAGCTGAACACACTGAGGCACGTTGCTAAAAGTGGGAGAGGAGCGATGTGTCAAAAAGCAGGAAAGGTGAGCGGAACAGCTGAGGGCTGTGGGCAGGGAAGGGATCCGCCGCCTTGAAGATGAGAGAAGTTTGTGCGGGCAGGGCCAACGTTCTCTCTCCTCTTTTCCCACAGGCTTCCATTATGCCACCAGTGTTCATGAGGTCTAGAAAGTTGCTTTCGTTTAGGAATTGAGGGCCTTAGAGTATCTCACTGCCTTTCTTCCCCGACCAGGCCTACGGAATCGGAGGATTGCGGAAGAGGCAGGATGCTGCCTTGCTGGAGGACCGTGACAAACCCTATGTTTGCGACAGTGAGTTTTTTGGGGGGGGACAGGACATTTCTGGGCCATTGCTTAGAGGGGTGCGTGGGTGGTTTGCCCTCCTCCCCAAGCGGGCTGGCTTCTGTTAGCGAGCTGTGACATCCCCCCCCAGCTGCAAGAGGAAGTGGAAGTGAGCACACTCAGGGCAGCCAGGAAAATGCCCAGGGTAGGGCTTTCTGGGGGACTGGGGCACTTTTTGGCAGCCACCAAAGCAACCTTAGATAGAGGAAGTGGAAAAGAAAAGCCTACTGTTTTTAGGACAGCAGAAAAGTTGGGGAACTTTTGGGGTGCCAGCTGGGCCTCCCTTTGCGGTGCATCCTCGACTACTTTCTTTGCTTTTCAGTTTGCGGGAAACGCTACAAGAATCGCCCCGGACTAAGTTATCACTACACGCACACCCACTTGGCAGAAGAGGAAGGTGAGGAGGGGCCGGAGCGGCACACTCTGCCCTTCCATCGCAAGAACAACCACAAACGTGAGTGCCTCCCTGCCCTTTGGGCCAGCGCTTCGCCCCTGCCTTTAGTCCATGCTGCGCGCCAAGGCCAAAGCACAGGATTGTGGCTTTCAAGGTCGGGTTAAAGGATGGCAGGATAATGCCAGGGACGTCCTGTGAGTACGTAGAGGGCAGGAGTGTGAGGGATCTACAAGTAGGCAGCAGCAGGCTTTCTGATGTACAAACGCTGGGGGAAGGGATCACAGGTCTGCGGCCCTCGGCTCGCACGAGGAAGGTCTCAGCTCCAGGTCCTGTCCAAGTTCCCAGTCGGTTGGCCGGCCGAGGGAAGCCCCTGCCCCAAACTGTCCTTTTCCCCCCAGTGATTAGCCATTGCCCTGAAAATGTGCCGAGGTTCTGGGCCTTTTGTCTTGACCGCTGGGCGTTTCAGAGGCCTTCCAGTGTAGAAAATGCCCTGGAGGCCACCCCGCCCCTGAAGAAGAACATGTACACAACGGAGCTGCAACAGCTGCATTTTGTAAAACTGCAGCAGCCTGATGCCCCGGCCTGTGGATCCGGGCTTCTTGGTTCCCAAAGTTGGCCCATTCCGGTCAGGTAGTTGCCTTGTCCTCCCCAGAAAGGGGCCCCGCTCACCCCCCACTGGGGGGGGGCTCCGTGCCGAGCATCGCCCATCCTGATGCAGTTGCCATGGAAACACAGAGGGCAAACTTGGCAGGTGGACGATTTCCAGCTTGGACTTATTGGAGGGTGGGGAGGACAGGTCTGGGAGAGACCGAGGCTGGTTGGGGAATAGGAGCTGGGCGGGGTGGGGGGGGAGCATTAATGCTTGCACATATGCACACGGGTCAGCCTCTGGCTCCCCGGAAGGCTTGGGGGCTGGGTGTGCAAACAGAGGAGGACACTTGTGGGTGCCCACGGCAGTTTGGAAGAAGCTGCTCCCGCCTCTCGGCTTGTGTGTGTGTGAGGGCGTGTGTGTGGGATGAGTTTCAGGGAAGGGAGAGGCCGCGGGCGCCTGGGCATCTGCAGCTGTGGAAGAGGAAGGGCTCTTCCCTGGGCTGCCGAGAAGGCTGCAGGGACGGATCCCCCCCCTTTCTTTTTGGGAGAAGGGGAGCTGGAAAAGCCTCTGCAGGTGGGCATGGCCGGGTTTGGATCCCTTCCCTAAACCTGAGGGGAGGGGGAGAGAGAGAGGCCTCCTCTGCCCCCTCCCCAACAAAGACATCCCATCCCTTGTCTAGTCGGTTGCCATGGAGACACCAGCCGTTGCTGCAGCAGAGTCTGCACAAAGCAGCGAGGAGGCTGGGGGAAGGGGCCGTTGGAGCCGCAATCCCTGGAGAAAAGGGGCCGGGGCCTGCTGGGCCCCCCAGCCCCAGCGGAGACCCGCCTTGTTCTCTCGCTCGCACACGGAGTGGACAAGGGTCCGCTTTCGGTGGCCGCCCCTCTTGGGCCTCCCTCCCCACGACCCCTTCCCTCCCTCCCTCCCTCCCTCCCTCCCTCCCTCCCTCCCTTCCTTCCTTCCTTCCTTCCTTCCATTGCTCAATTTTCGGCTTATCCAGGCAGGCCAGAGATCCTGAGAGCGCAAGCAGCCCTTCCAGGCTCGGTTCCTATCAACTGGTTCAAATCAAATATATTCCTTTTTTTTCTTTTCTATGCTTATTTCCATCTTTCCCTCTTTCTTTTGGCATTTCTGGCTTCCTCTAGAGTTTTACAAAGAACTGAACTGGGTCCCAGAGAACCAGCGCAGACACACAGGTAAATCCCACGGCAGGGCCGAGAGGCCGGAGGCCCGGGAGGGGCAGCTGCCGTGGGGCCTGCCCGGGCCGCTCGCCCGGGGGGCCCGCGTGGCCTTCCCTCCCATGTCCCTTGGGGACTTCTCCAGAGTTGTGGGGAGGGTGGAGAGGAAGGGAGCCCTTCCGCACGTCTGCCAGCCGGAGAGCAAAGTCGTGCTGGCAGAGTCTCCGTTTCGGATCCTCTCGGTCTTCCGAATATTCCAGGGTCCCGTGACAAAGCTGCAGTGAAGGGTAGAGAGCGGAAGAGGGAAAGAGGCTTTGGAAGGAGGGCAGGAGGACAGGAGCCGGTCTGCGGGGCAGGCAGCTTCCATGCGAAAGCTGCATGATCTCATGCAACATACCCACCTGCCAATACAGGCTGGCAGCGGGGTGCCACTCCTGGCAGAGTACGGGACCGGGTGTGGAGGGGGGCTGCTTCCTCTGGGCCGCGGTAGCGCAGTCAGGGGCTTGCTGTGTGTGAAGCGTTCCGGCAGGGGCAGGGGCAGGGGCAGGGGCAGAGGGCGCGTGAGCAGAGCCAGTCTCCCGCCCCGGGGGAGCTGTTTGGGAGCGAGTGAGTGCGTGTGTGGCCTGCTGGATGTGGCAGCCCCCAGCCGGGAGGATTGGATGGAAGCAGAGGGACGTGTGGGCCCACCCCTGATTTCGACCTCTCCTTGCTGTTTTGCAGCTAAGAAAGCCCCGGACGGCACAGTCATACCAAACGGTTATTGTGATTTCTGTCTAGGCGGCTCCAAGAAGACCGGCTGCCCGGAGGACTTGATCTCCTGTGCCGACTGTGGACGGTCAGGTGAGTGCTTGAGCCCGGTGGGCACCGGGAGGACGGCTCCGGCAGAGCTCGGGCGAGAGCGCCTTGTGGGTGGGCCAGGTGGGCAGGAGGCAGCTGTGGTATTCGGGGCCACCTGCCACCGGCCGCGCCCAGAGCTTTTGCTTCCCCGCTTCTGGAAGAGGGAGGGAGCCGCGTGGCTGTCGGAGACTTGGCAGCTACACAGGCACGGCGTGTGGGGCTCGCCGAGCCCTGCCCAGCTTGGCTTTTTTGCGGCTTGGCACAGCGAGCGAGCCCAACACCTCGGGCTTTGGTGGAATGTATTTTCCGAACCCCTTGTTGTGGGAGCGCAGCCAGCTGGAACCAACTATGTCGGCACGTAGGGCAGGACTCACTAGTGGATCAGGTGCACGACCTGGGCGGAGGGAGGAGCGCCTCTGGGTACAGGCAGGGTCCTTCAAGGTACTGTCACGAGGGCCCACTTGTGCCGCTGGAAGCTCGGGGGGAACGGCACGAGGGCCCTTTGTCGCTAGCTGCACGCGCTCTGGTAGTGGCTGTCTTTGGTCGCGGTGTTGGGCGCTGACCTGCCCGCATCCTCCAAGCAGGATCAGGGTTCCCCGGAGGCCAAGCGTGGGCCGCTGCCCAGTCCCTCAGGACGTTTCCCGGGCTCCCACTCAAAGGCCATTCCGGACGGAAGCCCGGCCTTGCAGATCAGAGCCGCGGAGGCGGGGGGGCAGCGCCACCCATCTCAGGGGCCACTCGTTCTTCCCATCCAGGGCACCCGTCGTGCCTGCAGTTCACGGTGAACATGACGGCCGCCGTGCGGACATACCGCTGGCAGTGCATCGAGTGCAAAAGCTGCAGCCTCTGTGGCACCTCCGAAAACGACGTACGTGAGCTGAGCTGCCGAGCTCGGAAAGGGTTGTTGGCCGGCTTCTCTGGCGTCCGCCGGGCTCCGTGCACCCTGGCCTAGCGAAGGCGCGGTCTTTTCCCGCGACTCGGCACCCGCCCTTCCTCTAGAACAAACGTGGCTCCTTCACAGGCTGGCGGCAGGCCCAGTCTGGGGGGCTGCTTCCTCTGCCCCCTTGGAGCGAGGGTCCCCGATGCACCTCTCAGCGGTGGCCCTTCTCTTGCTCCCCTCTTAGGACCAGCTGCTCTTCTGCGATGACTGTGACCGCGGCTACCACATGTACTGCTTGAGCCCACCAATGGCCGAGCCCCCTGAAGGTAAAGGACGCCCAGCCTGGGCGGGGGGCGGGGGGAGGCCAGGCCGCGAGAGAGACCATGCCCATTTCTACTTGCAGGTAGCTGGAGCTGTCACCTGTGCCTTCGGCAGCTGAAAGAAAAGGCCTCTGCCTACATCACCCTGACCTAGGCTGCAGCCTTACCCCCCCCATCCAGCTTGGGCAGCCTTGAGACCGTGGCCCCCGGGGGGGCAGAATCGTGCTGCAGGTCGTGCACAGGAGCAATGCCTACCACTCCAGGTGGGGCAGAGCCCTCCACCTGTGGCTAAGAGGAGGATTGAGGTCTGGCACCCCAAAATGTTGGTGGGGGCTCCTGCAGTGGGGACTGACTCCTGCCACCTCCTGGCCCCAAACTAGGCTACCATGAGAGGAGCCAAAGTCAACACAAAGCCATATGCCAGGGAGGGAGCAGAGACCCAGCCCCTCTGCCCTGGCCCGGGGGGAGCTCCTTCCCTCCCCCTCGACTGATGCATGTGAAATTGTTTGCCTTTGCTTGCAAGTCCAGAGCCTGGCCACTCCTGGGAGGATGGGCTTCCTGGCCACGGAGCCCCTACCTCCCCTTTCGGAGCAACTTGCAAGGCATTTGACAGGAGTTGGGACTGGCAGGTGGGATGGGGGGTTGGGGGTGGGATGATAATAGGCAGTGCAGGGAGAGATTTGGGGGGCGGTAACCTCTCAGCAGCTGCAAGGCAGGGGGTTTTCTGTTTATGATTTTAAAGGCGGGGGAGAAAGATTAAAAAGCAACCATGAAATGGGGTGGGTCGGGGTGGAAAGGGTGCGCTACTCCAGGGACATCGTCTCCACGGTTGAGCAAGAGTGCCTGGGAGCAGCTGAGGGCCAGCGGGGGCCTTTCCCTGCCCCACCTCTTGTGTACCTGTGTTGTTCCGTTGCCTGCATCTTTCGTGTGCTTGGATTGTTACGTGCATTAAATGTGGTCTGGATCGCTACGGCTGCTGCTGCTGCTTTCGCCTCTTTCCCGCCCCACTTGCGACGATGGGGGCACAAACACTGGACCGGGGCAGATGTCAGGGAACGCCGATCCCTCCTGGCCCCGTCAGCGTCTGAGGCTGCGGGGGTCCTCCCCACCCGGCCTGCGGCCTCAGCTCCTCCCACTCACAGCTTTGCTGAACCAAAAAGGAAGGCTGAGATTTCCAGAGTATTAGAGTGGGAGAATTTATTTTACAAAAACTGGTGATTCTCTCCATCAGCAATTTTAAGACAGAGCAAAATTAAATAAGACGGATCTGATCTGCAAAGATTCTTATAAAATTAAAAACGAACAGTCCACATAATACAACTGATAGAAATGAAGAGCTGCTGTTTTTGCAGCTACAAGAGGACACCCTGCCCACGATCACAGGCAAGACACTACGGGATTCGTTTTAGAAGTGGGGAAAAAGCCTTAGGATACAAATTCCAGTGAGGTCCCACTACAAAATTAAAAAAACTAGAAAGGTTGCAGTGATGGTGAGCCCAGAAGAGAGACCGGGGGGGGGGGCTGGGCACTGATCTCCCCTCCGTCCCCTGCCATCCCAGAGAGGGGAGATGGAAATGCCTTGAGGCCACCTGGGCTGGGCTCATCGGCAAATGGGGCCAGGGGGAGGCGGGATTGCTCCTGGCTCCCGTGCAGAATTAAGGCTAGTTGTGGAAGGTGGGGAGGTTGCCCACAGCCCCTCGGTGGTGAAGAATCACAGAGATGAAGCCTTGGTTAGTTCCCTGAAATCGTGGCAGACGGAAGGCAAGGGGAGAAAGGCTGGCCCACTGGAGGTGAGGGCCAATGTCCAGGCCAGGATGTGCTTCGCATAGTTCATACGCTGGTTTTGCAATGTGAAGTTGGGGATGGTCCAGGCCAGCTGCTCCCTGCTGCTCTTTGCAGAAGCTACAGCTGAGGAGACTTTACTGTGGCTGAGCTGAAGGGCCCTGCTAGTCACCCACCCTTTTTGCAACTGCAATGTGCCTGAGTGAAAGAAGGCCCTTGGCCTGGGCGCAGTCCTTACTGCGGAAAAGCGGTGGAGACAAGAGAATGCCCTCAGCATGCCCTGCCGCCCTGCTGGCCCGGCCCAGCAGAGGGATGCCCACTCAGCACAGCAGAGGACTTGCGCAACAACCAGAAAGAAAGGTGGGAAGCCCTCATGTCCCCCCAGTGCTCCAGAGCAGGCATCCAGGCATGGCACAGAGGAGCGCTCCCGGGACGGCACGGCACAGGACGTGCCCAAGCCAGGAGCCAGGAGCCAGGAGCCTTTCCCTGTGGACCTCTGTGGTTGTCCCAGGCCAGGTTTCCCATCTCTGCTGCAACTGGAAACAAATCAAGTGTGCTGAATTTGGTTCCATGCACAGAATTGTCATTGAAAAAAATTACAAACAGTACCATTAATACAAATATAGTGTTTTATAAAGAACGTAGACATTTAAACTTTTTTTTTAACTTCCTGAGGCGCTCCCAACCGTGCATTCCCTAGAAAATAATTTAGTTGTGAGAAAGTGCTCTGAGAAGCTTGGCTGCGCTCTGCCACCCAGCTGTTGGTTGCCATCCTGCCCTCAGACGGCCCTTGCCCAGATCGGTGCGGAGCGTGGCCAGCCTGCTCCTGGCAGGGGGCGCCGCTGCCCACACATCTGGGCAGCAGGTTGGACGCTAACCCCCTCCTATGGTGGAGAGAGACCTTGCTCTCTGACTGATGCAAAAGGCAGGGCCTGTGGGGCTAGGAATGGAGCCGGGGAGGCAGGGGGCATTGGCGGCTTGCTTTCTATGGGAATGCGAGAGGATTCTGGGGAACCCAGGGGACCCACGCTCAGCCGCCCAGCCTGTCTGCCCACCCCACGCTGCTCACAGCTCCTCTTTCTCAACGGCGGTGGAGAAGATCTCCGCGAACTTGCGCAGCTGCTCAGTGGCCGTCTGGGACTCCTCTTGGAGCCGCTGGTTGTTCTGCCTCAGAGTGGCCACTTCTGCCTGGAGGACCACTTTGTCCTGCTTCTCCTGCAACGGCCGAGAAAGCGGGGAGGGAAGTCCCAGGACGCAGGCAGCGGTGCCTGGGCGACTTGGGCCCTGGGGGAGGCTGCGCTTCGTGCCTCAGGGGCCGGCGGGGGAACAGCCCCGCCCCGCCCCCCACTCCCGGCACGGGGGCCGCCAAGCCCTCTCCCAGCTCCTTACTTTCTGCAGGTCACTGTGGAGCTGCTTGAGCATGACCTCCAGCTGGTGGACTTTGCCCGTCAGATCCCCCGGCAGACGCTGCTTGCTGCAATGGCGCGACCAGAGAGGGCTGTGACAACCAACGCTGGGCTCCTGGAGAGGCCCTGCCCAGAGGGCCCCTGCCCAAGCTCTCCCCAACACACGCACCCTGAGCCCTTGGTGGGCTAGAAACCACACGGAGCTGGAAGAGGCAGGGCGGGAGGGGAGGGAGAGGGCGAAGGACTCCACGTGGGCAAAGCCTCGGCAAATCCCCGCTCAGACCCTGCCAACCCAGACAGGCTCACCTCCTCACCTGCAAACTCAGGTGGGGCTCCGGCCTCACCCAGACCGACAGGGGCTCTTCCTCAGCAGCACCGGGGCACAGCCTCCCTCTCAAAGACAAGGGGTCAAGCCAACATCCCCCCCATGAAACTCCCTGCTGGACGACGCTGCCCTCACCTCCTCCAGCGACATGGGGCTGCCATCATGACCTCCCAGACCCAAATTAATTCCCCAAATGTTTAAAGAAGTTTTCTCACCCCTTCCCAAATGTAAAACTGCCCCCCACAGCCCCTGGCTCACCTCAAGACAGGGGCGGCATGTGGTGTTGGCTGCCTCTCCAGGCTCAAGTGCCCAAGGCCAGGGCTGCCAGCTGGTGGTGTTTCTGGACTCAACATGGCCTCATGGAGGGAGAAGAGGGAGACCGCCCTCTGCACTGGGGAGGAGGGGGGGAGAGGGAGGTTCTGCAGGCCGCCAGGCGAAAGCCCCCAGGCCCCCCCCTCCCAGCAGCACGGCTGGCAATGCTGCCAGGGCAGTGGGCCATGCCAATCTGCTAGATGCAGAGTCCTGTCGGGCAGCGGAGGAGCTCACGTGCTGCAGAGGGCAGCCTCCGACCTGGGGCCAGGAAGAGCCTCTCTGGGCAAGGGATGCGGCCTAAGGGAATGGAATGCCACTCGGAAGACCAACAGAAGGGAAGTCCTGTTTGGAGAGCCATGGTGGGAGAGCCTCTCTGCAGGGACTGGGGCCCCACCCAGCCCCTCAGCAGCGCAGCAGCAGCCCCCCGTTCCCTGCCAGGCCTTCTCGCTTATTTGTTCCCGGTGCTACCAGGTAGCAGTCGGCCCCAGTGCTGCGCTCGGAGAATTCAACCCAGCCGAAGGATTGCTCTGCCCCCGCATCACCTTGCCCAGCCCTTCTCTGCCTGGGTGGCGGTGGCAGACGTGGGCCAGCGACCCCTGATTTGCACAGAAAGGAAGCACGGCTCGCCAGAGGCCCGCGGCAAGGCACTGCCATACTCACTGCTAAGCGAAGAGATGGCGGGCAGAGCCAAGCACAGAGGCCTCACAAGACAGAGAGGCACTCAGACTTCGCCAGGGCAGAAAGCCCTGCTTGGGAACCTCCGCTGCCCGTGCCGGAGCAGCAGCACTGCCTCCCACCCTCCTCTGCCATCACCCACCTTTCTGCTGGGCCGTAGCCAAGCCCCAGGCGCCAACGCCCTGCCTCTCTCCTTCGCCGGTGGGGAAGCAGCACCTCCCCCTTACCCAGCAAGCCCTTGTCTGGAAAGGCGGTGCCAGGTGAACACCGCCAGCAGGCCTGCTGGCGAGGGAGATGTCCGCCTGCACCGAGGAAGTTCCCTGCCGGGGGGAACCATGCCCCAACACACAGGCTGTGCGCTTTCCTCCCGAGAAAGCAGGCAGGCGGGGAGAAGGGAAGGGCTGCAGCTGGGGTGGGGAAGCCGTGCCACCGCTGGCAAGCAAGTCCCACCATGCCGCCTGCTGAAGAGGAAGCAGCCTAGCACCATCCCCACACTAAAGAATCTATCATGCTGGTTTCGGGGGAACCGGAACACCTTTTTCCATCCTTCTGGATGAATGTTTTGCAGGGGTAGGCATGGGGTCTTCTGCCCCGCCCCCGCCCCCACCCGCTTCCTGATGTTCCTGCTTTGGCCCTTCGCTGCAAATTTGGGCAGCGAAGGACGCTACGCCCACTCCTTCCTCAAAGATCTGATCAACTCCACAGGGCTGGGGGCGCAGCTGCAGCTCGTCTCCCAAGACGCTCCTCACAACCGGACTGTGATCAGAACCCGGAAACGGCCGGGGCGAAGCAGGAGGGAAAGGCGTAGAAAAGCACGCAAAGCTCCTGAAGACCAGCTGGCTGTCTCACTGAAGCCTCCCAGGAAGCCAAGCTGGAGAGCCCCAGGCCCCTTCATGGACTCTGGGTGTCCCCCGCCTTCCTGGGCAGGAAGGGGAGGAAAAGGGGGCACGGGGAGCCCACCCTCCTGAAATCTGCCTCCCCTTACCTTCATAGGCCTTTGCAGCACTGACCAAGCTTGACCACTCTAGGCCAGCGGCTGTGTCCGGCAGCGGCATCAGGGCTGGGTCAATGCGCCGCAGGGGCTGGTCCCGCACCTTGGTCAGAGAGAGCTCAGAGGCCGAGACAATGGCTGCAGAGAAAGCAAGGACCCACCCCGGCCCAGACCCGTGAGCCAGGACCTGAACGTTGGAGGAAGGGCCTCCGGTTAGCCTCCTCCTGCCTTTAATGTGGGACAAAGATTGATGACCCCCCCCGCGCCCTGAGACTGTCTAGGAAGAAAGGGACCCACGCCACCAGCCTGCTTCTGACACTGAGGCCAGTTACTCTGGGGTTCCACCGAGCCCCCTGAGGGCAAGCTACCCCACCAGTTCTGGCGACCCAAGCTCGGTGGCCGGACGGAGGCGCCTCTGCTCTCCGCTGGGCTCTCGGGAGGGCAAAGCTGCCCTCACAATGTGCTCCTTCTGCCCTTCGCGCCCCCAGACTGCCCCTCACCCTTCTCCAGGAGGCTCCCTGGGCTGTTGGCCGGCTTCCGCACAGGAAGGGTGCAAGTGGGATACGCGCTTGTGAACAGCATATCCCTGGACAGGGGCTGCTCGAAGCAGGAGCTGCTGGCAAAGGCGGGGTCTCGCCGGCCACTGCACAGGCTTTCATCTGAGAGGGTCCGCTGGAGTGTTTTCTGCGGGGTCTGTGGGGAAGGGGAGGAGATCCTCTTCAAAGGTCCCTCTACCCCACAGCTCTCAATTTTCCAAGACTTGAAAGGGATTCCTAGGAAGACTCAAAGCGGGCATCTCCTTCGGGTTAGAAAAGGCCACAAAGGCCTCGGGCCCCACTCAGGGCTCAAAAAGTTCCCTGGATGCTTCGGGGACCAGACACGAAGCCCCTCCCCTCCCCACCAGCTCCACTTGGGGGAGGTCCTGACACCAGCTGTGATGTGGAACCATCGGGCGCATTTAAGTTGGCAGGTCCTAAAAATGCAACTCATCCCCGCCCTTCGGCAGACCGCCATTACACAGGGAGGAAGGAGAGTTGGAGGGACTGGGGGACCCGCTCACCAGCTCCTTCTCCTGCTCCACACTGGCGCTGTCCATAATGATCAGCTTCTTCAGGTCATCCTCAACGGTGGACTTATAGGTCTTGCGTGGGGACCGAAGGTCGCGAAGAGAAGCCCGCAGCCGAGGCTGCCCAAAGACGTTCTTGGTGCTCAGGTCAACCTGCCTGCTGGCCGAGGAGGAGGTCGTCAGCTCCCTCTCCCCACACGACGAAGCTCCCCTGCTCCAGCAGATGCCCCCGAGGCCCGGACACTCCCCAGCAGCAGCCGTGCTTCCCCCAGACTAGGCTGAGAAAGGAGCAGAGGGAACCCGGAAGGCAGCCACACTCGGCAGCCCCTGATTCTGCCCGGGCTGGGCTGGCCAGCCTCCTCCCGCTCTGGAACTTGACGCTGCCGCGGAACACCTGAGATCGCCCGCTCCTGGGAGAACGCCCGACTGGCGGGTTCTTAGGAAAGGCATTGGCCACGGAACCGTCCGCCCCGTAACGCTGCTCGGCCGAGCGTGGACCCGATCAGCGGCCACCCCTTCCGCCTCGGTCAGAAGCCTCGGCCTCTCTCCCGTCACGCCCAAGGCAGCTGTACACTGGCCCGCAGCCGCCTCTACGGGAGGCCCAGCAGAGGGCAAAAGCCGGGCTCTGCACTGCCCCCTCCCGCCCGTGCTCCAAACCACAGCTACTCACTTTTGGGGGTCTGCGAAGGGGACGGGCCTCGCTGAAGCGTCCTGGCTCTTCTTCCACCCAGCCGGCAGGGCCTTGGCGTTCCGGCTGCTCTGCTTGGAAAAGAAGGACTTGGGCACAGACGCCGAGAGCTGTGAGGAGCTCAGCTGTGATCCGGGGGCGGCCCGGGAGCCATCCACTGGGGGAGTCTTGTAGACCTGGATGGGGTATGTTGCCCTTGAGCCACTGGGGCTGAAAGAAAGACAGGCAGTCTGCGGGTTTATATTATTTTATTTATCTGTCTGTCTATCACATTTATATAGCCGCCCATCTCACACAAGGTGACTTGTGTGAGATGGACCCAGAGCTGGCCTCTGCAGAAACAGGGCTTGGGAGACTGCCCACCTGCCCGCCCAACATTTGGCCCCTGGACACAAGGTGCCCTGCCTCTCTCTGGGCGGGGAAGAGGGAGCACTGCCCCACTTCCCAGCCCTGGAAAGCACCCAGTGCCAGCAACAAGGCTCTCTCCCCGCCGTGGCTGTAGATCAGTCAACACCGAAGCACCCGTCCATTTGGCCAGGAGGACTGCCCCGTCTGAAAACCCGGCAGCCCAAGGTCTCGTCTCCCCTGCAAGAGCCACAGAGCCCCCAATGCCCCACAGGCGTGCGCACCCCACCAGGCTTTCAGGGTCCGGGTTATGCTGGGGGGCTCCTGCAGGGCCACTCACCTGGCCTGCCAAAAGGGCTCCGGATTGCTGCCGCTGCTGCCGCTGCTGCCGCCCCCCCTCACAGAGATGCCGGCTCCTCTCCCAAAGGCCCTGGGACAGTAATTCCAGCTCCGCCGGCCAGAGCAGCCAGCGGGCCAGGCTGCCTCCGTCCTCTTGCCATGGCCTTCCGGGAGGGCGGGGCCGAAGAGGGGCGAGGAGACGGGCACTCGGTCCCGCCGTGCGGACATGGCACTGTTGGCGTCGATGCTGCTGTCGCTGGAAGCCCCGCCTTTGGCCCAGGGGTCTAGCACGCTTTCGGCTGGGTCGTCGCTGTGGGCGCTGGAGGCGTTGCTGGACAGTGTGTTGCTGCTGGAATTCTGCCCCTCGCCCTGCGGGGGGGGTTGGATG
Source organism: Liasis olivaceus (assembly GCA_030867105.1). NCBI lineage: Eukaryota > Metazoa > Chordata > Lepidosauria > Squamata > Pythonidae > Liasis > Liasis olivaceus. The sequence continues at coordinate 25,246,543 of CM061360.1, forward strand.
GTCAGCCGCAGGGGCAGGGAGGCACCTGAGAAGCTTCGCTGACCCCCGGGAGCCCACACTCACCTTGAGGGGCTGGTCTGGGGAGTCCTTGCCAGCCAGCTCCCACTGGCTCGGCCGCTTGTTCCCAGAAGCCACTGAGAATCTGGAGGGCCCTGGCACGTGCCACAGCAGCTCTGGACGGAGCAAGGAAAGGGGTCAGTGGGAGCCCCTCCCTTGAGGGCACCCCGAGGAAGAGGGAGTCGGCCTCCCACTGCCACCCCAAACCAGGTCCGTCCTGGGCAAAGTGTTTGCCTCCCTGTGCCATGCCATATAATGCCAGGCTCCAGGGAACAGCAAGAGAGATGCTTCTGGCGCAGCCACGGCCCTGCACCCTTCTCTCAGGACCTCCTGGGGGAGCCAGCAGGCACGTGTCGCCTGCCTGGTCCCGTGCTGGGAAAGAGAAGCCCTCTCTTTGCCCGGGCACGCCAGGAGCTGCAGATGGGCGCTTCCTCCTCGGCTGGACGCCTGGCGGCTTCGCACAGAGACCACCCCTGAGATCGCAGCCAGGCCCGCAATTGTGCTTACCAGGCTTGGGCCTCTCCATGGTGTTCTCCCGGCTCGCCAGCCCTCCGCCGGACGAGGAGGGGTCCCCGTTGGAGGTTGCTTCGGAGGGGCAGAGCGGCTCAAAAGGCCCCAGAGGCCGCAGGGGCGGCACGTATCTGTGGACAGCGCTGAAAGCGAAGGACGGCAGCTAAAAGCGGCAATCTGACGGAGTGGGAAAAGCAGCACCCAGCCCTGTTCATTCGCAGGTTTTAAAAATACCAGGCTTGGAGGGGGGAGGCGGGCACCGGAGCGGAAAAAGGAGCCAGCTCCTCCTGTGCTCAGCTCCCAGGCCCAGGCAACCGAGTTACATCCCGGGGAGGGGGGAGGGGGATTCTGAAGGGACCAAGGCAGGGTCCCCTGAGGGGCATCAGCTGATGTGCCAGGCATGGAGCCACACGGCTCGAGAACCACCAGCGGCAGCTCGGAGCCCCTGGGTGTGTCCAGAAGGCTTTCCAAGGGACCCTTGCCTTCAGCTCCCCTCTGCATTTCTGGGCACTTCACCTGGTTCAGAATGCCACAGTGTGACTGTTTGTTGAGGCCAATTATGCAGAATGGGGGTCTCTCTCTTGTTAACAGCCTCTTTTCAGGCAGAATCATGCTGGGGTCAATGTTTGGAGTAGACAGACCTGTCTGCAACCTAGGGAACGATCCTTCCCCCTCAGCGATGCTGTCCTATCCCCTCTGAACCCCTTTCCCGTTACCAACGCAGTGTTCTTTGTATTCCCCATACCAGCATCTCAGGCAGCCACTCCCATCAATGCATTCTGTGTACTGCAGCCCTCTGCAAAGGGTGAAGGTCCTTCCCCCACCACCCCAAAGCAAACAGCCGTGCGGCTTCAGCTACATTTGCATTTCCTGGTTTTTCACCACGTCCCTCGCCCAGGTGGACTTGCAAGATCCTGCCCAGCGCTGCCCTTCCACTTCCAAACTGGCCTCTGGCTGCTGCTTAGAAGGAAAGCTGGACCCCTCAGCCCTAGGACTGGAGCAGGATGCAAATTTCTAGGCAGCAAACTTCAAAATAAACCGCTCCAGATGCCAGGCACGCCCCTAGTTCTCTGGGACAAGCCCTCTATCTTTACTGCAGGCGAGGCAGACCCTTGAGCCAAAAGAATCCCCGTGACCAAAAAGCCAAGCTTTATCCGGACCCAATCGCCGGAGCGCTGGGGACCAAGAGCCCCGGGCATCTCTCTCCTTCCACAGACCTTTCTGGAGATGGCTTGTACCAGGTGGAGGCTCCTCCCGAAGAACCAGGCATTGAGAAACTGCCAGAGGGCTGCCGGTATGACTGGGTCTTCTCTGCCCCAATCTGGGAGGAGGACACCACACGGGGGGTCTCTGGGAAGCTTGCGGGCCTAGAGAGGGAGGGAGATGGCATGGAGGAAAATGTTTGTGCCCACAGCTGGGCCTCAACAGTCATTCAGGTCTCCTGCAGCCGCAAGAACTGAGGGGGAATAGGGCCATTTGCCAGGCTGCGTCTGACGGAGACCACAGGTAGGCGGAATCAAGCTGAGAACAGGCCACAGGATTGTCCTCAGGTTGCAAAAACTCGTCCTGCCCCAGGGAGGCCAGAGCCCGCGGGTCGGTCCAGGAAAAGAGAAAAGGAAGGAAGAATGGCCGAGGGCCACCAAGGCCCAGCTGCTTCTCAGCAAGCTGCCAGGCCTTCCCCTTCTGCTCACCTCTTGCCATGCATGGGTTGGGCCTGGCGGTAAGGGGTCAGGGTGCTCTGCTTGGGGGTCCTTGTCAGGGACTGGGACTGGGACTGCTCAGCCCACTTGGAGGGCTGGGAGAAACCGTGGGTGGCAGAGCTGCTCCACTGCCAGGCTGAGTTGCTGCGGTACGGAGGCCGATAGCCCCCTGGCAGGCTTTCGGGTTCCCCCCTGGGCTCCATCATGCTCATCTTCAAGGACTCAGCCCATCCCCTGCAGAAAAGGAGAGAAACCCCGGGCCAGGAGGAGTCAGGAACCTTGCAGAGAAGGCTGGCCCAGCTGCCTAAGAAGGGAAGCCACGGGGGCACCAGAGGCAGGACTTCCTCTTCCTGTTCCATTCCTGCCTTGACAACCACCTGCCTTCCGGACTTAGTGCACCCTGGTTCCCCCGGCCCTCGCCTTAAGTCCTACAAGCAGCCCTAAGGCCCTTCTCCGAGGGCGGCCAACCTGGGACCCTCCCTCCTGGCTGCTTCAGGTGCCTGTGCTTACGGGGGCCCAGCCCTTGCAGGGCTCACTGACCCCTTGCCCAAGCCGAACTCACAGCCAAGCAGGAGCCCTGCTCCAGAAAGAGGCCTAGTCTGGCAGGAAGGGCAGCTGCTACGGCAGCCTCCCTTTCTCCGGGCACCCTGACCTGACTGGCGGGAACGCACCCACACTTGTGGCGCTCCTTTGCCACTCGCACAACTGCAGGTGTCAGCAGACTAACCCATCGGAGCCGGCTCTGCAGCTGGCAACTCGGGAGCCGCCTTGGGGCCGGGGGGCAAATAGCAAAAGCAGCCTTGGCAGGAAGAACCCCTGGGCAACACCTAGCTTCCAGCCCCCCACACCAAGGCCTCGCTACCTGCTTCTGCTGTGCACCTCCCTGGCTCCGTGAACCAAAAGAGCAACTGGATGGTCCAACACCAGCCCAGCCACCACGTGAGCACAAGCTCAGCGTACGATCCCTGCACTGGCAACACGGAGAGCTGATGGGGAGGAGGCTCTGCCAGCAAGCCATCAGGTGCCTCAACTTGCTTTGCAAACCACACCTGGAAAACCAGGTGGGAAGCTGGGAGCAGGGCTGGGAGGCCATTTAACTCTTCCAGCACCACCACCTCCTCCTCCTCCCGTCTCTTAACTGTGCAGGCTTTCTCTGGGGGAGACAACAAGCAAGCGGACACTCGAGCAGAGGAGGGGAGGAATTCAGTACGGGGGATAACCAAGGCGATAGCTGAAAGTCAAGAAGAATCACGTGGCGGGCCGGGGCCTCAGCAGCTTCCCTTCTGCACTGCCGCTTAATGCACAAGAGACGGGGGACAGGCTTTAAACCTGCCCACACGAAGGGTCCACGTGAACGTGGCCTCTGGGCTAGCTTCCCCTCCACACGTATTCAGAAGCTGTTCAGTCCAGATCAAAGGTGGCGCCCTCGTTCTAAAGCGAAGGCAAGTCCCAAGGTCAGAGGACAGGCACCCTGAGTCCCGGAAGCCTCTCTTCTGACCCCGGCTCCCCCCACCCTCCCAAAGGGGTCACCGCTGCCCCCTTCCTCTGCGGACTCCGACCAGCCACCAGCTGGCTTCCCTCTGCTTTCCCACATGAAGCACAGCCTGGATTTCAGCAGCTTTCGGGGCTCTGCCCTGAAAGGCAGGCCAGGTACCCTGACAGTCCTGCCGGCCGGCCAACCACGACCATGTTCCAGAAGAACTGCTGCTCCCACTTCCGGCCGGCTGCTGAGGCCTCCTCCAAGCACGGGAGAACAGAGAGCGGGAACGGTCATCCCAACAGAACTGGCCTATGGTACCCCCATCTCAAAACCCAGCTGCCCTTCCCTGACGGTCCCCAGGCAAGGCAGCACGTAGGAGGGGGCATCGCAGCCCAGGACGAGAGAACCAGCCCAGCAGGTCAAAAGCTCCATCTGCGAGGAGTTCCGAAAGCCCACGAAGGCAAGGAGCTGGCTGACCCAGGCCAGAGAGGCTGGCAGTCTTTGTGCTTGGAAGGCTGCCCCCCACCCCCCGGGACAGACCTCCTGGCCCTACACAGGGCCTACACATTGCACTGGCCATCAGGACAGATGGACCGAGGTTATTCAGAGGCTCAATTCCGTCCTGAAGCTGCATCAGCAGCAAAGGGCCTCATGCGTCTCTGGCGGAGCAAAGGAGCCCTTGATGGTCCCGTCTTGGCTCCTTCCTCCTCTAGGCTTACCTGCGTGGAACGCCATCCTCATGTGGAGGAATGACCACCACTTTCACCGTGACGGAGGTGCGCAGCCAGTCGATCATCTGGTCATGGCTGAGTGTTACCACAGCCACCTTGCAGATCTCCACCAGCCGGCTGCCCTGCCGCAGGCCGGCCTGCCAGGCGAAGCCGTAGTCCTCCACCTCGGCCACCGTCCCGTCAAATTTCACGTGGAAGCCCAGCTGCCCCAGCCCATTCCTCCGGAGTGTCATCTCAACCGTCTCAGCACCAGAGGTCATGACCTGGGGTGAAAGCGCACAACCCTGGGGTCAGAAGGACCACTTCCAACCCCCGGCCAGCCAACGGCAACCCGTCCTAATGAACCGATGGACGGGGGTGCTACTGACCTTCAGCCGCTGCACAATCTCTTTAATGTCGTCTGGATTATTCTCTGGGGCACGGACAAAAACATGGTCCCCACGTCCATAGAAAATTTTGAGGCTGCAGCTGTCTGGTGTCCAGCCAATCACATCTGCACAGGAGCAGTTGAATACCACTTCCTTGGCAGCCAGGTCCAACAGGACCACAAGCTCATTGGAGATGCCCAGGACGCATTCCATCTCCACTCCCTGGGAGTAATCCTGCGCAAGGATGCGCCACACAATGGCCCCAGCACTGTACTGCTCGGCCCCGATCCGGGCTTTTGTCTTCTCCTTCTTCTTAGAGGCAAGAGAGATCAGGTTGAACTTCCCCACGGAGTCAATTGGGGTGCTGGTGACGCAGTTCTCTGCCAAGTCCTTCAGGTACTCCTGCCGAGTGCGAGTGGCCATGGTGTGGAACTTATCCGACTTATGGGCTGCGTTCTCTGCATTGATCACCTTGGCGAGCAGGAAATCTCGGAAGACATCGGACTTGTGGAAGGTGGCCTGACTCGGGATGGCTGGCCCAAAGAGGGGGACGTCTTTGGAGCGGGTCACTGCCACGCTTGGGACATGGAAATGAAAACACAGGCCTGTGGCTGAGACTACACAGGCCGCTGAAAGGTTACCTCCTCGGCGACTCCTTTCTGGGTCAATCCCAAGGAGTAGGACTGCCGAGGCCCACTTTAACCTTAACCTGAGGGTTCAAGACCTTTTATCTGGACTGAGGATCAGCCGCCCAAGAAGCTGGAGCTGCAAACGTTACTCACAGCCCTAACCCTTAATCGGAGAGAGATGGCCCCTTCAGCTGAACTCCGGAGCCCCAACGAGGCCACCGGAGCCAGCAAAGGACTCGAGAAGCTGCAGACAGACAGGGGCTCCCTGGAGACTCAGCCAGGGAGATGACTTCCTCACCACTGCTCCTCAGGTGTAGCGGGAGCACGATGGCAAAGCCTGTCCCCGACTCAGGCCACAGCCCTGCCTCACGCAGACTTACCTGTAGCAGACATTCTCCGTGCAGGGGTTCTGGGCGCAGACAATGACAAAGACATGCTGGAAATGAGAGCGGATGTTCTGGGGGGTGAAGGGCAAGGCCCCCGGCTCCTGGAAGATGATGGTGACGATGTCGTTCCCAATGTGCCTCTTCCTGAGCAACTAGCGGGGAAGACGGACTTCAGAGTCTGGGAAGGAAGAGAGCCCTGATCCCAGCTGAATGCCCAGGAGACCAGAATGAGATGGCCCCGGCAGGGCCAGGAGATCAGAAGCTCATGGACTTCCTCCTGGGGGCAGGAGAACAACTTTCTCATAAGCGGGGGAGGGGGGGTCATTGTGAAAAAGAAGAGAAATGACAGGGCCAAAACCACTAACCGAGCCCCACGATTGGTGGCAACACCACAGTTCAACTCCAGGATGCATCCACGGCCACCCAAGACAGAGAAGGGTCCTCTCTCCTCCTCTAGGCTCGGTGTCCCCACCTCCCCGCCCTGCTCAGAGCCAGATACCTGCTGTCTGTTGTTGGGGGTGTACGGGAGCATCGTAGACACGTGGAACATGATCTCGTAGCCCTGATAGGTTGTGTAGAGGGAGTGGGTGCCTGTGGAGTCGGCTGCGAGGAAAGCCACCAGGCAGAACTTAGGAGGGAGGCTGGGGCCCGTCAGATTCCCCCTGAGCAGAGCGAGGGAGGGTGTGCAAGATACCGGCAGAGTCCTGCCCTACCACACCCCTAAAGAGACCTCAACAAGGACCTACTTTTGGTATCCAGCTGCGCGGCATACTTGCGGAAGCCCCTCAGGCACACCTTCTCTCCCAGCAGGGCCAAGAACTCATTGAAGGCAGGCCCAGCCTCCTCGTTGTTGTACATCTCCTCTTCCGAGCTCTGGTTGGCCTTGCAGTACAAGATGCCCACCTTGTGCTTCCGGCAGAGCTGGGGGGAGGGAGGGGAGTCCCACTCAGAGCCCTGGAAGTCTGCCAGCAAAGCCAGCTGGTGGCCAAACCAAGGAGAGACCCTGGGGAGGCGTGGAGCCTCTGGGCAGAGGAAAGGGTCTTAATGCTCCGTAGGCAAGGCGGGCGGGCAGGAGAAGAATCCGGAGTCCTCCTCAGCCCAGTTCGCACACAGCTTGCTTACCCCTTGCTCATCCAGCTTCTGCAGCTGCTCGGATACTTGGGGCACACTCAGGGCCAGGCGAAGGCAGTGAATGTTCAGCTCGGGGACCACGTGCTCCAGCACATCCTTCAGGGGGAGACCACGGACAGTGCCGTGCTTGGTGGTGGTGGGCGTTGCATCTTCTAGGATGGCACCGCGGAGGGTTGTCAACTGCAGGGCCAGAAAGAAAGAAAGAAATAAAAGCCCACCCCAGCAAAAGGGGTCCCCAGCAGCACGGCACCCAGGAGCTCTGCCCGTGGGAGGCCAGAGGGTGCCACTTGGCAAAACAAGCCGCTTTCCCGCACAGGCCTCGTGCCCAGTGCAAGCAGGCAGCCCCCTGCGCACCGGGGCTGAGCACGTGCTGGGGGAGGGCCTCAGCGCCAGTCGCTCCTGCAAGCAGCCGGCCGCAGAAGACGGCCCCCGCCCCCCGGGAGCAGGAGCAGAGCTTGTTGACCCGGCCTTGCGAGGCTTCTGGACAAAGCTGCTCCGTCCACAATATGTCTCCAACCATCAGAGAGGCTCAGAGGAGCCTGAGGGCTGATCCCTGCACCATCCTGGCAAGCCCCCCTTTCAGCCTTAGCCCCCGGAAAAGCGGTTTTTCTTACGGAAGGAAATGTGCAGGAGGAGGGAAAGCCCTGGCTCTGGAGGGGAACCACTTCCATGCGTCCAAAGATGTGCCACACGGGGACGTGGCAGCTTTCCCCAACTGGGACCTTCCAGACGTGGCGACACGCCACGTTGGGGAAGGCCAGCAGCAGCTTCAGTATTTCAGACGGCCAGCATGGCGTTGGACGCATGCGACCCTTGGCTGGGGCTTTGCGGGAGTGGGGGAGAGCCGCTCTGGTCATTCAAACAGCTCCCTTTCTCGAGCCGCAAGGCAAAAACGGCCTCTTTGGGCAGTTTCAGCTGCAGGATTTAAGGGACTTCCGCACCCTCAAGCTGGCCTTCCTTCCCTCTCAGTGGAGAAACTCTGGGGACAACCAGAAATGCCCCCTCCCCCGGCCAGGAACTGGTCAGCTTCCAGCTTCACCGCCTGCAATGCCCTCTGCTGGGTTGGACTGACTGGCTTCATGAATGGCCCTGCTCAGGCCCGACAGTTCCCGAACCACCAGAAGTAGTTCCACTATAGGCAGTCCTTGCTTACCGATGGTAATTGGGACTGGGGACTCCGTTGCTAAGCAATGCAATTGTAAGGTACGACATCGTGTGATTGTGCCGACTTACGACAGCAGTTCTGTCAGTCCCAGTTGCCGCTGTTAGATGAATCTTGCGTTGTTGCAGCATCCCGCAGTCGCATGTTTGCCATCTGTGACCTCCTGCCGGCTTCCCCATTGACTTTGCTTGGCAGAAGCCAGCAGTGAAGGTTGCAAATGGTGATCGCGTGACCACAGGACGCTGCAACATCGTAATTGAGAGCCAGTTCCAAGTGCCCCAATTGCGATCATGTGACCGCGGGGATGCTGCAATCGCCGCAACTATGAGGACTGTCGTAAGTCCCCCTCATTCAGTGCCATCATAACTTTGAACAGTCGCTGAACAAGTGGACACTAAGCAAGGACTACCTGTATATTATAAATCAGTCAGACCCCACCTGCTGTCAGGACCCCACTCTTTGAGGAGGATCCATAGGAACAAGAAGGGCAAAGGGGATGACCAGGAGAATGGAAACTGCCTCCTACAAAAGAAAATGGACCTTAGCCTTGCAAAAAAAAACAAGGGATGGGAGAGCCCTTAAGAGGCCACGATCATTCCAGAGTGGAGGACATACAAGAACAGACCTGTTAGAGATCCCAGCTGAATGTTACAGAAAAAGCATTAAGAGTAGGAGCTGCTTGCCAGCAACCCAGGCAGTTGCTGGTCTGCCCTTCCTAGAGGTCGTCGAGCCAGGCTGGGGAGGCTTCAGCCTGGAACAGGGGCTTGGCGGCATGGTTACAGGGACCCCTTTCCGCTCTAGATTCGATGATGAAGTAACTGTCAAGGCTGGGACCTTCCCACGGGAAGAGTAAAGGGCAGCCTCTCGCCTCCATCCCAGCCAGCCGACTGTCCTCCTGGTGTCCTGGCAGGTCAGCCGCAGAGGAGGACCGAGGAAGCACTTCGGGCAGGCAGACGATTCTCCTCCCCCTTGAGTTTCTCCGCACTGGGGGTGCAGCCAAGGAAGAATTTTCCCAGCCCAGTGTGGGGATCACAGGAATTGAACTGAGCATGCAAAGCTCACCGACTCCCAGAGGCCATTTTTTAAAACCGATTGCCTTCAGAATCCTGCAACTTTACCTCCTCCACCCCGGCACACCACGTGGCCCTCAGTGGCAGAGAGCAACCGCAACTTACCTCGCTGGTGCGAAAGATAATCCTGTACTGGTACTGAGGCCCATGATCCCGATGGTCCTCCAGCTTCTCACGCCTGATGCTTACGGCCACGGGGCCCAGCTTCTCATCCACCCCAAAGTAGTTAAAATGTTCTGATGGGGGAGAGGGGGAAGGGAGCAAAAGACACCTTAGCCGTCCATCCTGCACTTCCCGCACTGTATGTTCCAGCAGTTACTTATGAACCTGCGAAGTTCTCACCCCTCCAGCAAGACTGAAACTTGGCTGCCCAGCTAAGCCTAGGAACAGCCCCCAGTGAGCCAAAAAGGACATGAGACGTAACAAGAGGCTCAGGGGACATGCTTCACACCCAGGTGGGATATTGGAGATGCATGAGAGGCACCCCCGGGGGCCTCAAAACTGTGTGGGGAGGGCGAGCAGGAGGAGGAGGAGGAGGATAGAAAATCAACCCCTTAGGAATTCTGGCTCGCAGTTTCTATTCAATGAAGAAAGTGGCATGTTCTGGGTCCAAGCTTCATCCTCAAGGGGTCCACTCCCCCCCAGCGCCCAAAAGGGTGGAGCCAGAAAGTGCCAACCTTTGCCATAGAAGTAGTCCCGGTAGTAACGGGCCCCCAGGTCCGCGTGCTCGAGGCTGTAGTGCTTCAACCGACCGATGCTGCGCTGCGGCTCCTGGGTCATCTCTAGCACGGAGATGCTGGCATTTGTGCAGTAAGGGGCAGGTGCCACCTCCACAAAGGCCCCCTCCCCATAGCTGCCCATGGAGGCAGGAGAGAAACTGATGTTGCGCTCCCGTTCGCCCCCAATCTCGTTGCGGAAATGAGGGCAGCTGAGCAGCAGGCCGTTGCTGTTGTTGTCCCCCGGATCGTGCTCCAGATTCTCTTTGGAGTTCAGGTCCTCAGGGCTGAAGAAGGTGCCAGCGGGCTCCAGGCCTGCCAATCCGCAGGCTCGGGAGGTGGCGGGGACTGCAGCGGCTGAGCCGGCAGAGGCCGCTGAAGCTCCCGTAGTGGTGTTCCTCCGCTGGGCCATGCAGACACGCCTGGCCATCACCTCGTTGAGGTCAAAGAGCATGCTCTGGACATCATAGTGGGCCAAGCTCTTCTGGCACAGCCAGCGCCTGCCCACTTCCTCTGCCTCCCCCAGGGCCCGGCTGGAGTCTCCCTCTGCCCTGCCACTCCGTAGCTTCCGGAAGATGGAGTCCCCGCCACCGCCCTCTGCTCGGAGGCCCTTCTTGCGGGGCTTCTCCTTGGGATGAAGGGGCAGCCCTGGTTCGGTTCTGGCCTCTGCCCTGGTACCCCTGAACGTGTCCGTCAGCTGCTGCCGCTGACCTGCTGCCGCTTTCCCGCTCTGGAACTCTTTCAGCATCTCATAGAAGCTTTGCTCCGAGACGCCCTGCGCGTTGATAGAGGACGTGCTGCCATATTCGCGGAAGAGGGGCAGGCCGCCGGCAAGCCTGGCTCCCCGGGGCTCTGCTGTGGCTTCCAAGTCGCACTCACTGAGTGTGACCTCACTGCTGCTCCTGTTCCTCAGCGCCAGGAATCCCCGACTAGGGGACTGTGGCCACCCATCCTGGAACTCGGTGTCCTGGGACCTCCTCCGAGCCAGGCGCCGGGCACCATTTGGCCCCGAGGGGATGGTGGCCTCATTGGGCAGCTGCCCATTCTGAAATTCCCACAGCGCAGAGGCCGGGGCCTCCGGAGCCTTAACAGCGCTGGGGGCAGCTGGCTCCTTCAGCCCTTCTCTCTTGGGGGGCCAGTCGGCAATCCGGGCCCGCACCCCCATTTTTGGCATGGCAGGGGTTGTTGTGGCTGGTCGCAAGGGAGAAGTATCGTCCGCCTGTGTGGTGCAGCCATTTTGGGCCCAGGATCCCGGAGAGGAGTAATCACTCCCTTTCAAGGTCAGGCCCCCCACGTCGCAGCCCTCATGAATAGGTCGATATGCTGTCATAGTCTGACTTGGGCTCCCTGCAGGAAGGCGCTCTTCATCTCCATTGGGACGTGCACGACTCAGCTGTTATGGGGGGGCTAGAGCTAGGGGGCACTGGAACACGTTGAGGTTGAACGCAATATCGCCGTTGCCATAAGCACCTGTCCTCAAGCCCCAGTGTTTGGAGAAGACTGTGGTGGGACTTTGGGGCTTCCGCCAGCACTCCAGGTTATTCCAGCAATATTAATCATCCTGGAAGAGGAGAGAAAAGGTGGCCTTAGCCTTGTAGCTCCGGGGGCGCATCACGGGGCAGGCCCACTTTGCTGCTGGGGGAACAGAGCCGGAACCTACTCTTCTACCGAAGCCATAATATGATATTTGAAATATGCTCTACGTACTCTGGTAAGTCCAAACTCCCCCAGATTTGTGGATGTAGGACACCATCAAGAATTGACGGTGGGCCAAGAAGCAGAAGCCGCCCAACCCTGATGTGTGACAGCCCTTTTCTGGTGCTTCTTCCACCATCAGAGAAGGACCAGGCTGATGGTCAGAGGTGGGGCAAGATCCAGAGGAAGGTGCAGCTGTTCTTCAAAACAGAACCCCCCCAAGCCTCTAGAACGAAGCCCTGGTATTGGGAGGAGCTCTTCCAGAGTTTGGGGCTCCTTACACAGAACTTGAAGATAAGGAGTTTCTACCCCCTTATAACATACCCAATGGAGTCACCCAATGAGGTTGAGAAGCCAAAGAAACACCAAACTATGGGATTTGCTATCGCAGATGCAGTGAGGGAGACCAGTCCGGACAGTCATAAAAGGGACTGGGCCAAGGGATGGCTATCAATGGCTGCTTGTCCTAGTGGGGAGTGACCACCCTCAGGATTGGCACCAGGCAGGGAGCTCCTCGCCACAAATGGGTTGGGGAAGATGAGCAAAGGAAGCGACATCCTGCTCACATCACACCCATTGGCTTCCCCCGGGGCCCCAGGTTGCCCCCAGGAGGCCACTGCTCAGATCCAACTCCTCCCCTTCCATCTACGTCCAAACAGCCACTTTTCCCAAGGACCAAGAGGAACTGGCTTAGCAGACAGACGACAACGCACCCAAGACCGACCAGCATCACAAGTCAGTGGAACGGCTGGACTCCTGCAGAAGACCCGCAGGGTGAGCTCTGAGGAGAACAACCATTCCCAGGTTAGGAACCGAGAACCCACCACTCTGACTACCGCTCCTCTTTGGTCGAGATGATTATCAGAAAGAGTGGAAACTTGCTTGATCACCACTGTGGAAAAGCGTGTGGTTGCACCCTAGTTCCTATGAGACGCAGGCGGTCCCTAGAGCCCTTCACTGGGTCCTCGTCCCACTGAGCCAAAAGGCCGCAGTGCTCCCCTTCAGTGCAAACGGCCCTCCCCACCAGCTGCTTCTGGGAGCCAGCATGCAGCCGAAGGACCTCAGAGGGAGGCAGAGGACCACCCCTTCACACAGAAGCATCCCACTGCTGTGGCCCTCCTACACAAACGGCGAGGCTGTCTTCGCCTGGATATTGGGGCGTCCTGAAGTCCAAATTCCTCCCACAGTCAGGAGGCCAGCGGAGAACCCCCAAAAGCCCCAAGGCAGGCAGGGTGCCTAGGCAGATGGCTCCTCGCCTTTGCCCGCGTGGAGCAAAGCGGGAGGCGGGGGAGGCAGCCCTCCTTCCCTGCCCATTTATTTATGTAAAAGATTGTATGGCCGCCCATCTTAAGCACAATTCTGGGCAACTGACAGCAACACAACTGCTTTAGCTAGCAGTTATGAGGCCCCTGCAGTCCTCATAGCTTAGCCAACACGGAGGCCTCCAACTACAGAATCTCAGGTGGGCCATGAGGGGATGCTGGCAACGTGGGGAAGCAGGAGTCTGCGGGCAGCGCTGGATTATACCCCAGCAAAAGCCAGGATAGCCAACGCCTCCCTCACCCCCTGGCCTGGATCCAGCCCTCCACGAGTCTCGCAACCAGCACACTGTTCCTCCCCGCCCATCAAGAACACCATTTCCACAGAGGCTGTCCAGATCCACAGTTGCCCCGGTCTCGGATGCCCACAGGTCATGGAACAGCCCCAGACAGAGTCTCCCCCAGTGCAGAAGGGAAGGGGGCAAGGACTCTCCCAGAGCACGGGGAGGGGGTCTGTGTCTGAAGCCATCCTTCTGGAGCAGGGCAGGCCACTTGCAGCCAAGACCCAGGAGGGACGCCATGGCGCAATTTGGCCTGCTGCCCCGAATGCCAACACGCCCCGAACGATGGAGGAGAGAGGCTTCATCAGGAGGAGGAGGAAAGAACCGGGCAAGGCAGGCCAGACCTGAGCAACAGGGAAGGAAACGGACCCCTCCCTCCGGAAAGCACAATGGAACTGCTAGCAGAGGCCTCCTTGGGCCTCTCCGCTTGATGCTCAGCCCTGCACAGCAAGGAGCTCCTCGGCACCTGCTGCTGGCTGAAAGAGGGCCCCAGGCAAGAACCACGCAGCGCAGGCACTGCCAAGGCAGGAAATCTGCCTTCCTTGGCAGGCTGCTGAGGAGCAACCCAGGGCCCTCCCCAACCGACCCAGGGGACATCACGCCGAAGAAGGCGCAACAGGCCACGTGGTGCCGGACGAGCCCCACGCTCCCAGTTTCATTCGCGCAGCATCCCCCAGTGCCTACTGGGAAACGCTTAACTGCCCGGGCCTCAGGAAAGATTCGGCGGCCGCCCCCCACACTCTGCTTCCCCTTAAGAAATAAATGACGGGGAGTTCGAGCCTCAGAGGCCGCGCTTGGAAACGCTGCAGCGGAAGTTACTCCTCCGGCTCTCGCTCACCCAGGCAGCCTCAGCACCCAGCCCCACTTGGACCTCCGACCGCGGCCCCCGCCAGCTCGCTCAGGAGTCCTGCCCCCCCGCAGGCAGGCGGGCACTGCTGACTGGCACGCAGCCGGGCTGGACTTTCGACCCTTGCCCAGCACTAGACAAACATTTCAGACCAGCCAGAAGCTGGACTCTTTAGCGAGGGGGGTCTGGCTTTTGGAAGAGCTGGATGCAGGGGAGGGAGCAACGCAGCCCCACAGCGGGTTCGGCAGCTCCTGCCCAAAGGTGGCCAAGCACAACTCATGGAGCAGAGCTGGCGCTTTGCCCCCTCCGCAGAGCGCCGGCCTGCCCAGGCTGCAAGGAAGAGCAGCGGGGAGCCACAACCGCCCTTCCCCGAGCAGGAGGTGGCCCAGTTAGGAGCCGGGACCATCTTGCAGTCTGTCCAGCCCTTGCCCGGCTTTCTGCTGGCAGACGCCGAAGGCACCTTCCTGACAAGGCAGGCAGGCTGCCTCAAGGGCTCCTGCCCGAGCAGTCTGCTGACTCCAGGACCGACCAGGCTCCCAGCCTCTCCCGCCCAGCCAGGCAAGCCAGCAGCCCCAGCCTCAGGCCACCAGGCCGGAGGGGACACGCGCAGACCCTCGTTTCCACACAGGCAAGGAGACCTGCAGCTCGGGCTAGCGCTCCCCTCAGGAGCCATGCAGAGACCGGGCTAAGGAGAGGCGTCCTCCGGGAGGACTCTTACGGCCAGGCCCACCCCCATTAGCGGCTGCAGAGGAGCACACCCTGCTTGCCTCCTGGGCAGCAATGGGGCTGGCCGAGCGGCGCTTAAGTCCTCCTGCCTTTGAGCGGGAACTTCCCTGCCAGGCCCATCGGTGTCAATTGCCTCCCGCAAACAAAAGATTCTGGGCCACCTCCAGACTCTTTCCAAAAGTCCTTCGCACGAACGGGACAGATGTGCACATGGAAGCCTTGCCTAATTATGTTCAGCTGCATGCAAAAATGACCATGTGATACAAGTTTCAAGGACTCCCTAAGAGAACAGAAGCCAGCTCAACCCCTAGGTGGAAGAAAGTTAACACGACATTTTCCACAAATGCAAATGCAGGCTTACTATTTCTGTGCAGTTATGCACAATCTGTCCAGAGCTCATAGTTTGGCACATGCCTGTAATCCTACAGCTATTTCTCCCAAGGACTTGTGAAGGGAGGCTGCTAACAGGGCCAGCTTACTTTCTGCAGCCAGAAGGCTGACAACGGTCCATCATTTGCCACACCCCGAATGGGACATCTAGAAACACCCTGCCCTCAAATGCACAGCCAGCAGTGGCTCTCCTAAAGCCTTCCCTTCATGCCATCAGCTGCAAGTGAACGCTTTCTTCCTCTGAATGGGAGGAGGGCTCTGATCCATGGGCTCTGCCCCTTGGAAGCAGGTAGCCATGGTTCACCTCCTTCCTTCTGGTGGGAACCTCCATGGCAAGAACCTGGTGGCAGAGTGGAGGTGGCCTAGCCAAGATGCCTCCAGTGCTGGAAACCAGCAGCTTTGGGAAGGCTCCAAAGAGGGTCCTGGACGTTTTTCAAGAGATAGCTTTTCTTGAGGTACCCCAACAAAACCTCATGGGCACCTTGGTACTGGAGTCAAGCGCCCGGGAGCAGCACTGCATGCTGTTCATCAGCACATAAGCACGGCTGTGCAAGGCCGGCCCCTGGCACACTTATGTTTGGGAAGGGACTGGCGCTCCAGGGCCAAATTCTCAGAGGACAGGATGCCATCCCCTAGGTAACAGTTTCTGCATGCCAGGGCTCAGCTGTCAAGGGGAGAATTGCTTGTTTGCTCTGTCACTCAGAGGGCAAGGCAGAACAGCCACCTGGGCCCTGCAATGAAGGCGGCAATTGTGACCCCCAGCCATTCTGCCCCCTGGCTCTCTTTGCCCTGCCACCTGCAGCCAAGATCCTCCTGTCTGGGGAGGGGGCACTGCCTTTTCAAGGGCTGCCCACAGCAGAGCTCTCCCGACTCCTTCAATCAGCCCAGGGGCACCAGCAGGAAAGCACGGCCACCTTCAGCCAAGGAAGCAAGAGGGGTGCAGGGGCCTCGTCCCCCATGCTGAAAAAAAGCTCTCGCCCTCCAGGAGAGCACTTCCAGCTTGGTTTGTTTGTGGGGGGACACCCCCACGAGGCAACGACTACCATTCATGCCACATCCAAATGCATGGACTGCAGCATCCAGCTGGGACTGACCCAGCTGGCAACGCAGGATACAGGAGGGGTGGGAGGGCAAGAGAAGAGCCTGCTGGTCTCCTCTAAGGGCTCCGTCCTTTGGGCAAGCTCACTTCCCAGCCCGAGAGCCACAAAGCCATGATCACCACAAAGAACAACCCAGCAAGTATGGGCAATTCAGAGAGAGGAGGAAGAGGAGGAGGCCTCTGCACAAATTCAGGTATGGCCCTGCGTGGCACAGGCAAGGGCTCCCGCTTGGACTGGGCAGAGATGGAGGCCAAGAGGTCACTCTGCCCGAGCAGCAGCTGAAGGAGAAGAGGCTGCTTGGGCAGCACCAGAAAGACAGGCTTGGACTTCCCTTGGGCAAATGTGTGTGTGTGCGCACACGCGCGCGCACACGCGCGCGCACACACACACAGAGGCACCATCTCTTACCCCCCTGCACCCAGGCAAGGCTAATTGTTGGGCTTCTGGGGCACACAGAGATGCTCACCCTTGCAGAGCGAGATTAACTCCAAGGAGCCCAACCTGCCCAGAGCCACCTCCAAGAATATTTTAGTAAAGTCCAGACAGCAAACAGTTGCCGACATCTTAATTTTCCAACAACAGCCCCCCTGCCACATTCCTCTACTGGCAAAATTAATTTGGGGGGGGATTTCTTTCTCAGGGCTTGGAGGAGGGAATCATGTATAAGTCTTTGAAAAAAATCCCAGTGAAATCCATTCCACGCACACACTGCCCCTTAGGTCTGCAGAGCTGTTCCCTTCCTGTCTTGATGCTCCGTGCAGCCTACTTGGACATGGCACTCAGCTGCCACAGCCCCCCCCCCCGGCTTTATGCCTTAATTATGCAGGTGGTGGAAAGTGGAGAGCCTCTCTCCATCCTAGAACTTAATGGGGTACCCCAGTGAATTCAGGGGAAGAGCAAAGGAAGAGTGAAATGAAGAAATGGCTCCCTCAAGACGCCCCAAGAACTGCTGTCCTTTTGCCTTAGAAATACTCCTGGTGGTATTTGGCTGGCCACCGTGGGAACAGAATGACTGGGGGGGGGCATTCACCCTCATTACCCCCTGATGCAGGAGCCTGCAGACATGCTGAAGGAACCAGAGAGATGATGATGGAGGGAGACAGGACAGCTGGGAGTCACTGGGAGTTGGGCGGCTTATAAAATTAAATAATAATAATAATAATAATAATAATAATAATAATAATAAAAATTATTATTATTATTATTAGACGCCCACCGGAGAACAAGGACAATGGTGAAGAGCTGTTTTCTATAGCCTATAGCCACAGAAACCAGGACCAGAAATAACAGGTGTAAGTTGCAGATGCCTGAATTCGATTTAAATGTAAGGAAACACTTTCTGACAATAAGATCTGCCCAACAGTGGAATAATCCAGGTTGTGGGTTCTCTATCTCTGGAGGCTCAGAAGAGGCTAAACAGTAATCTCTCAAGGATGGTTTGACTGATTTTCCTGCACATCGCACTGTTGGAATGGATTACCTTTGCAGTCCCTTCCAACTCTACAGTGGTATACTTTTAGGTTCCCACAACACCTATTCTCATAACACGCATGCAGACGCGGAAGCCTTGCTTCAACCATCAGCCTCTGCATGTCTCTTAACCAGCGGAAGAGGGCCCACGCCGCCAGCTGACCTCCAGGACTGCTAGGACTCCAGAGCCCATTTCTTACAGTCATAGACTCCTTTCTGAGTTCCTCTGGAACGCTTCTTCCAGGCAAAGTTCACAGCTTATCATCCCAATGACTCACGTTGCGCTTCCTGCAGTGACATTTCCTCCAGCAAATGGAACGCGTTGGAATTCAGCAAAGCAGGCCCGCGCAGCCATGGTTATTTTGTGCTCATCAGTTGGGGGAACATGCTCTCCTCGGCTCAGCAGCTGCTCCTTGGCCTCCTCCACTGAGCAAGCACCAGAGTCAAGGAAGTAGTACAGGGGCCAAATGAATGCACAGTTACTCAAGACAGATCAGGAGGAATGGGAGCAAGCACTGCCCCACCAACTATGTGGCACGGATGAAACCTCAGAGAGGTACCTCTGCCTTTCTAGCACAAGGCTTGGTCTGCTCAATGGGTTGGGCCCCTTGCTATTAACCCAGGACCACCAGATGCGCAGGCCCGTCTCCAATGGCTTCTCGTCCACCAAGACACCAGGCCACCCCAGGCCGAGTCCCTGGTCTGTCCAGCAGGCAGGTTCCAGCCACCTTTACATCAAATAAAGGTGTACCTAGAACTGCTCCTTCCAGTGCAGAACAAGGCTGAAGCCAGAAAGCAGCGTCCTGGAAAGGGCAGCGATGAGAAGAGGCCCCGTGGCTTCACCAGAAACCAGAAAGCGTCAGCTCAGTGGGTCACAAGAGCATCTGACTGAGTTCTTGAAAGCAGGAGATTAACAGCCCGATTCAGGAGCAGACTGCAGGAAGGTAGGATGACAAGGCACCATACTGAGAGCCGGGGGCCTCAGCAAAGGCACAAAAGACGCAGCACCAATGCCCGGCCCGAGTCCACTACTCCGAAGAAAGAAGGGCTAAAAGCAAGTGGCATGGCCTGAATCAGGGAGATGACCCATGCTGAGCGCTGCCTTCAATAACTCAATTCCAAGTCAGGTTTATCTCCTCGACATTCAAATGCAGGAAGAACTGGAGCTGTAAACTGGTGGCCCACAGGACTGTGGGCAGCTTCAGCTGCTTGTCAGCTCTCTGGCAGAGGCACACATCTCATCGCTAGTCGCAGACTGGATACCCTCATGCCTTCTGCTCCTTCCCACTGACTCCCCCCGCAAGCCTGGAGCTTGCTGCGGCCCACTCAGCAGAGCGGATTGCCCTGCAACCTCAACCCCACCTCCCTGCCCTTGATCCACAGCGCCTGACTGTGGCCCTTCGGTTTGCAAGCTGCAGAGCAGGCACCCAAGCCGCTGAGGCCCGACTAGCATTTTGGACTGATTCGGACAGACACTACCAGCACTGAAGCTAGTATACAAAAGGAGTTGAATCTCCCCAACCTCTCAAGCAGCTGCATTTCCCAGCACTGACATTCCCAAAAGCATCTTCCAAAGACGCTCAAAGGCAGTAAGGTTGAGACTGATGGAGCAGGGTTGTGTCTTCTTGAAAACAGGCTCGACGCATGCACTGGTGTCTTCTGAGCACACCCAGGGCAAGACCTGGATCCTAGCCCTTCCTCTTCGGGTTAAGCTCACTCCATCCTAACCAGGCCGGACATGAACTCCTAGGCCTTCCACTTCCTCTTCCGAAGCAGGCTGACTGTCAATTTGCCGATGTTTAAACCTCTCAAACTCCGCTGCCAAGGAATCCAAGGGCCCGGCTGCCCAAGGAGGAAAGAGACACCGTCTTGGCTGGTGGATCCCCAACCATATCCTGGAGCCCAGCTGACTCCCAAGGGCTGGCGAAGCAAGGGCAGCAGGACTGGAGAGCAGTGGCCTTGGAGGTCCACCCGGGCCTGGCTGTGCCCCCCTGGTTCTCGGCTCCTCCCTCTCTTGTCCCAAATGGCTAGGTCACGGGTCCCAAGGCAGTGCTCCAAGCCACTGCAGCAGCTCTTCCCCTCCCACCAGCCGTGGCCGGCGATGCAGGATTCTCACGGCTGCGCAGGACAACAAGGGGTGTTTCCTCTGATTAGGCTGCGCTGCTCTCCGCTTAATCTTCACTTACCCCTCCCTCCTCCCCGCAAGCCCACACTTCCTTCTTGCTGGGAAGAAGCGGCAACTCACCGGCCGGCTGCCCCTGCTTTTGGCCACAGCCCGGGCCACATCCTTCCTGGCTCCAGCCTCGGAGGACGGCTTCCTTGCCTGCCCGCTGCTTTTCCGGGGAGCCACGACAGTTACCAGGCGACCAAATCCGGGGGACAGATTCGGAGCAGCAAAGCAAAGCGACTGCCTGCAGCTGGCTGGGAGGCCCATCACATTCCTCCTCCTGCTCCTCTCTGTGCTTGGCAAGGAGGGAAAAGGACCTGCTCTTTTCCCAGGATCCCGTGAATGCCGGGCCACCAAGCGGGGCTCCCTCACCTCTGCACCAGCTTGGCCGGGATGAGGGGGAGACAGCAGGTCTCTTGGCAGCCCCGCAGAGGCTGACGGGGGACCCTGATCAGGCTGAGGCTGTCCTCGGCCCCGCAGAGTCCAGGGGCCCCTTTGGAAGCCAAGGCGAGTGTGCCCCTCCCGCTGGCATCAAGGCAGACATGTCTGCTCAGCCCCGGACTTGCTGGCAGCACCTCTCCTCCCGCGCCTGGCCGCATCTGGCCACTGCCCAGGGTCTCCGCTCTGCCTCCCCATGGCTTCCCTAAGTTGCAAGAGAGCACGCGAGGCCAAAGGCTCCTTGGGAGACGACGGTGGAAGAGCAGTGCACCCGAGCCATTGCCCGGTGCAGCCCGAAGCAGCTTCCCCCCTCGAACCCCAGGGGTGCTGGAGCCTTTGTGGGGGATGCCCATCAGCCCTTGGGGCTGAAGGGAAGCCGCTGGCAAAGAGCAGGGGGGAATGTGCGCATGCAGCTCTCAGAGGCGCTCCCGATGACACACATTAGAACCAGCCTCAAAGATGGACGGGGGCATTAATGTTGCACTGTTGGGAAAGAGCAGCTATTCCTATAAAACCACGTACCAGCTGAAAGGAAAAAAAGCTTTTAGTATTTCAGGAAGCGCAAGCCAATCCACTAAGATGATGCATAAAATGGGGGTGGGAGTCGGGGGAGCAGACCTGTGAAACGTCTGCCATTGCCGCTACCCAGCCTAACAACCAAGGCTGCCCTGACAAAAACAATTCCGCTGCACACCGAAGCCTCCAATGAAGCTGGAAGAGCGGCCACATCTGGCATCCTACGTATTTAGCGCTGGAGGTGCTGAGCCTCCACATCACCCGCTACAGAACAAGCCTGCCTGCTCTTCGCGAAGGATCCCCCTGCCTCCTTGAACAGGACGGATCCAGGATTCCATTTCCTGGACGGGCAGACCCAAGGCTGATAGCAGGAAGGGAAGTACCAAGGCGACAAATCACCCGCACCCACACAAATGCGGGCACAGGGGCTGGTGGAGGAGGAGCAGGTGGTCCCAAGCAGAGGTCTCCACCTTCTGTTCAAACTCTGAAAGGAGGGACAAAAGACGTAAGGCACTGTTTAAAAGAACAGGGTCTCCTCTGGCACTTTACAGATTAGTAAACATATTAATGCTGTTAACAGCTGTTTATTAAAGCTTATTAAAATATACCGACCTAGACCAAACACAGAGAAGTAAAAAAATACATTGGAGAGCACCCAGAAAAAGCCTATGCGTGCCTACGTCTGGGGAGCAGTCAGGTCCAAAAACTTCTTTCATAGCAATGGTGCAAAATTTGGCTACAATCATAGAGCCTGGTCACTAATTAAATAGCGCAGAACTGCCATATGGGAGCAGTCTGAATAGTTTGTAATTAGAGGGGAGATTAACTCAGCTCTCCAAAGTAGTGGATAGGTCATTTCAATAGCAGAGAATATCCATAGCTCAGGGTTCAACCGTGGGGCCCTTGGTGTTCTCTGAACTTGGTGGCTGGCTCGCAGACGTTTCATATCCCAACTAGGTAACATCATCAGTGCTCATAGGGTGACATCACAGGACAATGCAGAAGCATGTGCGCCACTGTCTCAATTTCACAGTCCAAGCAAATCTTACCACGAGCACTCTTGGTAAGGTACACCATTGTATCTACCCAAAAATGCTACTGAGGGGAGAGCATCCAGACATGCCAATGGGGAAACCCTCCTCTGAGACAGGATTAATAAATGACGCAGGCACTGGGGAATTGTGAAGGCGAGTGTGTGAACTCATTGCTGCAGAGGTGACACGTGCTGGTTCTGTCTCTTTGTAAATCAAGATCTAAAATCCTCTGCCAGAGCTCTCCCAGGCTTCATCCAGGCCCAGCACAGACAGACCACGGGCTGAGCCGACATTGCGCCAGATCATCCATTGTTTGTTTCTTCCAGGAAGACCAGCATCTGTCAGAACTAGCTGGGCTAGAGATTCGCCTCCCCAAATTTGTTTAGGCCAATACTTCAACTGGCAGAGAAGAGGAGGTCGCTGATTCCCAGGTCAACCCCTGAAATCCCCAAACGCAGAGACTGCCCTGGAATGGGGAATGGGGATAAGACCCCACCCAGAGGAAGAAGCAGGACTGTAGGGAGAAAGAAAAACATAAAGGGATGGGGGGGCAAGGGGAGTGGAACACCACCCCTAAGCGTCCTCACACAGCAATCCTAGGAATACTTGTCAATGAGTGACCGAGACCTGCTAAGGCACCGATAGTCCTGCAGAGCAGGGCTACCCTAATCTCACAGGAAGGCTATTCAAGGTTGGAGCCAGAACGAAAAAGAGCCTTCTGGTTTCAGCCCCTTGGCTCCATGGTTGTGCAGGGTAATTAAGAGGCCATCCCCAGATGGATGAACCACAGGGGTAGATCCTGGCTGGAGAGGGTGGTCCTTGGTCAATGGGACAGTTTGACCCAGAGGCCCATGGAAGCAGGGACCGTCACCTCTCCTTTCGCAAGAGCCCAGCCAAAGCCCAGCCCACCTTGTTGCCCAGCAAAATGAGCGGATGCAGCAAGGCTGAGAAACCTGAAGCATTTTCCCAAGCGTCTAGATAAGAACTTGCTTATATCTTGGCAATTCACCGACAGCTCAGTGACTGGAGGCAGCCCAGGTCTCCCGACCCACAGGCTGTTCTATAGCCAGACCATCTTATTATTATTTATACTGTATTTTTATGTTTTACGTAAGCAAAGCAAACACACTGAAACAGAACCCATTTTCAGTGCACACAGCATGTCTGATTATGCCCCATGTTGTAGTTTGGTATCTCACTTGTCTCCAAATGTTCAGCATTCTCGAACAAGGGATCCTCGCTGGCTCATCTAACCGAAACCACTGAAAGAAGCAGATCAGCTTGTAGAAGCAACAAGGCAACAGAGAGAACCCCAATGTGACCGGCATGCCTGAGAGGTTCTGGCCCCGCTCTTCAGCTATTCTCGGTTTAACAGCCGCACTGCATTTGTGTCTTGCAAGAATGGTCAAGGGTTCTCTGGGCCACTGACCAAATGTACAATGAGGTGGTCCCTGCGCCTTCCAGGCCTCTGCTCTCCCGGTCTCTTGCACCATCCTGCAAATACCTCGCAGCAGAAGCACGGAAGTGGTGAGGAGGCCTTAACTCAAGCTGCAGCCATGGCTAGGAAGGACAGGAGTTGTCCCGACACATGTCAGCACACGCATCCCTAGGAGGGAAAAAGGCCTAACAGACCACAAACTGAGACCTAAAACCAGACGGCTGCCCTTCAGATGCCCCACGGTGTGCGCGCAATCCGCTTAACCAGATCAGATATAAGACCAACAGCTGCACTCACACAGTGGACCAGGCTTGGTCGGTTTGTGGTTCAATATCTTGCACAAAGGTTAATTTTTTCAGTCTTTGGGGGATACAACCCAGTAAATAAAAATCAGTCAATCAACCTGGTAATCAAGTCAAGTGTCGTGCAAACTCATGCCATACTCAGTGAACTCAGCTAGTGCAGTTCGCCCATTTCTGTCCCTTTCAAAGGAGGCCAAAGAGAAGAAGCTCCACGCACAGCCAGCACAGAGCAACATCCCTGCAAGGCTTCCCCTTGGAGGGCGTTTGGAGACCCGGCTAGCAGGCAGGGGAAGAGGCGGCCCATGAGTGCTGGTCTCTGGGAAGCTCAGCAAGCCAGAGTGGGAAGGAACTTTACCTGGTTCTTTACCTAGTTCAGTTCACCTCTTCCCCAGCTCTACATTCCTTGCATTGCAGGAAAAATGCCAGTTAAATTAGGACTCAAAGCAACTGGAGAGAGCTGAAACAATAAACTGGCATACCAGCCAAATCTGGATGAAGACCTCTGGGCACAACCTCCACCTGCTGATCAAGCAGAACACAAGAGTCCATGACCGCTCTCAAGTCCTGGACCAGCTCTCCCTGAGAGAATACAACCCCCAACAAGCCGCCACCAGAACCAATGTTGATAGAGGAGACTGTTGTTTGCAGACATACAACAATTCCATCTTGCTAAGGTTTAATCTGAGTTTGTTTCTCTCCATCCCGACACCACCAACCTCCAGACAACATATCAAACAGTGGGCAGCATCTCCAGGTTGCCCCAGAAGTGATCTCTGGCAGGGGCCATCGGATACTAGGGAAGAGAGGAGCCTCCACATATGGAAATTGTTTCTACCTAAACAGGACCCTCCTAATCCAGTTGGCTGCAGCAGTGACCAGAGGAGGTCCCAGAAGAGCAGCCACATTAAATTATTACCCAGGGGTAGTGGTGGTGGTAGTAACAGGATGTGAAACAACTAACTTTTCAGGTGAGAAATCTACAGGACTTTGGTTAACGATGGTAGCTGGGACCAGGAACTCTGTCGCTAAGCAACACAGCTGTAAAGCGCAACATCATGTGATGCGCTGACTTACAACAGCAGTTTCAGTTGCTGTTAAGTGAATCCCATGTGGTCGTTAAGCACAATGTCACATGATCACCATTTGTGATGTCCTGCCAGCTTCCCCACTGACTTGCTTGTGAAGGTTGCAAATGGCAATCACATGACCACAGGATGCTGCAATTGTCATAAGTGCAAGCAGGTTGCCAAGCGCCTGAATCGCAATCATGTGACTAGAGACGCTGCAATGGCTGTAACTTTGAGGAACAGTCGTAAGTCCCCTCATTCAGTGCTGTTGTAACTTCAAATGGCCGCTGAACGAACAGTCGCTAACCAAGGACTACCTGTATTAAGGAAAATCCGGTAGGGCCATGCCGACTACCCAGCACACTGAATAACACCCCTTCTGCAAAGATCTCTATGCTGGACAGAAAGAAAATAAATCTCTTTTATTGGAACCTGTCCCAAAAACATTTCAAAGAAGTTGAACAAACAGACCAATCTACATTTGGGGGTAGAATTTGGGGGTGGGCAGAAGACAACTGGCAAAGGACACAGCTCCCCTGGCTACTGTTTGGCTGTCCAAACTAACACACAAAATTCCTTACCCCATGAATTTCACTACATTCTGCCTACAAAGATTTCCGCCATGAACAGAAGGTGGAATTCACAAGAACCAAAAGTCTGAGCTGGAAACAGCTTGTGAAGCTCTTGGAAGCAAAGGCAACTGTGCTGCAGCACTGGTCCACTGAAAGATCCCAACGCAGCAGCTTATGGCGCCTACGCCTTTCCTGCTAGACCAGCTTCTGCCCTGAAAAGGGTTTTCTGCCACCTTTCCGCGGGGTGGGAAAGCATTCAGCAGGTAGGAGAGACACTCCTCCAAGGCTAACCTTCTGGAGTTGGTGGTGGTATCAGGCAACGGTGGGTAAATAACAAGACACCAGAGGAAGTTGCAAGAGGGTTTTGGAAGGCTGAAGACTGCCCACCCATCCTTAAAAGCCCGCAGAGGTGATCTTGATTCACTCAGACCTGAGTTTGTCTACAATCCTGGGCTAGGCTAGGCAATCCCAGCCTGTTTCAAGATACAAAGGACAAAACTTGGAGGAAGCGGCGGCGGTGGCGGCGATCAAGATCTTACCTGATTGAGACTTCCAGCATCTCTTCGTCCACATTTTTCAAAGCGGAAAGGAGTCCTCTCCTGCCAGCTTAAATCACGGTCAGTCTTCGCAGGCCAGCTTCGAACTCCTCCCTGATTGAAGGAATGGAGGAAAAAACTCTCTCTCTCTCCCCTTGTATACACACAGAGAAACCCAAGATCACAAATGGTTTAGGAAATGTCCCTGCAAATCTTGAATTCCACCTTCCTGCAGAAAGATGACGCTTGTCTTCCCTGCGTGCAACTAATTTGGTGTGGCAAAGGCTAAGGGCGGCCAGGGAGGGGCCCTGCCCCTGCCCCTCCCCAGAACCCACTATCCCGGCCCTGCTCCTACCAGAGGAATAGGAAGCCCCCTGAGCCAGGCAGCTGAGAACCCCATTGCAGCCCCTAGAGGCAAGGCCCAGCTTCTGAAGACTGCCGGGAGGATCTCTGGCGCAGCAAAGGGGCAACAAGAGCGGCTGCCGTTGGCCCCAGCCAGGGATCACAGGAGCTGAAATTCCACGCACGCACACACACGAGTTCCAGGCTGCTGCCTGCCCCCCAAGCGAGAGCACAAGCCCCACTCCTGCTCACACAGCTCTGCAGCAGGGCAGAGAGGCCCTAATATCAGAAGCAACCCACAGACACTGGGGAAAAAGGTGGCTCCTTCCTCACCCTTCGCTGTCACGGCCGGTCAGGGTGGCTTCCAAGAGCGGGATTCGCCCTTAAGGAGCTCAGGGCACAAGCCCGACTCCAATCTTTTCCAGCCATCATCCCCCCTGTCCACCCCGCTGGACAGTCTGCCCACCCCACTTCCAGGTGCCTGCAGCAAGAATGCGGGCAAGGCAAACACAGCCAGGAGTGGCTATTTGTTTAAGAGAGCGATAGTGTGCCTCGAAGTCAAACAGAAATCTCCCTCCGCCTTTGTTTCTATCAAGGCAAGCTTGTGCTGATCAAGGGTGTTCTGACCACGTGGTTTCTCTAAAAGGCGGGCCCACTTTCTCAGGTGTACCTAGGAAGGGTGCAGGTGTCTCCGAGCGCAAGAGTGGGCTGTGGAGGAAGCAGTGCACTGCGTTCTCCTCAGGGACCCCATCGCGGCCCCCAGCAGAAAACATCAGGACCTCTTTGGCTGCCACCATCGCAAAGCACCGGGCCCCAGACAGACCGCGAGCTGGGTCCCAGGAAACAGCCCCTTCGCCTGCCGCCCCCGCCCAGAAGGTTTGCCAAGCGTCGGCTCCGCTCCCGCAACTAAAGGCCTACGGTGCCACCCGGGCACACGGTCCGGGAAATTATCCAGGCCAGAGGCATCTTCTAAGTTACCTGCCGGGAGTGCTCAGGAACCAAAGCTGCCCAACGTGGAAGTAAAACTTCCCGACGCCCCCTCCGTCCAGGCGTCCCTGTAACTGGCAAGGTCAGGGATCCCACCGTCCGCTAAAAAGGCAGCTTTGAGCCAAAGGGGACGCGGGACGCGGCACGGACGGAAAGCGGCAGAACCCAGCGGAAGCGGATCCCCTTCGGCTCGGGGGCCCTTCGGGACACAGGCGTCGCTACGAGCTGCTGTGCCGGTGGCCTCAACCAGCAGCGCCCCCCGGCAGACCTCTCTGCCACCCCCGGGAAGAACGGGGCCGGGAGGAGGCTGGGCCGAAGGGCGCGAGACAGCCGAGACCCCTCGGCAGCGCCCTGAGAGAGGGCCCGGGGCTCCCGCGGCCCGTCCCACAAGCCCGCCCGGCATTCCGGAAAAGTGAGTTGACCCAGTTCTCCAGCCGCAGGTTCGGCAGGCCGAGCGGGAAACGAGCGCCCGGCGCCCCGACCCGCGCCCTCGGGCCGCCACTCCCGCCGCCCCTCCGGCCGCGCCGCCCCCGCCCTGCGCGCCTCGGGCGGGCGGGCGCCCACCGGGCCCGGGGCCCCGCCGCTCCCACCCGGCTGCCCGCCCCCCCGCCGGCCGCAGGGCCGCCGCACCGGCCGGGGCCCCGCGGCGCCCTCCCCGCTCGGCAGGCCCGGCGCCCGGCACGAAGCGCGGCTGCGAGCACAATGGCGCCGGGGCTCCGGGCGGGGGCCGCCTCGGCCCGGGGCAGCCGGAAGGTCGCTGCGGCTCCTTCCGGCTCCGGCTCCGGCTCCGGCTCCGGCTCCGGCTCCCGCGCGGGGGTCCCGGCGCACCCCGCGCCGCGGCCCGAGGGGCGGCCGGAGCCGGCGGGGAACGAGCGGCCTCACCTGGCCTTGGCGGCGGCGGCGGCGGCGAGCGCGGAGCACCCGGAAGGAGGGAGGGCGGGGGGCGGCGCGGCGCGGGAGCCCCGCCCCGCCCCGCCCCGCCCCGCCAGCATGTGCGGGCGCCCGCCCTCCGCCGCCCCGGCCGCCCCCGCTCTGCCCGGCGGCGCTGCCCGGGGCGCCCGGCTCGCCGGAGTCGCGGCGGCGGCAGGTCCCGACCTCGCGGCGACGGCCTCTCCGTCCTGCGGACTCCGGGCGGCCCTTCTGCTTCCGAGCCGGAGCCGACGGGCGCCGCGGTAAAAATTGCGGACTGCGCAGCCGGCGCTGACGTGTTCTCGGGTTTCCGGCGCTCGTGCCGCGGGCCGCTCGCCGGGGCCCCCGACAGCCGGGCCGGTCGGCGCCCCGTGCGCGCGGGGCGTCGACGGGCTCCTCACGCGCCGCTCCGGTTCTCCGGCCCTGCGCGGCTCCCGCCTCCGCAACGCGGCGAAGCCAGCGGAGCCGCGGCGTCGCCACGGCCCCGCGCGCCGGGCAGCCCAAGCCGGCGGCGGCGGAGGCGCTGCGCTGCGCTGCGCTGCGCCGCGCTGCGGAGAGCCGGGCCGCCCGAACGCGCCTCCCTCCCTCCCTCCCTCCCTCCCTCGCGAGCCCCACGGGGGCCCCGGGGGGCCCTTGCCGTCCCGCCGCCTCGCCCCACGGCGAGCCCGCAGGTCGCTCCGGCTGTCTCTGCTGCCCGCTTCGTCTCCCGGTTCTCCCCTTCGCTCGCGAGCGGCTCTTCTGGGCCTTAAACCAGAGCGACCGTCCTGTGACAGTATGTCCCGGCCATCGCTGTTAATCAGATGTTCGTTCGTTCGTTCGTTCAATTTGTTCCCCGCCCATCTCCCCCGAATGCGGGACTCTGGGCGGCTCACAACACGTTAAATAAAACAATAAATAAATATACAATTAAAACCTATAACAATACATGTTCACAAAAATAAAAGGGAAAAAATGTTTTTTGCGCTTTTGGAAATTCAGCTGGAAACAACATTTTAAAAAAAGAATTGGGCAAAAACAGTAGTTTCAGTAAATTATACCCACCTTTTTAGCATTCCCACTGCTGCGCGTGCTTATTCAGAAGGAAGCCCCTTTACTCTGATAGGGCTAATACCCTAATGTTCAGGATTGCAGCCTTTTCGGGGAGTAGCTTTTAGGTTGTAGTTTTCACTGGTCATCTCATGCAAATAAATATAATCACAGAAAGCAAAATGTGTAGTACGGGTAGTCCTCGTTTTGTGACTGCCTCATTTAGCGACCGTTCAGAGTTACGATGGTGATGAAAAAGTAACTTTATGACCAATCTTTGCATTTACGACCTTCGCAGGTCTTTAAAGCAAAGGACGGCTGAAGTAAGATCATAAGCACAATCGTGTTTTCACTTAGCAACTGCTTCGCTTAACGACCGAGTTGCCGGTCCCAATTGTGATCACTAAATAAGGACTACCTGTAATTGCAGTAAGGGGCTGCCAATTTGATAGAAAACTGTGACCCTGGGAATGAAAATGGCCATTTCCAAAATGTAGCAGAACAGGTGCTATCAAATCAGCAATTGGCATTCCCCCATTAAATCATGGCCCTTTTCTAAAAGGCCAGTGGTGATAGGGAGGTCCACCTTCACGTGCTCACTGATCAACAAGGGCCAAGGGCCACCTAGCCAGATGCCGTGTTTCTGTAACCTCGCCCTCACTTCCTGCAGGCTCTCAACCTGTATGAATCTTGAGTCTTGCATTCTTGACTGTAAAGTTCAAAAATCTCCGAAGAGTTCTGGCGCTTCCTCAGATCTGTTCATTTTTCACTCCTTTTTTGGTACAAATGGACCAATTTCTTTAATGGTTTCCTGTAACATAACATCCTATTAAATGAAGAATCTCTTTAATTTTGCAACATGTTACAGGAAAAGGTCAACCTGAGCTGAAAAGCAATACCATCATTATTTATAATAATAAATTATTAATAAAATTTAGAAGGCGGCCCAACCCCATGACGGCTCTGGCAGCTTAATCGCCTCTTTCCGCCGAGGCAGGAAGAGTCCCACCTGAGACCCTCTCTTTCTGCAGGGGCTCCGTGCCTATTGGTTGGAATGCCACGATGTCATAATGCCGTCTTTCTTCTGGGATTCCAAGTCTCCAGGCAGGTAATCCCCCTGTCCTTTGGGCCTCCCCCATGCCCCCCCCCCACTGCATCCAAATGGCTCCTATCAGGAATAACCTGAGCTTGTGCCCACCCGTGGCCGCCTCACACGCAGTCCCCCATCCCGTCAAAGGCCTGTTTTACTCCAGGTTTACAAGTCAATGCCGCAGCAGGAGGCAGCACCCTGCAACCTTGGCTGACCTCACCTTTTAAAAAAAAAAAACTAACCAGGATCAGGCCTGGTTAGTCCTTGGATGGGAGATCATTAGTAAATCCCAGGGCTGGAAGGGAGACTGGGGAGTTGAAAAAAAGTTTCTGAAAAGGGCAACAACATGCCACTGTTTTGTCAAGAAAAATAAATCGAGGAGTTCGTGCCACTGCCGGGAGCCAAACTTGCCTTCAGGAGGCTCTTCTGCGCTTGTTCTGTTTTTACCAGATGCTGTCTGGGATCAAGCCGTTATCATGTAGCTTGTTGGCTTCAGAACCCAGAAGCTGCTGTAGTTTATAGCCAAGCCATTATGGCTTGTTCAACAAACCATGGCTGAGCACAGTGTGTGAACATAGCCAATGCCCACAGTCATGTCTGGCCAGGCCAGGTAATTCCAGTTGCACAACCACAGTGCAGCGGGCCTTGGTGTATGAAGGCAGAGGAACCGTTGCTCATGGCTAGCCGTGGAACAGGAGTTGTACGGTGGGCGCAGGCAGGGCAGATAAAGATTCCAAGTCTGCCTGCCAGAGAAGGGAACCTCAGTTAGATGCCCACAGGAACGGTGAGGATGATGGGGAGCCCACCTGCTTCCTTGCCCACCAAAGAACGCCAGCTGCCATCAAGCCCTGGCGGAGCACTCAGAACCCACCTTCCTGTGCGATGCCTCTTCCTGCCGGCATCCGCCAGCCTCGACTTCGGCTGAAAGCTAAGGACTTTCAACCGAGGATCAGCCGCCCCAACTGCAAGGGGCGCCAGGATTTCTCCAGGAGTGTTGCTGCCCTGGACGTCCCTCTGGACTATTGAAGTAGCTGGCCTATTATCCAGCCCTCAACGGCCTCGTTCCCAGCGGGGTCGGGGGCCGGAGGTCAAGCAGAGCTAAAGCATTACTGCTCAGGGATGAAAAGCCCCCCCACGCACATACCCGTCAGGCCCAGGGGGAAGGGGCATTGCTTTCAGCCCTAGAAGCAGAGGCTCTTAAGCCCACTCAAGTCCCCCTGCAACCAGCCAACAGACCCTTGCAGAGCTCCTACTTCCGAGCAGGACTGCGGAGGCTGCTGCTCGTTTCTTAAAGCGTCGGGTTCCTGCCTACGGGCCGACCGAAACTCATTTCGCCCTCCTAACCCAGTGGCGCTGGGACTGCAGGGGGCTCAGCTCGTTCTTCGAGTCGGGGGTGGCTTCTCGTGTCTAGCCACAACAAGGCCCAGAGTCCCTCTCTGTCTTTGGAGGCCAGAATTCCCAGGTCAGCCCTGGTCTTCCCAGGACCATGTGGATCCCCAGGGCTCTGATCCTCCTCTGAATGGTCTCTGGGAAGGGTGACGTTGGGCCTGGAACACTCAGGGGGACCCTGAGCCAGGCACGTGTGCCACGTCCTGGACCAAATGACTGATCTTGAATGGCACTCAGACCACCAAAAGGCTGGCAAAGCCCTTTTTCTGCTGGGAGGGTGTCTGAGGAGCTGCTCCCTGCTCAAGAGCGGCCACTGCCTGGACCTGGTGAAGTGCAGGCCCTCCTCAACCCAGGGGAGAATCTGGCCGGGAAGAACAGGGGGCTGGCAAAGGCCAGTTGGAACTCCCAGGACACTTTTCTTCGGCAGAATTAAGCTGCTGATTCAGCGCTTTCCGGCTAGTGCATTTATAACGCATTCTAATCAGCTGGATTTTTTCTTTTTTCACATCAAGTCCTGGGTGGCAAGGAATAGGGCCCAATCCTCCACCGAGGGCTGGAGGGGGCTGAGGCATGAGAGGCTTTTTCACCCTTCCGGCTCCCCCTACATTTTCTGCCCCTTCTTCTCCAGATGAACATTTTGCAGGCTGCTTTCCGACAATAGGACCTGCCCAGCTGGGACACCATGCTGAAAGGCCCTGTTCCCATTGTGCCTCAGTGGAAGGAGCTCCAGTACCAACTCAGAGAGAGGCTGAAACTGCAAAAGGTGAGGGATGCTGAACCAGTTAAGGTTTCCTTCTTGGCACAGAGCAGGAGGGTGCTGTGTGCAGGATGGGGAATGACAATATGTGGGGGGGCAGGGTAACTATCAACCCCAGCAGCTGCTCACAGCCAAGAAGGCCAGATTCTGACAGAGTCTTCTTAATCAGATCTCTTGGGAACAGAGAGGAGAACTGGTTACAGGATCCTGGAAAGCGGATAGCACCCCATTTGAGTTTGCTGGAGTGGGGGTTCTTCGATCCGCTCGCTGACCACCTTTTGGAGCGGTGGGGAGGCTGCACCTTGCTCCTCTGATGTGGAAGGAAGGAGCGTGCAGGTGTTCCAGCCGCCAGCCCGGCAGCATCTTGCAGGCCGCCACCCTCCTCCTCCTCCCCGGCTTCTGCCTTTCAGCCAGCGCCGGCCACCGACCTCCCTAGCCTGTGCGCGGTTGCCGGCTGCCTGCAGAGCATCCTCCCTGTCTTCTCCCTCTGTGCACAGGGCTTGCCGGAAGGGACCGAAGGCACCCCCTTCCTCCTGAGCGACAGGCCCAGCATCGTTTTCCGGGACAGCTGCTTCCCCAGCCACATGCCGATTCTCTGCCCTTACACGACCGAGGGGGGGAACTTCTTTGCGTCATTCACCTGGAAGAGGGCCAGAGGGAGCAAGGTGAGGGGGGGGTGCGGCAGCCCCCCTCCCCCAGCCTGAAGGGAGGTCCTCTGCTTTCTCCCTTCCAAGAGCGTTCGAAGATTCAGGCTGCTGGGTCAGACGAAGCATCAGAGGTTGCCCGTGGGCCACGGCAAGAAGCCTCTCCCCTGGGGCACTCTGGGTCCCTGCTTGCTTAGACAAGGCCCTTCCTTGCAGGCGTGAGAAACCTCAGCCACAGTGAAGACGTGCCCCAGGGTCTAGCTCTGAATGTTCCTCACCTGCTTGCGGCCTGGGCTCGCCGGTTGCGCCTGTCCTGTGCTTAAAGAGGGGTTGCGCCTGGCCCCTCCATGGCCGCCCTGGCTCTTATGCCGAGGGGCTCTCTGGGCCTGTTTTCTCCAAGCTGGCTTGGGTGGCCCTGAGACATTGGGCCTTCCCCCCCCCCCCCCCCGTGATCCAGTATATCAGTCCCTCCTCCTCTGCCCAAGACACTCAGACCATCGCCACACCCTCTTTCACGCCCTTGCAGTCTGATCTCCCAGGTCCCTCTAGGAAGAATGACCTGGCAGCCCACCTCTGGATGAGGAGCTGCTCCCCCAGCCTCTCCCTGCGGGCCCACTCCGGGGAGGGTTGAGGACAGGCCTTAGCAGTCTGTCCACACAGCATCTCCCTTGGCTGTCTCACCAGCGCAGCTTGTGGAATCCAAGCTGCTTTGGGTTGCATAGGGGTGGACAGGGCAGGTGGGGCATAACCCTTTAAACAAAGAAATCTAGCTCCAAACCTAACTGCTCCCTAAACGGCCACTTTCACTGATCCAAATTGGCTGACCCTTGTCTGCATGGTCCTTGCACTTTCTTTTACCCGGCAGGTGCGTGTCTGGAGTTACAACGTGGAGGATGAGACTTCAGTGACAGAGAAGGAATATCCCTTAGATGAGGACCCGGCGGTCCTCACCATTATCCATGTCCCCCACGTGCACCTCTTTGTGGCCTACTGTGATGATATTCACTTTCGCTTCTTTGGCGACCACACTCAGGACTTCAGGCTCCTCTCCAAGATAACTTCCCCCTATTCAGTCACCAGCCTGTGTTACAGCCCCGAGACACGTGAACTGGTTTCTGGTGCCATTGGTGTGGTGGTGTTTTGGACCTTTTCGATGTCGGAGGTTCCCTATATGAGTGTTACGCAGGAAGTATATGTGGCAACTGGTGAGTTTGTGCACTTTCTCAGGGTGGAGCAGGAGCAGAGAATGCTGGTGGCCCTGTGTGAGAGCATTATTCGTGTGTATAACTACCAAACCAAAGCCCAGATCCGCACCTTCCAGGTGAGCCAAGGCGTGTCCCTCACTTGCTGTGCTGCCAATTGGCCCCAGAGTTTCCTCTATACAGGAGACTTGGCTGGTGATGTCAAGGTATGGAACTTTGATACCGGGACCCATGTCAACCAATTCAAGGCCCACCTGAGCGCCATTAGCAGTATAATCATCCGGACTTCAGTGCACACCCTCATGACTGCATCCCTGGATGGAATGCTGAAGGAGTGGAACCTGACTACCTGTGAGCTTCTCCGGCGGGTGGACATTGGAGAGGAAGTCTTCCAGATGCAGTTCCTCAATGAGCAGACTTTCTTCCTCCGTACCCAGTATACTTTCTCCATCCGTACAGTCAATAATTTCTATCAGCTCTTCAACAGAAGCAAATCAATCCTCAAGAAGTTGGTGCGGGTACAGTGTGAACCAGACAAAGCCCGCATCCTGGCCACCACTGAAGATGGAGTCATCCGATTCTTATCCCCTGTTACAGGAGAAATGCTGTTTGTTACCTGGCCCTTCCAGCTGCTAGAAAAGGCACTAGACTATGTTTATGACCCAGATCGGGAGGAACTACTGGTGACAATGGGCACAAGCGACATCTACGTGTTGGATACCACCAAGAACCCTTGCCCAGCCAAGTACATCTTGCGCACCACAGAGAGTGTGGATGACAAGGTTCTGTGTTTGGCCTACAGCCGTCTGGAGCTGGGTGGTCGTACCACCAGCTTCATCTTCAGCGGGTTCAAGAGTGGTAAGGTGCGCTCTGTCACCCAGCAGCTGTATCGTATGGGAGGTCGCAAACTCCACGATGGCAATGTGGTGGCCCTCACCAGCCTGTCAGACTCTGGGAACCTGTCGTATAATTCAAGGGAATCTTCCTACCTCTGCTCCTATGGACTTGATGAATATATAATCCTCTCAGAAGTGTTCTTAAAGAAGAACAGCCTCCTGGAGGTGGTCCCTTTGGTTGTCATTCCCAGCACGAACTGCCGGATCAACATCCTCTTGCTCATCCCCGGCTACATCTGTGTCTTGACGGAGCAGAACCGAGTCCGGCTGTGGCGCCAGGCAGCCCTGGTTCCTGGCCAGAAGAACCCCTTCTGGAAGGAGACTGTGGCCATGCATTCGAGCACCATCACTTCATTTGACTACTGCCATACGCTTAGCATATTGGTGACCGGTGGCTCTGATGGCTCTGTGCGCATTTGGGACATCCTGGGAAAAATGTTGGTGGAGTTTGACACCACCCTCAAATTCAACCGAGTCTGCTTTGCCAACCAACGGGGGGACTTGGTGGTCGGCTGCAACATGAACATCTATTTCATCTCATGCGTTACATACCTACCAAGGAAGCATCTCACCGTGCTGTTGACTCGCTGTGTCATGGATGACGTGGTTGAATACCCACTTCCCTTCCTTCCCCGCTTCCTCCTTAGCTTTGATATCGTTTTTGTGCCCAAGTAAGTGGACACGTTATGTTGGGGTGGGGTGACAAAAAAGTCTGTCTGTCTGTCTGTCTGTCTGTCTATCATCTGCAGCCTGCTGGCTTAATAGGCATTGGGGTTTGAATTTTCTGGTGCGTTATTAATTTTTTCTGGAAAACAAATGCCTTTGCGTACTCCAGATACCTGTATGGTTTCTCTTTTCTGTGCTTTTTAATGCGTGGTTTGCTTGTTTGTTTTTACCATTACTGTAGTAGCTTTCTTCAGAAAGTGGACTGGAAACCTGCTCTTTGGCCACATCAGCTACATGCAAAATGCTTTCAATCAGTGATTCCACTGATATATTCAGAGGCTTGATTTTTTTACTGAAGCTCTTCTCACAAGTCAGACACTTAATGCTCTTCTCCTCGCTTGTCCCTTCAAGTGTTGGACTAGCTCAGTTCAAGCCTCAAATCCTTTCCTACGCTCCCTGCACTTGAAGAACTTCATCCGTGCAGAACTTTTGGAGGGCTTAGTCTTAGATCTCAATGGGCAGGGACCTGTGGCTCTGGGAGCAAATTCACTGTCTTGCCTTTGCTTCTGATTGGGCTCCTCAGAAGCAGGAAGAGCCTCAGACTTGGTAGTAACATTTAATGAAGATGTCAATACTTGTGGAATTGCCAGGCAAGATTTCCCTTCAGGATCAGCCATGTTTCTTCTTTGCATCACTCATGCTTCTTGTGCCTATAGCCCAGCTACCCTGAATGCCTCTGTAGACATTTTCTTATGGATTTAATTCTATGTCTACATCCCAACCCAACTATTTTTTTTAATATGGAAAGTATAATTAACTTGGCTGGTCCAACTGTTGTACCTCTATTCAGAGTTTAATGTAGATTTCCTTTGCATCATAGATTTGCATAGTTTCATTTAGAGCTACCTATCTTGAGAAGATTGTTCCATTGCCCTTTGTATTTATGGTTGAACTATATAGAATTTTTTTTTTAATAAATGAGAAAGCACTCTGTAGCATTAAGTCATGAGATCTGATTGTTTTTAAATTGATGCTCAGGAGTGATCCTTGTTGACAGTAATTGATTTAACATCCTTCCTGCATGCCTGGAGGCCCTATTGTGCCAGCAGTATGGGATCCTGGCTGACATCCATTTCAAGCGACACAGCTGGGTTAGTTCATGCTTAACAGATCTCTCATCTTACTCAGGTTGAGTCTCCAGTGCTTGAACTCTTGAAAGAATTATTGAATTTCATTGAAGAACTCCAACATAATTTGCTTCTGTTTTTAATCTCATTGGCTTTTCTTCATCTGTCAATGACTATTGAGATGACATGATTTCCTTTACACAAAGCTGCTATTAAATATGACATTGTACATACAAGAAAAGAAAATGAAAGTTGATGACATTCTGTGAAAGAAGAGGTAAGGAAGGAACCCAATCTTCTAGTTCTCATTGGACAGACAGATATAATTGGGAGCAGGTGGTCCTGAAGATACCCAGGTCCTGAGCCTTACAAGCCTTGAAAGCTGATGAGCAGCATCTTGAACTGCACCCAGAAGCCAACTTGTAACCAGTACAGTGCTCAAAGTAGTGGTGTTATATGAGCAAACAAATAGGTGCCCATAACTGCTTGAGCTGCTGCATTGCATTCTGAACCAAGTTGTCTCCAAGGGCAGCTCTTGCAGAGTGCATTGCAATAGTCCAAATGAGGGTGACTAAGTCACAAGTGACAGTGAGCAGGGCCTCCCACTCAAAGAAAGCCTGTAACTGGTACATCAGCTGTACCAAAGAGTTCTCCAAAGGCCCTCCTGGCCACAGATACCACCAGCTCTTTGAGCAGGAACTATGAGTCAAGCAGGGTCCCCAGATTGTTGCTAGTTCCATATAGGGGATTGTAATCCCATGCAGACCTAAAGATGGACTCTCCCTGGAATTGGCTGGCCTCTGAACCCAAAGCCACTTTGCCTTGCTGGGATTAAGCCTAAACATATTCCTGCCATCCAGACCCTCACAGTCTTTGAGCACTGGGACAGCATCTCAACAGCATCAGCTGTCTGGCCTGAGACTGAAATATAACATTGAATAACATCTTCACACTGATGATACCTGGCCCTATTCTGGGGGATAACGACCCAGCAGCTTCGAATTCATGTAAAACAGGGGCAGAGAGAGTGTTGAGTCCATGACATCCCACCACTGAGGAATCTTGCATTTGATCTCCCTCCTCTGCCCCTCTTTCTTTGTGCATGGTAATGGCTGTGACCATTACATCCTCTTAAATTGTAACATTTCTGGTGCTTAACCAAGCCTGCTCCAGAGAGATCCCAGAGGCTCTGCATGGACCAGATATCCTGGGATCCTGTGTTACTGAGGGGTGATCCCCAGGGATATACAGCTGTCTGCACCAGCTGAGTTAAACTCTCTTATCTGTCCTTATCATTCCTCTATTCCTTACGATCTACTCACCATCTCCTCTCTGTAATCAGCACCTTCCTTGTACTGAAGGGATCTTCCTTGGGGTTTCTGCTTTCCTGTGAGTCGCTCCCTTTACTTTGTCCTTGCTACCAACTATGTTTGAATTGTAAGGAAACATCCTCACGAAGTCAGATTGAGCTATCTTAATTGCTCCAGAGAGGTGCAGTGGGATGATGGACCCCTTTTCCTCGGAGGCATCATTGTTAGATGAGACCACAGCACTTGGAAAGAAATGCACCACAATGGGTAGGCAGCAAAAAGACTGAGCCCAGTCCCCCTAGCAAGTGACAGCTCTTTTGGCATGCCATCCTTCCCTGCCATCTGCCAGTTACCATGCTTTTAACCAAGTATTCACACACACCCAGTTTTCTCTTCCAACTCTGACCCACTCTGCGTCAGTACACCCTTCAGGAGAGCGGCAACTGGGCCATTGCAGTGCTTGTGTGTCATCCAGACGTTGTTTCCGCTCGAGGTGCCATTTAGAAAAAGGTGGGCTAATGGAGAGGGCTGCCAGGAAATGTGTAGGCACCCAGTCCTTTTAGTGTGGCTAGAAAAGTGATGTGTGTATCTCCATTAAAGATTGGGACTTTGAGAGCTGTTGGAAAATCAAACAGGGAGACAGTAATGCCACCTTCTCCAGTCTGGTTCCCATGTCTGGGTGGTGAATTCTGGGAGTTGTAGTCTAACACATGTAGGGGACACCAAGTGGAAATCCACTGGTGTGATGCTTGGGAGGTGAGGCGTGTCGCGTTGTATGATTAGAAAAAGGAGGCAACTTCTAACTCACGCAGTCCAAGCAGCTGGCTGATATTCTTCCTTTTCAAGGTACCGCCAGGTGGGCAAGCAGGCCAAGAAGTATGAGCGGCTGGAGCCCATAACCAACCACAAGGAGGTGGTGATCGAAAGGAACGTGGCCAAAGTAGTGGAGTTCATTGGCAAGGATGTGAGCGTCCTTCCTGGCCCTGATTTCTGTAAGCCATCCTCGCCACTCCTGAAAGAGATGCTGCCAGAGTTTGCAGTAGAGTACCAGGTCATTCCACAGCCCAACCTCAAGCCTTCTTTGGAGAAGAAACTTGCTTCACCACCACCTTACCGTGGCCTCCCACGGATGGTGGAGCACATCCCCTTGCTCCAGACACTGCGTTTCCGGGAGGGGCACTCCTGGCCGATCGCTCCTGATGGCTATATCCCAAATTCAGTTATTCGGGCTCAGCTGTTTCCAACAGGGACTCCTCCAGATCTCCAGTGCCCCTTACTGTCAAGCAGGGATCCCTTGCCAAAGAGGAAGATGATGAAGATCCAGATATCAGAGTGGGATAAATCTGAGGGGGTTCAGAAAGCTTGGAAGAAAAAAGCCCAGAAGATGAAGAAAACTCCTTCGACAACCAAGCGCCACCGGGACCTGCTGGCAGAGATTGTGACCAAGCCCTGGTTGAGGCATAAGCCCAGTGACACCAGCTTGCCCTGCGTCATGAAGGCCATTTTAAACCTCATGGACGATGTGCCCTATTCAACATACTTGCTGTGTACCTCTGCTCTCGTCCAGCTTTCGGAGTCTTACACGTTGCCAGCCATCATACAGGAAGTAGCCTTTGAGCGCCTCATCCAGGACACAAGTCACAAGGAGGTCAGGGCAAGCATGACTGGGGGCACTTTGGGGGCACATCTGGGGGGTTTCCAGCTTTGGAGAATTCCTCCGCCTTCACTGTGCATGTCCTTCTTGGAATGGCAGAGAGGAGGGGTGGGGCACCCGCAGTTGGATGTTGACTGGGTGAGAGGAGAGGAGGAGAAGGTTCAGCACAACCCATGACGCACCAAAATCAGAGATTTAAGGGGAGAAACGACAAGTC
Source organism: Liasis olivaceus (assembly GCA_030867105.1). Classification (NCBI taxonomy): domain Eukaryota; kingdom Metazoa; phylum Chordata; class Lepidosauria; order Squamata; family Pythonidae; genus Liasis; species Liasis olivaceus. Next base: position 25,286,597 of record CM061360.1, read on the forward strand.
TTGGTTTGCCCAAGTCTTATCCTCCCAAAGAGCTAAACTGATTTGCTTTCACAGATTCATAACAGAAGTAAACACTGGCATTGATTATTCACCTCAACAGGAAGATATTTCACATCCCAGGTTCCAGTGGCTCAAAAACAGCTTCAGCTGTAGTGAGGATGCCTCCAAATGGCCCCAACTCCTTGGGGAAGAAGTCAAATTGCAACAGCTTGATTTCAGGGTGGGGGTGGGGTGGGGGTGTAACAGTGGAAGTGGTCTTCAAGAGGTTTTCTGCTCCTATTTTTACGTTATTTGAGGAGGGGGGAATGCACTACCAAAGCTGGCACTTCAGCAGTGCAGGCTCAGGGCACTGGGGAGCTCCATGGGGCTCACAGGACCTCTGAGGCCCCATTGAGGAGGAGGAGGAGGAGGAGGCGGCGGCGGCGGCAGTTCTTCCTTTCCCTCCCAACCCAGGACGGATGCACAGCCAGAGCCAAGAGACAGTAGTCAGGGCCCACCTTTGGGGTACAAACCAAATGGAGGAGGCAGAAGCAGGAGCTGCCCGCTCCCCAATGGGTGGGCAGCTGCTGCTTGTGAGCTGCAGGCCTGGCAACAGGTCAGACAGGAAAATCCCGGGGTGTCAGCAATGTGGGTGTCCAACCTTTCTTGCCATTTTACTAAGGAGTTCGGGGCTCAGGGAAGAGGAGCGAGGGAGGATTTAAGCTTGGCGTCCCCGGGAGGCTTCCGGACCCACCCTGTGGGCGTTTCAAGAGGCAGAAGCGCTCAGCTTGGAACGTTCTTCCTCCTGTCAACGACATCTACCTAAGGTTTACCCAGCACTTTGGATTTTCAAAGGGCTGTGTTGACATGAGATGCTTGCTGATGTAGTCAGCCCTGGCTTAAATAAGCCCCTCATTGTGGGCTTGCTAATTGCCCCCTAAACACGCAGGCTGAGTTCACCCACCTTGCTAAGTCAGTGTGCCGGGAGAACAAGCCAATGGTCCAGCCACCAGTACTGTGTTGCTGCGGCTGATGAGATTTGGATGGGGCACGAATCCTTGCAGAGGATGGCCTGAATCAGGCCCAGGTCTGGCTCTGGCCATGCCGGTTCAACATCAGGCTTCTTGTTCTCTAGGCGAGGATGAGACTGGCAGCCTGGGAGGCCTTGGGGAAGATGGACCTCTTGAGTGAACAAGAGGTGGTACCGCTGGCTCGGGCCCTGCTGGATGAGAACAAGAAAGTGCGTGACCTGGCTCGTTCCTTGCTTGACTCGGTGGCTGGCATCACTGACAAATTTGTCCTGAAAAAGGAAATGCAGCGGCTGGCGGTAACCAGCTTGGAAGACATGTGAGTCCCGTCCCTGCATGGGGGCGGGGGGGGGGGGCAAAAGATATGCCCCCACTCTTTTTAGTGCATTTAGGGACCAGGCACCTCTCCTCTGGCCTTGAGGAGGTTTCTGGAAGCATCTCTTGCCAAATGTTGTAGCAGGTAATTAACCTGTGCAGTTGCTTCCCACAAGATGGCCGTTAACTTGGATAGCTGGATTTATTTATTTATTTGTTTATTTATTTGTGTATATTTCAAATTTGGTCACTGCCCATCTCACTAGAAAGTGAGTCTGGGTGGTTTACAGTAAAAACAAGAATAAATATTAATTAAAATACAATAAAAACCATTCATACATAAATAATAATATCTTCCAAGGTACTGCTGGTAGATAAGGATATTAACCTACAGGAGCATCTTCAAAGCACTAGCCACCCCCAGGTTTGGTTGCCCCTCTTCTCACCCCACGCGAGTTGGCAGAGCCAGGTCACCCCTTTCTTGAAGGTCAAGAGAGTAGGGGCCTGCCTCACATTTGGAGGGAGGGCATTCCATAGGGTGGGGGCCACAGCAGAGAAGGCTCTCCTTCTGGGTCCCACCAGTCGACGTTCTTTCGCTGACGGGGTCCGCAGCATACCCTCTCTGCTTGACCGGGTGGGACAGGTTGATATAATGCGGGTGAGACAGTCCCTGCGGTAACCCGGTCCCATACCACGTAGGGCTTAAAGATGATAACCAACACCTTGAATTGGACCCGGAAGCAAACTGGCACCCAATGCAGCTCCTGCAGCAAAAGTGTAACGTGCCATCTTTGGGGCACCCAAGATTGCCTGCACAGCTGCATTCTGAAGCAGCTGTAGCTTCCGGATATTCTTCAAGGGTATTTGAATTTGAAATGTATACATTCCTGGAGGACAGAGGCATCAAGGGTTCCTGGCCTTGAAGACGCACTAGGGCAGCCTCCAATTCCAGCCAGGTAGTCCTGCAAGGAACCTAGCAATGGTTATTTTCCTTTGGAGCAGGAACATTTCCCAGGGTTGGGAAGGACCCTCCATCCGGCTCTGTCACCTCATCCTTCCCACCTGTCAGGATTAGCCCAGGAAACTCCAGGAGACAGTACAGATTCAATCCAGCAAAGTTTAATGGCCTTACTCCCATTACAGAAATCTTCTCAGAGTGAGAGCAAATTCCAGGGTCACCCTCCCAACCTCCCTCGCATTCTTTAGGGAGGGTTCAGTCTCATCCTCTTATCTGTTCCTCGTTGCTCTGGTGATGAGAGTAAATTCTTAACCCCTCTTGTCCTGACTCTCACACCACCTTTCCTTCAAGCAGGTGTATCTCTATCCCTTCTAGGACGGTGACGAGCCAGACAGAAAAGGGGGCTTTCCCTCGCAGGGTGCGTGCTGCCGGCATCGTGGCAGAGTCCAAGGATGAAGCCCTGCACGCCTTGACAGAAGGCGCGGAGAGGCTGATGAACTGTGTAGAGAATCAGCTGACAGCCAATCTCTTCCTAATGAGCGAGTGCCCTCTGCCAGAAGCCCCACTTGTGGGACACCCTCCCCCTTCCCGGCGCAAGCGCCTCTCTGAAAAGCTGTCAGAGGAGTACAGAGAAAGCCCAGAGGCAGCTCAGGCCCGGTGGCTGGGGCTCTTCGGACAGCCCCAGAAGAAAGGGGCTGAGGCTGAAGGTAAGACCCCCCTTGTACCACGGGAGCAGTGGGGCTTCCGTGCAGCCCCCACCCCCTGGAGCCGTGTCCTCCTGTGGGCTCTCGAGGGAACTGAGGCCAGCAGTCTGTGGCCACGCTCCGGGAGATGTCAGCAGGTTGCTGGAGGCGTCCCAAAGCTTATTGTAATGTGGAGCACTGGATCCTTATGGGCGACTTCATCTAGGGTCACTATCCTGAGTAAGCATTTGCCTTGATTGGGAAGAATTCCTGCTGCTCTGGAAAAGGACATTCCTCCTCACATAAGATTCAGCAGATGAGGTGGGTGGCCAGAAACCTATTTGGGAGGGGGCTGCTTATGGCAATTTCAGGTCCTTTTTATAATGACTGACTTGGTGGGACTTTTACACAAAGCAAGGCCATGTAGCCTTGCAACCGGGCCTGGCTTGCCCCCAGCTTTCTTGGTTGGGCACCTCGTTTTCTAGGAATGACTTCTGGATGCCACAGACGGTGTGGAGCTGCCTCTTTGATTTCATTTTGGAAGGCTTTCGCAGAACGGTTTGCCACTTGAGCTTGATTCGTTTTTGTCATGGTTTCAGGGCTTTGATCCATGTGGTTTTCCATGCCATTTCTTTATTTAACTTAAGTGTTGCTGTCCTCCTTGCTGGTAATGACCCACAAGATGCCCTTAATTTCATGGGATATGACATCTATTTATTTGTTTAATAATTAACATTATTGTGAAATATTTCTAGCCTACCTTGCATCATGGATCTTAGGACCCGTCCCAACTGCCACGAGAAGTATAAAGCGAATAAACTAGACCAAAAAGGCTCTGTTCAGGAACACTCAGAGGCTGGTGTGAAACACATATAGCTACCCCCTGAATTGGGGTGCGGGGGCAGCATTGCATAACCAGGTGCCGTGCCTCTCTCAGTGGGGCTGCAAAAAGCCCTTTGCAGGCCGGGGGCCCTAACGTGGGTGGTGGTCTTGGGAATTGCAGGACCCCTCCTGGACGAGCAAAGCCTGTGTTGGCTGGATCCCAGCCCTCCCCTTTCATTTTGTCTCCCCAATTGCCCCCACAGCTGGCGCTGAGGAGGCCAAGCAGCGCACCCCGCAGAAGCTCCCTCGCATCCAGCAGGCCCGAGGGAAGGGGCCCACCGTCCCCCTGCCCAGCGAAGCGGCCCTCTCCGAGAGCAGCAGCAGCAGCCCCGGCCAGAGCAGCCCCGGCAGCGTCTCCCCCACCACGAGCAGCACCAGCAGCAGCGCCACGTGGCGGGAGGTGCGGCGCACCAAGAAGGGGCTCCGAGGAAGGGAGCAGCTGCGGCAGCCCAAGGCCCCGCGCACACCTTCCGAAGAAGCCCGCAAGCTCAGGAAGGGGCGCAAGGAGCCCCAGCCCATCCTCCTGCAGCGCCGAGACACCCGCACTCAGCTGTACACGGAGATGCTGAAGAAGGCCCGGAAGGACCAGCCTGTGGCGGCTGCGCCAGCGGAAGCCAAGGCAGTGAGCAGCCTCGTGCAGGCCAAGGCCAGCCAGCCTGAGCTGCCCACGCTGCCCCCGGAGCCCCCCGGGAGGGGCAGCCTCATCGACCCGCATCAGCAGTATGGGGCTGACAAATCCAAGTGGCGCGACGACCTCTACAAGCTAATGATGCTTCGCATCGCCCCCTCGACAGAAGGGCGCACCGCAGCAGATGACTTCCTGGCCTCCGCCCGAATAGCCCTCGCTGGCCAGACCATGTCCTGGGAGGCCTTGGCCAGCCTCAACCGGGCCCTCCTCACCTCCCAGGAGAGGATGGCCACAGAGGCCCCCGGCTGGAAGCAGTACATGGACAACTTCCTGAAGGCTTCACTGAAGGAGTCCTGGCTCCAGCCTTCCGTGGAGAGCTTGGAGACAGTCGTGGCCGTGAGGACAGCCGCTGACCTGCTCAGCAGCTCAGAGACGGATGTTCTGAGCCCCGACCTCAGCCAGGAGGAGGGAGGCAAGGGCGAGGGCGAGGAAGCTGCGGAGGGAAGGGTGGCGAAGAAGAAGAAGAAGAGGCTCGAGCAGCCTGGAGCAAAAGCGGGCAAGGTACCCAAAGTGGCCTCTGAAAAGGAGGGGAGGCGGGCCGTGAAGCAGGCCGAGAGGTGGGCTGCGAGGATGGAAGAGTTTGCCCAACAGAAGGAGCAGGAGTCGGTGGTCGGGAGTAGAGAGCGGGGGCTTGCCTGGAGCAAAGAGCAATTGCCTGCCAGGGGAAAAGAAGGGGAGCCCGTCCCGGGTAAAGAAGGGGAGCCCCCCCAAGGCAGAGTACGGGAGCCCGTCAGGCTGAAAGAACGGGAGGCCCCTGAAAGGGAAGACAAAGAAGTGACCAAGCAAAAGGCCGGCCGACCTGCTGGCCAGGAAAAGGCGGTGGGGAGGAGGGGGCAGGAGGAGGAGGAGGAGCTGCCCAGCAAGGAAGAGCTGAAGGAGAAGGCCCTCCTGACGGATGCCGAGAGGATGCTGCTGGCACAGGTGTCGGAGGGCATGCTGGCTGACATGCGGGCAGAAGCCAAGGCCAGAATGTTAGATGAGCTGAAGGCGAGAGCTCTGGTGGAAGCAGAGAGGACCGCCCTGGAAGAGGTGAAGGGGAGAGCCCTGGCCGAAGCTCGCGAGATAGCCCTGGCCGAAGCCAGAGACCGGGCGCTGCTTGCGGCCCGAAAGAAGGCCCTGGCCGAAGCTTGGGAGAAGGTGCTGGCAGAAGCACATCAGAAGGCGCTGGAGGAGGTGATGGAGAGGGCGCTGCAAGAGGCACAGGAGATCGTCCAGGCCGAAGGGCTGCAGGGGAAAATGGCGGAGGAGAGGGTGCAAGAACTGGCCTTGGCAATAGCCAAGGAGCTGGCCAAGGACAGGGCCAAGGAGCTGGCCGCGTCCGCCAAACTCGAACCAGACGAGGCAAGGGTTTTGGAGCTGGCTGAGGAAGAGCCCATAGAAATAGACAAGGCGGCGCTTCTGGGGCTAGCGGAGGCAAGGGCCCAGGAACTGGCCAAGGCAAGGGCCCAGGAACTGGCCGAAGCGGCGACGCTGGAGGTGCCCGAGGAAAGGCTCACGGAGCTGGCTGAGGTAAGAGCCCAGCTCCTAGCCCAGGCAAAACAGATGGAGAAGGAGCTGGAGCTGGAGGAAGAAGAGTGGGCAGAGAGCAGGAGTGCATCTTTCTTTGACGGAGGGCCGACGGGCTCCCTGGAGGCCCTCGACGATGAGAGCTTTTGGCTCCTCTCCGAAGACGAAAGGGAAGCGCTGGTGACCATGTGGGAGATGGACCTGGCTCCGGAGTCAGAGCCTGAGCTGACCGACCTGGCCCAGCTGTTCCTGGAGATCCTGACTGAACCGGAGAAGCTGCAGAGGAAGGATTCTTCCACCTTTCAGCAGCTCTTCCGAGTGGCATCCCTGCTCCGGGTCACCTCAACAGCAGACATCCAGGAGCTGGCTGAAGCTCTGCTCCAGAAAGCTGAGGAACTGCTAAAGGAAGCTGAGGAGAGGCCAGAGTCCTTGTCTGAAGAAGAAGGGTCGGTGTTTGCCCGTCTCAGGAAAGCAGTGGAGGCCCATAAGGCCTGGAGCACCAGCCCCCAGCAGTTGGCTGCCCAGATGAAGCAGCTCCTGAAGTCCGCCCTGGCTGTGCTGCAGGCCAGGAACCTGAAGAGAAGGCTGGCCAGCGCTGCCCAGCGGAAGGCTTGGCAGCAGAAGGCCAAGAAGGACTGGGAGCAGGATGAGGGACGGGGCCCGGGCCTGGGCCTGGGCCGGCGGGCCTGGGCAGCCAAGAAGCTCAAGCAGGCCTTTGGGAAGATCCAGGCTGAGCAGGAGAGGGCTCAGCGGGAAAGGCTCGAGCAGCAGCGAAGGGAGAGGCAGCTCAAGTTCAGGTCACGGCCCATCGTCTTGGGCTTCCCCGAGGGGGCAGACCAGGGGAAGGACAAGGAGAGGGGGCCGGGGGCGGGGAAGGAGGGGGAGGCGGGGGAGGAGGAGGAGTGGGGAGAGGGAGAGGGTATGGAGGAGGGCAGGAGGAAAAAGTCCCTTGCAAAGGAAAAGGCAAGGAGGGACCGTGGGAAGCTGACGTGGTCCATGGGCCAACGGTGGGAGAAGGCCTGGCACGCCATCCTGCAGATGGAGGATGAGCTGGCCCCGGCCTTGGCGGTTCCCCGGCCCAAGCGGTACCGCCTGCCCAAAGACTCTCTGTACAAGACGACCAAGCCCACCTTACGTCTCCATCGGAGAATGCTCAGGCGAGGGGGCCGGCAGCACATCTTCCGCCTGGACGATGGCAAGGGGGTGGACTGGGAGAGGTTTATGGAGCTCTTCCAGTCCATCGTGTCCATGAAGGAGGGGGGAGTGGAGCCGGCCGCTTGGCAGGAGCAGGCTTCCAAGTTGCTCGACCTCTACGGCATGAGCAACCCGCTGATCCGGGCCATGATCCAACAGCTCTTGGTGGGTGACAATCGCCAGCGCAAATACGTCACGAGCAACCGCCTGAAGCTGAAGACGGCGCGGGCTAACCTGGGCCAAAGGATTCTCTACGAGATGATCGTTCACTCGGCTCGGCTTCGGCCTCCGCAACCCTCCTTCCACCACATCATCCCACTCAGCTACCAAAACAACGTGCACCCCTTCAAGATGCAAGGAGTCGCCCATTTCGGCCCCCTCTACCTCAAGTGGAAGACCTTCTTCTCCAAGGGGAAGGTGCCCAAGCTGAGCCTGTACGTGTATTCGCACCGCTTTCTCCTCCCAAACAGGAGCTGATGCCGCACGGAGTCCGTCTTTCCTACTGCCCCGCCTTGTTTGCTGTGTTGTGTTTTTTCTTTCTTTTTTTTTGAGAATAGTATCAGGGATTTGTGAGATGTTTGTGGGGAGGGCGATTTAAGGAAACTGGAATAAATTAGCTCTTGAGGCCATCTGTCTTGATCATTGTTTTAAGTACCTTTGATTATTTATTTAAGTGTTAATGCACGGCACCGAGCGTATCCCGAGTTTCTCTCCGGGGTTTCCCTGCCCCCAAAGGCAGCGCGGTTCCCTCCTTTTTGGCCCTATCGACCCTCCCAGGCCGCCCTTTGCTCAACCCCCCCCCCAGGATCCAGGGGTCCCAGTGTACGGACAGCAGCCTCCTCTTCCCATTTCATCTCTGGGTTTCCCTGGCTATGCCAGGGAATGGAGAAGGGAGAATGCGGCCAAGAGCAGAAGGTCAGGGAGTCCTACTCTGGAGTCCCTGATTAAAGCACAGAGCGAGGCCGGGTGACCGTAAAGCTCACTGAAATGCACCAGGCTTGAGTAAAGCGTCCCAATTCCCGAAGGCAGAAGCCGTGAGAGACTCGGCGGGCACCTCCTGGCCGTTGCACCCCCAGGGAAACCGTGGGGGCTGAGGTGCCAGCAGGCCTTCTTCGGGCAAGAGGATGTTTGGAGGGTGTGCTTAACATGGGGGCGCTATCAAAATGGGCTTGTCCTCTGACAGTCCTTCCCACCCCTTCACACTGTGCTGCTGCTGCTGCTGCTGCTGCTGCTGCTATGAATGTGAATGAATGAATGAATATGAATGGCTATGAATGTGGGTGTGGATGAAGGGGGTGTTGGGGGGGTGTCAGTTCTTATTGTATCAGCCGTGACATGTTTGCATCTCTCACAGTGTGTATGTGCCTTTCACCGAAATACAGGGAAGCCAGACAGAGCCTCCCCACCCCACTGGGCAAGAGGGGAGATGCATGTTGGACCCAGCCCCTCAGCCTTTCCCCTGGTCCTAATCCCCACCTTCCTCCTCCTCCTCTCTAAGACAGTCACTTACAGCCCAAGGCCATTTGGGGGTGAGGACCCTGTCCAGCTTGCTGCCAGCCCATCCTCCCCCCTCTGGGGATACCTGCTGTCAACGCAACGCCCCACATCCTTCTTACCCAGGGTGCTGCTGACCTGGAGGGCCAGCCAGGGAAGCCAGAACTGGGCCCTGTGTGCCCCCCCCCATTTATTTGTTCTGTGCTGGTGTAGGGCTGCCTTTGGTCCCAGAGCTTGCATTCCATGATGGGGCACCACAAAAGAGTGCCCATGGGCACACAGGAAGAAGCCTCCCCACAGAGTGTGCTGTCGTTTGTAGGACTAGCTTGTCCTCCAGGGACAAGATTATATTTTGTTTCTGCAATTAATAAATATTGCAACATATACACTGAAGAAGTAACGGGCTTCATCTTCCTGGGCTTGACATTCACAGGGATGGTGATTGCAGCCATGAAATAAAGCAGTTTTAGAAGCCTGGCATTTGCTGCTCTGAACCATCGGCCTCCTGGACTCTTTCTTTTTTAGTAATTGTTTTGTACAGGTTTTAGGTTTTATGTAATTGTATTTTTATTTATTGTTTTAATGAGTTGTGAGCCGCTCAGAGTCCCCCATTAGGGGGAGATGGGCAGGGCTAAATTTAATAAATAAATAAATAAATAAAATTTCTGCTGTTTGGGAGAAAGACTAGGACAGTTCTAGGCAAAATAAGTGTACAGACATCACACTGAGCATAGAGGTAGGTTATGGTTATGATTATTATGGTTTTCCCAGTTGTAACATATGGCTGTTGAAGCAGGACCATCAGAAAGGCTGAGTGAAGAAAAATCAATGCCTTTGAGTTGTGTTACTGGAGAAAAAGTTGAGAATATCTTGGACTGCAGGAAGAACAGATCTTGTGTCTCTAGAAACTGCACTGGGCATGGAGGTCTGAAGATGGTGCCAGAAAACCAAAACCTGGGACCTTTATGTTGCTTGCTGATAGCAGATCAGCAAATTGAGGGGAATGGTCTTGGTGACAGGAGGCAGCGAGCAGAATGCAATGTTTTTTACATTCATGCTTCCAGACTGAATGTGGGATTCCTAGACATTCATGTGGAAGGGCATGGATATCTTCCCTGTTTTGGATTAACATAGTTCTTCACGTGAGATGATTCTTGTCTTCCTAAAATAACCAAATGAGTTCTACATGGCACACTGCTATACATTTATCCGTTTTTTCAAAGCATCACACATTAACGTTTGAGAATTACATTCTATTTGCAAGGAAACACATACAGATAATTTTGCAGGGATTTCAGCACCAAATGAAATAGAAGAGCAAGCTGAGACAGCCCCAGATCTGCTAAATAAAGGCCACAGATTACTTTTAGGATAGATGACCATTTCTGCAGATGAAATTTTAAGGCACTGCCTTTCTCTGACGATTGCACACCATTCCTGGCTAACAGATTCCTTTGCAAGAAACAGGCGAAACTTGAGAAATTCAGAGGCTCAACAATTATTCTGATTGAAAAACCCATAAAAACTCTTCTGCGGCAGACCACGGAAGCCAAGGCAACGCCTGCTGCCTGATGAAACGCTGGAGGGCCAGCGGCGTCCACGGGCCAAGAAGCTGCTCCTCTCCGTCCACTTCAGCTGAGAACGGAGTTCAGCCACAACGCGCTGCCCCTTGAGCGCGTTGCTGAGGAGGACGAAGACAAAGGAACGGGGGATCCGGAAGACACGTAAGAACAGAATCTACTCAATCATCTGTTAAATAAGCTTAGATCCTTTACTGTTTGGATGAAAGTTACGGTACTGCTTTTTTTTCATTTACACTGTACCGATTATTGGTGTGGATATTTACACATTACTTGGATATTAACAGTTACCTGCAGTTTTTAAAATTGTGTAAGAGATTCAGTCACATAAAACTAACTGAAATATTGAAAATTCTTGCCTAACAAATGTACTCCTCTTTCACTCTATGATATTTGCAAATTCCTTGTCCATTCCCGTTGTCTTCTTTTTCTTTTGGCCTGTTCTCCTCCTCGTTTGCATTTTTTCTTCCTTCCTTTCCTTCTCAACCATGCTGAACGCGCGAACGAAAGGAAATGTGGGCCTGGCACTCGCCTCCTCCCTCCACCCCAAGGGCCCACAGCCGCCCTCTCTGGACACCCAGGGGCTCACGGGGCGGCATCAGGGCCCGCGAGGCTCCCGGAGAGGAGCGCTGCTGTGGCTGCGCCTTCCTCACACGCGGAAGAGGTAGCCTTAAGGACACAGAAGAGCAGCTGCCACGGGACCAGGCCCTCCCGCCCTCTGGCCCTAACCAGCCCCGGGTTTCAATGCAGAAAGCAAGTGTGGTCGTCGCTGGCTGGAAGAGCCCTGCCTGGTCTTCGGGACTGGCGCCTTCCAAGGCCTGAGAGACAGTGGCATGCTGCATGCCCCCAGCGGTTTGCCCACTTCTCCGAGGGAGCTCCAGGAGACCCGCATCTGAGCCGCTGGCACAGTCTGTCCTGCAGATCTCCTCGGAGGTCATTCTGTTCAAACAACTCAGAAGACATCCTTTTGCTTGGAGGAGGGGGGACCTTCCAAAGTACTAATCAAAGGGGGGGAACTGCAGCTGAGACCTCCTAAAACTTGCAGACCACCTGCCAACCCTCCCAAATGCCAACAGAATTCTCAGCATTCCAAGGGGAAGGGGTGCAAGATCATGAGCCCGCTGTTCTTGGCAGCTCCTGCTTCAAAAATAGTGGTTCTTGCCATGTTCCTAATGGGCACCTTAGACAAATGTTGCACTGCAACCCGCTTTGGATTGGTGAGGAGAAAAGTGGCGGCTACAGGGGAGAAATAACAGCCAGTCCACTGCCCTTGGGAAGCAAAGTAGTGCGAGAGGACCGGGCAGGTCGTGGGCCAATGCCCGCTACGCCCCGGGGGCAAGACAGGTATACGCGCCGGCATGAACCGGCGCCCGCCACTGGAAAGGAAGAGCCCCCACCTAATCCGCGGCGGGGCGGGGGGCGCAGGTGCTGCCCGGTCTCCATTCGGGAGGGCCGCCGCCGTGGAAACTACGAATCCCAGCATGCCCAAGCCTCCCTTACCCCTCCCCCCCCCCCGCTGGTCCCCAGCCTGCCCGGCCGTCCTCGCACAGCTGACAGATCTAGCGGCCGCGGCACAGGGGAAAAGGGGCGGGGGGGAGAACGTCAGGGAGGCGGGGGCTGCGGGACAGGCAGGGAGGACGCGCGCGCGCGCGCGCGCGAGAGAGAGAGAGAGAGAGGGAGCGCGCGAGCGCGCGAGCGAGCGAGCGCAGCAGCCGGGCGCGGAATCCCGGCGCGCCCCCGCCTTCTCTCCCCGACAGGATGCCTGCGGGGGCGGCCAGCGGGAGGGGGGATCCGAAGGCTGTGCCGCCGACCCGCGGGCAGCTGAGGAGGGAGCCCCCGACAACCCGAGGGAGAAGGGGAGGCGGCGGTTGCCGGCCCGGGGCCGCGCCTGAGGGCGCCCAGTCTGCGCGCTAGAGCCGCGCACCGCTGGGGGCTGGGGGGACGGGCGCTGCCCCGCGGCCGGTGGAAGGGCGCCAGCGCCAGAGGCGGTCGAGCGGCGTGGCGCCCCTGGCAAAGCCGGCAGGCCAGGTGGGCGGTGGGTGGTGGGCGGGCGGTGAGCAGGTGCGTCCCGGAGCGAGGCAGGCCCCCCCGCGCCCCCAGGCAGCTTCCACCAGGCTGGCCCGGGCTCGCCCCCCGCCCCTTTGTCGGGAGAGGGGGGCGTGGGGGGAGCATCCTGGAGGCATAAGCAGCAGCCCGCGGAGCCGCAACAACGGGAACGTGCCCTCTCCCCGCCGGCAGCCCGAGGACCCTTCCGCCTGGCTGCCCGCGCCGTCTTGCCGCCTGCTTTGGACGGGCCCCGCTTCTCCATGTATTCGCTCGGAGGATGGTCCCGCGCAAACATAAAGCCGTCTTTCTTCTCAGGCCGGGCCGGCGGCTGTCCCTCCCCGGGGATGCCACGGCCGCAGCTCCCTTCAACTGGGCAGCAGGCTGGCAGGGCCAGCCACAGGAGGCCTCTGCCGTCGTTTCCCTTGAAAGAACCCGATTTTTGAAAAGATAAACAAGGAAGCCGATTCCTTTGCAGGGTTCGCCGCGCTGTGCAAAGGCTGGGAACGGATGAGTTTCCCTGGACATTAAGAAGACTCCCTGGAAGAGGTGCCCTGGTGGAAAGAGTTGGGCTCTGGCTGGGAGGATGTGCCCCCAAGCTCCTGGAGCCTCCCCCAGTGGAGGGCTGGGAAAGAGGGCCTTGGCTTGAGCTGCCCTGGGGCAGTGGGCGTGCAGGAGCTGCTGGGTGGACACAGACTCAATGGAGCAAGGCTGCCGGGAGGTGGGGGGCTGCAACGGGCCCCCAAGCATCTGCCCACTGGCCCCCAACTCCTTCTGGACTGCCGTTTTTGACTACGAGGCAACGGCAGAGGAGGAGCTCACCCTGCACAGGGGAGACCTGGTGGAGGTGCTCTCCAAGGACTGCGCAGTCTCCGGGGATGAGGGCTGGTGGACTGGGAAGCTCCAGGACAAGGTGGGCGTCTTTCCCAGCAATTACGTGTCCAGTGACCCCAAGTACACCCAGGTCCCTCCTCCCTTGGAAATCCCCTTCCAGGAACTGGAGTTGGACGAGATCATTGGGGTGGGGGGGTTTGGCAAGGTATACAAGGGGGTGTGGCGAGGAGAAGAGGTAGCCGTGAAGGCCACCCGCCAGGACCCAGAAGAAGAGCTCACCGTGACAGTGGAGAATGTGCGCCAGGAGGCCCGGCTTTTTGCCATGTTGCACCACCCCAACATCATTGCGCTGAAGGCGGTTTGCCTAAGCCCCCCAAACCTCTGCCTGGTGATGGAATATGCCCGTGGAGGGACCCTCAACCGGGCCTTGGCTGGCAAGAAGGTGCCTCCTCACGTGTTGGTCAACTGGGCTGTCCAGATTGCACAGGGCATGAACTACCTTCACCACGAAGCCCTGGTTCCCATCATTCATCGGGATCTCAAGTCCATCAACAGTAAGTCACCCGGGCAGGAAGCGGTCTGGCAGGGGTGGGGCGTCGCCCGCAGGCCATAATGACCCAGCACCCCAACTCTCAGTGTTTCCGCCCCCTTAGTCCTCTCAGACCTTCTCCCATCTTGGCAGGGGTGGGTCCGCCGATTCCCAGGCCCAACATGTGTTTGGAGCCTGCCTGCCTGCGACACCCAATTGCTCGAGGTGGCCCCGCAGATGGTGCTCTTCCTCCCAGACCAGGCTAGCTGGTATTCCCTGGCCATAGAAAGGCAGTTAATTTGTCACCTTTTCCCAGTCCTCCACCTGGCGGCATAATGGCAGGGCCGGCTCCAAGCCCCTCGCCCAATGGCCTGCTTCTATTTTACTCCGGTGAGTGTATCCCCTCAGCTAGCCCAATCCTCGCTCTGGGTGCTGAGAGAGGAGGATGGAGAGAGATGGGCTGGACCCAAGCCGAAGGAAGGGACAGGCCTCTGACTCCAAGCCCTTCTGGGCAGAGTTTTCCGAAACAGAGTCGTTGCTCTTCAGCGCACAGGGCCATGAAACCCCTGCCGCCGCGTCAGATGTGAGTGTAAGGGAAACACCTTCTAATGGTGAGAAAAGGAGGGGGGCTCGAAAGGCTGCATGGCCTGGGCAGATGGTGTCGCTGCACCACACATTTGACTGTGCTCGGTTGCCTCGGTTTGGGTTTACCCGTCTAGGTGCAAAGGTGCAGGAATCGTCTTCCTTCACTCTGGAGCACCTGATGCAGGTTTTAAAGGCTGAAACCTGCCCATCCTAACTGACATTACTTTGAGCCATCTTCAGGAAAGAGTGCAGGGGATAATCCCATTACTTTTTCTTATGGCTTCTGGGTTGTTAAGGAGGAAGTGGTCTGCGCTGTGCTCTGGAGGATCTCTTCTGGGCCTGTAGAGCCTTGCAGAGTCGTGGAAAAGAGCGGGCCTTGCTCTGAGAAATGGCGTCAGGTTGCCCTGAAGACAATTGCTGGTTCTCCCTTTTGTGGGCTTAGTGTGGGGCAGGGTAGAAAAGTCGGTTCGGTATCCTAGAACTGCAGTCCTTTGGGCTGCTGGCCCCTGCCGAGCCAAGCGGCGGTGCCTCCCTGTCCTGGAGCAGAGCCAAGTGCAACAGGCGCCCCCCAGCTGTGCAAAGGGCAGTGATGGAGCCCCCCCCCCCGGCCTCTCTGTGCCTGATGGGCCTCCTCCTGTCCCTCCAGTTCTAATCTTAGAACGCATCGAGAACGAGGACTTGAGCGGGCGGACCCTCAAGATCACCGACTTCGGCTTGGCACGGGAGTGGCACAGAACCACCAAGATGAGTGCGGCTGGCACTTACGCCTGGATGGCGCCAGAAGTCATCAAGCATTCTCTCTTTTCCAAGAGCAGCGATGTGTGGAGGTGACCGGGAAGGGGGCAGGCAGGGGCACAGCGGGACCCACCTTCCCCTGGCAGCGGAGAGGACCGCCTCCTTTTCCGCAGCAAGGCAGAACCGCGGCAGAGGGGCTCCCTTTTGGGAAGGAGCCTCTACCACAGCACCCTGACCTGGCGCGGCTGTGGAAAGCACAGGGGGCTGAGAGTGGCGAGGGGCTCCGCTGCCGGTGGAGCAAGGTCCGGGCCACAAGGGCCAAGAGTCGCTGGTGCCCACAAAGCTGGACTTTGGGTCGGGTGCCCAAGGACCTTTTTGCCGAACGAGGAAGCCCAGCCCAGAAGGCAGCAGGGCTCCCTGATGCATTTCACAGGGATGGGAGTGATCCAGTTTCCCATCTCAAAAAAAGCCACTGTGCTCAGCTGGCTCAAACTGTGCCACCAAGAATAACCCTGGGGCAGGGAGATGCCACAGACCCAGCAGCCAGCGATAACCACTCGACAGGGTCTACATGTCGCCACATTACGCGTGTTTGTCTGTCTTCCCAGCTTTGGGGTGCTGCTCTGGGAACTGCTGACAGGTGAGGTGCCGTACCGGGAGATTGACGCCCTTGCTGTGGCCTACGGTGTGGCCATGAACAAGCTGATGCTGCCGATCCCCTCCACTTGCCCCGAACCCTTTGCCCGCCTCTTAGAAGGTGAGTGAGAGTGTCCCGGTATTGCACGTCCTGTGCCCACGGAGGAACAGCCTTGGAGCAGGAGCGGGGAGCGGGCATGGCACTTTGGCGAGCAGGGCTGTCATCTTCCCTTCAACACAGGAGGTCCACCAAACCCAGTCAGGTGCCGCAGGAGAGATCTTTCTCTCTTCCGCCCTATGCCAGCCTCCATTTTTATGCCCAGATCTGGGGCCAAGGGCTCCCTCACAAGTGCCTGTGGGCTCGCCTCTTCGGAAGTGCAGAGCTTGGCTGGAGCAGCTACTGCTGGACACCATGATGCAAATGTCCCTGGGCCCACTCTGGGCCAGGAGCGAGGGACCCAGAGCATGGTGTACAGGTCCATGTGCTGGAACGTGGTTCCCTTGCACTCTGGAGGGAGAACTGGTGGCAAGGGAGGAATAACCAGCATGTGCTTAGAAGCATGATTTTAGTGCCTACTCCAGCCATGATGTCACAGCTGACTCCTGCATTTTTGGCAGAAGGTGACTTTGCTGGGAAAGGCTGCCCTTCCAGGGCTTTGTGGTGGCAATTATTATTGCTGCTGCCGCCGTTGTTTAGATTTATTATAGCCATCCCACTCCAAAAGACTCTGGGCAGCTTGTAACATCCAATATGCTGTTTAAAACAATTAGAAAAGTAACTATGGAATAGAAAACCTGGACAAAAACAGCCGTAACGATCACACACTCACACACACACACACACTCCACTCACGCATTAACCCCCGGCACGGGAACTTGCACTTCTTAACGGCTCTGCTCTTGCAGAGTGCTGGCGCCCAGACCCCCATGCCCGGCCAGACTTCGGCAGCATCCAGAGGCAACTAGTGGCCATAGAGCAGTCGGCCACGTTCCAGATGCCCCTGGAGTCCTTCCACTCATTACAGCAGGACTGGAAGATGGAGATCGCAGGCATGTTCCATGACCTGCGCACCAAGGAGAAGGTGAGCCGTTCCTCACCTGTCTAGGTTCCCCTGGACTCCTGGGCCTAGAGGAGCCCAGACTGGGGCCGAGCCCGGGATTTTTGGTTGGGGAGCACTGCTTGGAATTGCTGGGGGGAGGGCCAGAAACACCCTCCAGGGGCCGCTTGCTGCCCTGGGGTCCTGTTGGTGGGGAAGGGGCTTCTCCGCCATGCACACCTGACCCGGGCGTGGCACACCGGCTCCCCAGGAGCTGCGGAGCTGGGAGGAGGAGCTGCTGCGGGCGGCTCAGGAGCAGAAGACTCAGGAGGCAGAGCTGCGCCGACGCGAGCAGGAGCTGGCCGAACGCGAGATCGACATCGTGGAGCGCGAGCTGAGCCTCCTCATGCTGCAGATGGGCCAGGAGAAGCCGCGGATTAGGAAGCGCAAGGGCCGCTTCCGGCACTCCCGCCTCAAGCTGCGAGACGGGAACCACATCAGCCTCCCTTCGGGTGAGGCCTGCGGGGGGGCAGAGCTCCTGTGGGCTTCCTCTCGCTCAGCCGCAGAGGGACCTGCAAAGCTGAGCCCGTCTGGTGAGGGGGGCGGTGTCCTCTGGAGCGCCCGCCAAGCTCTTCAGCTCCAAAGGCCCCCGGAAGGACTCGGAGACTCTTTGTTGGGCCAGAATAGCCCTGAGGAGGACAGGCTGGCATTGCCTCCACCGCGGTTGGGGGATGCTGGGTCACATCAGGGGGGCCCGTGGGAGCTCCTTCTCCTTCGCCCTCTCCTGAGCACCCAGTCACCTCCAGCCTACCCCCGCCACGTGGGTTGCGCCCCATCCAGAGACAGAAGTTCTGGCCAAGATGACCAGGCCTGGCTGGCAGGCGGTGGGTGTGGAGATGGGCGTCTCTCTCTTTCGCCCCCAGGCTTTGAGCACAAGATCACGGTGCAAGCGTCGCCTGGCCTTGACCGGCAGAGAGGGCTGGGGACCCACGGAGCCAGCCCCCCAGGAAGCCCTGGCCTCATCCCCCGCCTGCGCGCCATTCGCCGTGAGTCCCAGCAGCCTCCCAGCCTGGAAGGGGAGGGCCGGCCAGCCCTGCCCTCCAGAGAGCCGCCTGCGGGGCAGAGCAGCCGTTTCCAAGGGGCAGGAGGGGGACGCCAAGGGGGGCAGACAGCCTGAGGCCCTGTTTCTTATGCTGGGCGTGCGGGAAAGTTGCCCTTTGGGGTGATGGTGGTTCAGTTAGTAAAAGAATCCCTATCGGCATACCCCCCGTGCCACCAAAAGCCCTTTCAGCAGCTCCTGGCCAGGTCCCCGCAGGGACGGCAACCCTTTACATCCCAAGGGGAGGTGATTTGGAGGTGGTGCCAGGGAGGGGCGCTTCAGGTAGGCAGAGAACCAGTTCTCAGCAGCACCGTTTCTTGTTCCCTGGTTTTGCAGTGACTCCCTTGGATGGAAACCAAACGTGGGGCCAGAGCACCTTGGTCAAGAAGGAGGAACTGGTGGGGTCCAAGAAGAAAGGGCGGACCTGGGGGCCAAGCTCCACAGTGCACAAGGAGAGACTTGGTGGGGAGGAGAGGTAGGGGGCCAGAAGGCTTCCTGGATGGCAGGGAGAAGCCTGGGGTCAGGGACGAACTGCCGGATTCCAGGGCTGGGAGAGGCTGGAGGCCGGAAGGTTGCAGACTGAAGCTGCTACGGTGGGGAATCCCGTGTGGGAGTGGCTGGGCGGCTGGTCATTCTTCTGTTTTCCTCACCTGCACAGGCTGAAGTCCCTGGCCGAGGGGAGTAAGCAGTGGTCATCCAGTGCACCCAACCTGGGCAAGTCCCCCAAGCACGTGCCTCTAGCAGTGGGCTTTGCCAGCCTAACGGAAATGGGTAGGCTAGTTACATGTTCCCTCTACCCCTGCTCCAAGAATTGGGCTGGAGGAGGTGGCAGGGCAGAGCCATGCTACTGGACCCCTTTCTCTGGTAGCTGAGGGTCTGACCCCCAAGCATGGTTTTTTGGGGATAACCATGATGCCTCGGGTTTTTCAGAACAATTGCACAGTCATCTCGCTGTCCTAAATTTAATGGCATGGAATAATTGTCACTGATTTGGTTTTGCACTTATCTGTGGCTTACATGGGGTGCTTACTTGTGGGTTTAATGGGACCATGGCTCACAAGCATCCCTATTAGTATTGGGTTATCCAAGAATGGAACTGCCGTCAGTTCTAAGCAACTGAGTTAACAAAACATAGGCATGGCGGGGGGGGGGAGGTCTCCTTGCTGGGCTTCCATCTTCCCTAACTCAGCCTTGGGGGAGAAGGACACAAAAGGTCAGAGCCCCTGGGGAGGGAGGAGGATGGACAGGCTCCGGGGCTTCTGAACTTGCCAAAGGTTCAAGATCCCTGCTTCTGCCCGGGGAGCTGTCCTGGTCGTGCCACAAGATCTGCCTTCCTTTTCCTTTGGGCCCCCCCAGAAGAGGTCACGGAGAAGGAGACCAGCACCTCACACCCCCCAGATCAGCCACCCTTGTCCCTGGGAGTCCGGCTGCAGCCTCTGCCACTTGCTGCAGAGGTACCCAAGTGGGCTTCGGCCTCTCTGCATCGCCGCCGTCGCCGTCGCAGTGAACTCGTCCTGCTGGGCTGTGCTTCCATTTTGGCTTCCATTGCGCTGGGCGTGGAGCTGGCCGAACTGGCAGGAGATGGGTCGAGGCCCCACCCTTCCTCAGGACCGCCCAGCACCGTCACCCTCCTGTCCCTCTCCGACTGTAACTCCACCAAGTCGCTTCTGCCTTCAGACCCAGAGGAAGCCCCCGCAGACGAACAGCCCTCTCCCCCAGAAAGCCCTGCCTCAATTCCCTTGCGCAACCCCTTGGTGGATGTCACCATGGAGAGCTTCAAGAAGGACCCCTGCCGGCCTCTCACTCCCACCCACGTGAGCGCCACTCAGGCCATCAGTCAAGCGCACCGCCGGACACCATCTGAGGGAGCCATCCACCAGAGTGCCCACGGACCCAGCCACCAAGGTGGGGGTCAACTGGAGGCTGGGTGTAGTCTGAGCAGCATAAGGGGTGAGAGTGCTGTCCTGACCCCTCCTGAGCCCCCAGAGGTCTTCCTGGTGCATCTTGGATGAGGGGCTCTGGCAAGAGGAAGATGCTAACTGACCCCATCGGTCCCTCTTGGGCGGAGGGCTGGTGCTCTTGGCAGTTTAGATGCTAATATTAAAGCAGGGTTTCTTGGTGGGGAGTGGGATTGACTTCCACAAAAAGCAGGGTAGTCTCTTTCCTCTCTGCCATCTTTAT
Source organism: Liasis olivaceus (assembly GCA_030867105.1). Lineage (NCBI taxonomy): Eukaryota > Metazoa > Chordata > Lepidosauria > Squamata > Pythonidae > Liasis > Liasis olivaceus. Next base: position 25,306,583 of record CM061360.1, read on the forward strand.
TTTTCTCCCTCCAGGCTCCCAGGAAGCCCTGCTGCTTTTCCCATCTCCACAAGACCCTCCCTTGCCCACAGCCGCCCAAGACCCCAGCAAGGCCATGGAATGGCCCAGTCCGAGTGACACTGCAGCACAGCGTCCGCAGACTCTGGCCTTTGCACCCCGGCCTCGCCCAGCCTCAGCCCGGCCCCGCCTTGACTCCTGGAAACTTATCTCCTTGGGCCAGATACCAAGGGCAGCCCCCTCCCCAGGAACTCTCCAGTCCCGCCGGACTCTTCTGGACATCGACATGGAAGGGCAGCCTCAGGACAGCACTGTGCCCCTTTGTGAGGCGCAGCCCTGTCTGCACAGCTTGGGGGCAGACATTTCTCACTGACCCAGCAGCCCAGCTCTGCCAGCTGCCCTGGGGAGGCCAAGGAAGTAGGCCGGGCAGCGGGTTTCTGGTCTCCAAGGATCTTGAGCAGAGCCCGCGTCCAGGCAATGGGCCAGCACAGCCCGGGAGTGGGCGCTGGGCTGACACAGCCACCGCTGGTATTCGCAGAGCCCGCCTGGGGCTGCTGGATCTTTGGGGTTAATGATCCAAGCATCTGTGGTTCGGATTTTTTTTTAAAAAAGGTGTGTGAAGCAAAGTGCCTGCGTGCCTTTCTTTCGCCCTGCCATTATTTTGCTGGGTTCCTGCCTCATTATGAAGGGGCACATGGGAGCGTGTGATGGCACTTTTGCTGTTGCTCTGATCTCGTGTGTTTGTGCTTCCTGCCCTTCCTCAGAGAGGTAAGGAGAGATGTGGTCTTCCTACATGCACTTCAGCCTCAAACAACCCTGCGGGGGAGGCTCACTCAGGTAACTGCAGGGCTCCCAGCCCCTTCCTTTCTGTTCTCCGTCTAGCTTTCTGCCCCATATTTGTCTTGTTAGATGATTTTAGATTATATAGAGCCAAAATGCAAAGCAAGCACTGGCTTTGCTTTCCAACAATGCGTCTGGGCCCCCATAAAGCTGAGAGGCATTTCTAGGGAATAAATGGAGGAGCTGCAGACAAACCTTGCAGGACCTTCGGGGGGGGGGGGGGTTGCATACCTGGCCAGACCCACCTTGGCCATCCTTCTGTGAGAGAGAACGTAACGGTCTCACTGTGCCAAATGTAGCCACTGGCCTCAAGTGATAAGATGCCTCTGTTGTCAACACGGTATTTTATGCTGTAGCAAACTGCTTGAGTTGATGACACCCACCCATCATGGCAGGGTAGCTAGAAGCCCACCAATCTCCCAGGTATTGGGGGTGTATGAAAATGCTGCACCTTCACCCATATACAGAGGAGAGTTCCTCTTTGACTGTCCCTTCCTGTTCTAAATGCCTAACTAACCCTAACCTGTCTTCAGCATTGCAACATGCAAGAGCCAAAAATATGTCTTTTGCTAGGACAGGAAAGTGGGGGTCAGGGCACGAATGTACTGAGGAGTGGGGAGCAGACAATTGATAGCCCTTCCTCAAGTTGGCATTGCTGTCCTCAGCATGGCCTGGTTGCTATGGCAAAAAGAACCTTCACAGTCACGTCCTCACAGCAGAGGCTCTGTTCCCCCCCCCCAGCCCCCAGGGCCATTCTTGCGTGGTTGCCAGAGGGCTGGGGCACCTCGCCAGCCTAGCCCCCTTCCCCGGGGCTGACTTCTTCAGGTGCTCTAGATCCACCTTGCGGGTTCGAAGCAGAAGGGTTTTGAGGGGCCAATCTTCCGTTGGCTCGAACCTTTCCAAACCGTGGCGTGGACTTTAGGCCTGGGGGAGGGCGCAGCTGGGAGCTGACTGTCCAGTCAGGCAGCCCTCAATCTGCGGCCAAGGGCTGCCAGAAGTGGCCGGCCGGCCGGAGTAGAACTGGGGGCAGTGAAGTGCTGGGTGCAAGGAGGAAGGAGACGCACTTCTCCGGCGCTGCCCTGGAGCCACTGCACGTTGTAAGTCTCCAGGCCTGTCGCCTGCCGAGCTGAGGCGCGCTCCACCGTGCGCTGCGCGCGGGGTTCCTCCCTTCCGACTCAAGGACAGGGCAGCGGCTGGGAGGAGGAACCTGGAGCCCGGTCAGATCCCAGAAAACAGCCTGCCTCCTGGGCCTCAACTGTTCTGTCCTCCCTGCCGCCTCCTGTTCCTCCGACGTTTCCCTCCCGGGCTGGTCAGGCCTCGTCTCCTCCCAGCGGAGGACCCGGGCAAGACCAAGGGGAGGAACCCGCCCCGCAGACAAAGTCCTACGGATGCCCCGAACCTCACCGGGGAGCGAGAGAGCCCGGGAAAAGGCGGGGCGCCTGGCGCGGCCCCGGGGGTAAGGGCCAAGAGTGATTTCACCGGAGGGCCCTGCCGCTGCGTGCGGGGGGGGGGAGGGGGCGGGAGGCCCCGATTGCCCTCAGGGAAGCCCTCCGACCAGAAACCGCACAAGGCAGCGTGGAGCTCGGCGGCCACTCCGCCTGGCCGAGAGAAGACGGCTCGCCATTCACGAATTCTCCTCGGTTCTGCCCACTTACGGCTATAGCCCCAGAGCCCTCTGGCTGCGCTTTTATGCCCCCCCGGCCGTCCCACCTCCGAGGAGAAAACCCCCCGGACGCGGAGCCGCCAAAGGCCCCGCGCCACCCCTGACCCCGTTCCCTCGAGGCCTGACCCGTCTCCCGCTCCGCCCGGCCCGCCGCCTCCGTGTGCTCCCCCGCCCAAGAAAGGACTCAGCGCCCCGGAGCTGTTTGGCAAAAAGCTACATTCTCCCGCCCCGCAGCCCGGGGGCCGGTCTGGGCCAAGCTGTCTCTGGAGAGCGTCGCCGGGCTGGGCGCGCTCGGGCACCGTGGATTCTTCAGATCGCGGAGCGCAGTGGAGGCTTCGGTCGCGGCCCGGCCCGGCCCGGCGCCCGGCAGGCTCGGCCTCGGGCTCGGCCTCTGCACGACGGCGCGGCACGGCACGGCACGGCGGGCGGGGCAGGTGCGCCCTACGCAGTCACCTCCTTGTGGCGCTGGTGGCAGCGGCTGATCTTCATCTCGGTCAGCTGGATGTAGCGGAGGACATTGGTGTCTGCCGAGGTGCAAAGGGGCCCATGAGCGGGGCGGGGCGGGGCGACCGCCGCTCGACCGGCTGCGGCCGTTTCGCGGTGGGGGGGGCGCCCTCCTCCCCCTCCCACCTCTGACAAGGCGCGTGGCTGCCCACCGGCTTCTTGCACGGACCTGGCCAGGCCAGAGCGGCGCTGGCCCCCGTGCAAGGGTCCCTGAGGGCCGTGGCGGTAGCCAGCCCGGAGCAAGGCCTACTCTGCCCAGACCGGAGCCCGGGGCAGAGCTGGCCTGCCCCAGCACCCACCTGTGGGCTCGCGGCACTTGGCCTCCTTCAGGTAGAGCAGGGCCTTGTCACAGTCTCCCAGGTGGTAGAAGGCGATGCCCGCGCGGTACATGGCTTTGAAGTTGCCCTTCTCCTTGGCAAGCACCTTGAGGCAGTATTCCCGGACTCGCTCGTAGTTCACCAGCTCGGACTGCAGGAGGCAGGCTGCAGAAAGGCGCCGAGGCGACGGATTGGTGAGGGCCCTGAGACCCCCAGCCCTTCGCCAGGCTCTTCTTCCCTGCCTTCACCAGCGGTGGGCCCTGGCATCGACTGAACCGCCAGGGAGATGTCGGGGGCAGTTGGGGGGAGCACACTTCGCTTGATCTGGCCCGGAGCCAATTTGCACCTCAGATTGCAGCGAATAGGAGGAGATCCTGTGCTTCCCTTCTGGAGACAAGATAACTGCCCCCCCTGCCCCGCGGCTACCCAGCGGTGCCATTCTGCGAACCAACGAGGCTGCTATATGGCTCTCTGCTTTTTCCAAGACCAACTATTTTGGGTGCCCCCCTTAAGCTGGGATGGGTCTATTTCTTCTTCCTCTTCCTCTCCTAATACCAAGCTCTTTTTCTTTTTTCTTTTCTTTTTCTTTTTCTTCCATGAGACAAAACCACAAAAGTTGTTGAAATTAATTTCAGGCTACAAAACCCACCTGGAATGACCACCACAGCTGCCATACTGCACACCAAGAATGCAATAAGGAGCGCAAAATCTAGTTGCCTGCTTCCTTTCTAAAAGGGCCCGCCATGGCAAAACCGCACTTAAGCAACAGGGCACCCAGGGCCCCTCGGAGAGACTTCATGAAGATGCCAGCTGCCCAGGGGGTGAGGGGGGAGGAGAAGCAGCTCCATTCCGTGCCCCTTCTCTCAAAGCAAGCACGTGTCTTGCCAATGGCCAGTTTGCCGCACCAGCCATCCCGTGCCATTTTATACATATTGGCCAGAACCACCCAAATCATCAAGGGACGTGAGCCCCGCAAAGCACTTTGGGGTGTAGTGGTCAGAGGGTCGGGCCAAGCAAGGCACAGAACGTGTCCCTGAGCCGTGAAGCTCCCTGGGTGTCTTTGGGCCAGCTGTGTTCTCTCAGCCAGCTGCCTTACAGGGGAGTTTTAAAGGTACAGTGAGCAGCGTGACTCCATTGAAAGGCATATGTGATGACATTAAGGGGAAGAAACTACAGGAAAAAAACGTTTTTAATTGACACTCAGTGTCTGAATGACAACGTTAAGAATGGCGGCACCTTTTCAAGCTTTGCACACTTGCTGTTGGCCTCTGGAAAAGCCCGGGACTCGCAGGCAGCAGTGCTCGGAGCAGCCCCCCCCCCCCCCACTGAAGGCGCTCCCTCCAGTTGGGCGGGAGGGGCCGGGTCCTCCTGCACCCAGCACGGGGCCAGGACTACGCGGCTTCCTCCTCCCCCCCACCTCCGCGGCAGGGGCGGGCTCTTACCAGTCAGGCTGTCGTAGCACTCGATCTCGGTGCTGTCCGCCTGCTCCCGCTGCTCGGCGGACAGGCGACGCCAGGCGACCAGCGAGCTGCCCCTTGCGGCCGCCGCCGCCTCCGCCGCCGCCTCCGCAACTGGCGGCTCCAGGCCCTTAAGCTGCAGCAAGGCTCTGTGGTACTCGCCGATGGCTTCGCGGAGCTTCTTCTGCTTGTAGCAGCGGTGCCCCTCCGCCTTGAATTCCACCGCCCGCTGGAGCTTGGCCTCCAGCTCGGCCGCTGCACGGTGGGCCCGGCAGCCCCCGCCGCCTGCCCCCAGCACCAGGGCGGCCCCGCCGGCCTCCGGGCAGCTCTTCTTGTATGGGCTGCGATCCTCCATCCCCGCCTTCACAGGCCAAAGCCCATGCCTAGCCAACGCCTGCTTCCGCCAGTCGGCGAGCCGGGAGCGCAGCTGTGCGTAAAGGGAGGGACGCGGGAGAGCCACGAGCGCCTCTTCAGCACCACGGACAGCACACCAGTGCATTGTGGGAAACTCCTCCCGCATCAGCGCCGGCAGCCTGACCTCGCATGGCTCGGGACCAAAGGGGGAGAGGCGGCTCCAGGCAGCGCTCTGGCGGGTGGGCGGGCCGGCGCCTCTCGGCTGGAAGGACGGCTACCCCAGCTGATGCTGTTCCTCACCAAGGGGCTCGATACAACTCTGCAAAGTGTCCGCGTCTCCAGCGATTTCCAAGCCGGTCTCCAAGCTAGTGCGTTCCACTAGTTTGGAAAGTGGTGCCAGGAGGGAGCTGTGGGGTCAGACCACGTGCTGGTCTGAGTTTGCTTGCCTTTGGTTTAAAGCATTGCAAGGAGGCAATCAACGGCGGTGTGTTCACAACGCCACAGTTAGTAACTGATGGCTTATTGCTACGTGTGAACTGATTAAACTGACGTTGGAATGGCTTGTAATGCCATTGGAAGAGGAGAGTTAAAAGCCTTGGATGCCCCCAGCATGGTCAGCCTCTAGCCGCAGCTGCAGCTCCTACCCCCACCCACCCCTGGCTTTAAGCAGAAGCTTCCTTCTGGGAGAAGCTCCTGGGGGCCGAGCCATGAAGCCTCCCCCCCCCCCGCACTGTAACTTGGGTCTTCCCAGCTCCATGTGAGGGAGAGCCACCCTATTCTTCTGGCGACAGAACCCCAGGCCCAAGCAAAGCTACAGGTCTTGCTGGAATGAGAAAAAGCCCCAAGAGGAGTGTTCTGGGAAGAATAAAACACTTTATTAGACATACGAAGTCCCTTTGCTTACAATCTCTTTTTTGCTTTAGTCATTTGGAGGGGGGGAATTGCCCTTGCGCCTGCCCAGCCCAAGTCTCAAGACACAAGGGAGAGGGTTCAGACAGACAGACAGACCAGGATGAGGTGGGAGAGCTTTTTGTATGAAGACATATCTTGAAGAAAGAAAAAGAGGGAAGGGGCACCACTGCCCTCCCCAGCATAGAGTCAATGCCACACCCATCTCCCACGTGTTTGGACCATGGGACGATGCTTGGCTTCCCGCGCGCACCATTCCCACGCAGTAGGAAGGGGCTGTTCAAATATCACCCGTGGCAATCCTCCTTCACAAGGTGGGATTCCCCAGGCAGTGGCTCAGGAACTTAGAGGCAGCAATGGCAGGGTTGGTGCTGGCACAAAGCTTCTGTGGCCTGGAGTATTTCAGGAAGATGGCACGAAGGGTGGAGTTGGCCCCCTGCAAAACTGCCTTGGCCATGTACGGGAAGACAGCAGACAGCTCGGCCTCCCTGTGAGGAGAGAGGAGCAGTTGGGGGCCAGTCAAAATTTGGGGGGGTCCCCCCAGCTGCTGGCCTCCAGCTTCCTCGGCCAGGCACAAAAAGGATGCAGTTCCCCCCATATTGCAAGCCAAATGTTATCAGCGGTGCTATGACGCGTGCCCAAGGGACTGGGCCTGTGCACATTGCCCGCTCAAGCGCTCCCATTTGAGCCAGAGGAAAGGTAGGAAGCCCCAGGTCATGCTTGGCCGCCATAGCCCTGCAGCCGCTCCTTCTGGGACCACGTGGGGAGGGGACTTTGGTAGCCAAGGCCACACAAAGAGTTGCATGGAGGCAGAGAGTGCAGCCGATCTGGCCTTCCAGCTGACTGACATCCCACCCAGGACAGCCTCCAACTAAGCAGCAAGTGGAGTGGGGTGTTGGCAGCCTTCGCAGACACCTCTAAAGTTAAGCTCTGGAAGCAGTTGTGGGCTTAGTTTGCTTTCACCATGAATCCCATTCTTGAAAAAAATTACAACGGTGTCTCCAAGAGTGTGAAAGTGGGCAGGTGGGGCTCAAGTGGCTGAGAAGAATGTGGTAGAGAAGTAGAGTTACAGCAGTTGGGAAATGCTGCTCTCTGAATGTTTTGCTCACCCAGAACATACCGTAATGATTTCTTTCTTGGCGATCTAACAGAGACTAATAGAGAAAGTTTCCTTTCCAAACAATTGGAGGTCCCCATCTTCTCCTCCCTTTACTTGTGCAGGAGTCCTGACCCCCCTGTGTAGGGGTCTTCGTCAGACAGATAGATGAAGCTTTCTCCCAAAGAAAAGAGTGGTGGCTGGGTCAGGTAGCTGCCGCAGCAGAAATCAATTGTTGGTGGGAGATGGCAAGTCACCCCCTGCGAGTAGGAGGAGACCCTGCTCCGTGCCAAATCACTGCGGTAATAAGACTACCAGTGTGATGCCTGCCTGCCTGCCCGCCCGCCCGCCCGCCCGCCCGCCCGCCCAACAGAAACAGGTTTCATGTAGTCAGTTAGAAATGTGGCAGGTACCTCTGCAGTTCTCTTGTTAATTCACTGGTCACCTCAGGATGATACCAACCCCAGACCCACCTCCCCCACTTACCGAGCCCACCCGTAGCCTGTTGCTCTTACAATGCCCTGATCCCTGCAGTTGGGGGGAAAGCCATGGCCCCGTCTTGCTGGGCTGCCACTGATCTCCAGATTCCTAAATCTAGAGTCCTAAATGGCCTGAAGCTGCACAGATGGTAACCAGGAAATGCAGGGAACCACAAGGGGCATGAACCTTCTTGTGCCATCCACGAATTAAAGTAACAGCCACATGTGCATTTTCCATGCCTCCTGGCATATGAGGGAAAATACAGCCTCACATCAGAGGCTTTGCTTTAAAAAGCTAGGAATTAAGGGAGAGACAAATTTGCACCCCAAATTATTTGCACCACCACTATTTCTCAGTGCATCACATCTGTCCCTTGTGGCACATGCCCCCACTTGCTCCTACCTGTACACATGGAACTTTGGAAAACATTCCTGAAGAACATCCATGTCTTTGATTTTGGCTTCACACAACAGCAGCTGTGCCAGAGACAAAGCAGCAAAGCACAGCTGGGCAGGCTCAAAACGCAGGCAGTCCACCTCCATCAAAGACACTTCCATTAAATAGAGGGCCAAGAACTGGACCTGAAAAAGCAGTGGAAAGGTGGTGAAAAACAGTACCTGCTGCCTCCCTCCAGGAGTAAATCACCGGGATGGGGGCCTCCGGGGCCTGCAGAGGTGCCGCCTCTTTCTCCTGACCTCCCACGGTGCCAGGGCACCCTTGACCCTGGTACCGCTGGGGAACAGCAACCAGTGACCCCGCGTGTGGTCCAGGGCCCCAGCTGGCCTGCTTGGGACTCTCACTTCCAAGGTGCTACGGGCCGCTTCTGCCAGGAGGTGGAACAGGTGGATGGGGTTGGCGTAGTGCAGCTCAAACCTGAGCTGGGCCAGGATTTTGCGTTCCATCCGCAGAAGATCCTTTCGGCTGCACGAGTCCTCCATCAGGAAGCACAACTGGGCTGGCTGCAGGAGACAAGGGAGCTTGCTTGTCCTTGCTGCCAGAGCACGCTTCCTGCACAATGCATGGCCGTTCCCGGAGAGGCACAGATCCCCCCCCTTCCTGCCTAAGAGGCCAAGAACCCAAGAAGGGCTGCTGGACCAAACCAGAGTGGGTCGCTTCAGCTGCCCCGGGTCTCTGGAAGGCCAGTGGACACTTCCCAAATCAGGCTTTGCTCTCCCACCTCTGGACAAGTATGTTCTTCCAGTTTGCAGGCCAGAAAGAGGCAGGTGACGCTGAGGAGCTGCAGGTGACGGATCCTGACCCGGCCAGCCTTCATATAGGCGTTCATGAGGTAGACTGCCAGGTAGAGGGTCTCGTCTGCTAGACTCAGGTATTCCTGGGAGGGAAAGAAGGCAAGGGGGCAGAATCACCAGTAGCAAAATAGAGGCGTGTAAGGGTGACACCCCATGCTTCTGGATCCAACGTATCAGGTCAGGAAGGAGTAACGTGGGGCAAGTTCTGTTGAAGTGGCTTTGGATCGTGTGCAGGAAGGTAAGGTTTGGCCAGAGCAGTTACTGATCTACCTCTGTTTGCTGGACAGTCAGTGCCAACATCTGCCTCTTCTATGGAGCCCCCAGATAGTGAGGCTTCAATGCCAGGAGACCCTTGAGACCACCTGTGTCCTTCCAGACCCCCAGAATGGCTGCCAGGGACCCCCGTCCCACTGCCCTTCCCCTCTCATTCCAAGCCAGGCACTTACGTGCACTTGCACCAGCCAGTCAACAAGAAGGGCTCGCATCTCCACCGTTACAGACCGTGGCAGGTCAAAGCCCTGGAATGCATACGATGGCTGTTTCTGCTGTGAAAAAACAGGAGCTGCTGAGTGGCGCCCGCAATATCCTTTCCCAGTGCCCCTCTGCAGGGGCCCGGGGGTTGGGCAGGACTGTCACCTGGCACAGAGTGCCAGTCGGGCAGGCTGGGGGGAGCAGGTGGACTAGAGAACATTCCCTGATATGGAACTGACGGGGAGGAAGCAACATCTCCCTTCTCGCTGCGCTGCGCTGCGCTGCTCCCTTGGCAGCCCTGGGCTCTCTGGCCAGGTTGCATACCAAGCACTCAGGGCAGCTTAACAGGTTCTAGCTATCTGGCAGCTACCAAATGAGGGAGATTTAGACCTCCTGGGCCAGGCAGACCCAGAGGCACCCTGGAAGCTGGATCAAGCCGAGATGGTCCCGTCTCTGACTTATAGTTACCAAGACCAGCTGGTAACAGTCTCCCTCCATTCCAGAGGACGGCCCCGCACCGGGGATGCTTTAATCGGGGTTCCTGCAGTGGAGGAGGCAAGTTGGCTCTCTTGGAGCTTGCCCTGCCTCCCTAGCAGACGACTCCGGGTGCCCAGCGCGACTGGCACCCAGGCAGAGAGCAGCTCCCGCTCACCATCAAGCTGCTGAAGATGTCGAAGGCATACTCCCTTTCCAGGGCCATGTCCATGCGCAGCATCGCTTGGGACAGCTCCTCCGCCAGGGAGAGTGATGCTGGGACAACTGGGGGCAGAGGAGAGGAGACGGATCAGCCAAGGGATCAGCAGGGGCACCCCGCTTTGTCCCCTTGTTGATGCGATGCCAGACCTGCCGCGGAGCCTGGTGCCCACGCCTCCCGCAAGGATGAATCTCTCAGGACTCCCCATCACTGCCCTCCCAAGCCCTTTGGGGTCATCAGCACCTCACCTCGCTCCCTCGGCAAAGGCGTTTCGGCCAGGACCTGGGGGCAGACCACCCCCCGCTTCTCAGCCTCTTTTTCATAGCATTCCAGGCCTTTTTTCTGGAAGAGGAGAGGAACTGGCAGCCAGAGCACTGCCAGGAGCAGGAGGGAAAGCCGACGGCCCCCCCCCCACAAGGTCTCAGGGACAGGTGGGGAGAGCTACCTGCAAAGCCCAGGCAGCCCCTCCCTCTTTGCTCACAGACCTGCTGCTCCATCACGGAGCAGCACTGAAAGGCTCAGGCATCCTCTCCCCGACCACCCCCTCGGCCTGTGGATCCAGTGCTGCCCAAGGGGCAGGACTCTGCCTCCAGCCCAACCCTGACCCGCTTGGTCCCCTGAGACCCCCTTGCCAAGCCGCTGTGCCTCCTGAGGCGGGAAAGGGAAGCGGATCTATTGGATTCGGGCCCGGCCTCACAGAGGCCCCTCGAGCTATTCCTCCCACAGGCAGAGCTCTTTGTCGCTCGTATTTCACCCAACGCCCCTGACAATCTGGCAGCTTAAAGTTTCCAAGGAGAGAAGGCAGGATTTGGGGATATTATTCCTATAATGCCTCTGCAGCTCAGGTGCAAAGTAGCTGAAATATGCCTTTTACCACGTGCAAAACAGAGCATTTGGTCCCACACAGGAGAGGGGCATGTAAAGACATGGCTTGCCATGTTCTCTCCCTTGACCAGCTGGGTTCCTGCAGTGGCCCTCCTGCAGCCCCACCCAGGTCTGTTGTTAGTGTGATGCTATAGGGCTGATTCCTGCTAACACCAAAGTCAGTTCCAGATCTGAAGGCCTGGCCTCAGGCCGCAGGGGGGCCTGCCCCTTTCCTCCTGCCAAGCCGCAGGCACCAAGCCCGCAGCTGTCCACAACAGGGCCGGAACCCACCTTCCCAGATCCTTTTTTGCTGCTCCGCCCTTCATTGTTCTTGCTTTTCAAAGGCTCCCTTTTCTCATCCACCTGAAACTGAGCAGCATTAGTGGAAGGGGGGGGGTATTAAAGGAACACACAAGGCCTGTCAAGCCCCCTGCCTTTGGATGCACCTCTGTTCCACCTCACCAGCCCCGTTTCACTAGGAAAACTTATCAAATGGCACAGAGAGTGCAGACATTCGAAGAGCATCTCCTAAGTAGGCTCCGGAGGTGGCTGAGGAAAAGGACTGTGCTCCGAAGCGACTGGGGACGGGCTCTGGGTTCCTGCTTCTCCTCCCGTTTGAGCAACCCAAACAGTTTAGCTGGAGAGAACTCTGCAGCTCAGGCAAAAGTTTCCAGAGGTGCTCAGGCCCGTTTGAAAAGGTAAGTGATGGTCCAGGCCACAAACACTCCTGCAAATCCAGAACGAGTACTCGGCACCTTTGGCGAAAAATAATGGCCACGGGCCCCCCTTTAGGAAGAGGAGGAGAACAGAATTTCTTCAACGGCCCCCTCCGCTGCCCGTTCCCCAACACCCCAGGACCGCTTGGGGTGCCTACGTTGCCTGTAACCTGCTCCGCAGGCAGGACTCCTACCGAGAGAACGCCTCGCCGCAGCAGCGCCCAGGGCCTCTTTTCGTGGTGCGCCATGGCCTCCGCCCAGGACGCCCGTGGGCCGTGGGGCCAAGTGGAAGGGAGCTTGGCTGGAGCGCCAGAGAAGTCCCGTCCAATGCCCAGGCTGCCTAATCAGGGCTCATTAGCCAAATGAGCCGCCAGCGAGTGGACCAGGAGGGGATGGGCCACTTCCTGAGGGGAGGGACCCTTTTGATGGCTCTGAAGCATCGCAAGATCTAACAAAAGCAATTGGGGAAATCAAGTGGGAAAAGCTGCTTCCACGGGATGCCCATTCCTGAAGAGGAGGGGGATGATGGGAGCGGCTGCCTGCTGCGCCAAGGCCTCTGGCTGGCGAGGGGATGGTGGATCCGGGTAGTCCTGTGGGGGGGGGGTTGTTTCAGTGCCACTCCATTGGCAGCTGGGGGGCTGCTGAGTAGCCCTAAAGCCAGCGAGCGGCCCACAATTTAAGGGCGGTGGGGCTTAAATTCCAAGAGATCCGGAGAAGGCCGATGGAGGGACCAGGCTTTCCTGACATTCCCTGGATCACACACACCCATCCTTGCGAGAGCGGGGCAGCCGGCCTTCCTCAAAACAGCACTGCTACCTGGGACTGTGTAGACAGATGTAAGCTACAATTGAGAAGAGCTTGGATGAGGTTTTAGAACTGTAAGGTATTTTAATAAAAAAAAAATGAAGACCACCACATAACCAAGAAATAAAATCTTTTATTGCTTGTACCGTACAAATCTGAGGGTAGAGGAAGGCAATTCCATGGTTTACAAAAAAAAGAAAAAAAAAAAGAAAGCCTTTCCAGTTTTTGTGCTTATCAGCCACATTTACAAAAACACTCTGGCAAACTTTATTTTACAAACTGAACTCAGGATCTTGAGCAAGCCCTGGCTGCAAAAGGCCAGAAATGCTGCTGGTTTCCAGCAATGGGGAAGAGAACGGGGGGGGGGGGGGGGGGGGGGGGCGGGGAATACTGTAACAGAGTGGACACCTCAGGCTGAATCTAAAAGGGGCAACATTAAATTAGTAAATGTGAACTAGGACTACAGCAATTGTGAAAAACTATCCTTTCCCCCATCCCCAAGCGTTGTGCTGCGTGTAACAGAGTGCAAGTCCCCCCCCAGCCCCCCCCCCAGTTCAGCCCTGCACAGTCCAGGGCACAGGAGTTCCTGCACAATAAGCTGTAATCCCAGTTCGACGCGCCTCCTGAGCTGAATGCTTCTGGGCAGACAGAGCAGCCTAGAGGTGGCTCTGGGGCTGCCGGCACTTCAGGTGTGCTGAACGGAAGGCCACGCGGAGGGTCCGCAGTGCAGCTGGGCTCCCTTGTCACTGTTCTGCGGCCCGTTCAAGAGCTCTCAGGCAGACCATGCAGCCCGCTGGCTCCGCAGCCAGGAGAGGCCCGGAGCAGACAGGTTTGAGCTGGAGCCCTCCTCGAGGCTGCAGGGCTAAGGTGTGTGCAACGGGCCCATGGACAGGAATGAGGGCGGCAACCGTGCTGGCAAGAGTCTGTAGCACCTTAAAGGACACGTGACATTGCATAAACCTTGGGGAATCTCAATCCTCTTCGTCTGACCTGTAGTCTTCAAGGGGCCACAAACACAGTGGCTTTCAGATCACATCAGTGGGGGGGGGGTCTGCTCGGCTCCTCACAATAGTGGAATAGTGCAACTGCTACAGGCTGCCTATAAGAGTCGAGACGCAGGAAGCGAGCCGGTGCCAAGATGGATGTCTGCAGCCAAATTCACGCCCCCCCCCAATTTTGTAGAAAGAAGACACTCTGTGGAGCCCAGAGTGATCATGTGATCGGCAGAGGTCCCTGGGCACAGGTAGACCCTAACCGCAGGGCATGGGATCCCCAGGTCTGCTGAAGTCGTAAAAACTGCCAGGAGGGGGGCAGGGCAAAGGCGAGCTTGAAGTCACTTGCCCCCTCTTCCGCCCACTAGGCTAAGTCCTCTGGGTACCTGCCCAAGAGAGTACCCAGGTAGGCAGGAGGGACTGCTGGCTGCGCCCTGCCCCAGGGGCTCCTTGCCGCTGCTCCGGCCTGCCAGAAACACGGACAAGGCTCGGGGTGTTAACGATGGTGGGCTGGGGCAGCCCCGCTCCCCAAAGACCTGCCACTCTTCACATTATGGGACTATTAGCCAGCCGCAGGAAAGTTCTGAGCATGCTTGCCAGAGGGCCAATGACCTCCTGCCTTTTAGCAAGACTGGCGTCCAGGTGGGCTGCTTCCAGGCCCTTTGCGGCAACTCAGCTGAGCGGCTTCTGGGCCAGGGAAGGCGACGCCGCAGACTGCAGATCCGGGGGTGCCCTGGGAGAAGCCACGAGGCCACATGCAGGAGACTGGCTCCAGCCTCCGGGCCTCGCCTGCTCCTTTCCTGGGCAGTGAGCTGCAGCTCTGGCCTCTGCAAGGGGCTATGGGTCAAGGCAAACAGGACTGGCAGGGCAAGGCCAGCCTTGGATTCCAGTACCAGGGCCTGGTCTATCCTGGGTCTAACTTCCTCCCCAGGAGGGAGAGGAAGCAGAAGAGCCCTAGGCCAGCCTCCCCTTTGCCCCCAGCTCTGCCTGTGGCAAGCGCAGACCATGCCTTTCTTCAGAGGGGCTGAGCATGTGAGGAGCAACTCCATCCTGGATGGGGCGCAAACCGGGCAGGTCAGCTACCATCCTACCGTTTCCTAGAATAAACTCTCTTGGGAATTATTTCAGAGTTATCCTGGAGGACCAGGGAACAAGGCAGCCTCCTCCTTGCAGGACCTGGAAGAGAAAGGGGAAGCACACACTCCGGTGTGGAACTGGGAAGGTGAGGTGGAGGAAAACGCGGGGCCTGCATTAGCAGGTGGACGGAGGAGACTCCCCAGTGCCAAATGCTGCAGGCCTGGAACTCCGAGAGGCTGGGAAACATGCCCCGCCAGCAAAGGCATGAAAGGCACGGGGCTCTTCCACAGCCTGCCCTACCCCCAGGGTCAGAGGTGGGAGCGGCAGGGCTGCTGGGGAACAAGCAAGGTATTTGAGCCATGGGAGGCCATCTTCCACTGCCGAAAAAAGGGTGGAGGCACTGCAGGACATCCCAAGCCCTGGGCCGGGGAGTCAGTGACCCACAGGTTTATCAGAAGGACAGCCCTCTGCCAGCCCCGTTCCAGAGGCTGGCAGAGGGACAAATGGGCGGGGGAGCTGGGCCTGATCCCTCCTTATTCCACAACTCAAGGCAGGCAAATGTTTACTCCACCATCCAGCGAGATCCATTCCTGGGCCTTAGAAGCAGCACTTACAGACTATCACGGGGCAGGAGGGTGCAGCTGCCTTGGGGCCCCCTCAGGCTGTTGGCATCTAGCAGGAAGCAGACTCAGAAAGGCCACTGCTCCTAAGTGGACACGGGGGCAAGCTCCCCCCTCTGTTATTTGGAGGGCACCTCAAGGATCCTGATAGCAGCAGCAGCAGCAGCAGCAGCAGCAGCACCCACAGAGGGGGCTGGGGAAGCCCTTTCGTCTGCTGCACCAAAATGCAAAGGAGATCCCAGCTGCCTAGCTACTGGAGCCCCAGCCTGCTGGTAACTATCCCACAGAAACAAATCTTGGTGGCGAGGGGGGGCGGGCTTTGGGGGCTCTGCTCTCCTCTTAACACAGCCTTGCGAGCCACAGTGCTAAGGGCCCTTCACACTGCAGGTTCCTGTTCCCAGGGTGGCACCCCATACAGGAGACAGCAAGAGATGCTCCCCCTGCTTCGCCTGACTGCATACATGCCAGGGCCCTGCACGGTCCTCTCCCCAACAGCCCTGCGGCAGGGGCACAGCCCTGTGAAGCTATCAGAACAAATGAAAGCAATTCCCACATGAAACTCAGCCGTGGCCTGGAGGCAGGGACGTAAAGGATGGCTTGGGGGCAGGGCGGGGAGACAAAGGCACAGAGCGACTCCGCTGGTCCAGGCAGCCACCTGGCTGTGGCAAGACCGCCGCTGCTGCCTGACTGCCAGGGCTGAGGGTGGCAGGCCCAGGGTCATCCACTTGGCCCCCAGAAGCTGGGAAGGCTGGGATCAGCCAGATGGGGTGGTCTCCCCCACCCTGAGCTCTGGGTCTGGCCAGCCCCACGGCCTCTCTTGCAGGTGCACCACAGGAGCGCTGCAATGCTATTCCCGTATGCTTGCGGAGTAGGAGAACTGAGGGAAGTGGGTCCTCTGGTCTGCCTCCAGGGGGTCCACGCTGTCATCTGGGGACAAGAACAGCAAGGCCTGTAGCTTCCCAGCGAAGCCAAAACCAAGAAACTAAATGCCCCCCCCGCAAGTGGCGATGTAAGGCCCCCTACTCACATCGGTCCGGTGGAGTAATGGTGATGGACTGTGCTGTGAACTCGTCATCAAAGTACCGAGTATCGATTTCAGACGTCACCTGGGGCTTGAAAGGGGGGATGAGCTGGCGGGAGAAGAGGCCTGCTTAGTTCACACCATGGGATCTCACCTGCAGCCCCCGCACCCCGATCCGGGAGCTCAAAAGGCTGCTGCCCGCACTAAGCCACACGCAGTCCAGAACAACTGCAGCACCCTACCTTCTTCTGAACCACATCTTGCCAGTTAATGGCAGCAAAGAACCGGTGCTCCATCACCTCCTTGGCATCATTGGGGCCACCCCCCAGCCTGGGAAAAAAAAGGTTTGGTTATCATCTGGGGGAAAGACTGGTTTATGCGTGCGTGCATACTCGTGTCTATGTGTTGTGAGACCTACGATTCAACAGGAGAGGGCAAATGTCCACTGCTGCCTGTTCGAGGGACAACCGGGGCCTTAAGGCAAGAGAGGGAGGGTGACTTCCACGGAGCCCCAGGTGGGAGCGGCAGCTCTTCCCTCCACATAGCTGGACTGCAACACCTTCTCACTGTACATCCTACTGAGAGAAACGTGCTCACCTTATATGCACGTTTGTACAGAACTACACACTCGGCGTTTATTTCAAACTCTAAAGCAAAGAAACCAACTGTAATTTATTCAATACGACATTTTCATGAAAACTATGGCTTAGCCTTTGAATCCGGCCAAGGGACCACCGGATCCAGTTCCTGACAACAACTGCTCTCCAGCACGTCTAGCAACCCAACGAAGAGACCCACGACTTCGGCAGCTCAACCCCACGTGCTCTGCTTCCTGGGCAGAAGGGGCCGTGTCCCCCAGCAACCGAAGGCGTAAGGCCAGGGTCCCTTCCTCCGAGCAGGAACTACAGTTGAGAACTCCCACGGAGCTGGCAGGCTCCTTCCGGAGGGTCCTACCCGGCTCACCTCTGCTTGGGGTCCTTCTTGAGCAGACCAGCCAACAGGGCCTTGGCTTCAGGACTGAGCGTGCGCGGGAAGCGGATCTCCTCCATGAGGATCAGCTCAAAGAGACGCTCGTGGTCCTGACTGTAGAAGGGGAGGCGTCCACACATCATCTCATACATGACCACGCCTAGGCCCCACCAGTCCACGGCCCGCCCGTAATCATTGTCCTCCAGCACCTGTGGGGGGGAGCAGGAAGACGAGGTGAGACATCTAGCATCTGGGAGCAGGTGTGGCTACGGAGCAGCCATGAACAGACTGTTACCGGCAGCCCAGGTCTGCCCACGTCCTGTGAAACCTGCCACCCAACACGTTTGCTCTGGCCCCAGAGCAGCTGGCCCCAGCCCCCCATTCCCTGCCGGTATGAGGTTGGACCCCTACCTCTGGGGCCAGGTATTCCGGTGTCCCGCAGAAGGTCTTCATGGTGGCGCCATCAGTGATCCCTTCCTTGCACAGACCAAAGTCTGTGATTTTGATGTGTCCATCTTTATCCAGCATGAGATTCTCCAGCTAAAACGCACAAGGGCAGAGAGGAGCCCCCTGCAGAACTGACCCACGGGCCACCCGTTCAGACCCTTCGGGAAGAGCGCCAGCAGGGCGAGGCAGCGCCGTGCTTTGCACACACAGGTTTACCTTGATGTCACGGTAAACGACATCCCGAGAGTGGAGATACTCCAGGGCAGAGACGATCTCAGCCCCGTAGAACCGGGCACGCTCCTCAGTGAAGACGCGCTCTCTCGAGAGGTGGAAAAACAGCTGAAAGGGAAGGTGGAGTCAGGGAAAAGCAGCCAAGCAGGGACGCAAGGCCCAAAGCCCACTCCTGCTTCCGCTGCGAATCGGGACACCTCCAAGGAAGGGACTCCTCCTGGCGGACACTTACCTCCCCTCCGTTGGCATATTCCATGACGAAACAGAGGCGGTCGTTGGTCTGGAACGCGTATTTCAGGGCCTAGAAAGGCGAGGAACAGAGCTTCCCCTCAGAAACAGCAACTCTCCCGCCCACCCATGGCCCTGCACTCTGAAAAAAATTAAAACCAGGCCTATAAGCACGGTCTTATTGCTGTTCTGTATTCTGCCTTCCAGTACCGCCTGGTGGCTATTCAGTAACGGAGCAGTTGTCATACTACCGGGCCGCCACCTCAGAGACGCTCACTCCCGTGAAGCCGAGTGGCATTAGAGCAGAAGCAGCACTAGCACGGAGTTGAGCAGGACAACAGTCTGGGCTCGCGGAGGACCAGCCGCAGACGTTTACGGGCTCTGGGCCCACCCTCTCTACTCGGCCCCCAGGAGCAAAGCCTGAACCTGTTCCGGCCAGCAGGGAAGCATTCCCTGGATCAAGGCGCATACCGTGAGAAAGGGGTGCCTTGTGTTCTGCAGCACTCGGCTCTCCGTGACAGTGTGAGCCACTTCATCCTTGAAAGAGAGAACAGTGCTCTTACCGAAACACGCAATTCTCACGGCATCCGAGCTGTGTTATTCACCTCCCCTTCAGCCTGGCTCTCTAGGTTCGGTAAAAGACAGAAACCTCAACGCTAAATGGGGGCTGTGAAGAGGAACAGCCTGGCGGGAGTAAGGGAGCATGCCCGCATCCCCCCACGGCTGAAACAGGCAGCAATTCTTGGCCAAATGGTTAACTTCTGCTCCTTTGGATCCACTCTCCTCTTGGAAGAAATGGGCGGCAGAGAAAAGGGGGTTCCCAGAAGCCCCAGAATCAAACTGTCCACGAAGCAGTGGTAAGCAGCGCCCCCCTTTCTCTCTCCAGCAGGGTCACAGAAAACCTCGGCTTCGCAAGCAAAGGGAGAAACCCAGTTCTTCCCCAATGAGGCTTTCTGAGGAAGAACGTATCACCTGATGTCGACCTGGGCAAGCGGTCTCCCCATTCTTCATGTTCTGTTCCACAGGCCCTGAGCTTCCACCCACCTTGGCAATTATGACCTTCTTGCGCAGAATCTTCATGGCATAGTAGCGGCCTGTGGCCTTTTCCCGTACAAGGATGACCTTCCCGAAAGTACCCTTTCCGAGGAGCTTCAGGTAGTCGAAGTCACTCATGGTCTGGTGATAAAAGGCAGAGAGAAAGAGTGTGCTGACCAAGCCCATCGCCCGACTGATCAAGCCTTTGAGATAAAATTAGCCATTACAAGCCCACAGCCATAATTAGATAGCCTCACCAAAACTAGCCGAGATGAGTGACCATCGTACTCACACTGCAGGCTTCCCTCCCTTACCGCCTTAGTCCTGGACTTGGTCACAGCCACTTCCATTTCCTCAGCCCCCGTGCTGTCACTGGGGGAG
Source organism: Liasis olivaceus (assembly GCA_030867105.1). Lineage (NCBI taxonomy): Eukaryota > Metazoa > Chordata > Lepidosauria > Squamata > Pythonidae > Liasis > Liasis olivaceus. The sequence goes on from CM061360.1 coordinate 25,326,000, forward strand.
CCACATTTGTAGTCCATCCTGTCCTCCTCTTCTGGCTCCTGGTTCTTTAAGCTGTTGGCCACCATCTGAATGGCCTGGATCCACTCTTCCCTGGGGAAGACACAAGCGTGATCTGCACAAACCAAGGCTCAGGGAGCATTAGGCCGTTCTGACGCCTGCAGAGAAAGGCAGTGTGGCAGTCCACAGGCTGAGTTACAAGGAGGCAGCTGAGATACAGTTATGCGTCAGTCCAAGACAGAAAGCTCCCTTGTGTATGTCTGGTGCCCAAACACTGACAGCGGCCAAGAGGTTGCTATCTTGATGCGGAAACACTACCCCAAAATACAGGATCCAGGGAGATAGAGCACGCCTCCGTTCCCGCAGTCGGCCTCTGAAACAGCACCCACTCACAGCAGTTGAAGCAAGGCCTTGAGGCAGCGCACTCACCTTTCCTCTGGGGAGTCCACGTGGAATGTCCGTTCAATGACCGTTGTCCACTGCAAGCAGCGGATGATAAAAGTGTTGGGACGAGGTCGCTCTGCTTTCATCAGCTGGCATTCTAGGGAGGCAGGAGAAAGAGGAAAGGAGTCTTGTGTGCAGCTTCCCCAGAGAACCCTCCTCAGCAGCCCACTCGGCCCTTGTGACCCGTGCCTTAAGACAACGCTCCAGGCCCTGACCCATTTCCATGGGCCAAGATCCACACAGACTCAGCCAGCGGCTCCTTCTCCAGGATAACAACCTCCCTGGCGTTCGAGATGGAGAAAGGCGAAGAGAAAGTGAGGGCAATCCCAGGGTGCCCATCGCTCACACATGCAACTTCCCTCGGCGAGGTGGGAACAATCCATCCAAACCACAAGGGGAACAGGAGTCACATCAGGAATCGTATGCCAGCCTGCGTGGAGACCCAGGAGAGCACCATGCCCTCACCCAACCTTTTCTGAGCTAATCTGGGTAACGAACCTGCCACAGAGAAGTTGTTCAGAGGGGGTGTGCTGTGATCCGCTGCTTCAGGCTTCTCCTTGTATCCAATGAAAGAGCCATCGCTTTTGAGGAGGAAATACCTGGGTCTCCAGGTTTTGATGTATTCCCCTGGAAAGCAGGTCTGGTGTTATCCAGATGAACACGCAAGCTACCACATGGCCCAGCCACCCTCCTGCTCTGCTTTCAGTGACTGAACAACATAGACAGACATGTAAGCATTACCCCATCCATCCATCCATCCATCTCTACATGCGACCTGGTGCCCCTGAAAGCTCCCACTTTGCCTAAACGTTGGAACAGGTCTTGCCACCTTGAGAGCAAGGAGGGCAGAAGAGCGCCTTGGATGTTACCTTGCCAGATGCAACTCCTGACCAGGTCAAGCACCTAGCTGAGGTTTCTGTTCCATCTGCTCGTAAAACAATCTTCTCTCAGCGTGGCAGGGACCCCATTCCCAGCAGCCTGAGTGGCCTTCTCTGCCAACTGCCCCACGCCGTTCTGGAGCCAGAACCCTCCTTGGCTCCGGCAAGCACAAGTCAGCCCAGAGCCAAGGTCTTTTGGGGAGCTGCTTCTCCCGTCCCTTGGCAAAGGCAGGCCTCGGCTCGGCTCCTCAGCTGAGTTCACCACCCCCCGCCCAGCCAGGCCGAGGCAGCGCATCCAGGAACTGCAGGGGACCAAGAGGCAGAAAGAGGAATCTGTTGGTGCTCCCACCCGAGGACGGGGCGAGAGGAAGCAGCTCAGGGGAAGGGGGAGAGGGAGAGGGACCCGCCAGGGGACAGAGAGCTCATGCCAAGACTCATAACTCTTGTCTTAATTCCATTTCTTTATTTTGGGTCGCCCTACGAGCAGCATTTCCTAAATGGCGTAGACAAGCACTTAAGAACGCAGAATACAGAACAACAAACGCGGCAGATGATGCAACCAGCTACGAGCGTAAAAACAAACAGTAGAAAGATGTAAAAGCACCACAAGCCTTTCTTTAAAGCCTGGAAATGACCGTTGGGCTTCCTCCCTTGGGGCTAAAAAAAACGCAGCCCAGGGACCGGGCGCCTCTCCCTGGGAAGGGTGCTCCACAGATGGGCACCCCCGCCAGCAGGTTGCTCAGGGCCTCAAGGTTAGGGAGAGGCGGTGGCCGCAGCCAGCATGCAGCAAAAGCGATCGGGATCCCGAGGGTGAAGGGAGCCCGCAGCCTGCTCCACTCCGCACCGGTGGAAGGTTCCGGGCAGCGCAGGCCCTGCTCTCTCCTGCGCAGAGTCCGTCCAGAGGCAAGCCCCACGGGCAGCTTGGGTCCTCCGACAGGGCGGGTGGGGGCACCGCTCACCTCGCTTGTGCAGCCATCCCTCCTTAATGACCGACACCTCACTCATGTTGCTGCCGCCACGGGGCACGGAGAGGGATTACTGCCTGCCAGGTGGACCAAAGGTGGCCTGGCGACCTGCAGGAGAGAAGGGAACGGTTGCCATCCTGAGAGTTGGAAGAACCGTCTGAGGCCACCCTGCTACTCAGGCTGCCCACTCTACTCCCGGCCCTCGCTGGCTCCAGTGCTGCAGAGCAAACCTGGCTTCTGAGCGTTGTGAGATTCTCCACCGAGCCAGAATCGACACCAGCCCAGCTTCCCTCCGGAGCCTGGATCCCTCATCTGCGCTGGCCAGCGGCCAAGATCCATAGCAAAAAGGAACCGATTTAAGGCAACAGAGGTTCTACTGGATCCCCTGGACTTCCCAGTCAGAGGCAGTCACCTCACGGAGCCAAGGTCAGGCAACCAGGTCATGCGTGACTGCAACTGGCGGGGGAGGTCAGGACGACTGAGTTGGCTCCAGGCCTAGGGGTGCAAGCATTCAATGGCTGCACCACCAACCAAGAGGGGAGGATGGCTTGGATTACCTTCTGTATCACAGGGTTGGGAGAACAGATCCTGTGCTTCTGTTCCCACCCCCACCTTTACCTCTCTGTTTTCAATTTCCTTATATGCCCCTAAGCTTGCCTGACATCAGAAGCAAGGGAATGGGTGAAGAGGGGAGCCTTCGAAGGAACTGCACATGCTCAGATTCCAGCCAGCTACAGAAAGATTAATCCCAGGTGCCAGAGGGGTCTAAGAGGGCAGTAAGGGATGAAAGACAGGACCAGACAGGGAAGCAGGAGGGGGCTTGTCACAGGGGTTCACTGGGGAATGCTCCACACTGCGACCAGGGAGGCTTCAGTTGCCTTGCCATTGCCTAAACGTCTGTTCCTCTGTCCCCACATGCCCAACACCATTCAATCCTGCATACCCAACGATCCTGCGGTGTATCCCAAGAATGGGCACAGTTGACATACGTTTAGCACAAGGCTGTCAGACACCCCTCCTGGGTCTGCACCACCTCAGAAATGAGCGAGGGGGGAGTAGAGAGCCACACACCACACGCTTACTGTTAGGGTACTGAACATCCCTGCACAGAGAAAGCTAGTGTGATGGGGAATGGGGAGACTACGGTCCAGCAGGGATTTCTTAATGTGGCTTGAAGCAACGGACTATTTGCAGAACTCCACCTATGCAAAGAACAGCAGCCCTAAGCAGGAGGCCACAGGTTTGCCATGGTCAATACTGGGGACCTTCCAAGAGCAGCTTGCTACTTGCACATTTTGCTGGAACATATGGTTGCCTATGGCTGGGAATATCAGAAGGATTCACTTTGCTTGGGTCCAATTCCATAAGGCGATTCTTATTCCACTGGACTTCCACAGCAAGTCTTACATGGGAAGAGAGAAAGCTCCTTTGAATAAACAAACATTGCAAGAAGAAAGCCGGGGAATGAGATTATGCCATCCAGAACTACCCACAAGCAGGATCTCTCCCAAGTGCAGAGTTTCAGGGAGACATCGTGTCAGCAGCAGTGCTAATAAAAATGCTGGCCACCATTCAGGTCATCTGCAAATGACCAAGCAGGAGTTGCAGCTTCTTCAGTAGGCAGAGAAAGCCACTTCTGGGCATAAGATCTCAGAGTCACAAAGCCAGAGAAGACATCAGAGCTCATCTTACATAACTGCCTGCTCGGTGGAGAATCTGCTATAGCATTTCAGAGAGACAGGTGCCCAGTCTCTGTGCAACAGCCACCAGCAAAGAGGAACCCCGCTCAACTGGCCAGGAGCTTGTACAGTCAGGAAGTTCTTCTGGGTGTCTAGCCTGATTCTCCTTCCTGCAGCTCTAACCCCTTGGTTGTGGTCCTGCCTTCTGGGACAACAAAGAGTAAGTCCATTCCTTCTTCTGTGCTGTAACCCTTCAGAGACTGGGAAAGCATCATAGTTCCCCTTTTTTTGCACACGAAACATACCCAGTCCATATACAACTTGGTTCCCAGACTCCTGTCTTGGCAGCCCTCCTCTGAAATTGTTCGCTATTATCCTTTTTGAAGGGTGGTGCCCAGAATGGGACACGGTATTCCAAGGCCTCTATTATCTGAGTAGGGCACGCTTGAGTGAGCAATCGCTTTCCGTAATCTACACTCCGTGCCCTTTTCTCCTTGCTGTGGATGCTGGAGGTGAAAAGGGAAAGCTTATCTCCTTGCCCCAGTTGGGAAGACTCTTGCACAAAGATGTCGTCGCATGTGTTGTTACTACAGAGGCCAAGAGCAACAGGGACGGCAATGGTGCTGCAACAGCACTTAGGAGCCCATTACAAAAGAGCGGAAAGGGATTGATCAGCAGCCTCATTCCTTGAGAATGCTTTGCTTCTGAACACAGAGGCTTGGGCAAGAGGGCCGAACCCTTCTACCCGGCCCAACCCAGCCCGGTCAGCTTTGCTTCGGGTGAAAACCAGGAAAATAGCAGAAAGCGAAGCCAGCCTATCAAGCCAAAAGAGCCTCTTTCTTCAAAGTACACAGGCAGAACAGGACAGCCGGCTCCAACGCGTCTACGAGAGGAAGCCAAGGGACGGAAGACCCTTTCAAATGGCAGAGGGCAGGGACCAGACTGACTGGTGGACCAGCATTAAGACAAGCGGTATGGTTTCACGCAGCACCTCTTGGCGTAAGTAAGTTGGAAAAACCGACAGGGATTCGATGTGCTCCGATGCGCCGATCACATGCGGCAGGCAGGAGAAAGCTGCCCTCCCCCTCCCTAGAAACAAAATGCACGATCCGATCTGCGTAACACTCTGCCGCAAGAAGGAGCCACACGTTTGAAGTGGCCGTGGCCCCAAACACGCCGGATGCTCAAACGTCCACTTTCCAAGCCCACCGTTCCTGCTGAGAGATGAAAGGTGCTTTCGCGCAAACGCGGCTCTCCCGGATACCGCATCTTCCAACTCCCCCAGCTGGAGATGGGACTCGGGCGGGTGGCCCAGAGCTGGATAGCTGCTGCCGCTCCGACGAACAGCCGGGCGGTCGGGAAGCCTCAGGGAGGAGCGCCGGCGCCTTGCCACCTTGGCTGCGGCGGGCGCGGATCACGTCTGAAGGGACGCACGGAGGGAGAGGCCCGAGAAAAGCAGTCGCCCGGGGCGAGGCAGCGAAGAGGCGACGACGGGGGCCTCTGTGCGGAGCCGCCGCCAGGCCGGCCTTTAGCGGAGAGCCGCGCTCCTGTCGCAACGGCTTCTCTGGCGGCCGCCTCGCCCGCTTTCGGGCTCCCGCGCGAGGCCCGCGGAGGAGAAGCCCCGTCCCCACCGCGCGGGCTGCAGGTTGCCTCCCGCCTCCCAGCCGCTGCCGCGGTCCGAGGGGCGCGCAGGCCCCGACTGCTCTCGCGGGGGGGGGCTGCGCCGGACCGCGGGAGCTTCACGCCGCCCAGCCCGAGCGCCGGGGCTGCCTTCTGCGCCTCAGCGCGCCCCCCGCTCGCGGCCTCTACAACCGGGGGCCGGAGGAGCGCAGCGCAGCGCAGCGGGACCCTCAGCGGCCGGGAGGGCGCAACCCGGGCGCTCCTGCGCGCCCCGCGCAGGGTCGCGGAGGGAAGCGACGGGCGCCTGCGCGAGGCCCGCCCGCCCGCCGCCGTCCCGCAGGAGCTCCGGCAGGGCACCGGGGCCCCCCGCGCCCTTCGCGGCGGAGAGGGGCCCGGAGGCGGCCGCCGGAGCGCGCCGCGAGCCCCGGGGAGGCGCGGGCCGCGAGCCCACCAGCGACGCGCCCGCAAGGACGGCCGGCCGGAGCGCCTCTTCCCGCCCCGCTCAGCGCCGCCATGGGCTTCCCAGGCCGCGGGGTCGCCGGCTCAGGCCCAGGGCCGCCGCTTCCGCGCCGGGAGTCCAAGCCGGGCCCGGAACGGGGAGAGGCCGCCGGCAGCCGCGGCCTCCCGCGCGACCTCTCTGGGCCGGAGCAAGAGGGCGGCGGCGGCGGCGGCGCGCCGGGCAACTCCACGCAGGCGGGCGGGCGGCGCCCAGGCCGCAGCAGACCGGAGGCCCGCGGCGCGCCTTCCGGGCCCCGGACCGCGGCCAGCGCACCGAGCACGAGCGGCGGCGCGCCTCGCCCGAGCCTCCGGCACCCCCGCGAATGGCCGCGTCCGCTCCGCGCCACCCCCCGGGCGCGCGCCGATGGTTCGGCCTCCCCCCCACAATGCCCCGCGCGGAGCCGTCCGGCGCCGCCGCGGTCGGCCAGGCGGCGGGGGGCGCGGGTGCCGCCCCCATCCCTGGGCTCTTTCCGCCCCCTCACCTGCCGCTGCCGCTGCTACCGGCGTCCCCGCGGGGCCATCCTCAGGGCCGCCGTCGCGTCAGGCCCGACGGCGCCCGCGCCCGGAAACCCCGCCTCCGCCCAGCCCACACGCAGGAAGGGCGGCCGGGACGCGAGCAGGAACGACAACAGCTCCGCCGCCAGCCGACCTTCGCCACTCTGCGCAGGCGCGGCTGCCGAACCCCCGGCGCCTGCGCCCAGGACGCGTCCCCCCGCACATGCGCCGAGGCGCCGCCCCGCGAAGGAAGAGACCAGGGACACCACGCCGGGCGGAGACACCGTTTATTGCGGGAGGAGGGCGCGGCGGCCCTGGCCCGCGGTACAGCCGCAAGCGCGCCCGGTTACAGCAGCCCAGACTCACGGCGCGCGCTCCCGAGCGGCAGGCCCTCCTCGGCCGCTCGGCTCGCAGGCCTCCGGCCCGGCGGCCTCCTCCGCGAGGAGAGGGATGCGGCGGCCGCAGGGCTGGGGGGAGGCGACGCCACCGCCGGTAGCGTTAACCCCTCCCGCCCCCAGTCGCCCGATGGCTGGCGCGCCGGGAGGGGGCCGCCGCCGGCCCGGTCGAGCACCCGTCCCGCAAACAGCCCTCCCTGGCGCGGACGGGCCCCTCTCCCCTCTCCCCCGGCGCAAGCCCCTGCCTGGCACTCGTGAAGTTCGCTGCAGGAGGCGGGGGCAGCTGCGAAAGCAAGACCCTGCCTGCCCTCACGGGTCTCCCAGAGTGCGGGGGGCGGGAGATGATTTCACAAAACGAGGTTGCAAAAGCCAGGAAGAACAAGGGTTTCTCCTGGTGAAAAACAGTGCGCGCACGTCAGTGCCACGCACCCCTTCTTTGCAGCCTACCTCTGCTCAAGGTTGTAGGAGGGAGAACGTGACCCAGCCATTCCCAGGGCCAACGCCAAACCCTGCGGGGGGGGGGGAGGCCCAGCTGTGTAAGAGTGTGTGCTTGCAGGCAGGTCAATGGGCTATAGCCTAAGATAGTGGCCTGAGTCTCCAAGACAGCCAAAACCACAAGGGGGGGCAAGGGGTGGAGAGAAGCAAACCTTCCTCACCATGGCAGGCGAGGAAAGAGCCTCAAGACACCAGGTGTGTGCTCTTTTTAAAAAAAATCTGGGTGTGCTTTTGGTTTGCTCCAGAAAAATCTAAGAGGAAATGCGGGAGTAGCAATTTGCACCACTCCACCCAAGAACCTACAGCTCAGTTCAGGAGTCTAGGCAAAAGAAATGAAGCTAGGCCAGTGAAGAAGTCTGATGTGAAATCATGATTCCACCTGTGCACGCCAGGGTTAGACAAGAAAGGACGCTCCTCAGCCCGTCCAAGAGAACAGAAAACGAAAGAAAAGCCGCAGGTGAAACCCAGTACACTACTGGAACCCTCCTTGTCAACTGCCAGCTCCAGCATCCCCTAAAAGAAACGTCCGGCACCATTCAGCAGCCCTTCCTGGAACTATTCCAGGATGTGGCAGATGAAAGCTAGAAGGGAAAAGAAGAAAGGGGCTGCCTGCCTCTGTCTCTCTTAGGGGCGCTGCTTCCTAGGAAACAGCAGACGCTTGCAGAGAAAAACAAAAGGTACGCCCTGCTTTCTCTTCAAGGCCTTTTATGCGCCAAACTGGGCTTTCTTGTGCTGCAACCGTGCGAGGCTCGTGCTCGGCCCTACGTGATTTTGGACACCCCACTGGGAGAGCCAACCAAGAGCTTCACAGAAGCAGACCCGCGTCAGCTCAGGAGTGCCACAGCCCACTCACGTCACAAAGAGAGGTGACGGGAAGATGCACACACACACGCTTGCACTCATTGCCTCGTCTGGAGACTCCCTCCCTCCCTCCCTCCAAAGGGGGTCCCCGGCGAGGCTCACACAGTCTTTCTGCCCAGCCTCTGAAAGACACTGACAGTGCCTGTGTGGTCCATCTGAGCGCTGGGGGTCTCCGCGGAGCCGGAGCTGCTCACTTTGGAGCTCCCTAAAGTTCTGTTTATGGTAACACGGAACGAAGAGTCGGGCTTGCTCCTGGAGCTGGTAACGCTGCTGTCCTGGGCTGCAAGCAGCTTCAGCCAGCGCTTGCCCAGTCTCTTGGCCACGCGGCCTGGTGCGGGGGACGAGACCTGCATCTCTTCCTTGGCAGGAGCTGCAGGTCCAGCCACACTGTTGCTCCCCAGTCGCTGGACTGCAGCAGTGGCCGCCGCCGCCTGCTTGGGCTCAGAGCTGGTGGCTTTTGCTCTGATCGTCATCCCAACTTTACAGCTCTCCTTGGGCTTGGCGGGGTGGGAGGATCTCTTCAGCACTCCAGCATACTGCAGGACAGAGCTGTCATCGTCGCTGTCAGCTCCTTTGTCCTCCTCCGCCTCCTGCATGTCCCCCAGCCGGCTGAATACTCCTGTGGGCTGTTGAGAGAGCAGAGCAGAGCTGAATGGTGCATGTGGCTGGATGGTCTTGGATCCCTCTGCTTTAGAGATGAAGCAACATTGCTCAGGCGTACTAAATGAATACAACTGACCTTGCATTTATACAAAAATCAGGAGAAGTCTGGTAGCACCTTTTCTGACTAATAAATTTTATTTAAAAACATCAGTTTACTTCATCAGATGCACAGAGTGGCTAGACTGATATAAGATGGGGTGGGGTGTGGCACGGGGAGAAAGGGAGGGGAGGACAGCTTGGTTATGTGGATGCAGACTACATGTGAGAGTTTACAAGTATCGCAACTGAGTGCTTACGGCTGGCAATGAAGATCCTGAAGTGGTGGAGGGCCTCTGCCTGTAGGATCAACCATCAACGTGAAAGGAACAAGCAGTCAAGAAATGTGCCACAGACCAGCACTTGGTAGAGCGGCCATGAAGGCCTCGGAAAAGATAGTCAAATGTGTCCATGCCTACAAAGATCAGAACTGCAGGCCGTGGGATTCCCTGTGACACTCTATGGAAGTGAAAGCTGGGCTCTGAAGAAGCACTTGACGCTTTTGAACTTTGGCGTTGAGAGGACTCCTGAGGATACCGTGGACAGCCAAGAAAACAAGTGGATCATCGAACAAATCAACCCAGAGTTCTCACTCGACGCACACTGACCAGGCTCAAACGATCCTACTTCGAACACATGATGCAAAGACCCGGCTCTGTGGAGGAGGCTCTGATGCTGGGAAAGTGGAAGGAAAGAGAAGAGGACGACCAGCAGCCAGGGAGAGGGACTCAGTTGTAATAGCGACAAGCGCGCCCTTGGAAGAGCAGAAGGACCAGCTCAGGGACAGACCCTCTTGGAGAAAATCTGTCTAAGAGGGCAACAGTGACTTGATGGCACATCATCAGCATCGTACTTGAGCAAGAGACTGCTGAATTCACATCGAAAAGTTTCAGGCAATCTCAGGAGGTTTCAACAAACACAGTGGGATTTTATTACATCAGTTACTTGGGATCTGCCTCACCTGTAGCCTGCATCTGCATCACCGACCAGTCTTCCCTTCCCTTCTCACATCACCTCAGTTTAAATCTTGCCTCAGTCCAGCCATTCTATGAGATGCAGCTCATGAAAGCTTATTCCTTTGAATAAAATGTGTCAGCTGAAAAAGACACTACCAGGCTCCTTTTGATTTTTTGCCACCAGACTCATAAGCTCCCCTCCCAAAATGAATTTATAGCAGTGTGACCATAAGGTGGCAGCAGTCGTGGTACAGCCGTCTTCCTGACGCAAGCCGTTCCTGCAACCTCCAACCAAAAATAGCTCATGACATTTACAGCTTGCTCTCTTGCAGCAAGTTCCCACACGAGGAAAGGAACTAAAAAAAATAGAAAACCTCAGTGCTCCTATGTGAGAAACAAGACCCCCAGGCAAAGGGTCCGCTCCTCACAGACTCTCCTCAGAAGGAACCCGCTGTAGCTGGATTCTTCAGGAGAGCACTAGCACAGGGCACAGCCAGGCAGCCCTGCTTAACAGAACTGCCGTCTCCCACACCAAGGCACCGGAGTCGCCACCTGACACTTTGGGGAGACAGTCAGTGGAAAATACACACAGGAAAGGGGAGAAAAGAAACTGCAGCCAGTTCAGAAGAAGAGCGTCCCCCTCCCTCTCACCTTGCTTCCTGTAGCTGGGTCTGCACTGGTCTCTGCACCAAGCCGGTCAAACACAGAAGTTCTTTGCAAACCTGACAGGAAAAAGCACATATACATATGCGTACAACATCTGGACTATGAAATGGAAGGGTTTTCCAAAGAAATAACTGAGCTACAGATTTATTTTTTTATTTCCCTGCCTACATGCTGCTCTAAAGGATGCCCTTCTTGTGTTTCCCTTCAAGAAAGTGGAAGCAGCAGAAGTCATGTCTCTCTGTAGAATGGAGAGACGTCCTTTTATATAAGACTCCCTCAAGGTAACCATGCCTAGTATTATGAACAAGACCAGGAAAAGATCAGTGACCAGCAAAACATTAAGAATTAGACAAAAAGAGGAGTTTTGGTTTGAACAAATGCTCTTAACTGGCCCCCTTTGCTTAATCTGAGATAGCGTGTTTATCCTGATCCAAATTTTGTCTTTAAGTGCTGAACTGACATATCCTTAACCCTATGTTCATTTCCAGCTCCCCTTTCTTAATTTTGAAGAAGCAAGCCACCACCCTTGGGGATGGTTACACCACCTTTTGCTGCCTGCTGCTGCTCCAGGATCTTCTTGGTCCTTGGAGTTGTTCCTTTGGGCATATGGACAATGTACTTCCCTTCCATCTCGGCTGTAACACGACGCCGTTTCACTGGGACGGTGGAATTCTCAGCCCTAGGAGTGCAAACGGCTGTAGCAGCAGGAAAACATAAGCAAGCAAATTCAGTTCCATGGGTACTCTTGTGTTGTGTATAAATGCCACAAGAAGGAGCTTCCACTGCTTCTGCTCAGGAGCCCAAACAAGGACGGCCATCAGGACCAAAAAGCAGAAAACAGAAATTGCTCAGATACTTGAGCGGACTGTTCGTTTTTGGTTCCGAGTCCTCCAGCTGAGCAGCTCAATTCTACCCTCGTGGAAGCAACAGAAGCATAGACCTTAACACTCTAACCATAAAAGGAAAACACACATTCACAGTACAGGAAGTAATGACTTACGTCTTATACAAAAACAGTATTTAACGTTTATTGATTTTTCATTGTTTCCATAAAGGTGTTGATTCTACAGGTTGCAGGCGTTTTTAGAATATGCATTTCCTCCCCTACTCCCTCAAAGCAGGCAAAAACAACAAAAGTATCTCCAACCACCACAGGTTTATCAAGGACAGCTGATGCTTGTGTGAACATAAAACTTTTCCCCTTTCTCTGCCCAGCAGGCTGGGACCCTACCATCATTGCTCATTCCTAAAAGTTCCTGGCATCTTAACTAAACAGCCCTGGACCATTTCAACAGTGCGCTTAAGACATGCTGAATATCATACAGTGCGCTGCACAATTTCTAGCCCAATAACACGCCAGTGATGTTCAGCTTTCCTTTGCAGATGGAAGGCTAAAGCTAAGAAAAGCTAAGCCGCTTCTCAAATGCAGCATTCCCAATTCATTTCCTATCCCACTCCTCAGGACCAGGATTTAGCACTACAAAAGTAAAAGGCACAGGAAAGTGGTATACAACCTCACAATTGCTTAGGGACAGCAATGCTTAAGAACTCCACTTAGAAGCAGAGTTGCCAGCAGAGAAATGCATTCACCCAAGAATTTTTACAATCACCTGTTTTGGTGTTTTTTCCTGCCATTTTGTTGGATACAGTGATGGAGATTTTGGAGGCACTGGTGTCAGGCCTCCGAACAGGAGTAGAAGGTGGAGAGTCTCGGCTCAAACTGTTTGCAATCATCCTGGTGGCAGCTACAGAAAAGCAAACGAGGAGTTCAGGAGAGGGTTTTACCTCACCCTCTGCAATACACAGCTACGGCTTCAGCAGCACTGGCACAAGTTTCAACATCTGGGCACCACACTGCCCAAGAAAGCAACACAAAATGTCACAGGCACGAAAGAACTAAAATGGGGACAAGAGAGCACAACTGGAAAGAACAGCCGCCACGGAGGTCTGGACTCTGCTGAGGCTCTACTGTCAGCCACACAGGCAACCTGTACTCACCGGTATTAGCATTCCTGCGGAGTTCAGACTGCAAAGCAGTTTGGCTAGAGGCCATCGATTCTGTTGCAGCTCTGCACATTTCCTAGAGGAAAAAACACAATTATGCAATAAGACAGTGGTCATAGGTGGATAGGGACAGTGGAGTTGCCTTTCTAGAAATGCACTGAAATGTCCACTGAAGCAGAAGAAATGCATCAAACCGCTTGATCCTCATCAACAGAAGTGATCTGTAGTTCCTCAAGCATCTGTGAGTTTTAACCCTTCAGAATTTCTTTGCTCCAGAGCTTGAAGATTAACAAAGGCTGTTGGTCTATGGGCAGATGGGCCTGACTCCAGAGGCTCCCCACGTGTCTGTTCAGAGTAGTCTCCTTGTACTAGGGCAAGGGTATTTGGCATCCCCAGGTGCAATAACATCTGAAATTATTAAGATCCCCCCAAAACCTCTACATTTATTGCTCTCAGCACCAGAAAGATCAATTTCCCTCACCTTGAAAACCATGACTCAATAAATGCTAGAAGCCTCAACATTTTAAAGTACATAGTAAAACAAGGATGACCAGCAATTCCACAGAACTTACCTGCCGGTATACCACTTTAGCGTGCTTGAGAATGGCAATGATATCGCCAACGATCGTGATACCTAACTCGTTCATGATCTCCTTACTGAGGTCCATCAGCATGTTCTTCTGGATCCTGCAAGGACACAGGCAGCAAGTATAAGCCTACGCACCTCGGTTCCCACCAATCCCTTTTACGGGAAGATTCTTTAACCGAAATGCTTCTTCCTCTCCGAGAAGCAAAGGCAACGGCTGTTTGGAGCCTCTCCCCTCGACGCCGTGTTGAGTTCAAGATCCACGTACGCTAACGCTGCCGAGCCTTCTCCCGGCCCGGCTCCCCTTACCATAAAAGCCAGGCGCCGGATCGCTCCCCAGCAGGGCCGGGAAGACGCCTCCGGAGACCCGCGGGTGCGGCAGCCCGGCCGAAGCCGGAAAATCGGGGGAGGGAGGCGGCGCGGAGGGACTCTCGGCCCTTCTCAGGGAGCGACTCGCCTGTTGTCCACGAACGTGACGGCGTAGTTGACCGCGGGGCCCGGCGGGATCCCGGCTTCCTTGAAGAACTGGATCCACTCGGAGGTGGCTGGGAGACCAACAGCAGCGTTAACCGAGGCGCGAGGACTCCGGGCGACCCCCGCTACCGGCCCAGGGGCGCGGGAACGAGGGCGACGGCCTCCGGAGCGCCACTCCGCCGGGAGGAAGGCCGCTGCCGGTGCCCCTTTTCCCTCCGGCCCAGCACCGCGCGAGGAGGGGAGGGGAGGGGAGGGGAGGCGAAGGGAAGGGCCGGGCGGCGGCGGCGGCGGCGCCCCCCTCGCCCCGCCGCCCCGCGCCCCACTCACCCATCGTGACCGACGCCATCACCGCAGCTCCAGGCGGGGCGGCCGGAACGCCTGCGGAGAGCGACACCGCGTGAAGCCGCCGCCCCACGGCCGGCCCGGCCGCCCCCTCGCCGCGCGGCCGCTGGGAGTGGGGGACGGGGCCCATGACCCGGAGAGGACGGGCGCCCCCGCCCGGGCCCGCGAGGAGGGGGGGCCGCGCCCGAACCCCGCGCCCGCCGCGAGCCCCGGCGCCGCTTACCCGCCGCGCCGGCTCGCATAGGCCGCACCGGAAGGCGGCGCACGCATCACTTCCGGCGGCTGCCTGGGCTCTCTAGGCCACCGGCGGCTGCGAGCCGCGCGAGCCACGAGCGCCCCCTGGCTCCCGGCGCTCGCCTCGCCCCAGGCAGAACCGCGAACACAAACACACAAACACACAGGCGCGTGAAGAGCGAGCCTTTAATCGCCCAAAGCCGGGCCTGGACACAGGAATAGGACCGGGGGGGTTAGAATCCAGCAGGCGGGCAGCACCGCGGCGGGGCTGGAGCGTTGCTCCCCAGCCCCGAGTCTGGCTACACGCCCCCCAGCAGCTGGGCCCGCGGAACGGCCCCCCGCCCCAAGCCAGCGCTGCACGTCCGTCCCTCCGCAGAGCGCCGAGACGCGGCCCTTCGCCGGAAAGCGCAGGCGCGCAACGGCGCCCCGGACGGGCGGGGCCCTAGCGCGCGCCGCAGAGGTCCTCCCCCTGGTCGGCGGAGTCCAGGTCCCGGCTGTATCGCGAACTCCAGTCCCGCTCGAAGATGCCCTGGAGCCGCTCGCGGACGGTGGGCTGGTCCGTGCCCCGCGCCTGGCTCTGGTCCACCACCAGGGCAGAGCCTGCAGTGTGGAGGAAGTAGTCCCCGGACCAGTTGGAGGTTCCTATGGAGAGGAGGAGGAGAGAGGAGAGGAGAGGAGGGTCGCCCGCCGACCGCCTGGATAGGAGCCCCTGCTGCTCTTGTCCCTCGGCTGCCCTGAAACCACCCGGCCGCCTCCTTCGGGATCCTCCCTGCACAGCCCTCAGAGCCGGGACGGCGGGTGGGGGGGCACTTCCTCTCGGCAACCTGCTCCCCCGCCCTGCTCCAAAAGGAAAGCCTCCTTCACGGTGAGCTGAGCTCCTGCTGACTTCATGGAGGAGGCTGGGCGGTTTTCCTGGCAGAAACACCGGAGAAGAGTTTCGCGCCACGCCGGCTGCCTCCTCCTCCGATGCTTTTCTGACTTCCTAGTCCTACAGCCGTGGGCTCCCCAACGACCCCTCTTCCGCATGCTAACCTGAGCTGCCCCGACTTACTTACCAATGTAAGCCACCTTGTCTGTCACCATGAACTTGCTGTGGTTCACTCTGGCATAGGGGATCTTGGCTTGCGTCTCATTTGCGGGGACCACAAAGAGCCTCTGGCGGGGGAAGGGAGTCAAGTCAAATGAGGGCACTTGGAGACGGGTTAGGGAGGGGGCTTGTTGCGGCTGGTGGTGGGGCCAAACCAACATCTCCCAAGCGCGCTGGGGTCCGGGAAGATTTGCCCCCAAGCCCGGCTCCTCCGCTCAGACACCAGAGCCGCTCCCGGCAGCAAAGCTGCGGGCCACGAGTCGGCCAGAGGAGACGGCCCCTTGGAAGCTCTTCCAGGCACACGCGGGGCGGGAAAGAGCTAGCCGGCCCCTTATCTCGGGAGGGAGAGGGGCGGGAGAGCGGTGTCTCCCTGGGCCGTGCCAGGAGCACCATCAGGTCCCCTCACCACTTGCAAGCTGTAGTGGGTGCGGTTGTCCTGCAGGGCAGCCAGGGAGCGCAGGAAGGGGAACATGCTTGGCTTGGAGTGTCTCCAGCAGCCAACCAGGAGGCGGACACGGACTCTCTTCTCGTAGGCCACTTTCCGGAAGTGGTCGTCGATGGCTGGCCAGAACCTGAGAGGAAGAGCCGGTGAGGGGCCGGGTCAGAGTCGCCCGCCCTCCACACCTCCCCAAAGGGGGCGCACGGGGCAAACACAGGTGGGCAGAATAGCGTTCGGTTGCCTTCTAGCCATCCGATTCAACTTAAAAGCCTCTCTAGTTTACCAGCAAGTATTTCTTCAGAAGTACACCCCAGCCAGAATCTGTTCCCTGATCTGAATTCAGCAACGTTTGATCCTGACGATTCTCAGTTGCCAGCACTAGCAAGATCTTAGCCAAAGGAGGGCACAGACTGACTGCAGGAAGGGGTCCAGTGGGTTGTGGAAAGGCACCCTTTCCCCATGGAAAGCAACTGCTCAGACATGCTGCCCGGAAGGCGATGCTTCCCTCGCAGAAGTGCAATTTAGTTCCCATAGTAAGAGGCCGTCAGCAGATCTCCACGTACGGCAGCTCCGGTATCTGACCATCGGGGGAGTCTAGGAATGTCCAGAGGTATTTAACGGTCCCGTCGAAACACCCTGCTTGACATGCAGTCCCTCTCCTAGCCTTTGTTTTCTCCCTGCCGTAACGGAGGAGCCTGCCCGGCTTTCCTCTGATTTACCTCCTGGGGTGGGAGAACTCCATGGTGGGCAAGTAACTCATCACAGCGATGTAGACAAACTCCTGGGCCCCTTCAATGACACTCAGCAGGGACTGGAGGTCTTCCGTCCGCCCGGTGGCACACAGGGCTGGGGGAGCACTCTGCAGGCGACACAAAAGAGCACCCACCCCAGTGTCACTTTCATTTCAGCAAAGCTTTCAGAGCAATTATCGGTAGGGTGGTTTGCACGCAAACCCTACCCGGAAGGCAGCAGGCATTCAGCCCTACTCAGAGCAGTTAACCTTTGGCCACCCAGGCGTTGTGAGCTGGCCCCCCCAGCCTCCCTTCTGATGGCCGAATCTGGCTGGGGAGCATAGTCTACACCAGGCAGACCAGTGGGCAGGGCAGGAGAAACTCAGTTGTTTTGCCAAAAGGCAAACATTTGCTGCCGGTCTTTTTCCATGCCAGGCAGCAAATGAACTGTGGTCAGTGCCCCTGCTTGGGCACGGGCAAAGGCTGGCTGGGGATTCTGGGAAATCTAACCCTAACACACTGGAAGGGCCTTGGTTGGGACAGGCTACTCTCCCTCGCCAAACCTTCTCAGCAGGAATCACCATTTTTGCACCTTGGGGAAGGTGCTTGTAGAATTCTCCCGCTGAGCTTTGATCACCAAGAGCATCACCAGCTGCCTGGAGCAAAGCACTCAACTGTGTCCTACACACAACTGCTCACCGAAAAGTACACGCCAGCCTCCGTCCCGTTCAGCTTCAGCTCCAGGGGTGTGTCCTTGTTGTAGGTGGTGGAGTAATTGGCTGGCCAGGGTGATGGGATGGTGGTGTTCGGCAGCCCTAGTGCCCAGTATACCTCAAACATCTTCCCCAAGTCCTGGGCCAGACAGCTGCAGTTGTACACAGCCACACCAAGCTCCTTCACCTGACATCAGAAAGGAGAGTGGGTTTTCCCCTATCCCCACATGGTACGCAAGGAGTTGCAGGCGCATAATTCAACAGGCAACGCATCCCAATTATGCTCCGGAAAAAGGGGGCCCCTTTGGAATGACTCAAAGCCTCAAGAGGCTCTTCTCAGCTTGCAGAAGACTGAGTCATAAAGCAACAATTTTGCTTGGCCAAATTAAATTGTTTTTGCCTGATGGTGCCAGGCAGCCTGCCTTCCAGAACTGGTTAAAAGTCTTGAGAAGAGTGATGGAGAAGGCCCACAGAACGACCCTACAGAAGACCACTAGCTGCTCCACCACAGCCCCCATCAGGAGCACCGAGCTTTGGACATGGGAAGGCCAGACAGGCTGAGCAAGAGGGTATCACCTGTGTAAGGGCACGCCAGTCCATATTTGCACTCCCAAGATAAATGTGTAGCTGGTCCACAATCCAGAACTTTGTGTGCAGGACCCCCTGAGTCAGCCTTGACAAGTCAACTTGGCGGATCTGGGCCCCTTGGGTGTTAGAAACAGAGAGACTGTTTTACCTGGGCCTCTTTTGACTGAGTCACAGGTTCAGCATATTCTGCAGACAGGAAAATGGGTTCTCTCCCCTCATTAACTGCCTAGGATAGATTTAGCCCTAGACAGACTCAGAGCCACCACCAGCAGCAGCAGGTTAACTAGCTTTGATCTGCTATGGAGAAAACATCCTAATAAAGCAAGATTCCCATTTCCCTTTCCCTGCAGCCATATGGGGGCAAGGGGGCAAATTAGGCAGAGACCTGTGGGATGAGCAGGTCTCCCCCTAATCTGCCCGTGTCCCCAGGTCATTTTCTACCCTGCCCTCTCAGAAGCAGCAGCATCTGAGCCCTGTTCCCACCCCTGTGCCTGTTGGGCGGACTGCAAAAAGAGCCAGCCACCAAGCTACAGCCTCTCCTGGCAAAAGGTGGCCTTGCGTCGACTAATGTGGGGTTCCTTTTTGGTTTCACAGAAGCCACTCTCCATCCCTTCCCTCCCTTTTGGCCAGGGCTGCTGGGGCAGGGGAGGGAGAGCTGTGTGAGTAGGGGTCTGCTTGCCCAGCCCAGCTGGTATCCTGCAGTGGTGCCTGGCATGAGGGAGGCGGGAGTCCACTTCTGCCAAGGGGGCTCCTCAGCAGCTAGACCACCAGGCTCAGTCAAAGCCACCTCAGCCAGCCACTTGTGGCAGGTTCCCCTCCTTCCACCACGCAAAGCATTTCTTCTAGTTGTCCTGACTCTGCCTTCTTCATTCAGAACACCCGGATCTTCTGTCCTGAGAAGAACTAATCACACACCTCTAACTCACCTTTATTCTCTGAGCGAGTAAGTACAGATGTTCCAGCCTCTCCTCAAAGGGCAGGTGTCTTCAGCCTCCCCCCCAGCCATGTTAAGTGCCCCTTTTGTGCACTTCCTCCAACCCTACTGGAGGTAGAGACGCTCCCCTTTCACCTCTCGCTCCTAACTCACCACTCTTCTCAAGGACCTGAAGGTCGGCACTGGGCAGCCGGGAGGAAGGGGGGTTGACTGCTATCCGTACTGCAATCCCTCGACTGGGAGCATGCAGCAGTTCTGCCAGTATTTCTTCCCCCTGGTGGAAAAGCAAGGGTTCAGGAGGCAGCTGAGAACTACTGGGGGATGGGGGGGTGCAGGAAGGAAACACAGGTGGTCCTCTTCCTTCCCAGGAGGGTCACCCACTGAGAGGGCACGTGATGAGCTTCAAATCCTACCCAGGCAGGGAGTCCTCAGGACTCCTGTTTCGCAGCCCTGGGTTGGTCCCTGATGGCATTTCAGACAAAGCTTGGATCAATAGAGCAACGCAGGCTTTAGGCTTAGCACCACGTATCACTTGGTATAGTTTTGTTTTAGTGTCTGCTGAACACTGGACTTGATTTCTCAAATGAGAGTCACCCGCAGTAGTTTTCCACCGTTTCTTTGGAATTCTATGAAAAGCCTCTTTGCTCCGTAACCAATGTCCAGACAAATTAATGTTCCACTGCCCTCAAAGGGAGCGTTGATAGACTGCAAGGCCACACATGGGTAATCAGTTGCTTGTTTGTATGTGGGTTTGGCCAAAGGCCCATGCACTAATCAGTGTCTGCATTTTGGCCCCGTCAGCCACAGACCCTTTCCGGTGTTTCTAGCAGAAAGTGCATTCCACACTCCTAAGGAAAGTCTTGCAGTATCACAATGGCTGATAGATAAAACATTTATCAGTGGTTAAAGCTAATCAGTGAAACTAATGCCTAGGATAGGCTTCACCAAGCTGGTACCTTCCAGATTTGTTAGATGGCATTTGGAAATTCTGGGAGCTGTAAAATAAACCCAGATGAGCCAGTTAAAGAAGGATTCCCCAGGGACAAGACTGGGAAAAACTGTCGAAGTCCTAGCTTCTTACAGCTGAGAGAGGCCATTCTGGGCCCAATACCATGGAATGGTAGATCACAGAAGCATAGGCTGGGAAGGGACCCTTGAGGTCTTCTAGCCCAACCCCCTGCCCAGGGCAGGAAACCTCAGACCGTCCTGGACCTTTGCTTGAAAACCTCCATGACTCCGTGAGGTAGGCTATCCCACTCTTTAATAGTTCTCACAGTCAGGAAATTGCTCCTTAATCCAAGTTTGGATCTCCCTCTGTAAAGCTTCTGTGCATTGGTCTTTGTCCCACCCTCATGAACTCTGGTGAATAAATCCATACTCTCTTCCCTATGGCAGCCCTTCACGTATTGGAAGAATCTCCACTCAGCCTTCTCTTCTTTAGGCTAAACATCCCTAGTCTCTAAATCTCTAATTAGTTCTATGTGAAATTAAGCCGAGGACCTTCTGCATGAGTCTGTGGACCAGCTCCTGAGTCACAGGATGCAGGGACCTATCCCTTGTGCTTGTCCTCTCCAAGCGTGACCCTCACCCTCCTTGGAGATGAACGTGCCTGATCCTAAGCTCCTTCCCTCACCTGGCTGGCTGAAGGATCATGGGTATGGGTATCCTTGTTGCTTAGAGTCCAGTAGAAAGAAGCAATGTCCACTGAGCTTCTTGCATTCCTCAGAAGCCTCTGCCAAGTTTCAAAAGTGGAAGGGCCGACTGTGCTGTTGTCATCGTATGTCAGTCCCTCAGGGATGCTCTCTACCAGCACACTCCTGAGGGAACAATCATAGAGGCCTCACCATCACATTGCAGGCTCATTGAGCCAGGAAGCCCCATAATGTCAAAAAAAGTCCCGAGCATGCACTTCAGTCTGAGGAATCTTACCTGTTAGCCAGCAACAAGGCAATGGGCAGGGTAATGGGGAGAGTCTCCTAGCCTTACCTCTGGGCATTGCCCTACTTTACTTCCTAGAGGAGGAGGAGCCACGGGGTTAGTGGGCTTCTAATATGCAAGCAGAGGGTCTAGGCACTGGAAGCTATACAGATGTGTTTCCTCCAGGAGGAATGTGGTGAGGCAAGACAGTTCTGGCAGAATCCTGATTCCCCTCCCCACAACTCCTGCCACACCCCTTGCCAGGCATCTTATGTGGCCAGATCAAAGTCTGTAGGCCCTCTTGTTCCTGGAAGAGCCACCAAGTCTTTGCTTCTCCACAACACTTTATACAAATGACTATAGACCCTGCTGAGCTAAATACTCTTCTTCACAATTAAGCAAGGCCAGAGCCTTTGTGGAGAAATTCTCCCAAGACCACTTTTCTGATGGAGAAAAAGCATTTATAGCATGCTATGACATTACTTTCCAGACATCAGGAGTCAAAGAAAATCACAAGCAGAGCTGATACCTGCATGGGTCACTGCATGTATTATCCACAAGTGGGACTGATGCCACGTTCCCTACTGTGGCCGAACTGCGCAAGGGAAGGAGGAAGGAGTGGACCACCAGGGCCACCACCAGCACTGTGGACAAGATGGCTGTCACCAGGATGCATTGGAAATCCCAAGGCAGGATGGATGTAGATGGGCTGGATAGCTCTCCCGGACGTAAACCTGTGACACTGTGGCAGGACCTTCTTAAGGCAGAGTCATGGAACTGTGAAGAAAGGAAGGAGCTCAGAGCCCAGCCCAGCCCCACATTCCCCTTAAAAACACCAAGACACCAAGTGCTCCACCAGCTCCCTTCGCAGCCACAAATATTATTGTGCACTATGTGGACATGGAGGAAAGGTGGAAATATCCTGGCTGGCTTACAATGCTTTGTTTTCATGATTCTGAGGATTCTTGGGGGGAGAGCAGAGCTGTCCAATGCTTGCTGACCAAACCACCAATGTATGGAATTGGTGTGGAACTAGCCCAACCCATTGCTCAAGCCCCCTCAGCTCTGGAGAGGGAGACACTAGGCTGGAACCAGGTTGCCAGGGTACCTACTCAGAACAGCTTGTGGTTGTCCATATCCAGTGGAGAAGGGAGCAGGTGTAGAGAGCAAGGAAGATGACCGTGATGGAGTTGTGTAGGAGCTGTTGCCTAGGCAAAAGGGGCTGAAGCGTTTTTTAAGCCCAGAACTACAAGATAACATGTGGAAGCTGCTCAGGCACTTCCCTGATTCAAGTATGAAAAAGGAGGAGGAGGAGGCCCAGCGCAATCAGACTTGCAAGGCTCTGTTATTGTAGCTAATCTCAATAAAAGTAGTTTAGCCTTCCTGTGGAGTTGATTTCCTGGTCTGGTCTGCCTGGTGGGAGGCTGACAGCAGGGCAGCATGAATTTAAGTGGCTTTTTCCTTTTGTTCCTAGCAGTTCAGGCCCCCCATTTGTAAAACACTTTTAAAGACAGAAAATAAGACAGATGCTGCAGGTTGGGAGAAGCTGATAATGCGCTGAAATGCTTGGGGACCCACCTGGTCTGGAGTCTGGCCGGGCTGCTCAGCCAGGGGTAGTAGCTCTTGAGGGTTCTCTGGTGCCTTGAGCTGCGAGGAAGGAGCATGAAAAAGGAAAAAAGATCTCCACCCTCAAAGAAAAGCCACTGGGGCATGAACAGACCCCCACGCCAAGCCATCAGCATGGATGTGGCCACAGGTTCCACAGTGTGGACTTGCCAAGTCTGGCCAGCCACAGAACCCCACATGAACCCTCCAAGGGCGCATTCAGTTGTTTCTATCAAGCAAACAGAACAGGGCTGTGCGGACTCACATCAGCTCCACTTACTTTAGGGGTGTGTGCATGGCCCTCTTTTATTTGCTGGATTAAGGAGAAGGCTTTCCCCCTTGACCATGCCCCCCTTGCAGATCAGCAGGGGGGCGCCTCAGGTGTCATTATGCTGTAGGCAAGAGAGCCCCCATGGCACAATTCCATCCCCTCTGTGCAGCTGAGAATTTACCTTCTGGTATGCTACCTGGGGCTTCATTCCTCAAATCCTCCAGAGCAGAAAGGGGATTCAACGAACCTACGAAGGGCACAGAAAGAAAGAGGGGCGTTGCTCAGGGGCTCTGTGGTAGGTGAGGGTCCTGACGCAAGCCAGGGCCCAGAGGAAAAGAGGTGAGGAAGAGGGGTCATCCTGCTCTGGGACCCGCAACAGCCGCTGCATAAGCCAGGGCTGGTCTTCAAGGGATCCAGCCACCGAGTATCTTGATCATGGAAGCAATTTGGGAGGTCAGGCAGGATGAGCTTCCGGGAACATGGGCGCTGCAATGGGTGCCCAGCCAGGCCAGAGAAGAGTCTCACAGACCTTGCAAGGATGGGAGGCTGCTCTGGAAACAGGAAACTCGATCAGGAATTCCGCCTTCCTCTGTGGCTCTTTCCTGGTAGAATGCCAGCCTGTGTGGAGGGTGGAAACTGGGTGTGTCTGGGGGGCAGAATAGAGAAAGGCAGAGCAGCTGATGGAGATTTAGAGTAGGGCAACATCCAGGGCCGGATTGGGGTTCAGTCCCAACACAGTGGTAAGTGTCCCCCTTTACTCTGGGCAAGGATCAGATCCCTCTGGCCCCAGGGAACTGTAGTGAAGGCAAGGTAAGAGACGGGGCCCGGCCAACACTCTCGGAAGAAGGGCCCAAGACTAAGCGAGGTGGACGGGAAAACACACAATCCCAGGGCAGCAAAGGCAGCGAATCAGGGTTGTCTTTCCCACACAGCAAAGCAACTGCAGACTGGCTTTCACTTGTCACAGTTCCAAAACGTGGTTACTCTCAGGCTGTACCTTGAGGCTGGAGTTCGGAGAAAGATTAAATGCCAAGAAGCAACAGGAAAGCGCTAATTGTGCCAACCACGTGGCAGCAGAAGTTAATAAAAGACGTGGGCCTCCACAGAGAGAAGCACCTACTGAAATCAAGCCGGCACAATCCCATGCTGGAAATTTCTTTTGCATGTACCGCAATTTTTTTAAAAAACCCAATTTTCCAACCCAAATGGGAAAGTTAATGAAAACAATCTGCCAACAGCTCCTTGCAAGCATCATGCTGGTGCAAAGACCAAACAGGCCAGAGCTTTATTGTACAATCTCAGATGGAAGATTAGAAATGCCCTACAATAAATCAATCAAAGGTTTCCCCAGCACTCAACCTCACAGAGTCCCTTCCCCAGAGCAGGGGGAGGCGGGAAGGGTGGTGGGGCAGGAAAGCAGCTGCACTGCCTGGAAGAGGGGAGGGGCCGTGCTCTCAAAGGGCCCCCCAGCCAGGCGGCGATGGGACTCCGCTCCCACCCCTGGCAGCCCGAGGCAGCAGCACCACGCTGAGGCATCCGGGCACCGGGGGCCAGAGGAGCTCCCTCCTCCGCAGACGCAGCCCCGCCCCGCCTGCCTCACTCCCCCAGGCCAGAATGCCAGCTGCGGTGGCGGCGGCGGCAACAGAAGCAGAAACCGGTTTCCAGAGGGTGCCCGCCCTTGCCCAAGCGACTCAGAGCCAGGTCACCCGCCCGGGCAAGCCAACGCAAGGCTGCCGCTCCGGAGGGAGGGAAGGGATCGCTTTCCCCCGGCCCGGCTGCCCTCGCTGGGGCTCCGACGGTTGCTTTCAGGCTCCCCAGCCCGCTCCGGCCCGACCCCGCTCTCGCCCGGCCCCGCGCGCGCGTCGCCCGGGCTCCTTGTGGGCGTCTCCGGCGCTCCAGCTCCGGCGGAGCCGCAGCCAGGGAAGGGCCGGCAGGGCTGCAGGCAGAGCGCCGGGCCACCCATGGCGGCCAGCACCAAGCCGCCCTCCTCCCCGCGGGCCCGGGCTCAGCGGGAATCCGGCGCCCGTCCCCGGCGCCGTCTCCCCGCGAAGCCGCGGCGGACGCAGAAGGCGCTGCCCACGCTCCGCGGGACGCGCCGGGCGCGACCTCCCCAGCTCGCCTCGGGTCCCTCCCCGGCTCGCCTCCCCACTCGGGTCCGGACCGCGCCGCCGCCGCCGCCTACCCCGCGCCTACCACGGACAGCTCGGCTACCCCGGCGAGCCCACAGCGCGCGCTCGCCCTCCCTCGCACCCGCCCCGCCCAGAAGCCGCCAAGCCCCGCCCCGCTGGAAGGCTCGTTCCACTCCGCCAGGGAGCGAGGAGCGGCCCCTTGTTTCCCCGGCGCGCCCCGCTGGAATGCCAGTTCCGAAGAAGCAGGTCCCGAGCGGCGGCTTCCCTCGGACCAGACGCGGGGCAAAGGCGGTCAAGACCCTGGAACCCTGTCGAGCCCGACTCGACCCCCCCCATGCCCTGATGGTACATCCCTCCCGCTTCCTGGGAATCCTGGGAGTTGAAGTGCGGTGCCGCGTCGGGCGAATCTCCCGTGGGGAACGCTGCCCGCCTGCCTGGCACTCTCGCGCCTTGCCCGGGGCGCCGGACGCCCTCTTCCTCCACCCTCCGGCTCTTGTTGGAAAGCGGCGGAAACCCTACCCCTACCCCTAACCTGGCGCCGCCGGTCTGCTCCTATCCCCGAGAACCCGCCAGCTCCGAGCCTGCAAAGATCCGGCACGACTCCAGAGGGCAGCGCCGCACAGTTAGAGCTCTTTGCCGCCTCCTAGTGGCAGCTCTACCACGGCGCTGCGCAGCTGCGGCTCCTTCCCCACAGGGCGGTGGCGGGGGTGCTGCCGTCCCCGGCTCCCTCCGCTGTTGGCTCCGGTGACACCGAAGGACTCTACCGTCGGCTAGGCGCCTCCTCCAGTCCGTCCGGCGCCACTTGTGGAAGCTTCCTCTGGAGCCGGGAGATGGGGCCGTTGGCCTTCGCCCCGACGCGCCCGAACCGCTTTTCGGGCTCGCTGTCCTGGGAGGAGGAAGCTGCGCTACACTTGGTGGGGATTTGCGTCGGACTGCGCCTACCTGGGGAAGGGGCAAGTAGGGCACTCGCTTCCGTCCGGGCGCCTTGGGGGCCAGCGAGCGCCCGGCTGGCGAAGCTGGATCGTCAGGAAGGAAAGGAAAGGAAGGCAGCGGCCTTCCCGCGATGCAGAAACATTCGCTTCCTCCTCTCGGGAGCCGATTCGGTGGCCCGGCCGAGGCCGTGGCCTCCTGGCCTATTCTCTCTTCCTGGGGCCAACCTGGAGGCGCCCCAGAAAAGCCCAGCCAGCCACCTACAGCAACAGGGCTTGCCAAGGGAGTCTGTCCCTGCTCTCCCCTAAGGAAGCTACAGTGAGGAGGTGGGCCAGCAGAGAACGTGGGGGAGGGGGCTTCCAGGAATCTTCAGAAAGAACCCCTGGAAAAGCCTCCCCCACTTCCATGCAAGTTTCTCAGGGACCAGCCTGGGGTGGTCCTGCCTCTCCTTCCAGAATAGGTTTTGCTTTCAGCTTCCCAGGGCAGCTTGTACCTGCCCGACCAGGTGTTGCCCCTGTTGTCACTCCCTCCATCATTTCTTCCCCAGAGCAGCTCCCCACGAGAGCCCCCAGGTTCTCATCATGACTGCTGTTGATATTCCCTGTAAAAGCAAAGCGTCCTCCCCCAGCTGAACTGCCTTAAGGCCACCCGCTGCAGGCAAGTCTGGGTGGAGGTGTAGACGGGTCCCTAGACAAACATGCCGTCAAAGCAGTCTGTAAGTGATAATGAGTTTATTAACGATGCAGTAGACCGCGTGCAACCCGGATTTGTTGGGGAGATCAGCTGGCCTGCCCGTGGTGCCCTCGGTGCCTGGAAAGACCAGCGGGCTGACTGTGGTTGCTTAGAGCCCCCGCCCCACTCTGTCACCTCCCCCGGCCTGGTCAGCCTGTGGTCTGCCATCAGGGCTCCATACATCTCAGTAATAGCAAGATGGCTTTTATTAAGTAAGTGGCGCTGGGCAGCGAGGAACAGTCTATATATTTAATGTCTAGAAAGGAATCTGTCTGGGCCTTGGTGGGCCATCTCTCTGCTGCGCCTGCCTTCTTCCTGGTCGAGGGTCTGGGGCTAATGGTGGCTGGCAACATGTTGCAGGTATGGCTGCAGCTGGTGACGGTTCCGGGGGGCATGCAGCACTGCCTTGAGGGGGACTCTTTCCATGCCATGTTCTGCCAGCCAGTCTTCGCTGGGCAGCCAGGGGTTGGGCCCAGGCAGTGGCATGGCTGCTTCAAAGACCTCAGTCTGCACGTGCTGCCAAAGAGAAACAGAGTATTAAAGACTCAGACCAAGGGAGAGGGGAGGGGTCCAGGGAGGGGCTGAGAAAGTATATGGGGGGACAGAGACCTGCCCAATGAGAGCTTTGTGGCAAGGTCCCTTGCAGAGCTGGAGAGGTTACTGGGGGGGGGGGGGGCTTGGGTTCCTGGGAGGGTTTCCAGAACCAAGTCAGCTTTTGTACCCCCTGCCATCTTTCTCTTCACCATAATTGTGCCAAGATTGATTGGGCTCCCCACTACTTTGCTTCTACCCACCCACCTCCTCTCCAAACCATATGGGCCTAGGCTACTGGGAAGCCAGCAAGAATCTGAAGGGACCGAGAGAAAACTTTTCCAAACTTCCTGGAAGATGAGTTGGATCAGCCACAAGGCCCTGGGATGAGGGGGGCTGCAGGAACAAACGAACAGAAAAACCACCCACAGAGTAGCTGTGGTGTATTCCTCTTCTCTGAAGCGGGGTGTGCAGACCTCTGTGGTTGCCTGCCATGAGTGCCGCTGCTCCCATAGTTCCCTGGAAGTGGGCTGACATGCAGGGGGGGCTGACATGCAGGGGGGGAAGGCAGGCAGGCAGGCAGGCTCCCTCTTGGCTTTGGCGATTGGCTCCTTGGCTAGATCTGCAGAAGATGGGAGAGGGATGAGCATTCTCCTTTCCCAGAGATGCTGCTCAGGAGGTGCGTGAGCACATGTGAAAGAGAGCTGTGGACTTGGGGTGTTGAGGCAGCTTTGTGGGCAGCCTAGAAAACATAGAGCCACCACCCCTTGGGGGGTACACTGTTGGGAGGGGGGCTGCTGCAGACCCTTCCATGTCTCACGCAGTCCTGCCCCCTAGGCCCCACTCATGCCACCTCGGCCATTGCCCACACTCTCTTTCATTTATGCCATCAGTCAGCTCAGAATCAGCCAGCTGGCTAGGCTGGGCAGCTTTCTGGAAGGGGCTTCTGCCGTCTGCACTTCCATGGGATCCAGCCCCTTGCCTAACAAGTGGCCTCTTGGCTCGCTTCTCCTCTGAGGCGTGCCGCAGGCAGCCCTTGTTACTTACCTGTGCAGTGGGTGAGAGTACCAGGCCTGTGGGGTAGCCTGCCTCCTCCCGGGCACTGGACTCCGGCAGGGAAGCAGCACTGGCGCTGCTTTCCTTCTCCCAGCTGGGGGCGTCTTCCGGGGTGTACTGGCCCAGAAGGATCAAGTTTTCAAAGGCAGGGTCTGGCTTTGCATGGTGGGATATCTTGTGGTGCTTCGGGCTGCTGGGCCGGCTTCTGTAGTAGGCTGGGATTGGTTCCTGCTGGGCCTGTTCATGGCGCAACCGGAGGTTCTGGTGGGCCAGCCTGTGCCGACTCACCGCTGCCTCCGCCGGGTCAGGGAGAGGCTCATAGCCTCCCCCACTGGGTCCTTCACCCCACACCTTTAGAGGCACCTCCCGACTGGCTTCAGCAATGCTGAGCTCGTCCATCTGGCTGGTGGTCCTCTGAATGCCACGGGCACTTTCCTCCTTGAAGGACTCTTCGCTGGCGTAGAAGCGCTCCTCATCCATGGCGCTGTAGTGCTGTGTTTCCTCCTCTGAAGTCTTACCCTGGTTGGGCAGCGACTCACGGAGGCTCCTCAGGCAGAACTGATAGTACTGGGTAAGGTCGTAGTTCTGCTTCAGGGGTTGTGTGGAAATGTAAGGGTGTTTCAGGGCTGCACTCGGGGTGATGCGCTCGTGAGAGTCCCATGTCAGCATCCTTTTTATGAGCTCCACCATGCTCCGGAGATCAAAATACTCAGCCAAGGCCTCTGTGTCTGGGTAGATCATCTTGTGGACATTCACTGTCTCCATTTGGTCCAGGGACTTCAGCACATACTTCCTCCTCTCCACAGATTTCACTTTGGTGTCTGCTAGATACTCTGCTGGGGTTTTCAGCTGCCAGGAGTTCACCACCTCTGGGTGCTGACTCCTCTTGAAGAAGAGGTGGGCCTTTCGGGCAGCACTCAGAAGGGAAGGTCTGGGCATGCCTTGGGTCTCACAGATGTACCGGATCTGGTCATACTCATTGTTCCCAGGATAGAGGGGCCAGCCAAGGTGCAATTCTGCCATCACACACCCCAGGGACCACATGTCCACCTTCTCACAGAATGGCAGCCCCAGCAATATTTCCGGCGCCCGGTAGAATCGGGACTGGATGTAGGGCTCTTTCACATAGCGCACTTCATTGAAGATGCTGGCCGATCCAAAATCAATCACCTTGACTCGGAAGGGGTATCTCACCTGGTCCACTAGCATAATGTTCTCTGGCTTCAGATCTGCATGGATGATCGACAGCTCTTTCAGCTTGGCCAGGGCTCTCAGCACCTGTGTGGTCACTGTGCGAATGTGTCGGACCGGCAAAGGGGAGAAGTTGTGTTCTTTCTGAAAGTCAAAGAGGTTTTGCTCCAACAGCTCAAAGACCAGGTAGAACTTGAGCTCATCGTGGAAGAACTCGTGGAACTGGACAATGTGAGATTCCTCTGAATCCACCTCAGACATGGTCTGCAGCAGCTTGAGCTCATTCTTGATAATCCTGCTGCGGTAGGAGTCATTCTTCAGGATTTTTATGGCCACCATTTCCCCAGTACTCCGTTTCCAGCTCTTCACTACTTCCCCAAACGTGCCCTTCCCCAGAATCTCAAAAACGTCATAGAAATCTGACTCTGACTCAATTGTTACCATTGTCCTGTGCTTGCCCAAGCTCAGAAACACAGGTGCAAAGTGGCTTCTTGCAAAGAGAGGTCCAGCCGCCGCGGAGCCAAGAGAATCCCAGCCCTCCTCCGGAACAAGAGGTGATGCAACAGTCAGCCAGGTTCCAAAGTTGCCATGTTAAGAAAGTTCTGTTATGGAAGCAGGGAGCCACTCCACCTCAGGGTCTCCAACAGCCCCTTCCCCAGGAGGAAAAGCTACTCTGGTGTAGGAAACCAGGCCAGTGTAGGGCCCT
This sequence comes from Liasis olivaceus, assembly GCA_030867105.1. Classification (NCBI taxonomy): domain Eukaryota; kingdom Metazoa; phylum Chordata; class Lepidosauria; order Squamata; family Pythonidae; genus Liasis; species Liasis olivaceus. Next base: position 25,355,848 of record CM061360.1, read on the forward strand.
GGAAACGCCTCTGTGGTATCATCCAAAGGACTGCTTTTAGCCACAGAGTGAGAAATTTGGAATGGATGTTTTTGAAGAGGCGTTTACAACATGGAATGGAGCCTCCCTGGTAAGTGGAGGAAGGTGGCTTTCTCAGTGGGAGCCCCTCTTTCATCCCACACCCGATCCTTACATTCAGAGTGTGCCTTGAGTGGAGGGCGGACAAAGGGCTCTTTAGCCTTCCTTAATTCAAGTATACGCAACTGCTCGATCCTAGACTCTTAAAACAGGCATCCGCTTCACAACACCTGTTCAGAGGATTTGATCTAATCAGTTTGATGATTAGTAATTTCAAAACTGCTAGCAAATTCCTAGGGAGAACTTTTCCTGTTTATGCAAGTACTGTACATCTTTCACAGTGTCGTGGAGCAGAGGACCACATCTGTAACACATGCAGATGTTACACATCTGTAAACACTGCAGTTGCCCACAAGACCTTCCTTAAAGCAGAAGGGGGGGGGAATAACTCTGTGAGCAAACTGTGGTTTGCTCTATTAGCCCAGCAGCCCTAAGTTGGGACCAGAAAGCCCTTGCCAATCTGAGCCCTTTCGTAGGTATGTCCTTGCCGCCCAAGCCAATTCAGCTGCTGTCCAGGAGCTGGAGGCACCTGCAGACCAGATGCTTGCCGGGCAACCTGAGGAAGCCCCTCACCGGGAAAAGAGAATCCCCGCTAGCTTCTTCTGGCCTGATGCCAGCAAAGCCAGCTTGCCGAACGGGTAGCAGCCTTGGGGCGCCATAGAGACTGATTTGTTACTGCCTGTGCTTTTGTGGGTCACTGCACGTCACTGGATGCATAAAGCCCCGAGAGGGAGCACTGGATGGACCCCCAGCTGCTGCTGTTCTCTCTCCTCTGCAACCTCCTGTCACGACACCTGATCAAAATGTTGGCTTCTTTCTCCAACAGCAAACCAGCACAGATGACCTTCTAGCGTCCTGAGGCAGAGACGGTCCTAGTCTGGGCTGCGAGCACACCGATGCCATTTCGCTGCCTAGGAATCCCCTTTGAAACTGGCTCACTTCGGGTCCCCGGCACGCAAGCAGCGTACAGAGGGGAGCAAGCAAGGGTCTCCAGGTGCCAGCACTGACCTTCAAGGTGCTGCTTAGAAAGAAGGAAAGGAATGAGAGTTGTGTATTTCTGAGTCCTTGGCTAGCTTGGCTGCTGTGCAGAGCTGAGCAGACGTGACGTGATATAGCTTTGGGTAGCTCGAAGATGAAACGTGAAACAAGAAGCAACAGAAGTAGTTCACAGATTAATTTTTATTCAATCCCAGGGTAAAAAACAAGCAGCTATCAGAGATACAGTGTGAATTCTCTATTTAGAAAAACTCAGCACATAATCTGGGAAAGAAGCAATTATCAGACATTTTAGTTTTTAAAAAAGGCCATTACAGCAAGCCATGTTGGTTAAACACTAGACTAAAAGGTTTCTGTACATTCAGACCCACATGGAATAATTTCTGCCCCATCTTCACCCAAGAACAGGGAGAGCCCCCACTGCTGCTGCCTAAACTGCACAGCTAGTGCCCTGGCCAGCGCAAGTGTCCCCTTCCCTTTGGAAGGAAGTCACTGGTGGCTCATTCCCAGGGTTATCCCTTTTGACAAGAAGAGAGGAAGACCACGGGGGGGCGGAGTCCCAAGCTAAGGCAGCGGAGCCCCCCTCCCCTTGCCAGCCCTTTGGTCCCCACAGGCCCAGCGTACCCTCAGCTTTATGACCGCTCCAGCCTAGCAGAGGGGGGAAAGAGGGCTGCTCCAGAAGGAGGCGTGCCCCTTGTTCGTGGCACCCAGCGCTACTGCTTAAGCTTTCCAACCTCGGAGACGTTCCCTGCGATGAACCAGCATGCGCGGCTGATCGCCTGCCCTAAAGCCCCCTTTTGCAAAGGAGGTTCAGAAAGGATCCCCTGGAGCAACCACAGCTGCTTCCTCACTGAACACCGTCCACCAGAAGTCTTTCCCCCCCCCCCCCAATTCTAAAGTTAGCATTACAAAAGGAGCTGCGGGTGGCGGCAGTGGCCTGTCCGCTAATGGAAAGAGGGAGTGAACTCCTTTGGGCATGCCCTATCCCAAATGGAATGCCGTGCCCCAAGATAGAGAATGGGGGGCAGGCAGTGCCCAACAGGGGCTTTCCAGATCCGCATCCCTTGGGGGACTGGGACGGAACGAAGAGGCTTCCTGTCTTAAGGTGCGGCCAGGGCTCTCTCCCCGCTGATCTGCGGTGAGAAAACAAGACCTCCAGTGAAGGAGAAGGGCCATGGTGAAGGGGCAGTTAAAACAGGAAGCCCCCATCAGAGAGGCGTCCCAAGACCTGTGCCAGCCAGCCGCCCCTCCCGCTGCCAAGGCCTTCCCCCTCACGGTTAGTGCTGGACATTGCACAGCGTGAGCCAGGCCAGGGAGCAAAATTTTTCAGAGAGCAGCAACGGCCGCGGCTGCTTCCTTCTCCCCAGGCCTCCTGGGGTCCTCTGCTACCTCATGAGGGCTGCTCTCTGCAGAGAAAGCCACAGCAGGTAGCCTGAAGTTCAGCCCCCCCTGGTCCTGCTGGTGCTCAGAGATCTCCAGCACCCCTTGGGATCTGGAGCTTAATGCCAGTTTGGGAAATCTGAACTTGGTGGACGACTCCCCTTTGGTGGGAGTTCCCAAAGACCCCATCTCCATGTGGGGCAGGGGAGCAAGCGTGGCCTCAGGGGCCAACTCCCCATTTCGCTTCTTGAAGCCGGACAGCGTGATTCTAGGGGACTTGAACTTGGCAGCCTTGAGGGCTGTGGAAATGGTGGAGCCACGGTGGGCTTCCTCCTTGGCCTCGTCTGCCTTCACCAGCTTGAGGTTCAGCTCTGGGTCAGTCTCTGCCACCTTGGAAGGAGACAAGAGTTCCACCTGGGGCAGTCGGATTTTACCCAGCTTGCTTGCCCCCTCCTGGAGCAGCACTTCCACCCTCTCTCCATTGAGCTGGGTGGCCACCTCCGCCTTGGAAAAGCCCAGCTTGGGCACCTTCCGCTTGGAGGAAACCTCCTCTACTTCACCATTGAGTTCAGCTCCCAGTTTTGGCTTGGAGAGGGAGAGCCCGAAGGTCGGCTTCAGCTTGAGTTTGGCCCTCGCACGCTTGGCCTCGCTCCCCTCTTCTCTCTCGAGGAGCTCTGAAGAACCCTCCGTGCCCTTCTCCTTGGGCCTCCCCAAGGCCAGGAGGCCCCTCTTGGCTTCTGCCTCCTGCCCTGCAAGGCCCTCTGGAGCCTCCAGCCCTGCCTTGGGCAGGAAGAGGCCAAACTTGGGGATTTTCACCTTGTATCGCTTCCCTGCTTCTGCATTAGAGTGATCTTCTGTCCTCTTCCAGCCATCCCTGCCAGGACCTTCCAGATCTAGGGGGCCTCTCTGCTGGATATGGGCCCCCTCCACTTCATATTCAGCATGAGTTTTGAGACTTGGCGTGGAAATTTCCAAGCCGGGGACCTTAAAAACAGATTTATTCCCTTCCGGATCTCCCCCACCTGCAGCCCTCTGGCTTTGAGTTGTGGTCTCTGTGCCCCCCTTGGTGCCTACTGCCCCAAATGCTGGCATACCAATTTTGGGCATCTTCAGCATGCCCTCCAGCCCTCCCACATCCACCTCCAGATCTGCCATGCCTGCCACTTTCCCTGCTTCCACCCTGGCCTCTTTTTCCTCCTCCTGCTCCACAGAGAATCTGATCTCAGGCAAAGCAACCTGGGGCATTTTGAAGGTAAGTTCTGCCTCCTCGGCAGGGGGGCAGAGGGGCTGGGTATCTATGCTTAACTCAACATCTGGTTTGGAGATGCTCAGGGATGGGAGCTTCAGCTTGAATTTGCTGTCATCGGTTCCCATCCCAGCTTCTGTTTCCAACTTGCCAAGGCCAAGAGGTAAAGCGGGCATCTTGAGTTTGCCTTCTTTTGCCCCAGTTTCAGAGCTCAAGGCCTCAGTGCTTCCTCTGAGTTTGGGAGCTTTCAGCTCCAGTTGGGGGACCCTGGGCAAGTTCTCCTCACCCTCCCCTTCTCCCTCTGAGCCAGGGGCCCCAAATTGGGGCCACTTCACTGAAGGAGCACCTACTTTGACCTTGGGCATCATTCCTCCCTCCAGACTCACATCCAACTCTAGCTCAGGAGCGTTCACTTTTGGGGTGCTGAATTTTGGCAGCCCCACTGAAGACTTCTTGAACTTTGCTTCTGGTCCTTCCAGGCCAAGCTCCACCTTACCCAGAGGCAGTTCCACATCTGACATCCAGGCTTTGGGCAAGGAAATGTCCACTTTGGGCAGCCGTATCTTGGTGCCCAGTGCGGAGGCTTCAGCCGCCCCTGCTAGGTCTTTCTCTCCTTCCTTCCCAAAGCCGAGCTTGTGCCCAAGCAGCTGCATGGCTGCCTCTGTCCCACCATCCTCACCCTTCCCCAGCTTTGCCAGCTCCACCTTTGGCAGCTTGATCTTGGCATCTGTGCTTGGGGCTGCCAGTAGGAGGCCCTCTTCTTTACCAGCCATGGACAAACCAATATCCAGCTCTAGCGTGGGAGCAGACACATCAACGGAAGGCACCCTGAGGATCTTAAGCTCTCCCTCATGGTGCTGGGTCTCCGCCCTGGATACATCTACTGCCAGCTTCTCCAGAGTCACCTCCCCTTCAGTTTTGGGACTCGGCACAGCAATCTCCACTGATGGCAGCTGAACCCTGAAGCTGGGGCTCTCTAGCTCTGAGAGCAGCCCTGTTTCGGCTCTGGTGCCAGGCTTTAGGAGCTCTGCCTGGGGGAGGACTTTCACGTCCAGCTGTGGAGCCAGAAGGTGGAACTTCCCTTTACCCTCTTCTGCCTTCAGGGAGGAACGCTTCAGTTTGGGCATCTTCCCAAGCTTACTTCTCGGCTCCTCCTTTGGGCTTCCAGGGACTTTCTTGGCTTTGCCCTCCACCTCTCTTCTCATCAGGCCAAGAGAAGCTACCCGGAACTTGGAAGCCTTGGCACCCTTCTCCAGCGTCCGGGGCTCTGCCCGCCCTGCTAAACCCTCCTTGCCACCTTGCAGCTTTCCCTCCCCACTCTCTAGGGAACCCCACTCTTCCTCCTTGCCTTTGCCCCCAAACCTGGGCAGAGAGAATTTTGGCCCTTTAAACTTGACACCTGGGAGCTCAAGAGGGGCTCCCTCCCCATCCATGCCAGACCATTTTTCCTTGCCTTGTGGGTGGCCAATATCCACATCCACCACGGGCAACTTCATTCTGCTCTCAGTAGTTTTGTCGAGGCTTTCCTTGGGTACTTGCCCTTCAGCCTCAAGGGCTAATTTGGCATCCTCTACCTCTGCTCCCCGTTTTGATTTGGGGAAAGAGATCCCAAACTTTGGAAATTTCAGTCTTGAACCCAGGTCAGCAGCTTCTGCACCCTCCACTTCAGACACTGAAACTTCTGGGCTTGTTTTGCTCCAGACTTTGGGCCCAGAAATGCCAAATTTGGAGAGAGAAAATCGTGATGACTTCAGCTTGGCCTGACTCTCAACAGTCATCTCGGGGAGACTTACCGCCGGGATCTCTACAGTTGGCAGCTTCATTTTAGCCCCTGGAGCAAAGCCTCCCACTTCTAGGTCAGTCTTTGGCCACAGTTTCCCCTTCATGTCTAGATCAGGCTCTGCCCCTTCAGTGTCTGCTGGCTGTTTCTCAAAAGCAAGGTCCACTTTAGGGATTCTGGCTACCATCTCAGTGACAGCTGGCCCTTCAGTGGCCCTCATCCTTGGCTCCAACTCAGGTTGGCTCATCTGACACTTTGGAATGCTGATTTCTACCCCTAATCCTTTGCTCACAGTCTCCAGTGTGACCTCATGGGCTTTGGGTACCTGCTCAGAAGTATCTCTTTCAGCCTTCACCAAATCCAGCTCAACCCCAACTTTCGGCAACTCAATATCTAGCGCAGGCACAGTTGCAGATGGAAAGCTCAGCCGAGCTGGAGGAACAATCACCTCAACCTTTGGCTTCTCAACAGAGATGTCCAGCTCTGGCTTTGATACTTTAGGAAGTTGCACACCTGGCATCTTCACTGCAGGCAAGGAAAAATCCACCTTTGGGAGGTTGACCTTTGCCCCAATGTCTCCTTCTGGCTTCAGCATTTTGACATGGACTGGAGGTGGGGAAGGGGCTGCCTTGACAGGGAGATCAAATCTGGGGAGTGATATTTGGGGCATCTGAAACTTAAATCCAGCCCCTTCTGCAGCCTCCTTGGGCTTTGCCCTTCCAGAAGGGGCAGCCAAATCCCCCATTGTCTTGGGAAAGGCAATATCCTGGACTTTGGGGGCAGAGATGCCAAGAGAGGGCATCCTCATCTCAGGGAATTTCAATTTACTATCATCTGCCACTCTGGCTACCTCTTCACTCTCCAACTGCTGCTCCATCAAGGAAATCTCCAGACTAGGTATCTGAATTATGGAGTCCTTCATTTTGTCTGCCTTGGGGCTTTCCAGTTTCCCAATGCTGATTTCTACCTGGGGCAGTTTGCCTTCCCCTTCTTCTTGGGCTTTGGAGCCCAGTTTGGGTAGCCTGACTGAGGGAACTTTCACCGAGATTTCAGGGCTTTCCACGTCTGTCTTCCCCTTGGGGAACGGGAGCTCTAGATCCACTCCAGGAGCTACCACCTCTAGAGAAGGCATTGAAACTCCTGGTTTCAGCTTGTCCTCCAAATCTTCAGCTTTTTCTCTACTTTCTCCCAGGGCCATCTCCAGGGCAGGAGCCTTCATCAGGGGTAGCTTCAGTTCTGCTTCCTCAGCAGAGATCCCAAACTTGGGGACTTTGATTCTGAACCCCTCCCTCTTAGGGGCAACCTCTGGGGCAACACACTCCAATTTGGGCAGAGCCAAGTCTACATCTACTTTGGGAGCTACCACTTCTGCTGTAGGGAGCTTCAGCCCAGCTTGGAGAACACCTTCATGGATCTCCAGAGCACTGGCACTTACTTTGGGCAGGGCAGCCTCCACTTTGGGCAAACCAAGCTGAGATTCTGGGATCCTTTCACCTTTGGTGCTGGCCTTAAGCGACTCATCATCAGGCCCCATTTTAGGCAGAGGGAGACTTAATTCTACCTGTGGTGCTTGGAATCCCATTTCCATTTTTGCTCCTGCTTCTTCCTTGGGCTTCTTTGTTTTGGGAAAAGGGATGGTGAATCGAAATGTCTTCCCCTCCACTCCTCCTTTGCCTGCTTCTTTCAACTCCACACCAACTTTGGGCAGGCCCATGTCAAGGCGGGCCACTGCTTCCTCCACTCTTGCAGCCGCTGCGTCCTTGACCTTCAGCCGGGGGAACTTCAGTTTGTGTCGCTTTGTCTCCAGGGAGGACAACTTCAGAGAAATGTCTGGGCTTGGCCCAGCCACTGCCACCTCTCCAGCACTCTTGGCCTTGCGCAGTTTGGAGAACTTGGGGAGGGAGAACTCCACATCAACCGGGGTGATCTCAAGTTTCCCAGATGCCAGGTCCTCCGAGCCACGTGCCTCCATCTCCTGCAGGCTCTTCACCATCATCCTCTTCTTCTTCTTCTTCTTCCTCCTTTTCAGGGAGGAGAGACTCTGGATGTTCTGGGGAGAGAAGAACCAAGAGCTGTAAGCGTCTCAAGTTGTCTCATCGCACTGAGATCTAAGTGAGAAACATGGTAACTTCTGGGGTGGAAGTACACAGACCCATGCATTTTCACAGGCCTCTTCGTCAGTCTCACACAGGAGTCACTCTTCTAAGTGGTCCAGTTAAAAAACAACGACAACATTTTCATAGCCGGGCGCTCTTCTGCCTTTACAATTAACAGGTCAGGGGCAAGAGGTTCCAGGCACCAGTTCCTCAAGCCGTGAGACCCAGGGAAAGTCAAGATGCACCCTTCTTTGGGCACTCTCCCAGCCTTCCCTATTACGCAGGGTGACTCTAGGGACAAAACAGAAGAAGGAATATGGCCCAACCAATCTTTCTGAACTGTTTGAAGGAAGGAGGAAGGTTGGGAAGCAAACAGTAACTTGCAGACAGGTCTGCTGGGGAGAAAAATGAGCAAATGTCCTGCATCAAGCTGAACAGTTCGGCCTCATCCATCATCAGGAAACCCATCAGTAGTGCATGAGGAGGAGAACTGTAACGCCGTAACGGGGGGCAGACAGCAACCATTCCTTCTCTCTCAAGTGTGAGGCCTCTAGCCCGTTGCACCATGCAGGTGGGAGAAAAAAGCAGAATTGAATCTAGATTCTGTTATAAACGCAGCTTGCATTTTAGATGCAGCCACTGCTGGAATTATCCCTTAATGGATTTCTTAGTCCTGCAATAAACTTACTTACCAGAGATCTACAGCCTTGGATGACTGCCTGGGAGGTTTCCAGTTCTCGTGTCTGCCAAGAGAAGCCTGACAAAAGCCGTTTCCCCCAGTTTCCCCTCTGACTTGCACTCCAGCCACGGAGGCCCTAAGCAAAGAGTAGTGGACGGATCCCCTGTGGTCCTTTTTTTTTCCACCTCAGCCTTGGTCTGAGACCACCACCTCACCCTCCCTGGGCTTGCTGCCATGCAGAGTGGAGCCCTTCAACGAAGTCTGGGTCCCTGAGGTACAGTAGAGCCGCAGACACACAGCGGTGACAGAGTCACTTACCAGCTTGGCCATCTTGGCTTTGGGGCCTCTCACTTCAAAGGTACTGGTTCCAGGTTTGCGGGAGACATCTGCACTGGGAACCACCCGCTTCAGGCAGAAGGAGATTTTGTAGGGTTCGGCACACTTGAGGATCTGCAAGGCATCTTCATACTTTATGTTGTCAAAGAAAACTCTGGCACTCAGGAGCTGATCCCCTGCAAATTGCAAGATGGGGAGGATGTAACAGGCATCCTTGCAGGCTCGTGTCTCAGCCCTCCTGGTTCCAAAGGTCTACTGGCAATGAGGCAGCCCTCAAGTGACATGGCATCCCCTCTCTCATGAAAGCAGCCTTTTAAGGTACCAGAGCAGAAAGGTCTGACCTCGCCAAAGCACCAGGGCGAGGCAGTGCCATCATCTTGCCCTGCCCCCCCATTCCCAGTCTCTGTCTACCCAGAGGTAGGCCCTTCTGGATCCCTCACCTTCCTGAAGGCTCAGCACTCGAGCCGCCGGGGAGTCCTTCAGCACATCCTTCACAAAAAGGCCTTGCTTCCCTCCACCGGCCACCCTCAGCCCCCTGGCCCCAGCTTCTGCTTCTGTCTCAACCACCATCTCCAGCAGCTCGGAGGCCTCAATGGTCTTCTGCAGAGAAAGAAGAATCAGTCAATTGTTTGCTTCCTTGCTTCCTGGTCTAAGCCTGAAGGATGAGGGGGTCTCCCTACTAAATTTGCCATGGAACTCAGCTCGGATAAAAACTGGCTGTTCTGGAGGACTCTTTATGCTTGTTTGTATAATTGATGCTGCTTGTAAATCAAAGTGGTATAAACAAAAACACCTGGAATATTGTTCGCAGGGGCAGGAGTGGGGAAGGCAGATGGGAGGAGGAGAAGGGAGGAGGAGTTCCTCTACAATGCAGGGGGGGAAGCTTGTCCCAACAGCGCGCCTATCGGATAGCAGTTGTGGAGCTGAAGCAGACCCCTTCCCCTGCCAAAGCTGGTTTACCTGTCCTGCCAGGTACGCCTGCTCAGTGTTGATGCCCACAGAAGGCAGGAGAACGCAGGTCAGACTTGCCAAAGGACCCCTCAAAGCCACCCACCATCTGTGCAGGGGCTCAGGCAGGGGTGAAGAGGGGACAGTGCCCCAGCCACACCGCCTCTCTCTGAGCTTGGCTTCACTTGCTCGGCTCAGCTGGGGCCCTCCTTGGGGTTTTTGCCTGAGCTATCAAGGCACGGGGGCCCTTGGGGGGAATAAAACACAGGCCCCCGATTCAGAGGTCCCCTACTGTAGGCAGAGCTCTGCAGCTTAGCGTCCTCCCACCGCACTCACCTCCATTGCAACGAGTTGTGCCGCCATCTTGGGGCAGTGATGGCAGAAGGCCGCTCCACTCCACTTCAGGACCTCCTCCCGGCTTCTGCCTTTGCTCAGGAGGACCCACTTTAGCACCACATGAAGTTTCTCCTTCTAGGCCTGGAAGGGGATGGAGAGTCTCAGACAGAGGCCACCCTTGGTGGAAGCTCTTTGAGCGGCAGAAGAAGAAGAGGGAGCAGCAGCCACCTCCTCTGCAAGGGTGCTGAGCAAGCCCACGTCCCGTATCTCCTCTGCCTTCAACTTGAACAGTGATGCTGGGGCGTGAACTTGCTTTCCTGAAGCTGCACAGCCAGCCTGAATCACCCAAAAGTACCCTTGGTCCTCCCCACTGCCTCCTCCCACACACGACGAAAGCCCTTCTACCCCTCCAGAAAGCTCAGCTCTAGGTCCCGCAAGCAGGGGGCAGAGAACGGAGGCATCAGCGACCTTCAGAGCCACTGCCCACTCAGTCCGCCTGGCCGAATCCAGTCTGTTTCCGAACTCAACCTTCCCTTGGTAGGCTTCTCCCCCACGCTCAATGTGGTCTCGCTCTGTTCTGGTTTTGGACAGGTGGGTGGGCAGACCGAACCGTTTCCAACATTCCCTGGGTTCAGAAAGAATAAAAAGGCATTAACGTGACAGCAGGTCTTGCCCAGATGGGAGAACAAGAGAAGCAAGGCCAGCAGGAAGCGGAAGCAGGATTTTTGAGAGGCAGATAGATTGAAGCAAGAGAGGCCGCTTGCTGATGCGGCAAAGGGAGGGAGAGACAGCAGGTTTCCATTTGGCAAATGCCAGACCGGTATCCACGCCTGAACCAGTTTTGCTGATAGGGCATTAGCTGCCGGGTGGCGTTCCAGGGCTGATAAAGTCAAAGCAACAATGGGCGTTAGGCCAGTCCCCCGTCACCCATCTGAGAAATGGGTGGGGCAGTTCAGGCACAAACCGGGTGCTGGAAGCCTACCTTGAGACTCCCTGCACACCCCCTGGAAGAGGGAAGCCAAGTGTGCTATTCCCAGCTTGCAGGGCCCATCAAGTCTCCGAAGCCGGCTGACGTGTTGCCGTAGCCATCCCCACAGAATTGGGAGCAGAACGTAGGGGGCGGCGAGGCAGTTTGGGCTTCTTTCTAGCCCATGGCTGCAGAGCTGCAGAAACAAAACCCTCCGTGGGCCAGGGACGCTCTGCGATTGCCCTCCCCCGAGCCACGGGCACTTTTGCCTCCTTACCTATTGGTCAGCGCTGGGTTGGGGGCTGCTCTGCTTGAACGCAAGCCACGAGACAATGGAGCGTTTGCGAAACGCCACCTCCTTTGCCTGGGAGTCACCCACCTGCTGGGCTGACAGGAAGCCCTAGTGCTCCCCCAAGCCCCAGGCCTTGTCTTTGGGGCCCGGGGTGGGGGGTCCTGCTTGCTGGGCGGCAGCGGGTGACCTTGCTTGGGCTGGAAGCCCGGCTCGGCTTTCAAGCAACAGAAACGTGGCCAGGGCAAGGCAAACCAACCCTGAATTCGATTTCCCCTGTTTACCAAATTATATTACTTAAATACAGTTAATGTCATCGCTCCCTTTGCATCTAGCGCCTGTTACGGATGTACATGCGCTTGGCTGTGTTACAGGATGTGGTCCTAATGTGAATAGCTGTTGTACTGGGTTTCTCTTAGTTGTTAACATTTGAATACTGGCCTGGCTGATAACTTGCAAACTAACTGTTGAACAGAATTTTGCAACAACTCTGCCTGATTTGTACCACACCTCGGACAATTACTTTAGGTACTGTTGTTATTGTTATTATGTAAATGTGTGTACTGTCCAGAGTCATTGGGAGGTATACAGGTAACAACAACAGCTCTCAGTTATGTTGAAAATGATAATTTGGCAGTAGCTTGGGGAGGCACATAAGGCTTAGGACCGCTTGTTATTCCTTCTATCTAGGAAGGGGGAGCCAATGGGAAGGCTTCCTACCCACCCGCCTTTGGGGCCTCAGCTTATGGCATGGACAGGAAGGCAGCTTCTGGAAAAGGGGGCCGGGTTCCTGCCCCACGGTGCCTTAGGAACAGCCCTCCCCGCCCACCCCGTGCATCAGCTACACTCTTCTCCCGCCCTCCAGCCCAGCCCTGTCGGAACCTACGCTCCTGCTAGTGCAGGGCATTTCATTCCCACGCTGGATACCGGGGACCCACGCCACACCATTCCCCAAAAGGTCAGGGCTCTGTGCCACACATTCCCAGGCCCGGGAAGACAAAGGGGCACTGAGCCTCGGCCAGGCCCCTGGGCATTGCCAGCATTCCAAGGACAATTCCTCAACGCCTCTTCAGAGCCCGCTGGGGGAGGGGGGCCCAGGGCTCCTTCTATAGCAGCTACTGAGCAGGAGAGGGCCCGGGCGCAACCGGACTCAGCCTCCCTCAGGAGCACCTTTGGCCAAGCAGCGCATTCAAGAGTGCTTGGGCATGCAGCGCAACTCAGGGGACCAACGTGGAGAGGACAAATGGAGATGAGAAGGTGCAATGCAGGGCCGTGATCAGCTGGCTCAGGACAGGCAGAAGGAAGCCCTGGCAGGGCTTGGGGCAGGCATGCCAGAGGCCACCAGCAGGTGTTCGTATAGTTTTTGGGGCTGCAAAAGGGCCAGGCAGGAAGCTGCAGGGTTTGAGTGCCTCGGCCAGTTGGGCCCACAGTGTTCCATGGGCCCCATAAGCCGCTTCCTGCAAGGCTCAGCCAGATCCCTCTGGGAAGCCCCTTGGGGCAAGGGTGGCACCCTGCACTTCTTTAGGAGTTGGACACAGCCTTTGGAGTCCTTTTTGGCACAGATCCAAGTTGCCTCTTTGGCAAACAGCACAACCACTAAGTCTCTCAAGCATGCTGGAGCCAGGCAAGAGTGAAGCCAAGCTTCCCAAAGCACGTACAGCAAATTAAAGCTGGACCCAACGAGGCCCAGAGCGCCAGGCTGGGGCCGGGTAGAGAATTCCCCGGTCCCTGAGCCAGCTGCGGTGCAGCCCTGAGGCGCCTTCAAGAGCCCCCAGAGGCTCAGCCCCCCCTTCTGAACAGAAGACACAGCAAGAGAGGTGCTCCCACTCGGAAGCAAGAGAATTGGTGACTTGTTCAGGTCCCTCCTCCCTCCATTCATGGGCTGAGCACCGCCAGCCGCGTGCTGCTGCAAGGTTGGGGGAGAATGCCAGGCATTCTGTAGGCTCAGCAGAACTCAAGGGGGGCCAGAGCAGAACCAAGGCCGAGGCAGCAGTTCCACATAGCAGAGAGATCCCAGGAAAAGCGAGCCAGCCTGCCTGTAGAGGGTCAAGGCTAGATGTCATTTCAGAAGACTCCCCCCAGGCCCAAACGCTTTGGAGTTTGGCCCAAACTCCAAAAGGAGACTGATCTCCCAAGATCACTGTGCCTGTTATGCATTCATGCTGGACTTCCATCTACATTCCTTCAGCTCCCTCCCCTGCTTCATTCAACTGCCCCTTGAGGGCACCCTTGCCCTGGCAGGTTACAGGACCCCAAGATTTGGCAGGTGCAAGGCAAGATGGGCTCACACTCTTGGGGGGAGGGGGATCCACAAGCAAAATCAAATTGAGCTGGGGGAGCAAGCATATAGGGGCTACACCAGACCACACAGTGGTAGTGGGGGTGTCTGAGCAGGGCCTGCTGCTAGGAGAGTCCTCCAATCCCAAAGGACTCTTGAGCTGTGAAAATCAAGAGCAGAACAAAATTGTAAAATCAAAGACATATTAGCATCTCAGATGTCAAAAGGAGCAAAAATGAAATAAAGGAAAGAGAACTTTCTCCTTCAGGAGAGATTGCCAGAATTGGGGGCTGCTCCCAAAGACCTCGTGCCATATTTCCATCCACCCAGCCAATTTCATTCTCTGGAAGAAAGATTGGTCCTTCCCATGATTTAAGGAACATGCTGGCTGGTGACGAGGGCATTCAGCTCAGGCATCCTCTGAGAAAGGCCGTCCCGCCCCATCCCGCGCCAGCATCCTGTTGCTAATTCTGGGTTCGGATCCGGGTAAACACTTGAAGCCGGATGCTCTCCGATTGGTCCTTCCCATGATTTAAGGAACATGCTGGCTGGTGACGAGGGCATTCAGCTCAGGCATCCTCTGAGAAAGGCCGTCCCGCCCCATCCCGCGCCAGCATCCTGTTGCTAATTCTGGGTTCGGATCCGGGTAAACACTTGAAGCCGGATGCTCTCCATCACAGCTCAGAGTACATATCCTTCCTTCTTGGGGGGAGCAACTCCTCTTTCCTTAGCAGGCTAAGAACGTAATGTTTTGAGAAGCCTTCTCTTGTATTTCTTAAAAAAGCAGACTCTGATAGCAGGAGCTAAAAGCTCTAGAGCGACAGCAGCCTGAGCAAGCACAAAGCGTCAGATAGGTGGGTAGAAGGAAGAATCTGCCTTTGATCCCTGGGCGTTAAAGGTGTTCCTTTTAGGCTCAGCTGTGAGGCTGCAGAACTGAGGGGGTTCCCCACTACATGGCTGCTGGGGAGGACTTCCAAAGCCAAGCCCAGGTTGTTTGGAGGGGCCGCTGAGGCCAGAGCAGAGAGCATTTCATCCGCAGATCTTGGAGGAGACCCTAAGCCTGCAGGGCAGTTTCAGGTGTACGGTCAGCAGGACTGGTGTGTTTTCGTAACATGGCTTTGAAAAGAGGGAAACCTCTTCTTTGAGCCGTTTCTCTTGCACGTCAAAGCCAGTGCCACCAGGTCCCATCTCCAAGGATGACCGCTCAAAGCACTTGGGCCCCCGAGAGCTGATTCCAAGAGCTCAGCTCAAGGACCAGCTGTAGCTCTCCTGCCCATCTCAGTCGGCCCCTTCTAGTCTCGGTTCTGGTCTTCCCCCAACAGCCCTGCCCTCGGCTTCCTGTTTTCCTCTGCTCCTCTGCAGCCTCTGGGCTCTGCTCTCTCCTCTCTTCCCAGGGCTCTGGCTGTCCCACAAAGCCAGTGGCTCTCCTTCTGGGATCTCTGTCTCGGGGGAACTAGTCCTTTCCCCCCCAAAACTGGACAGCAAACATCCTGGCAGCTTTGTTTTCTGGACCTGAGGAGGACCTGGGGCAGGACCACCAGTACCAAGACCTTTCCTCTTGTGGCCCGGACGACCTCCAGCACATT
Source organism: Liasis olivaceus (assembly GCA_030867105.1). NCBI lineage: Eukaryota > Metazoa > Chordata > Lepidosauria > Squamata > Pythonidae > Liasis > Liasis olivaceus. The sequence goes on from CM061360.1 coordinate 25,370,882, forward strand.
CAGGGTACTGAACTGCCCCAATGTCCAGGCGGGGAAGCACCAGCCAGGACAACTGCAAGGGCCCTTAGGGAGGCAAAATGGGGTTCCCCAAGGTCTGAGCAGCTCCCAGAAAAGGAACCAGCTCCCTTCCTGAGCTGGAACGCCAACTCTCGCCTTCGGTGGTCAGTACGGGAAGATGAGCTGAGGAGCCTCCCTTGGGCTGCAGAGTTCCTGATCCCATCAAAGTAGGAAGACACCACTGGCAGTCAAGTGGAAGCAGCTGTCCAGTTTCTGCAGACGCTGCCGCCTCTGCAAAGGAGGGCTCTTCAGGCACTGCCAGCTGAGCTGCAATTCTGAGCCCCCAGGACCCAGGCCAAGGCTGCCTGCTCCCTCTGGGAAGTGCCAGTGGGACTGGTTACTTCTGCCAAGGGTGCTAAAGGAAAAGAACGGTCAGGATGTGGCCAGGATGGGGACAACGGAAGGAGGAAGGGGGGATCTCAGTAGCCTCTTTTCAATGCAGGAAGAGCTTATCTGCAGTCCATTCCAGGTATCCTCCCAGAGAGATCTTTGCCCCCTGCACTGAGTCTGTCTGTGCTATTTTTTTTAATGCCCAGGAGAAGGTGAGGACAAGGGTGACTCTGGGCATGTGCAGAAGGAGGGGGGTTTGTCCACACAGAACAGACTCTCTCTCCATAGTGCCACAAAGCAGCAGAAAGGGGCCGTGAGCAGCTCTCAGGCCAGAAGACTCGAAAAAGCCCTCAGCAGACGGACAGCCTCGGCCGCCCCTTGCCCCGGGAGGGGGCACCTGGGATTCTTCCATGAGATTGCTGCTGGACAGAAAATGGAAGCCACCCTGGGACCCTCACCATTCTCATTCAACCTCTACTTCTTCTGTGCCTGGACATCTACCAGTAACTTCTTGTTCTGAATCTGTAGGCAAATTAAGACGCCACTGAGGGAGCTCTGCCGCCCAGAACCTGGGTTCACACGGTCCGGAGTGCAGACTCACGCGGCTGCTAATGTGGTTAACAGAGAAGCACATTTTTCCTCAGTGAGTGACAATTTCTCACAGTGGCACAAACAGCAGCCGCTGCCACGACCCTCATGAAAATATTTCCCAGTTCCCTTGTGTGGGTGGTCACGAGCCACGTAGATCCTCTTGCAACTGGAGAAGCAGCACCTGGGAGACTCATGAGCAGAACCCAGGTGCCTGTTGCCACCTTGCCTACAGGTAAGCATAGCCAGGGGCCGGGGGAGAAAGTCTCAGGCAGCCCAGCCAGCTGTCCGAGCCAGGAGGAACAGGCTTGACCATGCCCTCGGCCTCCCGGCCAGCTGCTACCACATGCCCAGAGACAGCCACTCAAGCCCAGTGCCCACTCAAGCACATGTATGCTTTCCAATCCCAGGGACATTCCATCCCTTGTCCCACAAACTATCTCCCTCAGCTGCTCTTCCTTCCTTCCTTCCTTCCTTCCTTCCTTCCTTCCTTCCTTCCTTCCTCCCTCCCTCCCTCCCTCCCTCCCTCCCTCCCTCCCCAGGACATCAGCCAAGGAGTTTGTGCTCCCTTGCCAGCCCCAGATGAGGAATCTCCAAAGTGCAGACTGGAATTCTAACCGCCATCCAGCAGAGCAGGTGAGCTGCCCAACTGACGTGACTGTTTCAAGACAAGAGGGAAGCAACCGAGTTTCTTTTCCAGAGCTGGAGGGAGGTTCCAAGCACAGAGGGCAGCTCTGTCTTTCAGGCTACAGGTCTCCCGGGCAAGAAGCCCGCTGGCTGGCCACTACAGGACCTACAACCAGAACCGCACAGAATCCACAACCCTTGGTGGCCACTGGTGTTCCTTGGGATTCTTGCAGCCCAGAACTGGTGCCCTGAATTCAGCAAAAGACAGGGGAAAACCCTCTAACAAACAAAGGTTTGAAGGCGCTTCATGGCGCCTGACCCGGCACCCAGCGGCTCCGGGGCATTTTCCAAAATGGAGCTGGGCCAGGCTCAGCAAGGTCCTTCATCCCCGCCCCTTCCCCCCCCCCCCCCCGATTCCGCGGTCACGGCTTTTCCCGGGCCGCCGGGCAGCCCAGGAAGCTCCCACTCCCCAGCCGATGTCCGAGGGGGCAGGGGCAGGGGCTGGCGGGGCGCCCTCTCCTGTGGCCCGGCCGGGAAGAGCGCAGAGGCTCGGAAAACATCCGCCAAGTTGCAGACTCGCCACAGCCGACTCCTCCGGCCAGCAGGTCTCCGGGGGCCCACCTGCCTGCTCGGTGGGAGTCCACCCCGCGCACCCCTCCTCTTTCGCGCTCGGCCGCGTCCGGCGAGCCAGGCAGGGGAAGAGCTGAAAGACGCCGGGGCTCTGGCGGGGGGGGTGAGGCGGAGCAGCCGAAGCTTCCCTACCCCTCCCACAAGACGAGGGCAGTTCTGTATAGCTGGGCGCCCCGATTTGTCCCGAGGGGAGCTGCGCTGCCGCAGAGCGGACCGGTTGGTGGAACCAGGCAAGCCGCGAAGGGTCGGCGCCCTGGGACTTACCCGACCCCGTTCTTGCGCTCCGCTCCCCGCAGCTCAGCCGCCGGTCTGGCAGAGGCGCTCCGGGCGCGGTCGAGCAGGAAGAGGGCGGCTCCGGCCGACCCCCCATCCCGTGGGTGTCCAAGGCGGCCGCGGCCGGGCCAGGGCAGGGCCTGGGCGGCGACGGGCCGGGTCCGAACCGGCCCCGCCCAGAGAGGAGTTGTTGCGACAGAAGCCGGCCCTCGCCTCCCTCCCCGAGACAAAGGTCCACCTCCGAGGCCCGTCGAGCGCGCGGAGAAGGCGGCCTGAAGCAGGTCACGGCGGCGGCGGTCACGGTCCGCCCAGCGGAAGCAGGGAACAGGCAAAGGAAGGAGTGGGAAGACAGCCACGGCACCTGGTTCCTGGGGAAGGGCCGGGCATCCCTTGCTCTCGGCAAAGGACCCTGCCAGAGCTGCCCACTTCCATCTTCGTCGGGCAGAAACCCGCGCACGTTTCTGCCCAGGCCTCCTCAGATAAGTGAGTGGTGCCTCTCCTGCGCCAAATCGGTCCCCTTGTTAAGGGGAGCGGCTGTGCGGCCTGGGTCGCCCACGTGTGGAATAAGCTCCCTCAGCATTCAGGAAATCAAAATGCCAGGGCGCTTCTTTGGCCAGGCACCTGTCTTGTACTTATTGTATTGTTAATACGGATTTTAATTTTTTAGATTCTGTGTTTGCTTTTAAATGTTGTTTGTCCTCCGGTGCTCACCAGAACAGAAAGACAGATGCCGTATGTCAAATAATGGCAACAGAAATGTCAGAAGGATTTTGTTTCCTTTGGAAGTAACAGTAACTTGCAACACGCTGCAGCCCCTTGAATTCCTCAGGCTTCGCAGAGAAGGAGAATGGTGGCGTTGGCCAAGCGGAAGTGCTAAGCCAGATTCAGATGTGCTGTAAGACAGGGGGTGGGCCGGCCAGCCAGCCAGAAAGGCCTGTTAACCAACTGCCTATTGGAGGAAGGAGGACCTGCCCCAGCCAAGGCCACTGGTGGGTGAAGAAGTGCCCTGGCAGAGCTGGGAAATGGCATCAATTGCCTGGGGCTGAGGCCTCGCCTCCATTCCACAACTGTCCCAATCTCAAGGTTTGCAATGGGAGAATCTGGGTCTGGAATTAGAAGGGGAGTCCTCCCACCTAAGTGAGAAAGATGCATCAGCCTGTGGCAAGGTGAGAAGCCCACCAGTTCTGGCGGAGATCAAAGGTGTGTGGCTTTTACGCTCCCCCCTGCAGCAGCTGCAACACCGGGCAGAGGCCTTCCTGGAGTAACCAACCTCAGGACCCACTCCTGCCCCCTCTGTAGTGAAGTAGGGAGAAACCAGACCCACCCTGGACACACCCCAGGGATGGTTTGGCCTGGCAGCAATGCAGGGCAGGGTCTCCTCACCGGAAGGGTGCTCAGATGGGAGAAGCCCAGGAGCTGGTCTGGATTAGGAGAGGCTTTTGGTTCTTCCCCAAAATAATACAAATGAAAAAAAGGTATTTCCCCTTCTTTCCCCAAAGGACTGCTCCCTGGCCCTCTTCCCCCTACCCTCTGTCCAATAAGCTTTACAAATTAAAAAGATATGTGCATTTTTGAAGTCTGAATCAGAAGTTCCAAATTGTCTGGGAGCAGCAGAGAGGAATGGAAACGGATGCCGTCATCAGTCACAGAAGTGGAAGAGTCTGGCTCAGGCCAGGAGGTAACTTTCAGCGCCTCTAGCTGCCAGCTTCCTTCGGCCCACGTTAGCTGGGCTGAGCAAAGGCCCAGCGCCTCCGTCTTCACAACCACAGTTCTTGCTTCTTTGCTCTACATGTCCTTGCGGACTCCTCTTAGTTCAGGGTGGAGAGCAGCCTAGCTAATTTGGAGTATCTGGCATCATCCAAGGCCTAAGAGTGTTGTCCTCTGGCCGGCAGGCAAACCCAGAAGCCAGGAAGGATTTAAAGGGTCCATTTAGCTCAGAGGCCCAGGCTTCCAGCGCGCCTCAGCCGTGTCTTCCCACAAGACTAGGGAAGACTCCAGGCGCTCTTGGAGTTGGGAGCTGAGCTTCTTCAGAGAGGCTGGGCTCTCTGCCAGACTGGTGCTCCGATCGAAAGAACCTGCCCTGAAACGCATCTCCAGGGGAGCCTCAGAGGATGCCAGCTGGGGTAGCATCTTGGAGTGTGCTGGGCTATGCAACTCTGGAGAGTAAGTTGTGTTTGTGAGTAGGTTTATGGTGGCAGGGGTGAGACTGGAAAAGTTCCCCGTGCATTCACACTTTTTTTAAAAAAAGTGTTTAAAGCAGATTGGAGTCAGTCCTGCTGTATATTTAGATGCAAACAGAGAGGCCTGTAACTTGTAAATAAGGGCCAAGGAATACTGAAAGTGCAGAGGTTAGGAACCCCTTGGAGAAGGGTTCAGGAGAGGGGAAGGGGAAAGTCCCTCCTCCTCCTTTGCACCATGCATAATATTAGCCTGATTCACAGAGCAAGATAAAATGAGACAGGTCGGCCTTGTGTGAACTTCTGCAGTTCAGTCAATAAACTGTAACTAGTCAGAACATGGTTTAATGTATTGTTCAAATCCAACAACCATGAATTCCACTGCAAAAGTTGGGAACAGTCACTTGCTTAGACAATTTAAAGATAGATTTATAGCTCCAATTATTGGAAGACAAGCAACTTGGAATCTCCTTTAGCAGCAGCACTATATCAGCCAGAGGATAACAAAAAACACAGCATACTTCATTCACAGTTGGCTTGTCACTGTGGAAGGAAAAACGTTGGACTAGATGGGTCCCCTTTGGTCTAATCTAATGTAGTTCTACATTCTTAACCTTAAATCAACCCCAGACCGATTCAGAATTTGCAATCTGCACGAACCTTTCTGTCCTGGAGTTGTTCTCCACTCCAGCAGCTACTTTGGATCTATGCACACGGGCCTCAACCTGTATGCCTGTGGCTTGTGCACACTTTCCAATCTCAGGAAAGCCCCATCCCTCCTGGAAGCAACCACCCTTGCCCCACAAATGGTCTCCCGCAGCTGCTCTTCCTTCCCCTTTGTGCTCCTTGCCAGCCCCAAGTGAGGAAACTCCAAAGTGCAGGCTGGAATTCTAGCTTGCTCCCTGAACAAGATCACCATCCAGCACAGAGGGTGAGCTGCCCCAGCCGATGTGACCGTTTCAAGACAAGAGGGAAGCAGCCAGGTGTTCTCTGGGTGGGCTTGGGGGCAAGAAAGAAAACCCCGTACCAGCAAAGACCCTCCTCCTGCCCCTGGTTCTCAGACAGACAGAATACAGTACACAGAATTCCAGCATGAAGGTGTTGAATCCTTTCAAAGCAATTTCACAGGAAGCAGCTTTTCACCTTTTTTAGCACTTGATGCACACATAACAAACTACCCTCTGTCTCACCACTCACATAAAGAGGTCCAGCCCAGCCACCCTCCCTTGCCTGGGCAACTCAGGAGGGTTCACTGGGGGAGGGGGGAGAAAGCAGGCAGGGGCCAACGGGGTGGGCACCGTCTCTCAAAAGCAGGTGTTCCGGATCCTAGACTCAAAGGCCCAGCATATCCCTGCCCACCAACCCAGACAAATCTAGCCCTTTGTGCAAGTAAACAGATCCCTGCTGAATTCCAGAAAAATGTCTAAGAAGCTACTGCAGAACTTTGCCACAGCAGACAACTGTTTATCCTAGATTATTACTGAAACTGACAACAGCAAGCGTAGTACCCAACTTAGTTCAAGCCGGCCGCTTTTCTTTTGAGAAAGCCTCCAGAAAGGTAGGCGTGTGAGGCATCCAGGAACAGTCTTATAGAAGATACAATGAAAACTTTGTTCTCTGAGGCAACGGCTCTTTGTCTGGGATTGTCAACCGCCACTTCCACCACTCTCCGCCGGTGACTTGGGACCACAATTTACTTTGATCGGTGCCCTCACAGTTCCTGCGCCCCCACAAGCATGTCCATGAGACAGTCAAGGTCTGCCAGATCTGGCCTCTGCTCTCCCGGTGAGCAGAAGGCCTCCTTGAAGTTGGGAAGGCTGGTAGGCAGCCACAGATCACAGTCATACATGGCGGTGTCAATGTCTTCAAAGACACCCTCCAGGCCATCTTCCAGAAGATAGCCGGCAGGGCTCAGAAGCTCCAGGGTGCTAGAAGGGCACGGGTGGGAAGGCCATTCAGCCTCGGGGCTGGGCAAACACAGATGGGGCCCTTCAGGCTGAGCAGTGTCACTCGAGTCCTCCAAAAAGGTGGGGAAGGCAGATGAGTCAGCAGTGGAAAGAAGGCGGTCGTCCACATGTGGGGAGAGAGAAGGCAGTGACGGCAGCCTCCAGCCGGGCTCCGACAAGCGGCAAGCCAGGACGCTGGGCATGGAGATGGAGCTGCCCCCAGGACAAGGGCCCTCCTGGCCTAAGGTGGCCTGGAGAACGGGGGCAGGCACTGGCTGCATCTCACCCTGGCAGCGACGGAGGGTGTTGGCCACCAGCACCAGGTGCCGGAGGTTGGGCTCAACGTGCTGCAGGCTTTGGTGGAGCTTGGAGACAGACAGGCTGAAGAGAGAGCTGCACGGCGTGGCTGCAGCAGGCCCAGCCTCCTCTTCGCTCCACTTCCGCTTCATGCCTTTCATCAGCCGATTTCTGGAAAAAAACAGGGGAGGCGGTCAGAGAAGCCAACCCAGACAAGTCCTAGGCAGCGGGTCCAATGGAACAGGCTGCCCTCTGAGGTAGGCCACCTCGCAAAACAGACAGAGCAAGGATTTCAGGAATGCTCCTTTACTGCTGCAGAGTATCGTCGCAGGGCCTCCAAAGCCTGCCGGAGCATCCCTCTGCCGTCCTCGTTCCAGAGGTTAGTTTCGGTTTCTTTCTCTTTCCCAGGACTGAGCTGCCCTCTAGGTCGCCTGCCTCCCTCCCTCCCCCTCTGTGTCAAGGAGCCTCAGGGTTCCCCTCTGGTCGCCGGGCACCGCTCGAATCAGTCTCAGCCCATCCTGCACAGGCTGCCATCTGGAGTGGGAACAGTGTGCCAGGAAGCTTGAAATCAGTTCCAAACGGCAGTGAGGATGCAGTTCATGGCTTTTCAAGGGGCAGCTCTGTGCAAGCACCGCCTTCTGCCAGAGGCCTCTTTCCATCCCAGACAGTTGATAAAGAACCATTCGGGCAACCTGCTCTGCTGAGAAGTGTCACCTCCCTTCAGCTGACAGCCTGGTTCACACGACATGTCAACTCCAGGCTGCCTCCCCCTCCCCATTACGGACGAGCAGAGGTGCCTGCCTCCAGGCACCGTCCGCTGGGTATTAGGTGAGGTGGGCTGTGCGGCCAACCACCCCCTGCTTTCCAGGTGCGCTGGGGACCAGTCCCCTTCGTTCCCGATGGGAGCCAACGCTCCAAGCGGCTCGGGCTCTTCGGCTCAGTCTTACCTGCTCTGGAGGCTGAGCCCCCCGCTGCTCCCCCCCCCCGCCCCGGTCGGGCCGGCGCTTACTTCACCTAGACGTCCGAGCGGTTCGTGTTCTGGGAACCGAGTCAGTTCCAGAAGCTGCCGGCGGGCCGACCAGCGCGGCGCCAGCGAGGTCGGACTGAGCGAGGGGGCGGCCGGCCCGCGAGGCTCCCGGAAGGACGGGGCGGGCGCCGACCCCCGGCCAGGCAGGGAGGGCGGCGGCGGCGGCGGGCGCAGGCTCGAAAGCCGGAATCAAAGCCGCCTCCAGCGCGCCGGGACCCCCCCACGCGCTTCCCCTCCCGCGGCGTCCAACCGGGCCGGTTCCGCGGGACGTTCGGAAGAAGCGCGCGATCCCCAGCCCGGCTGCGCGCGGCCAGCACCGGGGCGCCTTCCCGCCCCGCCCCGGCCGGCGCGGAAGCGGACGGTGACTCACGCCAGCGGCAGCCGGCGCCGCCCCCGCCTTGCCCTCTTCCCTCCCAAGCTGGTCGAGCCCGCGGCCACGCCGCCGAACCCCGGGCCGCTGCGCGAGCCCCGCGCCCGCGGAGGGTCCCCGGACCCCCAGCTTTGCCTACCCTGCTCCTCAGAGGCCAATCAGCGGGGTCTGGAAGCCGGCGCGCAGCCAATCAGCGGCCAGCATGCCCCCCTCGGCGCCCCGGGCGAATCTCTCCGGCCCGGCGAGTGGAGGACGGCTCCGGGCGCCCCGCGTGGGCGGAGGAAGACCGCGGCGGCCAATGGGCGCGCTCGCGCGAACGCCTCATCTCCATAGGGCGGGCGCCGAGAGGGGAGCGGCGGCCGACCGAACAAACCCGCGAGGCCACGCCCCGCGCTCCGATTGGCTGGCGGAGAGCGGCTCCGGCGTCCGCCCGGCAGGGGGCGCTGCCGCGGGCTGGCACTGCCTTCGAAGGCGGGGCCGGGGCCCCGGGGCCCCCTCACCCGAAGCCTCCCGCCCGCGGCTCCCTGTGCCGGGCGCCCCTCCGGCCGCTCCGCGGAGCGGAAGCTGGTCTCCCGGCGGAGGGCGGCAACGCTCAGCTGGGGCTGCAGGGGGGTCGGAGCCCCCAGCCGTTCGCCTGCGGGGGGGCGCCTCCGGCCAGGCCAGTGGGTCCCGGGGCCCCAAATGGGAGGACGGGGCCCCGGGAAGGCGAGGGTCTGGAACGCGCCCCCGCCCTTTCTGTCCCCGGCCGGCTCGGGGGTCGAGCGCCTCCGCCTCCGCCCCTCCCGGCGCCGGCTTTCCCCGCGAGAGGGGCCGGCCCGAAGCGCCCGGCCGGTCTCCTGCCGAAGGGAGAGCGGAGCCAGCCGGTGCCGCCAGCCCCGCGGCTGGGAGAGGGCGGCCAATCCCGGCTCGTGCAACAAACCGCGGTCACAGGCGGATCGCCGTGACCGCCCCTCGATACCTTGCGTCGCGAACGGCGTCTCCGGCTGCCAGACTGGCGAGCAGGTGTACTTTACCTCGGTAGCTCCGCCTGCTATTTACTACTCATAAAATCCCGGCTTTCCCCGTCTCCCGGCATGAAAAGCGGTGGGGCTGCTGCCGCGCCCGCCGCCGCTCCCCCGACCCTCGCGCACCTCAGGGCCGGCAGAAGCGCGGCACCCCGAAAGCAGGAGAGATCCGTCATCCGCCTTGCCAGCACCTCTGCGGAGTGCGGTGTGTTTTTCTGCCTTTTAAGCACCACACACGAAGCAAGCGGTTCAGTGTAATATGGAAAACTCCTTCCGAGCCAAGGCTTAATTAGAGCCAAATAATGACGTTACCATCCCAACAGATGAGTGTTTATTTCATTAGGGCTTATGCTTTTGAGTTACACAGAACTTTGCGAGAATCAAAACGAATCAAGTTTTCTCAGCAACATAGGAGGAAGGTTAACATTAATATGGAGATACTTAGTTACTTCCATTCCAACCTTTTAGTACTTCAGACAGGATTGTTTATTAGCCACTTTCTAGGTAGATACATCGTTTTAAAAGTGGCTTCTGCATCACACCTCCTCTCTGCTGATAGAAGGGGCTTGGCTAACGCATTCCACTAGTTTGGTTCTGAGTAAAGGCTTTCCTGGGACTGCAGCAAAAATCTTTGCTGCCCAAAGATTCCTTTCCACCAAGGGGAGGAAGCTGCAGACCAGAACTCTGGCACAAACACACAAGGGGCAAGAGCACACCAGCTGCGTCTGAATTCAGGAGAGTGTCAGCACACGGGGATCTGCTGCCCTCCTGGAATTCCTGCAACAGGGAGGAAGGCACTCAGTAGCGCGAGGGGTGGGGGTCGATGCATCCGAGACAGCGACTTCCAACATCTGGGCTGGAGGAGGGGGTGGCGAGGCCGGAGGGCTCATTCCTTGGGGTAATGCCGAGAGAGATAGATGTTCTTCCCGTCATACTCGGACGTGGTCAGGCACTTGAGAAAGAAGTGCCCCAGGTCATGCTTGGAGATGACTCGGGAGCCGCTCGAGGTGTTCATGGTCACAGTGTAGTCGCCAGTGAGGGGCTGGTCACCTGCAGGAGGAAGAAAGCCCCAGTGTCATCGCCAGGAACGGCACAGCAAGCCACACTGGGCCAACCGTGCCGGGAGCAACCTTAACCCAAACAGGCTAAGCCACAGCTAGTTTAATCCTGATTTCTGGAATAAACCCCAATAGCAGTTCCCATGACACACTCAGCTGAAACCAAATGAACCACAGTATGGCATTTACCTTGTGAGAACCAGGCCTAACTTGCTGTCTGGAAGGAGGAGGCAAAGGAGCTCGTTTAAAAGAGGCACTAACCTCTTAGGTTTAACCAAACCTGTTCTTAATTTAGCACTGGGAACAGGGCATGTTTCCACATTAAAGGGTTCTGTGTTACCCTACTCATGGAAAATGAGTTTTTGTGCATGGAAGATTTTGCTGACTACTTCCACAGTCACAAACCCTTCTTGCGCCCAAGATGAACCCGGTGGTTGCAGGCCACTGTGCTCCCACAGCCCCAGATCTCTCCCCAAGGCACACCTGCAATGTGGGGCGGCATGACATAGACACAGTCCAGTCCCGACTCTTTCAAGATCTGCTGCATCCGGATGTGGTCTTCTGTCACCGGCCGCAGCTTAGCAGGAACTTTGTCCAGGTCCCACATCAGGAAAGCTACGAGCAAAAGCCCAAAGAGAAACACCTCATTGCAGTGCCTGTGTCTCCTCTGCAGGAGCAGCCTGAGGGCCAGGACAGGGACTCACCCCGCTCCTTTGCGTAAAAGGTGCAAGAGCCTCCAAGGGAGGGAAAACATGCCTGCACCTGATCATGGGAATCTAAACTCAACCCTCTTTGATCTGCCAAGGTGCCAAGGCAAGCCTGTCACAGCAACAAGAAAAGGACTTTGGAGACCGAGGAAGGTGACTCTTGGTGCAGAACCAACCGCAGCTTGTCATCCTCTTGCCTGCTGGGGCTCACAGCCAGTCCAACTCCAGACCTCCGGGCCTCATCCCCTATTTGGGTCTGGCGAAGAGTCGAGGCTGGCGCCAGCCATCCCACTTACTTCAATTTCCCACCTCCAGCACCTCAAACTGCTCACTCAGTGGAACTGCCTCTCCAATGCAGCTCTTTTTCTCAAGAAGACCTGGGGCCATCGGACAGGCAGTGACTGGGATCTTTCTGACCCACTCAACAGGAGATCCTGTCCCAGGGACGGGGGAACATTAAATCTGTGCTTTGCAAGGAGACCCCTACCTGAGAGACACACCACCACCTTGCGGATGCCGCAGGATTTCATGGCTACAACAATGTTTCGGGTGCCTTCAGACATCATTGTTGTGGGACCTGAGAGGTGGGAAAGAAAACCCACATGAGCCAAAAGCCACAGTGCAGGGAGGGACTGGGGAGGAAGTGCAACCACTCCTACTGAGGTCGTTGCGGGTGCCCAAGATGATGATCACGGCGTCCTGCCCATTCACTGCTCGATCAACGTCTGCCCGGTTCAGTACATCTCCGACCACCACTTGCGCAGGCTGGAGCTCTGGGGGGAGCCGGACGGGGTCCCGTACCAGCACCGTCACCTGGTAGCCTGGCAAGGGAAGAGAAAGGAGCTGGTCAAGGAGCAGGAAGTGACAGCTAGGACTTCTTCCCCCAAATCACAGGAGGGTGCAGCAAAGCAGGCCGGTGAAAAAAGAGCTTCTGCCCTTTGTCCCCAGCAGCGAAGGGCAGGGGAGGCTTCAGGAGAGGGATTTCTCCTCCCACCCTCCCTCCCTCCTTGCCAGGCCTCGCTTCTGGCTCCTCCCACCTCTCCGGACAGGGGCCTTGGGCACTCTTTTGGTTTGGCCACAACCCTCTTTCGGGAGGAACCCCTCAGCTCTTCCTCCCTTTGACAACCAATGGCCTCCTCAAGCTTGTTCAGCATTAAATGCTTTGCCTTCTTTGTAAAATAACCTTAGTCCAATTTCTTCTTGGCTTATTCTTGACATATTTAAGAAATAAAGTACAGAGGAAGCACAAAACCTGTTGTATATTTAGCCTGGCAGAACTTTCTTTTACAATTTTTTTGTGTGGTAAAACCTTCTTTTTTAGCTCATTCCCCTCTAAAGCCTTCTTTGATTCAACCATACCGGCATTCTTTAAGAACTATTTTATATATTCTGCCAGTGCAGCACATTTTAGGCCATTGTTTTAAAGGAATTTGCTACCCTTAAATGGACTTTCAACTAATTATCTTGTTGCTGAGGCATTTCTCTTTTGAAAATCAGCCTGGCCTGTCTTGGGCAATTCTGGCATTTTCCCCTGCCTCTGCAATGAGTTTGATAGCACAGGTCCAACCCTCCCTAGCCAGCTCAGCCCCACTTAAAGGTAATTTGAGGCACTGTATTGTATTAAAGCAAAAAGGTTGACTCTCCTTCCCATGATTTCACAAGCAGCTGATCTAAAGGACCATTATAATTGTATACTGAAACTTGAAAGAAGCGGGGATGTCAGGGCCTAATCCTACAATCTGCTCCGCATCAGAAAGAAGGTGCCCATCGAAGCAGAACCCAAAAGAGGCTGCCCTGGCCAAGGGGGAGTCCAGATGTGGTGGGCGGGCAGGAGGCAGGGGGGGTTAACCGGCCAGTTCAGCTGGCTAAGACTCTCCCCACCTGAGTTGGCAGGACCAGTCAGGATCACTCAAACAGACCCTTGCCAGCTGTAATACCCATCCAGGGGACCACGCTGGGCCTCTTCGGTCAGAGGCCCTCCTCAACTGGAACATCAGGCTCAGCACATTTTGCCCTGGCCCCTCTCCCATGTCTGCTTTGCACACACTCTGGCAAAGAACAGTTCAACCTCCCCAGCAGAGGTGGACCAGCCCACCTGCCTGCCTTTGGTTGAAGGAAACCCAAGAGGGCCAGTGCAACCTTCAGAATTAGCTCACCTCCCAAAAAGCCACAGCCCCTCCACCCATTCTCCCTGCAGTGCTGGTCCCCCTGATACTCCCCATAAGGGCCTCCTCCTCCTCCTTATCACTACAGGGCAGGCAGAACTGGGGGGGTGGGGGGGTGGAGACAACACGCAACACGTCGCCCTGCTGCTTATGATACCAATGGTGTGTTCCCAAGCGCCTAGCCCTGGTTACTTCAGCTTGCCAAGCACGCTGAAACAGGCTGAATGCTACAATGCCATGGCTGCTCTGTGGTTCAGGGTCTGCTTGCACCACCTGCTAAACCAAGCCCCGGGGGTGGGGGTTGAATACTTTGTGCTGTGAATCTGGTCAGGCTCCCAGAGCCAAGCCATCCCCTGCAACCACACTATGGGTTATGGGCTGAGACAGCACTAGCACAACTGTGCTTGGTTAACTTCGAGTTACGCGTCAGCCGACTCCTTAGAAAGTACTTTATCTGCCCAAACCTACTTCGCAGGGGTCTAACAGAGAGAGTACACAGCTGCCCCAGGGTGAAGTCGTTCCTCCTTCGGCGCCCCCGCCCCCACTCCCGGTGTGAGCCGCAGCCGGCGCTTCTCCGGGCTGGCGGCTGATCCGGGGGTAGCAGCCACGTCCCCGGGCGGCGCAGCCTCCGAGGCCGGAGCGCTCCCCGTCGCGTTCTTTCGCACACAGGGGGGACGGCGCGCCCCTCCGCGGGTCCCCGTTGCTCTGCTCCCCAGGCCGACGCGCCCCGCCCTCACCCGCCTCGAGGGCTTGCGCCAGGGTGGCCAGGCCCGTCATGCCGGTGGCGCCGAAGATGGCGATTTTCTTGCAGGCTGCGGCAGCCCGGCCGCCAGGCTCGCGACTTCCCTCCATGCCGTTGCCGTTGCCGTTGCCGCTGCCTCCTCGCCACTCCAGCGCAGGGCTAAAGCAAGCTCTTCCGCCTGGAGCTCCGCCCGGGGAGGCAGGCCCAGCGGAGGGCGGCGCCTGGCTGCTTCGGCTCGCCCCGCGAAACGAGCAACCGAAGCGCGTCTCCTCCGTCCCGCGGCCCCGCTGCCCACGCGCGCGCGCCTGCCTGCCTGCCTGCCTGCCTGCCTGCCTGCCTCTCCTCCAGTAGCTGAAAGAGCCGCTCGCCGGCCCCGAGCGCCCGGGGGAAGCCGGCGGCCTCTTTCTCGCGCGCCGGCTTTACTACCTGAATTGAAAGGGGCGGGAGCGGCTCAGGCGGCGGACAGGCAGCGGGCTACGGTCTGAGTCCCTTCAGCCAGGGAGCCTCCCTGGGAAGTACCCCCCAGCCCAGCTTACCTTCAGGGTTGCTGTTTGGGGGAAACAGGAGGAGGACGCGGTACGGCATCTAGAAGGAAGGAAGGAAGGAAATGGAGGAGGGGCCTTACGCCGCAGTACCGGGAAGGGGAGTCGAGCCGTCAGATAGAAGCTGCAAGGCTCTAGTTCTCTCGGGCGAGCCGCCCCGCGCACCTCTCCTGTCCCCGCGGGGCTGGGCCTCTGCAGCATCGCCCAAACGCGCAGCCGACCGACCGGCAGTGTTCAGCCATGCAGGTTCACTTAATAGCGGCGTACTCCGCTTTGGCGTGGTTCGGTCAATTTTGGCGACAGCAGCCGCCGCCTCGCTCGCGCCTTGTCATACTAGCTTCCGGGCCCTGCTCCGGTTCCTTGCGCCACAGCCCCGCACCCCTTTCTTCCAACTCAAGCTACGACGCGGGACTCGCAGCCGCGGGAGCCCAGCGCTACAACTCCCGTCACTCCAACCAGCAGCCTCAGCTCGCGTCAAGAAGCTCGGGGTCCGGGCGGGAGCGGGCCAAGGACGGGCCCAAGGTGACCCTCCTCGCCCCCCTGCTGCTGCAGAACCCCGCCCGGGCATCTCTCCGGGCGGGCGCGGGTTTCCGGACCTTTTGCCCCGTGGCTGCTGAGCGCCGGGAGAAAGGAGGGCGCCCGCCGCCGCCGCTCCTGGAAAGCGGTCCTTGCAACGGGCGCGGCGGCTGCGGGAGGGGGGGCTCTCTTCGGCTTTCTGGGAGGGACTGATCGGCGCTCCTGGATTGGCTGCTCGGCCAGGAGGGCGATAGCGAGAGGGGCATAGCGACGCTACGCCGGGCACCGCCGGACTGCTTCGCCCTGCTTCTGCGACCATTGACGAGAGCTCTCGCCAGCATCTCGCCCGGCGCGCGGGCGAGGCCGCCTGGCTCCTGCTGCTGCTGCTGCTGCTGCTGCTGCGGGCGGCGGGGAGGGACGAGGCCCCGCAGGTTGCTGGTGCGCAGGTGAGGTTGGCCAGGCCGCAGCTGTTCTCCCGGGAAGAGGCCCAAGGGACACCCATCGGGCTCTAAGGGGCTGACGACACGACCGGAATGGGAGCGAGGCGAGGAGGACAGGAGGCTGTTTCCTGTAACGCCTCTCCGGAGGCGAGAGAACAGGCCGGGGGTCGGGGGCACCCAGGAGACGCCTCCCCACCCCCAGGACCCAGCTCTGGCATACTCAGAGAAGGAGGGCCGTCGGGGCCAGGCCGTCCATGCGGTAGAAAGTCGCCGCATCCCCCGGGACGGGCGAGGAGCAGAAGGGTCACTCTTGCCTGGGCGGCCTTGGTGGGGCAGGACCCTCTGCAACCTGAGGAGGTGTCTTCCAAGCCCTGCCCTGGGGCTGAGCCTGGGAAAGGAGGAAGGAAGCCTAAAATGGTGTGCGGGGGGGGGGGGGCATCATCCAGGCCTTTCTCACAAGGAGAAGGTCCCTGCTGTGCCCTTGTGCGCCAAACAAGGCCCAGGGACCCGAGTTCCTTCCCTTCCATGGGGCCTGATGAAACTGCACCACTCCTTTTGCATTGCAAGTGCTGTGCTTCAGATTCCAAAACCTGACAAAATTTGGGCTGACATGTGGATTTGGGATATCCAAATGGGTCAGCAAGTATTATTAGGAAGAGGATGAAAGGAGCTATTGCTCCCCTAAAGGGGACCCCGGCTGCTTGCTGGGCAGGGATGTTCCCCCAGGAGCCCTCCCTCGACCCCCATCCTGGGGGTTTGGGGCTGCTACAGGGCAGGAGCAAGTGAGTAGCTCCACTCAGAATCCCTGCATCGCACTCAGCCCCGTGTGCTGTACCTGCATTTCATCAAAGAGGGCATGTGGGGCGGTGGGGATCAGGTGAAACCAGTATGTCCTCAGAAGAAAGGGGATGTTTCCTCTGCCCCTTCTCCCCCAATCGCTTTCCCCGTTGCTCAAGGGGCTTCAGAGGTGGAGTGCTTTAGTCCATGCTGGCCTTTGCTCTGGGAGGGGCTCATTCCAGCCCAACATTCTCCCTGCTGGTGATCCAAGCTGAAGAACTTGCTGCCCCTTGAAATCAAAAGCGTGTGTGATACCCATCCCAATCAGCTGTTTTGGGGATTAGACTCCTGGCTTTTTATCAGCGCCCATGGACAGGTCCTGGCTGTCATCCTGAGTCAGCTGTGAGCAATAGGCAGCTTGGACTGGCTTCCTCTTGCCCAGGAGAGCCTTTTAGGTATTCACAGGCTGCTCTGGTATCTCCCCTTGGTCTTCTGTTTTGCAAGCGAAGCATGCCAACACCTTGGTTTTCAGACTCCTTATCACGCTGGCAGCTCTCCTCTGAACCTGCTCCAGCATCTTCCTCTGCCATTTAAAGAGTGGACACAGTCTGACCAGGGCAAAGGGGAAGAGCACTTTGGAATTTAGCACAAAGGGTAAACGGTGAAAATGAAGTGGTCTTAGTTCCATGTAGGGCTGAGGCTAGTTACCATCTCAGATTCCACAAAAGGGTGTGGTCTCATGAAATGGGGGGTTCTGAGAGACATTTGATGATAGCTGTGAAGGTAGCATCATGCAGTGTTCTGGGGAGCAGTTCTAGGCATGTGGGGCAGCAAGGTGGAAGGGCAGAATCGTCTGAGGGAGCAGGAGATCTCTGAGGGCAGAGAATGTTGGAGCTGAGGACTCAAGCAATGGGGGAAAGTAGTCGGTCAGGATGTGTTGGGACAGCGAATAAGGAATAAGGCATGGCGGAATGGAGGGCACAGCCTGGGCCAAGGGGACCTGGAGGAGCCCTGGAAGGCCTTTGAATGGATAGGGAGGAATGTGGGAAGCCTGATTTGGAGCATAAGGAGTTTGAGAACAGGACAGAGGTTCATTCAGGTATGCCTGTTGTAGATAACTTTTTCTCCCTCTTCCATAATGCTGGATGGAAATCCAGGGGAAGCAGAGGAAGATGATCCCTTTTAATGCAACTCGGCTTTTTTTTTAGTTTGCTGCTGCATACCCTCACTGTACTTTCTTCTTCAGAATTAAAGCAAGGCTGCAATAATCTAGGGAGCTCTTTAAAGAGCCCATTGATTTTTCTGCCACCACTAAGATTTGGAAATTCCTTTGCTTTTCTATTTCTTTCAGCTTGTATAAAGCAACATGACTGGATAGACTGTAGGGAAGGTTTAGGACAGCCCAGGCATCTTTTTAATGTTTAAACAAAATACTGAGTTAATGTTTATTACATAACTTAAAATGAATTGTAGATAGGTTCCCTTAAGACTGTTTAAATTAACCTCCTTGGAGTTTTCTCTTAGCTTTCAAAATGACTTCTAGTAACTTCTGTTTCATAAAGTATTTGTAGGCTGCTCACCCTAACACTTTCCTAGCAATAAATATATATATTCCAAGCCTGCCATTCAACAGGTAGAGGCTTTTATTGGGGTCAGACTCTGCCCTTCCACCCCCACTTCCCATATCCTCTTAGGAGCCTCCCCTCCAGAATTTAAACTGGCAGCTGGTATCCCAGATTTCCATTCTGTGGGTGCCAGTTCTAACACCCGATCACTGGAACGGGTCAGACAAGTTCCTAGAGGAAGAGAGGGAACTCCTGGTCTCTGAGGGGCTTTTGTATGCAGAAGCATTTGGGGCTCCTCACTGTTAGCTAGTGGGCTCTGGTGGCACACTGAGAGAAAGGGGGTGCTGGCTCAAACAGGCCTTTGGTCTGAGCCAGGAGGGCAGTTCTTAGATTCTCCCATAGCAGGGCTCTTGCCATCCCATCTGCCCCAGGGGGGCGCAAAGGGCTAAGCACCAAGTTGTGTGGACTGTTGCATTTTCCTGTGTTGTGGCTGGCTGGCTATGCTAGGGACTGGTTGCAAGGGAGGGGGGTCCTGCCAGCCATCCTACATCTCATCATAGAACTGTCCAGTTGGTAAAGTCTTGGTCTGGGCATCACAAAGCATGTTTACCCTGCTGGTACCCACTTTTAAACAGCTGTATTTTCTCCATTTCTTTGGAATTCTGAACTCAGCAGGTGAACTGGCCGGCACAGCTTCAGGGGTTCATGTCGCCCCTTTGTGGGGCTCCCAGAAAGCAGCAACATGGCAAACGTTACACCAGTTCAGCTGGATAACCTGGAGGCCCAGCAGCAATTCAGCAGTACCCGGTGGGAGGGCACAGACCACCCCCAGCCCCGGCCTTGGGAGGAGGCCACCGCCACAGTCAAGCTCTTTGAATGCTCACGGATCAAGGCACTCGCCGGTAGGTCCAAGGACGTGCTTTTCACCCATCCGGGGCTCGCCTTATTATGAGGTTTGAAGGGGAAAGGATACCTTGCAGATGGGGAGGGCTGGATGATCGAGTTTCCCCTCTGGGGTGCCGCAACCAATTAATTTTTAAATAAAGAAGAGTTTTTTTTGTTTTAGAGTAATCTTTTTAATGGCACACAGTCTTCCTGAAGCATGGAGGATGTGGGGAGGATAGAGCCAAGGTTTGACTTGCAGGGCTGCGCACTTACGCTGAGTCATGGAACCAGGGTGGGGTGGGACTGCTCGACTTCCCCTCCTAAGAATCTCTGGCCAGCATGGCTGCCAGAACCAGGTTGCAAGGCTGTAGCTGTCTCTGTGAATAAAAGGTTGAGACCACAAAGAGTGGGACGGTAATGCTGAACAGGTTCTGGGATTGGGGGCCACTGTGGCTGACACCTCTCTGTTTTTTAAAAACATTATAGAGAAGTGCCCTGTGGCTGCAGCTGTGGCCCTTTCCCCAGACGCATTTTGGCCAATGAAAATGAAAAGCTCATTGGGGTGGGCAGGATGGCCCTCAGGCCAAGCGGTGCCCTTGAAGACAGACGGCCCATTGTGGTTCCAGTCCTTGGGGAGGAGGGCAGCTCTCTCTGCAGTGAGAGGGGTCTGCCTAACGGATGTGAACTTTGCCAGATGAGCGCGATGCAGTGCAGAAGAAGACTTTCACCAAGTGGATCAACTCCCACCTGGGCCAGGTCTCCTGCCGAATTGGCGACCTCTATACAGACCTGAGGGATGGCTACCTCCTGACCAAGCTGCTGGAGGTTCTGTCTGGGGAGCAACTGGTAGGGGTGCCTCTCGGCTACTTCACGGAGGACGGATGGGGTGGCTGCCTCTGGTGGCCAGTTGTGTGCGTCTCTCACTGTAAAGGGGGATGCACTTTTGACATGGTCAGAAGCCCTCTTGATTTTATTTATTTATTTATTTATTAAATTTGTATGCTGCCCATCTCCCCCAGCGGGTGACTCTGGGTGGCTCATAATGAAAGTAAAACCCACAAACAGTTAAAAAATAAATACCCTCACTAATTAATTATAATTAATTAATTAATTAAAAAGTCAAACTACAAAAACAAGCCCTATACATAAAAAACTAAAACATTCAAGATGACGGGGGAGTAAAATCAATTACCCCACAAGCCACTTCTACTGGTGTGAGCCCCCATGTGGCCCCCAGGCCATCTGGCATAGCCAAGATTTCATGCTCTTCCTGAAGGCCATGAGAGTGGGGTCACACCGCACCTTGGGTGGTAGGCTGTTCCACAGAGCGGGGGCCACGGCAGAAAAGGCCCTCTTCCTAGATCCCACCAGTCGAATTCCTTGACTGGTGGGGTCTGCAATGTGCCCCTTCTGCCGGTCCGAGTGGGGAGGGCTGATATAACGGGTGAGATGGCTCCTCCGATAACCTGGTCCTGTGCCACGAAGGGCTTTAAAGGCAGTAACCAACACCTTGAATTGGACTCAGGAGCAAACCAGCAACCAATGCAGCTCGCGTAACAGTGGTGTTATATGGCCTCCCCGGGGGCATTCAGAACTGTCCGCGCCACTGCATTCTGCATCAGCTGTAGCTTCTGGATACTCTTCAAGTGTAGCCCCATGTAGAGCACATTGCAGTAATCCAACTGGGAGGTGGCCAGGGCATGAGTGACCGTGCGGAGGGCCTCCTGATTGAGGAAGGGGTATAACTGACGCACAACACGAAGTTGCACAAAGACTCTTTTAGCCACGACTGCCACCTGGTCTTCAAACAGGAGTCGTGAGTCCAGGAGGACCCCCAGATTACACACCAGGTCTGTCTGGGGTAGTGCGACCCCGTCAAGAACCAAAGATGATAAACTCCCAGATCTTGAGGCTCCCCATACCCACAGCCACTCTGTCTTACCAGGGTTCAGTTGAAGCCTGAATTTTTGCTGCGTAACTTCCAGTCTCAGGGGGCTGAGCTCTATATGGGAAGGGAGCGAAAGGAGAAAGGTGGGAGCGTCTGGGCAGGCTGCTCTCTGCATGGCTGGAGTGGGGGTTGAGAAGGGGAGGTGGCAAAGTTAGAGGGCATGGTAAATCTTACAAGCATAGTTAGATGGCAGGTTTGTAGGTGTAGGATTTTATGGCTACATAAGTGTTATTTATGCTGAGAGTTAGAAACAACGTGGTGTATCTTGATTTTATTGCTTTTGTGCAATTTTAAGCATTGTTAGTTCTACTTGTCAGTTCTGATTGTGCCTGGACTGTGCCCTGGCGGGAACATGTTATGTTTTGTTGGCTTCCGTGGCAGCCCAAGCCCACCCGGGGGAGGATGCGGATCCACTCCCTGGAAAACGTGGACAAAGCCCTGCAGTTCCTGAAGGAGCAGCGAGTCCACCTGGAGAACGTGGGTTCTCATGACATTGTGGATGGCAACCACCGCCTGACCCTAGGCCTCATCTGGACCATCATCCTGAGATTCCAGGTGTGGCAAGAGGGCAGAGCCCCGGGACGTGGGGTCAGGTTTGGGCAGCTGGGTCCCCTAGTGAGGTTGTGTCCTGGCAACTCAGCTGCTGCTGGAGGTCTGATGGCATCCAAGTGAGGCCTGAGCAACCTGGAGACTGCCTTGTCTCCCCGAGTCCTCCAGAAGCAGGAACAGCTGGAACAGCAGCCCGTATAGGCAGACAGAGAGTTTGGGGAAGCGTAGACATCCCGGGCCAAGGAGACCCGGGGGAACCAGCTGGATTGGATCTTCTTCCCCAGAAGGCATGTCTGGGAAGGCAATTATGGAAATGAAAGCTGGGGGGGGGGGTGGGCCGGATGCAGGTGAGCTTTAGGGAGAGGCACCCATCCCCTGCTTCCTCCTTCCAGATCCAGGTGATTAACATTGAAACAGAAGACAGCCGAGAGACCCGCTCAGCCAAGGATGCCCTATTGCTCTGGTGCCAGATGAAGACAGCAGGGTGAGTGCGTGGGGAGGGATGTGGCCATGAGCAGACGCCACAGCAGAGTCCTGTGGCTTGCTGAGCCTTAGCTTGGTGCGGCCAGATCGCTCACCTTTTTTATTTTATTGTGTTGGGTTTTTTTAAAGATCCTCTCTCACCGTATGATTTAAAAGGCAGTTTACAGGCAAGAGAATAAATAGCAGCATTGTGATGTGTCACTGAAGTACGAGGCTACCTAGTTCCCAGCAACCTGAGGGGTGGGATGCTGCTATGAGTGAACGCCTGACCTTCCTGGCTCCTTCCCCATCTTCCTGGTTGTCAGGCTGCCTTGGGTGTGGAAAGCCTTGCCAGCATTAGGGACCTCTGGAGAAGCACTACGGGAAAGACATGCCCTCTCATGCCTGGGCCTGCACAGGCGGCCTGTCCGTGGGCAAGTGGTCCCTGGGCCCTGCTGCTGCTGCGGTCGCCTGCTGACATGGTGGGGGGACAGCAACAGCCCCTTTCCATCCTAAACTGCAGAAGGATGGACAGACTTCTCCCCTTTTCAGCTACCCCGAGGTTAACATTCAGAACTTCACCACCAGCTGGCGGGACGGACTAGCCTTCAGCGCTCTCATCCACAAGCACAGGTGAGGAGGCTCCAAGGGGAGTTATGGAGAGGTGCAAAGGACCACTGTCCAGTGGCTGCTCTCTCCAGCCAGGGATCGGGGGGCCAGGAATGCCGTCTCCTGCAGGAGCTAGCAATTGGCTGGCTGCAAAATAAACTGGGTTTCTCATGGGAGCACTGATCCAGGCTACGGGTGGGTTCAGTGCCATCAGGAATGCCTTCTGCATTAGATGCAAGTTCCTATCTTGGATAGGGCCCTGCCCCTCAGGAGGCTCTCCATTTCCTCCCCAGGCCAGATATTATTGATTTCAAGAAGCTGACCAAATCCAACGCGGTCTACAATCTCCAGCAGGCCTTCAATACAGCAGAGCAGCAACTGGGTCTGGCTAAATTGCTGGACCCAGAAGGTAATGCCTCGAATCAGCCCCTGAGTGGCATGAAGAGTGATGCAAAAGCTCAGTGGGGGCCAGAGAGGCCCCGTGCCTGGAGCAGGTCTTTTCCTGGCTATGGCGCCTGTGGAAAGGAACCCCCTTCTCAGCCTCCAGGAATGGGCGGTGGCCCTGACCTGCAAGGGGTCCTTGGGATTGCCATTGGGTGATGTTTGAAGTCCCGAGCTCTGCCACGACCAGCATTCTGTGACGGGTGCAGGCGCTTCTTGCCAGGCGCGGGTTCAAAAGCTGGGGAGTTGCAGAGGAGCAGAAGGCGTGATCTCAGGAACCTGAGCGCCAAGCTGGTCTGCCTGGGTCACTGCCCTGTTCTTCGCTGAGACTGAACTGAACTGGGCTGGGCTGGGCTGGGCTGGGCTGGGCTGGGCTGGGCTGGGCTGGGCTGGGCTGGGCTGGGAAGGAGCTCCTCAGCCACAGTCACGCAGGGAAACGGGGTCCTCTCTTGTCTGCTGCCAATCTGTGCATTGCAGCCCCTGCCCCTTTTGGTCTCTGCATTTTAATCAAAATGTCCTGATTTCCCGGGATTAGATTTCCGTTACTGCTCACTGGGTTGCCTTTTAATCTGCCTGGGGTCCCACTTTCCACTCCTCCCTCTCCTCACGCCAGAGTCTTGTTCCCCAGCGGGCCTCTCTGCCCATTTGACTGAGTAGCCCTCAGTGCGCTGGTCCACAGGCATGGGACTGAAGCGGCTCCTCTCCAGGGCATTATGGCCCTTTTGTGGGGAAAGACCGGCAGCTGCGTTTGGGTTGCTTGAAAGGGTGTTGGGCAAAGGCCCGGGAGACAGGCGCAGTGGTGGGCCTGCAAGGCCCGAGGTGCTTCTTGGTTCTGCTTCCTGCCTTGGCCTTTTGGGGGGAGTGGTGCTGAGCCCCCAGCGGCAGGTCCTCGGGGGTCTGAGGGCCAAAGCCCCGCTTGGCAGAAGAGCCGCTGCTCTGAGTGCAAAAGGCACCCAGCCCTGTCACCTTTCCTGTAAGAAGGAGTCAGGTGACAGGCAGGTCTGTCCCTGCCGATCCCAGAGGGCCGTCGCCAGGATCCGACCCAGAGTAATGCTCGCGGACCCACTTGCTGCACAGCTACCCCTCAGGGACCCAAGAGGCAAACGCGCTTCTCCCTCTTCCCGTTTCCTTCTCACAACAGCCTGCGGGGTGGGTTGGGGTGGCAGGTGGTGGATGCCCAAGCATCTCTGTGTGAATTCCAGGAACGGGCGAGGGTCTGAACTCGTATGGGCTCTGCCCCTCAAGCCCTTGCCTGCATAGGAAGGGGAAAGTCCACCCACCCCAAGTCTTTTCTCCCTCGACACCCCCCGGCCGCCTCCTCTGCTTCTGCCCTTTCTCACCTCCTTCCACCCTTTGCAGATGTCAATGTGGAGCATCCGGACGAGAAGTCTGTTCTAACCTACGTGGTTTCTTTCTACCATTATTTCTCCAAGATGAAGGCGCTGGCTGTGGAAGGGAAGCGGATAGGAAAGGTGAACCCGGACAGATGTGCGCTCTCAGAGGCACCTTGCCCACGCTGCCGTGGTGCTGGGGGAGGGGCGTTCCGGGGACTCAGGGACTCGGCTGAGCCCAGGGCCATGCTGCTGCTGCAGAAGGAAGGAAGCCCCCCCCATGGGATATTTTAAATCCTCCTGCAGAGGAATGCTCAGCAGCTCACAATGGACCCTAGAAGGAAGGGGCCTTGTCAGCTTTTGTGAGAGCTCTTGTTGCTTCAGAAAGGATGCAAGTGTCTGACGGGAACCGCTGGGGCTGCCCAGGGTCTCTTGGGTGACCACATGGACCCTGGGATCTGGGATAGGTAGCCTGGCTGAAGGGCATCAGTTCCCAAGGGCACACACCTGGAGGAATTTACAGCGCTGGCTGGCTGTTGTAGAGGAACTAAGGGGCACTCAAGGCTGCACGGCAGGCTGAGTGAATCGTGCCGAGGTGGCGCCTGTGTAGGTTTCCTCACATGGCAGGATTGGCAGACAGCATTTTCAGAAAGGCATCTCCCCTTCCCCTGTGTAGGTGCTGGATCAAGTGCTGGAGATCGAGAAGATCATAGAGCGCTATGAGTCTCTCGCCAGTGAGTTATTGGAGTGGATCGAGATAACCATCCCCATCATCACCAGCCAGAAGTTTGCCAACTCCCTGGCTGGGGTCCAACAGCAGCTGCAAGCCTTCACTGCCTTCTGCACCCTGGAGAAGCCCATCAAGTGAGCGTGGCCACTGAGGGAGAACCAGCAGCCTTGCCGGAAGCCAGAGGGAGGGCCACTTTCTCCCGTTGGGGCTCGTGGCTTCTTCTGGTTCTGCAAGGCTGCTGCCACCTTCCCTGCCTTGCTCTGAGTGGGCATCGTCCACAGGCAAGGGTGGCCACCCATGAGTAGGCTGATCCCGTGCCCTTTGCCTGCAGGTTTCAGGAGAAGGGGAACCTGGAGGTCTTGCTTTTTTCCATCCAGAGCAAACTCCGTGCCAACAATCGCAAACTCTATATCCCCAAGGAGGGAAGGAGCATCTCGGACATCAACAAGGTGAACAGAGGAGCGCAGCCGTCCAGCCTCTCTTGGCCCAGGCGCAGCCCTGCCTTTCCCTCTCTCCCTCTCTCAGTCTCGATCTCTCTTAGGCCTGGACGCGGCTGGAGAAGGCAGAGCATGAACGGGAAGTGGCCCTCCGCACCGAGCTCATCCGCCAGGAGAAGCTGGAGCTGCTGGCCCAGCGCTTCGACCACAAGGCAGTCATGCGGGAAGCGTGGCTAAATGAAAACCAGCGGCTGGTCTCTCAGGTAGCAAGAGACTGGTGTCCTGCAGTGAGCTGGGAAGTAGCCAGCGCCAGGCTGGGGGTATCCCAGTGGAGAACCCTCCTCTTGCACTGGTGTCCAGCACAACAGTTTTATACTGTCCTTCGCTAGAAATTTCCGGAGCTGGGCTCTGTGGGGTATATTTCTAAAAGCGGGGGGGGGGGGGGAGGCTGGCCTTGGTGGGGACAGCTGACTGCTTGCGGAAGGGCTTCAATGAAGCCAGTATGAGGTCCGAAGCAGGATTAGGAAGGGCAGACACGGGTCAGCTCTGCTCACGAGCCAGGGAAGCCCTTCGGGACCAGGAGGGCAGGGCTTCGTGGCAGCTCCAAGGCACGAGTTCACAGAGCTCGGCTAGGGAGCCCTTATTTCCAAATTCCGAACGAAGGCAGGAGAGCCGCTGCGCTTGCTTGAAAAGCACTCTGTACGTGGGCAAGAGCATAGTGTTCTGCTGCTGCTGCTGCTGCTGCTGCTGCTGCTGCGCTCTCTCTGCTCACGGGCTGGCTTTCTTCCCTTTCTCCTCCCCAGGACAACTTTGGCTGTGACCTGCCTGCCGTAGAGGCTGCCATGAAGAAGCACGAGGCTATTGAGGCAGACATCTCCTCCTACCAGGAGCGCATTCAGGTGGTGCTGGAGCTGGCCCGCGAAGTGGAGTCCGAGGGCTATTACGACAGTCGGCGCATCATGGCCCAGAAGGACAACATCCTGCGACAGTGGGGACTTCTGACAGAGTTGGTCAGTGCCCGGCGCATCCGGCTGGAACAGAACGTCGCCCTGCAGAAGATCTTCCAGGAGATGGTGTACATGATCGACTGGATGGAGGAAATGCAGGTCTGGGGGCCTCCCCAGCACTGTCCTGAGGGAATGCGGTGGGTGGGCAGTCCTTGGGCATCTGCATGGAACAGGCCCTCCGAGGACTCCTTCAGGTCCCGTCTATAGGCACTGGTGGGCCTTGAGCCTACCCTGATCTTGGCTGGCTCCATCCTCAATAACACAGGGAGAGCAGCTGGGGAATGGGGTAGGGCGGGGCCCTGCCCCCTGCCATTTTGCTGGGCTGAATCCCACCAGCTGTATTCATGTACGTGTGTATGTGTGTTACAGTGTTCGTAACCCAAAGAATGCTGAGTGGCGTACAGCGTCACACAAAAGGAAAACACAAAAGAGGCAGAAAGCAAAGGAAACCCAAGTTGGGGGTCCACGGTGGGGGTTTAGGTTGAAGTAGGAATGTGCCAAACCTCTGTGCTCCACGGAATGCCATGCCAGGCTGGCCTGGTCCAGAGGAAGAACGGGATGTTCCGAACTTCCCCGGCATGTTCTGTCTGCAGAGCAGGAACGCTGTGCACAGACTCGGCTTCTCTTCTGATCCCGTCTTCTGCCCTGGAGTCCCCAGGCCTGGGGCACCCCGAAGGTTTCCCGGCTGGAGGGTCAGCCGGGTCCCTGAGCGCGCAGAGGCTTAGTGTGGGCCCGGCACCCCTGCCGTGGCTGGGGAGACTGGGCGGGCGAGCCACAGCTTCCTGCTTGTGCACAGCCTGGGAAAGGAAGCCACCGAGTCCGGTCAGCAGCATTCCTGCCTTTGGTCACCCTGACAGGCCCAGCTGGCCTCGAAGGAGTTTGGGAAACACCTTCTGGAAGTGGAGGACTTGCTGCAGAAACACAGCTTGCTGGAGGCTGACCTCTCTGCACAGCGGGACCGAGTCCAGGCCCTCAACGCCGCAGCCCTCAAGTTCTCGGAACTGCAAGGTGACTCGGACCGGCTTTACATCCCATCTCGGCCAGCAGCATGGGAGGGATCTGTCGGTGGGGCAACAGGTTCTGCAAGCAGGCTCTCACCGTGTGTCCCCGCTGCCTTTCACTCGCTTTGCTGTTTTCCCCCCTAGGCTACCAGCCCTGTGACCCCCAGATTATTTGCAATCGGGTCAGTCACGTCCAAGGCTGCCAGGAGCGGCTGCAGGAGCTGGCTTCCAAGCGGCGGAAGGAGCTGGAGGCATCCCGCCAGCTGTGGTCCTTCCTCCAAGGGTTGGAGGAGGCAGAGGCCTGGGTGCGGGAAAAGGAGCGCATCCTGTCATCCTCCCAGAGCTATGGCAAGGACCTGGACAGCGTGGCCAAGCTGCTCAGCAAGCACAACCTTTTCCTAGGCGAGCTGAGTGGTCGCCGTTCCTCGCTGCAGGCTGCCATGCGGCAGGGGGAGCAGATCCTGCTGCGGAAGCGCTTTGGCCTGGGCAGCGTGCAGGAGAAGATCCGGGACGTGCGCCTGCGCTGGAAGAAGCTAGAGGGGCTGGCAGCCTGCCACCTGCAGAAGCTGCAGGGGGCCTTGAGCTTCCACCAGTTCAGCGCTGACACTGACGACCTGGTGGCCTGGCTGCAGGATGCCTACCGCCTGGTCTCCAGCGATGACTTCGGGCACGATGAGCACTCCACCCAGTCGCTGGTCAAAAAGCACAAAGGGGTGGTGCAGGAGATTGACAAGCACCGGGCGGTGGTGCTGGCCCTGCGGAAGCAGCTGGCCGCCCTGGCCCCCGAGTACCACGAGATGATGGATGTGCAGATCCGCATTGTGGAAGTGGAGCAGCTGTACGAGGAGGTGGCGGAAGTGGCCGTGCTGCGGCGGCAGTGGCTGCAGGACGCCCTGGCTGTGTACCACCTGTTCAGTGAGGTGAACGCCTGCGAGATCTGGATCGACGAGAAGGAGCAGTGGCTCAGCCGGACGGACGTGCCCAAGAAGCTGGAGGACGTGGAGGCGATCCAGCACCGGTGGGCAGGGACGGGGGGCAGTGGCCCCTCCGGAATAAGGCGGCAGGGTGGGGGCGGGGGCGGGGTCAGAGCTTGCCCCACACCCCTTGCAGGTCTTTCCCTGCTGTTGCTGCTTCTGACGCGTCCAGCTGGGCTGTCTTTCCAGGATGAGTTGGGCTGACCTCACCTCCTTCCTGTGCAGGTTTGAAAGCCTTGACCAGGAGATGAACAGCCTGATGGGTCGTATTCTGGATGCTAACCAAATTGCGCAGCAGCTGGTTGATGGGGGCCACCCTAGCTCCTCGGAAGTCCGATCCTGCCAGGACCATCTCAACAGCAGGTAGGAAGAGGGCAGCCCAGCTGAAGGTCAGGCAGGCAGGTGTTCTCTGCCCTGACCCGAATCCAGGCCGTGGGGCAGGACTGTGGCAGCTTCTCACGTTTTGCGCCCAAGAAACCTTTCGGGGACCCAGCTGCCCCAGACTGCTTCCTCTGTCCTTTCAGACCCTGTTTCCCTTTGGGATTTTCCTTGGCCCACCTTCTGCTCCGCGGAGCGAGCCAAGGACGTTCCGGCTCTTAGACTGCGTCTGTTCCTTCTCTCAGAGAAACCCACACCCTCACCATGATCTTTCTGTGCTTGTCATTCCCGCGGTGTGACTAGGTGGAACCGGGTGGTGGAGCTGGTGGAGGAGAAAAAGGACCACCTCAGCTCCATCCTGAAGATCCAGAACTATCTGCTGGAGTGCAGAGAAATCAAGTCTCAGATCCGGGAGAAGCGCAAGGCCATTGAGTCCACCCAGTACAGCAGTGGCGACCTGGGCAGTGTCCTGTCCCTCCAGCGCCGCCTCTCCACCATAGAGGCGGCCCTGGTGCTCCTGGAGCCCCGGCTAATTGAGCTGCAGCAAGAGGGGGAGTCGCTGGCCAACACCCACCCCACCCAGGCTGTGGAGATCCTGATGCATTTTGAGGAGATCAGCGAGGAGTGGGAGGCCTTGAAGAAGACACTGCAGGGCTGCGAGGACTCGCTTACCGTAGCCAGCAGGTCAGGCCGGCAGCAAAGAGTCGGGGGACTGGGGGCTGAAGGAGCAGAGGGCTGGGCCTCACTGCAGGTGGGCCAGCGGGAGTCCCCACCAGAGAAGGCCAGGGAAGCTGACCAGGGCTGGGGCGAGGCAAGGAGCATCTCTGGAGCCTCTCACTCACCCCAGGTGTCTCTTTGCAGGCTGCAGCAGTTCATCCAGGACTTGGACAGCTTCCTGACCTGGCTGGTGAAGACGCAGGCAGCCGTGGCCTCGCCTGCGGAGGAACTGCCAGGCAACCTCTTGGAGGCCGAGCGGCTGCTGCACCAGCACGCTCTGCTCAAGGAGGAGATCAGCCGCTACGAGGAGGATTATGCCAAGATCCAGGCCGTCAACGATGTGCTGGCACTGGAGGAAGCTGATCTGCCCTACCTCTCTCTCCAGCAGTGGCTGCAGAAGCTGGATGTAGGCTGGAACAAGCTGCTGGAGATGTGGGAGCACCGCCGGGAGGTCTTGGTGCAGGCACATATCTTCTTCCTGTTCCTGCGCGATGCCAAGCAGGCTGAAGTTTGTCTGTACAACCAGGTAATCCTTGCTGCAGCACAGCAGCCGGGGGGCCCTCCTCCGTGACAGCTAGGCTGGCACTGGATCCTCAGCCGGGACAAATGCAGCGCAGCGCTGCTCCCAGCTTAAGTTGTGCCGAGGCAGAGGCCACGAGTCTGCCTCCCTGGCTTCGGAGGAGGCCACTGACTTTCACACTTCTCACCCCGAGAGCTTGGAATGTGCCTGCCATGAAAGGAAGTCGCCCTGAGATGCTTAGACAACGGCACCCATGAGGGCCCATCTAGGTATGCACTGTCGGTCAGCCTGAGGCCCTGATCCCTTAGCTGCATGCCACGCCGATGGGTTTAGCTTTCCCCAGCCCCATCCCCTTGGATTCGTCAGCAGTCCCTGAGCAGTCTGGCCCCCACTGGGAATCCTGGGGCTTCTCTCCACACATTGGGAGGCTTGGGGTTAAGGAGGCAAGCCAACTTCAGCCAATTTGAGGTTCGGCGGGGGAGTGGAGGGCTCAGTTCTCGCCAATCTCTGGCCTTGCAGGACGTGTACGCTCTGTGGCGGATTCGCTCACCCCAGCTGAACTGGCACAATACCCTAAGTTTGGATACTGAGTTAATCCCTTTGCTGGGTTTGTACAATAATTGAGTCATGCATTAACCAGATGAGCTGGTTCACAAAGGGTTAACACTGGCCAGGCACAGCAGGTTGTGTGGATGCGGCCACCTGGTCTGCAATGGATGTAGCTGAATGCGTTGCTTGAACCTGGTCCTTAATCCTGGTGCGAGGCGCGAATCGGGTCGCTGTTGGTTCGCCCGAGTACAGCATTCCTGAGCTGGTTCAGCCCCTCACGAAACAGAGACCCTCTCTGGACAACAGGTGAGGCTGGGGGTGCAAGAAGAGATGCTGTCAGAAGGGCCGGTGGCGTGTGGCCATGTCCTCCCCTGGAAGCAGCGGTGCAAACAGAAGTCCTTCTGTCTCATCCTGGCTTACTCCTTTATTAATTGACATGAGCCTTGAACTGGGAAGCAGAAATAAAAAATGGCTCCTTTTCTGGCCAACAAATTTGATTAAAAGGAATAGGATTTCCTGAGCTGTAACTCGCTTCATCAGATGCACGGAGCGGTTCAGCTGGCGTGGGACTTAAAAGGAGGCCTGGCCGTGCAGATGCGGACCCTCCGTTGCTGGGCCTTCTCTTCTCTGCAGAAGGCCTGGAAATGCTGCGCACTGGAAGTGGCGGCGCGTTCACTGCCACGCCTAACCGCCGAGTCTAGGTGTGCTGCTAGACTCCCACTGAATGCCACGGATGGGGACGACCATCTGTTGATACGCTACGCTCCCTAACTAAGGGCTAGCCAATTTAGGGCAGACAGGAGAAAGACAGAGTCAAGCCAGTTCTTTTAGTCTCCCAAGAAAGGGGACGGGGGATTTTAATCAGTTCCTCATTCATAAACTTGAAGTGTGACTTCTGACAGGCGTACACTACTATGTTACATATATAGGAGCATTGTGTGCACCCATTTATGGGTGGGGTTGACAAGGTGGTGATTGCAGAGAATTCCTGCCTGTTTTTATTCGTTCTACCTAGTCTTCCCTTGGGAGATGGGGATGCCTTAAATTCAAGGTTGTTGTCTTTTCAGGTAAAATATGGTAGTTTTCCATGTGCGTTTTAACCTTTTATATGCCAGAATGTTGGGTATTTGGTGCTTGAAAAATTTCAGGACCGTTCTCAACATAAGGCTTCATATGTAATTATTTAAAAAGAACCCTTTTGCACAGCAAGTGAGACCAAGGACTGGCTGGAGATCTAGAACTAAAGCAGCTGCCGCTGCTGCTTTCCCCGAGGAAACCTTGCGGGGCCCTTCCTGCCCGTGGGGATGCTCGGGGAAGCTGGCGGGCTTTTCTCTCTGCTTTTTGTGGCATTGCAGGGCAGGAGCGCCATGCCCGTCATTCTGCCTTAGCGATAGAGTTGGTACAACTCCAGGCCCACCACACTTGTGGCTGGGCCCTGATCTCAACAGGGGAGGGCGAAGAAGACGAGAGCAGCTCGCTGCCCTTCAGCACCTGAGGGATAATCGCAGCCCGCCCAGAGAGGTCTCTCCCACTTGCCCCCATCTTCCTGCATTGTGGATGGCAGTTTGGCAGAGGCCGCTGGGAGCAGTTGGCCAAATAGGTGCTGTTTGTAATCTGTTAGTAATTGTGCTTTTAACGAAAGAATGGGTTAGGTAGTAACTAAAATACCATTTTGTTGAGGAGAATATCATGAGGCACTCTGCTGAAGGCTTGGGTGAATGTCTGTGCCACCCCCTTCATCTACTGCTGTATGCTAGTAACTCTGTCGAAGGAGAAGGAGGTCTGACTCTGTCAGTCTGCCAGGAACCGTTGCTGGCAACCTATTAATTTTAGCATGCTTTACCTAAGTGCTCGCGAGCCTGCTGTTTGGTCATCTGTGGCAGGACCTTGCCTAGCACAGTTGTCAAGCTGACCGCCTCCTTCCCCTTCCGAAGATGGGGTGACGTTGGCTCCCTCCAGTCTCCTAGGGCTTTGCCAGCCCTCAGAGATTACGGAGAGCAGTTCTTGATCTGCTGGGAGGCAGTTTATCTGGCCCTGGAGACTGCTTAAAAAGGCTAAGTTCCTTCTTCCCTTCCCCTCGCCTGCCCTGAGCACCAGCTCCCCCTTGGCCCGTCATCGACGACCAGCTACGGCTGCATTTCCCTTCCGAGAGAAGACGGGGGGGGGGGGGGGGGGGCTAATGGGGTCGAAGAGTTCTGGCTTCTTTGATCCTCCTTTTACTTCTAACATACCAACGAACTTGGCTGGTCTGCGGCATCTCTCAGAAGCCTCGGCTGACTCCGAGCGCAACCTTGCGCGACCCAGCGCCTGCAGGATCCGGTTCTCTTCTCGGGCAGCGCGCCCTCCTTCCGCTGCCCGTTCGCCTTTCGGAGAGCAACCCGGCCTCTCCCGCTGCTCCCCCTTGTGGAGACTGCTGGCAACTGCACCCTCGCTCTCCTTGCAGGGGCTTCCCCGTCGCTCAAGGCCGCTGGATTGAGCACGTCGCGCTCGGCTCTTCTGAATACAGGAGGCCTGCCTGCTCTCCTGGGGAATGGGCATTTGGCAGCTGTTCGGGAGAGGGTGGACCCCGTGCTTTTGCTTTAGACAAAATTGCTGCTCCTGAATGATTGGCTCCTTGCTGGCAAAATTCAGAAAGCCAGCAGCTTCCCTGGGCAAACGCTTGGGAAAGTGTTTTTCAGTAAGGCAGCTTGTTCAAGTAAGGGCAGGGGTCTCTTGGGGAAGGGGGCAGTTGGATCCACAGATGTTGTTAGGAAGCTGAAGTAAAGTGGGGAGTGTGCTCGGAACCATTTGGGGGTTGCCATTCCCACCCTACAGCTATTTCTCTCTGCTGGTCGTGGTCGGGCCTAAATGAGGGGCAGTCATTCCAGCGGACAGAAGGTGTTCAGGACCAAAAGTACCTGAATACTTGGCACCACCACACTAGGGCTTTGCACAGGGCGTGCAACGTCCTTCCTTCTTTGTATGGCCAAACAGCAGGATCCAACTTCCATTGTATCCAGAAGTCTGAGCAGGTCACTCCGATTTTGTTTGTGAATCAGCCCTTTCTCAGGCTGTGGCTGGGGTGGTGGGCTTACTTGTTAACTGCACCATGCAGGAAATTTGAGCTGGCTTGTTTGTTTTGCTTTTTTTAAGCAGGTCGCACAGTGTTTTCCTTCCATTTCAATATGAAATAAATAGTGGCGTAACATTCTGCGCTTTTGTTAGCTCCAGTCTTGACCATAGCAGCCTTTCCATGGCTTGCCCTTGAAGACTTTTCCAGCTAGAACAAAACGCAGAGAGTGCTGTGTTTTCTAACTGGCTGCCTCATAGCTTCATTCAGGGTACCACTGCCTGCCTTTAAAACTCTTCACCACATGCTAGTCTTATCTGTTTCTGGTTTTGCTTTCAATTTTTCATGCAGGTTTATCTATGTAAGGCATCCTGAGCCTTGGCAAGGCCCTCAACAAATGGGTTAAGGTGGGGAGGGTGTCCAGCCTTGTTGGCGATGGAGTTGGAGGTCACCTGGCCCACTGGCCTTGGCTCCAGAGGTTGTTGCAGGAAGTCTGAGTGGGAGCAGCTCCACAAGCAGGAGGATTTTCCACAGTCACGGCCTCAGCCATCCCTTTGGAATTGTTGCAGGAAGCGACGCTGGCCCATGCAGAGCTGCCTGCCACGGTGGAAGGGGTGGAGAAAGCCATCAAGGAGCAGAAGGAGTTCATGACAACCATGGAGCTCCAGATGCAAAAGACCACCTTGGCTGTCAAGGCTGGCGAGAGCCTGATTCGGCAGGGCAACCTTTATGCCGAGCGGGTGAAGGACAAAATGGAGACCCTCCGGGCAAAGTAAGCAGGTGGTCAGCAGTGGCCCCAAGTACAAAACCCACAAGACCTGCCAAGAAGACTTCTGTGCCAGCACCTTGCCCTTCTGGGTGTGCTGAACAGGTCTGCCAAGCACCTCTCTGCCTCACCGTCCCAGGCTCTGGGAAGTCCCTCTCTATTCCTCCTCCTGCCCCAGGCCAACCCTGCCTGGGTTGCCTCTCCCTGTGGCCTGAGCCCAGCCACAGTCTAGCTGCAGGCCCTCGGCTGTACCGGGAACACATGCAGTTATGCAGGCTATGGCACGGGGCATGGGGCTGCAGGGGCCTTTCGCATGCCCCAAGCTCCTAGGCCAGAGAAGGAGACTTACCCACGGGTTAGGGTTAGGCTCCACGTGCAGGGCGGGGCCCACTCTCAAGGCCCGGGGGAATAAACGTGAGTTTCTCCCAACCGGGTGCCTTGAGAGGTGCTGTAGTGGAGCTGTGGCCATCTGCAGCCACGTTCAGATGGTGCTGGTTGGGGAAGCCATCCCACCCGTCTGCCCGCGCAGGTACACCAGTTTCTCTTCCAGAGGCCAGGTGGCTTTCTGTCTCCCCAAAGTGACTGTGTCTGGCTGCGTTCCCCACAGCTCCTGGGCCTTGGGTTTCAAGCAAGAACGGAGATCAGCTAAGATGGAGGAGGGCCGCAGTGAAGGGGCTTGGGCTCAGAAGGAGCCCAACCTCCTCCTGAGGTGCTGCCGCCGCCACCACTTCTCTTCCTCCCCCCCCTCCCCCGAAGCTTCTCCTTGTGTAGGGCTAAGTGCTAATTTATTCTGACATCTTAATGGGTGTCAAATCCTGAATCTAGTTTTCTGCTCCAGATGGAAACAGCAGCTCAGTGCTCTGCTGTGCTTTTGGCTAAAAGAAAAGTGGGAGGAGCAAGGAAGGTGACTCTTGGCAGTATTATTATTATTATTATTATTATTATTATTGCTGCTGCTGCTGCTGCTGCTGCTGCTGCTGCTGCTACCACTGTCATCATCTATTGGTCCAATCAATACTGCAGTCTTTAAACTGGGTCTTACAGTGATTTGGGTTCTTAAAAAGGAACGCAGACTATGCTTTCCCTTGCTTGGCATTTTCTGTGAGTGTGTGGAGGGGAGGAATCAGTCTGACTGCTAAT
This sequence comes from Liasis olivaceus, assembly GCA_030867105.1. Taxonomy (NCBI): domain Eukaryota; kingdom Metazoa; phylum Chordata; class Lepidosauria; order Squamata; family Pythonidae; genus Liasis; species Liasis olivaceus. The sequence goes on from CM061360.1 coordinate 25,406,213, forward strand.
TAAAGTCCAGCTCAGGTTTGGCTGTCGGGGGAGCAAAAGTAAAGGGCTTCTCAGAGCGTGGAGAGCCTTTGGAGGGATCCCTCCATGGATGCAGCGGGGTCTGGAGCCCAGCCCTGATTCAGAGGTGAATCTCCGCCTTCCTCTCACTGAGCCAGAAGGGAGCCTCTCCAGCCAGGGACAGGGTTGGACCGGCAGGTGGGTGGCCGGGGAGGAGGGTCTGTGTGAGCGAGTGAGAAGGGGGCAGGGAGCGGACAGGTGTCTGCGCCCAGAGGGGTTCCTCCTCCTGGTATCCTACCCAGGTTGACCAGTTGCTCTCCTTGCAGGAGCGGACAGAATGTCCAGCTGGCCAACGCCTGGATGCAGCGCCTGAGTGACCACCTGGAGCTGCAGCGCTTTTTGCAAACCTGCCATGAGGTATTACCCACTGGGGACTCCCAGGTGCACCCTGCCTGTCCTCTGAGAGACGAGAGCAAGCCGTGGACTTGAGGGCGGCAGACGTGGGGGACACCCGCCCCACTTATGCTCCCCCCAAATGCAGCTGGTCCTTTGGAGGACCCCAGAAAGGGATGGGGGAGGCTGTTCTGCTTTGTCCAGAGAAATCCAGTGTCCAGTGAAGGGTAGGGCAGTGTTGATCTTCCTTGGTTTTTTCATGAGGGAACATTCAGGCGTGCAGCTGCACGCAGACGAACGGACAGGATGCCGGCCAGTGGAAGGAGAAGGAATGAACAACGGGGAGGCCCATCAGAGAGTTGCCTCCTTAACCCACAGCCTTCCCGTCTCACCTTTGCTCCAGGCCTTCCTGATACAGTGTGGTCCACGCTGTTCCTTTAATTATGCTGATTAGGCCTGCTTGAGTTTCACTCTGTCCTCCCTCCCGGTTGGGTCTGAATAGGGCTGTGGGGGAGGCCTGATTATCTCATCCCTTGGAGGCGCTTGGCGTGGCGTGGCGTGGCGTGGCGGCATGGGCTTTTCGATTTCCCACGTCCCTCCACCTGGTGATTCCATCGGGAGTTTACTCTTTGGGGGCTGGGGAGGAGGAATAACCCCGCCGCAGAAAGCGGCTCTGCTCGCGAGGAGGAAGAGCGGGCATCCCGCCTCCTTCCTCCGCAGCGGCTTCCTTGCTTTGCAGCCGCTCCGCCCGCGCTGCCCCTTCCCGAGGCAGAGGGGAAGACGCTCCAAGCAAGGCTCCCTAATGTCCCGCCCCGCCCAGAGGGTCCAGCTTCCCCCAGCCGCCTCGGTATAGGCTGGCTGGAGGCTGAAATGAATGGAGAAGCGGGGGGAGGAACAAGGGCGTTTGAGCGCTGCCCTTCTCCCCCCCAAACTCTTATCCGGGAGCGTGTGCCCCCCCCCCCCCCCGCAAACTGGGAATGAGCTCGCTCGCTGTAGGAAGGGAGGGTGACTCCGTGGCTCCCAGTTCACCCGCTGCAGCGCACCGGCCAGGTTCGGAGCACTCGGGACCGTGACGCGGCAGGGCCTCGGTAGAGCTGCAGCCGGGAGGAGGCGACCCACTGCGCAGGTGGGGAGGAGGAGAAGGGAGCCCAGGCCGAGCGGGCGGGGTGCTTTTTCGGAGCCGGGCTGACTGCGCCTCCCCCGTCCGTCTGCGTGCAGCTGCATGGCTGGGTGGCTGAGAAAGAGGCGCTGATGGCCGGCGAGGCGCCTCGTGACAAGGACGCGCCGTCATGGAAGCAGCCGCCGCCGCCGCCGCCGCCGCCGCAGCGGGCACCCAAGCGATGGCTTCGGCACCGCGCGTTCGTGGCCGAGCTGGCCCAGAATGAGGAGTGGCTGCACAAGATCGAGAAGGTGGGTGCGGATGAGCGCGAGCTGGGGGCCCTCGCCTTGTGGAGGGAGGAGAGACCCTCCCGCGCCCCAGCGAGGAGGCGGATGACGCAGAGGTCGCTTGAGGCAGTGCGGCTCTCGGCTCAGGTGGGGGGAGGCCCCGGTCCCCCCCGCACTGCGTCTTAGAGGGTGTTCTGGAGAAGCTGCCCAGATACCCCGCGCCTTCTGGGTGGGCTCTGCTCTGTCTTGGCCCAAGACTCACGGGTTGATGCAAGCCCCCCCACCCCCGGTCTGCCTTTGAGGGCAACGTCTGCCTGTGTTTGGCCTTTCTGTGTTTGTGTCCTTCCCCAAACGGTGATGTGCAGTGCCCCCTCCCCACCCAGAAGGTTGGCAAGCCTTTTGCCTGTCTGGAATCGGAGAGCTGGCCGGTCCAGGCTTCTGCCCCCTTCTGCGGGTGGGGTGGCAGCCCTGTCTATGAAGAGACTCAGCCAGGTGTCCGGGGAGGGGGCCCAGCAAGCAAGACGGGGCTGGAAGTGCTTGCTCACCTGCTGGGGTCCCTCCTCTGGGCTCTGGGAGCAGCAGACGTGGCGGAAGCAGTTCTGGGGCTGAATCTGCGATGCTGCTGTGGGGCAGGAGGATGGCTGCCTCGGGCGTGGGGCGTTTGAACATCCGGCATGTCCCCAACTTGCCAGTTTTCCACAAGGAGGGGCTGATTTGTGTTTGACAGCAGCGTGGAGAGTTCTGTGACATGTGCTTGAAAAGATGCCGTTTCCCAAGTGATGGTGGACCTGGTGGTGGTGCGGGGTGGGGGGGAGGAGGAGTTGGAGTTGTTTCTTGGCACCAGCCTGGAGGAGGAGGAGGAGGAGGAGGAGGAGGAGGAGGAGGAGGAGGACGGGTTTCTTGGCACCAGCCCTGAGGGTGCTCCGGATTGGTTTAGTGCTGCTGCCTGATGTTCACTGAACCCAGAGCAGGTGGCAGTGAGACAGAGTGGACTTTCTGCCCTCTTGTCGCTGTGTGGTGTCGCTGGAGATGCTGGATCCCTTCTGAGTTGTGGCATCAGATGTCTCTTGACTTAGACACAGTGCAGTTTCTTTCCTTCCATCTGTATTCCTCAGGAGTTGGTGACCCCAGGGTGGCCCTGCCACAAAACGGGTAATGCTGCAGCTGAGCTGAGGGCAGCAGGAAACCCTCGAGATGGCAGGCCACGTGCTTTGCATGCCCAGGAAGCATTCCCCAGTACCCCACTTGCCTGTGTCCAAGATCTGGGCAAGCCGCGCTCAGTGGAGGGAGGAGCTGCCTTACAAGACCTTTCTTTCCAACAGCCCCAAATATCCCATGTTCTCTCAAGAAGTTCCCTGGTACCTGAATCAAGCTTAATGCTGCTACTGTGCCAGGTTTTAGGGGGCAGTGGGAGGCTTGGCTATGCCTTGGCACTGTTTTTGCTCTGGGTAAACGACTGAACAACAACAAGTGTGTGGGGCAATTCTGTACACACGTCTGTATAAATAAGGCTAACCCATCAGTGAAGGGCCAGCAGGCAGGAGGGATGCTGGGGTGTTATGCAGTTCCAGCAACCGTTTGCCCTTGGGGTGTTTTGGATTGGCAAAAGGCTGCACTGTGATCTCTGGCAGCGGCAGCAAGCTTGCACATTTTCTCAGTGACCCCACTCAAAAGTTCCCTTTATAGCTGAGGGGTGGGAGCGCACGTGCACATACATGAGAAATTGCTTTTCAGCAGTGAAAGACAGGCGTTTGTAGACTTTTCTTGCAGATTTTGGAGAAGATAAGAAAGCTAGCAGCCCTCATGATGCTTCCCAAGGCCTGGGCCTGTAAGTGTTGCTAAGAGCCCCAAGGGGCAAATCTGACTCCTTGTGTCAGAACCTGGTGACCATGGGCAGGATGGCACTTGGGCATATCTGCCTTGCTTCTGGGCTCCCCTTGAGAACTGCGGGCTGCAAAAAGGTAGATATTTGGCCTGATAAAGCTACATGGACAGCTTGCTGCAGCATCCCGAGATCTTCACCACAAACCGCCCCCTCCCCACAGACAGAGAAGGCAGCTTGTACACAGCTGCAGTGGGAGGCTCTTGCCCTCCCCGTCACGGCCCCCACGACACAGGCAAAGGCAGTTAGGAGGGCTGTAGGACCTTGAGGCAGGACAGGAGTGATGCCCCTTGGCAGCCTCGTGCCCAGGAAGGAAGGGTGCCTGTCCAGGAACACACAGCCTATCCCAGCCCAGGGAGACTCCAGGACATGCATCAAAGCAGGTGGCCCTGCGCACAACAGGCCTATGCGAAGGGAGCGAGCTTCTTGCCAAACAGGTGGTGGGAAGCCCTCCTGGGGGAGCAGGTGAAGGGCGCTGGAAGAGAACCAGTGGAAAGACCACTGGTGCAGAGGGGGGTACAAAACCCTCTCTGTACATGACTTCAGCAACATCACTTGAGAGAAAGGAGAGACTGCTGGACTGGTGCAGCAGGCCCCAGATCACCAGGGGTAACATCCCTGGGTCTCTCTCCCCTGCTGTTATTGTGCATCAGACGAAAGTGACTTCCACGGAGCAAGAGGACCACAGCTCTTTGTTAGACGGGCTGCCTCATTTCACAATCCCATGGAGACTGGAAGCAGTTCTGGGGCCTTCTAAAAGCCAACCATCAGAGCCCAGAGCCAACTGAGAGAGGGAAGAATGGCACCCTGCAGGGCAAACAAGGCTGCAGGCGGGCACTCTGGAGAACTGGCGTTTAGGCAGGGAACCACTTGCGTCCCCTTCCACCGATGACAAAAGCTGGTCGGGCTGCTGAGCCAAAAGAGTTGGTGGCAGCAACTGCCGCCACCCCTTTGTTGATCGTGGCCTGCCACTGGCATTGTAGAGTGGGAAGGGATCGCCTGTGAAGCTGCGGCATAACAAGGCGATCCGTGTGTGTGTGTGTCAAAGCCTCACAGCAGGGCACAGAGTGTTTTTAGTACCAGGATTAGGAGCGAAGGCCAGAATCTCAGCAAGGAACTTCCAGGCCTTGTTTCTTAGCATGTTAATAAGGCAGAGGCTCTATGAACGATTTGAATTCCCCGTTTTTTTGCAAGCTACCATTTATGAAATAAGCTACTAACGAATTCCTCTCTGATTTTGTGCATGTGCATGTCTGACGCCCCCCCCCCCCCTCCGTGACTTTCCTGGCTTCCCCACAATCTCTCCCTTGAGCTACACCCCACGAAGCCCAGGGAATGTTTACAGAGAGGGGGCTGATGCGGAATTCAGACCCCAGAGCTGAAGGAGGGCATGTTGTGCCTGATGCAGTTCCCAGAACCTGAGGGCATCTGGCCCAGCTTCCCAAGATGTATAGGGGCACGCCAGGAGCACTTTCCTCCCCCGGGACCCTCAGGAGCCAGACGCATCGGGCTCAGTGTCCAGGTGCGTGGCAGAACCAGTGGCGTGCTTTGCCAGCTTTTCCCCTTTCCCCTCCCTCACTCCCACAGGAGGGGCAGCAGCTGATCCAAGAGAAGCCAGAACTGGCGGAAACCGTGCAGAAGAAACTCGGGGAGATCCGACAGTGCTGGGCAGAGCTGGAGTTGGCCACCCAGGCTAAAGCACAGCAGCTGCTGGAAGCCGCCCAGGCTGACCGCTTAGCGCAGAGCTACGCTGAGCTTGACAAGCAGCTCCTTCACATGGAGGGCCAGTTGCAAGCTGTGGACACAGGGCCGGACCTCACCAGTGTTAACAGCAACCTCAAGAAGCTGCAGGTGGGTTACAAGGGGTCAGGAAGGGTCCTCGTGGGCACGTGGAGACCGCGGGGGTGGGTTTCCAAAGAGAATCTGGCTTTATAGTTCCAGCTTTCGGAAAGGTTTGCCAGTCTGGGATTATCCAGGGCAGAAGATTCAGGGGAATGGCCCAGCTCAAACTTTTCCAGAGATCCTGGCACGCCCAGACCTCTTTTGGCATCTCAGGGCAGTAATGAAAGAAACTGGAATGCATTGCAGAGTAAAAATAAACCAGCACAGTTCCTCCTCCAAAGGTCTGCCAGGCCCCAGGAAGGTTGCTCAGGATCCAGGAGGCACAGAGAGCAAAGGAGCCTGGGGGGATGTTGGGGTGGAAAGGGGTACCTCGCTTGGCTGGGCTACTTGCTGTAATCGTAGACTGCTGGCTTCAACGGGCTGCCTGTAGGTTACAAGCACATAAAACACTTCCATCCGATTTGTGGGCTGTGTGGGCAGCCTTGGCCAATATCGTAGACTGCCAGGCCTGGCTCTGTGGGGTGAGGCACTCCTTGGTTTAAGGGTGCCTGGCCCAGCTTGCTTTATGGGAATGACTGGAGGCATTTCTGGCCCCCCACCTCTCTGCCCACTTGTCCTTCGTTTTCTTGACTGGTTGCGGCTGCTGCCATGCTCCCTTTCCCATGCTTTGCCCATCTAATTTCTTCACGTGTTCCTTGAATTCTTGTTAATGGAAGGGTGCCTTTTGGCTTCCTTGCCGCACAGAGCCCCATCTCAAATGTGCTTGGTTGGAGAAGAGAGGCTGCAGGAGCTCTGTGCAGCTTGGAGACTGGTGGAACCCCACAGAGGAAAGCGGGACATGGCAAGCTGTTGGGCTCCCCAGGAGCAAGAAGCTGCATGTGTGAACTGGGTTCCTCTGCAGGTGCAAGAGAAAGCCCTTGGGGCAGTTGCTTGGCTCCCCCCTTCTCTGCCAGGCCTTCAGCATAGTTGGCCACTTCAGGCATATAGACACACCCAGTCATTCCCTGGCTTCTCTCGCTATTGTGCTGGGGGTGAGAGGGGAGATCTGGCCCAGGTCCAGACACACGCAGGTTGCAGGTGTGAACCTCTCTCACTAGAGCCCACGGAGCTATAGAGTTGTGGAGGGGGCTGGGAATCCCCCCATCAGGGTTCCGAGCGGCCTCTGCTGGAGCAGTCAATCCAGATCAGGCCTTCCTGCGATCCAAGAGCTACGGAGCAGCACTTTCTGCGTAGAGACAGGAGAGGTGAGGCTGCTTCAGAAAGAACCCTGAGGGAGCGCAGCCCAGGAGGCCCCCGCAGCTGGGAAGAGTGTGCTCTCTGCACCTCTGCCTTCTCCCTTCCATCTCCACTGCGGGTTTTCCTTGGCCAGTTTCTTTGGAGGAGAAACCCCTGAGAAGCTGCTGTGTGAAGAGGCAGATCTGGGACATCGCAGAAAGGAGGGGATGCCTGCGAGCCACACACACGTGTGAAGTTGAAGGGGAAGGCAGGCAGCCCGGTGGGCCATGGAAGGTGGCAGGGGCACTGTCCTTGGAAAGCATCTTGCTCCGCATTGCTGCTTCCTACTTTCCATGTGCTGAAATTACTTGGGTGCTCCATAATCCGTCTGTTAAGATGGGTCCTTGTTTCTACTTCTGGCTTAAGGTGCTTCATGGTTTATTTGGTCCTTCTAGAGCAGGGATGGTCTGTGTAATATTATTATTATTATGGGTAATCTATTATTAAATTCATAAAGACTGGTGAAAATTTAATAATTCAAGTCCTAACCAAGGGCCTAAGAATTATTAAGGTAGCATCTGAGGATATAGGCAAATTATTATTATTATTATTATTATTATTATTATTATTATTATTATTATTATGGTTGGTTGCACACTTAGCCAGATGTTTAGACTGGATTTGGTATTTTTGTCCACCTATTGAGTCCTTCCCAAGGACCTGGGATAGGCTGATATTGTTTGATGGTGTTAAAGGCATCGTTGCAGGATGGAAGCTGTTCCAAGTAAAGCTGCCTTTTGCAATTGACTGATGGTGATTTTGTTGATGCTGATGGTGTTCAAGTGGTGCTCCAGATGTTTTGGGATTGCACCTGGAGCACCACTTGAACACCATCGACATTGGCAAAATCACCATCAATCAGTTGCAAAAGGCAGCTTTGGCCAGATGTTTAGACTGGATTTGGCATGATGATGATGATGACTTATTAAATTAGTATGCTGCCTGATTCCCAGCAACTCTGGGTGGCTCACAACAATCAAACAAGGACATCAATAGCATCAATAAAAGAAAGATAAAAGATGGCAAGCGCAACGAAGTGAGGGGTCTCTCTCTCCCTCGCCAAAGGCCTGGGTGAAAAGCCAGATCTTTACAGTTCTGAAAACAGCAGAGGGGACCATCCAGATCTCAGAGGGAACTTGGTTCCAGAGGGATGTGCCGCTACAGAGAAGACGCGCTTCCAGGGTCCTGAGAGATGGCATTGTTTAATTGATGGAACCTGGAGCATGCCAACTGTTCCAGATGGAGCTATGGGAGACAGGCAGTCCCTCAAGTAACTAGACCCTATGCCATGTAGGGCTTTATAGGTAACCAGCACCTTAAATTGCACCTGGAAGCAAACTGGCAACCAGTGCAGCTTGTGAAGCAGAGGTCCAGAAGCACGCCCATGACTGCTCGAGCCACCACATTCTGGACCAGTTGAAGCTTCTGGGTGGTCTTCAAGGGCAGCCCCACATACAGCGTGTTACAGTAGTCAGGCCGCAAGCTGGCTAGGACATGACTGACTGTGTGACAATCTAGGAAAGGGTGCAACTGGCACACCAGATGGAGCAAAGGCCTTCCTGGCCACAGCTGACACTTACTGACGCTTAAGAGATGGCCTTCTGGAGAATCACAGCCCCCTCCTCTCCCCTGCCCCCAGGAGAACTCTCAACTTACTTCCTCTTCTTGGGAACCAGGGCACGGAGTCTTCCTCCTGCCTCCCTTCTGACGTATCAGGTGCTACTGGCTGCCAGCCCCCAAGCTCCCCTCTGGAACGGACAGGATATTTGGAGAGGGTGAGCTGGGCCGAAGCTGCCCCCAAGCCCCACACCAGAGGCTTCATTTCTTTTGTTCATTTCTTGCAGGCACAGCTCACTTGACAAGTGACTGCCATCCCAGGTGATCGGGCCTTCAGCTCTCAAAGCAAAGCCATAACATTTAGCAAATGGTGTAAATTCTCTTCTGTGAATTTCACCCATCAACCAGAACGATGCCAAGGGAAGAAAGAGTGGAGGAGGGCATTCTGGGTCCCTGACAGCCTGAGCCATAAGCTCTTATGGCAGCCAGCTGTTTCTCAGAGGAAGGGACAGTGGCTGCTCTTGGCTGCTGTGGGGGCTGCAACAGAGCCCCTTGCCCGAGTTCACACTTGGCAGAAGCTGGAGGGCATTCATGGGTGCCTTTTCTCTGCCAGCCAACACTAGCCTCCTCTCTTGCAGACCATGGAGACGCAGGTGGAGGAGTGGTCCAAAGAGGTGGGGGAGCTGCAGGTCCAGGTGGCTGCTCTGCCCTTGGAGACGGCCAGTAAGGAGATGGTGGACGAGAGGCAGAACGCAGTGGGGGCACGGATTGTGCGCCTGATCGAGCCCCTCAGGGAGCGCCGGAGGATCCTGCTGGCCTCTAAGGAGCTGCACCAGATCAGCCACGATCTGGAGGACGAGTTGGTAAGTGCTGGGCAGAGGTGGTGGCTCAACTTGCTTCTGGAAGGCTGATGGGGTTTGGAGTCCGCCTGGCCTCTCGACACACAGGAATGGGAATGAACCTTCAGGTCACGGAGAGCTCTTCCCCGACTGGGATTCCCAGCTACCAGAATTACCAGGAGGCAGAATGGGCGAGGGTGCCGCCTGACTTGCTTCCGCACCCCAGCCAGAAACAACAGCATAAAAGGGATCAGGGCCCCCTCAGGACTGGGGTGCACGTTCCTAGAGGCCACAGTATGAGGGAGCTCTGTCTCCCCACTGCAGCCCCAGGTGGCTCTTGGTGGTACAGAGACGTGACCCCAGCAAAGTGGGGTCAAGGAGGGAGTTGCTTTCAGAAGACAGGCCATCTTTTTTGCCCTTCCCTCCCTCCATTCTCTCTCTGTCTCCTTTTAGATCTGGGTCCAGGACCGACTGCCGCTGGCCATGCTGAAAGACCAGGGGCGCAACCTGCAGACAGTCCAGCAGCTGATCAAGAAGAACCAGGTGAGAAGGAGAGACACCGGTCCCAAAGTGTGCGTGGCAGCCCTGCCCCAGAGAGAGGGGTCTTTGCCAAGAAGGGGTTTCGTTGTGAAGGCAGCCCAGCAATGCTGGCTTAGCTTCGCCTGTGGTTTCCAGCCTGAAGCACTTTCTTCCACAGCCCAAATGGACAGTCGCAGGGTGGCCAAGGAGGCCCTGCAGGGGATGCTCCGTCCCTCTCCTCCATCCTCTGGGGCTGGACCCTGACAGTCCAAGCTCAGCTTTGTGGCTGGGCACTGAAAAGCAGCAGCCCTGAAGCTTTTTCTCTCCGGCCCAGAACCTGTGCCGAGAGATCCAGGTGCACAAGCCCCGCATGGAGGAGGTGCTGGAGCGTGCTGGCAGCATCGCCTCCATCAAGAGCCCCGAGGTGGATTCGGTGCGACTGCTGTTGGAGAAGCTCTCTGAACTGTGGGGGCTCCTGCAAGAGGAGACGGAGCAGCGGCAGCAGCTTCTGGATGCCACCTACCAAGCGGAGCAGTACTACTTCGACGTGGGGGAGGTCGAAGCCTGGCTGAGCGAGCAAGAGCTCTTCATGATGAGCGAAGAGAAAGGCAAGGTGAGCAGGCCCAAGCCACACTGCCTCCTTGATGGCAGCTTAACCTCAGCAGCAGGATTACTCCCCCAGCGCGCCCTGACTCTGGCCTGCTGGTCCGTGAAGGATGGGAGTGGAAAGCCAGCATCTGGAGGGAGTTGGGCCGGGGGAGATGGGGGCTTCCACTGGCTGGGTAGCAGCTCCTCTTCCCAGGTTGATGGGAGCATTGGAGCAGCCCTGGGCAGTCAAAGCTTCAGCTCTTGAGAGAGGCTCTGCTGCTGATCTCTTTGACTGCTCAGGAGATGCTTTGCAGGGCTTGTTCTTCCTGCTTCTGGCTGGGCCAGATCCAGAGCTGGTCAGAAGAATGGTGCTCGGAGGGAAAGCTGCCTTCTCCAGCTGTGGTTCAGCCCCCTTGAGGAGATATGGGGTCCCCCACTTGCGGGAGGAACCAGCAGGGCAAGAGGGGGAAAGGAGGTGCCTCCATAAACTCTCCTACCTGGAACTTCTTTCTCCAGGATGAGCAGAGCACGCTGCAGCTGCTGAAGAAGCATCTGATGACTGGGCAGACGGTTGAGAACTATGCGGAGACCATCGCCCAGCTGTCGCGGCAGTGCCGGTCACTGCTGGAGCTGGGCCATGCAGACAGGTGCGGTCCTCCCCCCCCTCCCCCCCCCCCGCTTTGCCTTCCCACACTGACCAGGTTTTGTCCTTGCCAGCGAGCAGGTCAGCAGGAGGCAGTCCCGGGTGGACCGGCTCTATGTGTCCCTGAAGGACCTGGTGGAGGAGCGCAAGGCCAGCCTGGAGCAGCAGTATTGGCTCTACCAGCTCCACCGTGAGGTGGACGAGTTGGAACACTGGATTGCGGAAAAGGAGGTGGTGGCTGGCTCGCCCGAGCTGGGGCAGGACTACGAGCATGTGACAGTGAGAAAGGGCAAAGGGTAGAGGGCCTGGAGTCAGGAGGGAGACTCTGCCAGGGTGAGGGTGGCGCCCCTGCTTCTTAAATGGGTGGCCCCAGGAAATGGGCTCCTCAGTGGTGGTGAGATGTGCTTTGCACACGCCCTAGAAAATGCCCTCAAATCCTGTGCCAGCTCCAGAGCCGAAGGGGGCCACAGAGAAATTAAGGAACTGGGAAGGAAAACCTGCTCCCGGGGCTTTTGCTCAGCAGAGGAAAAACCAAGAACTGCGCGTGCAGAATGCAGAGAGCTTCTGGAACAAAGGAAGGGTTAAGCTGCAGTTGAGCTAAACACACCCGTGGGATCCGCCTAGCCTCTCTCTGTTTTGCACAGCTGCTGCAAGAGAAGTTCACCGAGTTTGCCAGCGAGACAGGCAGTATTGGCAACGAACGGATCTTGGCCATCAACCAGATGGTGGACGAGCTGATTGAGTACGGGCACACAGATGCTGCCACCATTGCCGAGTGGAAGGACGGGGTGAATGAGGCCTGGGCGGACTTGCTGGAGCTGATCGAAACAAGGGCGCAGATGCTGGCTGCCTCCCACGAGCTGCACAAGTTCTTCAATGACTGCAAGGACGTCCTCTCCCTAATCGAGGAGAAGAAGCAGCGCCTGCCAGAGGTCACGGCCCGCGAGTGCAAAGCCTCAGCTGGTACTCTGCAAAGGATGCTCAACTCTTTTGAGCATGACGTCCAGGTCCTGGTGGCGCAGGTGAGTTAAGTGGGAAGGAGATGGCGTGCAATGAGCCCCTGCCCCCCGCTTTGGCCCTGGGGAGGATGGACGGAGCTGCCTGGTGGGTCATATCTTCCTGTTCTGCGGGGGATGATCGGCAGGTGCGGCAGCTGCAGGAGGTGGCAGCCCAACTGCAGACAGTGTACGCTGGTGAGAATGCTGACGCCATCGCCACCAAGGAGCAGGAGGTGCTGCGTTCCTGGAAGGAGCTGCTGAGCTCGTGTGAAGATTGCCGGTTGCAGGTCACCACCACAGCCGACAAGATCCGCTTCCTCAACTTAGTGCGGGACCTTGTTTCCTGGATGGACACCATCCTCTGCCAGATCGGTGCTGGCGAGAAGCCCAGGTACTGCCGAGAGCGGGGGAGCTGCCCCCTGCCTCCCCTCCTCTATGGAGCTGTGCCTCCTCTCGGCCCTACGGCATCTCTGTGTGCCCCCTGCCGCCCCTCTACGGAGCTGTGCCTCCTCTCGGCCCTTCCGCTCTCCCTACGGCATCTCTGTGTGCAGGGATGTGTCCACCGTGGAAGTGCTGATGAACGACCACCAGGGCCTGAAGAGTGAAATTGAGACTCGCAGCAAGACGATCGCCGCCTGCGTGGACCTGGGCAAGACCTTGGTGCTGAACAGAAGCGCAGCCTGTGAGGAAGTGAGTCTCCACCCCAGGGCTGAGTCCCTGTCCCACAGACTCACAGAGAAGGGGCCCCAGCGCACAGAGGGATTGGAGGGCACCCAATTGGAGTGTTCAGGGCATTTAGTGCACAGGGGCCCAGCTGGTTACTGAGGCTTGCGGTTTTGGGAAGAAACCAAATGGTCTGTCAGAGTTTCCTGAACTCCACTGCTGTAGGCAGGTCTTTTTAACCTCCATGAGGAAACTGCAGTGAGGAGACGGCTGGGGGTGGATCAGCTACCGTGGACTTGCTGAGGAAAAAGGTTAAGTGAGGGGGATTCTGAAGCCAGGCCTGTTCTCTGTAGCCCTGAGAGGGGAGGGGGATGCAGTGTGGAGTTCCCCTTCCTCAGCTGAATGTGGAGAAGAGTCTCCCAAGAAGCCTCTGGGTGGGTAAGGACCCTGTGGCTGATAGTTCTCACCTGACAGGTTCCATGGGTCTGCAGAGAATCAGGCTGTGTTTGCTCTGGCTGACTTCAGCAGGGAAGCAAACTGAACGGAGGCCCTTCAAGGAGCAGCAGGCGGGCCAGAGACAGGTGCCCCTGTTTGCTTGCCAGCCTTAACCTTTCCTGCTCTGAGTTTTTTCAGGCCTTTGTCAGGCCCAGTCATCAGAGAGAGCTGAGGATAAAGAGGCTTTCTCATTCTGGGGGCGTAGGGGCCCATGGCAAGAGCCTGGGTTCACACACTGAGCAAAGCCAGAGCCTGTATGCGAAGCCACCCAGTGAGTAAAGGCTCTTTCCTAGATTGTGACCGAAGCTGGGAATCCTGGAAGGTTCAAGACCATGCCCCCCTCCCCCTCCCCCTCCCAGCCAGCTTCTCTTGCTTGCCATGCAGATCAAGCTTCACCTGGAGAAGCTGATGACCAAGAAGAAGGAGATGGTTGACAAGTGGGATCAACACTGGGAGTGGCTGCAGCAAAGTAAGCCTGGCTGGGTCTCCTCTCCTGTGGGTAAAGCCAAAGGGGAGGGTCGGAGCACCGGACGGTAGGGGAGGCGGCGGCCCCACAGCAGAAGCGGCTGGAGCCGCAGCTTCAGAGGGCCAGCACGCGTCCCAGTTCTCGGGGCACGCCTCTGGAGTGACGTGCGTTCAGCTGGTTCAGGTCACGCGTGGCCTGAAGTCTGGATACGGGATCGATCGCTGGGGTGCCGTGGCCAGGGCCCTCGCTGGGCTCCAAGCCGGGCGTCCTCGGCTGTGGTGCCTCCGGAGAGCCAGGCACGCGGAACTGGGCGGGGGCAGCAGCGCTCTCCTCCGGGGAAGGGGAACCGTCTGCTCACGGTTCTTCCTCCCCCCCGGTAGTGCTGGAGGTGCACCAGTTTGCGCAGGAGGCAGTGGTGGCCGATGCCTGGCTGACTGCCCAGGAGCCCCTGCTGAGGAGCCGGGAGCTGGGGAACAGTGTGGATGAGGTGGAGCAGCTCATCCGACGCCATGAGGCCTTCCGGAAAGCGGCTGCGGCTTGGGAGGAGCGCTTCAGCTCCCTAAGACGTCTCACCACCGTATGAGCTAAGACTCGGAGCCTTTTGTGGGGACTGCAGGGCTGGGCTGGGCTGGGCGGGGCCCAGACGGGTGGGCATGCCGGGTGCAGCAGGAAGAGAAACTGACTTGTTTCTCTCCTTGTATCTGCTGCCCCTCAGATTGAGAAGCTGAAAGCAGAGCAGAGCAAGCAGCCCCCCACCCCCCTTTTGGGCCGAAAGATCTTCCCAGATCCTGCTGAGCTGAGCAGCAAGACTGCCTCCCTCCCGTGCCAGCCGCTGTTCAAGAAGGACCTTTTGCGGGGTCGGACAGAGGCCCACCTGCTGCTCAGTGGAGCAGAGCCAGGGGCCCCGGAGCCCGTGGAGACCAAGGTGGCTTACGTCCGGCAGGAGGTGAAACCGGAACGGCTGCAGCCCAAGATTGACCACCTGCAGGAGGGTCTGGGGGCTGCGGTAGGAGCCCAAGCCCAGGAGAAAGCAAGCGAGACCACAGCTGCGGCAGAGGAAGCCCTCCGAGCAGGCACCCTGAGCCGAGCTCCTGGGACCTTGCCGGAACAGGTGGAGGCCAAGGTAGGCCGTCTGGAGACGCGTCTTGACAGACCCCGGGAGCGCCAGGAATCGCGGCGTTTGCTGGAGCGGCACGAATCCAGCGAGCAGGAAGCACCCCGGCCAGAGCAAGCAGAGCGCAGGAGGGAGCGACGGGACCGGAGGGCAGAGCGACGGGAGTCCAGCGAGCAGGAGGCCCCACACCCTGACCCCAAAGGAGGCGGGTAGGTGCTGACCCAACTCGAGGCCCCTGCTTCTGGTGAGGAACGCCCTTGCACCTTCCCATCTCCTGGGCCCACACACGGGATTTCCTGCCCAAGGATCCTCGCTGGACCTGCTGATCCTGCCTTTGACTGTGTGTTTAGGAATGATGGCTGTCATTTCTGTTGGGGGAAACGTTAAGCCGGTAATGAAAGACTGATGAACGGGCAGCATTTCCAGGGCAGGTGGACCATTTGCCAAGCCTGACTGGGCACTCACCTGTGGGCAGGCTGGCCCAGGCCGCACTTCTGTGGCAGCCACCTTCTGGCGAGATTTGCCCAGTTCCTCCTTGGCCACACAGTGCCACTTGTCTGGCTGCTGCCCTGGCAAGGCTGCCCACTTCTGGCCTGACCCTTCCTCTCTTCCTCTGTAGCAAAGCAACCCTGGCTGACATCGTGGAGCAGCTTCAGGAGAAGGAATCTGGGGTGCTGGCCCCTGCCACTGTAAGTACCCTTCCTCTGCTCACTGAATAGCCATGGGAGCCACCAGGAGTATGAGTGAGTACAAAGGGTCTTTCCTCCTTTGCTCATGGCCACCTGCGGCCCTTTCTCCCCCTGCAGCCTCGGGAAAGAGAGTCTCCTGCACGCCTGCCCAACGGCCTCGAAGTGCTCCCAGAGAGGACACCGCGCCCAGACAGACCCCGTGCCCGCGACAGACCCAAACCTCGCCGGAGGCCCCGCCCCAAAGACCCCAACGCACCACCTGGCGAAGCCCGTCGGTCACGCTCTGCCCCTGCCCAGAGTAGCGCCCCACCCCCGCCACCCCCCACACATACCATCCAGCAGGAGGGATACCTTCTCCGCAAGCTTGAGCTGGAGGGGCCAAACAAGAAAGCCGCCAATAGGTGAGGCAGGAGGGTGGTGCAGGCTGAGGCCCTGCTCCCTGATGGGGAAGGGACAGCCCCAACGAGACCGTGCTGCTCAGGCCACAGCCCAGATCCGGCAGAGCAGTGGCCGGCAGCGCTGAAGCCCGGGATGACCGTCTGGTTGTGGGGCCAGGCGTCTGGGTGGCCATGGGCAGCGGGCAGCTGGGCAGCGTGACCTGGCCCATGGGAGCTCCTGGTTCGTTGTCCCCAGGACTTGGGGTCCTCCGAACTCCAACAATCTCGTCTGAGTTTGGGATCCTGGACTAGAATGGAGGTCTAGAATGCCACAACATCCTGAGCTTCGGATTTAAATGAATTGTTTAGGCAGCACCACAGAGCGACACAGTGCTTTACAAATGTTAGGCTTTGCAAAGGAGTTACGGATGACGGTCCGAGAGAAGCAGCAAGACGAGGGAGGGAAGGGAAGCCGGTCTTTGCAATGCACGTGCTATTGTTGAATTACAGTCAGGTGCTGTTCTCTCAGTCTTTCCTATCCTGGTTGATACTTTGGTGGAAACTCCCAGAATTCCCCAGTGGAGGATTCTGAGAATTCTGGGAACTGAAGTCCCTGCATCTGGAGAGTATAATCTTGGGAAGGCTACTCCAAATGCTTTAGGAAAGGTGGAATCCAAGGAAACCATTGGAACGGCAGCATGAAGAATTAACGTGAGAGGGATGGTGAGGACGTGAGAGGGATGGTGAGGACGAAGGAGCAGAGCACAGGTAGTCTTTGGGTTACGACCCTAATGGGGACTGGAATTTCCATCGCTAAGCAAAGCAGCCATTAAGCAAAACATCACGACTGTGCTACTTAACGACAGCTGTCCCAGCAGGCCCGGCCATTAGGCGTGGACCTCAAGTTCTCCTGCCCTGTGTGAACTGCCTGTTTCAACTCCCCCCCTCCGCCTCTCTCCCCTCCAGCTCTGCCCTTTTGGCTGCCCTGCACAGCATGGCCAAGTTGAACAGGCCACTGTATTCCACCAGTGCCCCCCCCACTGCTGCCCCCAGCTGACCATCGTCTTTGCCTTGCGTCTCCTCCGCAGGGCTCGCTGACACCGGCCAGCCTCAAGCAGCCAGCCCACCACCAGCTTGGAGGGCTCTGTATGCTGCATGCGTTCCTGCCCCACACAAAGAAGTTCCTTGGCCGCCCCACAGAAAGGAGGGAGCTGTCCAGAGAGTGCCACCCCAGACTCTGCCAAGAAGGGAAGGGGCTGGGGCCACAAATCTTCCATGCCACGCCATGTGCTACTCCTGTTTCTGCGGCGGGCTGAGACTTCTGAAGCAGGGCAGGCCCACCAAAAGCCCAGCGGCCGGGGAGGCAGTGGCGAGGGGTGGAGGCACCCTGCACAGCGTGGCCAACAGAGGACCTGTGCCATGAGGCTTGAGGCTGGCTGGCATTGGCAAGACCAGCAGAGGGGAGGCGAGGTGAAGATGACAAAGGTTAGCTGGGGGGTGGCGGTAGGGGCCAGCAGCGAGTAGGTGATGGGATACAGCAGCCTCTTCATTTTGGCCATGCTGTGCAGGGTGGCCAAAAAGGCAGAGATTGGGGGTGGGAATGGGGGGGGGGAGTTCATACAGGGCAGGATAATGTGACCACAGGATGCTGCAATGGTCACAAACGTGGGCCAGTCGCCAAGAGCCCGAATTTTGATCACATCATCGCTCGGGGTGCTGTGACAGTTGTAAGTGCAAGGATTGGTCATAAGTCCATTTTTTCAATGCTGTCTTAACTTTGAATGGTCACTGAGTGAATGGACGTGACCCAAGGATTACCTTTATTGCGGGAGAGAAGGCTTAATGGAGATGAAAAGCCTCCAGAGATGAAGAGAACCTTTTCCTTGCTGTTCTCCCATCCCCGTGCAAATGCCCTGGGAAAAGAAGTGCCAGCTTCCAAATGAAGGCAAGGGAGCTTCTGGGAGCAACTGCTGGGAGTATGGATGGATCCTGCAAGAGTTTCTTTTCCTCCCACTCTGGTAGATCTTGGATCAATCTTTACTGCGTCCTCAGCAAAGGGGAATTGGGATTCTACAAGGATTCCAAGGGCCGGGAATCCGGGAGCACTCACGGCAACGAGCCTCTGCTGAACCTGCACGGCACCACTGCAGAGGTGGCCAGCGACTACAAGAAGAAAAAGAACGTGCTCAAGATCAAGTGAGTCCTGTGGCACTTTGCCCGCCCTCCCTCCCTCCCTGGATGGCCAAAGAGCTAGAGCAGAGATAAGGGCCCTCTGGAGAAGAGTCCCTTCCCAGGCCGAGCACTGGGACCTGCTTTCTGCTGGCCCTGGCAGAGGGACCGGCATCCAGGGTTGCAAGGAAGAGGCCAAAGCTCACGGCCTGTTGATGGGATTCTCCCTTGCAGGACTAATGATGGGGTTGAATTCCTCCTGCAAGCCAAGGATGAGGTAAGATTCTTGTCCCCACCCCCCCGGGGCACAGCGGGCCACCTCTGCCTCTCACAGACTGTAAGGGCCCTTTCCTACTCTAGGAGGACATGAAGACTTGGCTGTCGGCTCTGACTTCTTCCATTGCGGAGCACGCCCAGATTGCCCGCTGGAGCCAGGCTCTGCTCACCACCTCCTCCACAGACGAAGGCGTCCCCAAGCGGGACACTGACCGAAGGGCCAGCACCTCCGGCAGGAAGAAATGAGACAGCCATCCCTCCCCCTCCCCAAGGCTGGGAGGGACAGTCCAGGCATCTGTGCCCACAGGCTTGCCAACATCTCAGAACGTGGAGAGGACTTGGGGGAGGCCACAAGGCTGCCCAGCAGGAACCCTGATGCTGCCAAGAAGAGGGGGGCCAAAGGGGGAGCGTGACTTCTCTTTGGAACTGGTGCCTGGGAGAAGATGCTGGACCTGTGCAGTTGGGAGCGCAGGAAGAGCCGCTCCCCTCCCCTCCCCTCCCCTCCCCTCCCCCCGCTTATGTCTGCCAGGAGCCGAGAAGCGCAATCAGGCCGGACCAAGAGCCTTTCCTTCCCTCGAACGAGCGGCAGTGGACGGCAGGTGCCCCACAGGCCCCGCCCCCTTTCCATTTCTGTCTGGGTCCCAGCAGCTGGGCAGGAGGACCTGGTCCAGGGGCTCCTTTCGCCCCTCTGGCTCTGTGGAATTGCTGTCAGCTGCGGAGGGGAAGCAAAGTGATGGGGGAGGGTTGCAATCCCAAGGAGCTGCTTGGAGGAGCCTTGCAGGACACCCCCTTGTTTTCCTCCCAGCTTCACATCTCCCAGACACGGTGCTACTGTGGGTGCAAAGGACAGAGTTTCTGTGGGTTCTGAGGGCTTGCTGTAGATCCCTCTCTGTGCACGTATCTCCTGATCCCGTCTGTCTGCATTCAGGCTCCCAAGGGTTACTTTGGAGGAGTTGAGTTACTCAGAAGAATATTGGTGCACAATTGTAGTGGGGGCAGAAAAAGGTGGCCCCTCTTTATACTTGCCTGCCTGGGCCAACTGCCTGTGTTGGAGAGAACTTTCCCTGTGTGCTCCCCAGTTAATTGCCTTTGCATCCCCCTCAGAGATTTGCTTGGATGCCATGCTGGGTAAACCTCTGGGATGATCCCCACAAATATGGCCTGGTGGGCTTGAGGAGCAGATGCACTTCCAGCTGACCCTCCAGAATTTTAGCCGGCGTCTCTGAAAAGCCTGCTGCTTTGCTCATCGACCACAACCGGAGCACCGCTCCTTGGGCTCCTGGATCTCCCTGCTTTCCAGGCTGAAGAAGGCTGTGCAATGCCCAGAGCTGAGAGCACCAGGCTAGACAGCTGCCCAAGCATGCGTGGAGGCCTCTCGCCCTTGTGAACAAGCCATATTCACATCCCCGCTCCTGCCACAAGGGAGGGGCTCGCCCAGGTGTATTTTCATGCAATAACACAACAGGGGAGCCAGGAGGCAACGGCTCCAGCCCTTCCGAGGCCGAGACCTGGACAGCCTCAGCAGTGGAGAGGTTGCGTGGGGCTGGTCGGGCCTTGAGTGGAAAGCCCACCCCAGACCCCGTGCGTCCTGAGCACCACCCAGTTCTCGACTGCCCTTGTCCACTGTGGCAAGGGGACGGGAGGGTGGCAGCTCCTGAACTGGAAGCAGAGTTGCCCGTCTCTCAGGCAACAGCTTGGAGTCGTGCACGTGGCCCCTTCCTCTGCCTACCCACGGATGTCTCCCTTCGAACTCTCCTGTGCTGGGAGGCAGCAGCGTGTGAGGGGGAGCTTGGTGGCTGCGGGGCCCTCAGAGAGTTACAGAGAGCCCGCAGGGAAGCTGCACGACTTTGAAACTGTACCTCCTTTTGCGACACAGTAATGTGGATGTACGCGTATAATCTAGAAGAAACAGGCAAAGGTAACTAGGGGATCTAAACAAAATTAAAACGTATGTGGCGAGCCCAGAAGAAAACGGCTGGCGTGTGGCTCAATTGTCTTTTCCCGAGGACCCTTTCACCCCAAGGCGTTGGTGCTGAGGTGATGCCTGCCGCTGCCCCCGCCATCCCCACGTGCTTCATTGGTAAGGAGCCAGGGCTCGGTAGATCGTCTGTTAGAGCCGCTGCCCGTGGCCCCGTACCATCCTCGGCCTGAGCCGAGCCAAATCCGGCCGCCTCCGGACCCGACGCGGCTTCTACGACGCTCCTCCCGGATGGAATTGGCGCGGCTCCAGCCACTACCTGTAAACCCGAAGACGTGGTTTTCCAGAGACCAGTTTGTAAAGATTTCGGATCTTGTTGCGTGAGAGGATCAAAAGACGGCTCCTCCACGCTCTCCGGCGGCGCCCGCGTCAGGGAGGGACCCTCGGTGCCCGCGCACCCAGCGCCGGAGGCTCGGCCGGAGCGCCCGCGGGAGCAGCATCCGCCCCGCCCCGCCCCGCCCCGCAGAACTGCCCGGCGCGGGCCCGAGCAGCGCCACGGCACCAATAAAGGGGCGCGGTGTGGCCCGAGCCCTGCTTGCGACTGAGTGCTGTCGAATCCCGTTTCCTCGCAAGGCCGCGGCCCGGCGGTCTCCGTTCCCGGCAGAAACGGGCCGGGGCTAACCCCGAATCCGCCGTCGCGTCGCCCGGGGCTGCCGCTGCCGCACCTGCTCCGGCTGTTCCCGGATTCGCTTTTCTTCGCCGATCTCCGGGAGGCGTCGGCTGCCCGGCCCGCCGAGGGGGCGCCGCGCAGGGCCCCGGCCCCGGCCCCGCCCCGCCCCGCCCGCGCTGGCTCACGCGGAGCGCGACCGCTCGGCCCGGCGGGGATGAGCCCGCGCCGGCGGCCGGGAAACTCCAGGGGGCCCCGTCCCCGAGCAGCCGTCGGGCAGCCGCTCGGCCCTCCCGGGGAGCCGCCGGCGGCCGGTCGCGAAAGCCGCGTTTTCTCGCCCTTCGTGGTCCCCGGCGGGAGGAGGCGGGCCTCGCCGCTGGCCCCCAGGCGTCCCGCGGGCAGTCGCCGAGGCCCGCGCCGGCGGGCGGGCGGGCGGGCGGCCTTCGAGGAGCCGGCGCGGCCCGAGAGCGGAAGCGGGGCCCGAGAGGAAGCGCGTGGACGCCCCGCCAATCGGCGCCCGGGGCGGGCTGACGGCCGGTTGAGGGGCGGCCCTGGCCAATGGCTTGCGGCGGGGCGGGGCTCCCCAGGGCCCGGATGCGGACGCGGACGCGGATCCGGAAGCGGCCGGGTGGCGACGATGGCGGCGGGGACGGCGGCGCCCGGCGCAGCGGAGCTGGTGCAGCTGAACGTGGGCGGCCGAAGGCGAGTGGCCGCGGCCCGGGGCGGGGCGGGGCGGGGCGGGGCGGGGCGCCGCGCGGCCCCTGCGCCCCTCACCCGCCTGCTCTCTCCCCCCGCAGGTTCAGCACCTCCCGCCAGACGCTCACCTGGGTGCCGGACTCCTTCTTCTCCAGGTGCGGGGGCGCGGGCGGGCGTGGCGGGGGCCCGGCCCGGCCCGGCCCCGCCCCGCCCGCGCCCTCACCGCCTCTCTCGCCCGCAGCCTGCTCAGCGGCCGCATCTCCACGCTGCGGGACGAGACCGGCGCCGTGAGTGAGCTCCCCTCCCTGCTGCCGGGCGCGCCCTGCGCCCTCCCGGGCCCGCGGCCACGGGCTAGCCGCGCCCTGCCCTGCCCTGCCCTGCCCTGCCCTTCCTTCCTCTCCTCCAGATCTTCATCGACCGGGACCCCGACGTCTTCGCCCCCATCCTCAACTTCCTCCGGTGCAAAGAGCTGGACCTCAGGTAGGGCGCGGGGCGGCCGCGGGGGGCGGGGCGGGGCGGGGCGGGGGGCGTCGCCGCCGCCGCCGCACCGGTTCCTCTCCGTTTTGCGCCCCTCAGGAGGAGCGACGTCTCGCTGCTGCTGCACGAAGCGCAGTTCTACGGAATCACGCCGCTCGGTACGTCTCGGGGCCGGGGCTCCTGGGGAGCTGGCCGGGCCCTCGGACGCGAGGCTGCGGGCCCCCGTGCCCGCTGACTCACCCGGGCCCTCCGCCTTGCTCTTCCCCGCAGTTCGCCGCCTGCAGCTGCTGCACAAGGAGCTGGAGCGGTCCTCCTGCGGGAGCGTCCTCTTCGAGGGCTATCTGCCGCCCCCGTCTGGTAGGGCTGGGGCTAGGGCTGGCTTGAGGCGGCGGGCCGGGCCGCGCAGCCATTTCCCCGCGGCCCAGCCAGCTGGCTGCCTGCTCTCCTTTCCCTTGCAGTGTTTCCTGCCAAGCGGTGGAACCGCCACAGCGTCACGGGGGTACAGTTGGCTGTGCGGCCAGGCAACCCCCTCGTGCGCCGGAGCAACACCATGCCCCCCAATCTTAGCAACGTAGGGCTTCTGGGGAGACTGGAGGAGAGGAACGCAGTAGCAGGTGCGCACCGAGAAGGGCAGGATGGAGCCCGAGACCGGGAGGTGTAAAAGCAGAGGGAGTCGCTCTCGTGCGTCTGCCCAGTTAGAATCCTCTGGTTCTGCAGCCACGCAGCTAGGTTGGAAAAGGGAACCGCTTCGTAGCTCGTAGCGCAGTCTTTACTTTTTTTTAGAGGGTGGCGTAAGCAAGCTAGGATGCTTATGGGATAGAGGGTGGCCCATGGGAAACGCTCTCTAGATTTTGGAAACGAGCTCCCGTACACTCGCATGGCTCATTTTCTCTAGGAGCCGCAAATGATCCAGGTATGGTACGTCTTATCTGTGGTCATCATAACTGGGTAGCTGTGGCTTACGTTCACTTCCTTATCTGCTACAGGTAAGTGGGCTGGGGGGGCAGCTGGATGCTCAGCGTGGAGAGGAGATGGGAAGAGACTGGGCCCTCTCCCCTTGCCTGACTAATCCCTCTACTCTGCAGGATGAAGGAGACCTCCGGCTGGCAGCTGGCTTTCTGTAGCCCCCGGCTGGACTGGGTAATCGAGCGCGTGGCACTAAATGCCCGGGTGCTTGGTGGGTCCCTGGGTGATAGTGACAAAATGGTGGCTGCTGCCTCTTGCAGCGAAATCCTTCTATGGGCTCTTCAGCCTGATGGGAACGGCACTGAGATTGGTGAGAGACTAATAGAACCCCAGTCCTTAGCATCTGAAATGCCTCTTAGGCGAGGGGAGGTTCCTCGACACAGGCCTCGCCTGGGATAAGATAAAAGTTTATCCGTCTGGGCAGTGGGATCAAACTAAGGGGGCATCGGTAACCAGGTGCCAGGAACTTCCATCTTTGCTCTTCTCTGGTGTTCTGAAACCTGTCCCCTACCTCTGCTACAGCTAGCTCTGGTCAGTAAGCCTAGCACTCCTTGCTGTGATAGGTAAAAAAGATTAGGAGAATCCATAGATCATGGGCTGCTGCCTGAAAGGCTGCCTCTGCTTCTGCTTTCAAAGACATCATGGTAGAAGACCTGGGTTGGGTGAGAGGGGCATGTCGTCCTCTTGGGCCAGGTGGCCTCCCGATCCAGCAGGGAGCTTCTTAAGAGCTCTTCGGGAGTGGCTGGTTCGTGAGTGGAGAGGCCTTGGGTCTAATCCAGCAGCCTGAACCGCTCACCTCCCAGTCTTTTGTTTCATTCTGTAGGAGTGTTCCGATTAGGGGTCCCTGTAGAAGGCCTCTTCTTTGTTGGCAGCCAGCTTATTGCCACCAGCCACACTGGCAAGATTGGCGTCTGGAACGCAGTCACCAAGCACTGGCAGGTAATGAGGCTGCTCAGCTTCAGGGGGACGAGGAGGATTTGTGGTTGAGTTGGGGGAGAAGGGAGTAGCCTGTTCCAAAGAGCTGCACAACAGGTGCAGCTTTGGGAGCGATTAACAAATACAGGTTGGAACTGGAAGGGGTAGTTTAGATCTTTGAGTCTGACCTGCAGCAGCTAAACTAAATATTCTTGACAGGTTCCCCCTTTTGAAGATGGGGACAAAAGTTGCTTGACTCCAGTTCTCTTAGTTCTTCAGGATTTTCCAAGGATCACGATAAGGTTTTGAGCCAATCGTCTGCCAGTTCCTTCAGCTCTTTGGGGTGTAATTCATCTGGCCACGGAGATTTAAGCTTGTTTGTGTTCCGCAGGTGCTCCCTGACTGTATTTCATCCTGCTTTTCAGAGTGGCCTGGTGGAATGCACTCCTCCTCTTCCTCGGAGAAGATTGAGTCCCACTTGGGGTTGGGTGCCTCTGCCTTTTCTTAGTCAGCTATCGGCATTTTGCCATGTCTGTGGAACAGCTCAGACACTAGTGCAGTTCCTTTCACTCAAAACATTCGTAAAAAGTTTCTTGGCTCTTTGAAGTTTTTTTCTATTAACATCAATTGATTTTTAGCTCAGGGTCTGCCTAGATTCTCATAGCAGGTAATTTCTTAGTTCTTGTGCTAAAACCCATTGGTTGGAGGCCTGCGACCTCAGGCTCTCCGATGCACCCTGTTCCTCACCACTTGCTCCATCCCCGCAGACTCAGGACGTGGTCCCGATCAACAGCTACGATGCAGCGGGGTCCTTCTTGCTCCTGGGCTGCAACAATGGCTCCATCCATTATATTGGTGAGTTAGCAGCTGGAAAACAGCCAGCCAGGGTTCCTGATAGGGTGCGAGCGTTGCTGTGGGGTTGGAGGAAGATGCTCTGTCTTGAGAGCTGTTCCTCGCACCTGCGTGCTGCTTCTCCACAGATGTGCAGAAGTTCCCCCTGCGCATGAAGGACAATGACCTCCTGGTGACCGAGCTGTACCGTGATCCTGCAGAGGATGCTGTTACTGCCCTCAGCGTCTACCTCACGCCCAAGAGCAGTAAGGGGCCACACCCTGGGCAGAGCTGCCTCCCTGCCTGAATTAATGAGCCGAATCAGGCACGGAAGTCCTGGGTTGCCTGCCTGCCCCTTCCTGTCTGGTGGGAGCCCCAAATCCCAGCTAGGCTTTGCCTCCCTCCAGAGCTGGAAAGAGGCTGGCCTGGCTATTCCTCTTGGGCCTCTACTGGCTGCAGCAGGGCTGCTTGCCTCCAGCCCTCTGTTCCTTGTACAGGCAACAGTGGGAATTGGATTGAAATTGCCTATGGCACCAGCTCAGGGATGGTACGAGTGATTGTCCAGCATCCAGAGACTGTGGGCTCTGGGCCCCAACTTTTCCAGACTTTTGCTGTCCATCGTAGCCCTGTCACCAAGGTGATGCTCTCAGAGAAGCACCTCATCTCAGGTACTGGCTTTGAGAAGGAGAGGGTGGAGGGGTGGGGCCAGCCAAGGGACCTCTCACTCCCTTCCTTGTTCTTTCTGCCCGCTCCCAGTCTGTGCCGATAACAACCACGTGCGCACGTGGACGGTGACTCGATTCCGTGGAATGATTTCTACGCAGCCAGGCTCCACCCCCTTGGCTTCCTTCAAGATTCTGGCCCTGGAGTCGGTGGATGGGCATGGTGGCTGCAGTGCTGGCACAGACATTGGTAGGGACAGCTGGTGGTACAAGGGAGGGGCCCTTCGGGATCTCAGTCCTGGGACCCCACCTGCTTCCTCCTCCTTCCCTGCAGGGCCTTTCGGTGAGCGCGATGACCAGCAAGTGTTCCTCCAGAAGGTGGTTCCTGATGCCAGCAAACTTTACGTGCGCCTCTCCTCTACTGGCAAGAGGTGGGTCTGCAGCAGGCCAGGCCAAAAGCGTACAGGCCAACATGTAGATATTCTTAATGTCAACCTCAAGTGGGTAGCATCTGAGGCAGCTGGCTGTGTGAGTCTCCTTAAATTTAGTGCTGCTCTTGCCCTTTAGAGGACAAAATGTGATTTGTAGGACACCCCAACTACATGGATTGCAACAGCGGATTGTGGCTCTGCCATTCTGCTGTGGGGACAGATGTGCCATCTTCATCCCATCAGCTCTCCAGCCCAGGATCCTCCTCTTTTCCCTTGCAGAATATGTGAGGTGTGCTCTGTTGACAGCTCACCCATCACCGCTTTCATGGTCCAGGAATGCGAGGGCTCTAGCCGCATTGGCTCCCGCCCACGCCGCTACCTCTTTACTGGCCACAGCAATGGCAGCCTCCAGATGTGGGACCTCACCACCGCTATGGAAATGGGAGACCGAACACCAGGTGCAAGAGCTGGGCTTGGTTGGGGGATGCTGTGCAGAGAGCCCCTGGGGGGCAGCCAGGGGCCCTGCATTGGGCTTGGGCAGATCTGCCCCCGGTGGAGAGAGGGCTGCAAGAAGTCCCTGCTGCTCTCTGCTATTCGCTGAGTTGCTTCTAGGTCTTCTGATAGCAGACGGCAGCGGGGTCTGACCACATCCTGTCTCTGCGCTGGGTCTCTTTGCGTTCTCTTTCCATTTCTGGCATTTCCATTTCGGGCCTTCTCTGCGGTAGCCCCTGCTCTTTGGAACTTTCTGCCCCCGGAGGTGCGATTGGCCCCCTCACTCCTGGCCTTCTGAAGGGCCTTGAAGACCTGGTTCTGCCACTTGGCCTGGGGCGGGGAGGGAATACTTCAAGCAGGGGGATGGCTAGCCCCATAGTGGCCAGCTCTCCGCAGCCTGATTTTCCATCTTTTTGGATCTTCCTTTTTTAGTATTGTTTTAAATTTTGGATATATTATGTGTTTTAGATATATTTATAGTTTTAATGTTTTCTGTAAGTCGCCCAGAGTCCCCTATTGTGGGGGAGATGGGCGGGGGAGAAATCCAATTAATAATAATAATAATAATAATAATAATAATAATAATAATAATAATATAATAATAGCCTGCCATCTCAGCACGCTCCAATCTTTTGTACTGCCCCACCTCCTCCTCCTGTCCTGCAGATTGTGGTGGTCCCTCAGAAGAAGAGTTGCTGCTTGAATTAGAGCAGTGTGACCTGGCACTTACCCACACCCTGGAGACAAGTCCTGCGGGGTCTTTCTCTCTCGCCAATACTTCTGGCATCAGGTACAGGTGGGGACTGGTGCATGCACACATGATGGGGTGCGTAATTGAAAGGGAACGTGCAATACTCTTTTCTTTGAGGGTCAGCAACTCCAGATGTGCAACTCCACAAGGATCAGGAATGACTTGAAAAGCTCTGGCCTGGTCCGCTGAATTCCCACCTTCCCCTGCCCTCAACTAGCCTTAGTTTGCCACCCCAATTTGGATCATGGTGGGGATTCCCTCTGGCTCTTCTCTTCCCCATTCCGCACAGATAACACATAACAAGGTTGTGGTTCTCCTAGCTACCCCCAGTGCCAAGATGTTGATGGGACCTGTGAGAAGCCAGCAAAAGCCTCCCCAAGCACATCCCGTTGCTTGAGACAGGAGCATCAGCCCACGTTGGACTTCCAGCGAGGAGACCTCCACCGACAACAGCTGGGCAGGAGTTTCTTTGACCGATCCTCTGAGGGCCAGCGGGTCAGCCACTCTAGGGGTGGGCTTGCTGCTAGCCTTCTGAGCCAAAGATCCCCCACCCCTCATCCTGCCCCCATGGAGCCCACCCTCCCCCTAGCCCCATCCAGAGTGCCACTCAGTGAAACCTCTTTCTGACTTCTGGGCATGTGCCAAAAGGGCTGGACACGCTGCTTTCTTCTCAGGGGAGCAAGAAGGGAAGGCCGGTGAAGATCGATGCCTTTGCTGTGGCATGACGTCCCATCTCTAGCAACTCCCGTGGTTCGCTGCAGAGCTTCCCCTCGCCTACCCCGCCCCCTTCACGGCACCGTGCCCATGAATTCTGTCCCAAGCACTTTCAAAGCGTCTCAGGGCCTTAATCCTCTGGCGGGGTTTGTCTTTCTCCTCTCTGGTGGACTTGCTCACGAGCAGATTGTGTTAGGGTGTAACCTGTGGCCTCTGCGAGGCTGCCATCCCCCTGCTGCTTCTGAAAAGCCAAAGCTATTTGTGAGCAATAACCCCCTACCTGCCTTTGCTGACTGGTCCCTGCTTCCCTTTTCTGTAGTAGATGAGTGGCAATAAATACACGTGGAAAGATGTTCTCCTGATCTCTGGAGTCTTCATGGGATTTGCCGGAGGGGAAACCTTGCCAGGCTTTTCTAGCACCAACTCGTAGGTTAGGGCCTTGCTGGGACTGGTGACTGTCAGAGTGCTGATCTTTGACGGAGCAGGTATCCTGCAGGGAGCCTGGGCACACACAATAAGGTAGCAGTGGAGTGAGAGGCAGGAGCCAAGAGGGTGGAGCCAGCTCCCTGTCCAGACTGGAGGGCAGGGTCAGGTCTGGCAAGGACCAGCTGGGGATGGGGGCAGGAAGAATCCCTTCCTGTGGTAGATGCAGGCCTTGCCGGCCTTTAGGGAGAACGGTCTCGCCTTGAAGTTTTGGAAGTGAGGGGAGCTGCCGCTTGTCTGGCGGCTGTTCCTCCTAGCATTTGTGTGCTGTTGGCTCATTCAGGTTGGGCTGCCCCCTGTGAGCCCATCCGGCTGGTCTGAGGAGGTGAACAGGGCAGCTGGATGGCGAGCTTATCTTGGGTTGCATTGTGATGGATCCTCCTTTCCCCAGATCTCCTCTGCAGGGTGCCCGGCTAGGGATCCTGCTTGCTCTGCAGCTGGCAGCCAGAGGGACGTGACCCTCCTTCCTTTAATTACCACACCAGAACCTATGCGGGCCTCCCCAGAGCCCCTAAGGAGAAGGGTGCCTGAGTAGGGGAAGAAAATCGGCTCACCCAGCAGGAGGATTCACGGCCGGGAACTGATAGCTTGCTGGCCACTTGGGGGGCACTGGAGACGCTGTCTCCTGACTGTTGGGGCTAAGGGCCTGGTGGAGGTGGGGGCTTGGGAACTGGCGCCCCTCCTTGCCTTACAAAGGAGAAGGCAGGGAGCTCGGCCGGGCTGCAGGGTGTGCCCTCCTCATGTCGCCAGGGTTCTCTCCGCTGCTGGGCAGCACCATCAACCAGCCTGGACATAGGCTTCACTGAAAGGCGGTTGCCTAGCGACAGCCTCTGGGCGATGCGATGGCGGGGGCCAAAGGAGAGCACCAGAGAAGCCTCGCCCGCCCGGCAGAGGCGTCCGGGCGCGGGAGAGCTGCCCGGGAAGAAGGAGCTAGGCTCCTCCGCTGCTCCCCCACTCCCGCCAGCTGTCCGGGGAGAGCGGGCATGACCCGCGAGCGGGCACGGCAGCCTCTCGACGGTCCCGACCAGCAGGCACGGGCGGCGCTAGCTGCCCCCCGTAGATGCAACGCGCTGCCAGCCCCCGCCTGCGCCTCTTTCCCCCGCCAGACGAGCCTCGCGCAGAGACGCGGCGGCGGCAGCCCCGGCGAGGCGGGGGAGCCCGTCCGGCGCGCCATGGCTCGCTGCGGGGAAGCGGTCGGGCAGAGCACGGCATCCGGCAAGGCTCCCGGGCAGGTAGGGCGACGGCGGCGTTTCCCCGGGGGGGCGGGCGGGCGGGCAGGGCGCGCAGGCGGCCGTAGCCCGGAGAGGCTTCCTCCTCACGTGGGTGGCGGAGACGCCGGCTGCCGCGGCCGAGCACCTCCTTACCTGGGCAGCAAGGCGCGCCGCTCCCGGCCGGAGAAGTCGGCTCGGGCCGGGGCGGCGGGGGCGGCGGGAGGTGGCGAGCTTCATCTGGGCTAGGAGAGCAACAGGCCGCCGGGCCGGGCTGGGCGGGGCCGGGCCGGGCCGGGCCGAGCCCCTCCTTCGGGAAACGGGCGGTAGCGGAGCAGGGCCGCAGCTCGTTCGGGCCCCCACCTAGCGGGGGCGATGAGTTGTTCGCGTTTGTCACTGCCAGCTCCAGCTTCCTGCCCCCCCACCCCCGTTTGTGAAGGATTTGAGGCTTGACAAAGAGAAGAGACCACCTTCTGCAGCTAATACTGGAGCCAAGGAGAACTGTGATACCCCCCCCCGTCCCGTCCCCCGCCCCCCCCCCCCGCAAGTGGCGCCCACTCCTATATGCACAAGTACGCCATTGCAATCTGGTACAATATGACCCGGGATTCTGCGCCAGAAAATGTCTCTTGCAGTTTCCCTCTCCTGCTGCTGCACGTGTATTGTTGCCTCTGCTCTGAATATTTAGTGCTCGTGCGTGGGCAACGTCTGATCAGTTGGTCAACCTTTCTCTTTATGTCTGCACATTCAAGGCTACCTCTCTTCCACTGCCCACCGGTAGAGCCATGGGAAGAGGCAGCAAGTGGGTTTTCTGTGGGGGCTTGGGCTATTGGGTCTCATCATCCAGATGTCTACCTGCTTCCAACGCAACTCCACGTCCAAAGGCACCCGAGAGCGTCCTCTTCCAGGAGGCCCTTTCTGGTGCTGAGATGGTTACTCTTGTTCTGTTGGTTGGTTTTCTAATTGTTCTTTTGAAGAAAGATTGGGAAATAACAATAGTATGATAAAAATGCCCCCCCCCAGTAATAATGAAATCAGTATAGTAAAACCTGAGGTGAATCAGCAGCAAAACCTCTGACCCAGAAAACCACAGGATGAAATGGCTAGGTCAAGGATGGAGCCTCCCCCCAGGGGGGCTGGCAACAGGGCTGAAAATAAGATGACCTCGTCCAGGTAACCACTCTGCTGCCCTCTATATCATCTGTGACATGATAGTAAGTGCATGGACCTGAATACCTCGAAGAACACGTTCCAGTTGCTCAAAGGTGAGACAGCCAAGTCAAGGACTTCTGCGGATAAGCGATACTGTCCAGGGTAGGCCAGTGTTCAGCTCCACTGTGCTCACCTGAGCCCCCAGTGACAAAGCTGGATCAAGCAGTACCTGTTCCCATCTGGCCTCCATTAAGTCCCCTCCTCCGGTATGCTGAAAACAGACAGTCCAGGTTTTGTCCAGGTGAACAAATTAAAACTGTAGAAAATGTTCCTAGATACACGTACAAAGAATTTTCCAAACTCTTTCTGCAAATCCCGGCCCTGTCTACATGTCGCAACTTGAATTTAAAACAAAGCAGCAATAAAAACCACTTTTATACTGGACAGTGGTTGATCTGACCAATGTCTCCTCAGCGCACATGGCCCTTTACCAAAACTCCTCCAAGGAATCAGACGCAGGGACAGCCAAAGAAGAAACTGGGGCGAGCAGGGAACGCTGGCTGTTAAAGCAAGGGTTGGCTCCTGAAGGCATCATGCCAAAGGCCCTTCCTGGAGGCCAAGGCTGTGGGTTGGGTGTGCTGATGGGGACTTTGGTGTTGCTGCCTAGGTCCCAGCAGGCAGAAACAGACCTAACTGAGTCTGTGCCCAGAGGAGACCCTGCCGAGTTGCAGGAGGTGCCCACGGACGGGATTCTCCTCGACCTGGTCCTGATGCAGTGTGTGGTAAGTCACTCCTTTCCCTTTTCCCAGTTTTGCAGTCTCAGGAAGCATGGTGTCTTTGCACATGGAAGTGGTGCTGTTCTGGGTGGGGAGAGGAGGAGATGGGAAAAGGGAGCCTGGCTCCTTGGAAGGACAGCTTGTCCTGAACCCCAATCCTTTTTTCAGCCAAAGATAAGCCGCTGCCTATAAAGGACAGAGCCTCCATCTCACACAAAACCTGCTTGTGGGATGGTGAAAAGCTGAACAGGGACAGGGGGCCCTTGGGGTGTCAGCCAGGGTGCCTCTCCTGTGGGCTCTCCCTGCCCTTGGGGCCACAAGCCAGGCTGCCTGGTCAGAGGAGAGCCTGTCTTCCTGGGGTCTGAGCTCCAGCTGCTCTGGAGTCCGGAGCCACACAGGAAGAGAAGGGCCTGTCCTGCTCCGGATTTGGAGATGTTTTTCCAGTTCCCAAATGCAGGAGGGAAGAACGGATCACTCTGATTTATGACTTCTATCAACAGATCAGGAACAGAGTTTTATGGCAGTTTTATTGCACTGGGGTAGGAAAATGAAAGGCACAGGACAGGTTGGAGATTGCGCTTCACAGTAGTTCATGAGAAGGAGCGCCCTTGTCAACCTCAAATTAAGCATAAGCCAGCTGTCTTGAGGTGCATTAACAGAAGCACAGAGTTCAGTTCATGTGAACTAACTGTCCCACTTTACCCTGCCCTGCCTGGACAGATCCCATTTGGAATCCTGTCTCCAGCACT
Source organism: Liasis olivaceus (assembly GCA_030867105.1). Classification (NCBI taxonomy): domain Eukaryota; kingdom Metazoa; phylum Chordata; class Lepidosauria; order Squamata; family Pythonidae; genus Liasis; species Liasis olivaceus. The sequence continues at coordinate 25,438,269 of CM061360.1, forward strand.
GGGCATCATTGTTCAAAAAGAAGAGCGCATGTTGGAGGAGCAGGGGTAGAGGAGAGTTGCCAAGATGCACAGGGTACAGGGTCTGGAAGGGACCAAGTCAGTGAATGAAGAGGTCCAAGGAAGAAAGGGGCTCCTCCCCATGGCAGTTTTGGCTGAGAGTGTGCAATAATTAAATTGTTCTTTTGTTTCTTGGATCTTAGTAGCCATATTAGTCTGTAGCTGAAGAAACAACAGTCTTGTGGCACCTCATACATTAAAAGACATCATAACTATACTAGTAGGTAGGAAATAACATTTTTCTAAATATACTAGTGATCATTTGATTTATCCTCATAAAGATATGGCACCTTGCTTGCTTGTTTGCTTCTTGTGTCAGAAAATTCTTTCTTACTTTTATGTAAGAACCCTCAACTCTTTAGTCGAGCCCATAACTAACTGTATGAATGTATTTCAATTGCTTCCTGGTACCTTGGAGAAAGTAAAACTGAAACTGTGTTAATTATCTAGGGAAAAGGTATGGGGGAGCGTCCCTTGTCCTTTGCTGCCCTGCCTCCTTTTTATTTTCTCAACATGCCTTCTCCTTCCTTCCTTCCTTCCTTCCTTCCTTCCTTCCTTCCTTCCTTCCTCCCTCCCCCGCCCCCCCAATGTCCTGCTCAACAGGTTGATCTGAAGTTGCGGGTAGAGAACCTGAACGTGACCATGGTGCCTGTCGCTGCAGGGGCTGGCCAAAAGCTCAGCCCCCCGTTGCTGCTGGAGTCCAAGGAAGACCAAGAGGAGAGGGTCCTTGCCATGCTAGGCATCGTGGGCACCATACTGAACCTCCTCGTCATCATCTTTGTCTACATTTACACCACGATATAGTGCTCATCCCCACCTGCTGGCCTACTCTGCTGGGTTGCCCACTCTGTTGCTACCTGGTGCCATCTGGAAGATAAAGCAGTGGCAGGGCAAGACTGAGTGCCAAAGGTGCCACCTGGACTCAGGAGGGGCCTAGTCTTCCACCCAGCTTTGCCCGTCTCAGGACGTTACTCACCAAAGGGGGCTTTGCCACTGCCAAGAACTGCCAGGATGGAGTCTGGCCAGCCACTTTGGGCCATGTCAGCTCTGGGCACGGGTTGTGCCCTCCCTGGCACAGCTGCCAGCTGCTGTGGCTACCCTCCCAGGCTGTGATGGGGCCCCGTCTCCCTCCACTCCCCAATGGCTAGAGGGTTACTCTCTCCAACCCCACTTCCTCAGACGTAGCCCCCAGCACAAGCACAGGAAGCCTCTCCTCTCCCCTCCCCTCTGCTCCCAGGAAGCTTCCACTGCCAGAGAGCGCCAGGTTGGTGAGAAGAGACACAGCCAAGCTTTCCCTCCAGTGCAACTGCCCTTTGCCACTTGGGCACTAGCCCCTGCCCTCCCTGCAGTTCCCATCAGGACGAATCCGTAAACTGCCAGCAGCATTCCTGACTGTTGTTCTTCTTTGGCGCCACTCAGAAGCCAGGCCTGCTTCCTTAGGTTCTGCTCCAGCTGCCATCCCTTGATACGCTGGAGGGTCACTAGCTAGAATAAGCCCCCTTGCCTACCCCCAGCCTTAACATTTAGTCCCTCCTCAGGGGAATGCATTCAGTGCTGCGCCTGGGATGGGATGGGATGGGACTGAACTGGGCTGCTGAATTCAAAGTGCTTTACTGAGCCATGCAGAAGGCCTTGGCCCCAGAACCTCACCACCTCCAGGAGATGGGAGAGCTTGGGATGGAGTCAACCAGGGCAGGGAGGACCACAAAAATGTACAGAAAAGTGCCCTAGGAAGCAGCTAGTCACTTCTGGAGGAAGAGGCCAGCAGTTGGGGAAGGAAGAGGAACCCCGGGCTGATTTTTAACAGGATTCCTCTACTTTTCTGGCAAATGGGAGCCACAGGGGTGGAGAAAGGAGAGTGGGGGAGGGAATTTGCTGTGCACCTCCAGGGGAGGGTGATCATAGCAATCACCACCACCAGTCAACCTTTAGGGAACCCTGGACTCACCTTGGACTGTCTCCCCTCTACTTGGCTTCCACCTTTCCACCTGCATATGTGGCAGGGGGAGAAACAATCCAGACTTTGGGGAAAGTACCAAAAGAACAAAACAGGCAATCCGTTTTGTCCTTCCAAAATCAGTGTTTGCAGCGACCGACAGCTAAGGCCAACTTGTAAGATCTTTGCATTTTGTTATCAGAGCAACCTCAAAGGGTGACGTGTCTTGATGATTCTAGTTCCGTGCCAAGCAAGGAGAGGCCTGTATTTTTCTAACATGTTGTAATTGTGCAATTTTATATGCAACCAAATTTGAAATAATCATAAGGAAATATTTATGGACACAAAGCAACATTATGCTCCTGTTTTGCTGCTGCTGGGTATAAGCAGCTGGGTATTTGACAGGATGCGATGTGTGTGTGTATGGGGGGGTGCCAAGGCTGTCAATATTTTCTCACTACACTATCTGTTCTCCACGTATGGAAATGGACTTTTTTACCAATCAGGAAGGTGGCGCCTGCGCAGCAAAACAGGAGGCACCAGCTGCCTTTCTCCACTGATGTCTGTGACCCTGGCCTCTGCCTGCCGCCAAGGGAGACAGGAAAAGTCCACTAGGCTGCACAAGTGAATACAGGGGTGGGAAGAGGTAATCTGGGAGGGCTCTTTTGGCAGGCTCTTTTGCTTCAAGACAGTAAGCAGCAATTCTCTGTCATGAGCCAACTTAGCAGGAGAGACTGTGGTGGATAGATCCTGATTTGTTTGCCCTTGATGGTCAAAATTATGGAATGTTAGAAGGGGCATCTCCTTTCCAAGACAGGCCTTTACTCCAGGGGTAGTAAGGAGGTCCTCTGTCAAGAGTATTAGTCTTCAGAAACAATGGCTTACCTGGCAAAAAGACCCCTGTTGATTTCTGGTGGCATCTCCGCTACCGTCCAGTAAGGCAGCTATCTGGCTAGGCTTGATGCAGCCAAAAAGGTCTTCAGATACTCTTAAGCAAGAGGGCAGATCCAGGGTCATTTCATACAAAAGCATGGTGCCGTTACAGATCTGTGCAAAGATTCTGGGTGCGCTTGCCAGCTTTAGATGTTAAAATATTAGAGGTGTGTGTTACAGAAAGAGGAAACTGAGCTGCAAGACATTTAGTAGAGGTGCTTGAGCAAGCTTAGCTATTTCCCTTCATCTAAACAGATAGGAAAATAGCCTCTGAAAAGCCTGCCGGGGAGGATGGCCTGGATCTTCTGCTGGTCCAGGAGAGCGAGAATGGAACATGTGGGGGCCTTTTCTTCCTCCCCTGACACAGGAAAAGCTGAGGCGGCGGTGCCTCCTCTCAGAAGGAAGGAGCTCCTGAGCTCCCCGGGAGGCAGAAAAGACTTCGCCAACAGGGCACCGGACGCCGAGAGCAGCAGGGAAGTAGCAGCCATGCACGCTAAGCTTCTACAGCTGCCTGTAGACATCGGTCAGGCAGCCAGCCATGCGGAGAACCTAACGTGGAAGACAAGAAACGACTGGTCAAGGCCTCCGCCCCCCGTACTCGCCCCCGCCGCGTCTCGAGCCAGGCCAGGATCTCGGTCCGCTCCGCGCGCCCCGCTGGGGGCGTCTTGCGCCCCATCGCCGGCAGGTGGCGCTCCGTTCCGAGCCGCCCCAGCTCGCTCTCGCCAGCCCCGCAGCCCGGCTGTCTCGGGAGCAGCACGACTGGGCGGCCTCTGGCGGGGCGGGCGACGCGCGCTCTCCGGGTCGGGCCAGGGCCGGGGGAGGACGCCTCCGGGAGCACAGGGCCCTCGGCCTCGCCCTCGCCCGGCTGCGCTCTTCCGCTCCTTTCGCCGAGCCCCTCTTTGCCAAGGTGGCAGGCGGAGGCGACACCGGGCGCCTCCGACCGTGTGCGGAGAGCGGCCTCGCCGTCCCCTGGAGGGCTTCAGCAGGGGGCTGCGGGAGGGGAGGCACAGAAGACGCGGCTCTTGGCGTTCTCGCGACCGGTTCGCGCCTGCGGTGCGGGAGGGGGACAAGCCCCCGGGCTTCCTTTGGGCAGTCGGCCCAGGGGCTCCGGCTGCGTAGCTTGCCTTGCCCCCGGGGCTTGGGGGGGATCTTTTTCTGCAAAAATGCACCAACCTTTGGCCCCAAAGGAGGCTTTGCACATTATTACTTCTTTAGATTTTAATAACTCACAACAACTGTGGGTGCTATGCAAATTAAAAACAAACCCAGATAAAAGGTGGTAAAAACCAGGGGGTAATAGCCATACCCAACACATTAATACAAATTCATTCAGGAGCACGTACCGAGCCTGGGGCCTGGGAAGGAGCCAGGTCTTCATGGCCTGTCTGAAGGGCAGCAGTCAGGCAACTCAAATCCACAGGGGGAGTTGCAAGTCCAGGAGACCCCCAAATCGTGCGCCAGTTCTGTCCAGGGAAGTGCGATCCCATTCCGACCTACAGATGGAAAACCCGTGGCACTGGATGCCCAGCCAGCCAGGCTTGTCAGGGTTGAGTTTAAGCCGCTTCCTCCCCATCCTGACCCCAACACTCCTAGGGCTTGCTGGAACTCTCAGGGACCCTTGAATTCAGATGCCTGCCAGAGCAGGGAATTGGACCCAGGGCCTCAAGGGCCAATTCTGTGGTTCTAAGGTTTTCCCCATTTGAAACTCCCAGAACTGAACTTCAAGAAATACCAGGTGATGTTCAGCTTTGAATGATCTTTGTTGAGCAGAGTTATATGGAGACGGGGCTTAATGTAACCACTGTGGTACACCATACCTGATGGCTTAGAATGTCAACCTATGATTTCTTGTCCATCTCCCAGAAGGATAGCTCTTCTGATACTTGAAGATGGCTCTCGTGTTTCTTCGCAATCTCCTCCGGGCTAAGCACACCCAGCACCTCCAACTGTTCCTAGCAGGGTTTTCCTCTCATCCTATCGATTGCTCCCCTCTGGACATGCCCCAGTTTATCAGTGTCCTTTCCAAAATGCAGTGCCCGAAACTGGACACCCTATTCTAAATGCAGTCTGACCAGCACAGTCTAGAGAGGAATGATGACAACCCTCTACATCTATCAGTGCAGCCTAGCATGCCGCTGTTTACTTACTTATTCCAGCTTCGTCACACTGTTGGTTCCCATGATCCATCAAGACACCCAAATCCTTCCATGTATTGCTACCCAATACGGTTTGCCCCATCCTGTCCTCAAGCCTTTGATTTTTCCTATCCAAATGTAGGTTTTCACATTTGTCCTGTTGAAATTCATCTTGCTGGTCTTAGCCCAATATTTCAGCTTGTTGAGATCCACCTGAGTCTTGGTATGTCTCAAGGTGTTTGCTATCGCTCCACGTTTGTGTTCTCTGCAGATTCAATAATTGTATTTTCTAGTGTCTCATCCAGGTCACTTATAAATATGTTGAATAGCAGAAGGCCTAAAGTGGAGCCGTGCAAAAGGTCTAAAACGGTTGTGCAGTTTTTGCTCGACGCTTCCCTCCAGCTTCAGTTAGAGCCATTGATGTACACTTGTTGCATATGCTTGCTCATCTGCTCTGTATCCATCTACTCTTGGATGGACTTTGCATAGTCCAGCCCGCATTTTCCACCTTCTGTGCTAGAATCTCATGAGAAACTTCATTGAATGCTTGGCTCGCATCAAGATACACCACGTTGTTGTGAACTAAACTGGTCACTCTTAAGAAAAAAAGAGATCAGGTTCCTTCGGCATGATTTATTCTTGATAAGCCCTTGCGGGCTCCTGCCAAGCCACACATTCTTTCTGAATGTTCGGAAAGCGATTGCTATTTGCTCCAGAATTTTCCATTGTATCCTCATTAAGCTGACCAGTATGCAGTAACTCAGGTCCTCTTTTTTTCCCCTTTCTGAAGCTAGGGAACACCTTTGCCTTTTTCCAGTCTTCTGGTGCTACACCTGTTCTTCATGCTTTCCCAAAGGTCCCAGAAGGAGCTCTGAGATGATGACCGCCAGCTTCTTCAAGACTGTCAGATGCAGTTGATCTGGTCCCGGAGGCTTAAAGTTGTTCATGATAGCCAGGTGCTCCGTGATCATCTCTTTTCTTTCTTTGGGTTTCTTCTCCCGCCTTCGGTCAGTTGTTTTTCTTAGGTCTGTGAATTATTGTTAGGTCACGGTTTTCCTTTCGGGAGAAGCCCAAAGAAGGGAGATGTTGAGGAGCATTGCCCTCTCCCTGTCCCAACACCTGGTCCTGTCTTACCATCTTCCCCACCAGCTGGCCCACCCCTGCCATTTTCCCATTGGGTCTGTGTGCCTTGGGACATGGCAGCCGTAAGGAGCTTGCTTCCCATGCCAGTGATGGGAGGAGGAAAGTACAGCGTGCTGATATGAAGCCGCTGGGATGAGTCTACTATTGACGTTGCACTCCCAGAGAGTGATGGGGAGGGGGGGTCTGGAAAGCATGTCGTGCATTTTTTACATTCTAGCCATAGGAAGATCGGCCTCTCAAAATCCCTCTGGATCACACTTTTTCAAATCCGCAAGGTGGTTCCAGACCACCTGAAGAAGTCAGCCCTGGGGAAGGGGGCTGCCCTGGGCGTCCCACACAGCCTTTCATTTAGGTCCTGATGGGAATACCAACTTTTGGCAGATCTGTCTTTGTGAGGTTGGGTTTCCCATGTCCAAGCAACAGATGGTTCGAAGGAATGGGCTGGGCTGGTGAGACGCCCCATTCCTCTGGCAACCACGCAAGAATGCCCATATAGAGGCTCACAGACCCCGGGCAGGAGCCGGGTGGGGGGGGAGCAGTCCTGATATAGTAGCTCTGCAGAGAGAAAAGTGCCTGACCATTCTGGAAGCAGCATTCTGGCAGTCTCAGAGGCGAGTGAATTGCCAGAGGGGAGTGGGACGGCAGAGAATTGAGTTTAATCCTTTATCAAGTGTTGTTGGGAATTACACTTGCACCTGAGCTATTACTTGAGGGTGGTAATTGTAGGGCTGCAAAAAGGTCATTTTTTGCAGGCGGACAATACTTGCAGTGACAAACAGTTACTGTCAAAGCAGAAGGGCATTCACAAGAGAATCCTCAAGAGGTCAACGCTGATATTTTTTAATAAAGATGTGTAAGTTATGCGATCTGCCTTTTTTCCTTGGAGAACTCGGAGGCAGCAAATGCAAAAGGTTCTTTGTCTTTGTGTTTTTGAGTGGAGAGAGGCAACAAGATGAATTCATGTTTGACCTGCTAACCCTGAGAAGAGCAAGGCTTTTGAAGAAGAATTGGCATGGCTTCTTGCGACTGGATGCCCTGCCTGACCATCCTGCCCAGAGTTCTTTTGGATGCCAATGCTCCGCTGGACGTTACCTACAGCTGCTTCTCAGAAGCATGTCTTTATTGCAGGGCCAGGCAGAGGATAAAGCAGCAAGTTCTCTTAGCCTTCAGGAACTAACTAACCGAGAGGTGTCTGTCTTGGTCAGGTTGCAATGTGGCCAACAGGCAAAGTGGAGGGACTAAGCAGACACGGGCAGCTGTTCTGCAGGCAGTGAGTCTGAGCTCAGGTAGCTGTGGCCTATGTGGCGGCAACTCTGCTGAAGGCAGGCAGGTGGGTTTTTCCTGAAGGGAGAATCTAGAGGTGGAGCAGGTCCTCTTTTCAAGGGTGGGGGGAGGTAGCCATTGTTGACTGGGGTCACTTAGCTCCAGCTAATTCAGCCACAGCAAAAGGCCTTGAATCCCTCTGAGAAGGGAGATGGCCACCATCATGACACAGCACCTGGCCTTCAACCCGACCACATCACCCTTGGCTTTTCTATCCAGCAAAGGTCCAATGTAAAGAGGCAGGGAGGTGAAGGGGCCATATACCTGGGCAGGCATCGAGCCCTGTGGATGCCACCCTGTGTCTGCAGCTGGGGAGAGGCTCAGGGTCTGGAGCTCTTGGAGGGCCTTCGGTGGAGCGTAAGGGGGGCTGATTCCTTGAGCAAAGGGCCATCCAAAGAGAGACTGGTGCTTGTCTTCAGTTGGCCATTTAAGTGAGGCTTGATGTGAAGGGTCCCAAACATCTCAGGGTACCCAGCTTGTATTCCACGTGTCTGGGCAGAGCAGGACAGATTCCTCCATATCAGAGGCTTGGGCTCCACCAGGAAGTGGCCCGTGGCCCTTCTCTCTCTGCGGAGAGAGCCAACCCACCAAAGAGGCGGATGCCTCTTCCCCTCTCCCCCCAATCTGGAAGTTTCTGAAGCGTTCCTGTGTCCAGCTGAGGCCCCACCCCTCTGGGTCCGGCAGTTGTTTTGTGTACCCCCACCTCCTCCACCCCTGGCTAGGTTTTTCCAGATGATGTCATGCTAAGCTGCAATGGAAGGGAGAGAGCGGGTGCTGTGCCTTCCCCCACCGCCCACAATCCTGCTTCCTCCCTGGGGAGACCGTCAGGAAGCCCCACCTCCTATTGCTGCCTTTGAGTGGTTTCCACATTCATAAGTTTGGGCGGGAGGGTGGTGGTAGAGGAGTGAACCATGTATTTTGCACACACTTGAAACTTCCATAAATCCCAGAGCTGTTCTGTTGCTATGGGCATGGAACCCTTACCCTCTTTTGCCCTACGATCATGTGTCCCCCATTTTTCTGGAGTGAACATAGTTAAGTTCTCCTGATATCTGAGAAGGCAGCAAGCAGCAGGCATGGGGGTGGGGGAATCTGGAGAATTGGGCTTAGAGTACAAGAGGAGCCCACTGTGACCAGCCAGTCCTTGTCCAGCTGGAGCAGATGTTCGCCCTGTTCCCAAGCTGCACTTGCTGGGAGATTTGCAATGGGGGGGGATCCTTCTTCTGGGAACAGCTGTTGGAAAAGGAAGACGCTGCATGTCAGAAATCGAAGACAAAGCAGCTCTGAGTGTGTCAACAGCTGGGGAGGAGAAACTTGGGGGGGGGGCGCTTTCCACTTAGAAACCTATTTGAAGTCTTGCACTTCCAGGCTGAAGAAGAGTTGGCCTCCTGTATATCAGTGACCAGGCAGAAATGGGATGGGAGAAAGAAGCTTCACCCTTGAGATGGGCAGGGTGTGTGTAGAGTTAAACATTGGAGTGGGCAGGGCAGCCTCTCTGGAGGGGACAGGAGTGGTCTTGTCAGCCCAGGCAGGAAGCAGCTGCTGAGGGGGAGCTGGCCCTGGTGATGGCAGAGGGTCGGGGTGGGGACACGCCAATTTGGAGCAGTGTGAACTAGCACAAGGCAGTGCGAGGGCACCAGCGAGCACAGTGGAGGAAAGCTGGGAGGTTGCGGGGGAGGCCATGCGCCCTTCAGAATGACACTTTGCTGACGCATCTCGTACAGATGTTTGTAGAGGGAAACAACTGGAGTTACTTCAGCAAAGTTTGTCTGTCTGCTGGCACCTCACATTGTGTGTGTGTGTGGGGGGGAGAGGCCGTTCATCCAAGGCTGCTCTGCATTTCAGAGCCAAGGAAAGTAGCTTCTATCTGGCTTGGGGAGAGCAGCTAAGAGTTAACCCTGTTCCTGGCGGCCGTGCTCCCTTGTAAACATTGTTGTTGGCTTGCAGCCCACCCACCCCAAGCTTGCTGCTTCCAATTAGCGGGTGGGTCTGCGCGCTCTCCATGGTGGGCGCAAAGCCCTCCCTGCCTGCAGCCTGTCTGGAGCTGTGGCTCCCTGCTCAGCTTGGGGCCATGGGCTTCGTCCACCACCTCCTGCGGGCCATGCTGCTGCTGCTGGTTGGCTTCTCCCCCCTGCCCGGGGAGGGTCAGCAGGTCAAGGTCCTCTTCACCCCCACGATCTGCCGCGTGCATTGCAGCAGCGGGCGCTGCATTAACCGATGTGAGCAGGGCAACGTCACCACCCTGTACAGCGGGGAGAACGCCAGGGCAGTCGAAGGGGTCTCTGGATTCCGTGTCTGTGAGTATTGATGGGGGGGCACTAACAGCCCCAAACATTGGCTTCTGGGTTGAGATGATGGGCCCTTGATAAGCGACCTGCCAACTCTGGTCAAGATGAAGGGAGGGAGGGCAGGAGGGCAAGCAGCATCCCACCCTGTGGGCTGGGGAATGGGGTGCTCTACCTTCCTTCAGCGCGAGTTTGCCTTTATGCCCACCCTCTCGTTTTGCTGCCTGATCAAAATCAGGTGCCCTCTCTGGGGAAACCCTTACTAGACTTCTCGCCTGACTTTCAGCCTCAGTTACTCCTTGGCAGGCCCCCAGTTCTCCAGGCCCCTCCTGTTTCCCAGGTGAGGCCAGCCCTGCACGGACCAGGGATCAGCAGCTAGCTGGACCTCCCCCCTTCTGTAGGCCCACCCCGTTTCTTCCTTCTGCTGCCCCTACCTTTGCCAACCACTGCACTGGCCAAAGGCTCTCTCTAGATGGGACTTCTCCGTGCCGCTTCCCTGAGTCCAGGTCTTGAACCTGCTCGTGCTCGGCAGATGCAGAAGATGGCTTAGGGTCTTGTCCCTATGTAACGGGAGCTGGCGGTGCAGGGGAGGGTCATTCTTGTAACCAGGAAGTGTGTAGCTGCCTGAAAGGCAGATTGGCCTCCCTCCCCTCCCAGGTAGGCGCTAGTGGGTCTCCCAGAACGGCCTGCCGGTGTTCTGGCTAGGAGTCATGGGGAGAGGGGAAATCCGGAGCAGAGATGCGGAACTGACTGGCGTGCTGCCTCTCTCCCTCCCCCAATTTTTGGGAGGGGGCTGCCTGCCGGTGGCCTCCCCATTCCTCTGCTAGCTCTTTCCGCAGCGGCTCCATTCCAAACCAAGGTCCCACTGGAGCCTCTTTAGGGCCTGGAGCTGGGAAATGAAAGCATAAACAGGAGGCTGGCGTCATGCCACCACCAGATGGGACCAGCTGCCTCGGGCTGGGTGCCAGTCTGCCTCGGCTCCGTTCCTCCCGAGTTCGCCGGGACGGAGCGAGGCAGTTGCTGGGTTGGGCCAAAGAAGGCTGCTGGCAGGATTCCGGGCCCAAGCGCTCATCCAGCTTGCCCTGAGCGAGCCTCAGTTTTCCCCAGGAACTCTACGGCCTCTGAGCCTGAGCTCATGTGTGTGTGTGTGGGGGTGGGGGCTTGCGACGGAGGGAAGGGGTTGTTTCCCCTCTCCTCCCTTCGAGTTGTGCAGTTTGTTCCACTTGATGCTACCCAGGCCTAGTGTGGGTGGGAGCACAGCGGGGGGGCTTGGCCAGTGATCCAGGGGCAGTCTTTCTCCTGTGCTCCGTCTTCACTGCTTGCAGCAGCAGCTGCTCTGTACATGGGGGAGGGACAACCTTTGGCATCCCACCACCCAGGTGGAGAAGACGCCTGCGAGAGCTTAAGGGAGATGAGGAAGGTCCAACTTTGCAGCATGATCCAGGCCATGGCAACTGCTCTGCTTCTTAGAAGTCATCCCTTCCCACCCCACCCCCCAATGCTGCTCCTGCTGGCCCCGAATCTCTCCTGCAGTGGTTCCAGATGTTCCTGTTTCATGGCGTCAAAGCTTTCCCTCCCCAGGCCACTCTTTCCATGGAAGTATTCTTAGCTGTGGGGCTCTGACAGGCGGAGGGGGAGTAGGTGCGTGAAAGCCAAAGCTGGGTCCCCTGCCCAGGCAGCCTGATATGGAAAGGAGGCCGCTGTCCTCAGATCTGGCACTTGCAACCTGGAAGGACAGGGGCTGCCTCCCCACCTGCGGATGGTGATGGCTGAGGCGGAACCCCCCTTCAAAGCTGAGGTTTGCCATGGCGGAGGTGGGATCGGCCAGACCAGCCTGGAAAAAGATGAAGGGCCCCCTGCCCACACTCTGCAGTCTGCTGCCTCAGCCCTGCCATCACAACCAGATGGCAGGAGCCCTGGCAGGCGGCCTCCCTGCGTCTGGCCTGAGGTCAAGCGACTTCTAGACCCTTTCCGACTTCTGACTGGGCCACATTGGGTGGGGAGGAAGATGCCATGGTGCCCTTTTCCTGGAGGAAAGACTGCTGCATCCATAAGGCTCGGCGGGGGGGGGGAGTGGCTGGCAGGGGCCCAGCTGGAGAAGCTGCTGGAAAGAGCCCCACCAAATGCTGGCACACCTCTCCCAAGGTGAGAGGAGAAGCGGGAGATCGCCCGGCAACGGGCGACCCCCACCGAGGAGGATCGTGGTTTCCAAGCAAAGGGCACAGGGTGTGCCCAAAGTCGAAGCCGTACCCTTCTTGGCCAGCACTGCCTCGGTTCCCTGCTCCCCTGCTGCTGGCAGCCAAGCGCCCCTCTGCTTCCCCTGGGCTTTGTGTTGCGGGGGGGACTGGCTTTCTGCCTTTTCAGGTTTTTGTCTCTCCCGCCCCCACCCCCTCCATACATACACAGACGTGCCATTTTCTTAAAGGGCCTGGATAGCCGTAGAGCTTTCTGATGCCTTTTTGCCTCAAGCATGAGGCTGGAAATCGCCCTCGCTGGGCTCCACCTCCTACTTCCTCTCTCTCTGCCGGGCATCTCTTAACCCAAGCAGGGTATAAAATGATACCTCCCGTGTAACATACCTTCCAATAACATCTGTGCAAACAACCAAAATCAAAGGAACAGAAACGCTGTGCTTACCACAGTCTACCAGGATCAACATGTCTGTCCACAGCAGACGGTTCTGTGGATTCCTATTCAGAGGGATGGAACGGAGGACTGGGGAAAGGCCCTTCCAGGCACTTGCTGAAGAGTTTCCCCCCTCCCCACATTTTCTTTCTCTGATGTTTGGATGCTGTTCAGCCTTGGAAAGGTTCAGGTGCCAGAGGACACCCTGTGCCAAGCAACTGTGGGCGGGGGCTGCTCCACAGCCAGCCTGGCCTGGTTGCTTCCTGCCAGAGAGGAGGATCCCTCAGGGCCTGGGCACCGCTGCCGAGCCCTTTGCCTGGGTTGGGGCCCCCGTGTTACAGTTCCTTCTTTTAAAAAGTCTGGCTTTTTATCATCAGAAAGGGAAGGCAAGGGGCAGCTCCAGAAAATACGCGAGGTTGGTTGTAAAGAGGCATCAGTATTGGCTGGGTTCACACTCCGCTAACCCAGGATTTTTAAGCCTAGGTTTATTCAAGATGCCAGAACAAAGTAGCACGTCTTAGCAGGATGTGCAACTTCCTTGAAAAATGTGAGCAGTCGTGTTGGGGTTATTTCTTTGCCTCCTTGGGAAGCAGCCAAGGATTTCATCAGGGAGGGTGCCATAGCAGAGGAACCCCTGGGCAGTTCATGAAAGGCTGAGTCAGTAGCCCATTGGAGCTGGGAGAAGGTGGGAGAGAAGGACTGGCCAGGGCCGCCTGGTCCTCGGGGCCTTCTGCCACAGCCCGCTGCTAGCCCTGACTACAGACACAGATCAGGTACAGAAGACTAAAGGGTTGGGTAGTTTGTAGGAATTCAGCCCTCACGACCTGAAGGTGCAATGTGTTTTGCTCGCTTCGACCAAGTGGCGTTGCTCGCCTGGAGTCCAGCAAGTTGTGTGTACCCAGGGCCGGGGGCAGAGAGGACACGGTGTGTGTGTGCGCCTTAGCTGGTCATTGAGGAATGTCTTTGGCCCCCAAGTCTGCACGTTTCTCAGTTGACGCTATCATTTCTCAAGAGTAATATCCCATTTGTTTCCTGGGGGCTGGAGGAGCGACAGGATCAACAATACTTAGAACAATCCTAAAATCCATATAAATAAGAAAGTAGTCAACCTTAGGGGCTAAAAAGACAAACAAGAACTCTAAAATTATTTATTCAAATGCCTTCTTGGAGCCCAGCTGTTACACACTGCCCAAAAGGGCTGGGGCCTGGGTCCCAGCCAGAAAAAATACGGCTGGCCAAATAATTCCCAAAGGAAGTGTGATTATGGGAAAAGTCCAGAGCTCATGGCTGCCTTCCGCAGCTTCAGTGGGCCAGGAGGGAGAGAGTCTGCAGTCCCACCCGAGATGCGGAATGGCGCTTGTGGGGATGAATTCGGTCTTGAAAGGTGAAAACAAACAGTTTGAATGGAGCCAGGAAACCCAACAGCAGCTGGGCTGGGACCTCTCAGCTGAGAGAGGCCAGAGGATCTAAACGTCAAATTCCTGCTTGTTAGTTTGCTGTCAACGTTTGCACCGGCATATTTCTAGGGCAGCCCTGTGTAGAGCATATCACAGTAGTCCAGGCTGGAGGTTGCTGGGAGGAAAGACCCCCGAAGCCAAGAGGGGTCCCGGCAGCTCAGGGCAGCCTCTCCCAGCCCTCCCTACAGGGCTCGTCAAAAAAGAATGGCGGCACAGCAGCCCGGCCATGCCTCAGCCCCCGGGGCCCTCCCCGGCTAGGCCTTCGGCCTCTCTGGCCGCAGGGACGTGCATCGCACTTCCGTGCTTTCGAGCACCCTCCCAACAGGCTGGAGACTGCCTGGCTGTCCACAGTTGTGCCTGGAAATGCCTAGCGGGTGACTGTCCGTGTGGTCTGCTTGCTGCCAGCCAACGCGCCCTGACTTGAAGAAGGCAGGCATGCAAGAGGGTGCATTCGGCATGGTGTGGCAAGAGTGTCTGCCTGGGAGCTGCTGTTTCTGGCTCCCTTTGTGCCAGATTTTAAGAGCAGAGTGGGCAGGAGGAGAGAGCAGCCTGAGAGGCTGACCAGACTAACACAGCAGGGACTTTCAGCTGTGCCCAAAGCTCCTTCATGTGACAAGCAGCGATCTTTGCAAGCGGGCCAATCCATATGCTCCGGAAAGGAGTTCACCATGGCAGACGGCATCTGGAGGGCACTGGATTTGGGAAGGACGATGCAAGGGGGTCCTGGACTCTCTGCTGATCTCTTCCTCCCCATTCCCTCCCCCTTCTCAGAAACTCTCCTTGAGAAGAAAAGCTTCAGTTGAGGATGCGGCAGGGCCAGACCGTTAAGGTGACCTTGGGCTTAGAAGACCAGGCTGCTTGGTGCTGTGGTCATGCCCCCGTCTGCATTTCCACTGCATGTGGAAATGAAGTGCAAATGGGAGGAGGCCACCAAGGGCTTCCTCCTTTCCCTTCTGCCTCTGGCCCCTCTAATACGCTCTCTCCGTCCCGCAGTCCTGTGTCCCCTCATCTGCCAGAACGGGGGAGTCTGCCTCAAGAAGGACCAGTGTCTCTGCCCCCCAACCTGGACCGGCAAGTTCTGCCATATCCCGGCCTTTCCTCACCCCAGCCAGGGACAAGCCCTTGCTCGCCGTGGAATTGAGGGAGAGCCAGAGGACAGAAGGCAGTCCGTACACACCCTCCCCATTGCCAACCATCGCTACGAGCGAGACGGTAAGGAGGCGTGGGGTGGGTGCGGGCGGGAGTCAGACTGAGAAAGGAAGGAACTACGAAGATGGGAAACAGCTGGCTGTCGCGAGGACACTGGAGCGCTTTGCCTGCAGCAAGGCTGTGAAGACGGGCAGGTTCCTTGCAGGAACGTTGCCGGAGAGGACAGAAAGACAGGGCTACCCCGTCTTCCCTGTTTGCCACTGTGGAATAAAGCACATCATTGCCAGGGCGGTTGAGAGCTGGACCTGTGGGTTTGGGGAGAAGAAAGGGGGTCTCTCACATCTGCCTGTCCCATCAGGACCGGCAGGAGAGGCACATTATGGGTTCCATCTGCAAGAGGGTGTCATCTGGCGGGACCCAGGAAGGGCACCTTTTCTGCCATGACGCCCACCCTGCAGAGCATCATCCCCTCCCCCAGACCTCCGATTGGCCACCCCAGCCTTTAGGAAGGCCCCGAAGGCCCGGCTCTGCTGCTGTCCCTGGGCACAGCAACTGAGCTGATGTAGAATGAATTTTGCTGCTGATCTGATTTTCTGTTTTTGAAATTGATTGTGGACAGTTTTCATATTTGTATATCGGTTTTTAGCTTGCTTTCATTGGTTTGTTTTTACCTGTTGCGAGATGAGACGGGCAGCCGTACAAATTGAATACGTCATAACAATAACAACGGCAGCAGCAACTCACGGGCCTTGGGCAGGAGAGGCAGGTCGAGCTAACCGGGGAGCCGGCACCGCTGGCAGCGCGGCAGGGCGGCGCAGCTGGCCCCGAGCGTCCTTCCCGGAGCGCCCTTCCTGGGCCCTGGGCTGAGCGCCGCAGAGCCAGCGGGCCGCCCGCTCTGGGTAGCAGAGAGGCCGGGCGGGGGCTGGGGCTGGGGCCGGCGGGCGCCTTCCCCCTCGGCCCCCGCTGATCCCCCCCTCCCGCCAGGTGTGGCGTCGATGGTGAACGTGCGCGTGGAGCACCCGCCGGAGGCCTCCGTCACCATCCACCAGGTGGAGCGGGTGCGCGAGGAGCTGCTGCCGCGCGACCCCAACGCCCTCCCGCTCTCCCGCCAAGCCCTCTCCGGCGTGCTGGCCCAGAGCGGCCGCCGTGACCCCGACGGCGGCTACGGCGAAGCCTCCGGCTTCGGCTATTGCTTCCAGCAGCTACGGGGCGAAGAGGTAGGTCCTCGGAACGCGAACGCTCGGGGGCTGGGCTGGCTGGAGAGCCGCTCTGGAGCCGCCGACCCGCTTTCGATCCTGCCCGAAGGCAGGAGGGGAACCGAGCGGCCAGGCCGGGCGGGGCCGCCCGCAGGTTCCCGCAGCCGCGCGCCAGCCGTGCGAGGGTTTTCGGTGCCGGCTTCTGGGGCGGCGGCGACCGCCCTGCTGGCGTGGTCCTCGGTCAGATGCCCTGCATTCCAGCCTTCCTTTGCCAAGCGCGTTGCGCTTCCCCCTTCCCGGCCCTCGGCGCCCAAGGAGGGAAACGAGGGGGCCCTTCCCGCCCGCGTCCTTGACTCTCCCTTGACCCTGGCAATGGCCCGGGTTGCTGGGCAGGTGGGCCTGGCCCAGCTCCGGCCCCAGGCACGGCCGCCTCCCTCTGCCCATGGAAGAACCGGCTCAGCAAAACAGCTCTTGGCGCCTCTGGCTGGTCCCTCCTCTTCAGGCAAGACTGGCAGGCAGGAGGCCGGAGGAGGGAGGGAAGCCTCTGCCCTGGGCCCTCCAGTTGCAGGTCCTCCGTAAGGAATTCTCCAGCACCCAGAGGCATCTTTTCACACCCCATACCACTTGCACAGGCAAGAATACAATTTTGCATGGCCTGGTTATGTGTAAACATGTACTTCTGTAGAGGGTAAAAATTTCTAAGGAAGAAACAAACCGCCAAGACCCCTGTTGTGCAGTATGGATCTCCCAGTACCATGGGGTGTGGATTTTTGGCTTGTGTGAGCTCACGCCTTGCATTCTTCTCACTTGCTAGGAGAGCAGAAGGTTAGTGGGGATGTTGCTGCATTGGTTAGGTGCATCGCCTAACTGCCCACTGTCTTGCCCTTTCAGTGCAGTGCCCCTCTGCCTGGGCTGCGCACCCGAGAGGTCTGTTGTCGTGGGTCCGGAGTGGCCTGGGGTGTTCATGGCTGTCTGCCTTGTGCCAATGGTGACACGAGAGTGGGTAAGATTGCTGAAAGCAGGGGGCTCTTGCCCTGGGGTATATAACACTCCATACCTCGCTGGCTTCCTCTGACCAATTCCTTCTCCGGATCCTCACCCCCCCATGGCACAAGCAAGATGGAGGCAGCCGTCTGCTTGGAGGGCCCCCCACTCCTCTTTCACGCTCCCCCATGACAAACCATCTCAGAGGAGGGGAGTGGTTGCTCAGGAAAGGGAGGTTGGGTGGACTCTCAGTGCCTGAGGCAGGATGTATCCCCACAGGGGATTCTGGGCCAGTCGGAAGGAATGAAGTGGGCTGCCCCAGAGGGTTTCTGCGATTGAATAATTCCTGCATTGGTGAGTGGGCTGGGCTACCTCTGGATGGATTGCTGGGGGGGGGGGGATTTCTCCCTCAAATGGCCAAAGGCTTGAGTGAGACCGCAGGGTGCCTTGGTGAGAGGCTGGACCTGCTGGGCAGGGGGGTAGCCTCCCCTAGCTGATTCCCCAGCCATCCTGACACCCTCTCCCCCTTGCCAGATGTGGATGAGTGCCAGGAGGGCAGCTTCTGCCAAAATGGGGAGTGCACCAACACTCGCGGCAGCTTTGCCTGTGTCTGCCACGAGGGCTACATCCTTGATTCCTCCCGCAGCAGCTGCATCTGTGAGTCTAGCCCGCAAGGGAAGGCGGGTTGGAGGGCTGGAGAGTGGGGGGACACTGGCTCCATCTGGATGTCCAGAGGGCCTGGAAGGACAGCTGCTCTGGCTTGAGCCTGGGAAATGAACCTGCTGGTGGCTGGGGTGTGTGTGGGGGGGATCTTTTCACCTCGTGGCTCCCAAGGCAGGCAGGTCTAGGTGGACAGATGCTGCCATCTCCTGGACATCCAAAGTAACATGGAGGAAACCCCAAAGGGTGAAAAACTGGAGGTGAAATAAGATCTTTAACATTTGCTTGGTTTGAACTGAATGTTCATTCCGTTTGAAGAATTTACACAAAGGTGAAAGAGGGAAGCAAAATCAGACTGTTGAGAAAGCAACACTTTCCATATGCAGGCCATTTAAAAGCAAGATTGTACCAGACATATAATCAATTGATCAGAAATTGTGTCCAGATATTAAGAAATAAATCTTTAACTTGTTATTCAAAACTGGACAAATTATACAACCAAGTGATCTGAGCTGAATGCAGATTTATCTAAGATGAAGCAAAATTTTATATTGGGGAAGGATCAATGGATTTTAAGGCCTTGTAAAACAGGCACTCTCCCCGGGGTGCCCAGGCTGAGCTGGCACCTTACGCTAGAAACCCACAGACCCACAGAGCCAGTGGTGGGGTTGGGTGGGGAGACCCAGCCACCACCTGGACCGCTAGCTAGCCAGCGCCGACCCCTACGCTTTATGGTCTTTCTGTCACCCCCCCAGCCCACCACGTGATCTCGGAGGTGAAAGGTCCCTGCTTTCGAGTGCTGCGGGACGGTGGATGCTCCCTCCCCATCCTCCGCAACATCACCAAACAGATCTGCTGCTGCAGCCGAGTGGGCAAGGCCTGGGGCAAGGGCTGCGAGCGGTGTCCGCCTTTTGGCTCGGGTGAGGCTGGCAGTGGCACAAGGGGTCTACGGGAGAACCACACGTTTATTAGCAATGCAGTAGTAAAGGGGGGGTGGAGAACGACACTGGAGCACATGTGGATTGATTTGCGGGATGAAGGGGGAGTCTCTGAGGACCAGCACAAGGAAGTGCCTGCTTTGCCCTCTTGCTTACCTGCTGCTGCTGCTGCTGCTCTTCCGGCAGAGGGGTTCAAGGAGATCTGTCCAGCCGGACCCGGCTATCACTACTCCGCCTCTGACCTCCGCTACGACACTCGCTTCCTTGGCCAGGACCCTCCCAGGGTGCCTGTGACCCGCCAGCAAGGGAGGCAGGGACCTTCCTCCCAGCTGCCTCGCACAACAGCAGCACCAGCCCTTGGTATGTGTTCGGGGGGGGGGCTCCTGGATTGCTGTCCTTGAAAGCTTGGAGATGCCCTTCTGGGCTGCACTTCCTCAAGGCCCATCTGAGGGAACCCACCTCTGAACATCCCCTCGGTTCAGGCTGGCCAGGATGTGTGTCCCAAGGTTGCCCGGCGCAGGCGTCCTGGAGCCCCTCCGCCTCCCCTCTTCCTTATGCCAGCTCTTTCTGGCTTGCAGTTCTCAGGAGTGCCCTACCCACTACCCTGTTGGAGCGCTTTCCTTGGAACCTGCCCACTCAGTCACCTGGATCTGGGCCACCTGCACCAAGTACTGAAGGTGGGGCCTTGGCCTCTAGCGGGACCATGCCAGTTGGCGAGGGGCTGGTTGCAGTGGTGGTGTGGAGAGGGAGGAAAGGCCAGAGAGCAGAAATGATGAGGTCCCCATGGCATTCTTCTCCCAGAGGTTGGGCGAGGGGTGTGTGAACGGCACCCCCAGGTGTGCGGGCCAGGACGTTGCATCCCCCGCCAGGGGGGCTACACTTGTGTGTGTGAGCGTGGCTACTGGTTGAGCCCTCAAGGCACCCACTGCATCGGTGAGTTGGGAGAACTGGGGACCCAAAACTGAGGGGGCACTGATGTTAGCCCAGCCCTTTGGGGTGGCACGCAGAGCTATTCAAATTCACCTTCTAGGCCGCCTGAAAGACAGAGCTTCTGGTTGTCATTCAGAGATAGATGCTCAGGGAAAGCTCCGAGCTTAGGTTTTACACTGTTGGGGGATTCTGGGTTGAGCCCAGCTTCCCTAGCCCTGACCATCTGGCCCTGGGTATGTGGGGAGAGGAACAGATTAATGGGCTCCTCTTGGATGTTCTTGCCCTTCCAAAATCTTCCTCCTTTCACCAACATGCTGCCAGCCACACTCCCTTCCTCCCCCTCTCCAGATGTGGATGAATGCCGTCGCAGTCCACGCCCCTGTGCCAATGGGCACTGCCAGAACACCCTGGGGAGTTTCAGCTGCAGGTGCCACACTGGCTTTCGAGCTGGCCCCTCTGGAGCGGAGTGCCAGGGTAAGTGTTCTGGAGGCTTTTGCCATGGGGGAATTGGCCACCCCATCATGTACCCACGTCCCCGCACCAGCTCCTTTCCTTTGCCTACCCTCTGACCTTTCTACTTGCCTGACTTCCCTTCCAGATGTTGACGAATGTGCTCAAGTGCCCCAGCCCTGTGCGGGTGGGCATTGCCGCAACACCCTGGGCTCCTTCCGCTGCTCCTGTCCCAGTGGCTACCAGCCTGACCCCTCTGGCTCTGAATGCCGAGGTAATAGGGGTGGGTGCCTTGGCGGGGGTGGAGAGGCTGGCCGGCAGCACCAGCTCCTTTCCTCTGCCTCCCCTGACCTTTCTACTTGCGTGCGGAGGCAGGTGGGGCATTGAAATGCAGCTATTATTTAGAGAAACCCGAATGTTTTTTTGCCCTTGGAAAAAGTGGTTGCAGGGGAGTTACCCACCCGGTGGCAAGGCAGCCTGCCCTCTTCTCTGTCTCTGGGTGCAGATAGTGATGAGTGCTCCCAGAGGGCTCCCCTCCCCACCCCTCTTGTTGCTGGGCCTGCCCCATTGGTTACCAGCCAGTGCCAGGGCAAGAGCAGGGTCCCTTCCCTGTCTGGCACCTGAGAGCTCACTCCCTTCGCTGATAGGGTTCATGCTCCCCATATATGCTGCAGCATCTTGAGCCCACCTGGAGGAGTGCCTCTAAGCACGGGTCTCCCTTCTCACCAGTGGTTGGCCACCACTGGCACTCCTGGTCCTCCTTTGCCAGGGCTTCCCTTTTCTGACATGTAAAGCATGTGCGGGGCAGCGGGGCTGAGTGCACATAGAAGGCAGGGAAGGACCTGGGGCACGAAGTCACAGTGCGGTTTTCCAGATGTAGATGAGTGCCAAGAGAGTCCTCCTGCCTGCCAGCCTGGCCACTGTGAGAACGTGCTGGGGGGATATCGCTGCAGCTGTCCCATTGGTTACCAGCCCAACCCACTAGGGACACTGTGTGCAGGTAAGGGGGCCGGGGAGAAGCTGCCACTGTGGGTTGGTCTGCCCCCTGTCCGCAGTTGAGGCATGACAGCACCCTGTTCACACGCAGCAAGGCTTCCTTTCGCTCCCAGATAGCCCACTTCTGTTGGATTTGTTCTGAAGCACCCAGAGCCCGGAGACCCTGGGTAGGTCCATAGGGGCGCTCTGTGATGTAGCCTCTTCCTCTGCCCCACGCACAGATGTCGATGAGTGCCTGCAAAGCCCTCCGCCCTGCGGCTCTGGGCGCTGCGAGAACGTGCCTGGAGGATACCGCTGCCTCTGCCCTGCAGGATTCCGTGCCAGCCTCACGGAGAACCAGTGCCTGGGTGAGCAGTGGGACAGGGGAGGGGGGAGGCCTGGGGGCACCACAGGCTCACCACCCTGACAGATGCACTCCCTCCATAGACATTGATGAATGCGCAGCAACAGGATTGCCTTGCGGCCCTCAGGGGCGCTGCTTCAACACGGAGGGCTCCTTCCGCTGCCATTGCGCCCGAGGGTACCGGACAGAGGGCGTGGGGGGGACATCCTGCATGGGTGAGTGCCGCAAGTCAGAGGAAAGTGCTGGCCCAAGTTGGGTTCGATCAGGGGCTGCCGCCTTTCTGTGGACCCACACTGAGCCCCTCTCCGAGCTCTGGGTTCCCTTCAGGCATAAACGTGGGCAGCACTGGCAAGAACAATGTTCTTGCTCATCTCTCCCTACTGTCCACCTGTCAGATGTTAACGAATGCCTGGAGGGCGACTTCTGCTTCCCACGGGGCGAGTGTCTCAACACCGAGGGCTCTTATACCTGTCTGTGTGCCCAGGGCTTCATTGCAACCCCTGATGGGGGCTCCTGTGAGGGTAAGAGGCCCTGCAATCTCATTGGGGGGGCCATTGAATGCATGCCAAGTGGGGGTGAGGTCCAGGAAACCGCTGCGGTGGTCTTGCCCTGCTGACCTCCCCTTTGGCCTCTGCACAGACATCAACGAGTGCCTCAGCACCACGGCCTGTGCTGGAGGGCACTGTGCCAACACCGATGGCTCGTTCGATTGTTATTGCCCCCCCGGCACCCGCAGCACACCCAACAAGGCTTCCTGCGAGGGTGAGTGGCAGTTCTTGGCTGCAGCCTTGCAGCCATTTGTCTCTGGATGCAGTGGGGTGGGGGCCTTCTGTCTCCCTCCCTACCCAAGGCTGGCGGGAGAGTCAGAACTCTGGTTGAAGCTGCAAGACAGCAAAGCTGTTGTTCCTTGGGGTCTCCAGCCCTTCGGGAGCTGCTGTTGGCACAGGATTAGCCAAGCGACCTTCTGCACGATAAGCACAAACTCTGACTCTGCCTGATATGGTGCTAGCGGCCCCACTGAGGAGGACCGTGAGCCAAGAGCTTCTTCACCCCAGTGCTGAT
Organism: Liasis olivaceus; assembly: GCA_030867105.1. Lineage (NCBI taxonomy): Eukaryota > Metazoa > Chordata > Lepidosauria > Squamata > Pythonidae > Liasis > Liasis olivaceus. Next base: position 25,460,871 of record CM061360.1, read on the forward strand.
ACCTCTCTAGTTGGTAGTTCTCCCAGGAGGGCCTGCAGCAAGGGCTCCCCCAGAGTGCGATTGGCCACATTTGTCCCCTTGCAGAAGACATGGGGACCCCACAGGCTTATTCTGGGATGCTCCACAATAATGATGCTTAAGGCATGGTTTGGTCCCTGGAATTCCGAACCCTCACCAGGGCCAGGAAGCTCCTACTGAGCCTTGTTCTCTTCCTACGTCCCATAGATATTGACGAATGCCAGGAGTATGGGGCAGCTCTCTGTGGAACACAGCACTGTGAAAACTCAGCTGGCTCATACCGCTGTGTAGCAGCTTGCCAGGCTGGCTACCGAACCAGCGCCACGGGAGACTGTGTTGGTGAGTGCTGCCAGGGCCATGCAGAAGGGGCTGGCTGCTGGTAGGCTTCTGGGTCTCATTCCCAAAATCTGGGCTGGTGAGGGGCTGGTCCTGGGCAACTGCTGTGCACCGTCACAAACCGTGTGCACGTGAGCCTTCCCCAAGAATGCAGAAGACCCTCTGCCTGGGATGTTTGGGCTTCACTTCCTTCTTGTTAAGTCTTGCATCTGTGCCAATATGTGGCTCCCCGCTTCAGATATCAATGAATGCCAGGAGTACGGGGTGTGTGGAGAGAAGCGATGTGAGAACACACTGGGGTCCTACCACTGTGTGGCCAGCTGCCAGACAGGCTACCAAGCCACCGCTACTGGGGACTGCGTAGGTGAGGAAATCCATGGTATTTGGACCATGGGCAGGAGAAGGAGCCCCTCAGTGGTGGCTTCTGCAACTTAGCAGCCCACCAAAAGATCATGAGGCCTTCTGAGTGGGTGCATGTAACTCTTGCAGATGTGGACGAGTGCCAGAACAGTTCTGTGTGTGGTGCCCATGCCATCTGCCACAACTTGCTTGGGTCCTTCCAGTGTATCTGTGACCAGGGCTATGAAAGTGCCAGGGATGGACGGCATTGCTTAGGTATGTGGCTGGCAGCAGGGCATGGGTTGGGAGGTCCTGAGATGGGCAGAGGGAACGCAGCCTTCTGCTGTAGGAGAGAGGTGGAGGGCTGGATTCCAGGGGCAGCTTTTTCCTGCTTCTCCACCTGTTCCTCGCAGATGTGAACGAGTGTGAGACACTACAGGGGGTGTGTGGAACAGCACCGTGTGAGAACGTGGAAGGCTCCTTCTTGTGCATCTGCCCCCAAGCTGGTGAAGAGTTTGACCCCATGACTGGCCGCTGCATTGCTTTGCCCGGTGCTGGTGAGAGGCGGGGGGGGCTTAGGAGGGATTGGTGGGGAGAGGCCTGTGGTGCAAAAGCTAGGTCTCCTTCCCCAGCTGAGAGGCAAGGACCTCCTGGCGCTAGGTCCGCATAGGCACTTCCAGCTGGCCCCACTCCCCAGGCTCAGTGGCCAGATGCCTCTGGGAGTCCATCAGCAGAGCAGCCTTGGGGGTAGGCTGCCTCTGAAGCAATGTGCTGGGCAGCCATGGATGTCCCCTCCTCTGATTTCTCAAAGCTCCAAACTGCCCCTGGCATTAAAGGCATCTCCAGACCTTGCATGGGGTTTTTTAAGAGAGCAGCTGCAGTTTTTCCCCCAGGGAGCCCCTCCTGGGCTAATGCAGGAGTAGCTACAGCCTTCGGGGGAGGCCAGAGTGGCTTCTTCAGCGGTTCTGGAGATTTCACCCACCGCCAGTGATGTGTTTCAAGCACAGATAGACTATCCAGTTCCAGAGGGATTTGTGGTGGTTTTCAATGCCACACAACAATTAAAAGTCATCAGGCACGTAGCATATTAATTAAGGCAAGCCAGTGTGGGCAGCACCCAAAATGCTCTATGGAATCAAAATGCTTTTAAGGCCTTCTTGAAGAGGAGGGTTTGAGGGCATCCCTTATTTTGGGATGGAAAGGGTTCCAAAGGCTACTGCTGAGAAGACTCATCACCATCATGGGGTGGGAACCCTCAGATCAAATCGGGTGGGCCAAGACTGGGTGGGATGGTGGTCCTGTAGATACCTGGGTGCCAAGCCATGTAGGGCTTTAAAGGCAATAACTGGCCTTTTGAATGGGAGAAACTAGGTCGCCAACAGAGTAACTGCAGAATAGGCGTGATGTTGCCAAATTGGTTGCTGCCCGTTGGCAGATGACCCACTGCATTCTGGACTACCTGAGGTAGCCCAGGCAGAGCGCTTTAGCAGTAACTGCTGAGCGAAGGGTTCCATCAAGGCCTCTCCTTGCAGCTCGTCCCCCAGCCTTCCCCAGGCACCCGGATGTCGCGCAGTCAGAGAGCAGCGACGGCCTGCGACGCGAGTGCTACTATGACCCCAATGCAGCCCAGGCCTGTGAGAACGTTCTGGCCAGGAACACCACGCGCCAGGAGTGCTGCTGCAGCCTGGGCCATGGGTGGGGCCTTGACTGCCACATCCAGGCCTGCCCCTCCTTGGGGACAGGTAAGGCTGGGAGGGTAAACAGCGCCGCCTGGCAGGGGCTCTGGTGCTAGACCAGTGCCATGTAGGACTAGAACTACTTCTACTGGAACAGCTCTAGTAACATGATCTTGCAAGCCTGAATGTGCCCCTCCCCCCATCTTCATGTGAACAACCCCGACTGAGGGCTTTTTCAAGTTAAGGGATGGGCTTAAGCTGTGCTTTTCTGATTGCTACCATGGTTAGGGTTAGGTCCTCCAAGGCCATCCTCTCTGCTCTTCTACATAGAGTGAGATGCATTAGCCCCCCAGCCTCAGGCTCCTTTGCCACCAAATGAGGGAGGGGGCTGCTTGCTGCTCTCCCAGCCGCAGCTTCCTCCTGGTTGGCCATTTGTGCACTGGGTACAAATGAGCAACTACTTGAGTGAGGGGACAAGTTTTTCATTTTCATCCTCTGTTTCATTGGAGTTGCCTGCCCATTTTGGCTCCACCCACTTTTTGGGAAAGCTGCATTTGGGGGACCCTCCCCCTCACATGCCTCTCCAAAGCATTGTGTGGTGCTGCTGGGCCCACCCCTGTTATAAGCATTCAGTGGAAGAGGCAAGGCTCCTGCTAAGAGTCGTTCCTACTGGCCATACAAGGCATTGAAGCACAGTTCGAGCTCAGGCGGCAAGAACCGTGTCATCGAGCCGTGTGAGCTGTGGGGCAAAAGTAGGTCTGCGGCCTTAGCTCAGTGAGGGCCCGACTGCAGCTGAAACAAGGCAGAGAGGCAGGGGTTGTGCGGGCCCAAGTCAAACTTCTCTGCAAGGGCTCTGATCCTTTGAACAGATATGCATAGGCAGAAGTCTCCAGGGTGGCCAAAGCAAGCGGTGGGAGCATGGCCAGGCTTAGGGGTTGTTCCATCCTCACCACAAGCACCTGCATCGTTCTGGGGAAATGCAAAGGGGAGAGATTGTGGGTTAAGAGGCTGCAAGCCGGCCTCTGATCTCCCTCGCAGATTCCCCTCTCCGGGAGATGCTCGGCCAGGCGGTCTTGGCCACGGAAATCCCCGGCCTTTCAGCAGGGTATTGGCCATTCCGCACGCGGCAGTGCTCATGACTTCTAGGAATCAAACAGGAAATGGGGAGGGAGAGAGCCATTCTCACAAATGGGAACTTGCATTCAGGGCACTAAATTGGTTCCAGATGGTGGGTTCTCTTGAGGGTGCCTGTCAGCACAGGATGGCTCTGGAGGAAACCAACAGTCTCCAAAGGCCCAGTTTGCCCTTTAGGAACGTCCTCGGGTTTACCATCTACCCAGTCTTGCATCTTCTCAGAAGGTATTTATGAAGGCTGTTTCCATGGTTTTAAATCGGAGCTGGAGCAGAAGGGACGCTTGAAAAGGAGGTCTTTTTCCCACTCTTGAGCCACCAGACTGAGGGAGGGCGGTGCACTTGGGGCCCTTTGGGCAGCTGCTGAGATGCGCGCTGTTTCCCTCCAGCCGAATTCCAGAGCTTGTGTCCTCACGGCAGTGGCTACGCTACCGTCAACATCAGAAACGTCCCAGCTGTCGCAGGTGGGGACTGCTGTGGGTGTCCAGACAGGGCCAATTCTGCTGCAGGGTTGGGAAGGGCAGGCTTAAATGGGGCTGGGGGTTCATGGAGGAGGGAGGGGGTAGGGTTCTTCACTGTTTTTGTTTTGATCCCCAACTCGATGTTCCTACACAGATGTGGATGAGTGTGCCCTCTTCAGCTCTCAGGTGTGCAAGGGTGGGGTTTGTGTGAACAAGATTCCTGGGTACTCCTGCTACTGCCCCAATGGCTATTATTACGAGACGCAGCACCTGGAGTGCATTGGTGAGTGCTGGCTAGGGAGTACTTGGGGGGCTCTCCTGGCAGCTGTGCTGCTGCCCCCTGGCTCCTGATGTGCTTGCAGTCCTGAGACTGACTGATGCCCTTGTCACCCCAGATAACGATGAGTGTCTGGATGAAGAAGCCGAGCCCTGTGTGGGGGGGCACTGCGTCAACACCATCGGCTCCTATTACTGCTCCTGCGCTGCTCCCCTGGTGCTGGACCCCTCCCAGCGCCGTTGCGTGACCAATGAGAGCCACGGCTTGGGTTTGTACTGCCCCACCTCTCTGCCCATCAATTCTGGCCCAGGGCACCGCCTTCTGTGCCAGGAGATGGCCAGGGAGGTGCTTGGAGGCTCTGATTACAATACGATCCTTGATACCCAGTTCTTTGGAAAGGTGCCAGCAAGGATGGGTCACCCTGGCAATTCCTCTCTGAAGCCTCTCTGCTCACTTCCCCCAGATGACAACCTGGCTGTGTGCTGGCAAGAGGTGGGCCCAGACCTGGTGTGCAGCCGACCCCGCCTGGACCGCCGGGTGACTTACACGGAGTGTTGCTGTCTCTATGGGGAAGCCTGGAGCATGAACTGTGCTCTGTGCCCAGCCCGGGACTCTGGTAGGTCCCCTTCTTCCCACAGGAGTGAGGCCAGTGACAGCTCCGGGGACCAAGCAGAGGAGCTCGGGCCCCTGGAGGCTGGTGAACAGAGAGGGGGACCAGAACATCTCCCATCCTCTCCAGCTGCCTCAGGTGCTGGAAAGGAAGAACCACAGTGGTGCTAGGAGCTGTTGAGAGGAGCTTTCTCATTGTCTAGTTTTCTCTTTCAAGCTGTATGGATTGGAGGCCGTCTTGGCATTGGGTGGAAAGGAGTTCGCGGGTGATTTTGTCCCACAAGAAAATGTCCCATCTTGCGTGCAGTGGTATACACCTCGGTCCACCACGATTTGCCTTTTTCCTAAGCCACCCCCACCGCCACCCCAGATTTCCTCTACTTTGTCCAGCTTTGCAATTCTTTGAGAATCTTGTCTCTCAGTGCAAATTTTATCAAGGAATTTTCAGGGCCTCCCAGGGGTACGTGGGGAGAGGCTGGTGGGCCACCTTTTGCTGCACTTCCTCTGGAGATGATCCTGTCCTTTTTCAACATCCTGTCCATATAGCCATACCGTGGGGGCCCAGCGAGACTCTCTGACCCTGCGCCTTCATTGCTTTGCAAAGTCTCTGCCCTCTAACCCCCCACACCTTTGCTTTCCCCTCCCCCAGATGACTTTGAAGCCCTGTGCAATGTCCTTCAGCGCCCCAGTTATGGGCTGATGCAGCCAGGGAGCCTGGGGGCGCCCTTTGAATACGGTGGAGGCGGCTTTCTGCCCTACGGCCCTGAGGTCTACGACCCTCTGGTCCGGCCTGGCCCTCAACTTCCTGGCTACAACCCACTCCCTCGTGAGCCGCTCTACGGCCCATCACCCTATGAGGCAACTGGCCTGGACGATGCACCCTACCGCGACACACAGCTGGAGAGCCCAGCTGAGCCGCCTCGGGGTGGATACCAGCCTCGTAGCCCCCCTGAATCAGACTGGCACTACCCATCCCATGGCCGTGGGCCTTCCTATCCCGAGCGGCCCAGCCGAGCCAGCGAAGATTACCGTGAGTGGGAGACGCAGGTGGGCGGGCTGCTGGTTGTGTTCTGGGTGGCTCTGGCTTGAAAGGCCTAGAGGAGCCTCTAGGAGGGGAAAAGGAGGGCAGGGGCAGGCGTGGCTGCTGGGCTCTGGGTGTGCCAGAGCCAAAAGGAAGCCTCGTTTCGCTGTCTGTGGGTCTTTCGCCAGCAGGCCGTTTCGGAGGCGCTGGAGGGCTCCGGCCCGAGGAGTGCGGGATCCTCAGTGGCTGTGAAAATGGGCAGTGTGTCCAAGTCGCCGACGGGTTCACCTGCTCCTGTAATGAGGGCTACCGTCTTGACCCAACCCACATGGCCTGCCGTGGTGAGAGGGGCCCCCTCCCCATGCGCTTCGCTTGCCTCTGTCTGCCCCCCAGCTGGCAGGTTGTGGCTCACCTTTCTGGCCAAATCTCGACCGCTCCGACACCTGGTCCTCCAGTGACCTGACTCCGTCTCTCTCCTCCCCTGTAGATATTGACGAATGCAGGGAGACGGAGAGGCTCTGCTCTGGTGGCCGCTGCCTCAACTTGGACGGCTCCTACCGCTGCCTGTGCCCCCCCAGCACTGTGCCCACCGGACAGCCCCCCCGCTGCCTCCACATCCCCCGCAGCCGAGCCTGAGCTGGGGCGGATGGGGAAATATTTATTACTTGTCCAGGCGGGGAATGGAGGAAGGTAGTGAAGGTGAAAGGACCCTTTGCCTGCCCCACCCTTCCTGCCCCAGGAAGCCGTCAGCCCGCAGTCCCTGGAGGAGCCTGGGAATGTGGTTAGTGCTGGGCGGGCAGTGCTCAGGAGAGGCAGGTCTCCCCTGCTTCTGGTTAGCGCTGTGGGGGGTGGGGGTGGGGGTGGCAGAAGTTCCAAAACAGGGTTTGATACCCTCCCCAATAAGTATTGTCCTTGGAAGGGGGAAGCCAATCTGGCTACCTCCCTGCTCGGTCCCAGGGGCCCCTGATTGAAAACGTCTTCTCACCCTTGGAAAAAAAGGCCCCCCCAAGGTCCCTCTGTTGTCTGAGTTTGCAAGGGGAGGGCACACCCCTGGAGCCCTTCCTCATTGGCTCAAGACCCACATCAGAGCTCAGTTGCCTCTGGCGTTCTGGCCAGCGATCCTGCAGGGTGCTGGCTAGTGCCCCCTGGCGCAGAGGCATTTGGAAGGGGCCGGTCCTTCTCTGCATTTCCTTTGGCCCTTTGAAAGTGTGGGGTTTTCTCAGAGGGCATGGAATTAGGGTTGAGCATGCAGGTGAGTGTCAGCCAACTGGGCTCTTGCCCTACCATCAGGGACTGGCTGGAGAACCACATTCATCCTGCAGGGCAGGGGGGTAGCCAGTAAACCCAAATCCCTAAGCATTTCCTAGGTACTTGTGCCTGTCGTGAGGGGAGGGGGCCCTATACCGCACCATCCCTACTCCCCCAGCTCCACCTCCCTGATTACTACAACAGATGCTTAAAATCCCTTGCACATCTAAACATGCACACAACCCAGAGAGGGGCTGTCAGCTAGGCAGGGGGCCTTTTGGCATCATGCCAGTGGGGGGTCACAGTCACTTCCTCACTGCTGTTACTGGACCAATAAATATTTTCTATAACAGGAGTTTCCGGATTTGGCTTCTCTGGCAGGGAGGAAGTTCCGCCCCCGGAGGCAGAGACGAGGGACTGGCCCACTCAGGCCCAGGGGAGCGGCACAGGCCAATCAACCTCCGGGGTAGCTCTGGGGTCTCTCCAGCCAGAAGGGGAGGGGAGGGGAGGGGGCTTCTGCAGTCCGAGCATCAAGCACTTAGAAAGAAACCCCAAGAGCAAACCTGGCCAGTTTCTCTTTTCTGACCTGAAGTGCACATCAGGAGCAAAACCATTCAAGGAGGGCACCCTGGGGAGAGTCCCCAGCTTCCACCTTCTGCGTGCGGCTTTGGGTTTCTTGAGCAAGCAGCAGGACTTCCGTCTCAGCAGCTCCGCACTTGCAAAACTCAGCTCAAGGAAAGAAGGAAGGATACCTGGGCCATAATGTACTATCTACAGTTACAAAAGTACATGTCACCGGGCAAAGTTAAGTGCCTGGAAGTTCCAGCCTTTTATCTGTACTTTTTAAATAAAATCCCCACCACGAGCTCACCCAAAGGCAGGAGCCAGAAGAATCTCTTCTGGTCTGAGAGAGCAGCTGGCATTCCCAGCCCCCCGCTCACAATGGACTGTCCAGCAGCCTCATTTCCCAGGTCGGGGGCAGAGAAGCTTGGCAAGGAGGAGAGCAGCGAGTCTTGCTTGTGGCTGAGCCCTGATGGTCACCCTCCTGCTCCTTGCTATCTGTTAATGGAGGAATACTGCGCCTGTCCCCCTGGCTGGGGGTGCGCAGGCAACTTCCCCCTCTGCCCTGACTCAGACGGAGGGCTGCATTCCTCTAGGATGCTCTGGCGCTCCTCAGGAGGCTGGTCCAGGGGCAAGAAGACCAGGTCAGAGAGGCCGTGCAGGTCTGCCAGCTTGTGGAAGGTCTGGAGTATCAGCAGCATGGCCATGAGCCCCAGAAGCAGGTAAACTGGAAGGAGAGGTGGGAGAGTAAGCAAGGGGCAGGTGTGGAAGATACAAGAGGCCCCTCCTAGATCCTCCCCCCTATCTGGCTGAGGCATAGCTTAAGGGTATCAACAGTTTCCCATGTGAAGTGGTGGGTTTGGGGTGCCCAGTAACGAAAGGGTAGATTGGCTTGGCCTTCCCCATCTGGATGCTCTCCTGGCGGGTTGGCCTTGCTGCTCACTCCCCCAGGGCACAGCGCTGCTGACCTGTGACAGAGATCTTGTATAGGGGGCGAAGGCGTTGCCCGGGCTGCTCCCCAGGGACGTAATCTCCCAGGCCAATGGTGCAGAGGGAGATGAAGCAGAAGTAGAAAGCATCCAGGAAGCTCCAGGACTCTTCTAGCGAACTGAAGATTGCAGCAGGCACTAAGAAGAAGGTGGCCAACACCAGGCCCATCAGCGCCAGCAGGTGCCCACACGACAGGACCCGTTGGTTGGAGCCCCAACGCAGGGCCAGGTATTCCAGAGGCCCAGAGGTGAAGGTGCCCACAAGGCGCTGCACAGTGGCTGTCAGCACCAGCATGGTGAAGGGGACGCCCAGCACTGCGTAGAAGATGCAGAAGGCTTTGCCTGCGTCCGAGAGGGGTGTCGTATAACCGTAGCCTGGGGAGGAGGGACGGGTGAGTGCCAGCAGCCAAAGGAGTGACCAAAAGCTCCACCACACAGCACCTGGGGCCAAGGGCGGAGAGCCGAGTGTCCCTCCACTGAGCCCGCTGGCAAGCGGGAGCTGGGGCTGAAGGGTTATGAGTCGTTGCAGGGCTAAATTCTTGTTTGGATAGCAGACCTCACACGGCTCATAGGACAGAAGGAAGGAAAGGCAGGAGGCAAATGAACTTCAGCCCTTCTGAGGGGAAACAACGTTCATGGAGCAGCCTGAATTTCACAAAGTATGCAAATGTGGAGTGGAAAAGGGAGGGAAAGGCTCTGGATATCGTGGCACGCAAGAGACACCAATATGTGGGAGCCGGTCACGATAAAGCCCAAATCTGACCGGAAATGGCTGAAGGCCAAAGTTAGCCTTAGCCTTTAGCCCAAGAGCCTGGGCTGGAAGCATAATAGCTTAATCATTGCTGGGATCCTCTAAAGGCTTTTCCTTCTTGAAGAGAACACATGCGAATCCTGTGTGTCGGACACACCAGGTCTAGACAGAGGAGACACTGCACAGAGAAGCAGTTTCCCCCTTTCCTGGCCTAAGGGCGGCCTTCGTGTGCTGCAAGAGCCTGCCTGAGGATTGTATGCTCACAAAGAAAAGCCGCAGCTAGGTGGGTGCCAGCACCCCACGACTGGTGAGACAGCAGGAGCCCTGGAGCCAGAGGGTGGGGAGCCCCATCCCCATCTTCTGCCTAATCCCCATTAATATCTTCCACTGCCTGCGGCCAGCTACTGAAAGACTGGGGGCTTCTGGATTAAGCCCCTGCTCTTCAGACAGGCGGTTGATTGGGAGGGCTCTGTCCTAAAGGATAAATTCACCACAGCCTGAGCTGCGCACCAACAGAGGGTGGCACACCCTCTCCCTGCTGGAGAAATTGGCCAGCTGACATGTGTCTGGGGCCAAACCCAAGAGGCCCAAGCAGCAGTGGTCTCTTCCTGGGTGGGGTATCCCATCCTTCTGTGTGGCAAGAGACCACTGGTGCTCAGGGCTAGGGACCCTTCTCTAAGGAAACACTGGCACATCTGCTCCATAAGCCAGAGCTGAGCATCTACCCACAATGCCTTTCATCCTTCCTCTCCCCAAAAAGAGATGGAGGAGGGAAATTAGCTCTTGTTTCTTTTTTGCCCACTTTTGTGGGTTCTATAATCACAAGGGTATCTTCATATTCATTCTACATGACAATTTGTGCAATATTTATGTAACTGAGTTGTTAATAAAATGTTGCAGAACCCACCTCTGTGAATGTACCTGGTGTTAGATAAAAATTGTGGGGACGTGAGATTTTACTAGTGGTGGGCAAAAAAGCCAAGAAATCGTCTTTTGCCACTGATGGAAGCTGACTGTGGAGGGCACCAGGGTGGCAAGCTGTTTGACAGAGCACTGGGACCATGGGCAACAAAACAGTATCAGGGCCAAGAGGAGGTCTGTGGCAGGGCAGCGGCTTCCTCTCTGCTGCTCCGTCCCGGTTTACTACAGGAGAAGACAAGCAGCTGGGAGCCCAGAAACTGCTGAGACCATCTCCTCCCCGCCTTCTGGCACCGCCCGCCCAAACGCGGCAGCCCCCCCTTCCTTTAAGCTCAGGCTGTTCTCCTCGGTGGCGGGAGGGCCCTTGACCCCCTCCGGAAGGCGGTGGAGAAGCAAGCCTGCTCCGGGCTTAAGCCCTGCAGGGTCCTGCAGCCCGCCGAGGAAGAGGTGGCCCTCGCTGAAATCGGGCCTGCGCCCCGGGCGCGGCTTCAGGAGCTGCCTGATGCTCGCTGCGAAGAAGCTGACTCCCGAGCCAGCCGCCACCGGGCAAGGCAAAGGGCCGAGCCGGTGGGCTGCTCTCAGCTCACGCAGCCACACGAGCCCGAAAGGCGCTCGATAGGGCGGCTTGCCTGGGGTCCTGAACCGCCGAGCAAGGCGACGCAGCCCCGGGCACCAGGCTAACCCCTGGCAGCTCCGTCCGCGCCCTTCCGGTGAGAAGCGGGCTGCAGGGACCGTATCTGGCCGGGCTCTACCAGCAGAGAACCGCACCGACGACCCGGCTCTTACGCAGAGCCAGCGAACGCACTCAACTCCCGCTCCCTGCGCGCCGCTTCGGCCCTCAACAGCACCCATCGGGCCCCAGCCAAAGCCGAGGGAGCGAGCTGCAGCGTCCCAGCAGCCCCGGCTGCTCACCTGCACCAGCAGGAGTTCTTCCTCAGGATCCTGTCCGCGGAGGGTTGAGACACGGCGCCGCGTCGAAGCGCGAAAAGGAGGCCGTGCCCGAGAGCCGGGGGCGGGTGGCTGGGTGCGTGCGCCTCGGCTCTAGGCCCGCTGAACCCCTCCCGACGCCGCCACCTTTCTAGGCGCTCGGTGGTTGTGGCCCGGCCCGGCCCGGCCCGGCCCGGCCCTTCCACGCCCACTGCGCCCGGAATCACCCGTGGGAAGTGGAGGAGAACGTGGCCACCTTTCACCGAAGAAGTGCGGCCGGCGCTGACTCACCCACAGTGGTGATCAAGGTGCTGGCGAAAAAGAAGGCAGAGGCGAAGTCCCAGTTGGACGCGGCAGCCGAGCCATTGCGCAGGAGGGCTGCGGAGTGTTGGTTGGCGCTCAGGACGGCGCCCAGGAAACGCTCCAGCGTGGCCTCGGACAGGCAGGGGCTGTGGCGCAGGAAGTCGCTCTTAAGGTCCCGCAGCTCGGCCCTCAGCTGGCTCTCGTAGGGTCGCTCGACGGCTGAGATGATCAGCGCTCCGAGCAGCAGATAGCCCGCGTAGGCCAGCGCGAAGGCCGCCAACACCGCGCCGCGCCTCATGGACCCGACGGCGGAGCGAAGAGCCGGTCGCGGCAAACGGAGCGGAAGAACAAGGAGACGTTTGGAGAAGCGAAGCCGGCGCCCGCCCCACCACGTCGCGGCCCGGCGACCCTGCGGGCCAGCCTCTTGGGCGGCGCCCAGGCCCCTCCCGTCGGGCGGAGCCAGGGCTGCCTCGAATTGCACCTGGCAGACGGGATACTGGGCCGGCCCCGCCCCGAGCGCGAGCTGAGCCGCCTCCCGGGTCCAGTTCCACCAACTTCGCTGGGTAAGTCGGTTGCACTCCCAGCATTGGGTACATGCTCAGGGACGACTCCGTCCCTGTGTCTCCTTCCCCTGACAGATTAAGGCCTCACGCCCACCATCCACCCAGATGCTGACCTTGGCATTTCCAACCCAGAGAGCTGGAGTTCGCGGTGCCACCCCCTCCCTCCCCTCATCCCCAGGAGGGAAGGATCTGCTGCTTTGGAGAGGGCAGGTGTAGTGGGCACCAGGCAGGACTTCTGGGCCAAAGCCTGAGATGGGCACAGGTTGTGCTTTACAGCTGCCCTCCTCCTGTCCTGCCTTTGCCTTTGCCACCTCCCAAAATGATGGGGGGGCTATAAAAGCCTAGCAGAAAAAGGGCTCACTAGCCCCCTCTGGAGGTCTTGAGGAGGGAGGCATTTCCCTCCCTCCACTCTCTGGACTGTGGGTGTGCTCTTGGCAGGAAGCGAGTTGTGCGAAAACAACAGGAACTGGGGAAGAGGTGAGAGGCTTGGTCGCAAGAAAGCCTGAAAGCCAAGACGGGGGGGGGGGGGGGGCACGAGGACCCCAGGGAAAACAGAGATTGTATCCTGCCCTGCAGTTTATTGCCCAGAAGAGCAGCAAGGCAGAGAAAAAGGATCCTCTGCAACGGCAGCTGGGGTGGGAGCGAAAGTGAAGCAAATGAGCAGTTGCCAACGATCACTTGCATTGCTCATGTGAGAGTATCCAGAGTGTTTGCAGGTCAGTGTGTACATGGACAGCCTGTGTGGGTTGGAGAGCACTTGCTCCAGCGGTACCTCACTTCCACCCGACCTTGTGCAAGGGAAACTCTGTGCTCAACCCTTGGTACTTAGAGCAGCCCAGCATGGCCCCCAGAGCCCACCTAACAAGCTGGAAGTGAATCTTCTTCCTGAAGCACGCAGGCACCCCCAGGACTGTGGAGGCAATGTGCTCCCCATTAACAAGGGCTTCTTGCAGAAAACTAAGCCAAGCCGTCACCAGCAAGAATTGTGCTTCCACGGCTGTTCGCATGAGGATCAGAAGGAGCGGCAGCCCCTTACAGCCACCACCTTGGGGCCCTAGCCCAGCCACGAAAGAAGGATGCCCCCAAGTAACAGCTGGTCAGCACAGCGGCTGGGTTCATACGGTAGCCTAGTCGAGAGCTTCAACCAAATGACCATTCCATGGTTCAGCGCATTCGGCAGTGTGAAACTGGAAGATGGCTATCTGCCAAACAGGGACAAAAGTCTGGTCTGGGCTGTGCCAACAGGGAGGAGAGGAAGCTGCTGCCACATCACATTATGGGCAGCCCACACTGGCGATGCCTTGGCTCGACTTGAATGATGGCTCCACTGCCGTGGAAGGCCTGATACAGGGCTTATTATTTATTTGTTAAATTTCCAGGGCACCCAAATCCAGAATGACTCTTGGCCATTTCACCTTTTTTTTCAAAATGGTACCATATAAGAAAAGAACTGCAGTCACCAGAGGGAGCAAATCAAACAGATCACTCGCCCCATTCCCGAGCTCTGGGGAAAAGCCAGCATTTTAAAGCTCGTTGAAAGTCAGGTAGGGTGCAGCGAGAAAGGAGGCCCGCTTCCTGGCTCCTGCTTCACGGACAGGACCCAGAACAAGCTGAATCCGTTGGACTGTGCAGGACAGACAGGTGCAGCAGCAGAGAGAGAACTGGGCCCCGCCTCATGCTTTAACGCCCCTTGAATTGCTCCCGGACAGTTACTGATAACCAGCGCAGCTCACGGAGTGGGGATGCCACGCAGGCATCACTACTTATGCCTCTGTATTCTGGCCGACTGCGGCTTCCGAATGGTCTTCAAGTGGTCTGCCTGCAAGGTGCCCGAGGCACGAGTGAATGGACTCCAGATGCACAGGCTGAACCTGCTTGAAGACCTTCCTGGCCATGGCTGCCACCTGCTCCTTGAGCAGGAGCTGAGAGCCCAGGTGGCTTGCCAGTCCCAAGTGGGCACTGCAGCCTGATTCGTGACCAGAGGTGGAAGACCCCCAGGGCCAGCCAAGTGAGGTGTCAAGGTTCTGTCCCAGTGCCCGGAGACTCTGTGGGTTCGGATGGAGAGGAACCGTCTCCGATTCAATCCCGTCAAGACCGGCTGCAGGTGTTTGGACCGTGCAGATCGGGGGACGTTCCACCTTTGACCTCGGATGAGGTAGCACGTCCCCCTTCAAGGTGTGCAATCTGGGAGTCTTCCTGGACGTGCACTCCAGTGTCAGTTGTGGCCAGGAGTTCCTTTGCACGACTCCATCTGGTGTGCCAGTTGCGCCCTTTCCTAGATTGCCGGGCCCTTCAGGCAGTCACTCGTGCCCTAGTCATCTCGCGGCTTAACTACTACAACGTGCCGCACGTGGGGCTGCCCTTGAGGACCGCCCAGAATGCGGCGGCGCGAGCAGTCACGGGCACGCCTCAGTATGCCCCTGTGACACCCCCTAGTTTGTGAGCGGCACTGGTTGCCGGTCTGATTCCAGGCACGATCCAAGGGGGCGGTTGTGACCTAAAAGCCCTACATGCCATAGGGCCGCTTACTCGAGGGACCGCCTGTGTCCCATAGCATCTGCCCAGCCGACTCAACCCTGCGGGGCTGGGCGCCCCAGGTGTCTTCAGGGAAGCAGTGCCAGCCACCAGAACCCTGGAAGCGCGCCCCCCCCGGCAGGAGGCTCCCCCGCCCGAGGTCCGGGCGCCCCCGCCCCGCCGTTCCTCAGAAGAGCCACGAGGCCGAGCTTTCTCCCGGGCCTCTGCTGCGGCGGGGGGGGGCGCCTTTTAGCGCCGCCACCGTCGTCCGTGGTGAGCCGCCCGGAGCTGCGTGAGTGACGATCCGATCGCCGCCGCCGCCGCCGCCGCGAGCCCTGAGCGCCCCCCCCGCGCCCCGGCACCGCTTCCGCGGAGGGACCCGCGCGGGGAGGCTCTGCGCGCAGTGACGTCACCGCCACCCCGCCTCGGCGACGTCGGGGAGACCGCGCCGCCTCTCCGGAGCGTGCTCGGCGCCGGCCTCCGATTGGCCGCGGGCGGCGCGCAGAGCCCCGCCCACAGCCGCGCCCGCGATGGAGGGCGCCCCGGCCGGAGGGGCCGCGCGCGCGCGTGGGTGCCGCGGGGGGCCGGGCGCGGGGCCGGGGCCGGGGGTCTCCGCGCCGCCTGACGGCCGGCCGCCTTTCCCTTCGCAGCGCCGCCCAAGCGCCGCCCGCCCGCCGCCGCCGCCGCCGCGCCGCCGCCCCTGGAGGACGCGAGCGCCGCCGCGGACCCGGTCTCCGGCCTGGCCGCGGCGTATGGGGGCCGCCTGGCCGCGCAGGGGAGGGCGCTGGTGGACCGCCACGTGAGTGACCGCGCCGCCGAGCGGGAGCGGGGCGCCCCTGGCCCGGCCCGCCGCGCTGACGCCCGTCTGCCCGCAGGTCGGCCGCCTGGTCCCGCTGGCGCGCCTGAAGTGCTACTTCGCGGTGGACACGCTGTACGTGGGGCAGAAGCTGGGGCTGCTGCTCTTCCCCTTCGGGCACCAGGTGAGCGCGGCCGGCCGGCCGGCGGGCGGGCGGGCGGGCGGGCGGGGCGGTGGGCGCGGGCCCCCGCCGCCCGGCCGCCCACCGGTGTGTCTGTCTGTCTGGGCAGGACTGGCAGGTGCGCTACCGGCAGGACACGCCCGTGGCGCCCCGCTTCGACGTCAACGCGCCCGACCTCTACATTCCAGGTAGGGCCTCGGGCGGGGGTCGCGCGGGCGCTGGGCAGCCGCGCCCCCGTCCTCCTCCTCCTCCTCCTCTCTTCTTCCTCCTCCACAGTCATGGCCTTCATCACCTACCTGCTGGTGGCGGGGCTGGCGCTCGGGACGCAGAACCGGTGAGACTGGCGGTCCCTGGGCCCCTCCCCCCGCTGCCGGGGCCCCTCCGCAACTCTCTGCCGCCACTGTGCAGGTTCTCCCCCGACCTGCTGGGCCTGCTGGCGAGCTCGGCCCTGGCCTGGCTGGCCGTGGAGGTGCTGGCCGTCCTGCTGGGCCTCTACCTTGCGGCGATCAACACGGACCTGACGCCCGTCGACCTGGTCGCCTTCTCGGGCTACAAATACGTCGGGTGAGGAGCTCGGGGCCCTTGCGTGCTGGGGGGAACGGAATGGGGGCGGGGCTGACCCTTCCCGACTTTTTCTCCTTGCCAGCATGATCGTGGGCCTCTTGGCGGGGCTGGTGTTCGGGAAGGCCGGGTATTACGTGCTGCTCGGCTGGTGCTGCGTCACCACTTTTGTCTTTATGGTAAGAGAGAGGCCGCCAGCCGGGCTCGCCCGAGGGGAGATGGGCGGCCTTTCCCTCAACCTTTTCGGCTCCTCTCGTCTGGTCTGTTCTCCTCTCCTAGATCCGTACGCTGCGCCTGAAGATCCTGTCGGAGGCAGCTGAAGGGGTGCTGAGGCGGGATACCCAGAACCAGCTGCGCATGTACCTGACTGTGGCTGTGGCCGGGCTGCAGCCCCTCCTTATGTGCTGGCTCACATTTCACCTCATCTACTGATGCGTTGTTCAGGAAGCTGATTTGTGCCCCCGATGCACACCACCTTGAGCCTCTGTCCCCTCCAACCAAGCTGCCAGGGGCTTGCGTGCACGTGCAGCAGGAAGGGGCGTGTGCGCGTAAAGGAGGCAGAGCAGGGCACACAGGCTTCTTGGGGCCATAATTCACAGCTCCCCCAGTCCTGCTTGGGGAGGGGAACTGGGAACTTTGCTCTGCTGTGCTCCCCCCTTGATTTGGCTCACGAAGTCTGCTCATCCTGCTCTTCCCTGTCTAGTTCCTGCCCAGCCACCCAGCACGGATGGTGCTTGGTCTCTTCAGGACCATGGATTTCCAGGCTCTGCTTGTCAAACAAAATAAAATGTGCAAAAGAGACTAGGTGCTTTCTGTCGCTTTGAGAGGAGGTACCAGAAGGTATTTTCTGTCTCCCACTCGTCCCTCCCTTCCCCATCCCAGTGGTTTCCCTTTCGCGCCTACTTCTTCTGTGCTGTACTGCCCAAGTGGCTGGCTTGCCCTGCTACATGTGGACAGAAGACTGAACCAGACTCTGGGCAGGTGGCTTGGTTCTGCCTTCGCCAACTGGGCCTGTGCTTGGGAAAGAGAGGGGAAGAGAAGCAGTTGGGTCTCTGGTTGCAGGCAGGCAGTTTTAGCATGGGTACCTGTTAAGTTCAGCCAAGGGAAAGACTCCAGGGAGTGCCAGCTACCACAAAGGTTCTTGGCTGGCCCTTTGTTGCCTGTGCTAAATGGGCAAAGGGCAGTGTTAGTTGGGCAGGGCAAGGACTTTCAGCTGCTGCCATAGTCTACTGCTATACTTACACCCCCTGCCAAACAGCCCTTACAACCGTTTGCTACACAAAAGAAGCTTAGTTCCTCTATTTTATTCAGAGTCCCTTCATTACTAAAAACACAAATTAAAAGAAGAGTCCCTAAAGAGAATTGATTTGTTTTAAAAAAGTATAAAAACCCATTTAAAGCTAGCCAGGTAGAACCTTGCTCAGTGAGATGCCTCTGCAGCGTCTCTCGGCGGAGGGGGGCTCCTCAGGGACCAGCTCTGCAACTCAGTGAAGATCTGTCTTGCAGGCTGGAAACAGACCCTTCCCTGATAAACTTTTGGCAAAGGGCGCCGCAACAAGGGAAAGAGCAGAGCTGAAGTACAAGGTGGAAATGTTTGCAGCGGCAGCTGTTCTTCCTAAAAGTGCAATCTAAGGCCTTCAGTCGCCTCCCCAGGGCCGGGGAGGGAGGGAGGATTTGAAGGACACTCCCCCCACCACTCTCTGCTTCCTTGCAAAGCCAGAGGGATGAAAGTTTTGGGTGGACCAGTGTCTGCGAGCCTAAAGCTGTCCGTCTCTCTTTAAAGCTGGTGGGCTTGGGGCAGAAAGGTACGTGCCAGCCAATCCCTCGGCCTCAACAACCAGCTTGTTGCATCTAATGATCTCAAGAAGGTGGAGCCTGGAAAATTGGGGAGCAAGACTGGGCAGCTTCCCAAAAGAAAGGGAAAAAGGCACTGGTCTGGCGAGGAAGAGCCATGGACTTTTTGGAGATGGGCCGAGCTTAAGGCATGCTGAGCAGTGAACTAAGGGTGCCCGAGGCCCCCGGTCTCCCCCGCCCAGAGGGACTGGTCTGGCAGGAGCGGCAGGAGACAACGGGCTGTTGGACGGAGGCTTCATGCCTTGCCGTTCTCCCTTCCTGACCCCCAGATTGGAGGATCTTGCACCCTTTGTACTATACTAGCTTGACCATGTTCGTGACACTTAGTACCACTCACTGGTGTCTCCCAGGGAAGCAGGATTTGGCAGAGCCCTTGCGGAAACTGCTGCAGAAGCACTGATCTTGGGGTAGGACCCACAGTCCACAAGCAGTGACTGCTTTATGCGACTAATTCCCCGCCCCACAAAAATGCATGGATATGGTGATATAGTAGTTAGGCCTGCCCAGCTTAAGAGAGGGAAAGCAGTGCCTCTGGGTCTCTCAGACGCACTGGATTAATTCTGGGGAAGCATGTTTGGAGCAGAGATGTGAACGTCCCCAACACTTTTCCTCCTGGAGAAAAGTGCTTTAGCAGTCCTGCCCCCCTTCTTTCCCCAACAGAACGCCTGCAGGACACAGCTGCACCCCCCAGATCAACATCTCCCAGGACTTCTGGCCAAAACGACCACCAGCTGCTCTGGCTGGGGATTCTGGGAGTTGCTGTCCCAACACACAGAGAGGACACCAAGTGGGGGCAGGATTAGGTGAGATACAGTCGCCCAGAGGGAAGGCAAGGCAGGGCTGTGCATCAAGTGATGAGTCCTCGCTGGCTCCAGGGAGCAGGAGGGGCACTGTCCGCAGCTCCCCCCCAGACTCCAGTGGAGGCGGGAGAAGGGGGCAGACAGCGCTACCCCTTGGAGTCAGCTGTGGCCAAGCTGCACCGGGAAGCCTCTGGTGAACAAAGCTGACAGGTGAAAGAGGAATGATCCGTGTGTTTTCTACAAAGGCAAGGCCAGGCCATCTGCTCTAGTATTTACATGCTGCGGTTCCTGGCGTGTTCCTGAGAGCGCACCTAGGCAGCTCTCTCAAAGTGTGTAGGCATTGCTCATCAGGTATTCCTTGTCATCCAGGGTGCTCCACACTGTTCCCACAGACAGCTCTGGATTCTTCTGGCAGATCTTGACAAAGAAAACCACCACAGACCCCAGCAGGATGGCAACCAGGATGGCCAGAAGAACTGCCAGGACCACAGCTGTGGAAGAGAAAGAGGCAGAGCATCAGGAGGAGCAGGAAAGAGGCTGGACTTTCAGGAATGGAGGGGAGCCTCCCTGTTGCCTGCTTGGTTGGCAAGGCAACTGGCACAGCTTTGGTCTGCTTGTCCAGAATTAGAACTTCTCCACCCGAGTGCCGCCGCTTCCCCGCAGGAGTGCTTGACAGAAAGGGAATGTGCCAGTGATGCGACTTCCTCTGCTGGAGGAGCTGTGGCCGTGCGATGAGCAGAGCCCCCACCGGCCAGCAGCCCTTCCCTCCTCAGAAGAACTGCAAAGGGTTCTGCTGCACAAACCAGCAGCTCCAGGAACAAACCCACCGAGGTGCCCCAGAAGCCCAAGGCCCCTCCTGGATTGAACTGGCTCGAGAGCAGAGGCGTGGCACGAGACTCCACTTCCCCCTCAGGTGGTCCCAGCGCCCTCAGCTGAAGACTAGCTACGCACCTCTGGTGGAGAAGCCAAAGGGTTCAGACGAGAGGTGAGTGTGTGCATCAACGTCTTCTGGTTCTTCAGTTATCTCTAAAAGCCAGAGAAGACAAAGAGAAACTGGTGAAAAGTGGCAGAAAGCCAGCAGAGCAAGTTGGCAAGGCAAATTGGAGCTTGGTGAGGAAAGGACAGGAGTCCAGGCTGGCCTTCCGGCCACTACAGTTGAGCAGGGAAACCTGGACTTTTCCAAACCACTCTGGGTCATGAAAAGTGAGATGGGGGAGTGTGCCAGCTGCTCTGGGAAAGAAAATGCAAGACGGCCGGGGGGGGGGTAACAGGTGTTACCTTTGTCACCTGTGCACTGGCTCCAGCAGTGCTCCTCAAAGAGATAGTTGTTCTTGTTGCCACGGCAGCCACCATAGATGAACATCTTGCACGTTCGTGTCTCTATGTCAAAGTACCAGCGCAGGAAGGAGGCACGGCAGGGACCCACTGCCCGGGGCGCAGCACAGAATTCTGGGGATGAAACAGTTTGTTCTTGCCTTAGCCCACTGAAGGGAGAAGGGCAGTCCAGGGTCCAGGAAAGGTAGGTGCCATCTTACCTGCGAAGCCAGGCCTGTTGTCACTGGGCTCCTGATGATGGCGGGCTCTCGAGGCAGCCACTGGGGAGGAATGCAGAGCTGTTAGCCAACCGTCACCTCTCTGGCAAAAGCTGGCTCCTGATACTTTCCAGGCCCTCCCCACTTCCAGACCTGGGCCACTCCCAGCTTTTGAAGCCCCTAACATGCACATCAAAGGTCCTAGAGGCCCTGGCATTTCTGGTTCACTGGCCAGCCTGCCCACTCCCCAAAAGGTAGCCTTGTGCCGAGCAGTGGGTAAGACATAGCTTGCAGCAAGACGTCAAGAGATCTCAGGCTTTGTAGGTTGCAGAGAGGCTCTACAGCAGAGCCTTGGCCATGGAGGCAGCATTAAGGGGCTGTATATTCTGGGAGACACCAGCCTCCAGCCCAGGTGTGCTCTGGGAGGAGCCACTCGAGGTCCTGACTCCTGTCCATCCTTCTAGCCCCACACATTAACACAGGAACCTTACCTTTAGTGGCTGGCCAACTAGGTACCACAGTTGCCTCTGCACCTCCATCTGAAAGCCAAGACAATTCCAGCATCAGACACATACAGGTGAATCTCGAAAAATTAGAATATCGTGCAAATGTTCATTTATGTCAGTATAGCAACTCAAAAGGCGAAACCAATATATGAGATAGGCGCATTACATGCAAAGCGAGATATGTCAAGCCTTACTTTGGTATAATTGTGATGATTATGGCGTACAGCTTATGAAAACCCCAAATTCACAATCTTAGAAAATTAGAATATTACATGACATCAATAACACAAGGATTGGAAACAGAACAATATCGGACCTCTGCAAAGTATCAGCATGCATATGTACTCAGTACTTGGTTTGGGCCCCTTTTGCGGCAATGACTGCCGCAATGCGGCGTGGCATGGATGCTATCAGCCTGTGGCACTGCTGAGGTGTTATGGAAGACCAGGATGCTTCAACAGCGGCCTTCAGCTCCGCTGCATTGTTTGGTCTCATGTCCCTCATCTTTCTCTTGGCAATGCCCCATAGATTCTCTATGGGGTTCAGGTCAGGCGAGTTTGCTGGCCAATCAAGCACAGTAATCCCATGGTCACTGAACCAGGTTTTGGTACTTTTGGCAGTGTGGGCAGGTGCCAAGTCCTGCTGGAAAATGAAGTCAGCATCCCCATAAAGCTCGCCTGTGGAAGGAAGCATGAAGTGCTCCAAAATCTCCTGGTAGACGGCTGCGTTGACCCTGGACTTAATGAAGCACAGTGGACCAACACCAGCAAATGACATAGCTCCCCAAATCAACACAGACTGTGGAAACTTCACACTGGACTTCAAGCATCGTGCATTGTGTGCCTCTCCATTCTTCCTCCAGACTCTGGGTCCTTGGTTCCCAAATGAGATGCAAAAGTTGCTCTCATCAGAAAAGAGGACTTTGGACCACTGGGCAACAGACCAGTTCTTTTCTTCTGTAGCCCAGGTAAGACGCTTCTGACGTTGTTTGTTGTTCAGGAGCGGCTTGACAAGAGGAATACGACATTTGAAGCCCATGTCCAGGATCCGTCTGTGTGTGGTGGCTCTTGATGCACTAACTCCAGCCTCAGTCCACTCCTTGTGAAAGTCCCCAACACTTTTGAATGGCCTTTTCCTGACAATCCTCTCCAGGCTATGGTCATCCCTGCTGCTTGTGCACCTTTTTCTACCACACCTTTCCCTTCCACATAACCTTCTATTGATGTGCTTTGATACAGCACTTTGGGAACATCCAACTTCTTTTGCAATTACCTTTTGGGGCTTTCCCTCCTTATGGAGGGTGTCAATGATGGTTTTCTGCACAACTGTCAGGTCAGCAGTCTTTCCCATGCTTGTGATTCCTACTGAACCAGCCTGAGAGGCCATTTAAAGGCTCAGGAACCCTTTGCAGGTGTTATGGATTCGTTAGCTGATTAGAGTGGGACACTTTGAGCCTAGAATATTGAACCTTTTCACACTATTCTAATTTTCTGAGATTGTGAATTTGGGGTTTTCATAAGCTGTACGCCATAATCATCACAATTATACCAAAGTAAGGCTTGACATATCTCGCTTTGCATGTAATGCGTCTATCTCATCTATTGGTTTCACCTTTTGAGTTGCCATACTGACATAAATGAACATTTGCACGATATTCTAATGTTTCGAGTTTTACCTGTAGAGCAATGGTCTTCTGAAGGCAGTTCCACCAAGAGGCTTGGCTGACCCAGAACACTCTCAACTTTCAGCTGCTCTTGCCCAGAGAGAGAAATGAGCAGCCTTTGATAGAATCCCCGGGAAGACCTCTGGGCACTCAGCCTTCGTCTGGCTGCTGCTCCAGAGAGAAATTTGCTCTATTTCAGTTTTAAGCTGCATTCCTGATGGAGACCTCAACTACCTCACTTACCAGGAACCAACTGGGGATTTCTAGCACAAGTCACTTTATCTATTTGGAGGAGGAGGAAGAAATACTGCAAGCTGCTTACTCACAGGGCTGAGAATTTGGGTAGAGTGTAAGCCAAGAGGCATGGAAGGAAGAAAGCCAGCAGGAGCCATGTGCTCCTAGTGGTGGCAGTAGGAAAAGAGGAGAGATTCGCAGCAGCAGCAGCAGGCACTGCGTTCACAAAGACTGCCCGAATATGCTTTCCCCCAAATTCCCTCTGGCAACTCTCTGTGATATGCTCACCTGTGACACATATCTGGAAGCAGTCCTGTTTTGAGAAGAAGTTGTTGGCATTGCCTTTGCAACCCCCAAAAATGAATTCCTGGCACATCTGACTGGTGGCATTGTACCACCACCGATGGAAGGATGCCCGACAAGGGCCCACCACCTTGGGTGAGTGACATCGGTCTGAAAGCAAAGAGAGGTCCATGGAAGGAGGCGGCCTGGGAGGGGCAGGTTGCCAAGAAGGGAACCTCCACAGCTCAAATATTGTTCCCTGGGTGAGCTTCTGATGGCATTCAGGGGCACCCCAACATTTAGCTGCCGCCCAGCAGGAGCCGCTCAGGACTCCAACAGTGTGGTGTAACTCCCTCCAGATTGGCCTGGAAAAGCTAAGCAGGTAGGGTTGTGAACCAATGCAAGATTATGAATGAGGTGCTGGACTTGGACCAGTGAGATCTACTATCCCCTCCACCTCACAGGTATTGATATGATCTCCCTATGTACGTCGACTTGACTTAATAATAACAAAGCAGTAACAGTGATAATTTACTTGGCGGAATAGCATTCAAAAATCTGAAACTCAGAAACTTTGCCTTTGGCTTTTCTGCAAATGTACATTTTCATGTATTTGCAAGACTGGCATTACTGAAGAACATTTCTCTTAGAGCATGTTGAATAGTTACCCTATATTTTTATTCGGTTGTTGAAGATTTAAAGTATTTCCCTGATCCTAGAGTTAATTGTAGGAAACTCTAACTGTTCTAATGGAAAGAGAAAACGCTCCTTATCTGTGCATGTGACCATTTGTCATGGGAGAGTGGAAAATAATGTTGGGGGTCCAGCCCGTGGCTCCCTAAGATTCTGGGTTCCATCGCTGGTCCAGCCGGCATGCCCACCAGCAAAGATTGCTTAGGAAAGGAAAGGAATTGGCAGGCTGCCACCCTGGATCATCTCCCTCTCCCACTGGCATTAGCAAATCCCGCAGGATTGCAACCACCAATACAGCCCACTGCTCTGTGGGTCCTTATACCACCTGCATCCACAGCTGCAGCTGACCCACTTTAGACTTTCCAGCAACCTGGCATTTCCCATTGTGTAGTTTTCGGGGGGGGGGGAGGGTTAGCGTCCTTATCTTTGGAGAGAAGGAAGGGCCAGAGGCAGGCCAGGCTCAAACGCACCTCTTCTGGGATGGGAACGCTCTAGGTTGCCACTCCCCACAGCTGATGTCCCACAAAGGCACCGTTTCTGAGGTCTGAGCCTCAAGTCTTGCAGACCAAGTGCCTGGGCAGATTCCAACCCCACCAGTGATCCACGAAAGGAAATTAAGTGGGCACTCCCTAGCTTGCTTTTGGAACTGCCCAGAAATAAAGTCTGCGGGAGGAGCGATTTCCATGGACAAGAGCGGGGAAGGTGACAGGCACCTGGAGAGAAGCGGGGGCAGCTCTGGAGTGAGCGAGGTCTTCAAGCGAAAGGTCTCTGGAGAGCACAGGAGAATCTTATTCAGCAATACATGTTGCCAGGTGTGGGATTTATCGTAACTACAACTCTCTAGCCTTTTTCTCTTCACAGTGAGATGCCTACAAAAGTTTTGTCTATAACTTCACAAGTTTTAGGTCAGACCTCAATTTGGAAAGTGTCCAAATCCACCTTGGGCTAATTTGGAAGCCCCCTGAATTAACCTGGACTGTGTTTGAAGCTTCAGGTGTAGTGAAGTTCAAAATGTGGCCGTAAGGTCCTCCAATTTTTGACTGACCTGAATGAAATGTTACAAGGGATTAAGCCTGCTCTATTTCAGATGATCAGAATTAGGGATTTTGTGCAGGAATGATTTGGGCAGATTGTGAGCTTCAGAAAAGGAAGACCTTAGCTCTGCGCTTCACTCCCCTTGTGCAATGTTTGTGGCCCCAAGGATCCCATCCAGGTTGCTGCTGGCAAGGAGCCAGCAGACTGGCCCACCAAAAACCTCCTGCGGCATCAACCCCTCAGAAAGAGAAAGACCCTCGGCTTCTGCTGCCTTCTCAACACACCAAATTCAGGTAAGGGGGCGTGCCCTGTGGTCACGCTGCCCTTGTAACAAAGGCAGCTGAAAGCATCCTGCTGTTCCCCTTTGCTGGTCTAAGTGGGTGGAAGTGACATCAGCAGCCCCGGAGGCTGGATGCAGGCGGAAGTCCAAACGGCACCAGCTTTCCCAAGCAAACAATCACTCTGAGCCAGGTGACTCAGGCACAAGTCGCTAGGGTGGCCTCACCCTAACAGGCTGAACTGGTTCAGGGCGGGTTGGCCCATCCCACCAGATCAGGTTTCATTGAACATCCTATCTGTGGGGGTTCACCAGCCACCCCGATGCCTTCTTGTGCCCCCAGTCCCCCAGTGGAGGAGGCAGCAGTTCCAGCTGTAGCTTCTCTTCTCTCCACAACGAAGGGGAGAACTGCCAAGAGATACTCTCCTGCACCCAGTGGGGGATTCAGCCTCCTTGGCCCCAGAGAGGGCCAGGACAGCATTGCAAAGAACACCAGCCTGCGTGCCTCTCTCAGGCGGCCAGATGTCTAAAGCCCTGATGGGCCCAAGAGAGGCCTGGCAAGAGGCTGCCATTCCCTCCTGAACCAGGCCAGAACAAAGGGGAGGAGCGCTACCACACTAGGGCAAGAGGGCAGTCCCTCCGGACTGTGCCTCTGGATGGGGGTGGATCCCGCCCAATGGAACTGCCAGGCAGGTGCCCCTCCAGCCGGGCACGGGGTCGGAGGCAGGAAGGAATAACGGGGGCTCCTCCTTGGAGAGGTCCTCATCTCCCAGACACAGCAGCGGCCGGGGAAGCGGGGGGAGGAAGAGTTGAGATTTGGCTTTCTCTGATCCTTCCCTCCCCCCCCCCCCGCACTTGGGACACCCGACAACCGGGGCAGGAAAAGGTCCAAGCGGGGGAGGGGTTAAGGCGCCGCCCCCCCCACTACATGGCGGCCCACAGCGCGGCCGATCTCTTCGGGGGGGCACGTCCGAGACCGGCCTGCGCACCAGAGAAACCTGGCGGAGCGCTCAAGGGGGGGACAGGGCGTTGGCAGAGCAGGCCCCAGCAGGCCCGGGACACAGCGCAGGAACCCTCCCGACGATCGGCAACGAAGGCTGGCCACCGCAAGAACGGACGGGCAGAACGACTCTTCCCCAAGGCCGGGGCAAGGGAGCAGCCCCGGGGCGCGCTCTCTTACCTGGAAGCGACTCTGCGGCCACCAGCGCAGCCGCCAACATGACCAACAGCACCACACTCTTCTCGCACCCCATCGCGCCGCCGTCCCGGACAAAGCTGCCCGCTGGGCCGCGACGGCTGCCGGACCCCGCAGGTGAGCCACGCCCATCGCTCTCCGGGCGCCAATTACGGGGGCTGACGTCACAACCAGCGAGGCTGCCCCTATCCCTACCGCACCTGTCTGGAGGGCGGGTAGTCCACGCCCACCTATTTTGCATAGGGTGCGGACAATCACGTAGTACTGGTAGGAAAGTCCCGGATGGAGAAACCTGCCAGGCACAGGTTGAAGACCGATCAGGCGCACTCGGGGCAGGGCTGCGGTCCGGCCCGCTCCTCCTGGTTCCCCGTCCCTGCACACAGTGTCCTCGCATGTTGTCTGGTTCTGGGACGGCTTCCACGGGAAGCCTCATCCAGTTTCCGTTTCTCCTCCACCAGCTTCCATCCCTTGGCCTTGGGAAGAGGCTCCAGGCAAAGGGTGCTGGGATCCCCGTTTCTTCCCTCCCTGCCTTTCTTCTCTCTTTCTGTCCATCCATCCACCTTTTCCTTCCTCCCTCCTTAGCTATCCAACCTCCTTTTTGCCGAGGTGGGAGTTGGGGGGTCCTGCAGCTCGGTAGGGAGGGCCCCCTTTCGTGCTCAGAAAACTGCTCTGCGTTGGAGCCGCGCACGCGGTCGCGGAGGCCTTCGCTTGGGTTAGCCCCCGCTGCTGGGAGGCTTCCTGAAAAAGTCATACCTCTTTGGGAGGGGGGTCGTTTCGCCAAATGGTACTTGCATAATGACTTGGCTGTGGTGGAACTGCCCAGGTGGGGTGGGAGGGCAGGCTAGAAGGAAGGGGGTCGTCTTGCTCCCCGCTGGGGCCGAAACAGCACTGCAGCGGTGTTCTTGTCTCGGCTTCTGAGTCCGAATCAAACGGTCCAAGCAGAGCAGCCTTGTCTGAGTCTGACGCCAGGAACTCAAAGAGCTAAGCCACCGGTTTTTTCCAGAGATGGGACCGAATCGCAGGTAGTTCGGTGACACTCGCCTGTGGAAGGTGAGCATTTTGCAGCATGGCATCTAGGAGGGAGGGGCCTGCTGGCAACCCATTAAAAGGGTGGCGGGGGGCTCATAGTTGGTGGATGCCAGGCCCAAGCTCTTGGTAACTGGCATTACTCAGAAAATGTTAAGAACATAGCCGATTAAAGCCCCAAGGAGGGGGAAGTGGCTGATCGACCACTAATTGCTGTAACGTAACTGGAACCTGGAGCTTCAGAGGCCCCTTTGCAGTGGCGGCGGCGGCACAGAAGGATCAGCTCTGGAAAAGGGAGGCCCCGCAGGGTCACTCGATTCCTGCCCGCCAGAGCTAGGCCCCACGCCTCTGTCTCTCAGGGAGGCCCGCACGAGCAGCAGGTCGCCCCTTGGGTAACTGGGAGACTAGCAATCCCCTGCCTAGGCAGCAGCCCTCTGTCACCGGAGCAGGACGGTGCCCCTCGCCCCGAGGGAGGGGCTGGAGCCCAGAGCTCCGCCCCTGCCTGCTATAAGGCGGGGGAAGGCGGCGGACGCCCCGTCTAGCTGGCGGAACGAGCGATGGCAGCGGATCGGGTGGGGAGGCGCTTGGGGTGTGCGTCGCCGGTCCGTTCTGCCGGCCTCTCTCCCGGAGGGAACCGTGCAGAAGGGGCCTCCAGCCCAGGCATCCAGAGGCGCCAAGCGCGGGTCACTGTTAAGTATGACCGACGGGAACTGCAGCGGCGCCTTGACACAGAAAAGTGGATTGACGGCCGCTTGGAGGAGCTGTACCGAGGACGGGTGAGGAGGCAGTCTTGTCGTTTGGGGGACGCGCATAGACCGGCCCGCTTGGGATAGCGGGACCCTTGTGGCCAAAGGATCTCGAGTGCCACCACAGCTCGCCGTCTAAGCTGGCCTGCGGCCGCGCTCAGCTTCCTGGGCTACTGGAAAAGCGCCCGACCCGCCTGCCTTCAACTCTGGCCTCCGTGCGGTTCCTCAAGGCCATGATGGGGTTAACGTTAAGGCTCTTTGGGACCCCCTCCCCTTCCTCCCGCCCAGCTGCTTGTACTGCAGGCGCTGCTCCTCGGGGGCTCTGGGGAGCCATCTGCCTTATAGGAAAGCCCATCTGCTGAGGGGGTGCCACAGTCGAAAGGCCCGGGTGGGAGACGGTCAGGACGGCGCTGTAGCTGTGAGGGAGAGGAAGGTGGGGAAAGGCTCCCGGGGGCTCGCAGTCCTTTTGGCAAGCGGCCTTAGTCCAGCCTTAAATAGAGTAGTCAGAACGCCTGGCTCCTGCTTTTTGCTTGGTGGGATTTTAAGGCTAAAGAGATTGGAGCATGTTGTGGCTCTGGGCCAGAAGAAATAGAGTCATCATTGCGACTGCCTGGTGCTCAGACTCGGAGGGGAAGTGGTGCTGCAGAATTATGGTGGTTTTGCCTTCTATTCACCCCATTCACCATCTTTCCAGGGACCAGGCACTTGGTCCTGGTGTGGGAATCAGGCTTTTCCTGGGGCCTTGAGGGCAAATTCAGAAATGCCCTCACTCAGCAGAGAGCTTGGGACGTGGAAGGTCCCTGTCCTGGCCCTGGAGCAGGCAAGGCTGAGAAAGACATCAGAAGTTCTGGACATCTGCTTTCATCGACTTCAGGCTGGGATCGTGGGAGTTGCAGTCCAGAGCGACCAGAGGGCTGTTATCTGCCATGCTCCAAATGGGCTTCGTGGTTCTTTCTTGCACCTGCTGTACAAGAGGTCTTGGCTTTGAAAAGTGAGGTCAACCTTGCTGTGGCTCACATGAAGAAGTGGGAGCTGGGCTTGCAGAGAAGGGTCATTGGTCTTCGGAGGCAAGAGAAATGCATCCCACTTCTCCGCCTCCAGTTCCTGATATTCCCCTTGCCTAGAAAGAATTCCTCAGGGTGGGGGTGGGGAGCCTGGCCTAGCTATAAAAGAGACATCTCTGATCCTCCCATGAAAGGAGCGGGTTACCATCTGGGTTGCTTTTTTGCCTCCCCGGGGAGTCTGGGAGGGAAGAAGTTCAGCTGGCAGGCCAGTTCTGCTGGAGGGAAGCAAGCCCCAGGCTGGAAAGTGGTGGTAGGTTGGCGCTCAGAACCTGGGGCTACTTGGTACAAGAGGACAGCAGTGCTGTGACTATTCTCCTTCCCCCTGCACACTAATGGAGAAGTTGCAGAGGAAGTGGGTGCAGATGGAGCCAGGCCCTTCCAACTGGACCAACCACTTCTCTAGTGGTAGGCAGAACAGGACCAGCTGCATAAGTGTACTTATGCTCCCAGGATTACCTGTATTTGGAGGAAAAGCGACAGCCAAATCTCTGTGGGATGTTGGGGGGGGGGGGGAGGCGTGCTTCTCCTCCTGCATAAAAAGAGAGATACAGGTTGGCCTGTATGCAGACTGTCATTCCAGATGCATGCTATTTCCTAACTATGAAATGTCTTTCCACTTCACTGAAGAGTTGCACAAGTCACGGAACTGGGATATTGTAAAAAAGCTGTCCTCTTGTGAGACTTCATACTTCATCCTCATAATTCTTGTCCACTTTCTGAGAGTCATGATGCTACCATGGAACTGGTTACAAGAGCCCCGTAGCCTGACCCTTTTGGTTTTGTGGCAGGAAGATGAGATGCCAGATGAAGTCAATATTGATGATCTCCTGGAGATGGACACAGATGAAGAGAGGGCCAAGAAATTACAGGTAAGCTTCCTTCACGTTACCAAGTCTGCTGACTCAGAGGCAGGAGTCCAGAACAGGCACATTTACTCCCTAGATCCTGCCAGCAGGAGGGGAAGGGAGGAGAAAATGTAGGCCTTGATGGATTTTAGTTTATAAAATAAGTAGATGTCAACCAGTCACGGTGTTACAACCGAAAAAACAACAGGCTGAACAGGGGGCTCTGGTGCAGACTAATTCTGAGGAAGTTGCTGTTCTAAGGGGTCAAGGTCATTTCCAGGGCCAGACAGTGAGCAAATTATCAAATGTACTGAGCTTTAATACTCATGAAAGTACCAAAACACTGGTGCTAATTTCTGGACACTGAGAATTATGCATATTACTCATCTCACCCTGCACTGTGTATTAATAAGCAAACATACCTAATGTGGAATTAGCATAGGTACATGCCGTTTTGCAATAAATACTAATTAGGATGTGAACAGGATAAGGAAAGAGAACTGGGCACTAACTGTTCATGGCAAACGAGGAGGCTGCGAATTAGATCTGGGCTCAGGGGATCTATTACTAATGGGGAGAGATTTTCCTGGTTTAGTTCAAGGGTAAAGCTGGGAACCAGGCTGGAAATTAAAAGGACCAAACACAAGGAATGCTGTGGCCTCATCCTTTGGGACTGTTCCTCACTGTAATTTCTTTTTAGGGCATCTTGGAGTCATGCCACAACAACACAGAGGTGGGTGTCCACTTTCTGAGCACTAGCAGTTTCTGGCTTTTATCTGGTCCTGTGGAATGTGTGTGCCTGCAAATGGGGGTGGGGGTGGGGGTTGCTTTCACCAAGAGATGCCACACTTCCAGCTGCTATGTAATTGTTGCTTTCTGATATTCAGTTGAAGAATTGCATTAACATGTCCTTTGTGCAGGAATGCTCCCTTTCATCCTGTGGGCTCCCTGGCCCTCTCCCCACCCCATGACTCCTTAAGGGCGGTCCCTTGTAATTCCTGGAGTTCCAGTCTCAGAAATTAGGCCTGCCAGAGCCGGTCTTGAACTAGCTGGCTGCTCTTACACAGATCCTGGGAGTCATTATTGGAAGGGAGATCTCTCTCCAGCTTGAGTCCCCCCCAGTGCCAGATCTCTTCTCCATCTTACTGGAGAGGAATGGTAGGACTCAACCTCCTCCTCATCCACCTCCCTCCCCAGGACTTCACCAGAGAGCTGCTGGAGAAGCTGAGAGGCCTCCGAACAGAACACGTCCTCCGCCGGACAAGTCCCAGCAGCCAGAGGAACATGGAGCAGGGTGTCGAAGTCCCAAAGCGGCTGTGAAGCTGGGCAGCTGCAGAGGGCTGAGCTGCTGGAAGAATTTGCTGCCTCCACTAGCTTGGACTGGCTTCACTGTCTGCGGGGCACTGGCTTCAGCCGCCTCTGCCCCTAGCCACCCCTGTCCAGCCATGCCCTGGCCTGACTTTAACGATATTCTTAAGGCTCCCTCCCCTCTGGGTAAATCTCTGTACAGTGGATGACAGCCTTTGCTGTGGTCCCCTCCCCTCCTATAATAAAGTGCTCTCTCCCCCAGATGCTCAACTACTGCCTGTGCCAAAGAGGGGGGGGGAGATGGGAGCTCATGACTGGGACCCTCATGGAAAATAACCTGGCCACCAGTGGCAACCTCAGGACAGGGCTTGCCCCCTTTGAAGCTCCTGGCTGTGGCTGTGGCCTGGTCTGGGCATAACCCAGAAGCTGCAGCTGTATTTGCATACTCTTGTCCTGAACGGCCAGTCCAGACTCTGACAGCTACATTCCCACAGCCTGTTGGGCTAGATTTTCTCTGGCTGAACACATTTGATTATCCAGGGCCCATGAAAACTCAGAAACTGCTTCTTTTGCAAATCCACAACTCCACAGCCAGCCACTTTTTAGCCTAGTGTGACGTGCCGTGACCCCAGCTATCAGGGAATAACAGATAAACTCCTAGTATCGGACCAACTTCAGTCAGAAAGGTGGCACTGAGCTTTGAAGCCTTCCTGCCTCCCCCCTCCCCCAGCTTGTCACATTCTGGGTTCTCAAGGGCGCCAGCTGCTCTGGGTAGGAAGCTGGTTCCCGGAGCAAGAGTCTTCGGCAGATCTCCCTCCCAACACAGAGCAGCCAGCTGAGCACAGCAGCAGCAGCAGCAGCCCGCCCTTCCCCTTGCCTGCTCTCAACTCTCCATGCAGACCGGCATGGTCTGCGAGTGGGTGGGGGTCCCAGCCACTCTGCCCACCTTCCTGCAGCTGGGCCTGCAGGCAGCCAAACCAATCTGGTTCTCTCTGCAGCTTTTGGTCCCCCAGCAGCAGGGAATGTCCAGGCACTAGAAGGGCTCCACCCAGGCCCCAGTGATGGCTGTGCCTGTGCGCATGTGGCTCCCCCCCACTTCTCGCCATCACTGAGTCTCTGCGAGTCGATTGGTACCAGCTGCTGCCGGCCTCAGTCCAAGCACGCAGAGGATCCTTTCCCCCCAGGGAGGG
The DNA here is from genome assembly GCA_030867105.1 of Liasis olivaceus. NCBI lineage: Eukaryota > Metazoa > Chordata > Lepidosauria > Squamata > Pythonidae > Liasis > Liasis olivaceus. Next base: position 25,493,301 of record CM061360.1, read on the forward strand.
AGATGCTTGCCAACGTCACCTCTTTGAGCCTCTCCCCAGAGGGAAATAGGGGGCAGGCTGCCTCCCTCCTCCAGTGGCTGCTGCGAAGCTTGTGCCCTTATTTGGGAACAGGCAAAGGCTTGGGGGGGGGGCGGGGAGGGGCTTGCTGGAGCCCTGGGCGGCTGCAGCTGGGGAACAGCCAACTCAGCTGGGCCCTTGTTGCCTGCCCATAGCCTGGAGATGCCCACAGCCCCCCCGCCAAGAAGGAGCAGCCACCCCTTTCCATTCGGCTTGATATGGAGGGGAGTGCTAGACAAGTCCAGGAAGGGGACCCCTGTTTGGCTTTAGGGCTCCTTTTCACAGGCTGCTGTGGTGAATGACTTTTCCTCAGTTGTTCCTCCTCTTCTTCTTTTTTTAACTTGTTGCAATTTTAAAAGAGAAACACAGGGAAAAAAAACAGCATGCAAAAACAAATAAAAAGAAAACCAGTATTATTCAACAAAATAATTATGAAATAGTATTAACAAAAAGAGAAAAATAGCCTTTTAAAAATGGATAAATGACACATTTCCTGAATCCAGTCTTTGCTATTTAGGATAATAGCATTTTTCCAATCTGTCAATATCATTCTTTTGGCTATTCCCCACAACCAACATACTCTTCAGAAATGGTCAAGTTCCACAGTTTTGTAATCTAGTGCAAAATAAAATTGACACATGTAACTTGAAAACATTTACCCAGCCATCTACTTACATATGTTACGATATTCTTCTAAAAAGAAACCAAAACTAGACAGTTCCTTCCTGACACAAAACATTGAAACTTTAATATAATCCCAACCCTTATATAATATTGATCCTAAACTTAAGCATTCAATTAACCCACTTCATTGTCTTTTACACTTTCTTGTTTTATAGTGAAGTGAATTAATGTTTATTTTAAAGGGTAGAGTGTCCAAATACAATGAGATTATGTTTAGGGATATATATTTGGGGTCAAACATACTATTGTTTATTGTTGCAGATGTTATTTTTTATTGTTTTTATATGCTGTTAGCCACCCAGAGTTGCTATGGTGAGATGGGCAGTTGTACATGAATCAAATAAATAAGTGAATAAATAAATACGAGTTGCTTGAGTAGGTCCAGCATTCTGTGGAGGCTGGATTTAGTTTATGTTCACCAGGTCAGTCTTGAGCCAAAATGGAACTGAGCAGAACATCACCAACTGCAGCTTTGGGCTTTCTCAGGGTAGTTGCCATTCTCCTGTGCTTTGGACTGCTATTGATCAGGTTGGGAGTTAGGAAGCAGGACGGGCACCAATGCCCCCCACTCCAAATCACCAGGCGCTGCTGAGTTTGGTGACTTCTTCGGTGCTCAGGGGCTTTGGCTGCAAGTTAGAAGCACCTCCTCTGGCGCTGCCAAGCCTGCCCTGACGGCCCTGGAGATTGTGACCCTCCTGTCAAGGCAGAAGCTTAACAGGAAGGGCCATGCTCACAACTCATGCCCCTGTGGTCAGGGGTGGTCACTGTCCATCTTCTCCAGGCTCACCAGATCCTTGCCTTCCCTTTCCCGTAAGATCCCAGACCCCTGTACAGATTCACTCTGCAGCACTGCCTACTGGAGAAAGACCCTTTCCACGTTCAAGGGGATGCCTTGCTCCCCAGGTTGTCCCGTGGTGCAAAAACTTAACGAGCAGTTTCGGATGCAAAAGGTGATCAGAGGCTGCCTCCTGGTGGCTAAAACCTCCTTCACTCACTTCTGGATTCAGAAGCAAGACTTGGCCCACCCAGCAGTCAATGGTAGCCTTGTCACCTTGCAAGACGAACGGGGAAAGCCTGGACGCTGCTGTTCTGAGGGAGCCGACAGGAGAAAGAGAGCAGTGAGGTAAAGCATTGCCTTTTCACATTACTGTTATTGGGGGTTCAAGGGGATCTCTTGCCAAAGTGATGGCCTGGGGCAAAACTGGTTTCACCTTGACTGGGCCCCATTAACCTTTGGGATTTGCTTCCTGGGGTTACAGCAGTAACCGCCAACTGGAACTGGCAGTTTCCCCCTGGCCTAAGAGCAGTGCAAGGAGGCAGGCAAGCTGGTGTGCTTGAGAAGACTGATGCTCTTCTACCAGGTGGGGGCTTCTCATCTGCTTGGGCCCCAGTAGCTGGGACAGCAGGATCTGTGATCTAACCCAGCGCAGCAATTCTGAGGTTGCTGGAATGACACTGTTCTCACTGCTCCGGGGAGACCTGACACCTGGCTTGCTTTACCCCACAAGATGAGCTTTGGTACAAATGGGGCTCCTGGCTTTGCATAATCCACTGATCCAAACAGCCACGCCAAAAGCTAACTCAGCCAATGCTAATCGGGTGCAGCCTCTGATGGACTGCAGCAAAGAAAGGGCCAGCTGATGTCATCAGAAAGTGACTTTGGCCCGAGACCTCCGGACAGTGCTGACCTTTCCTCACTCAGACCTTCTGTGGCCAGGGAGAGCAAATCAAAGATGCACAGATGGGCATACAAATCCCACTGTGCTGGGCACCTCTCTTCTACCCCACCTGCTGCAGGGCCCAGGAAAACCTCCTGGTGGTATGGGACATCCTCCAAGGGTCCAGCCTTGCCTCCTGCTGCCCCAGCCCCCTCCACTTCTTGCCAGAGCAGAAAGAAAAGAACCACTGTGGAGAGCAATGGAACCCCCATCCTAAGCAATGCAGTGGGGGGGGGAGGAGGAAGAGGAAGGTCCATTGCTCCACTGACCCTCTGAACGTAGTTGGGCCCTCTAGCCTGGGGAGGCCCAGTTTTCCTACACCAAAGCTGACGCATCTTGAGTACCTATCCTCCCTCCAACTCCCACATGGACAGAAGGAGGGCAGGGTAATTGCACCAACTCTCTGATGCAAGTGGGGAAGAAGGGAGTTAGCCCCAGTCCAAGGGATGGAAGCAGAGAAGAGCTGCAGCTGCCAAGGCCTTTGGGAACAGCTGCCTGCAGGGAGGCTGGGGAATGCTGGATCTTCGGAGCTTCAACCTCCTACCATTGCCCCTTACAACTCCCACACAAACAGATGTACGTGTGACCTCGTTCCACAAGTGCAAAAAGGTGAGGCTTGTACTGTGACACTTTGTCCTTTGCGTGCAGTTGTGGCTAGGAGTGGATGCCTACCTTCACAACTATTACAACAAGCCCATGCTAGTTATTAACCATGGTAGAGAGATTCAAAGATGGGCAGAATCTCCAGGTATGTGGAGGTCACCCTTGGCTGCTCTCTGTTCCATGTGGCTTTAATTTTGCAAGTGCGCAGAGGTCCCTTGTCCCAAACACAACACAACCTAATCCTGGCTCATTCACACCTGCTACCCCTTTTCCTTTTTCCTTCCCCACTTGGAAGTGGTGCTCATAAAGGGCTCACATACTTTCCACACCCAGCCCATCAGCCTCAACCAAAGGATCTTACCCTTCCACCACACAAAGCAAAATTGCACCCCGATTACAGTGCAAGCTGTGTCTGAAAAAGCCCCCTCCTGCTACCCAAAATCAAGAGGGGTCTGGCAGCACCTTTTCAGACTATTTCTACAAAAATCAGGAGTCTGGCAGCACCTTTTCAGACTAACACATTATTAAAAGGCAGCAGCTTTTGTGAGCTACAGCTTACTTCACCAGATAGATGGAGAGTTCATGCATCTGATGAAGTGAGCTGTAGCTCACAAAAGCTGACCCCTTTTCATTACATCTGTAGTCTGAAAAGATGATTATTCAGACTATATTTTCTCCTTCAAGTTTTCTGAAAGGACATTGTTTTATGCCTGACCTGAGGCAGGCAGGCAATTCCTGTCCCCCACTTTCTAAATTAATTTAGAGCTCTCTCAATGCTATTGAGTAACCTCTTCATACGGAAGAGATGCTGTTTATGAGAGAGACCGCCCCAGCCCTCCCTCTCTGGGAACAGAAATGGGTATTGCACTTTTAAAAACAAGGCAGAAGACACTGGTCAGAGGCTGGAAATAAGTGGGTGCGCCACCTTCTTAAGCAGCCTCCAGTCCATGGCTGGAACCATCAGGAGTTGGTGGGAAGGTTCAGGCAAAAGGAACATCTCTTGGAAGAGAATTTTAATTCTAATAGGTAGCAAGTCTAGCAAGGCATTTACATCAGAGTTTTGATTTCTATTCCCTGTTCAGCCCAAGTCTAAGATTCTTAATTCTTTGTAGAAATAGGATGCTCGGCTTTAACGTTGCAAAGGACCTAGTCTTTGCTTCTCTTTAACATCTTATGCTTGGGAAAGCAACAGCAGTGGCCTCTTCTCTGGGACTGAGGGATGAAGATTCCATGGTAGGTGACCAGCACCATCCTGTGGTCTCCTTGGAGAATTGTGTGGTCTGTTGCACAGCTGCTCTTCTCCCACATTTTGAACAGCTCCACAAATTCCTTTTTTGCAGCACTGAATTTTGCATTTTGACATTTAAAGTTAAAAAGTGAATTTTACATTCTCCTTTTTCCTAAATAATGTTAAATTATTTGATTTACTTCATGAGAATGATCCGTCTTGGGGTGGGGAGAGAACTCACTCGAGATTCCTTTAGTCAGTCTGAAATCCTACTTTGTATTGCCAGGCTGGCTGTGATGGCTTGCTCGCTTGTGCTCTCTCTCACCTGGGATAGGGGTGAATGCCAGATGAGGGACCCCCCCCCCCAGTAGATAGATGCTGGCAGCAAGAACTTCCAACCTGCTAACCCAAAGAGGAGATGAAGCTTCTGGGCGAGGGCAGGAGAGCGTCAGCCTTCCTTCCATTGCAGCCTCCTGGAAGCAGCCCAGTCTTGGAGTAGGGAGCCAGCTTGATTCCCAGTCAAGCCTGCCTTTGGAGATAGGTGGCCCTTCCCAAGCCCAGCCCAGGAGTGAATCTCATCTTTCTTGACAGCTACGCCAATGAGTTGACTCCTCCTCTCACGGAGTTCCTTCTGGTCCCATTCCATCACAGCAGATCAAAGGCCACCCTCCCAGCAGTTTAATTAGGCTAATGCGCTGTATCTATTTCTTTTTAAAAGAAGATGAGATACAGCAAAGCCTTAAAACTCACAATACCAGGAAGGCAAGAGGGACGTCCACCCCTCCCCTCTGCAGCAGCCATCAGGGAGGCAATGGGTCAGCACATCAAGAGGGGTCCCATATTTCTGCAGGTGCAGAACAGTCACCCCCCTGCCCCTGCTCCAGAACCATATCCAAGGACTTACCATTCCAAGAAGGCTGCATCCAAGAGGAACATGTCGCCCAAGGCCGTGAGAGTGAGCCACACAAGGTGGATTCTCAATGTCCTTTCAGTTACTGCTTCTCTCCCGTGATGCCTGACAGGGCTCCTTCTGCACCTGCTGCTGCTGAGATATCATCCTTGGGGTCAGGCATGCTCGCTCTCCAGGCCACACGCCCAAGATCAGCCAAGTTCCACCCAAGACCTTTTGGGTAGCCATGCCTGTGCTACCCTTCTGAGCTCAATGCACCTCACTGGGGGGAGGGAGACCGCAAGGGTAAAGTGAGGCTGTCCATGTAGACTCAGACTGATGGCCAGTGCTACGGTCATGCTGCCCAAAATCTACCCACAGGCCCAACTCCTGGTCAAATTTACAACAGCAAATTCTGTCCTGGGGAAAAGGATCCCGAGGTCCGCTGGCCGCAACTGCTGGGAATTTCATTAGACGCTAAGGCGGGCTGCCTTAGCCTTCTCAACCAGCCCCTTTCCCCCAGGGTCCAGGCTGCTGGTTCTCCCAAGGTCAGTCTTCTCTGATTCTTTCCCCACAACCCATCATCCCTGCAAAGCATTCTATTCCAGCTGAAAAGCCATGAACCGCAACGGCAGTCTTGCTGACTGCGACCCTCTGCCTCACAAAGGGAGTATCTGAAATGATTCCACACCAGAGCAAGCCGGGCCGCAACCTTTAAAATCACCGCATCATTTAATGCCAGCAGTACGATAGGAATCTTGAGTCTGGACATTGTTGGAAGACACGTGTGTAATAAAAAAAGAAAGCGAACAGCCATGCAACCAAAAAATCACTGTAAAAATACCAGTACAATATATACAAATCCCTTTTCAAATAATATTTACATTTTACAGCATTTTTATAAAGCTCTGGCAAGTTTCATTCATAACAAAGATTTAGGCCTACTGAATGGATCTTGATTTACAAAAGTCAGATTGTACAAATGTCACAGAGCATCTATGTACCTATGCAAGCTCACAAGACAGAATACTTCACAAAGAGCACACTCCTTCACAAGCTTTTCATCAGTTCCAGGACCACAGCTTCTCTACAGAGTCCTGCCCACTCCAGGATAAGAGTTTTGGAAGGTTCCTTGGAAATATGCTCCAGACCTCCTCCTCCTCCTGTGGGCTTCAATGTGTCTGCATGCGGATCCTTCCCAGGGAAACTGCTGAAAATTTGCAGAGTGGGAAACAGACCTGGCTTTCCAAGAAAACTAGGTTACATTTGTATTGAAAGGACGTAACTTTCTTTCCCTTTCCAAGAGAGTTCTATACTGTGGGTGTTACACTTCCTGGGCAAAAAATGGAGGTGCCTGAAACAGTAGGAATCATCAAGGCAGAGATAGGAAAACAATACACTGCAAAATGTTTTGACCCCTCACCCTTGTCAGATTAAACACTAAGCTTGGGCATGAACCATGCTCCAGTCACTCCCTGATACATCCCTGTAAGCCCCACAAATGTCTTAAAGCTGTGTCGAACTGCAAATACTTTTGCCGAAGGAACCCCTTCATTTCTAACAGAGCCAGCAAGCAGCTCTTGACACATGCTTGCGCCCACCTTCAGTTTCAGAGAAGCCTCAGTCCCACCACACCAAAGCAACCTGGCTGCAGCCCGTGCTGCTCATCTGTTCTGTGGGGCAGGCGGGCCTTTTCTGGTTCAGCTTGTCTTTCCCAGGCAGAAAGGATGCTTGGGTCTTACCCCGATAAGCCAATACAGCTCACTCCGTTATGAGGACACTTTTCTAACAGCCACATGGTGAAACCTACTCCAAACCGCCTGCTGCGAGAACATGCAAGTCCATGTGGATCACATCCTACGGGTGGGTCTTGCCAGGCAGGATCAGGGCAAAAAGTCAGCGCTCGTGACTCAAGAACCAAGTCTTGCTTTTAAAGAGGCTGACCGAGAGCGCAGCAGTGGGGAGGGCAGGAGCAGTCTTCTGGAGGCAAACCGAGTGCAAGAATCTGCTTGCGGCAAAGACCAAATTCATCGGTCAGAAGCACCGGAAGGACAGAACCAGCCCTGGCTTCCAGCTCTGTTTAGCAATTCTGGAAAGACCAAATCTAGGGGGCTGCTCTTGGATGGTACACAAAGGACACTTCATTCACTGCAGCCTCTCCTCTGAACTATTTATCATGGTTTCTAAGGGAATGGGGGCTGTGCTGAGTCAGGGCTTTCCAGGATGCTGGAAGGCTACAACTGCCCCTCCATAACAGCTTGTGGAAACTATTGGTTCTTTGTGTGAATGACAAATCCATCATTTCTGAACACCAGTGGTCCCTTTGCTTCTTTAGAGGAGTGCAGAAGACATACAAGCAAAATAAAGAGTGTTATTAATAATTTAATTTCAATACTACAAACTCTGTTTTGGTAGAAGGCATCGCTTTTTCAAGAGGTCACCACCAGAGGCAGTAGCAGCCTGTTCTAGCCTGGCTGAATCACATCTGAATCCAGCAACGCAAGGAAACGGCAGAAGGGGTATTTAAAACAAAATTCAATACAATTACAAAAATAATTCAACATGGTTACTTTTCCATAATAATTTTCACTGCGCTAGATTCTTTTTTAAAAAAAGGCTATGATACACATATATTGTTACAGTTTAGAAATGAAGATATATATATTCTACAGATCAGCATGGCTGACAGCTTCACCCCTTAACGCGGCACACTAAGAAACTGTCATCCTTTCGTCAGCCTCTCCTCCATTTGACAGACAATAAATACCTGAAGAAGAGAAGCAGGGGGATGTCGACATGGCCCGGCCACTGTGCAAAGAATGAGGGAGGGGCTGGCGGCACTAGCCAGCCTGGGTCTGAAGACACTGAATGATTCTGAGTGGACCTCAAAACCGTCCACAACGGGACCTGGAAGGGCATGACACAATACTGCCTGAGGGGGCTTAAGACACTCATTACTCTCCTGCAAGTCGCTTGGAGATTACACTCAGCAAAGCTCAAAGGATGGAGGTACACAGTCAATGGCAAAAAGGAGCATTAATGGAATTTTTAAAAAGTGAAGAACACTGCTGCTTCTTTTGGACACAAGGCTGCATGTACAAGTCTTTTAATACTACTGGCAGAATGGGGAGGCTGTTGGGTCAAAGCCTTTAAAAACATCCTTCAGAGAGCCAGCATCCTGCAGTTCCCCTTCCTGGGCAGGGCTGTTCCCTGCAAAAGGACTGCCTGCCCCCGACTTAGCCACCTGTTTCACCATGCCATATACGGGCGGCACTGGGAGATTGTGGACACCAGGCTGAGTGACAGCCATCTCTGCAACAGGCACAGCGGAAGCAGGAGCAGAGGTGGCTGCCTTGGGCCGTGGCCGATTGTAGCTGTTGTAGCGGTCAGTTGCAGGCTCTGGGCTGGGCTTCTCTGCTTCCAGCTGATCCAGAGCTGACCGACGCACAAACAGCGGCTCCTTCCCTCTGCCGCTGCCACCACTGCCTTTGCCGCCTTCGGAGCTCTTGGTGGCTGGGCTCCCTTCGCCAGCAGACTCTGCAGACTTGCAGCCAGGGCTTGGAGTCCTTGGGTCATAGAGGCTGATCCCACTCAGGACGCTGCTCTGGCCAGGACCTCTGCTCAACCCTCCTGCTGTCAGCAGCCTGGGATCATAAGGTGCTATGCTGGCTGCAGTCTCCGTACCCACTACTAGAGGGGAGTTGATCTCTGCTTGCTTTGAGGTCCCTGAGGATCCTGGCTCAGAAGCCTTGGGCAACCGGGGATCAACCGGTGCCTTCCGCGTACGGGGATCGCTTGGCTTGTCACTCTGTCCAGGACTGCCTGCTGCATTGACTGTCTTTAATATCCTGGACAGCAGCTCAAAATCTGGAAGGCTGGAGCCAGAGCCAGTGGAGGGTTCTGGCTGGGACACAGCCCGCTGCCTGGGGTCAGAAAGACTAGCGTTCTGAGGCCGGTTCAGGCGCGGGTCGAGGGCAGGCAAGGCCTGGAGAGCAGCTGGGACGGGAACCAATTCCTGCTTAGGGACAGGCAGGGGGATCAGGTCCTCAGGGCTCCACAACACCATGCGTGCGAAACTAGGCTTGAGCAAGACCACATCTTTCTTGATGTGACTGAACTGCTGCAGCTGGCAGCGAGGGTCCCTAAGGGAGTGGCTTGGCAAGGTGTCTAGAGGGATTGTGACTGGTTTGTCCCGGAGGGCCCTCTCCCCTTCTTCCTCCTCTGGGACTGGAACAGCCTTCTGGCCAATTGAGGGGCTCAAATGCAGAGCTTCTGCTGCTTTGGGGGCCAATGTGGGGACATGCCGTGCCAACCTTGGATCAGTAGGCCCTGCATCTCCAGCCCCAGAAGGCTCCAGGTTTCGAGAAAGTCTGGGGTCGCGCAGAAGGCGAGGATCAGCTGGCCGGCCGCTTCCTGAGGGCTGGCTCTTCTGAAGGCGAGGATCGCTTCTGCCCGAGGCAGAAATGATGTTTCCAGAGGGGTCTTCGTGGGGCCTGCTGGAACTTTGCTGCCGCAGAGTCTTCAGGATGGAGCTGACGCTGCTGCCGCCTCCATCATCCTCATCGCTGGAATACCAACTGCCAGGATCACCTGGCAGAGTGACAGAGAGGGCAGTAAGCCAACCCTGGCTACTTAGGAAGCCTTTTCAAGAAGCAACCAAGAATAATTTCAAAGCCGCTAACAACATTTTAAGGAGGAATGTCATTCATGGAAAATCACTGATTCAGGCAAAAGGATTTCTGCAGACTCTAACCAAGCATCAGGAAAGAGCAACTGCTGACAGTCGCTCTCTCTTAGCCAACAGCTGCTCTTATCTCAACTGACAATGCTACAATAGGAGGGGGGAAAGGCACTCAACTTCTGGACCTTTCCCTAACCTAAGCTGGACGTCGTTGGCACATTGCTTCATTTAATCCCCATGACAACAGCCCTGTGAGGTGCGCTGGGCTGAGAGTTTTCCACAGGTACTGTTCTATAGGGATGGTGGTTGGGGAGCAAGTACAAACAAGCGTTCTTCCATGAGAGTCTGTACCTACAGTCTCAGTAGGAAAAAGCAACGGCAGCTTCCTACAGTCACATCAAGCTGTGGTTTGTTGAATAAGCCACTACTGGCCATCACAATCAGGTAGCGTAATATGTGAACCCTGCTCTAGACTCTACCAGAATGGTGGCTGCTCCTGGGTTCTCACGGGTGAGGAAAATATTCTGCTGCCTGCCTATCTATCTATCTATCTATCTATCTATCTATCTATCTATCTACCTACCTACCTACCTACCTACCTACCTACCTACCTACCTACCTGAGGGCTTCCAGGCCTAGCAGTGGATCAAAGAACATGCCCACCAGGGAGGGACATTGGACAGGCTGAGCTTTCCCATCTCAGAGCTGGCCAAGTCAGATGCTCCAAAAAGGAACCTGGAGGTGAAGGAAACCTACCGAAGGCTACCCGTCCCATCCCATCCCGTCCCATCCTGCCCTGCCCCACCCCTCCTGGCCCTTGCCTTCCTCATGGTCCCGGTCCTGCTTGCAGCCCTCCGCCTGCCGGCGAGCCCTCTCTTCTTCCTGCTGTTTCTGCTGGATACGAAGGTACAGAGCCCTCTGGGTGGAAGGCAGGAAGTCTGGGATGCTGGTGGAGGGCTTCTGCAGTCTTGAGATGCCTCCATCGCAAAAAGGATCTGGCTCAAGGGAGGGATCAGGGAAGAGACCTTCCCCAGGGATCTCCTCATAGCCCGGGTAGCCCTCTACCAGAGAAAGAAGTGGGGGGGGGGGAGCAGTGAGAACAATGGATCAGAAGGCAGGCACTGAGCCAGCCCCCTCCCCCAACTCCAGGCATACAAAACCACCTAGCCCAACCCATTACTCTTCTCAGGCCCAAGTCAGACACTTGCCTGGGCCAACCATGAGGCTGGGCTCTATCTCCAAACCTTCTGGGTGCAAGTAGAAGTTGTCATAGAAGTCCTGTGTTGGTGGGCCAGGGGGCATCTCCTCAGGGCCAAAGGGCATCATGGGAGGTCCAGGGCCCAACGGAGGGCCAGGGTTCATCCCTGGACCCATTGGCATATCAGGGCAGATGTCAGGACATAGGTCTGGAAGCATGTCAGGGGGCATGTCGGGGGGCATGTCAGGGTGCCCAGGCCCAGGGAACCGAGGTGGAGATGGGCCAGGGTGCCTAGAGGAAAAGAAAGGTGGGATAAGGCATCTCCTAAAGACTGTGGACCTTTATTTCTACTCGGCTGAGCCACAAAGCATCTCGCTTCAGCCTAGAATGGACAGGTCAGCCTGGCTGCCCTAGAAGTCCAAGAGTCTTAGAGATGCCCTCCACAAGGGAAGAGACTGGGCCATACCAACTGTGGAAGAGACCCCCTTTTCCCTTTGACCTTCTGCATCCCCCTTCCTTGAGGGAAGGCAACACCTACCTCACCCCCAGCTTCTCTGCCAGCTGTCCTGTGGGTCTCACTACAATCTCAAAGAGGGAAGGAATCTTCTTGTACAAGTCCTGCTGCAGCTGCTGAGGTGAGAGAGGCTCGTGGATTGGGAGAGGCATCTGTGGTGGCCCTGGGGGAGGAAGAGGTGGAGGGGGTGGGGGGGCAGGGGGCCCTCCAGGCATGGGTCGGCCATTAGGGGAGGTGGGAGCTGGGGGCCCTGGGGGCCGTGGGGGAGTGGGCAGCAATCCCACCCCAGGAGGTGGCTTGGGTAATGGGTTGATGCCCTGTTTCTTTAACTCCTCCACTTCTTTCTCATCCTCTGCTCCAGCTTCTGCATCATCCGCCAACATCTAAGAGGCAAGGCAAACGCAGAGTCACAGGCAAAGGCAGGGGATCAGTCCCCCTACTGGCATCTCCCATGGTGCTGAGCAGGAGCCTTCCTGGCTGCTAAACTCCAGGTGCTGGTTGAGGCCCCTCTGTATAGTGGGCAAACCTTGGTACCCGTTCAGCCTCTTTACCTTATCCAGGAGTTCCCGGGTTTCATCAGTGAGGGGTTCGTGCGAGAACATGCAGTCATCTCCATTAATGCAATTCCCAGTGGTGTGAAACAGCTTACAAGGGAAGTCCCATGCGAGGTGTTCAGGAAAGCAAGACCAAAGAAATAAAACCTACCAGGCTCAAGATCCCACCTTTCTAAGGGGTCACAGCCAGGACACAACCCCTTGCTTTCGCTATGACCACAAGGCATTCAGATCCCCTTTCAGATGAAAACTGGCATACAGCCTGCAGCTAGCCAGTCCTCCAAGTGAGGAGAGGCAAATCTGGGGACAGATGATATCCCAAAACCCACCCTTAAAAATGCTGGAAGTAAAAAGGCAAACACTTTATAGGGAAATGACTGGAAAGGATATCATGCATGTAGGGACAATTCTCTGCTCTGGCACAATAACCAGTGATATAAAACTTGCACAATTCCCTCTTCTTTGGTAGCTCAATATCATGGCTAAAGTTGCAATGTTCCCCCTATCAGGAAAAATACAAAAGGCACACTGCTCAGCCACAAATACAACACATCATCATCACTGGCTGAACACCCACAGACTGTTTGCACACACCTACAGGAGCAGCCCTTGGCTCACCCTGAAAGAGCTGGTGATCACAGCCATGGCAACAATTCAAAGAGCAATCCGAGAGCCCTCCGTCCCTCCCTCCCTCCCTCCCTCAACCCACCAGGTGAGCCTGGGCCCACTGTTAAATCCATCAATTCACAATCGGTGATGGACTGCACCAGAGGGGGGCTAATACAACTGCAGCTTCGGGGGAAACCACCTCTTCATGGGGGAAAATGCACAGAATGAAAGAAGCAAAGAGAGGTTCAGTGGCATTTCAAGGTAGGCCAGATTGACCACTAACTACAGCAGAAAGTTAAGCTTGCAAAAAAGGAGGTGCAAATTAAAATATCCCACTGAAGCCAATGGTGAGTCCAGGGTGTCTGCCATCCACTCAGCCCCAGCAGTACAGTTGAGTCTAATGAACTGAGGAGCCCATGGTGGAAATCTCACGCAGATTAAGGTATGTACCAGGAGTGGGCAGAGAGGCACTATGTTGCCTGGAGAACTTGGAGCAGACAAATAAGGACTCCGATTATGGAAAATTAGCTGCAATGTACTACATGGCTGTTGTTTTTTTGGGCGTCTTTCACTGTTTTTTTCAATGTACACGAATTATTCTTATAACCTCAGGCCTGAAGTATAGTCTCCAAATCTTTTAAATCAACAGGGGACTAACAACATTGTTGAGAGGACACCCTGCACAAAGAACTAAGTGAAAAGTGTTAAGAATGTCCTCTCAAAACACTGGGATGAGAAGATCTGGAGTTTGCAAGAAAAAACTTTTTTGGCGGGGAGGACAATGATGCACAATAGTTTGCCACTTCTAGTGCATGTCCAGGGAGAACTGCTGCATTATTCCATAGGATGTAAGAGATCAAAGCAGGCTGTTCCTCCGTTCCTGGTCAAAGCAGTCCATGAGAGGCCCTGAACCAACCCATCTGGCTCTTGCTGAATTGGGCACCTGCATCATGAATCCTGTGGCCAACAGATGATAATAAGTGAGCTGGAAGCAAGCACATACCCAAGTGCATCTTCCTTCCACAAAATATTTGCAGACGACTTTTCCTTTCTTATCTGACTGCTGGTGAGATTTCTCATGATCATTCCGCCTGTAATTCCCACCACTACCGCCTCCATCCTATGGGGATCACAAGAAAAGTATTCATTTGACTGATCTGTGAAACACTTAAAAACAAAACAAACAAAATGTGTAAGAAAGAATAGTGGCAAGAATAAACGCCAGATAAAATTAATTTGGCACCTTAAATAGCTTCTAGGTGAACCAAAGGTGTTTTGCTGGTTTTCTGAGAGAAGCATGCCAAGCTGGAGCACCACAATCAAGAAAGCTCCAACTTAGGCTGTCTGCATCATTCTAAGCAGACACCAAGCCTATGGTGGCTGCTCTTTGTGCAACCTTTGAGACATCTTGAACAGCCCCAGCTGCCAAAGATTAAGACCAGTGCCTTCAACCAAGCCCAGAGCCAATGAGAACTGAGGAGCCTGAACCATGTGCCATTTTCTGTGTCAACAGAAGTTTCTGACTCACACGCGCCAAACAGCCCAGCTCTATCTATCCTGGGAAGGGTCCAACTGACATCCCAGTCCTAGCAGGCAGAAGGCGCCTGGCATCACCTGGGCACCCACAAGAGGAGTCCAGTCCCATTCTTAGTCAGCCAACCATTACTCATACCTGAGCTGACTGCTGTTTCCCGGCCTCCATCCAGTCTCAAGCCCCCGTCAGGCTGAAAGCTACAGCAAGAGAAGGGGCCCGTTCCCCAGAGCATTCACGCCAGGTCGCCTGTCACTTACCCCCATGTCGTCGTCATAGTAGTCGTCCTCCTCATTGATCCCCCCTGCTTTGCCTATGCCTGATCTGCCACGATGGCCTCGTCCCCGGCCCATGCCCTTGCCTCCTCGCCCCCTAGAGCCACGGCCTCGGCCACGTCCCATGCCTGTAACAAGACCAGTCAGGTCAGTTCTTCGGCCCAGCAACAGAAGGCCAAGACTCCCCAAGAGAACCTCTCATCTGCTTTGCAGAGGCCTTGGGCAGCCAATGCTCAAACGGGAAAGGAGGCTTGACTTTTCTCCCTGGCAGAGTCTCCATCTACATACCTCTCCCCCTTCCTTCTTTGCTTCTGCGATACTGGTTCAACTCTTTGGAATAATCATCATACTCTTCCTCACCCACGGGCTCCTCCCCTTCACAGAACTACCATGCAGAAAGAGGGGCAATTAGCAAAACGGGACCATCATAGGAAGCCAGAAGACAGGCCGAGCAAGGACAAGCCTCCATGTTTACCTCCATCTCCTCATCGTACATCTCCTCCTCCTCCTCCTCAGGGTGCTCCCCTCTTCCCCTGCCTCGGCTGCCCCTACCCATGCCTCGTCCTCTCATTCCGCCTCTTCCGCGCCCACGGTAACCTCGGCCTCGACCACGGCCACCTGTTGACACAAACCAGAGAAGATGCCAAATAAAAATGGATCAGACGCCAGCATTTATTTCCACGCTGGCCTGGTCTGCATGTAACACTAAGCTACACTGGTTTTGTTTGGTTGGACTGGCTTAGTGTGGTTTGTGAACTAAGCCACTATGGTTAGTTCAAAAAAACCCTACTTAGTGCTGTGAGCAAATGCAGCAACTGAGGGCAATACTCTTAACTGGGACCACTTGTTATGGAAAAAAGCAGAAAGGCATTTGATATTTCTTCCTGGTTTTGAGAGAGAGCAATGTTTTCATGCAATGTTGTACACTAGCCCCCACAAACCAATGGATACCACACATACACGCGCATGCTGTTGTTCTAAAATTCAACTTCCAATGCAAAGAAAATGTAGAGACAAAAGACATAACTTGAGAATGTTGTATTACTAGGAGCTGAGTGCATTTCTGGAACCAAAGTCAATCTGGATTTAGATAATTTATTTATTAATGTAATTTAAATAGTCACCCATCTCATGAAAAATGACTCTGGGGGGGGTGTACAATAATCAAATAAAAGCAATACATATATAAAAAAGCAATTAAAAGATATAAAAAGTCAACGTTAAAAAAGAGAGATTAATTAAAACTAAAATATATATACAAACTCCAGGCAGAGAGAGAATGAATACATCCACCTCAATAGTGGAGCCATCTAGACAAATCTCTGGTTCCCTGGGACCCCCAAGCCTGGTGACATAACCAGGTCTTGAGGAACTTCCAGAACATCAAAAGGGATGGAACTAACCTAATGTCGGGGGGGGGGGAGGAATGTTTCATAGGGCGGGCACCACGGCAGAGAAAGCCTGCCGCCTGGGGCCCACCAAACGTAGGTCCCTGGCAGATGGTATCTGCGGCATCCCCTCTCTGCCGGATCTAATGGGGTGGGCTGATATAATCGGGGAGAGGTGGGCCCTCAGATAACCTGGTCCCATGCCATGAAGGGCTTTAAAAGTTAAAAACAGCACCTTGAATTGGACCTGGAAGCAAACTGGCAACCAGTGCAGCTCGTGGAGCAGAGGTGTGACACGTGCTCTTCTAGAAGCACTCATAACTGCCTGTGCCACTGCATTTTACACCAGCTAAAGCTCCCAAATACTCTTCAAGGACAGCCCCTTGTAGAGCACATTACAACAGCGCAATCTGGAGGTGACTAGGGCCTGAGTGACCGTGAGCAGAGTCTCTTGATCTAGGTTGCACATAAACCAGGGCAGACTGCCTAAATAGGCAGAGGTTGCACAATTCCTCGTGGCTGACAAAAGGAAGCAGGACTAGGGTGTCTCTATTCTGTTTGAGACTCCAGAACAAAAATTTGCATTCTCCTGACAATCAGTAGCTGTTGGTCATTTAAAAAGGCAGCACACACTACCCAAGCTGGCTAGGGACTGCTGAGTTTTCAGGATGGGCCTGGGTGTTTGTTCTGCAACCAAACTCACTTGCCAGGCTACATAGTTCCCAGAACCTTCCTCAATCTCTCTGCCAAAGAATTCCCATTCAGTGTCTTGGATGCCGTATAATATCTGGGCTGAAGGAAAAGCAACTGTACCTCGCCCCCTGTGCGTCCCCTCCTTTGCCCTCCGGTACTGGTTCAGCTCCTTTGCAAAGTCATCGTACTCTTCTTTCCCCATGTCTTCCTCCTCCTCCCCCTCATAGTCACAGTAGCCCTCATTCTCATATTCTTCATAGATGGGGTAGTTCTTGTTCTCCATTTTAGAATACCCCTTCTTTGGGGCACTGTGAGAGGATGAATACTGCTGATGGGACTGGAGGCAAACACACAAATGGTTATGGTTGAACAAAAGAGAGGACATAAGCTGAACTGGACCCCCAAAAGAAGACATGGGTCTTGACCCATTTTATAAAGCAATATTTTTTAAAGCATCGTTTTTACATGATGAGCAGAAGCAAATACCATTGATTTGCTACCTTTTCAGATCTGTCTCTACTGCTACTCTATCCTGGACATTTGACAGGCTTATTTACCTTGTGGTTCCCACCCTCCCTCTTGGTGTGGTGAGCCACACGTATTTATGGCGCTGAGCACTCACAGAGGAGTAGAGGGGGCTGTACTCTCTGTACTTCCGGTGCCCCTTTTCATTTGGGCTGAAGTCAGAATCCTCGCTGTAGTCAGAGAAATCCTCACTTGAAGAGGCATGGCGCTGCAAGAAAAGACAAACCATTTGCTCACAGCCACTCTCCTCCCCCAGTCCTGTGGGCTCTTATCCAATTCTGCCGAGGCCTAGAAGGCAGCGTGGGTCCAGCGCTGCACAAGCGATTCTACCCAAGCGGAAATTCTGTATTCCTTTGATGCATCATTTCACTACTTTGCAACGGTCAGATCTCGGGCAACATGCAAAGACACCCTAACATGAAAAACGACTGACAACTGGGGCTTCCAGAACATGGCCGTTCACTAACAAATGAACTATTTTGGTTTTCCAAGGTGTACAGAAAGGCAGCCTGTGTTTTGTTCCCCTGAATGTTTCAGTCCTCTGCTACCAACTGGGGAAGAGATTAGATCCTCAAGGCTTATCCCACATTACTCACTTTGTGCTTGGATTTCCTTTTTTTTTTAGATCTCCGCTTCTCCTTCTCTCTCTCTTTCCGACGCTTCCTTTTCCTACGGTGTGTCTTTTCTTCATCTGAGTCACTGTGGTGTTTCTCATTTTTTTCCTTCCTACCCTTCTCATGTGTCTCCGCAGCACCATTGGGCTCCTCACCCCCATCATCTTCTAACTCTCCTTCTTCCAACTCACCATCCTCCCTAAAAAGATATAACAGCAACATCAACTGACTGGAAGTAGCAGGAAGGATAGCAAAGGCAAGTTTTAAAACTGAAAATCACACAAATTACAAAATGTTACCATGTGCCTTTCAAAAATCAGTCTGGGCAATTCAGTGACACCCCTCCACCCCAAAAATCCAACCTGTTAGCCAGAACAGATTCCTATAATGTTTTCCTGAGAAAGTACAGAAACCTACCTATAAACACTGACTCAACTGCACTATAATTTACAAATTTGCAAGCTATAAATTATGGTGTGAATCTGCCAGTTATAAAGCAGTACAACCAAAAATTGATTTTTTTTTTACTATGCAAATATGCCTGTGATTAAAAGCATCAAATCTTCACCCACTAAATTCTTTGTTACCTAAACAGAAAGTAAAATTTACTTGATGATCAAACTCCAGCTGTCAACTACCAAATTAAGATTTAATGGAATCATTTAGTGCACAAAAATGCCTAATACTGAAACAGTTTTGATTCTGTATCTTCCAATATAAAATTTGTAACTATGCAGCAACTCCATTCCAAATCCAAAGCCAGAAAACTCATTCTTCTCACTGAAAAAGAAATGGCATCTTTATTATCTCCATGACTGACACTGGAAGAAGGAAAAACCAGAGAAGTCAGTGAGGTTATGGTCTATGAGAGCAGAAGATAAACCAGGAATTACTGAATGATTTGAATAGATTAGCAAGGATTTTGACCTTGCAACTGTTTAATGGCAGCAAGAAAGTACCTGCATTAATACGAATGGAAAGACTGAGAGATCATTTAATTTCAACTACTTGCAATAAATAGCTGGAGCCAAAATCCTTGAATTCTGAGTATACATCTGTTGATCTTGGGGTTCTGGATGAAAACAAAGTTCATTTTGCAAGCTCCCTGGCCAAAAAGTCTGGGCAGTAGGTAAATTCAGCTCACATTTACATCCCTCCACTGCAGTAGTTTACAGCTTCTTGATGTATAATTAAAGTTATCTGGATTTTATTTTTGAAAGCTAACCTAAAATCCTCTGACATTTTCACAGCAGGCCCGTCTTTGGGAATAGATGTATGTCCTACCCTGAGGTAGTGATGAAGGATTAGAAACATGCAGCAATCTTCACAGCCAGCAAGTTTTCATGTTCAAAAAAGGCCAACAGCAGTTTCTAAGCCCACCACTTTGCCCCGTTGTATTTCCCACAGCAGAACATCAGAAGATTTCTCTTCTCCAAAAACAAAACTACAAGACTGACTCTCTAAGTCATGGATGGTTTTGTCAGCTGAAACTCCAGACTCGGATGATGTAAAATGTGGCAAAGGCACATATCCAATTTCTGTCTACAACAGAGCCTCACTCGGAAGGACAGGAACACAAAGGCCCTAAGAATGCAATGATATTCAAAGTGTGTGTTCTTCACCCATTGCTCAGTCAGACTGCAGAATTCACTCGAATGGGATACTGAAACACCCAAGCACTTGAAAAACAAATTCAAGAATGGTAAGGTGATTAGTGTTTGCTGATCATGATGACTATATTATGCTTCCAGACTCAGAGGTAAGAAGAAAGATGGAAGGGACTACAAGCTCATGCATTGCTGTTGACTGTGAGAATTTAGTGCTGGATTTCTTAGGCCTTTGGTTTATGGCTTTTCATAGGGTCTTACTATGATAATGGTGTATTGGATTTATAAAGCTGCCAAATCAAAAGATTTAGCATACAGAGTTTAAGATCATAACAGTACACAACCAAGTAGTACTCAGTAGTAGCACACTGAGAAAATAGACAAACAAGAGAATTCCAACCACCCATCATCAATCAAGTGGAATCACAAAACACTCAAGTCTCTGGCCTGTTTGAAAATCCAAGTTTTTAAAGCTTTTCTAAAGGGCAGCAGAGTTGAGGCAAAACAAACCTCAGGGGGTTGCAGAGGGCAGGAGTAACAGAGTAATTTCAATGGAATTTAGTCTGAGGTTAATGCATCGGGCTACAGCCTTAAATGCACACAGCTGGAAAGAACAATGACTTCAGCTCTTACCTGTGCAATAACTTACATAGATATTATCTCATGAAAGCCAAGCCTTCCATCATTTCTGACAGCTATCAAAATGGAATACACAGTTCACCTTCCCTTAAGGTCTCAGAGCAGAGGGATACACACATTATGTTATGCCATGCCCCCATGTATAGGGTTTTATATAACTTCTACTGTCCCTGGGGGCCCTAGGGGATTTCTCTATTTTTAGCCTTTACTGTAATTTAAAATTTACAGCTCTTGTTCCTTTTTTGCCTCCCACTAGTGTTAAAATCTCATGTCCTGCCTCATGTCTCTTTTGCCTGCTGCAGACACAATTGATTGGTGTGATATTCTTATTGCGATTATGGCGTGGATATATAAATTTGCAGAGGTAACTGCCAACCATCAATTAATAACCTAGTCCATTCAGCAGGGAAAAAAGCACAAGACAGCCAAAATAACCAAATGTAATTGATCGATGTATGAAATTCACTGGTGGGCAAAAAAGGAATAAGAACGAAACTTACAAATTAAATACAATTACTATATTAGATCAACATTTAGTTAAACTCATTAAAAACAATGGGACATCAGTTACTTATGATGACTAATTTACGGCCCAGTTCTTTTAATGTACTTACTCAAATTATGATTAAGTCTGGATCCAACCCAACATCTGTTCAGTTTTCGAGTTAGGAATTAGGAGAGCTTAGATAGATAATATTTATTTTGGTCAACGACCATATAATTAGGAGAGTTTAAATCCAGCACACCTGGACAGAATGTGTCAGGGCAAAGGGAGCATGGGTGGGTTGGGAACATCATCATCATGATCATCATAATTTATATGCTGCCTGACTCCCAGTGACTCAAGATATTTGACATACAATGAGAAAAAAAATGGGGCAACTGTTGTGGATGGACAGAGCGTTTGTCTGAGCTATGAATGAAGAGGGACGTATATAGGAAATGGATCTAATCACCAAAGAGATTTACCAGCAAGCAGGTGATATCTGCAGAAAGACAGTAAGGAAGGCAAAAATATAAAAGGAATCTGATCTTGCAAAAGAAACCAAAAGCAACATAAAGGGATTTTTTTAGCTTTGTCAGTAGAAAATGGAAGGTGTGGGCCACCTGCTGGAGAAGATGTGTTAGCCCTTCAGGGTAGACCAGACTACTGTAGAAAACCAATGCCATGCAGGTCAGTACTACTTTTATTGTAAAGCTTCAGTAACAGAATCTTGCAAGTCTGAATGTGCTTCCTCCCTCTGTCCCTCCCTTTATCTTCATGTGAACTAAGGAATGGCTTGTGTGAGATGTTTTCTTACATTACGTTCTTGGCCTGGGCTCAGGACCCTTTTATCTGACTCTGCCTTGGTAGTAGCTCTTCCTCCTGTCCTTTGAGGCCATTCCCTCTGCCCTCTACAAGATGGTAAGACAGGACCAGGTGTTGGGACAGGGAGAGGGCAATGCTCCTCAACATCTCCCTTCTTTGGGCTTCTCCCGAAAGGAAAACCGTGACCTAACAATAATTCACAGACCTAAGAAAAACAACTGACCGAAGGCGGGAGAAGAAACCCAAAGAAAGAAAAGAGATGATCACGGAGCACCTGGCTATCATGAACAACTTTAAGCCTCCGGGACCAGATCAACTGCATCTGACAGTCTTGAAGAAGCTGGCGGTCATCATCTCAGAGCTCCTTCTGGGACCTTTGGGAAAGCATGAAGAACAGGTGTAGCACCAGAAGACTGGAAAAAGGCAAAGGTGTTCCCTAGCTTCAGAAAGGGGAAAAAAAGAGGACCTGAGTTACTGCATACTGGTCAGCTTAATGAGGATACAATGGAAAATTCTGGAGCAAATAGCAATCGCTTTCCGAACATTCAGAAAGAATGTGTGGCTTGGCAGGAGCCCGCAAGGGCTTATCAAGAATAAATCATGCCGAAGGAACCTGATCTCTTTTTTTCTTAAGAGTGACCAGTTTAGTTCACAACAACGTGGTGTATCTTGATGCGAGCCAAGCATTCAATGAAGTTTCTCATGAGATTCTAGCACAGAAGGTGGAAAATGCGGGCTGGACTATGCAAAGTCCATCCAAGAGTAGATGGATACAGAGCAGATGAGCAAGCATATGCAACAAGTGTACATCAATGGCTCTAACTGAAGCTGGAGGGAAGCGTCGAGCAAAAACTGCACAACCGTTTTAGACCTTTTGCACGGCTCCACTTTAGGCCTTCTGCTATTCAACATATTTATAAGTGACCTGGATGAGACACTAGAAAATACAATTATTGAATCTGCAGAGAACACAAACGTGGAGCGATAGCAAACACCTTGAGACATACCAAGACTCAGGTGGATCTCAACAAGCTGAAATATTGGGCTAAGACCAGCAAGATGAATTTCAACAGGACAAATGTGAAAACCTACATTTGGATAGGAAAAATCAAAGGCTTGAGGACAGGATGGGGCAAACCGTATTGGGTAGCAATACATGGAAGGATTTGGGTGTCTTGATGGATCATGGGAACCAACAGTGTGACGAAGCTGGAATAAGTAAGTAAACAGCGGCATGCTAGGCTGCACTGATAGATGTAGAGGGTTGTCATCATTCCTCTCTAGACTGTGCTGGTCAGACTGCATTTAGAATAGGGTGTCCAGTTTCGGGCACTGCATTTTGGAAAGGACACTGATAAACTGGGGCATGTCCAGAGGGGAGCAATCGATAGGATGAGAGGAAAACCCTGCTAGGAACAGTTGGAGGTGCTGGGTGTGCTTAGCCCGGAGGAGATTGCGAAGAAACACGAGAGCCATCTTCAAGTATCAGAAGAGCTATCCTTCTGGGAGATGGACAAGAAATCATAGGTTGACATTCTAAGCCAGTAGATTTCAGTTGGAGTTCAGGAAAAACTTCCTAATGGTAAGAGCCATTCAATGTTGGGACCAATTGCCACAGGAGATGGTGGATTCTCCTACTCTGGTAGTGTGTAAACACCTCCAATTTGGGAAAAGTTGCTCTACTCCTATGCACGTGTTCTTTTTAACAGAAGTAATCTTTGCCATGCAGGAAGAGACATGCATAGTCACAAAAACCATCAGGTATGATTTATGACACCATCAAGCATCCCTGGGAGTTGGCTGTCCAGCCCCTGCCTGAATGCATCCAGTGAATAATCACTGCATTGTTAATCTCTCACTGCTGAAATTGTATGAACTGCCTCGCACATCATTCTGAAACAGAATTAGGTAGCCACAATTTAATACACAACTGGCTAAGCAATAAACTACAGGTTACAAACAATGGATTTGTACAATATACACAAAACAAAAACAAACCAGACTTTGGCTTTCTTGGCTTGATGTGTAAACCTAATCATTTTTTAAAAATCTGTTTATGAACCATTTTTTAAAATTGGTTTCTAGTATTCTAAAATAGGAAACGCCCAATTTCACAAAATAAAGAATATAAGATGTCCGTATCTTTTATATTATAAGCCCGCAGACTTGCAGGAAGCTACTGGTGCTATCTGAATATAACCTAAGAACTTTCCTCCCGCAATTGCTGACAGGTTGGTTTTATCACATCCAAACAAAAAAAGGAAGCAAAGCTAAGGTAAGGTCTGTCTGGTCTTGAGGAATGCTAATGCCTCACTCCAACTGAGCTCTCTCCCTTCACACTCAGCAGGCGGCTGCCACAAACTATTTTGCCCCATTGGGGCCCTTAAATTTCTCCTCAACGACGCTGGAATCCTGTTCTTAACCGGACTCTTCTCTATCTCTACGTTGCCTGTTTTCTGGGACATGCTGCTAACTCTTTCATCTCAAACTGGGAACGGGCTAAAGCAAGAAATGATCTCCAGAATTATTCACACACTCCAACAAGCAGTGAAAGTGTGCACTTATGACTTCATGACCTAAGCAGAATCAGATCAGGTAATACAATTTTACCAGCTTGAATTGTTCAGTTCTTGAAAAGAACAGAACACATTTCATTCAGTTCTGGAAATGAATGTTTTGGCAAGAGTTTGAACAGTACAACAGAGAAAAGATGACCTGAGCTTCAAGGTTATTATGTCTAGTCTCTGCCACCATTTTCTTGTGGAAGCAGCAGCCTCTTCCACAGCTTGGGATGTCTATGCATGCCTGTTCAGATACGGATTATGCTATGTTCATAGGAACTTGCTCCCAAGTAAGTGCCTTTAAGATTGTTAAGTGCTGGGCCTGTAAGGCTGCAATGTCAAAACAAGAAGAATCTCAGAAGATCTAACACATTGTGGCTTTCAGTTGTGTGGCAAACTACTAACTAGAACTCTGAGTAAAATTATTATTACTGAAAAGTGTACGGTTCTGCCACCTCCAGCTTGCCAGACGTTTTCTCTCTGGCTACAGAGCAAAGCAGCGTGGTTGTCATGTAGCTATGGTGTTTTCACAGGATAAAGCTGATACTAGGGAAATCACTAGTCTTGTGGCTAGCCCACCATGGGACTACGTTTGTCTACCTCTGCAGAATGCTACCTTCATGTAGGAGACTGCCTCACAGTCAACCTGTGTGAGCTCACAGATCACATGACTGGGGCCTGCCAGCAGACCAGAATGGAATTCTCCCAGATCTGGATCAGACATTCCCCCCTCCTGGAACTAATTCAGGAAGTTTTCACACTGGCTGCAACATGTATTGCAGAATCCTGGGCAAGGATCAGTGCCTGGTTGCTGGAGGACCAATGAAGACTTGGTGGAGAAGAGTTCAGCAAACACCAAGATCAAGTGAGGAGAAGTGGGATAACTGAACACGCAGGGAAGCCGTATGGTCCAGGCACAAGGAGGAAAGCTGGGAAAGGGAAGGAAGGACAACAATCACAAGGCTTGAAGAGAGCACAAAGTAGAGTGAAGTGGAGAACAATGAAAATGAGGAGGACAAATCCAGAGAGGAGCAACGTCACTGGGAAGCCCTGAGCAACTGCTTACGAATAAAGAGCAAGATTCTCAGTCTTCTATAACTCAGTTTACTAAAAGAGAATCAGTTACAGAAATCCTGGCATCTGGCTGTTTACTTTAGCACCCAATTTATCTCTATGTCTAGGGCAGAGTTTTCTTGATCCTCTTGCCATGCACCACTGATGCACTGGGTATACTGGCTACCTGTTATGAGCTTCTAATATTTTGCAAATGGTCATCCTCTTTTCCCAGGCTGA
The DNA here is from genome assembly GCA_030867105.1 of Liasis olivaceus. Taxonomy (NCBI): domain Eukaryota; kingdom Metazoa; phylum Chordata; class Lepidosauria; order Squamata; family Pythonidae; genus Liasis; species Liasis olivaceus. Next base: position 25,518,471 of record CM061360.1, read on the forward strand.
GAATCCCACTGCGATCATCATATTAACAGACAGAAAGGTAATTTCAATAAAATGTCCTGCACTGACTGAGGAAAGAAAAGACTGCAGACTAGATTCTCCGTGACAGGACTTCATGTTCTGGCTTAGCTCCACTGAAAAAACATGGAAGAATCAATAAGTTATTTAATTTTAGTACCAAAAGTATATATCTGAGAAGGGTTATTCTAGCTTCATGCTGAAAACTAGACAGAGATAACTTTTCTAATTCTTTTAAAGTCTTTGCAGCCCCCTAGTGGCATTGAAGGAGAAAACTGTGGAAACCCTCATCAGTCTGACTCAAGTATCTTCTGGCAGGAGTACGCTGTGTTGCAAGAAATGGAGGCGGTGCTTCTCTCTCACAATGCATATGAGAATCAGAGAAGCACCAACTCAGACCAGGAGAGGCTGCTGAGCCGGAGCAAAGCCACCACCCATTATACACCAGACCCCAAGACTCTGGTGCCAACGTTAACATTTGTGACTTCTCCATAAATGAAAATGAGAGTTTCAGCACCAGAGTACCTGGCCTGTTCTCTTTGAACTAAACCACAAACCCCACAAAACCAGAACAGGCCATAAAGTTTCAGCTACACAAAAAAGCAAAACTCACAGCAACATTTTAAGCAACGTTATTGTGAATGTACAGAGTAGATTTTTACCTGCTATGCTAAAAACACACTTTACTCAATAGGTAAACGCATACATCTGGCATTATACACAAGATGACTAGCTTTTAAGAAACTCACTGAACAAACTGAGCACCTGAAAAAAAAAAAGGAAAGGCTGCTTCCATCAAGAAGAAATCCAAAAAACACTTGCCTGTGACTAAGCACCAATGAAATGAAATAAGGTACGATTCATATGTAACTTGCTCAGCCTGACTATATTCTTGGACTTCCATCAGAATCAATTTGCCTAATCAATTCTACATCCCACCAGAGCTTTCACAGAGGCTAACTTGATTTTGGATTTTTACTTCCACAGTGGAGAAAAGAATCCTGTTGCCTTGCACTGAGAATTTCAAAGGCAGGATCATACATTATGCCACTGGTATAGTTTACTTTTCTTAAAATTCAGGACACCCGTACTTTTTCAAGACCAAATACGGAATACAGTTTGCTTGACCCTCTTTGCCAGGTCTCCATTGCAGCTGTTACCTTTGGAAGAACTTTGGAAGACTTTCAGTGCTAAGCCACCTCCGTGCCTGCTAGCAAACACAATGCTTGAGTGGAGAGTCTAGAAAACTAAAGGTGTTATGTTTTTAAAGAATTCTGCTGACTCACGACATCAACACTGAGCCAATTCTTCCAAGAAGGCACATGCTGAATTCAACACGGTTCTCTCAGAGCAGAAGAACAGTGGGCATTTAGGAGATGCCACAGCTTGGACTTCACAGCAGCAGGTCTTGCAGAGTAGCAGCAGAGGAGGAACCTGCCAGCTGGCCCAGCTGACCCTAACCCTGGAATCTCCCACTCCTAACTCAGATGATTTTTCCCACTTTTTCCTGCAAAGCTATCTAGGGGAAACGAAAGGAAGTTTTGTATAGCATCTACCATCCACACTAGCATATTTGGGGCATATACCAAATTACTGGGCAAAGGATCAGAACTTACATTACAAAACAAAATATCATTTTTTGATATGCTATTCTCTCTTTGTATTTCCACCTGAACTCCCAGCCTTTTTGCTAACAGCTACCAAGAAAAAGAAGCTGACAGGCCCCAGAAGCTCTGGCCTATCTACCTAAGGTTTAGAAATGTCAGGGAACTGCTTGAAGTACTAAGAGAAAGCTCCATAGACACGTACTCTTAATGATTAATTTAAGATGATAAACCCAGAGCAGCAAGATAGCAATCTCCATTGAAAGCTGAAGCGAAATGGTAGTTTTGTCACTCTTCCCTGCCTCGCTCTCAGGTGGACCTGAGCTTCCTATGAAATGATTGGCAGAAGAAAAGTCAACTAAACTATGGAAATTTCTGAAAGGTCAGTTGGAAGCAAAAGTAAAACGGTTAAATATCTCAAATATGTTATTGTGAGCTGTTATAAATACTGAAATGTGTCTTTTGAGATAATGTATATTTGCTGCTTCATAAAATAAAATATTCAAGTGAAATCTACCTCATCCCAAGCTACAAACATTGGCCAAGTGGCCTATTTTGGCCACTAGGTTTCAGGACCAGAAAGGAATCTAGGAAATTCTGCCCTAGCCAAGAACAACGGATTGATCCTACAGTGTGAATTCAATGACACCACATAAAAGAGGCAGGAATCACAAAGAAGTATACAGGTAATGGCTTAACGGTGCATTAATACTGTATGTTAATTTTTTAAAAACCCCAACATATTTCCTTGCTTTGTAAAGTCAGATTTTCTAGCACATGAGCATAAAACTACCTTGGTAGGCAAGAAAAGAGGAACAAACAAGGCAACATTATTTTAGATAAAACGTGGCTTTCATAAACTCTTCCTCCCCACTCAGAAAAAAGAAAATAGCGTGCCAGGGGACAGTGTTATGCCCTTGATTTACAAGAAAATACCGGAGTGACTAGTTTTGAAGAGGACTGGGCTCGGGGCTTGGAAATAATCTAATGGACACTACATGGAGCATTGCAATTTGGCTTCAATGATCTTGTGTGGGGAACAAGCATGAACTGTTCACGGTGTGTGTGGTTAACAAGTGGGCAATGAAAACAGGAAGAAAACAGTTGCGCTAAGGTGCTTCCACTGTACATGTCTAAGCTCACCTTGACTGAGGGAGAGGCAAAGGAGTGTGTGATGACTTTGGGGACACTGTGATTGTTACACTTCGGAGTTGCTTACAGTTTTCCATTTAGCTGAGCCGAACTGCGCGGACTGCAGCAGGTTCACGTTCCACATAATGGAATGAAGATGGAGTTTGCAGACCAGGTACACCTAGGCGGAACTCAGATTTGCTCTAAAACATTACGGCGGGCCTGGGCTTTTTAAAACCAACCAAAGCGAGTGCGTGCTTCTGCGAGTACTTCCTTAAGTAGGGTCGCCCGCGGCGCCCACCAGAAAGGGACACGGGTCCGCCGTTCCTGACGCGCGGCGGGGCGGGCTTCTGGCCTTTGTTGGCGCGGCGGGGAGAAAGGAACATGGTACAAACGGAATTATGCAAGAAAACAGGCTACTTACCGACCCAGCCCGCCTCACTCGAGAGCGGGGCGCGGGCGGGGGGCTCCGCGCCGGGAGCCGCTCCCTCACCTGGGCGAGGGGCCCGCGCGCCCGGCCCCCCGCGCGGCCCCCCCGCCGCCCCCGTCCGCCCCCCCGCGCGGCCCAGAGAAGAGAGAGCGAGAGAGAGAGAGAGAGAGAGAGAGAGAGAGAGGCGGGTACTGGACCTTTCGTCCGGGCCGGGCCCGTGGAGGTGGTGTTGTTGGAGCGGCCGGGCGCCAGCGCCGCCGAGGCCCGGGCTGCCGAGGGGGCCGTGCAGGAGCAGGGAGTTGGCGGCGGCGGCGGCGGCGGCCGGAGAGGGGGCCGGGGGGCTGGCGTGGGGGCTGCTGGGCGGAGGCACGCTGGGGCTCTCCACCGCCATGGGGGGGCGCGGGCCGGGGGCGGGACGGGCGCGACGGCGGGGACGGGGCACAGTCACTGTACGGGCGGGCCTGGCGCCGCGCTCCGCTCGCTCGGTCGCTCGCTCGCTCGCTCGTGGGCTCGCTGGCCGGCAGGCAGGCAGGCAGGCAGGCAGGCGGCGGCGGCGGCGGCAGGCTGGCTCCGAGGCTGCACCACACAAAATGGCGCCGGCCCGCCTGAGAGGGAGAGCGACGCCCGCGCCAGCCAGCCAGCCAGCCAGGCGCGGCGCGCGCGGCCACACCCGACCCGACCCGAGGCGGCGAGCGCGGGGGCAGGGCCGTCGGCGGAAACGCCCGAGCGGCGCCGGAAACTGCCGGGCGCGCCCGAGCGGCCGGCGTCGCCCCCGAAGGCGGGGCGCGGCGCGGCGAGGACCCGCCTCCTCGGTGCGGCCGCCGCCATTCGAAGCCGGGCGGGAAGGAAGGACGGACGGACGGACGGACGGAGGGGCGTCCGCGGGCGCCATGGTGGAGAAGGAGGCACCCGGCGGCGGCGGCGGCGGCAGCGGGGGGGGGATCAGCGAGGAGGAGGCGGCGCAGTACGACCGGCAGATCCGCCTCTGGGGGCTGGAGGCGCAGAAGCGGTAGCGCGGGGCCGGGCGCGGGGCGGCGCGGGCCGGGCCGGGCCGGGCGCGGGCCTGGGGCGCCCCTCACGCCCTCTCCTCTCCTCTCCTCTCCTCTCGTCTCCTCCCGCTGCAGGCTGCGCGCGTCGCGGGCGCTGGTGGCCGGGCTGCGCGGGCTGGGCGCGGAGGTGGCCAAGAACCTGGTCCTGGCCGGCGTGAAGGCGCTGACGCTGCTCGACCACCGCCAGGTGGGTCCGGGCGGGGGGCGGGGCGCGCGCAGGGGGGCCCGGGCGGCTCTCGCGCCAGCGTCCCCGTGGGCCGGCCGGCCGGCCGCGTGGACGGGCTCGGCTCGCGGGGGCCGGGCGGGCGGGTCAGGCCCGAACGTTCCTCCGCGCCGGGCGCGCCCCGGCCCCGGCCCCGGCCCCGGCCCCGGCCCCGGCCCCGGCCGGCGCAAGGCGACCCGCTCGCTCCTGCGTGCTCCGCAGGTGTGCGCGGACGACGCGCAGGGCCAGTTCCTGCTGCCCGCGAGCTCGCTGGGCAAGAACAGAGCGGAGGCGTCCCTGGAGCGCGTCCAGGACCTCAACCCCATGGTGGACGTGAAGGCGGACCCCGGGGACGTTGCGCAGAAACCGGAGGAGTTCTTCACTCGCTTCGACGTGGTGAGCGCCGGCGGGGCGGCCCGGCTTGGCGAGCGGGCCGCGGCTGTCTCCGAGGCTCGGGAGCCGACTGGGGAATCATCCGCTGTTGGGGAGGGAGGGGGAGGATAGTTACCGGGTCGGGTTAGGGTCGGGCCGGGGCTGGCGCCTGCTCATCTGGTCCCTCGCGGAGAAATGAAGCCTACCCCGGTGTCCTCTGTCTTCCAGGTCTGCCTGACGTGCTGCACCCAGGAAGTCCTCCTGAAGGTGGACCAGATATGCAACAAATACGGCATCAAGTTTTTCACTGGCGATGTCTTTGGTTATCATGGGTACATGTTTGCCAACCTGGGTGAACATGAATTTGTCGAGTGAGTTTCTCTTGGCTTGGAATCTGAAGCTGGGAGCTATGCCTGGAGATGATGGGTGCCGAAAGATACGACTCGCCCAGTATCCTGGGGGGGCGGGCATGGATCCCGGAGGGAGCCGTGGCTCTTCTTCCTGGGCATTTGTGTCGGCTCTTGCCCTGGAGACAGGTAGACAGGAAGGCAAGCTGCTGTCTTACAGCCGTTCTATAAGCTGGCTGGGATGAGGAGTGGAAACTGTTGTATTAATCCCTCGCTGTCTCCCTCTCCCTGCCTTACAGAGAAAAAACAAAGGCTACCAAAGCTAGCCAGGAAGGGCAGGGGGGCTCTGATCCGAAGAAAGCCAAGCTGGATCTTGCGGAGACCACCCTGGTGAAGAAGGTGGGTGGAAGTCTATGCGTCTGGAGCAGAAAAAATGGGGAACTGGGCCTGCACCAGCAAATCTTTACTCAGGCATCTGGCTCGTTCTATCAGAGGCTGTTTTACTTCTGTTTATGGTGTAGGAACCATGTATTTCATGGCTGAGATGTAAAGGATTCCCTCATCTGAGTATTCCTCTTCCAGCCTTCAGGCAAGCCTACCCTTGTCCTGCGGGTTTTCACTCTTTGCTGGGCATCTAGTGCCACGTGCATCTTTGGCCTTTCAGAGACTTGGGAGGTATGATAATATTGAGGTCATCTAGTCCAGCCCCCTGCCCCATGCAGGAACCGCTAAAGCATCTCTGACATGCCCAGCCAACCTTATTTGAAAACCTCTCGCAAAGGAGAACTCCCCACTTCATCTGGCAAGCCTGTTGCATTGTTCTGTTCATTCTTCAACTAGTATGGCTTGCTGCTCTGGGAAGTTTGGTATATCACTCAGACCTGTATTGACACCAAGGAGCGCCTGGATGTCATGGTTGAAACAGAAAATGCATTTGAGTGCATTAGTCAAATTGGGAGCCTTGGTTTGCATTTGGAGAACTGTGGGCTTCTGTGCCAGGGTGAGCTTGGGTGGACATAGAATAGCAAGTGAGGTTGCATGAGAAGAACGGAATTGTACAGCGAATGCCCAGGGTAGCATCTAAAAATTAGAAATGGCAATTGTGCCCCTCAGTGCCAAAAAGGGAAAAAAAGCTTGAGGGCACACAGGCAGTGAGGGGCTACTAGCCCCTAATGGCCTCTGAAGCTTTTCCAGTCGATGCCCTAGAATTTCTAGCTCTATCTTCCCCATGGATGGCAATACAATTCTTAACTTCAGTTCAAGGAAAACCGTAACCGTCGTTCTCTGGGCTCGTCAGTACTATGCAAGCGCTGAGTCTGCAGGGGCTGGTAGGAGTGTTAACTGTGACGCTGGATAGCGCACCAAGAGTGTGCAGTTGCTCCAGGGCTGCCTTGGGTCAGCCACGGGTGCTTGCCTGCATGCTCAGGACTTGGCGGCTGGCTGGTGAGGACGGATAGTCCTGTCAGAGAGACAATTACGTACACTGTCTTCCCCTGCAGTTTGGTGATTTTTGCAGAGTTTTCTGGGCTAACCCAAATGTTCTTTAAGCCATTCCTAGGCAGGAGCAGCGAAGAGCTACAGCTTCCCAAGCTCAAATAGATTAACGCTCAGCTCTTAGTGATGTGTGATAAGAAGAGAGAACACGTATGCCAGCCAGTTCTGAGTGGGCCAAGTCAGCTGGTTCAGTGCACATGTGTAAAATGATGCACAGTAGGAGAATACATATTTTAAAGAACAGGACATCCCTCTGAAATGATTTTAGAAAAACGGTCCCTGTTTAATGGTAGAATGAGAAATATGAAGTGGGATCTCTTCTTACTGTTATTTGGGTCTGTTTGTTCTGCTGAATGCTTGGTGATCTTGCATTTTAACCATGGATCCCAAGGATGAAGCCTTTATCTGTACCCGTAGTGGCAACTTCCAGAATACTTCCTTCTCTTTAAAGCTTGCCATTCATTGGAGCTGCTTGTGAACAAGTTACGAGTCTTCTTGAAGGAGCAAATGATAGAGAAAGCTGGCTGGACAAAGTACAGTAAAGCAAAGTTAAAATCTTACCCTCCTGGATTCTGGTACATCTCTAGTTCCACTAACTCCCTTTAGTTTCTGGAAAGATGACTGCTGAAAGTGTCTTGCAGGTTAAGCGAAGCGATTTGAATGCCTCTGCTGCCTCACTGTCCTTTTCTTCCCCCAGCATGTTCATTTTTGCCTCCTAAAAGATGCGCTGACTCTCAGTTGGAGCACTGAAGGGGCCAAAACAGCCCTGAAGCGGACTGCCCCAGATTACTTCCTGCTGCAAGGTGAGATGCCCAGCTGAGGCGGGTGGAAGCATGTGCTAGGATCTGGCCTGGCATTGGGGCAGCAGGTTAGGCGAGGGTGCCTTTTGAGTCATGTGATTCCTGGCCAGAGCAGACAATGGAGTAGTGTCCAGCTGACAGGCATGTGAGCTCCTTGTGGTCCGAAGGAGAAGTAGGCATGCAGCTGAAGCGGGGCGGCCTGGGAATTGGCGCTAGAACAGGCCAGGCATTCATCCCAAGGCAGCTTTGGCAGGAGAGTGCAAGGGCCCATCCCTCCTCCCTAGAGATGGAGAGCATACATGTCGCAAGGTGTGGGACTGGCTTCAGAAGACTGCTCCGGTTTCCTCAGCCTGGCTGCTGGACTCCAAAGCATCAGGTGTGCCAAGACTTGGTTTGTCTGGCAAAGGAAGACTCTGGGGCTGCCTTGATTAAATCCGTGCTTTCTATCCTGATCTCGCCTTTGGGGTCTTGGTTTGGGGGGCAGCAGTTGCCCCTTCTCTTCTTTGGCCGTAAGCGAGAAGCCAAATGGTGTGTCTTTTCAGTCCGGTTTCTCTTCTTCAACCACAGCAGTCTGCTGCGAGGTGCAGATCTCCCTCACAGGAGGCTCATTGGTCTTGGTGTTTTGGGTCATCCCTTTTGGGAAGAGGAATGTCAGAAAGAATTGGGACAGAAAACATCTGGATTAGGAGGTGTATTGAGATCTGCCCTGCTGATCTTCCCCTTTCCAAAAAGGGAGGGCCTGTTTGATTCCGGCCCCCCCCCATCAGCTCCCGAAGACTACAAAGGTCTGCTTCAGCCAGTCAGAGTCCAGGTGGGGAAGCAAGCAGGCAGGTGACTGGATATCTTGTGTGTGCATGCACATAGATGTGCTAGCCATGTAGAGACAAGTTACAGGTGTGTTTTCATGTATATGCTGCATATTGACTCCACGAGCACGTAGAAGGTTCTGGTGGGCCGCGGAGACTTTTTCCTTGGCATACGGCACGGCCTCCGTTTCAGCTTGCAAGCAGCTGCTCTCCGCTGGTCAAGGGGAGCAGATGCAGTGCCCTGAGATGAGGGGAGCCAGGTGCGGTGCCAGTCTTAAGGACTTCTGGGCACGCTGTTTGTCTTGTAAAACTTACCACATTGTGGTTGCTTCCTCTTGCAGTGCTTCTGAAGTTCCGGACAGAAAAGGGGCGAGACCCTTCCCCACAGAGTTACATGGATGATGCAGAGGTGCTCCGTCAGATGCGCACGGATGTGCTGGCCTCTTTGGATGTTGGAACTGACCTGATTGCTGATGACTTTGCCAGGTAGGGGCCTCCTTTCTACCTTTGACCAGGTTAGGGGGCCAGCTTTGCCATGGGTCTTCAGCCCCCCAGATTGGGATCAAAGAGCAAAAGGTGCTCTTGACAGTGTATGGAAATCCTGGAGAAAAACTGGCCCAGAGTGCTGCAGGTGAGCTGCCAAGCAGGACCAGTTCCCCCAGGTGGGGCCCAGCAGGCTGATGGGTGGCCGTGGTTGTGTTGGGCCTAATTTTCTGTGTAAGCTTCCCGCGAGAAGGATGACGGCCAGGGTAGCCTTGGAGGGAAGGTGGCTGCAGCAGCTTTTTTCTGGAACGAGGTTCCACTTCAGTGGCAGGGAAAACACTTCCTCCCTCTGGGTCCACCTTCCTTCAGCAGCTCCTGCAAGTTGATCCAGCAGCAGAGAAGTATGTGGCCTGCCTTTGAGCAGGCCAGGAAGGGGGTAGCTGTTGGGGGTATGTTTAGCAGAAGTATCTAGAACACCTCTCTCAGCAGATGTTGGGGTGCCTTATCGCTTATCCGGTGCAGGATGAGATTAGATGATGATTCAGGTACTCTTCGCGTCCCCGCAAACAATAGTCTTTGTGCCCACTGCTTGACTTGGCTTGTTTGCTGGTATCAACAGCTGCTTCTCTGAAATGGCCCCCGTTTGTGCTGTGGTTGGAGGGGTGCTGAGCCAGGAGGCTGTCAAGGTAAGGTGTATCCTCCCCGGCCATGCTCCCCGGCCTCTGGCCCTGAATTGAAGGGAGTAGAGCATGACTTTTTTCCTGGGGAGGCCATCTTCTAGTCCAGGATTTTGCTTGCTTGCCACTTCGCGGCAGCACCGGCATGCTTGGAGATGGATTGAAACACCAATAAAGTAAAAAATTACTCCTCTTCCTGCTTTGCTGAGCATTCCTACCAAAAGGTGTGGAGCATCTTCACAGGCAGGCAGGCAGGCGCAAAAAGTCTTGTCTGGGAATTGGGTGGAGGTTGCCTGCTGGCAGTTCCCAGCTGCCTCCAGGCCTGTTCTTAATGTTGCCTCTACCTTGTCGTCGTCTTCCTAGGCGCTCTCACAGCGGGACCCTCCCCTCAACAATTTCTTCTTCTTCAATGGCATAAAGGGCAGTGGGGTTGTGGAGTGCCTGGCCCCCAACCTCACATCCTGAACTGATGGCCCTGCGCAGCCTTGGGAGATGGATTCCGTTATGGATCTTCAGTTATGGATGCACTTCCCAAACAGCCAACCCTCATAATGTCTCTTCCCAACTTAGCCCCAATAAAAACTTCTTTGGTTACTGAGTCTCTCCAGCAGTGATTTCCCCCAACATTCACTTTTAAATTGGAAGGCAGAGTTGGCGGGGCCGGGGGGGCGGGGAGATAGAGCAGGGGCCCTACTGGCCTCCGAGAGGGATGAGACCCTGCTGTGGAAGACCCAAGGCCTAGAGCTGCTCTGAGTGGAGCCCTGCGGTTCAGCCCGACATCAGAGGGCACGGCCTGTCGAGGCTGGCCTATCACTAGTCTACCTTTCGCTCTGGGAGCAGTTCGGTTTCTGCTTGGGAAGCAAATTGTGCTGGGCGGAGCAGACTTCGGAGCCCCAGGTTCCACATTTAAGAGGAGAAGGAGCAGCAGCTTTCAAGATGGGATCTGCCCTTGCTTAGCCCCATAGAGGCGGTGGCCGCCTAACCAAGAGGAATTAATCTTCCCTCCTGCAGTTGAGCCACGTCTGGCTTCTGGCTCCCTCTTTTGGGGGGGCCAGAGCTTTCCTTAGCAAGGGCTGGGATCTCCTGAGGGCCTTGTTCTTCCAGAAGCTTTGTCAGAGGTGGTGCCAAAGGTGCAGTGGTTCCTCGCCCACTGGCACCTCCTTGGACTACACTGTCCCATAGAAGAAAAGAGGCTGGTGCCGTTTCTGCTTTCATCCGGTTTTATTGAAAAGAAAATATACAAAATTTCCCCCAACTCTTCACAAGATACAGACAACCAACCCCTCAGGTATGTACAGGCAGCACCCAGTTGTGTTCTATGTACAGGCACGAAGACGGTCTATATACATACAGCAGCTGCTGCACCAACGTGCAGGCTTTCTTCCACTCCCCCCCCCCACAAATCTATACACAAGTCCAGTCCCTATTTACAGTGGGCGTTGTAGGCTGTCCCTCTCGAGTCGAGGTGTCAAGTGCAATTCTCTTCTCCCCCCCCCCGCCCCCATGTACAGGCTCAGTGAAAAATATTCACATAGTGCTAACTTGTCTCTCGCCCCTACCCATCTGTGCAGCTCTCCGTAAGGCACTGCTGGGCTGGGGGCAAAACGAAGCCACAGCGCTGGCCGCTCAGAGCAGGCAGTTGGTGATCCAACACCGTCGGCTCGATGCTGGCTGCTCCCGGGCGTCTGTTCTCCAGCTGAGGCTGCTGTTCCCCTGGCCAGCAGGAAAAGTCCCAACACAGCTCAGCGGATGGCTCTTCGCTCTAAGGCCTGTCCGTCACCCCCTGGCAGGTAAGTTGTCCAAGATACCCAGTAGATGGAAGACGAAGTGGTACAAGTGGGCCCAGAGGGCACCGCGAGGCCTGCGCTCCTAAATATGCCAGGAGGGGACACAAGGAAGGACTGTTGAGCAGGGACTTGGCTGGCCACACCCCAGGTCCCTGTCCAGGTGCCCAAAAGGACAAGCGCTGCCCTCCTGCCTCAAATCCCAAAGCTGTTTACGTGCCCTGAGTCATTACTGGGCCCAGCCCTGCTCCGTGAGTGAGGAGCCTGAAGGGGGAGTGAGTCTCCAGCTGGCGTCTTGCTGTCCCAGGATGCAGTGGACGCTGGCTCCGAGCCAGGAAGTTGGGTTCCCCCAAGAGGGAAGGAGGTGGGGCCAGGTCTGGAGGACAGCACCCTGGCACTGCCCGGCACTGCCCCCAAAGCTTACCCTCTGCTCGTGGTCTTGGTGAAAGCGGTCTCCCATATGGCGAAGCCGAGCCCCAATGGCCTGCTCCAGGTTGAACGGGGTTCTAGGGAGATGCCCATTAGGCCCCCCTGCTCTTTGCTCTGGCCCCACGGGGGCTTCCTCTTGGGTGCAGGGTACTATCGGCGGCTGCATGTTCACTGCAAAGAAGGAAAGGGGTGTCAGGCATGCAAGGGTTTCTTCCGGCAGGTTGGATGAGGGGGGAGCACAAGTGTGGTTTCCTATCTCCTTGGCAACTGTGGGCTGCTGCAGCTTAGTGGGATCATCTCAGGACACGGCTTTCGGCTCGCCTCTGCACTCGACCGGCTGCTGCCTGGAACTCGGCTGGGGGCTGAGATCTTAAGGGGCAGGCAGGAGGAATCCCCATGCTGGCAGGGCAGGGGCGCTGCCTGCCACGGATCCTGGTTTCAGCAAGCAGCCTAGGAAGATCCTGGCAGGGCCCTAGCGGAGACCGCGGGCACCGCCCCATTGGCCACTGCTCCCGCCCTCTTCAGGCTGTTCGTGGGCACCGAAGGGCTGGGCTGGGCTGGGCTGGCGGCAGTGTGGCTTTCCTGGAGGGCTGGGAAAGCCGGACAGGGCTCCAGAACCGGGCGAGACGAGGGCCGCCCGAAAAAATAGCTCCGCCAGAGGCGCGGAACCAGGGTGTCCGCTCCCCAGCAGAAAGCAACACAGCCCTCGGCCTGACGAAAGACGCCGCTCCAGCCACGCCATGTCGGGGCATCCACGGAGGGCAAGGCAGAAGGAGAGCGGCCGCGCCGCGCCGCGCCCCCATCAAGGCTTGGGACAAACTCGTGGAAGAACGGTAGGACCATCCGCCGCCCTGACCACCGCGCGAAGCAAAGCCACTCACCGCGGACGCTCCCAGGAGGCTCCAGCGCCCGCCCGCAGCGGTAGATGCAGTTCAGCCCGGGTGGCAAGGCGAGCGGCGGCCGGCAGACGGAGGGCGGCAGGGCCACCGGCCCCCCCACAGGGAAGGCTGGGCTCCCGGACACAGCTGCTGTCGGCTCGGCGAGGCTCCGGTCCTGCAATGGTCTAGCCATGGCGCTCGGGGGGATCTACCGGGCAAAGAGCAGGCAGCGGTCAAGGCATCGCGCGATGAACCGCCTGCCCGCCCGCCCGCCCGCCCGCGGGGAACGCGGCAGAGGCTCCGCGACCCAGCCAAGGGGCGGAGCAGAACGGCCGCGCCAAGCACCGTGTTTGTAAACAAACCAAGCGGCGGTACGGCACCTGGCTCATCTCGGATGCGGGGCTGCCGCGGGCACGGGGCCTCTCCCCGGCCCAAGACCAGTCAACGCCCTGATGGATAATCCCAACCCGGTCGCCGCTGGGCTGCGGCCACGTGTGCCCCGCCCGCCTCCCCTACCGGACCGAGTCCCGCCGACCCCCACTTACTGCAGCTGCATGAACCCTCCGGGGCGGCTCGGGGGTCGCGGGGCAGCGCGGGGCTCCAACGGGGACGGGCGGCGCGAGCGGCGGCGCGAGCAAGGGCAGGGCGAGCGGGCGCCGCAGCGGCAGGACTATCCTCGCTGCTAGCCAGGCAGCCGCGCGGAGCAGGAGCTGGCGAGCCCGCAGACCCCGCCCGTCGTGACGTCACCGAATCCCGCCCCCCCGGGCAAGTTCGGGCTTGTGCGGGAGCCGGGGATCCCCCCACGGGAGGGGCGAGGTGCCCCCGCCCGGCCGCCTCTCGCGGAGCGGTCGTCTCCCACCGGGCAGGCGGGGCGCACCGGCCCGCTCTTTCTACGGCCCTTGGGAGGCCACGAGCACAGCAGGAGCGGGAGCCGGTGGCCGGGCTCGCGAGGGCCTTCAGCGGCCGCGGCTCCCGTCCTTCAGCGGAGCTCGTCCCTGTCCAGCTCGGCTTGCTACGTGGAAGGGCAGGCAGAGGCGGCTGGACTTTTGCTGCCCGGGACAGAACCCTCGGGCGGGAAGGGCCCGGGGGCCGTCCGCCAGCAAGGCGGCTCGGCCGGCCTCCGAGCGCAGGGACGCTTCTCGGCGGGCGGAGGTGCGACAAGGCCTCGTCCGCCGGAGGCCGAGCCGAGGCTGCTTCGGCCGGGCGGCCCCGGGGAAAGGGGCTGGGGCTCCGTCAGCCTTTGCGGGCCTGTGGCGCGGCGGGAGAGCCGCTCTGCCCCAGCCGGCCGGCGCCGGCTCTGGTCACTGGGTCAGCTCCTCGGCTGGGCCGGAGGAGGAGGAGGGGGGGGGCGTTCTCCCGCCGAGGACCGGCGCCCGCCCGCCAGCGTCCTGGCACGGCCCGCTGGATGGCCCACCGGGAAGGCGAGGGGCAGCGCCTCCCCCGTCGGCCGCTGGGCCAGACCTGGCGGGGAAGAGAGCCTTAAGAGGCGCCGGGCCGGGCCGGAGCGGCTCGCGGCTCGCGGCGGAGGCGTTTGTTTACCCCGAGCGGCGGAGCAAGCGCTCGGGGGAGCGCAGGGAATGGGCGCGTGGCATCCAGGAGGCAGACGGCGCTGCGCCAGCGCGGGTGGCGCTGCAGACGCCCGGCCGCCCCCGCCCCGCCCCGCCCCACCCGCCCGCCTCGCCTCTCCGAGCGGCTGCTCGCGTGCCCTCCGGTGGAGGGACCCCGCCGCCTGGCTGGCTGAGCCCAGCCGCCGCGGAGCCAACGAGCGCCGCGTCGCCGGGACGGGAGCCGGGCGGCAGCCAATGGCAGCGCGAGGCGGAGGGCGGCCGGAGCGCTTCTGCCGCTGTCTCTGCTGCGCCCTCCTCCCCCCCCGCGCTGACATCACTGGCTGTTTGTTGCTCCTGGGCCGGGGGGGCGGTGCGGCTGGCACATGCGCCGGGCTGGGCAGGAGCAGCGCCTCGCCTCGCCGGCTGCGGCGCGAGCCAGCGAGCGAGCGAAATTGCCCAGTGACAGCCCCCGGCGCATGCTGCCTCGCGATGAGGTCATCCCCGGGGACGGGGCATGGTCGGGGGGCCCTGCCGAGGCTGCCCGGATGGGGGAGGCCGCGCACCGGGCGCCAGGGCAGCCCGTCGTGCCTTCCAGTCCAGCGAGCGGCGAGCTCGCGGGCCGGAGGCGATCCTCTCCGCTACCGCGCATCCGGGCTCCGAGGCCGGTCCCGACTCCGCGGGCGCGGCACCGAGGCTGGGAGTCGCCCGGGCCTTGAAGGCGGGCGCCTGGGGCGCTGGAGCGCCGCTCCAAGCCTGCCCGGATCGAGCCTCCGAGGCGCCCGGGTGCCAGGGGAGCGTCGCGGCTGCCTCCGTGCCCGGCGCCGGGGACCCGCGCGGGCGGCCTCTGCGCCGGGATGCCCTGCGCCGGGCGACGCGCCCGCCGCCTCGCACCCCTCCCCGCCTCCCGCCCCCGCGGCGCCGGGCACTTCCATTGGCCGTCGAGGGCCGCGCGTAGCCACTCAGCGGCCGGCAGGCGCCTGTTTCCACAGGAAAGCGCCTGCCTGCCTGCCTGCCTGCCGGTCGCCGAGCGGCCCGGCAACACGCGGCTGGCGGGGTGGGGCCACGCCCCCAGCCCCCCAGCGGAGACGGCCGGGCGGGGCGGGCCGGCTCCGGGTGCGCGGACGAGGCGACGCGCCTCCGGGGCCGGAAGGGCTCGCGCCGCGCGGGCGCGGGGGAAGCGAGGGGCCCGGCGGGTGGTGCGCCGAGGCCCCCGCAGCTCAGCGGCACCCGCGGCCGCGTGCCTCGGACGGGCACTCCCCGGGGCTGACGCCCGTCCGGCCGCCGGCCGAGGCGCAGGGCAGCCGAGGGCCGGGCGGCGTTGCGGGAGCGCTCCTGGGCGGGCGGGCGGGCGGACCTCCCAGGCGGCTCGGCCGCGCCTGGCAGCCCCGCGACTCGGCTCCCAGCTCGCCAGCAGTCCCCGCTTCGAGAGGGAGCCCCCCGCCCCTCTTTTGCCTTCGCCGCCGGTGCAGCAACAGCAGAAGCGCCGCCGCGTTTGGTTCCCGCCCCTCCAACCCTCTTCCACTCCGCCGCCGCAGCCAATCCGGGCCGGCTATCCCAGCAGGAAAAGCAACTGCCATGGAAACAGCATCCACGGCTCCTGGCGGAGCAGCCACGCGCCCAGAAGGCTGGCGGGGGCGCGTCCGAGGCCCGTCCGGCGAGGAGAAGGAGGGCCGGTGCTGGCGCAGGAACAGCTGCGACGGTCTCAGCTGGGGGGAGACTCCTGTGGCTGCGTTCCCTGAAAGTTGCATCAGGACCGGTCAAAGGAGACCTTCCCTTGACCCGCGCAGGCTGCACGGAGCGGCTGTTGTGGGCGCGGGCAGGGCAAGGGGCCGGGGCAAAGGCTGCCTGGAATGCAGCCAACCGTGGCTTGTCTTCAGAGGCACCCGGGAAGGCTGGATTCCGTCACGGCTGCCTGCTTTAGCGCAGGCCTGAGGACTCAGCCTTGGGGCATGGCGAGGGGGACCGGTGAAAAGGGACACCCGGTGTACAAAAGAAGGGGCCAGAAAGAGCAGGAATTAGGAATGCACAAACAGCCTGAGGAACTGAGCAAGCCCAAAACCCCCGTGAGGAGAGTCATGGCGGGAATGGAGAATTCCGTGGATATTAGCATGCTTGTCCCCAAGAAATGTGATGGAGTGGTTGTGTACGTAAAGAAGCCACATGCCTGTGAAATGTTTTTGCAAGTGCCTGGGCACAATAACAAGGAGGAAGAAGCAACAGTGGGAGTTTACTCTGGGCCACCCCCTGAAAGAGGATGTGGATGGGGCTTCTAAATTAACCACCAAGCCCTGGAAACAGGAGACTGCAAGTGTTCCAGTATCTGCTGGAAACCTAATTCAGCCAGGGGTGAGGAAGCGTAGGCCAGAGGCTGTAGCAGTCGCTTCAGTTTTCAGCTGTTGAACAAGCACACCTGAATGGTGCTTGTCAACGGTCCTGCGCTGTCTTGGAGGGAGGTGTGGTAGGGTTACCTAGCGCTCCATTCTAGTGAGGATGGAATGGAATAGATGCTTATCAGATTTGCAGGGGACATCTAGCTAGGGCGATTGGCCATAGTCTTATAGGGAAAAAAAATCACAGTTCAAATCAACTGGTGTTGAACATGTCAGTGTTATTGAAAATAGAGCTGCCAATGTGGGTAATGCTCTTATATAAATCAATAGTCATGGCTAGGAAATCAATAGGCAGTCGTGGCTAGGAGGGCCTTTGCACAACTTTGTGTTGTGCGGCAGTTATGCCCCTTCCTCCCTTTTCTGCTGTGGCCCCCGCTCTGTGGAACAGCCTACCACCCAAGGTGCGGTGTGTCCCCACTCTCATGGCCTTCAGGAAAGGTGTGAAATCCTGGCTATGTCCGAAGGCCTGGGGGCTGGATGGGGGCTCGCACCAGTGGAGGTGGTTTCTCAGGTAATTGAGTGTGCCCCCCCCGTATTGAATGTTTTTAGTATTTATGTATAGGGTTTGTTTTTATAGTTGATTTTTAACAGATTAACTAATCTTAATTATTTATGGGGTATTTTTTATTGTTTATGGGTTTTTTATTTTAATTGTGAGCTGCCCAGAGTCACCCGTTGGGGGAGATGGGTGGCATACAAATTTAATAATTAATAAATAAATAAATACATAAATTAGTGCAACTGCATGTGGAATGTTGTGTGCAGTTCTGGTTGCCGCACCTCTAAAAGGAAATAGAGGAGTTAGAGAAGATTCAGAGGAGGGCAACTAAGATGATCAAGGGGCTGGAGCAGCTTCCCTATGAGGGCTTTTTAGTCTAGAAAGGAGGTGAGTGAGAAGGGACACAATGTAGATGTACGAAGTTATGCATGATGTAGGTAAAGTATACAAGGATAAGCTATTTTCACCTTCCCAATATACTAGAGCCAGAGGTTACCCAATGAAATTGAATCCTGGAAGAATCGGGACAGAAAAAAGGATTTTTTAAAAAAATATAACGCATCATTAAACTTTGGAATTCACTACCACGAGATGTGGTGCTGGCTTCAAAAAAGGGCTGGACCAATTCATGGAAGTCCTGGGAGCAATGGTTATTAGCCTTGATGGCAGTGGGACTGCCTCTGAAGCCATCTCCTGGGCTTTGTTGTGCAGCTCGTTAGCCACCGTGAGGACAGACTGCTGGACCAGATGGCCGGAGACACGGCTTCTGTTCTAACCTCAAGAGGCTCGAGCACTGAGCTAAATCCAACAGGATGATCAGCAGTAATAAATGTAGGGTCTTGTATCAGAAAGATCAAGTGTGTAGGCTCAACATGAGGGAGACCTACTTGGTGAGTGAGAAGGACCTAGCAGTATTAATGGACCGCCAGTGAATATCAGGAAGCGGTGTGACACAGCAGCCAGTAAGTCTAATGCAGTATTTCTCAACCTTGGCAGCTTGAAGATGTGCGGACTTCGACTCCCAGAATTCCCCAGCCAGCATGCTGAGGAAGTCCACACGTGGCAAGCCGCCGCGGTTGAGAAACGCTGCTCTAATGCAATTCTGAATGGCACTGCCTCTAAACATGGGAGGAGGTAACGCCGCGGTACCCCGCCTCAACAACACGCCGGGTGTTCCGTGTCAAGTTCTAGGCGCCGGACTCCGAGACGGGGAGGGGGGTTCAGGGGCCTGGAGCGCTGACTCCCCGAGGGGCAGCTGGGGGGGTGGCGGGCTCTGCTTGCACAACGGAAGGCCGGGGGAGCCCGCCGGGGCGCGCCCCTTTCTTTGACGTCCTCAGGGAGCCGGAGCCTCCGGAGACGCCGCGCCCCGCCACGCCCGCGGGAGAGCCCGCTCTGCGCGGCGGAGCCGAGGGGCGCGCGGCCCCTCCTCTGCTGCCGCGATGGCCCCTGCGCCCCTCGGGCTGGGGGGCGCCACCTCGTCCAGCTGGCCTGCCGCGCCTGCCATCTCCTGCCGCTTTCAGTGCAACTTCTTCCCCGCGGCCGCAGCCGCCCGCCTGATCCGCCGGGATTACTGCCGTCGCCCTTCAGGAGTGGGGCGCCTCGGGTCAGCTCTGGCCGCGAGAGCCAAGCGGGCCGGGCCGGGCCGGGCCGGGCCACCCTCCCCGCAGAAGCCGGCCGCCGGGACGGCCGCCGCAAGGCGGGGTAGCCCCGGCCCTCTTCTGGGTCCGGGCAGGCTCAGGCCTTGCACCGGGGCCGCCGTCGGCCCTCCGCCCCCAGCAGCCCCTCGGCTCCGTGCCTGCCGGCCGGCCGGCCGATGCGACCGCGCTCGACCGCGGCTGGCAGGTGCGGGGGGCGCCTTAGGTCGGGCGGCCCCTTCCCGACGGGACGGGGCAGCGCGCCCCCTGCCGTACGGCCGAGGGTGGCGCTTCGCCGGGCCCCATCTGCCCGCAGAACCCCCTTCGAGGCGGCGGCGGCGGCGCGCCCTCCGCCCGCGGGGCGGCGCCAGGACCTCCCCTTCCGGGAGGAAGCGGAAGCAGAAGCGGGTCCGCGGCGGGAGGGGCGCGCTGGGTGTCCGGGGCCCTCGGCTCCGGCGCGAACGATGGTAGGTGGGGGCAGCCCCGGGGCGGGGGGGCGCGGGGGGGCTGCCGGGCCGCTCCCGGGCCGGCGGCGGTTTCTCTTCCCTTCCCTTCCCTTCCCTTCCCTTCCGCTCTTCTCCTTCCCGCGCAGTCCGCCTCGCTGGACCTGAAGTCGAGGGAGGAGAAGGACGCGGAGCTGGACAAGCGCATCGAGGCCCTGCGGCGCAAGAACCAGGCGCTCATCAAGCGCTACCAGGTGGGCGCGGGGCAGGGGGCGGCCGGGGCGGCCCCGCGCGGCTCAGCGGCCCCGCGCGGCTCAGCGGCCCTCTGCTCTTCGCGCAGGAGATCGAGGAGGACCGCCGGAAGGCCGAGCGGGAGGGCGTCGCGGTGACCGGAGCGCGGAGGAGCCGCCCCGCGGAGGCCGCCGCGCAGCCCGAGCGGCGGCGAGCGGAGCCGGAGGCCGCCAGGCCCGCGGGGCAGGCCCCGCCGGCGCCCGAGGTGAGTCTGGGCGGGAGGCGGGGGCGCGAGGGCCGCCCCGAGCGCTCTCCCTGGCCTCACCGCTCCCGCTTCTCTCCGCCAGGAAAAGCGGGCGCTCGGCCGCGAGAGGAAGCCCGCCGCCGCCGCCGCCGCCGCCGCCAGGGGGTCTCGAGGCGGGCCCCCCCCCGGAGGTCGCCCCCTGCGCGCGGACGCCGGCTGGGAAGGGGCGGGCGCGGATGGCTCGGGCGGCGGGCCGCGAGGCCGAGGCGGGCGCGGGCGGCGGCCCCGGGGCCGAGGGGGCCCGGCGGGGGACCCGGGCCCCGACAGACGCTCCCAGGTAAGGCGTCGGGAGGCCGGGCGGCGGCCCGCCGGCGGCGGAGGGGTGCTGGCAGGGCCTCCTTTCCCCCCGCAGGAGTGGGAGGAGCGGCGCCGGAGGAACATCGAGAAGATGAACGAGGAGATGGAGAAGATCGCCGAGTACGAGCGCGGCCAGCGCGTGAGTGTGGCCGGAGGGGCCGGGGCCGTGGCCGTGGCCGGGCCCTCCCCCCCGCCTTGGCTCAAGCCCGCTGCCTCTCCTCCCAGCAGGATGGGCTCCAGGAGAAGAACCCCGTCCGCAACTTTCTGGACGACCCGCGGCGCAGCGGCCCCTTCTCTGAGGCGAACCGGCGGGAGGGCAGCCGGCGCCACATCCGCAACTGGGGGGGCGCCGACTTTGACAAGGTCAAGACGGGCCTGGAGCAGGGCAAAGAGCAGTCCTCTCTGGTACGTCAAAGCGGCTTCTGGATTTGGAAATGGGAGCCTGTGCATCTCGGGGGGTTGATTGGGTCGCAGATCCTCCTGTCTGGGTGTGGCGTTGAGACAGCTCTCCCTCCCCCCGGCTCAGCTGTTTTCCAACAGGATGTCCCCTTGCTGGGCACCAGATAGGCCCAGTGGGTAGGAGGGCCCTGATCTTGGCCGTTCGCCTGCCTTTTCCTGCCAGGGCCGGGGCGGTGGCCGCCACAGGGGCCTCACGGCCTTGGACATGACGCTTTCCATGACTGGCCGAGAACGGGCTGAGTATACTCGCTGGAAGCAGGAACGGGACCAGATTGACCGGGAGCGCTTGGCCCGACACCGCCAGCCCACGGGGGAGTGGCGCCGAGAATGGGATGCTGAGAAGATGGATCCCGCGTAAGTGCCCGGTTGCATGGGACAGCTGCTGGTCTTTCTTTGGGGCGGGATGGGGGGGTGTCGGGCTCTCTGGATTTGCGGTTCCAGGGACTGGGAGGGGGTCTTTGGAGAAGTTCAGCTGCATGGGCGGGAGGGTTTTCCTCATGGCTTGCCTCTCCTCTCCTCTCCTTGGCAGGCTGAAAGAGGGCAGCGAGCCTGGAGGCTCATCTGGTGACAAGCAGGGTAAGCAGTGAGCTGTCCCGGGGGTGCTTCCTCTTCACCAGGGACAGGAGGTGGCACTGGGCAGCGAGCAGGCGCTTGATGAGAAGCTTTAGGCAGCTGCCCTTGGGGCAGCTTGGTGCCACCTCCCTTTGGGCCACAGGGCCCCACTTGAGAGCCTCTGCCTGCCTTTGGTTTCCTTCCTGTTGCAGAGCGCTCCAAGCGCCCTCCCAAGCTGCCCACTTTTGGGGAGTTTCTGGTTGAGCAGCCTGGGGACCGGCACTGGAAGATCCGAGGCCATGGTCGCCCACGAGGGAGTCCTTCCAAGCCCTACAGGTGAACAGGGGCTGGGATACCAGAGACGCTGTAGGGTGGTAATCCCGGAGATGTTGGGGAGCTGCAGCGGCAGCAGCAGCAGCAGCTTTCTCTTCTTCGGGGCTTGGCACACCCTGCCACGAGTCTCTGCTCAGCTTTGGCTTCTCTCTGCAGCATGCACGACGATCGGTGGGAAAAGGAGGAGCCAGGCCAGACGTTTCCTGCATCTGCGGGGGAGGACAAGGCAGACGTTGCCGCTGTGCTGCAGGTGGTGTCAGGTTCAGCCCAAAGAACCCCAAGAGACAATGCAATACAGTTCTGTTGCGTTTATTAGCTACAACCTCCAGACAGAAAATCTCCCCAGACTGAACCCTAGTTCCCAAGCCAGCCAGCCACAACACCGGGAATTCCTTAGGGAGGTGCCAGCCTCATCATCTTGAACTTCCCATGCTCCTGCTGGGGGCTAAGAACATGCTTATCTCCCTGAGCCTGGCCTTCATGAGTCCATTCCATCGCAGGTGGGGAGGGGTGGGGGTGGGCCCAGCAGCAAGTGTTCTTCTTTCTCACTCCTCCCCAAACCAATCGGGTACCCATGGGGGCCTCTAGGGAGTGGTTGAAGTGGGGTGGCCTCTTCCCAAGTTAGCAGTGGTCCTCGAAAGGTACAAGATTGAGTCATAGGTACCTTGGAGCTTTCCTCTCCCTTTTACACCTTCTCTCCTGTGGCCTTTTTCTCTTCCACTCTGGGATCCCCCAGGCAAAGCCACAAATAGCAGCGGAGACAGAGGAGGAAGAGGATGAGTGGGAGGATGTCAGCGGGGAGGAGGAGGAGGAAGAAGAGGAAGAAGCCGAAGCTGAAGCCAACAGCAGCCAGGATTCTTCCTTAGAGGGGGACAGGCCTCATCCCTCCTGCTCTCCTGTACCCCCAAGGCAGCCCGGGCAGCTGTCCGCAGTTCTGCCTGCTTTACCTCAGGAGGCTCCAGCTATGGAGGGGGCACCCCTGACCTCCCTTGGGCCTGCAGAGGGATACCAGCCTGTGTCCGACTGGGGTGAAGAGATGGAGATGCACTCCCCTCGGGCCAGCAACAGCAGCCAAAACCCCTTGGCTGTGCCCATGGAGGAATTATCTGCTGGGGCTGCTGGTAAAGGACAAATGTGGGCAGCAAGAAGTTATTCTGAACGTGGGTGGCTCCTGAGGCAACCCCGGGGGGGGGGGCAGGGAGGAGAGTGTATCTCAGTACGTGATGCTGCTCAGTGCTGTTTTCATTCTTCCCTTCCTGCAGGAGTGGGTCCCCCCGTGCTGCTGGCAATGCAGGGATCCCTTCCTGTGGATCCCCCAGCAGAAGGAGCAGCTTCTGCACCCAGAGCCCCGGAGGCAGAGATAAAAATGGATTCAGAAGTGCCTAAGCCTAAAGAGGTGGCTGGCTGAATAAGGCAGAAGAAAGGGGTGAGTAGACTTCCTTCCCCCCACATCATGTGATCCCTTAGGGATCAGTTCTGGCCCAGGAGCTCACTGGAGCTGGAGATCACCGACTTTCCGTCTCCTCCAAACTGGTTCGCCCACTCCTGTGCTCCTGGCCCTGCCCAGGGAGGGAGCTCTACCCCACCACCTTTGGGTCGCTGCTTCTCTCCTCTGGGAAACGGGTCTTCTCCAGCTGCCTGCTGCTTCTCGTCCAGGCTGTTGTCTGCCTGCTCCTACCATCGTTAAATTTCTGTCTCGTGGTTCGGACATCTTGTCCTCGGAAGAGGATGTGAGTTCTCTTCAGGAACAACGTCTCTCCTCTGGGGGAGGGGTGCTGGGTGAGAAGCCTAGAGGAGGAGGGCAGGCTTGAGGAACAGACCGTGCTGTTATTTGATAGCCTGTTTTGCTCTTCAGTTTCCCTGTTCTGATTTTTTCCCTGCTCTTTCTAATGCGTTTGAGACTTGTTTGATCTCGGGGTTTGTGGAGTGAAGGAGCTTAGCTAAAATAGGATGAAAGAAGCCAGGAGTAAGAGTCCTTCTCCTCTTCCACCTAGAGCTTTCTGCTGTTCTTGATGTTCCGTGAACTGTGGAATAAAATGCTTCTGGTGTGGAGGGGGTCAGGCATTGAGTGTCCCTTTCTAGAAAACAGAAACCTCCCCCACCTCAGCCAGAGTGTCTGGTTTGGAGAGTTTAATGGCTTTCTCCAGGCTGGTGCTCTCTGGAGGAGCTTCCTCTCCAGCCAGCGTAGCTCTTCCATGGGATCTGAGGGTGGCAGGAGCTGCAGCACTAGGTTTGGAAAGTTGTCTCAGGAATGCTGGTGCCTGCCAGCATTTGTAAGCAAAGGATGCCTGTTGCTTTATTTCAAGGTTTTTAACCCCTTTACTCCTAGAAAAACAGGTGGGGCTGGCTGCATAGGGCTTGTACGTATCCCTTTTTGCAGAAAGGGAGCGTTGGGCAAGCATTACCCCTCCCGGTCATCAGAGGAGATGCTGAGAGTTCAGCAAGTAGGAAGTTGTCGGGTGGGGCGGGGAACGCTACTGTCACCCCGGCCTTTTAGCTCGCTGTGATAGAGCTTCTCATAGTTACTTCTTGCAGGAAATGGATCCTAACCCTGTGCTGGATTTTGGGGGAATTATTTTAAATGCAACAAAGTGTGTGACGCCTGCTTTGGAGTTGAGGCAAATGCCTTGCCTGCTGAGTCCACCGTAGCTCAGTGGTGGAAGAGCCCCTGCACAAAGCCCTTCAGCCCGCCTCCCGTTTGGGAAGAGGGTCAAGCCACAGCAGGGCTGCCTCAAGGGAGCTCTCCTGCCTCCTTAAGCCCTTGAAGGAGAGTGTGCCTGTCCTGTTTCGGTAGCTGCTTCTATGGCTTCTCTCTAGAATTCCTCGGGCTCCTTTGCGGTTGCGTGGTTATTTGTGGAGAGAATTTGCTTCGGCCTGCCAGGGGCGGCCAAGCCTTGTTTTGCCCTGTGCAGATTCTGAGGGGAGGCAGCCACTGGCAGCATTGCAGGTGGTCCACACTGAACTCTGAAGGGGTGAGGAAGGCAAAAGGACCAGCCGGCAGGTCAAGTGGGCCAGTTCCTCATGAGCAGCTGTAAAAGGGGTGCTGCTGGCAGAGGATGCCGTTGGTCCTGCAGGAGGGCTTGTTCGTCCTTTCCCGAGGAAATGGCAGATGGACCTTTAATCCGGGAAGGAGGGAGGGGGGCGAATGGATGGGTGACCAGGCAACCTTTCTTCACCTGGTACTGCAAAAATCTTTGGCTCACTAGAGCCAAACATTTGTGCTGCAAAATATTCCCATTAAAGCATTAATGTCTTCATCGATGCGTAAGTTGCTTAATTTTAATAGTTTGCTCAGTCATCAGTCATGCATTATCTTATGTGATTGTGACATTTAAAGTTATTGATGTGTCAGTGTCCAAAAATCAAAATAAGTAAGAGCTGTACTTGGTATTTTAGCTCAAAGCTTAAAATACACAACATTTTATTATTATTTTGGAGTATTTTTCCTGCTCTTCAGCCAGAAAAGACACCAGAATAATAAATAGTTAATAACAGTGAAATTTTTGCCCACAAGCTTGCAGTCTGAGAATTGGAAAGAAGAAAATTAGTAAATGACCATTTCAATTCAAAAATGGAGGGTCTCTCCAAGGTGTTAGGATGTTAACATTAGGTTGGGTTCAGAGACCCCGTTTAACTAGGCTGGCGTGAAACTTGCCGAACGTGCTCAGCTTGCTTAGTTTTAAGCTTTGTGACTTGGCCTGTCGTGCCATGACAATTAGCGTGATTGGTTTATGGCTCTGTAGTGCGCAGATACCAAAGGCTGGTTAATTCAGTCACCAGCTGAAGAGTGCTGTGTGAACACAGCCTTCCTGGGGCTCCTGTCCTGGCTGGGCCTCAGAGAGCCTCAAGGTCCCCTTTCTTTGCACATGCAGCCTCCTTCCACTTGCCGTGTCTTGTTCAGTGACTTTTTCTGTTGTGCCCCACCAGCAGCAGCTGGAGATTGACGCACCTGAGGCTGTACCCTGATGGTTCTTTTCCAGAATGCAGCTGGCAGCCTGCTGAGAACTGAGCCGGGCCACCACCTTCGTTGGAGCTGCTGGACACAGTTGTGACACACACGTGCATTCTGTGTGTTTCTGCTACTCTTGAACAGTCTCCTGCTTGGCCACGTCAGCCTCCTGCTGCCCGCTCTCCTGTCACCTTTTAGTGCTCTTGACTAATTAATTAATAAATCATGGACAGGTGGGGCCTGCAGTCCTTCTCAGATGGAAAGGTATCTCTCTCCAGCCCAGGCCTTGTGGTCTGCTACCTGTGGGTCTGGGTGGAATGATCTCGGCCCTAGGGGAGGGGGAGAGGGCGAGGGCCCCTCCTGTCACGGGGTTAAGAGTTTGGCTCCTCCATATCATGTACGAAGCAAATAATTTCTTGACAATAAAGCTTGCACGTGTCTTGCCTTCCTGCCCGCCCCAGGGTCCTCTCTGAAGCGCGGGTGGGGAGGGAGACGGACCTTGTGGATGTGTCTGAGGAAACAGAGTGGCTGCCTGTTCATGTCGTTCTTTCAGATACATGCAGAGAATTCTTACTGGAGTGGAAGAGTATAAAAGCTTTAATAATTTATTGGGAGGGAGGAATTCTCAGTCTGGCCTGTGTTGGAAAAAGCAGGCACCCCCTGCCAAAGGCTCTGCTACAGATCTGACCAGCAGCAGGGAGCCAAGGAGATGCTTCTGGAAAGCCTCAACTGAGGAAATTGCCCTCCCTGGTTATTTTGCCCCTGCAGTTGGCATCCAGAAGTCCATGGTTGGGTCTGAAGCTTGACTATCCTGGTTCTCCACAATCTTTCTTGATACCATCAATCACAGTGTCAGGGGAAAAACCTCGTTAAACATGGGAGATAGACACACTAGAACAAAATTCTAAAAGCTTTATTAAATGTTAGTTCAATAAGCAAGTAAAATTCAGCCACGATGGTAAATTTTTGCCACGATGATTTGAAATGATCCCTAAATACTAATGGGGCTAAACCTATAGAAGACGGTAGCAACTTTAGCCAGAAGGTAAGAAGAAGAAACCGTGCTCTGGCATCCAATGAACCTATACCTAATTCTACCCTTAAGATGGCATTTTTGACAGTTTTTGGTACCATCAAAATGGCTCTCATAAACTTATTTTGAATAGTTTCAATTTTATTGAGGTTTGCAAGGGAGCAAATCTGAGAGCCATAGAGGAGCCGGGGTATTACTTTAGCTTGGAAGACCTTGCATGCTGCAGGGATATAATGGGCTCCTGAGTGGTAGAATCTTATAATTGCTGAGGAAGTGTGCTGTGCCACACTTGCTCGATAAGGGAAATGGTATTCCAGAATAGAGAAGCATGGAATTGCACTCCAAGGTATTCATAGGTGTGCACCTGTTCAATTGGGGTCCCATTTATTTGCCATTTATGGCTTTTATGATAATATTGAGCAAAAACTAAAACTTTAGTTTTCTGATAATCTATTGAAAGTTCTTGATCTGTGCAGAATAAAGCTAGTGCCCTAAGTGCTCTCCTCACTCCCACTTGTGTGGTAGGCATAATGGCTACATCATCGGCATATAGTAGTGCTGGAATTGCACGGTCAGCCAAAGCGCTTGAATTATTGGATGTAGATACAGATTGAAAAGCAATGGAGCTAATATGCAGCCTTGTCTTACGCCTCTGTAAGTTGGGACTGCTCTAGATAAGTGTTCCCAAGGGGTGCATCTAATTTTCAGGGGGGTATTTGAGTAAAGCGGCTGAATGAAAACTAGGAGCCTTTTGTCAATCGTGGTACGTCTCAACCTGTCCCACAGTCTCTCCCTTGGTATTAGATCAAAAGCTGACTTAAAGCCAACAAAAGTTGCAAAAAGAGAACCACGAAGGGGAGTAGAATATTTTTCTGCTAAATGGTGAAGAACTAAGCAATGATCTAGTGCTGACTGTTCCCCTCTAAACCCAGCCTGTTCTTCAGCAATAATATTTTCATTTTGTACCCAATTCAATAACTTTAAATATAGAAATCTGGCATAGAGTTTATTTATTGTATTTAGTAAACTGATAGGCCTGTAATTTGTAGGGTCAAGTCTATTTCCTTTATTTTTGTATATCGGTACTACAATAGCCTGATTCCAATCAGCTGGAAATTGTCCTGTATTGTTAATATGTGTAAATAAGGTAGCCAAAACGGGCCCACCAATCTTTATTTCCCTTTATTAATTCTGGGGGGATAAAGTCACCACCAGATGCTTTACCTGGTTTTAGTTGGGCAATAAGATCTTCAACCTCAGCTATGGATACTGGCGGCCAATCTAGGAGGTCATTACAAGGGGGAATCACATCTAAAATTTCAACAGATTTCCTTTTAAATATATTATTAAAATGATCCTCCCATTGATCTGCAGGTATTTGTGTAATAGAGCCAAAACGTCTATCCATAAGAAACCGATTTATTAAATGCCAGAACCAAGTGGAATTCTTGAGCTTTGCTGCTAAGATTAAGTTATTCCAGTTCTCTCTCATAGCCTGCCATTTCTTTGTCTTCAGAAGGTCTTTATAATTTTTTTTTTGTCTTAAGTAACTTTAGAGCAACTGAAGAATTTTCCTGGCAAAAGGAGTTTATTGCATTTAAGAGAGCCTTTTTAGCTTTAATGCAGTCATTATTATACCAAGATTTAGATATTTTATGTGCATAAAGGTACTTTGGTGTTGTACGTCTTGTCAGGGGGGCCTGAAGATTAGCAATAGTTGATTGATACAATTATATTACTTGTTCATATGAATCAGATGAACAAATTTGGGTATGTATCTGACAGAGGGGCCCTGAGGTCAGAATTCCAGTCATAATTTTAGCTAAATCTTGAGACCATTTATTTTGTACTTGTCCCTTCACTGTGATGTCAATGGGGCAGTGGGCCACTTCTATGGTTCAAGGTTTGTTTTAGAATCAAAAAAGCAGATTAATGGAAAGTGGTCACTATCAGGGCGAGTTCCAATATAAAATAAGATATATGGCATATAGGGTTCCAGGAGATCATAATATAGTCCACCACACTGGCCCCATTTGGGCGCCAGAATGTAAACTCTCCTTTGAGGTCACCCCTGACAGTCCCATTTAGTATAACTAAATCTAAACTATCCACCAATTGAGCCAAATGAAATCCTGCAACATTACATTTTTGATCTTTAGATTGCCTGGCTAGTAAATATCCTTTGTCAGTTTTAGGGGGCATTTGCCAATTAAAATTATTTTGTAAAGAGACATCAGATTGGCCCATGCGTGCATCAAAATCGCCAGCTATTAATATGATGGAATCTGGGTATTGACATGATAGCAAATTTATGTAAGTATCAAACTGATCCCACAGATTATTTAT
The DNA here is from genome assembly GCA_030867105.1 of Liasis olivaceus. Lineage (NCBI taxonomy): Eukaryota > Metazoa > Chordata > Lepidosauria > Squamata > Pythonidae > Liasis > Liasis olivaceus. The sequence continues at coordinate 25,546,989 of CM061360.1, forward strand.
TTCCCTGTGCCCATGAACTGGGGGCAAATATACATTGACAAGTAATACAGAATAGACTTTAAATTTAAGTAGGAGGGTCAGAGCCATATTTGAACAAAACTCCAGCATAAGTACTGGAACATTGAGCTTAACAGAAGTCATGGTACTCAGGCCGCCTGATGGTCTACTCTTTTTGGTACTGGGAATTGCATTTAAAGTGAAGGAAAGGTATCCAGGTATTAATAGATCCTCCCTACCCCATGTTTCTTGAAACAAAAGGATATCAAAAGAAGAAATATGTTCCATAAATGAAACATCTAACATCTTTGCTTTCCAGCCTGCAACATTCCAGGAGAGGATAGAAATGTCCACTTCTATAGGGTAGAGTCATTTAGAGTCTGAGGATACTATCGGTGAGTTAGCCATACATGCAGAGTTTTCCTTCTGGAATGGGTCCAAAGTTGAAGTTTCCTCTAGTGCTGCCTGGTGTAGCACCACCTGAGTTTGGGGGACAGCTTCTGGTTGGGTGATTTTAGGACTTCCAGTAATAAAATCCAAGTCTAAATTTTGGGGAAGAGAACTAGTAGGTTTGAAAGGATGTGATAAAAAGCTATCATGTGGAGAAGGTCTAAGATCCAGAGAGCATTGTTCAGCATCTGCCTGTGATATGGGAGGCACTTTCTCCTCGGTAGTTAGCAAGGGCTGGTGCAGGCTTCCCATTCCTTCCATGGAGGCTGGGAGAATTATTATTTGGGTGGCAATTTCCATCCATTTCATTGCCCGTCGAAAAGTGGCAGTTTGTATCAGTATTTGAAGACACAAGATCAATAAGTGGTTCTACTGTAGCAATGGTGAGCAGTAAAGTTTCCTTGAGGTTTTCTAGCTTATGTATTATGTTATCTTGTTCCTTCCTGGGCAGACCTCCAAAAGCCTTAATAAGATCATCTTCATCTGAGTCCAGCATATCTTCATTTTGTGAGAATGGCTGACTCCCACTGCCTTGCTTTTTCAAGGTCATATGTGGGAAGGAGGGCTTGGTGGCCTCCGTTACAATTGTGGAGTGAGTATGCAGTCGAGATGAATCATGACCAGATAAAGAGTTAATTTTAACATCACGAAAAACACTGGTAGGAAAAATTTGAAATGTTGCTAAATATGGTCTTATCTTTAATAGCATTAATGGAATGGTAGTCTGGTTAAAGGATAGCAAAATCCATTTTTGGTTTTGAACAGTGTGAAGCCATTCGATAGCATGTAGGTCTATCTGACTGTAGTGACAATGCAGAAGTTGACCTAAAAAAGTTTTAATTGCTCTCCTAGAATCCCAGCGTCCAATATTGAGACTATTCGGAGAGATACAGAGAGCAACCTGCTGTGTCTGAAGTAAGTGGTTTTGCTTGTGAGGGTTTTCCTCTTTTGTATGCAGAGAGGCATTGGTCTGTATAGGACTACCCCTCTTTACCTTATCAGTGAGTAAGGATTTACTAGTAGAGTCATTTAATTGTTGCATACTTTTGTCAGCTTTTTTAGCTTTATTGTCTCGCCCTTTATCAGAGTGCATGTCAGAGATGTCTTGCTTTATTGGAGTTTCTGCATTAGTTTTAATGGATGTGGCAGGCCCAGCTGCATACTTATAAACAAAAGTCTCAAAGTCTTTTTTCAGCAGATCTAAATCATTTTTTATAGTTGACAGTTGGTCAAATAGCGAAATAACAGTTTGAGCTGTAAGAAGACATTGCCTTGCCATCTACTCCGTTGTATTTTCCCAGGGGAGCCTCTCCAAGTTTGGATTTTGCATCTTATTTTTAAACTTATTTTTATTTCCCTTAGAGTTATTAGGAGAAGTAGCAAGTTGTACTGAAGACATACAGTCAGAGACCGAAAGGGAGTCCAGGTTTTCATTTAGCTCTTCCCTGACAGATAATGAAAGCTCTAACAGCTGTTGTTTTTCTAGTTCTGTTTGTAAGTCCCATTCAAGTGATTCAAGGGCTGCAAATTTGTGGGAAGAGGAGGGAAGATTTGCTTTATTTACAGTTTCGTTCCGTGTGAAAAGTTCTTCTATCTTTGGTTGTTTAGCTGATTTTGAGGAGGAGCAAGAACCCGGGCTAATTCCATGTCTCTTCTTCCTTTTTCCCATGTTGGGCAGTCAGCTCAGACACTTTTACTCCACAATCGTCTCATTGTAGAAAATTGTAAATATATTTAAAATAATCTAATAATAAAAATCTAATTTAGAATCTACATTAGCCTAATATTTGACTGAAGCTATCTAAAAGGAGAAAAAAATGTAAAACAGACTGTTTAAAATAGTATAAAATTAAAAGGTAGGAGCATAGAAAAACGTGTGTTGCTGGGCTGGTGAGTCAGATTTGCAACTGAATCATAACGTCCTTGGTGCTAATTTTACCACACTTCTCTGTTGCATTGGTTCTGTTCACACTCCTTATATCAGCACTCTATTTTCCGGCTTCCTGTCCATGACTGAAAACTTTAGTCCACATAGCAATTTTATTTATTGTTCTGTAATTTTATTTATTTATTTTATTTATCGCTCTTTTTCCCCTCACAATCCCCACTTTTTGTCCTAAGGACAATACAATACTGAATCAATCTATGCAGAGCCATGTAGTGACACTCTAGTTTAAGACTGGGAAAGGATTCTACATATTTAGAATCTAACACCTGTGATATAAGATCAAAAGGGGAAAAAACTACTTAAATTGTTATAGCATGTGCTGCAATTGTTAATATGATATTGGGCACTGTCAAACAGCAATTAATTTGGGGAAGCATAAAGCGGGTCATCTTCAGGAGGGTCCTCAGTGGGTTCTACAATGGCAGAAGCATAGATTGCATCAACCTCATCTGGCCGAGTGTGCCGAGAAAAAGTTGTCCAGAAGGGCACATAAGATAACTTGGAGACCACATCAGGTATAGGAGCATAGAAAAAAATCAGGAGGTATAGAAGGAATTCCAGAGGTCAGAACACTGGGCATAGATACACGATGGGACTATAAATTGCTGGCTGTTTGCATCATTATGGGAACATTTGTTGCCACCTTGACTGGTAGTAAACATTTACAAATCATTAAAAAGACAAGATACAACAGAAGGATAATACAAAATATCATGAGAAGGAACATCATAAGGCAGCTTCAGCCTTTCCTGGTGGTAAAACAGCAAGATGTAAAACATGTTACAGATGCAGACAAGTACCAACTATCAGGATTTTCTCATGGGAAGAAGGTCATCCCGTTAGCTATACAAAAACAGGCGTCGAGATTATTCTATGAAGCTAATGTAAACAAAGTATCTTGTGATTCTGTTATGATTTTTACTGCCACCTACTGTAATGTGTATGTTAGTTATTCGGGGGGGGTGTACATGCTGGCAATATAACGGGAGGGCTAAATGCCCAGCCTGTTCAGTGTGTTTGTCTTGTAAAAAGTGAATCATGTAGATTTTTATGGGTTATGTAGTCTTAACTAGTAACCAAGTAGTGTACCTCTTCTCTGAGAGTGTTTTTTAGCTAGAGACTTTGTTGTGGTTAAGTCTTGGAAGCTAAGATGAGAAGAAGTCTTTGTTATATCCTATATTTTGTATGCAACTTGTATTTTATAAAGTTTTGCATTTTTATCAATAAAGACCAGTTAGTTTATATTTTCTGACTGGATTTTCTTTGGAAAGCTAACTATGGATATTGCATTTTGCAAGCTCTCATGCTGATGTGTAAGTTACCTGAGAGCAGGATTTTCGGGACCTTTTTTGCTGCACTCTGTGCAACATCAACAATCATTTTGAGCACAGTAATACAACTATTAACCATACTGCAGGCATCAAACCTGATGTAATAGGTTTCCTTTATATGTTTTTGGGCCTCCATTATAACAGTCAATTAAAATACTGAAAGTCAATCAGCAGAAATGGGCTGTCCTTGCAGGGTCGTTGTAACAGAAGCTGCAGGGCGATGGCTGGCTCTAGGGCGAAGGTTGTAAGTGGGCAGATGTTGGCCGCAGTCAAGGGGAGCAGAGGTTACTAGCACTTACTTCCCATCAGATAAGGCTTCTGCAGTTGTTTCCTCAACAATTGTAGAAAAAGATTTTTATCCTTTGCTTTGCCAACTTCCTTTGTGGGCTTTTCAGTTTCCTTTGTGGACTTCTTAGGCTCCTCGTCTGGATCGTACTTTCTTGCAGTGCAAGGTGTGCACCCAGGAATCGAGATCTTGACACTTCACAGCAGTGTTTGTAGTCAGCGAGATCTGGAACGGTCCCTTCCAACGAGGAAGCTAAGCAATTTTTTCCTTGAAATACTTTTATCAAAATCCTATCGCCCACGTCCAAGGAATAACACGGATGCAAAGGTTCTTTAGGCAAGGCAGCTGCAACTCGTGAATGGCAGTTCTTGAGGGTGAGAACAAGAGCTTCAATTTGATATTGGGCACTTCCAAACAGTAATTAATTTGGGGAAGAATAAAGCGGGTCATCTTCAGGAGGATCCTCGGTAGTTTCTGCAATGGCAGGCAATCTATGCAGTAGGCACTTTCTCGGGGGCCCACCTTCTGAAGTAAAACATCCAGGGCACAGCCTTTTTGTTTTGTAACAAACAGTTCAAAATCTTTACTCTGATCAGGCAGGGCAAGAGCAAAGAGTCCTTAAGAGCCTTCCAGGTTCTGAAATGTTTTTCTTTCCTATCTTTATGTTGAATCTTTATGGATAAGTGGGTATAATGGCTTGGCAATCAACGAATACATTGGAATCCACAGTCTGGCATATCCTGTGATTCCCAAGAAAGTCCTAATTTGTCGTTGGTTGTATGGAATAGGCAGCGACGAGATGGCTTGAATCCTACTTGGGTGGAGTAGTCTCCTGCTTTTTTCTAGAATGTATCCCAGGTATTGGACTTTTGGTTGGACCCACTGTACTTTCTTCTGGGACACTGTATATTCTCTGTGGGCCAAATGGTTTAGGAGTGGAACAGAGATTTCAGTTAACTCCTTTTCAGTCTCTGCTGCCAGAAGCAGGTCTTCAGGTTGGCAAAAAGGGCAGCAGCAAAAACTGTTGGACTATTTTTATAGCCTTGGGGAAGTCTGGTCCATGTGAGTTGACATTTGTGGCCAGACTTGGGGTCTTCCCATTCAAAGTCAAAGTATGCTTGGCTCTCAACAGCCAAGGGGATGCAAAAGAAGGCATCCTTCAAATCAATTACTGTGTACCACTGCTGGTGATGGGAAAGGGTAGTCAGCAGGGTATAGGGGCTGGCCACAACAGAATGAAGAGCCTGGATGCAAGCATTTACTTCTTGGAGATCCTGGACCCTTCTCCAAGAACCATCAGGCTTGGGTACAGGGAAAACTGGGGCTGACCATGGTGACTGGACAATTTTCAAAATGCCATGATCCAAGAACAGTTCAATAAATGGCTTTATTCCCCATCGTGCCTCCCTTTTAATTTGATACTGTTGTACAGACACTGGACTGGCATCTGGCAATGACTTAGGCATATGAGGCACGGCAAACTTGGCAAACCCAGCTATTCTCTGGTACCGAATGTCTGGGTTTACCCCTTTTAAGGGAAAAGTTTAATTATAACTGCCTCAAAAAACATAACTAAACTCTATCTGGTAAAATTTCCAGGCTCACTCTTTCTGGGGTACGTTGGAGTGAAACTTCCAATTTTCAAGGAGGTCATGTCCCAAAAGAATTTCCGGGATATTGAGGCAAACCTAAAAAGGAGTGTTCCAAAAAGGGACCTCTCGTGTTGGATACTCATAAAGAAACACTCTGGGGTGCTTTTTCAGATTTTCCAAAAACTCCCATGATGGGGGTAAATTGAGATTTTAAACAGGGGATATCGGGGTCAGCCAAAACACTGTATATCGTTCCGGTGTCCGCCAAAAAGGAATAAAACTTTCCCCTGGCTTGGAGCTCCACCAGAGGTTCGGGGGTAGAATAAAGTCCCCCAGAGCCTTGTCAGTACATGTCAGGGTGAGACTCGGGGGCCTTCACATTCATCTGATGACTCAACATGGTTGGGTGACTGCCTGGTTCAAAACGACGGATGCCTCGTCCTCGGGGTCGCCCGCGGGGCTGCCATCCATCCCACCGGGCGGATCGCTCTGTGGACTTGGGACAGTCCCTTTGCCAGTGTCCAAATTCCCTACACCTCAGGCATTGGTTGTAGTCAGGCATGGAATTAGTCTTTAGGGCGACTGCGAGAAGGGTTGCCTGTCTTTTCATCTTATTCTCTTCTCTCTCTTCCTCCCTCTCTTCTCTCTGGGCATAGACTGAAAAGGCTGTTTGGATTAAAGTCTCCAGGTTCTGTGTAGTAGGGGCCGGGAGTTTCTGAAGTTTCTTTCTAACATCCGGAGCACTTTGCCTCACAAATGTCATTTTCAAGAGAACCTCATTCTGGGGTGCTTTGGGGTCTAGGTCTGTAAATCGTCGAAACCCATCCTTCAATCTGATTTAAAAAATCAGTTGGGGTTTCGGAAGGTGTTTGCAAAATTTGGTGAACTCTGTGGAAGTTTACAGTCTTTGGGACCCCTACTTTCAAGCCGTGTAGGATAGCTTCTTGAGCCCTTTGAATGTTGTCCAGGCTAGGGCCATTAACATTAACTTCATAAGTGGGGGACAAGAGGACATGAGGGGCTGGCCAAGCACTGGCCGGTTGGCCCCCTTGGATACCGGTATCTCTCAAAGTTTTATAATAGTCTTCTGCTGCTTTCAAAACTTGTCTTTTATCTTCGGCACCCAAAAATGCAGCCAAAAGGGTAAACATGTCTGGCATGTTGGGCCGATGGGTGGCAATAATACGTTGGACCAATTCTACATATTGTTGGGGAGCCTCTCGGTAGGGAGGCAATCCTCCTTTCCGATGAAAAAGATCACTGGTCGTAAAAGGTGTATGAACAAAAACTAAATTACCCCCCAATGGAACTTGCTGGAGGGGTGCCATCATAGATGTGGCAAAACTAGGGGGCCCATACGACCGACCCGTCCTAGTGTGGGATGGACCGGCAAGCTCAACTATTTCCCCCAAAAACTGAGGTAGCAGAGGAGGTGGGGGTGCCGAGACTGATGAAGGTGGCACCACTTGGGGTACTATTGGAGGCGGACTTGGTCCTCCATATGGCGATGGAAATTCCTCCTCTGGTTCTTCAAAAATCAGTTGTTTCTTTTCCTGTTTTCCCTGCTTCGAGCGGGCAAGGCAAACAGTTGTCTGATTTGGGGAAAGACCACATTGGTTTAAAATGTCTTTCCGTGAGGCCAAATTTCTGAAAAAAACCAAATAATTGCTCTCTTCTGTCTTCCCTTGTTCAGCAAGGAAGACTTCCAAATTTTGCATAATTTCAGAGTTTATAGTGCTCTCCTTCGGCCATGGTAATTGTTGGAAGCCCAGAAAATAAAATGGCCATACAACGGAGCACAAGGTATTCAATGTGGGCTTTTTGAAGTTTGTCTCTACTGCCAGCACAGGTTTCAATGCCTCCCAGTGGATGAGCACACATTTTAAAGGGCTGCATGGACTATCCTTACTATAGCGGGGGTCTATTACTTGTAATCTACTCCCCCTGTTTCCCATGACCCTCAGGAAAGTTTCTCGGGCCACTCTGAGCCAGTTGCGTTCGAGGCGTTCCCTGTTTCAGGGCTTCTGTGCCCACCCAGCCGCGGTTCCGCCAGCAAAAAGGGGGCAGCGTCTCCCAGCAGGCGCTGGCAACTTTAAAGACTACCTTATGGCTGATCACAACCTACGGTGTGGGATTTCCCGGACCAACTGACCACCGGACTCGGGGGTAGCTACACCCCTTTCCTATGTGACGGACTCTGGGATAGACACCAATCACTCAAAACACTCGCTTCAGGAGTCTCCGGCCAATCCCGCCGCCGGGGTATTCCCTCCACTCTCGCTTCGTGGGCAAATCCCTTGTGGAAGTTTCCCACGTCTCAGACACACACATATAAACAACACTCCCCTCCTCCCAGTGTATTCTCAATTAAACAATTACTCACCAAAACTGCATTGTGAAGACTGTAGACTACGCTGTGAGGGGGGGGCTGACAAAGGGGACTCGAACCCCACTTGCCAATGGCTCAGTCTTCTCAGGTACGATGTGCTGTGGGGGCCGGGGACTCTAACCACCGTCTCCTTCTTCTCCCCCTTATTTATCGCACATGTTCCATAACAAGAAAAACGTCTTGTGCCAGGGCATTCAGGTTCGACTTCAAGCGGGGTCTGCCGCCACCCAATGGGTGAGAAGCCACCAGACAAAAAGGCCTGGGAGCGCTCTGGACCTCTTCCCCAGTCAGCGTTGGTTTCTTCCTCACTTGTTGCATTGTCTGCTGACACCCCCAGAATATGCACATCTCCAGCATTAGTTTGTCCAAGGAATTCATCCCCTGCTGCTAAACCCTGTGGCATGTCTTTCCTGTGGTCCTCTGAAAGGAAGCTGGCAGAAAAGGAAGCTGGCAGTGAGGATGGTGGCTGCAAGGAAAAGTACCCATTGGGGTGGAGTTTCAAATTAATAGAGGAGGTGCTTTTGAAGCTCTCCTCTTAGAATCCTAGCCTGGAGGCCATATGCAACTTGGCTTCTGGCCACCCCTTGACACACTGTGAGGCTTTGTACCATGCTTGCTGCACAGACACACTATTGTGGTTGCCTAGCAGTTCCCAAATTCACCAGGCCCATAGGGGGATGCCATAGGACTGACCCAAAGGTGGCTCCTCCATGCATCCTAGAATTCTGCATGCTATGCCTTGTGTTGGGACAAGAAGGAAAATACCACTTTGACATTAGACACATTACTCTGACTTTAGGCTGCCTTGGCAGCAGGCTGGTGAGGAGATGGAGGCTAGGTTGTAAGAACATGGCTTCAGTAACAGGTTAGCGGGTGAGGTGTCTTCATTCTGCAGCATGCAGGACGTGTGCAGAAGCCTGAGTGTCCTCAGGGGCTAGGAAAGGCGTGCTTCTCACCTGCTCTCCCAGAGCCCTGAGGGTGTCCAGTTATTTAGGAGCCAAGCAGCCTTTTTAAGCTTAGAAGATCTGTAGGATCAACATTTGGGACATGAAGATACCCAAAGATACCACAGTGGTATCCTATGAATGTTTGACTTAATTCACTGCCTTCCATCACGCAACCCTTTTCGTAAACTTTCAGCTTCCTCTTTTGGAGTGTCCAAGTCCCTTCTTGCAAAATTGCCATTCTGGAGTCATCTTGAGCAGAGGCATCAGAGCAACGCCTGCCTGGATCTTGTCCCCACTGTAAGTGCCATTTCTGCATGCGCAAGGGTGTCTTTCATCCCACTGGAACCTGGTAGAGGTGAGGGTCCAAGGGACGAGGGAGAATTCTTCCTCCACGCCCTTACACATTGGATTAGTTTTCCTGTTAAAAGATACACAGTTTAACAGGAAAACTAATCCAATGTGTAAAGGCCTGAAGAAGGAAGGGTGTTTATCTGCTGTTTTTGGTCAATCCATGGGCACTTTTATATCACAAGGGACCTTTCCTGTCCTTTGGATACAAATGATTTAACAAGAGGCAAGTGGGGTTTGTCTGCACTAATTTTTGTTTCCAGAGGGTGGAAGAAAAATCCAGGAGGAGGCTTCTCTTTCCTGAAGCCAAGAAAAGGAGGGAGCAGAGCCAAATGCAGGGCTGGCAAAGCAGATGCTCATTCCATTCCAGGGTGGCAAGGCTCCTGGGCTATCCACAGCAGAACAGGGATGTGGTGGGGGGAGGACTGCCCCTATTACCCTCAGCAGCAACAGCCTCATCCACCCTAATGTAGGCCAGAGAAATCAAGAAGATTTAATGAGTAACTTTTTTTAAACTGGGCCAAAGATCTTCTCTTAAAACTGTGGTAGGAGCTATCTGCAGGAGATCCCTCCTCATTCCTGCCTGTCACCTTTGTGGGCTGCAAATGTCCTAGCATTTGACTCTACGTATCCAAGATGTCACTGATGCTTCCTTTTGCTGTTCTGATTTAGCTTCCATTTGCTGCTCTAAGAACAGATTAGGCAATGCGTATGAAAAAAAAATCTTGCAAATTCATGCCTTTACATTTGTTTACTCTTTCTGAATGTTCCCTCCCATCCCCGACTGCAGAACTTCAGAAGGGAACTAGATCTTACATACAAAAGTAAGCTGCCCAGAGTCATTTGGAGTTGGGTGTCTTCTAAATTTAATGTAGGATAGACAACCCATGACTGTTGGGTCATTGTTTCAGAGATATTTCCTTATCTAAACAGAAACAGAATGACCACGGGCAAAAAAACAGTGGGAGTGTGAGTGACTTACAACTTGCTGCCAGCTTCCCCATTGACTTTGCTTGTGGGAAGCTGGGAGGGAGCATCCAAAACCAATCAACCTCCCTCCCTTTTCCATTTGAAATACTGTGGTTCAAAAATGGTTGCCCTATGATGCACTGTTTTGCCCACTTGAAGGTTACAGACATGAGAATTTTAGTGGTATATAGATAATCCCTTTATTAGGATCCCACTAAATGGCACATGAGCTTATAAGCTTTAAGTTACCGAGAACTCTTTCTCAGGTAAGTTTATGAAAAATAAGGGATGAGAAAGCAGCAGGCAAAATAACCAAGAGATTTGCAGTACCAACTTAGCTTAAAGTGGAGGTGATAAACTTCCTCAGACGGAGATATAATTGCTGTCAGTTAAAACTAGCATTCAGGGGAAAGATGCTACCAGGCTGGTTCCCTAGTAGAGAAAGTAGAAGAAGCAATTTGCCAAAGTTTATTTATTAAAATTTTAAAACTGCCCAATAGCTAAAGCTCTCTGGGTGATTTACAATAAAATGCATTAAAATATACAATTGGAATAAAACATATACAGGTAGTCCTTGAGTTACGACCATTCGTTCAGCAACCATTTGAAGTTACAACAGTGCTGAATGAAGGGACTTATGACCAGTCCTCAAAGTTCTGGCTGTTGCAGCGATCCCAAGGTCACGTGAACAAAATTCAGGTGCCTGGCAACCAGCTCACACTTACGTCCAATTGCAGCGTCTTGCTGTCACATGATTGCCATTTGTGCCCTTCCTTGCCAGCTTCCCCCACGCAAAGCCAATGAAGGCAGTACTCCAGTAACCAATCCCAAGCAATACCTCAGCAAGTTGCAAGAGTTAAGTCTACCCCCGCCTTTCTTTGCACGCACTGTGCCCTCCTTCCCCCCTTTGCTCATACACACCTTGTGTCCTCTTTCCACAGCCTCCCTGCGATCACTTGTATCCTGCACCATTTCCACGGCCTCCCTGCAGTTGCATACATATATGTACATGCCCTATGCCTTCTTTCCCAGGCCTCCTGTGCATACTCTTGCGCCCTGCATACTCTTTCCTCAGCCTCCCTGTGCTCACACACATGCATCCTGTGCCGGTTCCCTGGCCTCCCTGTGATCGCATGCACCCCACACTGTCATTCCCTGGCCTTTCTGAGCTTGTGCCACACTGAGCTCCCCCTCCCCCCAACTCGTGCATGGCCTTTGCCAGGCCTTCCCCACCCCCCTGCGGCATCCTTGCACTCCTTACCTGGGACTCCCTCGACTTCCCATTTAATGACCCGCGTGTCTTGAATTAGGGTAAGGTGAAGGACTAACCCGGGACTGCCTGAATTGCCATCGCTAAGTGAGATGATCACATGATATCACACTTTAGAACTGCACTGCTTAGCAATGGCTATCCCAGTCCCAACTGCAGTCGTAACTGGAGGACTACCTGTAGAATAAAATCAAATGAAATGCAAAATGAGAACCACATACAAACCAGGCAGCAGCGTGGTGGTCATTCAAAATCTAAAATGATGCAAACTGCTACATGTCTCTTCTGGCCTAAACGCAGTTTGTGAGAGGGGAATATTGTTTCTGCCAGCATAGGACAGAGCCTGTGGTGGCAGGATTTTTTTTTTAAATAGCTGGGCTTGCAAACATGCTTGATGAGGCCAAGATGCGATGGATGCTTTGCAGTCCATCTTTTTGGGGGAGGGCAGCTATCTTAGAGGACCCGGATATCATACAAAGCCATAATTCTGTGTATTTGCTTGGACACAGCTTCTTATATGAACCTTGAAATGTTGCTGTAGATTTAGCATGTTGCATGAATCCTGTGTTTGTGGCACTAAAATATTTGCTTTCATATTCAGCCACTATTTCTAAATATTAGAAATATTTAGAAATATTTGCTGTGCCATTGGCTCCTTCTCAAGCCAGTCCACACTTTTTAAACCATAAATTTTTACTTTAATTGTATCTTATTTCAGTTGACATTAACTTTTTCAGCTATCAGATGCTTCAGAGTATGTGTTTCCCTATCAGCTTTATTTCTACTCTTCCCTATTTGTTCTGGGTTTTATCAACTTCCTACTTTACTAACAATTGAGAACTCACCGGATTGGATAGAACTCCAAACTGGATTTAAAAAACAATTGTCCCTTCCTGAAGCAGAGATCTATCCTGAATCTTGGTAGTCCTTGAGTTACAATGGCAATTGGGACCGGAATTTCCATCGCTAAGTGATGCAGTCGTAAAGCGCGATGTCACGTGACCACATCACTTAGAGATGGTAATCCTGGCAGTCCCTGTTGCGGTGGTAGCTCCAGGACCGTGCAGATCATTAAGCGGGAAGAGGCGGGAGTCCCAGGCAAGGAGGACGGAGGGTGTGTGGGTCCTGCGGGCAGGTGCCACAGAGCGTGGGCATGTGAGCAGAGACTATGAGTGGGTGCTACAGCGTGTGGGTGGGTCAGTAGGGGCTGTGGAGCGTGTGCAGGTGGGAGGGTGCTACGGAGTACAAGATCCCTAGGACACTGCAACTGTCGTAAGCATCTGAATTGCAATCATGTAGCCGCGAGGATGCTAAATGGCCGGAACTTCAAGGACCGGTCGTAAGTACCATGTGTTCAGGCTGGAGGTCTGTATTATACCAGGTCAAGAAATCCCTCTAGACAGCATAGCACTCAGTGAGTAAAAGATGTTAATTGCATAGAAGGCGCCCTGAATAATAGCTCTCTGGCTTTCTGCGGCACACTTAACCGGGGAGGAGATCACAGTGCTTTGGGCTGAACAAGAACCCTCCCCACCCCCACCCCCATTGAGAGATTTCAGTCACTCTTAAACGAGGGGACAAGTGGTAGTTTCTTTGGATGTCATCGGGACTGATTCCAGCCTTGGTCTACTTCCTTCTGCCTTTTGTTTTAAAGGAGAAAAACATTTCTATATCCAGCAGAGGGAGAGGCAAGCAAAATCGGATTCGGTGTCCATGACAGGGCCGTTCTCCCTCACGAAGACGCAGATTGCATTTGAGATGAAAGTGCCAGCTTAGAGCTTTTAGCCCTTGTAGTAACTGCCCATCTGGACTGATTTACACATGGCTGCAGCGCACAGAGCACACGCGCTGACTCTCCTCCAGGCAGGACGTAGTTCTCTAAGAGCTTGTCAGGATTAGCCCATGAAACTCCAGGAGACAGTACAGATTCTATCCAGCAAGGTTTATTGGCTTCATTCCCGTTACAGAAATCTTCTCAGAGTGAAAGCAATTCCCAGAGTCACCCCACAAACATCCTGCATTCCTCAGGGAGGTGCCAGTCTCATCCTCTTATCTCTTCCTCTTTGTTCTGGGGATAAGAGTACGCGCTTAACCCCTTCCGCTCTAGTTCTCACAGAGCTAGACTTTACCTATCCCTGCAATGTAGCAAGGCAGAAGGAGATGGCCCGAGACTGACCATGTCATCGAACAAAGAGCAGGCGGAGTCGTGGACAGACTCCTTCAAGTGAAATGCTGACACCCCCCCCCCCCCCCCCGGTATGCTGGCAGGCGCTCTTGATAACCCTTCGCTCAGGGTTGGGCACAGAACCTTTGAGAGACTATGGCAATTTGGGCTGGAGCACGGGGCAGCGACAAAGGGCACCGGAAGCGTAATTCAGTGGCCCTCTCTCTTTGGCACCTCATGGCCTTCAGACCACAAGGGGGCCGCGGGAGGGGAGCGCTCTCTGGGCTCCCTCCCGGAGCAGAACAGCGTGATCGGCTCGCCCAGCATCAGTCCTGGGCACCGGGCGTCCCACGGAAGGTGGGAACGCACGGCCTCATCCTTTCCTTGCCCCAGCCCGCCAAGAAAGCCATCTCGGTTTAGCTGAAGCAGGGCTGCCAGCTTGGCCTGCCGCCCTTCATCTTACTGTTAGTAAACGTCTCCACTCCAACTGGCTGCAGGTCTCTCCCATCCAGTCACAGCCCGGATCATCCAGGGCCATTTGTTTTTAAAAGTTCACCAACAAAATGGTGAAATGACAGAGCTGTCTTATTTCTTTTTTACAAGTTAATTGGTGAAACAGCAGAAGGACGACCAAGCTTTGTGTTTTTAACCAGACGAAACTGACAAGAGTTCTGCCATCCAGCCCAACTGGGAAAATGATCGAGCTGGTGTCTCTTTCTTGCCAGTCCAGCAGTAAAGAATCCGTGGGGTCCTTGGTGCTCTCTGAGCTTGGCTGTTCACTTGCAGGTGTTTCATTACCCAGCTAGGAAACATCATCGCAATCCCCCCATCAGAGCCATGGCAAGAGTGGCTCAGACCCATCTGGCCATCGCTATGGCCACGGTGGAGGGAAGGCTGAGAACTGTACAGAGATTTCTAAGCCAGTTTTATTTCCAGATGGTTTACCCACAGGAGTGCTGTGGCTTAAGGCTGCAGTGCAGATCCAGAACCCATCACTCTGCCTGTTCTTTGTCTAAGAGATTGCTCATCCCCGGTCATTTCCTTCTGACATTTTTTTCAAAGCATGCATATATACATACACAAGGCGTGATGTCTGATGCTCCTCCAGGTAGGATGAAGTTAGTTAGATGCTAGGTTTTGCCTATCCCTATATTTCCTTAAACTAAATCTCCTTTCTGTTGTACTTCCTTAAATCTTAAAACCTGCTTCCTTAAATCATCGCTCAAGTCCAGCGCTCAGGAACACACACACACCTGCACACAACGCTTCAGCCTCCAACAGAGTCTATGCTCTGTCTCTGAGTCTGCAGCTTGTGCCAGCTGTTACAAGAGGGCCTTTCCCTCCCCACCGCTGGGTTGAGCTGATTGGCAGCAACCAGACCACCCTGAGGACTGTCTCCATCCCTGGTCCTTCTCTGCCTTTCTTGCCTCCATCCCCGATCACCACACCTATTTGATTCCCCTTCAAAATAGTGGCTGACAAAGCTTTATAGATTTTATACAGATTTTATATTCCATGGGCATTATCAGAATAAGGGAAAACGATTATTTTAACAGCTAAGGGTGACTTAAGCCTGTCTCATTCATGAACAGTGGGGCTGTTTTCGTGGCATCTTGTGCCATTCAATATCCTGGGACATTATGCAAACACTGTAAATGCAACAAGTGAATGAATAAGCGTCAGTGTCCCAGGGACATGGCAGAAATGGAGATGTTGCTGGTCATATTAGTACTGTGGTTAGGCAGAAGTGAAGAAATGCCTTTTCTCCCATCTGTTTGTCTAGCTGATTGTTCTAGGAACAGAAAGTTGCAGCAATGGGGTATGTGCACATGCACAGGAAGAGGTAGTGGACTGAGCCTTGCTCCCGAGGAGGCTGATCTCAGGCCGCTGCTCTCTCACTCCAGGATCTCCCACAAACACCCACTCACAAAGCCACAACAACCCAGATCAACCAACATACGAATGTGGAGGAATACATTTCATCTATAACTGCATATATCCAGAAGCATATGGAGGATGTCAGTGTTACTAAGAACATAATCTTAGGGGGGAATCAGAAAGCTTGGATGACTCATGAAGTACCGTATTTTTCTGATTATAAGACGATACTTTTTTCTAAAATCCTTACCCTAAAAATTGAAGGGCGTCTTATTCAAGGAAGTCAGCCGAGGAGAGAACCTCGCGGTGGCAAAACTGCCCATACTTTGTTTCTGCAAAGAGGCTTCCTCCTATTGCTAGCCTCCAATCACGAGTGAAATAGCTTGTCTCCCAAACAGACTTCCTCCAATCAAGAGCCTGATGTAACTGACATCAGCTGATGCTGAACAAACCAATTAGAGGAAGTCTGTTTGCAGAGACAAGCTATCAGCAATTTCACTCGTGATTGAATGTGATCAGTTATGCAAAGAGCATGGAAATAGAGCTGCAGAGAGACGGTTTGGACCTCCTCCCACCGAGTGTATCAGGTCAATGTTAACTAATTACTAAATAAAAATGTGTTCTGCACTATCTTTAAAATATTGATTTCTTAATTTTGGGTTGGAAAAGTGGGGGTTGTCTTGTACATGGGGGCGTCTTATTGATGGAAAAATACGGTATATGCAAAGTTGAAAGCGAGGAATGCTGCTTCTAAGTCTGGTGATATGGGGGCTAGAGCTGATCTGAACTGGGCTATAAGAACAGCAAAGCGGGCTTCTGGTCAGAAAGTTCAGAATTTTTTTCATGATTCTACAAATACCAGGCGTACGCGGCACGGTATTCAGACTATTACAGAGTATAAGATTAGTCCGACATCATGTGAGGAGAATATAGATTTTCTTAATGAACTTAATAGGTTTTTTGGTAGGTTTGAAGCATTTAACAATACTCCTGCGAGGAAGGTTGTATCTCATCCTGACAAGCAAGCGCCTACCCTTGATATAGTTGATGTTCAGAGGACCCTGAGAAAAATTAATATTCAGAAAGCAGCCGGCCCAGATAATATTCCAGGGCGGGTACTGAGGGACTGTGCTGGACAGCTGGCCAGTGTCCTCACAGACATGTTTAATATTTCCTCGTGCCAGGCTGTGGTCCCAGTAGGCTTTAAGACTGCGACTATTATACCTGTGCCTAAGAAATCTACAGTCACGGGTCTCAATGATCGCCGCCCGATAGCACTCACTCCCATTGTGATGAAACATTTTGAGAGGCTGATGTTGTTTCCAGACTCCCTCCTTTGTGTGATCCACTTCAGTTTGCTTATCGGCGGGATCGCTCTGTGGAGGATGCCATCTCCTCTGTTCTTCATTCGAGTCTGGTACATCTTGAGGAGAAGAAGAGTTATGTGCATTGCTGTTTGTAGATTTCAGCTCAGCATTCAGTGCAGTTGTTCCCCAGCATTTGGTGGACAAACTGGGTTCTCTGGGTTTCAGTACTCCCTTGGGTAACTGGCTACTTGACTTCCTTACTGAGAGGTCTCAGTCGGTGCGAGTTGGAAATAGTATCTCTAGCTCGATCTCTCTGAGCATCGGCTCCCCACAGGGCTGTGTCCTGAGCCCATTGTTGTTCATCCTGATGACCCATGACTGTTGTGCCAGGTTCACCACCAATTCCGTTGTGAAATATGCGGGTGATACAACGGTGGTGGGCCTTATCAGGATGACAATGAGTGGGCTTATAGGGAGGAGGTGAAGGGCTTGGTGGAATGCTGTAATAAAAACAGCTTGGCCTTAAATGTGGAAAAAACAAAGGAGATTATTATAGATTTCAGGAAGAATCGGTGTAGTCACACTCCACTTTTTATTAATAACATAGCTGTGGAGTCATTAGATTCCTAGGAGTGCAGTTAACGAATAGTCTGATCTGGTCCCTTAACACCGCATCTTTGGTAAAACGAGCACAGCAACATTTGCATTTTTTGTGCCAGATGAGGAAAGTACATCTTCCATCTTCCATTCTCCTTACTTTCTATAGAGGCACTATAGAGAGTGAACTTACCAACTGTATTTCCATCTGGTTTGGAGGCTGTAGTGCCTCAGACAGAAAGTCGGTGCAGAGGGTAGTGAGGGCAGCAGAGAAGATAATCAGGATCCCACTGCCTCTCATCCAAGACCTAGCATATGCGCGCTGTCTAGAGCTTGAAGGATTGTCAGTGATGCCTCCCATCCTCATCATGGCTTGTTTTCTTTGCTACCTTCTGGAAAGAGGTTCCGCTGTATCTGATGTAGAACAGCCAGATTGGGAAATAGCTTGTCCCCCAGGCTATCAGATTCTTGAATGTTTAATAAGTAAATGTCAAACTTGTATAGAACATATATTTTATAGTAATTATGGTATCTTGATGGTACTTTTGGTGTCTGATTGTAATTGTGAGCCAACTGCAACGGAATTGCATTTTGTTATGCACTTGGTGTATAGTGGATAGTAAAATGACAATAAAGTTATTGTTCTATTCTATCACTGTCCACAAAATAACCCAGAACATGCACTGCATCCAGCTTCTCAAATCCTAAAACAGTGGTTAGCGACTTTCGGCCAGCCACCCTCTCTCAGCCCTATCTCGCAGGATTCTTACTATGGAGAAAAACTGGAGGAAGGGGTGATGCTGTAGGCCTCCTTGTATAATAAATACCAAGAACTGGGACTCCTTTTCTCACCTGGGGTTGAGGTGAAAACAAAAGCACAATGAAGTTGCCACCTTCTTCTTTTAAAAGTCCATCTTCTGTCATTTGTTTCCTTTCAGTTTGACTTTCCAGGGCTCTGGATGTTTCTTGCCCTATTCGTCTCGATTTAGAGATCTGTTTTTCTTCCAGCTCTTTCAGTACCTGAATCTTCTGTAATGGAATCTGCCCCTCCCCCAATAACCCATAGCTTATTCTGACTATCTGGGGACAAAAAGTATGGCTTCAGACAAAATTTCCTTGTTCAAGGAAGCAGTGATTCTTAAGGGAAAGACATAACTTGCCCCAGGGGAAAAAACCCTGGGTGTAAAACATTTACACTAGCCCTGGGTTTGTTGGAAGAGCAGTTCGAGAAGACGTTCTGCCGCTTTTACTTTAATGAACAGGAGTTAATAAACCAAACCCAAATATTATATTCATGGATGCCACAGGGTGAAATTTAACTAAAAACAGAGGAAACAAATAGATAATCAGGATGAATAGCTTCCTAATTCCACAGCAGTTGGAGCGTCTTTGAAGTCTGGCCCTGGATGCTCTTCCTCTTCCTCCTTCTATCTTGGCTGTTTCAGAGTCTGTGTCACATCTTGGTGCTCTATGGACAGCCACTCCTCTTACACTGCAAAAGCATGGCTTTTTATTGCTTGGAGACTAGAACACCCTAGCAGCCACACCACACCTTTCACGTGAGCACAGCCACAACCTCTCTGCTCTGGAGCACTGGGTCTTTCTGGAGGTTGAGTGGCTTCCTGCAAATGCGCTTACGGGAGAGGGACCCTATTGTCTTTCCTTGCTCAGTGATACATGAAAACAAAATTACCATATTTTTCCGACAATAAGACGCCCCCATGTACAAAACGACCCCCATTTTTCCAATCCCAAATTAAGAAATCAATATTTTAAAGATAGTGCAGAACACATTTTTATTTAGTAATTAGTTAACATTGACCTGATACACTCGGTAGGAGGAGGTCCAAACCGTCTCTTTGCAGCTCTGTTTCCATGCTCTTTTGCATAACTGATTACATTCAAGCAGGAGTGAAACTGCCCATAGCTTCTCTCTGCAAAAGCCTTCCTCTAATTGGTTTGTTCAGCATCAGCTGACGTCAGTTACATCAGGCTCGTGATTGGAGGAAGTCTGTTTGGGAGACAAGCTATTTCACTCGTGATTGGAGGCTAGCAATAGGAGGAAGCCTGCCTGCAGATACAAAGTATGGGCAGTTTTGCCTCGGCTGACTTCCTTAAATAAAACGCTCTTCAATTTTTAGGGTAAGGATTTTAGAAAAAAGTATCGTCTTATAGTCGGAAAAATACGGTACCTTAAGATCACAGCAGAGTGTTTTACAGAATTCAAGATTTTAAACGCCCCTTCATCCAACAGGGAATACTAGGTTCAGCAACAGCCTTACAGTGATGAGCAACAGAGGTGTGCCTGTTCTGAGTCTACGATAGAGATGAATCTGGGGGCTGTGAGGCTGCTAACACCCACCTCCTCTCTTGTTTCTTTGCAGAACTCCCCACCATTTGAAGATGGATTATGAATATAATTATTCATATTCTAATTTCTCAGAGACACCTCTCAGCATAGAGAAGAGAAGCCTGAGTCCAGTCACTCTGGTGGCTATTGTCCTCTATGGCCTGGTGTTTCTAGTTGGCACGCTGGGCAATGGGGCTGTCATCTGGGTTGTGGGGTTCCAGATGCAGCGCACAGTGAGCTCAGTCTGGTTCCTTAATCTCTCCGTAGCAGACCTTCTCTGCTGCCTGCCTCTGCCTGTTTTGGCCATGTCCCTAGTCTCCGAGAACAGCTGGGTGCTGGGAGACTTTGCCTGCAAGCTCTTGCCCTCGCTCATCATCCTCAACATGTTTGCCAGCATCCTGCTGCTGGCCCTAATCAGCATGGATCGGTGTGCCCTTGTGATGAAGCCCATCTGGTGCCAGAATCACCGTTCGACCCGGTTAGCCTGGAAACTGTGTGGCGTGGCCTGGGTCTCTGCTGTCTTCCTCACTCTGCCCTCCTTCATGACCAGAATGACCAAATACTATGAGTATTATAACCTGACAGTGTGCATGGTTGACTATGGCATCTTTGGCAGCAATCACAGAATTGCTGAAATTGCTGTGGCAGTCATGCGCTTCCTTGGCGGTTTCCTCGTGCCTTTTGTGGCCCTCAGCCTCTTCTACGGGCTGCTGGTCTTGCGGGTACGCAGCAGTCACTTCACACGCTCCAAGAAGACCCTGAAAGTGGTCCTGGTGGTCGTTGTGGGCTTTTTTGTCTGCTGGGCTCCTTATCACGTGGCTGGCCTGATCCAGGCCAGTAATAATCCGTGGAGTCCTCTCTTTCTTTTGGTGAACAAGCTGGACCCCCTGGCCGTGGCTCTTGCCTATGCCAACAGCTGCATCAATCCCATCATCTACGTCATAGCAGGCCAAGACTTCAAGGACAAAATCCGGCGCTCCTTGACTGCTGTGTTGCGCAACATCCTGAGTGAGGAAACTCTAGCAGCCGCCTCCCACGCCGAGGGGAAAGCTCAGGGCACCTGCACCACCACTGAGGATCAGAGCACAAATACAACCCTGTGAGGAGAAGGCCTGCCCCTCCACCTGAAAAAATAAAGCTATGCCCAGATTCTCAACCCAGTGCATTTGCAGCAGCTGTCCCTGGCCGGGACTGTTCCTCACTGATTGTGCTATAAGATAGAGACCAAGCGCCTACAGATGCAATTACCGTAGCTTACTTGCCAGACCACGGCTTCTCCCTTATGAAGCGATAAAAATAAACAGGTGGACAGAAAGGAACTTAGGTTTTCGTGTCTTAATTTGTCTTGCTATGTCTCTGGGTGTAACATATATGCAAGTTAGGAAATGTATTACTAGTGGTTCATTTATAACTAGAATTTATATGCCGCTCCATTTCTGAGCTACTGATAGCAGAAGATAAAAACCAAAAATCAATGAATGCCACCATAACCAATCCATCTGCTGCACCACCATTCCGGGTAGCACGACCCTACTTCTCCCCAGTTCAATTCCTTTTATGGAATTCAGTGCGGAAGAGAAGAAGAGAGCAGCAACAGCCTACCCTTCCTGGATAGTCTTATCAGCAGAGGAAGCAGCAGCAAACCGCACACCTAAGCGCCTCGCGGAGAGCAACAACCCACCACCACAAAGGAGGGCAGGCAGGGATACTCTTCAGCAAGAAAAAGCACATTGCAATAAACCAGAAAGCCAACAAGCAAAAATAAGGCAATGCACATAAGAGGTTCCAACCAACGACTCCCCCCCAAAAACTGTCCATACAGCGCAACCCCCGAAAAAGGCAACTCACCCCTGCATCGAAAGCCTCCCATACGCCATCAAGAGGCCGCTACAACTCCTTGGCGTCAGGGTAGCCCATCGACCGGAAAATCCGTCCCAGCTAACCCCAAAAACCCGCAGGCCACGCAGGAAAGCGGGGCCCTCGCGCGCCCGCCTCCGGCGGCTGCGAGACACGGCGGACGCCCCCCGATTCCGCCGCGCATTCGGGCCAGATCCGAAAGCGCGGCTCGGCGCTCGGGCGCCGCCCGCGGGAGCGAAGCCGGGCTGACACGCTTCCGCGAGCCCCGGGAACGGGACCGCGCCTGCAAGCGGCGGCGGCGGCGGTGGCGGCGGCGGGCTCCGTCCCGTCCCGACAGGCCCGGTCTCCCCGTGTAGTCGACGTCTCGAGGGGGCTTCGCCGGGGGCGGCCTCGCCCGGCCGAGAGGACCCCCGTTTCCCTGAGGGGCTGCGGCGGGGCGGGGCGGGGGCCGGCGCGGCTTGAGCCCCTTCCGCCCCGCTCAGAACGCCGGGCGGAAGGGGCGGGGCGGAAGGGCGGGCGCCGGCTCGCGCCGAGATGGCCGGCGCGGAGGAGGGCCGGGCCGCGCGCGCCCGCCTGGAGGCCGCCTACTTCCCGCCGGGCGCCGGCGCCGCGGAGCGGGAGGCCTTCCGGGCTTTCTTCGGGCGGCTGCGCGGCTTCCCCGGGCGCCGGGGCGCGGGCGCGGAGGGGCGGCCGGCCTACGACCCCGGGCGCCGCCTGAACCTGCGGCTGCCGCGGCGGGAGGCGCCCGGCGTGCCAACGGCGCGGGCGCGGGGCTTCCGCCGGGCGCTGCTCGGCTTCCTGGACTTCGCGCAGCGGCGGGCCTTCGCCCGCCTGGCGCGGCTGCAGCGCGAGCGCGCCGCCCTGCCCGTCGCCCGCTGCCGGGGCGCGCTGCTGGCCGCCCTGGAGCGCAGCCAGGTGGTGCTGGTGGCCGGCGACACGGGCTGCGGCAAGTCCACGCAGGTGCCGCAGTTCCTGCTGGCCGCCGGCTACGCCCGCGTGGCCTGCACGCAGCCGCGGCGCCTGGCCTGCGTGGCCCTGGCCGAGCGCGTGGCCCGCGAGAGCCTGGGGCGGTTCGGGGAGCAGGTGGGCTACCAGATCCGCTTCGAGCGCGCCCGCTCGCCGGCCACGCGCGTGGTCTTCCTGACGGAGGGGCTGCTGCTGCGCCAGGCCCAGCGCGAGCCCGCCCTGCCCGCCTACCGCGTGCTGATCGCCGACGAGGTCCACGAGCGGCACCTGCACTGCGACTTCCTGCTGGGGGTCCTGCGCCGGCTGCTGCGCGCGCGCGCCGACCTCAAGCTGGTGCTCATGTCGGCCACCATCAACATCCGGCTCTTCGCCGACTACTTCGGGGGCGCCCCCGTGATCCGGGTCCCGGGACGACTCTTCCCCGTCAGGGTGAGGAGCCTCCCGCGTGGCTTCTCTCTGCCTGGCGCGCTTTGGGGGCTGTTCGGAGAGGCCGTCCGCCTTTGTGCTCCTTGAGCGCTCGGGGGCTGTCGATCCTGCTGGCCGCGGCAGCCTTCTGAGCCGGCTCCGTGGGGCGGCGCGGTCTTTTGGCGGCTCTCTTCCCTTACCTGGGGCCGGCTTCGGCCGGTGTTGGTTGGGGAGAAATCACTCGCTCGGTGTGCTCTCCCCTCCTGTTCAACACCGGCAGGAAGCCACCGGTTTGGTGTTCGCTATCGCCGATACGCTGATGTAGCCCAATTATATCTTTTGACCCGAGGCCGTTGAGGTTCTGCCCCAGTGCCTGCGGGCTGTGTGGGCTTGGATGGGGGGAACTGTCTCCGACTCAAACCTGCGAAGACTGAGTGGCTGTGGGTGTTGGGTCACCCAGATCTGGGGATGTTCTGTCTAACCTTGGATGGGGTCGCACTTCCCCATTCAAGAGTGGTGCGCAATCTGGGGGTCTTCTTGGATTCACAGTTCCTGCTCACTTAGCAACTGTGGCCAGGAAGGAAGACCAGGTGACCCAACACCACCTCCTGCCTCATGCAGGTCCTCTATGAACCCATCCGCCCTGAGGAAAGCACCAGTGGGCGCAGGGAGCGACTGGACGTCCGGCCCTTCCTGCGTGTGCTCCAGGCCATCGACCACAAGTATCCGCCGGAGGAGAGGGGAGACCTGCTCATCTTCCTCAGCGGTGTGGCTGAGATTGGGGTGGTTATGGAGGCTGTGCAGTCTTATGCAGCCTTCACCAAGCGCTGGGTGGTCCTTCCTCTGCACAGCACCCTCTCTGTGGCCGAGCAGGACAAGGTGAGTTGGGCAGAGATGGAGAGGCGAACGCCATCCTTCCTCTTACAAAGGTGGGAGGGTCTTGTTGTTATGGAGAGGAGTGACACATTAATTCCAGGGCAGTGATGTCACCACATGGGGTATGGCTGGAGCTTTGGGTCCTTTCACTTCTTAGGGGTTTGCTTTCAGCTTGTTGGTGTCCTGTCATCTTTGGTACATTTTTCATGAAAAGTGGAGAAATCTTGCCTGAAGAATAGGGACCAGGGGTCCACCTGGTATTTGGGCTGCCCACCCGCCCAGGACTAGAATGAGTAGCTTTCGTAAGGCTGGGCGAGTCGGACCTTTTTGCACTTGCAGCTAATGGCAGCTTTCCAGGCTCCTGTTGCAGTTGTTAGCTTGCTTTCTCTGGCCAAAGAGATGGGATTTACTTTTTTTGAAAAACAGAATCGGTTAATGGTTGTGGTCCTTCTCGCTCATCAGGTCTTTGATGTCGCTCCACCGGGAGTCCGGAAATGCATAATTTCCACCAACATTGCCGAGACTTCAGTGACCATTGACGGAGTCCGATTTGTTGTGGACGCTGGTGAGAGTCCTCCCCCCCGCCCCCTCCTGTCGTAGAGAGTGGTCTGCCCATGGATTTGGCAGATGGAGGGGAGCTGAGAGAGGCCTTTTGTCACCCAGGAAGCAAACCATGGTGTAGAAAAGCCATTGAGATGACCTCGAAGGGAATATTCAGATGCCGTTACAGAGGCAACCAGGGCAGAAGCGTGCCTTGAGCCCTGGGAAAGGAGGTGGAGTTAGGAGGAGGCTCAGGCGGGCCTCTCCCTGACTCCCTGGGGCGTGAGAGGGAGGGGAGGAAAAACCCAAGCAGACGAGGTTCTGTTCCTGGGGCCTCCTGGTGTCCCTGTGGAGTCGGTGTCTTGACCTGGTCCAGCACGTAGGGTTGACCTCAGTCTTGCAGGACTGCAGGTGTTATTTCTCCTTCCCAGGACTCGAGGCATGCTTCTGCCCTGGCTGCTTCTGTAAAGCTGCTGAATATTCCCTTCAAGGCGTCCTCTGTAGCTCAGTACCCCTGTGAGGTTGGATGTAGGGGCCAAGCTGGGGCCAGTGTGGATGGTGGGGTCAGCGTTAAGCAACATGGGCTATTTTGTGCCATTCCTTCTGTCCTTTCCTGGGAATGGCACAAAATAAAATGGTAATGGTGGTGGTGATAATGATTTATTGCCTGCCTTTCCCAAGACACAGTAATTTCAGGGAAACACAGCAATTATATAATTACTATAGCAGTCTGCATAGCAGACCACCTTGCCTCTGAAGATGCCAGCCACAGTTGCCGGCAAAATGTCAGGGTATCTGTTGCATAATCCACGGTCACTAGATCCTGAAACCCAGCGGTGTGCAACAGATGCCAGCCGTGAAAGCTTAACTGCTAATGAAATTGGTTCATCACGTCCAGCAGACATGAAATGCTGATCCTAAAATTAACCAAACACAAGAACCCTGCATACTTTAAAATAACAAAATCCCATGATATGACCAAGCTTGCAGACATCGTCATTGAAATAAAAGCAGTAAGAATTGTCAAGATTAAGGAGAGTAGAGCAGATGACCAGACCCTGCATGAACCCACTAGTCCACTCAGAAGGTCTTGAAGCCCTGGTCATCAAGCTGTTGCACAGGTAATTCAGTTGGATGAGGCAGGTCCCTGAAAGCACAACCTAGAGTGAAGAACAGAAAGAAGGTCCTCCTCAGAGGAATATAAGGAGCAAGCAGGACAGATAAATACTGGGGTATGAGACCAGAGGGCTCTCAGTGCAAGCACCAGGGTTTACCCTAAACTGGTTAACTACCAATCCCGTGAAGAGCCCTGCAGTGTAACGAGACCTGGGAAGGGAAGGGAAGGGAAGGGAAGGGAAGGGAAGGGAAGGGAAGGGAAGGGAAATAAGGGAAGGGAAATAAGGGAAGGGAAGGGAAGGGAAGGGAAGGTCCAGAACAGCCTGAATGGTACTGAACTAAGATCAGGGAACTCTGGAACCCTTGTCAAGGGGCAGTTGCAATAATCTGTATATGAAACAACCCGTGTCTCTGCCAGTGAAGCCACGGTCTCTGTTGTCAGAAGCCCCTGAGTTCTGTGAATGTCCCTCAAGTGAAACTCAGCAACTCCCACTGTAAAATTGGTAAATGGATACAAAGTCAGCTGATCATAAATCAAGATCCCCAAGGCTGCGAGTGGAGGAAACTCTGGCAAGCCCTGAGCCCTGGAGACAGCGCAGGAGAGGATGGGAAGGGCAATGATCTTTGGGTGCTGGGAGGAGCTCCAAGAGGAAACGCTACAGAGCATTCTGCCATGATGGATCACAGATCATCAAGGATCACAGAAGACTGATAGACCGGCGTAAAAATAATAATTCTGAAAGTCCTGATTGGTGTGCTTGAGGGAAGAGTAGAAAGACTAAAAAATAGCATGGACAATGACGTCTGGGAACATAGCCTAGACAATGGCATCCAATGATGCAATATATCAAGTGCTACTGAGGGGTCCGAAAGGGCCCATACTGATCTGGGGGTAGGAGTATGAGAGACTGTCTCAGTTGAATGGCCTGCCTGAAATCCTGATCACGATGACTGTTGGAAGCCAAAAGAAGAATATGCCGGGATTTCCCTTCAATGGTTGGGCTCTGGGCTTTGCTGGTGAACAACTCCGCTCTCGGAACACCTGCTTTGATATCTCTCTTTCCAAAATTTTTCATGGGGAACCCTGACGTGGCTCTTTTCCCCTTCTCTTCCTCGTGGTCTTCTCCCCCACCCCCTTCTTTTCAGGAAAGGTGAAAGAGCTAAGCTATGACCCAAAGGCCAAACTGCGGCGCCTGCAGGAGTTCTGGATCAGCCGAGCCAGTGCTGAGCAACGCAAGGGCCGGGCAGGCCGGACTGGGCCAGGGGTCTGCTACCGTCTCTATGCTGAATCAGACTATGACAATTTTGCCCCCTATCCAGTGCCAGAGATCCAGCGGGTGGCGCTGGATGCCTTGATTTTACAGGTGGGTCTGCTCCGCAGTGGCTACATTAGTAGATTCAGGGCTATGTGCCGGAGGAGTCACGAGGAAGACCTTTGCTTCCTCCAGCACACCTTAAACTGCCAAATAATTGTTGCAAAGGGAAGGACTGTAGGCTGTGCAGATGTATTAATACTCAGGGCATGCAGTTCCGGGATGAAAAGGGGGGTTGACATCCAGATGCAGAAAGCTCATTCTGGCTGGTGCCTTGGCTGCTCTGCTGCTGGTGGAGGGCTTTCTTTGAGGGTCTCAGAGCCACCACTGCCACCCTTGTTTGAGAGTGGGACCCTGTCTTGTTGGTGGCCCCAAGTTCCATTCCTAGTATGGGGTAGGGTGGGTAAATGTGTGGAGAAAAGCTGTTTCCCATCTGGACTCTGGAGACCCGTGGCCAATTGGCCTGGTTCTGGACCCCAGAGATGTCTTCAAAAGGCCTATCCAGTTCTTCTGTGTCTTCCTTAACAAATTTATGGACTCACCAGTTTTCCCCGAGCCTTAAGGAGGAACTCCAATCTTTTTAGAGATGGGGGCTTTGGGGAAAATGCAGGCAGGAAAGCAGCAGCATATGACGGGCAGAAAAGAGTTGGACCATTTTGGGCCACCTCTGGCTTTGGCGCTGCTTCAGTGTTGACCGCTCAGCTGAAGTGAAGCCATCCATGTTCTGCCCTCTGTTCCCAGATGAAGAGCATGGGCCTGGGCGATCCCCGAGTGTTCCCTTTCCTGGAGCCGCCCCCTCAGGCCAGCCTGGAAGCAGCGGTGGGCTACCTAAAGCATCAGGGTGCCCTGGACTCTGCAGAGGGCCTCACACCGATTGGGACTCTCCTGGCTGAGCTGCCAGTCGATGTGGTGATTGGTAAATGATGGGTACAGCGGGTCACTGGGGAACAAGGCTTCTCGGCCTGGCTGTTTGAAGTTCAAAGCAT
The DNA here is from genome assembly GCA_030867105.1 of Liasis olivaceus. NCBI lineage: Eukaryota > Metazoa > Chordata > Lepidosauria > Squamata > Pythonidae > Liasis > Liasis olivaceus. The sequence continues at coordinate 25,574,871 of CM061360.1, forward strand.
GTCGTTTGCTGGGCTGCTTCCAGACCCCTCGTTGTCTTGGAACCTGGCCGGTGTGCCTTCCGCTCATTCCTGCAGGACTGGAACCGATGGCTCCGCACAGGGCACGCCTCGAGGACATTGCGCTGGCTGAATGTTGGCAGAAAGCCTGGGTGGGGTCCTTCTCCCTCTGTGCCGAGGAAGCGGGGAGGCAGTGGCCGTGGCCGTGGCCGGGAGGAATGGCTGCCCTGGTGGGCCCTGCCTCCTGGCTCATGCAGTCTGTCCATCTGCAGGGAAGATGCTGGTGCTGGGGACACTCTTGGACCTGGCCGCCCCGACGCTCACCATTGCAGCTGTCCTCAGCGTGCCCTCTCCCTTCCTGCGCAGGGGCGGTGGACGCAGCAGCCTGGACTGGTTGGTTGCCCGGCAGAGTCTGGGGAGCCCACTGGGAGACCCCCTGACTCTTCTCAACATCTTCAATGCCTGGGTTCAGGTAGGTGGGGCAAGGGGGTGCTGGGAAGTGCCACGGATGCAGCTTGAACAACTCAGCCTCCTGGTCCTGCTCCTTCCCTTCCAGGGCTATGTATCTCAAGAGCCAGTGGAGGACCAATCTGGAGGTTCTCCTTGAAGGCTCCTTTTCCAGCCCAGGGCATTTGTTCAAGGATTTTTCTCCCGGGTTCCCTGAACCTTATCTTGGCATTTCCCCCTTGCCTCCACCTTGGGAAATAAAGGCTGCTCTTTCAGCTGCCTAGGAAGGAGACTGCTCGGTTCACGGACTCTGGCAGTTGACTCTACATTAGAGGTAGCTTTTTTCCCGCCAGGCTCCATCCTGCTCCCAGGCAAGAAGGTGGTGCTTTGGTGGCACGTGTGCCTCTTGCTTGGTGGGTGGAGCTGGGACTTGCTCTCCCCAAAGCAAGGGCCTTCTGTGAGTCATGCAGGCTGGGCTTCTCTTGTGCAAGTGGCCTGATGGTGTTTCCTGCCCTTCTGGTCTGGCTGGCAGGAGAAAGCTGCCAATTGCAGTGGATCCCACCGGTGGTGCCGGCGTCGGGGCCTGGAGGAGCATCGGCTCTATGAGGCAGCCAATCTGCGGCGCCAGTTTCAGGTTGGTGTCGGTCCAGAAGGGCAGTGGGTGTGGACTGCCTGGTAGGCAGAAGAAGCCAGAAGCCTGGTGATGGGCAGCTTCTGAGGTGTGTGGTGGTGGTGGTGGTGGTGGTGATGTGGAACAGAGAAGTAGTGCTATTCTTTGGCGTGCATTCACAAGACCATGATTTGCAGTGAGAAGAGGAGGGTGGGGTGGAAAGGGTGCCACAGAGGGCTCATCTAACCTTCAGCAAGCATGTCCTGTTCTTCCCTTCCGGGTGCTGCACCAGGAGCTGCTCCGGGACCATAAGCTGCTGCGTCCTGCTGCTCAGCCTAGCAGCTCATATGCTCGACAGAGGCGGCATCGGGAACATCGAGAACTGCGCAGACTCAAGCGGGAGCACGAGCAGAGGGGCGGGCGCCGGCGGAAGCTGTTGCGGCTGCAGGAGGAGGAGGAGGAGGAGGGGGAAGAGGGATCTGGCTTTTCGCCTGGAGAAGAAGAGGAGGGCAGTTCCTGCCTAGACATCCAGGTGGGGCGAGTGAGAGCAAGGGCCAGCTGATTGCGATTTTTCTTTTTTATATATAAATCTTTAGTAAAGATATATATGTATGTATATACACACACGCGTCTTTAATAACGTTATGCATGTGTGTGTATATATATGTGTGTATAATTTTTATTAAAGATTTTTAAAAAGGAAGATAAAAGCTAATGCAAACTATTATAAAGTAAGAAAAAGAAAGAAATCAAAGAGAAAGCTGAAAGTGCAAGAAAGGGGAAAAAAGTGAAAGGAAAAATGATACAGAGAAGTACCTTCTGATTTTTATAGCAGTTTTAAGTACAATCATAAATTTACCTCTTACTCTATGGTTACAACATACCTCTTTTCTTTCTGCAATCTGTCCTCATCAAAACCGTAAATCATAAGTTCATTTTTTTCTGTTTTATGCAAAAAGTCCACAAGGGGTTTCCAGTCAGCAATAAACATAGGTACTGTCTTTTCTCTGATCAAACGAGTCAATCTGGCTATCTCAGCAAGTTCCATCATCTTCACCAATGGTTATTTTTCCATTGTGAGTAGTGCTGAATCTTTCCATCTTTGTGCATACGGTAATCTCGCTGCAGTTATCATGTCCAGAAACAAAGTCCCATGATTTCTTCCCAACCGTTTGTCCATCAATCCCAAAAGAAAAACCTCTGGTCTCAATTGTATATTAATCTTTAGAATACTCTGAATCAGGGCTTGTATTGGAATCCAAAATGTTCTAGCTTTTTTACATGTCCACAAACATTTGCAATTTCTCTAGGGATGCTGGGGCCCCTTCCTCTTTTTGTGTTTCCACTTTACACTTCTGTGAGAGCAGCAAGCAGCTCCCTGCGAACCAGGGAAGCCTCTCAGCTCAGTGACAGAGAGAAGGTCGGCAGGCAGTGGCACCCTCGGCTTCTGAAGTGAATGCCAGGTGGCCCCCCGTCGCTTTGGAAGAGCATAGGAAGGCAGGCTAGTTTGAGGCCTATCTGCCTCGCCCGGAAGTGGATGTTTGCAAGGTTGGGAGGCTGGATTGGGGGACTGGCCTGACCCTTCTATGGGGCTCTGCTGAAGGTCTTAGGAGGCCCTTTGGCTACTGTGGCCCACACGGACCTGGGCTTGTGGCTGGGAGGGGGGGTGCGCATGTGTGTGTGTGGCTGCTTCTCTCTGCAGGTGTCTGGTTGTGTTGCTGTCGCCCTGCAGGATGTGAAGTTCCAGCTGCGGCATGACATGGAGGAGCTGCAGGCAGCTGCCTCTGAAGCCCAGGGGCTCTCGTCCAGCCAGCTGGCTCTCCTGCAGTTAGTGCTGGGCCGCGGCCTTTATCCTCAGCTGGCTGTCCCAGACCCCTTCAATGAGACCCGCAAGGATTCGGAACAGGCGAGTGTCCCTGCTGCCCCCCGCCCCGGTTGGTCTGTCTTACTAATGGTCAGATCTGAGCCGTGAGCCTTCTCCTGTGGGGAGTGGGTTGGAGTCACGCATGGAGGGCAGACGGGTCTCCCTGGGCTTTCAAGAGGTTGATCGTCTCCTAATCTGTTCCCTGCCCTGCTTGTTTGTTTATTATTTTATTCATTACTTCAGTCTGTGGGGCTGCCCATCTCAAGTACTGTATGTGACTCTGGGTGGCTTCCACAGTGAAAAACAAAAGCAAAGAATACCATATAAAAGCATACAAAAACCATGGTTGTGTGCTCTCCAGATCTTCCACACGAGAGAGAAAGCTGGTGTTGTCCTGCACCCCACCAGCGTGTTTGCTGATGCCCCAGAGCTGCTGCATTCGGACCCCAACCCTGGCAGAGACACAGGTGAGGGGGAAGCCCAAGGACAGCCTCCTTTCAGGCGAGTCTGACTCCAGGCGACCTCAAGATCTTTCCGTGCAGCTCTCTCGGTAGCGTTAGGGAGCAGCTTTCCTTTCCCTTCTTCCGGGATCTTTTTTTCAGCTGTGTAATCTAGTATGCCCTGGCGGTTGGAAATAATTGTTCCTGTCTAGTTTTGAAGCCTGACTTTGATATGAAATTGTGATGGTATGAAAGGAGGGGCAACCCACTTTTTCATCTCAGGATTATTTGGCATAAGGAATAAATAATTTTATTGGAAAAGAAACGAGAGAAAATGAACCTCATGCAGTGCTTTCTTATTTTATTTATTTATATAGGAAATGACTCTGGGCAGTTTACAATAAAAACAACAAATAAATATTAATTAAAATACAATAAAAATAGTATACAAATACAATAAAACCAAATACATACATAAATAAAAATATCTTTTTTAAGGTGCTGGTGATTGAAAAGATATTAACATACGGGAGCATCTTCAAGGTGCTAGCCACCCCCAGGATTGGTTGCCCCTTTTCTTACCCTATGCCAGCTGGCAGAGCCAGGTCTTGACTGCCTTCCAGAAGGTCAAGAGAGTGGGGGCCTGCTTCACCTCTGGGGGGAGGGTATTCCGTAGGGTGGGGGCCACAGCAGAGAAGGCTCTCCTTCTGGGCCCTGCCAGTCGACATTCTTTTGTTGATGGGGTCCGCAGCATACCCTCTCTGCTTGACTGGGTGGGATGGGTCAATATAATGGGGGTGAGGCGGCCCCTCAGGTAACCCGTTCCCATGCCACGTAGGGTTTTAAGGTGATAACCAACACCTTGCATTGGACCCGGAAGCAAACTGGGACCCAATGCAGCTCCTGCAGCAAAGGTGTAACGTGCCATCTTTGGGGCACCCAAGATTGCCCGCATGGCTGTATTTTCAGCCAGATGTAGTTTTCGGATACTCTTCAAGGGTAGCCCCCTATAGAGCACATTGCAGTATTCTTATCAACCTGAAGCTTCTGTTTTTGCTTATTTATAATTTATATCATTATACTTACTAGATTTAAAGGTCTGTTGTCTGTTACCCTTGAATGAAAGGGTAATTACAGATGGATCTGCTTCTTGAAATGGGTTGGCAGAGTGCTGCACCCTGAGCAGAGGGGGGTTTTGACATCAAAGAAAGTAGGAAAGCAAAAAGGATAGATCAACCAGACTTGAAACATAGGAATAAACCTTGGATAACATTTTTTAGAATTGGCAACATATTTATATTGTGATGATGACGCTATCCATTCAATTGTGTCCGATTCTCGGCGATTCTGTGGACTAGCGCTCTCCACATTTTCCGATTTTGTACGGCTTCTTTTAGTTGTTTTACGTTCTGGTTGGTGTTGACTTTGATGGTGTCTAGCCACCATGTTTTCTGGCGGCCTCGTTTCCTTTTACTGCTGACCACTCTGAGCACAACTGCTGTTTCCAGTGAGTTTGATCGCATGACACGGCCAAAATAAGTAAGGCAGAATTTTGGGATTTTGCTTTCCAGCGATGTGTCTGGTTTTATACACTCCAAAACTTGCTTGTTTGTCACTTTTGCTGTCCAAGGAATGTGCAGGAGCCTTCTCCAGCATCACAGCTCGAACAAGTCGATTTTCCTCCAGTCTGGTTTTTTTACGGTCCAACTTTTGCAACCGTAGGTAGCTATGGGAAACACGATGGTGTGAACTAATCTGCATTTAGTTGCCAGGCTGATGTCCTTGCTTTTATTTATTTATTTATCTATCATATTTATATAGCTGCCTGTCTCTCACAAGGTGACTCTGGGCAGTGTACAACAATTTTCCATATATGATTCATGCTCATTGCTGTGCAACCTAGTGCGATTCAACGCTTTATTTCTGGACTGCATTCACTGTTTTGATCAATCTGCGATCCTAGGAAAGTGAATCCTTGCACACTTTCCATGTCTTCACCTCAATTGCTATTTTGACATTTCCATTCCTCACAGTGGTCATGAGCTTGGCCTTTTTGATGTTCAAGAAGAGGCCAAGTTTCTCACTTTCTTCTTTAATCCTTTTGATCAGATGTTTCAGGCGTTTGGTTTTTGAGAGGAGAGAGCGTCATTAGCACGTTGAAGATTGTTGATGTTCCTTCCTCCAGTCTTTACTCTGACTGTTAATTCTTCAAGTTCAACTTCCTCATGATTACTTCGACATACGGGTTGAATAAGAAAGGTGAAAGAATGCAACCTTGTCGCACTCCTTTCTCTATCTTGAACCAATCATTGTCTCCATATGGTGTTCACAGACTGGTTTCCTGATTTGTGTACAGTGACTGCACCAACTTCACCAGATGTTTTGGCAACCCCAGGTCTTCTAGGGCTCTCTATAGCTTGTCATGATCAACACAATCAAAGGTTTTCTTGTAGTCAATAAAGCAGATGTAGATGTTCTTTTGATATTGAGATTTTTCCATGATCCAGCGTAGATTTGCAATATGGTCATGAGTGCCATGACCCCCTTCTGAAGCCAGCTTGAACATCTGGTAATTCCCTTTTGATGGTCGGTGCCAGACGTTGTGTGATCTTAAGGAGAATCTTGCTAACATGAGGGATGAGGGCAATTTTGTGGTAATTGGAGCAGTCCTTGGAGTCGCCCTTTTTTGGCAATGGGACGAACGCTGATCGTTTCCAATTCTGTGGCCATGTGTTCGTTTCCCAAACTTTCTGGCACAAGGCTGTGATGGTTGTGGGTGGTACAGGCCACAGCAATTCTGCGGGGATGGTACCAGCACCTGGGGCCTTGTTGTTTGGCAGTTGGCTCATTGCCCACACAACTTTCTTCCTGAAAGATGGCTGGTTCCCTTTCTGCTTCCCTTTCCTCCTCATCCTGGGGAGGCTGGGCCTCTTTGCTGCTGGCATATAGCTCTTCTGTATATTCTCGCCATCTGTTCTTGACACCTTGTTGGTCAGTTCTTTCCCTTGCTTGATTTCGATGATGCTTTTATGAGTGGTAAATGGTGTTCGAATCCTTTTGACTTGCGCAGATGCATTCCTGATGTGGGCCTTGGTGCAGTCCTAGCTCTTGCAATGCTGGTCCCAGCAAACTTCACTGTCTTTCCTTGCTGCTCTTCGGAAGTCCGCATTCGGTCTCCTTGCTTCCTCCCGCTTGCCTGCTGCTCTGGCTGCTTTTCTTCGCTCGGCTAGTCCGATGGTTTCATCTGAGAAGTGCTTGCGCTTTTTCCCTGGCTCCTTCTAGGGTATGTGTTCAACCGCTGTTCCAGTGACGGTCGATTTAATTTCCTGCCACAGTTCGTTGGGCATCTTCTCAGCAGTGCCCAGCAGTTCAAACCTATTTTTTACCTCAGTGGCATATATGGAAGGGATTTTGGTGATGTCAAACCTTTTGGGTGGGGCTGCCTTTTTGGTGCTGTGTAATTTGGCTCTGATCTTGGCCACCAGCAATTCATGATCTGAACTGCAGCCGGCACCCGGATGTGTCTTGACATCAAGGACTGAAGTGGTCCATCGATGGCTGCATAGGACAGAGTCAATCTGACTATGGTGTAGCTTATTTGGTGAGGTCCAAGTGTATAGGCGACACTTGTGCTCATGATTCAGATTGATTTTCATGGCAAAATTGTACCCAACGATCGCCTGCATCGTTCCTCTCCCGAAGCCCAAAGCTGCCAGTGATGCCTGATTCTGCCTGGCTGTCAACTTTTGCATTAAAATCACCCAGTATGTAAACAATGTCTTTTTGGGGCACTTGCTTCAAAGTTTTTTCGATGCTGGCATAGAAACCCTCTATTTCAAGCTTTGTTGCATCAGTCATTGGGGCATAGACTTGGACAACTGTGATTTTAAGGGGCTTGGCACAGATTCGGATGGTCATAATGCGATGGTTTACCACCCAGAAGCTTTCCACTGCTTGGGCATAAACTTTCGTGCTTGTGAGAAATGCCACTCCATTCATTTTCCTGGTGTCATGTCCTGAGTAATAATAGTGAATTCCTCAGACTGGAAATAGCCGTTGTCTATCCAGCGTAGCTCACTGATGGCAAGGGGGTCGATTTTCAACCTGGCCATCTCGCATTTGATAATATCCAATGTATGCTGGCTCATTCCTTGGGCATTCCACGTTGCTATCCGATGTGCCTTTGTGCAGCGCAGACCCTGATTCCTGCTGGATTCGCCCAGGCGCATCATTGATGCCTTGACTGCTCACTGCAGGTCCTTGCTCTTCCCCAGTAGCTTGTTAGATACCTTCTGGCCTGGGGGTCCTACCATTGGGCACCATAACTGAATCATTTGAGAGCCTTTCCATAAAATTTTCTTGGTGAGGTTTTTACATGGTAGGTTGCTAGGTGTTTCCTCCACCCTCCCCATTTACCCGGGCTTGGGACTGGCATACAATTGCATGGCTGGGTTATTTATATTGTAGGAGATTTATTATGTAATCATTCCAGGTAGTCTTTGACCGCAGACCAGTGTTCTGAGAACTGGGGTATGTGTTACATGCATTTGACCCCAGATGCAGTAGAAACTTCCTTTTTTTTAAATTGAGAGTACTCACTGACCACTGTGTATACCTAGATTATGTTCTTGTGCTGTAAGCAACATACTTTTTGCAGAGAAAAGACAGAAAGCGCAAACACAAACAGCAGATGGTGAAAATGACTCCCCAGTGGAAGTTCCCCAGGTTGGAAGAGAAGAACTCTAGCAAAGCAGGGATCAGAGTTCTGTATCCCCTTAAAGAATCTCATGGCCTCATTCCAGAACCATCTAAGTATTTTGCAGAAGTAGCAGAAAGCCATGCAAAAAGGCAATATTATTTATTTATTTATTTATTTACTTAATTAGTATGCTTCCCAATGACTCTGCATGGCTCACAAATAGACACATTTTAAAAAGGAAACAAAAATAAAGAATAAAAAATGGTAAAGTTTTTTTATTTTGTTTTTTAAAATGACAAAACCTGGACAGAAATGAAAAAAAGTAAGAAATCCACATGACCCAAGGGGGTTTCGCTCACCTTCACCAAAGACCTGGGGGAACAGCCAGGTCTTCAAGGCCCGTTGAAACACCAGCTGGGTAGAGGGCTTCCAGTTCTCAGGGGGACCTCATTCCAGTGGGCAGGTGCTGTGGCAGAGAAGGTGCACTTCTGGGGTCCTGATGGACGGCATTGTTTAATCAAAGGAATCCGGAGCGTGCCAACCCTGCCAGATCAATACTGTGGGAGATAATGTGCTAAATATTCAGAGAGGGGCAGTTTTTAAATGCACTGGGACTATGAGAGAGAGAGTTGTCAGCGATATGAAAAGTCTGATTCTGTGACCTCAAGTTTGTCTGTATGGCATTGGAATGGGATATAGCCCCACGTAGGGAACTAAAATATGGAAGAGAAATACGTTTGCATGAAATGCAGATGGAAAAGAAGAAGGAGATGAAATTGTTGGCCTGTGGCCTGTTTGAAGACCTTCAACATCCGTAGTCTTGTAAACTGAATCAGTGAAAATCCAAAGGGTTACTGGCAACCTTAAGTGCTAAATCATGTGAAGGTCTCTCTCCTCACTTTGCGTCTTCAGTCTGAGTTTGCAGCAGTGGTTAGGGTTTCCTTCTGAAAGAATTTTACTGTGGGGGAAGATTGCTTTTGTATTAGAATTGTAGGAGAGGAAAAGGACTTCTCTGAAATTTTGCTTTTGGCTTTCAGCTTCCCGTGTCAGTACTCTTATTCCAGCTGAACTGGGATTACGTGGGTTGATGGCAGAGGGTTGAATACGTACATGTCTGGGTTCACACATCATCCAAGAACATAATGTGGGTGGTTTTTGCCTGTTATATTGTGTGAGTCCATTCTATTGTGGCTTATTTAACAAATCACAGTTACTGTAAGTAAGCCATGTCTTTGTGCCGCTTTGTGAGCCTATCCTGTGTATAGGGAGGGGTTTTTTCTTGGCAGGAAGCTCCTGGCAGGCAGGAGTTACCAAGTCTGGCCACTGCATGTGACCAGTGAGAAGAGAGGGCGCTCCTACTCAGGCACTGCCTTTCTTCTGGGTCTGCATCTATGTTGAGCCTGCATGCTCCTCCATAGGTTGACATCCGTGCAAGGCAGTTGGGAGCCCTGGGTCAGGTAAAGGGTTGCATTGAAGCAGCTGAGAAGAGGAAATTGCAAGAAGCAGCAAACGGGTTCTGGTAAAATTTCCTCTTCCTTTATGGCTATTTTGGTTGGAGGGTGGTCAAGGGTGAGCTAGTCTGGCCCAAGGCCCAGAATGTTTAGACTTCTCAGAGCCTCTTCTGAGCTTGGGAAGGATGAGAAGAGGCTTTCAGGGGAACCTGAGGGAGTGGTCTTCTGGTCCACAGATGCCAAGGAGCGGCTCAGCAGCCACCACCAAATCCTCTGTTTCGTCTCACTGCTGGAGACCCAAAAGCCCTACCTCGTGAACTGCCTCCGCCTGCCGGCACTGCAGGTGAGCAGGCTCTGGAGTGAGGCAGGCTGCACACCTGGCCTCCAGCCTTTGTTCCTCTCCTTTTGAAATCCCAGGGCTTTTCTCCTGCTCTTCTCCCCAGGCATTATTGCTTTTAGCTCAGTCTCTCGACACCAACGCTGACTGCACGCGCATTGTTGCTGACTCCTGGCTTGAGCTCCAAGTCCCCGTGGCAGAGACAGCTGTGCGGATGCTCAGCACGGCCCTGCGTCTCAGGGCCTCTTGGGATGAAGTGCTGGACAGGTGTCTGGGGCGACGGGCAGGCCAAGCTGTGGAAGAGGAAGAGGAAGAGGCAGAGACACCATCTAGCACTCCGGAGGTGCGCCAACTTACACGCGAACTGCTGAGCTTCCTGAAGACAGAGGTGTGTGGCTCTGCCCGTTGGGAGACAGGTGGAGGCTGGTCGAACCTGCTAGGCTGTTGTCTGGGGAGGGTTGTGGCTGCGAGGAGAGCTCTGCTGGTGGGTGCGACGGACGGGGGAGAAACTTCCTCGCTGCGGATGCCGCTGCCAGTCAGGGAGCAGGGCCTCAGCCCCTCTGCTGCTGGTCTAGACAACTTTGGTGTCCCTGTAGGTCCAGTACAGCCTCCGGCGAATGACCCTTCTGGAGCAGCAGAACCTGTATGGAGGGCCTCAGATGGCCCCTGCAGAAGTAGAAGGGCTGCCTAGCTTCTTCCAGGGGGTGCCACTGCTGCCCAACGAGGTGAAAGGTGGCTACAAGATTGGCGACTTCCTGACGTTTAATTGTCTGGCAGTGAGTCCAGGAAGGGATGGGGAGAAGGAAGAACTCCTTGGTTGGGGGTCACTCTCATTCCTGGCTGTGGGAGGAGGCAGCAGCCAACAGGCCACTCTGACCACTGCTTCCTTGTGCCCCCACAGGGTGAGGGAGACCTGTACAGTGACTGCCTGCGCAGCTTTTGGACGTGTCCACGGTGCAGCCTCTATATGCCCTTCACTCCTCTGGAGCGTGTGGCCCATGAAGAGGCCTGCCAGTCCCCTGGCCCTAAGGATGGAGAGTCCAGCCTAGAAGGTGAGTCCTTTTGTAGTTGTATTTTCAGTGGGGTCTCTTGGGAGTTGGGAAGGAGAGGGAAGAGCTGGAGTGTTGGGGTCACTCATCCTGCCTTCTCTGCTCCTACAGGGCCCAGAGGGGAGACAGTGGTGGCTGCCTCTGGCACCTCTGCCCTGCAGCAACTGTATCACTGTGCCATCTGCCAGGAGAGCCTCCATCTCACACCCACGGAAATCCTGAAGCATCGGAAGCAGCATCAGGGATGTCTGTGAAAGGGTCCTGGGGGAGACCTGCTCTCTGTCTCTGTCTCAGGTACCCTCTGTTGATGATTCTGCGCTTGGGGGGCATCCTGGGGGAGTGTGGATAGCCCCACTTGCTTTCTGACAGCCGGCATGGAGCTTTGCCTGTCTCTGACTCCCTCCTGGGTGTTCTTGGCCTGCAGTAGGAAGCTGCGGAGCTCTCTCCCTCCCCACTCCATCAGGCTGCCCTTTGCCTGGTAATGGAGCTGAGTGACTTTCTCCAGGGGTTTCCTCCATCATCTTAATCTCTCTGACTTGTAAAAGGTCCACGCTGGCAGTGTTTCTTAAAAAGGCGAAAAGATCTCCTAGGTGGGCAGAAGCAACTCAGGCTTTTTAAGCTTCCTGTGCAGAGGTGCCAGGTGCTGCTTTCTCAGCCAGCGTCCGACCACCTTCAGTGGCAAGAAGATCTCAGGGTGGCCTGAGGGCTGATTGCACTGGTGGGGAGGTGGAACTTCTGTTTTGCTCTTTTATAGATTTATTTCTGCTGCTTGGGATGCCCAGGTGGCATTTGGGGCCACTTCCTTCTTCCTGAAGTCTGCAGCCAACTGGGGGTGCTTTGACTCCAGTGTTTTCCTAGGAAGTCGACCAGGCTCTGCCTGGCCTTGTCTTTCTTTCAGGGGGAATGACTGGAAAGGAAATGGTTTTTCTAAGAGCAAGGCAAGCAGCCCCCTGGCTGCAGTTGATCCATCTGTGCCCCAACATAAAAGTGCCAGGCTAACTGAGCAGAACTGAGGACTGATTTGTGAAAGTGGCTTTTGTTTTTTGACAAGGAGCCATCAGGATGTGTATCAGGCTGAAGAATAGGGGCCATGTGGGGGGCGTGTGTGAAACAAACCCTTGGCTACGTTGACAGACTCTACTTACCAAGGAGCATAAGTTGAAGAAGAAAAAAGGGCATTAGAAGTGAAAAAGATGTACTGAAACTAGTACGCCATGAAGAAATGAAAGAAACCAAACTGGCCTATAAGAAAGACCAAATGAAGAATAGAAAAGAGACATGGCAAGGCAAAGTATTACATGGCCAATACACACACACACACACATGCACGCACACACAAAACTAGCAGTCAAAGGAGATAACAACAAGACTTGGCAATGGCTAAGAGCAGGAAAGTTGAAGAAAGAGACAGAAGGGCTAATTCTGGCTGCACAAGACCAAGCCTTAAGAACAAATGCACGCAAAGCCAGAATTGAGAAGACAGCAACAGACAGCAAATGCCACCTCTGCAAAGAAGCTGAAGAAACAGTGGACCACCTAGTTAGCTGCTGCAAGAAGATCACACAGGCTGACCACAAACAACGGCATGACAAAGTAGCAACAATGGTGCATTGGAATATCTGCAAGAAATACCATTTGCCTGCAAGCAAGAACTGGTGGGACCACAAAACAGACCGAATAATAGAAAATGAAGAAGCTAAGGTGCTCTGGGACTTTAGAATTCAAACAGACAAGCACCTGCCACACAACATCCCAGACAAAAAAGTCTGGATAGTGGACATTGCAATACCTGGAGAGAGCAGAAGAGAAGAGAAGGAACTGGAGAAAATCACAAAATACAAAGACCTGCAAAGAGAAATAGAATGTCTGTGGCAAAAGAAAGCAAAGATGGTACCAATAGTTATAGGTGCCTTGGGTGCAATCCCAAAACATCTGGAGCACCACTTGAAGACCATCGGCATTGACAAAATCACCATCAGTCAATTGTAAAAGGCAACTTTACTTGGAACAGCTTATATCCTGTGATGATACCTTTAACACCATCAAACAACATCTGCCTATCCCAGGTCCTTGGGAAGGACTTAGGTGGATAAAAATGCCAAATCCAGTCTAAACATCTGGCTGACTGCGACCAACCATAATAATGATAATTACTTGGAACAGCTTATATCCTGTGACGATACCTTTAATACCATCAGACAACAACATTTGCTTATCCCAGGTCTTTGGGAAGCACTTCATAGGTGGATAAAAATGCCAAATTCAGTCTAAGCATCTGGCTGACTATGCAACCAACCAAAATTTATTAAATGTATAAGCTGCCCAACTCCCAGGGACTCTGGCTGGTTCACAAATTGTTCAGATCGTTTGAAAAGAAATAATACCAAAAAACCCACAAAACAAATAAGATGGCAAAGAAAAACTAGGATGGGAGCAAGGGAAAGGAAAAAGGGGGGTGTCAATCCTCTCCAAAGGCCTGGGTGAAGAGCCAGGTCTTCAGGGACCTTTGAAATACCAGCAGGGTGGGGGCTGTTTGCATTTTTCCAGGGGAACCTCATTCCAGAGGGCAGCACTGCTACAGAGAAGGTGTGCCTTCGGGGTCCAGACAGATGGCATTGTTTAATTGATGGAACCCAGAGTGCACCAACTCCGCCAGATCGAATCAGCTGAGCAGATGTTATGCAAGACAGATGGTTCCACAAGTAACCAGGCCCTATGCCATGTAGGGCTTTATAGGTGGCGAGCAGCACCTTGAATCACACCCGGAAGCAAACTGGCAACCAGTGCAGCTTGTGAAGCAGAGGTGTTACCTGGACATACTGAGGCATGCCTATCACTGTCCACACCACTGCATTCTGGATCAGCTGGGTGGTCTTCAGGGGCAGCCCCATGTAGAGTGTGTTGCAGTAGTCAAGCCATTTTAAAATGTTTTATGACATTTCCAGGGTGTCACTGAATGGATTTTCTGATCCTGGGCCATGCACCAATCCCAATCTGGCCCTGGAGATAGTGCTGCCACCAAGTGAAACCTCCTGGACTTCTGGATATCTAGCCCAGCTGTCGTCCTGGGCAAGGACTACTTTTCCAGATAAAGGTGGAGCCCAGAGCCCTGCTGTTCCAGCCACATGGGATGGTGGGGGGGAGAGGAGTGTGTCCATCCAGTGAGGTGGGCTTACGGAGACCCAGCTCCTCTCAGAGGCTGACCCCTTCCTTCTTGTCTGCCAAGCTTTCCACTTGCCCTTAGTTGCAACTTGTCTCTGCAGCAAGCAGGTGGAGTGGCGGAAAGAGGTGAATGGCCCTGGGAGGTTCTCTCTCGCAGGATGCAAAGGGGTTGTAGCTCACCAGTTTCAAGGCCCAGAGATTGGCAGCTGCTCCCTAGTAGTCTCCTGGGAGGGTGGACGCCCTGAGATGGCAGGCAGGGTTAGGGTTACAGGTAGTCCTCAACTGAGGACCACAATAGGGACTGGAAGATTTGTTAAGCGGTGTAGTCATTAAGCGAGGTGTCACGTGACTGCACCTGATTTTATGACATTTTGGAGGTGGTGGTTAAGCGAATCAAACAGTCATTAAGTGAATCATGCAGTTCCCCATTGAGTTTGTTTGTTGGAAGCTGTCTAGGAAGGCCGTAAATGGTGATCATGTGACCCCGGGATGCTGCAACCGTTGTAAATGCTGGTTGCCAAGCGCCCGAATTTTAATCACGTGACTGGGGGGATCCTGCAGTGGTTGTAAGTGTGAGGACCAGACATAAGTCACTTTTTTCAGTGCCACTGTAACTTCGAACAGTCGCTAAACGAATGGTCACAAGTTGAGGACTACTGGTAGTGTTCTGTGTATTTGATCCAATTACTAGGCTGGGGGGACTGGTTTCCATGTACCAAAACAGCCATTTGGCTCCAAGTCTAGGGAACTGAATCCCACCAGCATTATGCCTGGAGTTGGATCATGTAAAGTTTAACATTAAAAGCACTAAAAGTGCTTCCATTCCATAAATTTGAATGTGTAGATCAGGGACCTTTTAGTTTAGAGGCACAGCTCCTTAATTTATTAATTGTAATACATTATTGCTTAGAATGATGAGTTATAAAATTAATTTACTAGTGCCATCAGTCTAGTTTATCAATCCCGTTAACTATCTCAGAGGGTTCCAGCTCCAGAAGATATCCGGGGACAAAGCCCCATTTCTGTCTACAGCAGCAGCATGAACCTTGAAGCCCCTAAGACAGTGTCTGGCAAGTTGCCCTGGCTGTTTTTTAAATAGAAAGGCAGAGTAGGAGTCTCAGCAATCTTAGACATCTGCTCAAGATGCTGTAGAGCGGCAAGGTGACCCCAGGTCTGGCAGAACTGCTTTGGACAACAGAGTCAACTTTTGACTTGGATGATCTGGATGACTGAAAACGAATCTCAGGTGAAGCGAAATGAGAACGCAAACAAGCTCCATCTTTCAAGGCCAGATTTGGGGAAGGGGGTTTGAAGAGGTGTCTTCGAGCTCCTGAGGGTGGACCCTTTTTCACCCTGTGCCCAACTCAGGTATGGAAACCACCTGAGTTTTGACCCACATGCTCAAAAGAGAGAAGTGGAGACCAAACCGGAAAGTGGTGGCAGTGTGTGGGAGATCCAGTCGAGCAGTGGTTGGGCATTGTCCTGCATGCTCAAGCAGAAACACGTTTATTGATTTCTTTATATGAATGTGTATATAGTGCCTATTCACAAGACTTTAGGCAGCTTAAAACATAAGAACATAAAAACAGTAATAAATTAAAACACTCTGGATTGAGAGGCAGGAAATCTAAGGGAACTGATTCGTGAACAAGTTTTGGGGAAGTGAGATAAGCGTTAAATGAAAGGAAGAAGTATTTTTCTATTGTAAAACAAAAGCCATGCTTTTGTAACAAGACAGCCAAGCTAAGCATTACATTGTCAAGGAGGATGGAATGTGCTTGATTAGAGGGAAATACCCTAACCCTAACCCTAACCTTGCAGTTTCTCACCTCCTCACTGAGGCTGCCTCCCGGGCAAACCTTCAGGTGGTTAGGTGAGGGCTTTCTCATTGCTTCTGCCATGATAGGATCAAATTTTAGTGGCTTTTCTTGACAGTGAAACGTGATTGTTCCTGGGCCGGTCCTATTTTACATATGCAAGTGGGGGGAGCAAGAGTGGGGGGGAAGAGTTTGCAGCTTTATTTCATTTTTCCATCACAATTATCAGTCAATAAAAGTTTTGGATACAGCTGAGAATTTATATACAAAGCAACTCTATTTCTCTCTTTCATTCCTGCTGAAATAAATTCTTCACCCACATTTTTGTGACTCATTTTATATCCTTTTTCCTAATATGCATTTCTTGTAAGCAAAATCACATGTGTTTAACTTTTTCCAATAATGAAATATTTTTTTTCTCTTTTGAGGAGTATTTGATATATTTATATTCCACATTAAGCATTTATAATCCATAGTTATGCCAAGATTTCAGAAAAATCAATATCTGGGCTTCTGGGGGAGGACCTATGGCGGATTAGACGCCCTGCAAGCAGCTCCGTGAGGGGAGACAGCACCACAATGAAATCAGCAGCCAGAAGACGGGCTCTGGCTGGTGAAAATCTCTCCTGAAGGAGGGATCGGGGGATTGCTCACTTGCGTTCTGGTTAGCTGCTCCTTGCAAGGAGTCCACAGGAACCGAGTTTCTTGCGGACAATTGTGAGTTGAGAGGCTTGAGAGCCAAGGGAATATCAACGTGCCCAAAATCGCTGTGCAGCCTTTGTGGGCATATGACCGGCAAAAACCTCACTAGATAGATTATAGAAAGAAGAGAGTCATGATGTAACTTTAGAGAGAAGTTAAAATATAATTGTACTTATAACTGCTGTGAAGAATATCGGAAGCTACTTTATACCTTTATACCTTTATACCTTCATATCTTTTTCTTTTTTTTCTATTCTTTTTTTTTTTTGTTATTGCATTTTTAGCTTTTTCTGTTGTCCGAAAAAAAAATACTCTTTTCTCTTGCACAGTATTCTAATTGGAATGTCCTTACAAATGTACAGCTGTATTATCAACCCTCAATCTAGTATTAAAATGCTACTGCAGAACTTGATCTCTAGTCTTCCTCCTGACAAAGTGCACAAGGACATCCCTTGGAACATTTCTTAATTTTGCAAAACATGTATTAATCTTATAAACTTTATCAGTCTCTGCCTCTGTGTCATCTTCATCCCATTCCAAAAAGTTAGACAGGGATTTAACAATCTTTTCTCTGATATCTTCCCCATGGTCTTCTGGAATTGCTCTAAATCTTAAAATTCTTTTTCTCTCAGTTCCTGTAATGCCAGGTTATCCAACCCTTTCTTCCTCTTTCTCTTTATAACATTACTTTCCAAAGCTTCCACTTTGTCATTAATTTGTTTGACATCTCCAGCCAATTGTCCTACAGATTCAATTGTCAACTTCTTTCATATCCTCCTTTATCCCTGCAAATCCTCCTTCCATTTCCTTTTTAAAAGCATCCAGACTATTGGCAACTGTTTCAGTCATCCTTTTGCCAAATTCTTCAAACACTTTTGCAATAAAACTGGCGTGATGCCCTTATCTGTAAGTTGTTCTGGTGAACTTCTCATTCCTTCTCCTATTTTTGCTGCTTTTCTTGTGGTTGCTACTGTAATATTTATGGCCCCAAAGTGAAAGTATGTCAATTACTAGGGTGAAAGTAAAAGGTAAGCAGCTTTTTTCTCCTGTTTTGCTTTTCTCTGTCTTTAACACTTTAGTACCAATGAGCGCTCCGTAGCTACAGCCACACAGTCTAGCTCATATTACCCTTATCATCTTCATTTGTAAAATCCACTTTCAATAATAATAATAATAATAATAATAATAATAATAATAATAATAATACATTCAGTTTATTCTTCGCCCACCTCCCCCAATGGGGAATAATAAATAACATTCCCACAAAGGGCCAGTTTGTTTGTCTAGTTAATTTTCTCAAAGAAAAAAGTTGTTCTTCTGTTTTCTAAAATTACTGTCCCTTTATTCCATTTAAAACTTTCTCATATCACAATCTTGTTAAGCTTTTTGCTTATGTATTAACATCCTTTAAGTTGGCATTTTTTCTTCTTAATTCCAAAAAGAAGGAAACTGACCGAATTTTTTTTCTTCCTTGCCATTCAGAATAGCTCTCTTAGGCTTTAAATTAATTATATCCAAAGGTGTTTAAGAAAGTGAGGTTTTTGCCAGTCATACGCCCATAAAGGCTGCATGGTGTTTTTGAGCACAATGATAATCCCTCGGCTCCCAAGCCGCTTAACCCACAATTGGCCTCAGGAATCTCAGCTACCCAGAGCACAAGTGGGCAATCTTGTGATCTCTCCTTCTCCAGAGAGAATTTCATCAGCCAGAATTCACCACCTGGCTGCCAATCTTCACTGTGGTGCTGTCTCCGCTCGCAGAGACATTCGCAGGAATGTCTAACCTGCCATAGATCCTTGCCCATAAGCCTGAAATCACAGGCATTTTCAAGCATGGTTTTGTGATCAAAGGAAGGGAAACCCACAAGGGTCTCGGAAATTACCACCTTCGTTAGGTGGGTGGCTTGTTCTGTCAATGTCCAATGATTGCTTTCATCATCTCTGGAAAGGGACCAACAGTGTTTGTAGTATGCTTAAATTGACTCTTGGCTTTGTTCACGGGACAACTGAGTAGGCTTTAGAGCTGCTGTTAGCAATAGCTGCTTGGCCCATTCATCTGTGGGCTTCTGTAGCGTCTGCTGTTATGAGGCTTCTGAATTGCATTGCTGAAGGTCAACTAAACACAAGACGTTGGAATAAAGGTAGGCATTTACGCCCACTCAACAGCCTTGAGGGAAGTGGGTTGTCTTCATTGTATCAATACAGCAGGAGCTCTGGAATTTCCCCACCACAAAACATTTCTCATTTCTAAAGCCCCTTTTGCTTATCACATTAAGATGCTGGCCGTGTAAGGGAGGATGAGGAAGAGGCGGCGGCTTTATTCCATTCACGTCTTGAGGCAGAACATGGCATCCTGAGCACAGAAGGGAAACGTCACGATCTGAGCAGTTGGCTTCATCCTCGGTCTGTATAAAAGCAGACGTTTGTATGAAAGGAGATAACAGAAAGGGGAGGGCCAGCCTGAGGCTCCGATGGCCGTGTGGCTCAAGCAAGAGACGCTGAAATTGGTTACCTATTCTTAGTCCCCTGTTCAAGCAAAATTTTGAAATAACAGCAAAATCAGTTAATTGTTCAATTTAGGTAATACTGTACCTAGAATTAAGCGAAGAACCAACCACACATACTCAGTTTAAAGGTCTCATCAAGCTTCTCATGTTTTGGCCAAACACGTTTTCACAAGTTTTTGTAGGGTGCAATTCATCTTCTGCCAGCCTACTATCTAAGGGACCAAGATCCCTCAAACCAGATCTGTCTTGTTGATGCTGTTCGCACGGCCAGCCATTCTTGCTTGGATTGGAAAGATGGATGAGAATTCCACTGGAGCTTCCTGCCGAGATTTTCCAAGTCAGTTGTAGCTACAGCCAACTTGGACTTTGGACCTTGAAGGAGGGAGCTGCAATCCAGTGATGTCTACTTCAGGGTAGCCTCAGGACTGCACCTTGCAATGCAGAGATGCAGCATTAGTGTTCTGTCCTCACCTTGAGTAGCTCTCTCCTCTTAAGTCACCAAACCCTTTGATACTTCTTTTTTGCATCTCATGATGCCCAATGAAACTTTGATGCAGAATCATCAAATTCATGGAAATCCAGACAAACCTCTTTCACATTTGTAGTCCTCTCACACATCTTTTTTCCCTTCCATTAAGAAGGAAAGACAAAATAGTTTCAGGATGCCTTACATACCAGGAGCCATCTGTCTGGAAGCCGCCTTCTCAAATGTGTGCTGCTGCTGCTTTCTCCAGCCCCCACATGGCAGAATTTTGAGTCTGAGAAAATGCGACTAATTTTCCTTGATTGCCATCTGGAGTGTGGTTTGAACAAATGTTGTGTGGGCACCTATGAGAAGTATTTTGAAATCACAGAAAATAATACAGTTCACATCCTTAATGAACCACTGTATGAGCTGTCATTTAAAGGTCTTTTTTCTTTGAAAAATTTCCAAATCTCATTTTAAGGCTTAAGCCAACTGAAGGTTTACAAAATACTTTGCATGCTTTTGACTTTCCAAGAATTCCTCATCAGGAAAAATGTTTAAGAATCTAGAAAAGGAAGGGAGGGAAAACTCAAGATTATAGGGTAACTTTATATTTCCTAAAGAGCAACTGTACCCTTTTCCACCACATGGCCTTGTCTTCCTTCCTGACCTCTCATTCACTGGCTTTTTAAGCTAGTAATATATATATATATATATATATATATATATATATATATATATATGTGTGTGTGTGTGTGTGTGTGTGTGTGTATATATATATATATGTGTGTGTGTGTGTGTGTGTGTATATATATATATGTATGTATATATATGTGTATATATATATATATATATACATATATATATATATATATATATATATGTATATATGTATATATATATATGTATATATATATATATATGTGTGTGTGTGGGGGGGGGGGTGCCTTCAAGTCAAAGTTGACTCTTGGTGACTGCCTGGACATGTTCCTGCAGCAGTTTTCTTGTCAAGGTTTTTGGAAGCGGTTTGCCCTTGCCTCCTTCCTAGGGCTGAGAGGGAGTGACTGGCCCAAGGCCACCCAGGTGGACTCATGCCTAAGGCAGGACTAGAACTCATGGTCTCCCGGTTTCTAGCCTGATGACCTAAATCCCTGCACCAAACTGGCTCTCCCTGGTAAAGGGTCTGCATTAATATCATAGAATAAATATATAACATGTACCATATAGTCAGTGCAGCAGCGTTTTACATTTCTTGCTTTCCTTTACTGCTTCTTGTGCCTTTGTAACCTCTGTGCTGTTCAGAGAATGTAGAAAAGGCACCTGATCAGCGTCTCCAGGTACCTCTCTGCGTTCAGTTTGCTTCCTTCCTTCCTTCCTTCCTTCCTTCCTTCCTTCCTTCCTTCCTTCCTTCCTTCCTTCCTTCCTTCCTTCCTTCCCTCCCCTCCCCTTCCCTCCCCTCCCCTCCCCTCCCCTCCCCTCCCCTCTCCTCTCCTCTCCTCTCCTCTCCTCTCCTCTGAACAAGGCCCAGGTCAGATCCTGGGAGCTCTTGGTTGACCTCATAGCAGCACTTCATGGCTTCCCTCATTCCTCAGTGCTCCCAAACAGTGTTGCAACTTGAGCTCTATGGAGATGGTTGGGCCTGGAGTTCCATCTGGCCTATGGTGATGCAGGACATGGACCGGGCACCCAAGCCTATCCCAGCCAGCTCAGGGATTCTTTCCCACACCAGCCCCATCTGGTAGCCACTGGGGCATCTCCATTCCAGGGACAGAAAACAGTGACAGTACAGGGGTGGCTTGATTTCCTAACACCACCTGATTTGTTTTGCCATGTGGTGGAAATGCATATTTAAACACATATCACAAGAGTCCATTTCAGAAAGGGTTTGCCCAAGGAAATCAAACCAACTGACTGAATTACCTATTTCCTCTTTTAATTTCCTTGCCTTTCTAGTTCTGGATTTTGAAATCAAGTTTATGGGGGTTGGCAGATCCAAAATTATATTCCGAGCCTACAAACTAGGAAGTGAATGTGAAATTCTAATCTGCCACCCCTTGCCCGTCTGCTGGGCTGCGAGGTTACAGCTTCCTGAAGATCAGGACTATCGCTTATTGTTTGTGTTACTGCATTTGCTTCAATGTTATCAATTATTTGTATCTGCTTTGGGATTTTTTACAGGAGAAGTGGCATACGTGCATTTTAAATAAACCAATGCACAGGCTTGAAGGGCCCTGCCATTGCTCAGAAATAGAGGTTCTCAGCCTTGCTTCTGGAGTGGAGGGGGAATTCAGGTCTGCTTTGAGCTGCTTGCTGTGAGAAGGGCGGAAAGAAAAAGACGCGGCAAAGGCCACCCTTCCTGACATTCGCTCAGCTGTAGGATCCTGCATTCCAAGGCCACAGAATGTCTAGCTGCTAACTCGGCTTCTCTCCAGGGGTGAGGTCTTACTTCATGAGTACAACTACTGAGCTGCTTTGTGTGAGATGGGCAGCTATATAAATGTGATATATAAATAAATAAAATAAACTAACTCCCCAAAGGAATTATAAAGCTGGAACAGGAAGTACACAGTGAAGACAACGACCCAGAGAAAAGGCACTGGCCACCTTGCTGCAGCGACAGCACATGTTGATCGGGTCTCCCTTTTTGTAGGCGCCCGTCAGTTGCCTGTCTGTGCTTATGTCTGGGACATCAGCGCTCTGTGGAGATGGCTGTTCTCTGGCTGTTGCTAAGCAGCCAGCTCCAGATCAAGACAGACAGCAATAGCCACTGAGCCCAGTTCCTCCCAGCCAAGTCTCAGCCCTCCATCTCTGGCCAGATCGCTGTCAGATTTTTTGACAGTTAACCACCATTTGTGTGGTTAATTGCAAGTCCTAAGATCTGCCCACGCACACACGGCTGACAAACTGTGCCACATTACAGCAGTGGCATCTTGACTAAGTGCCAACCAGAAAGAGGATGAGTATTTCTCATACACACATTTCCACAACTTCAAACAAGTGAGGCTGGCAGAACTCAGTGCAATTTACTTGGGGTGTCCAGCTTTTCTCTCTGTGACATGAAGACGAGCCTCTTCTCGTGTTCACCAGGGCTCAGAAAAGGAGATTGAGCCTAGGGGTTTCTTTGAGGTTGGATGAAGCAAGTGGTGACCCTCCCAAGGAGAGGAGGCCATGGACGGGGGGCGGGGGGGCAGCTGCGCACGCCCTTTCCTACAGCAGAGCTTTCAGAGTACTCTGCCTTGCATTTGAGGAATCCTCAGCCCGGTACCGAGAGGGAAAAGAGACAACGCTGCCCTTTCTGGGCATGCCAGGTGCATGGGACCAACTCCATTATGGAGGCCTAGCTAAAGAAACCTCAGATCCCTCCCTTGTGGAATAGCTGAGATCCAGGTTTCTGCTGCCTGCCGCCCCAGAGGCCTCTGCCTGCACTGGAGGATGCGCACCTGTGAGCAGAGATCATCAACCCTCCCTCTGTCTGCTCTTGGCTAGGGTTAGTTCTCCCACTGACCTGTGCAGGGCAGGCTACCCAATGGATGGAGGCCGATTGGCAAAGGGTGCGGAAACACACCAGAGGGGCAACCTCCAGGCAGCTAAGCCCGGAAGCGGCTGGCTAATCTGTCCTCCTCCTGACGGCCCGGCCCGGACTGTGCCTGCTGCTGCTGCTGCTGCTGCTGCTGCTTGAGCACATGCCTCCCTGAGCCTCTCTGGACTCCAGGGTGGCACGGGCTCTGTGTGGGGAAGAGGTGCTTCCGCTGCTTCTGCAGCCGCCCTGGGCGGGCCGAGAGGAAAGCAGCCACTCAAAGGACGGGGGAGGGGCGGGGGGAGAGGAACGGTGAACGGCTATGTCGGGGCTCGTCATTTCCGTCAGCTAACGGGCACGCGCACCGGGGGCACAGCGGGGAAGCGCTGACGCGCCACGCGCAGAATTGCGAGAAATCCTGCGAGCCGCGACACACCCGTCGGTCGGTCTGCTCCGAGCAGCGTGGGAGTACCTGGCCAAGGAACGGCGAAGCTGCTTCGCGGGACGACGGTCTTCTGCGGCTCCCCTCGAAAGAGGGGCAGGGTGCGTCCGCGCCCGCACCCGGCTCCATGTCTTCTGGAATGGGCAACGGCGATTTCCTTTGGAGCCGGCGACGCATTCGCTGCAACTGCCCCACTCAGGCGCCGAGCGGGCGGGCGTCTTTGCGCCTCCTGCAGTGACGGCCGCGGACGGGCTTCCTTAGCGTGTTTTGCCCGGGCGGTGGCTAGCGGGCCTGCTTGGCTGCGGCGACCGTACGGGAGCGCCAGGCGGACAGGAGCCGGGAGAGTCGCAGGAGACGGTGGCAGCCCCGCGTTCGCCTCGTCGGCAGTTCGGGCCCCGTAGAGTTGGCTGCCGGGCGAAGCGGGCGCAACGCCGGCGGACCGATGCAGCGCGTGTGACGAGCCGGCAGGAGGAGCCTCTCCGGCGGGCGCATGGCCAGCCTTGCCTACCAACTCGGGTGCGCAGAGGAGGCGCGGCCGCGAAGGGCGGCCGTCGGGCCAGGTAAAAGCGCGCGGCCAGAGGGGTGTTGCAGCGGCAGCCCACCTTCGCCTTTGCCCGGAATTGCGCAGTCATCGCCTGTGACCTGGGTCAGCCATCAGGGAGGAGACCGAGGAGCCGCCGGGAGCGGTCGGGCTTCCCGGCCGGCGTGCTGGACCTGGACGGAGGCGAGCGACCTGTTCTTGCTCACTCTCCGTGGGGGGAGGGGGGCTGATATTTTCGCTCGCAAGGGGCCGGTCGCAGGCGGGGCGAGCCCCCTCCCCGACGGATGGCAGGCCTCAAGGTGAGAAGCGAGGCGGGGGTGGGCGGGTTTCGGCCCTAAGGCGGTAATTTTGGGTGCGGGTGGGGCGCCCGAGGAGCGTATTCACGCTTCTTTGAACTCCCGGCTGCAGGAAGCTGTAGCGGGGCTTCGGGGTGAGCCGCAGACGCCTCTGTTTTCCGCCAGTGCAGTCACGGTGCTCTTCCACCGGGCCCCGTTGTCTGTGAAGCGGGGCACGCGGAGGAGCGGCGCTGATGCTATTCCATGCTTGCCTTGGCTGGTGTGTGTGTGTGTGCGCGCGCGCGCGCTTTTGCTGCTGGCAGAACCGGCCTATTTCCACCTCGTGCCAGGCCTCCTCCGGGATGGATGCCCTGGCCGGCAGCTCAGGTGTGGCCTCTGCTGGCCGTTCTGGAACGTTGCTCCGAGGTGCCCACCTGGCGACGGGGAACCCCTAGTGGGGAGCGGCGAGGGCTCCCGGGCCGCGCCGGAGAACGACAGGGCCTCACCAAGGGCAGGGCAGCACCTGGGCGAGAGGCGGAGAACTCGGGCTCCGGGGCCGGGCCTCGCGCGGGGATTGAAGCCGGCCGGTGTCGGTCGCGCCTGGTCTCCAGCCCCTTTTTTGGCCTCACCTGGAAAGCCCGCCCTTCTGCAGGGCTTGAGGCGGCGGGGCGGAGGCTTCTCCGCCGGGCAGCTTTTGCCGCCGGCGGACTTCCCTTTCTGTACGCGGGGAAGCGCGCTGCCCTGGGGGGCTGCTTTCTTCTCGGGCCCGGCGAAGCGAGGCTTATTTGCTGTCTTCGGCCCAGCCCTGGTTGGCAGAGCGGTGGGAGCACGCCGGGGTACGCCTGTGGGACCCGTCCTCCGGTCTGCGGCCGTGTCCAGATCGCGGGTCGTGCTCGCCTGTGAGCGGGGGGGGGGGGGGGGGGGCGCTTTCTGGTCAGTTTGTAGCCTTAACTCGTCAGAAGTGGTCTATCCTTCATCTCGGCGGCTGGACTGTGAAAGCGGCTGCGGTGATTCTCGGTAGGCTGCGGAGGGAGGCGAAATGCTCTCCGGCGTCAGCAGAGTGAGGGAGGGCCATCCCCGCTGCCGATCACGACGTTAACCCTCCCTTGCCTCTCCCGTGCGGTGTGGTTGCCGAGCGCGCCGGCCGTGGCTGCAAGGCATGGTTCCCTCTCCAGCTTTGCCGCCGCCGCGCTGCTGCTCTTTGCCCCAGCTCTCCGGTTAGCGGGGAATCCCTCCACCAGTCGAGCGTTATTGCGGCAGGACTCGGGAGAGCCTGTACCCCACGCCCCCTTCGTCTTCCTCAGATGAAATAGCAGAGACCCAGCGAGTGACGCTCGAAGCGTCTCGGTCGTGGACTGGGGCGAGAAGAAGGTCGTGCCGTGGGAGCAAGACAGAACATCGGCCGTGATTTTGGTGCATGTGAGGACAGGCCCTGTACACAAGGCTGTCTGGTGTGCTGTGAGCCATGGCTTCTCACCCAAGGTTTCTGCTCACTGCTGAGTTGGGGGGGCATGCACTCTGTGGATGCAGATGCAGGAGCCTCTGTGCTGCTGGAGGATGGCATGCAGACCTATGTGCGAATGGTGCTTTTTATGTTTTCTGTGTGGTTCATGAATAGCATGTTATTGCTTTTCTTTTAAAATGGTTTTAGAACTGTTTAATGTTTTAAGCAAATGCATTTTCTGCCCAGAGTACTTAATAATTGCATAGGTTAGGAGTATAACAGCAACTCCTACTACTAGTAAAAAAATACGTGGCTTGTAATGTGAGTGACGGTGCAGCTTAATGAACTGGTGCTGCCCGGCCTGTTTCCAAGGCTTGTCTTTCTAGAGGTGAACTGGGTATATCTTTCCCAAGCTAAACAGATGAGTTTTCCCTGCTGGATTACCTAACCCTCACCTTGTTTTATGAGTGCCTAAGCATCTCCTGGGTCTTAGCTCTATGTTGGCTGCTGCTGCTGCTGCTGCTTGTAGTGGTGGTTTTGTGACTCTTGCGATGCTCATGTGGGAAAATCTACCTTTGAGTGGGAAGGGGGTAGGCCCATCTTTTCCCTGCAGCAGGCCTCAGATTCTGTGGTGTGCATTTTGGGAAGTGGAAAAGTTCATAATCATCCTTGGCTGTGTGCATGTTCCAGGAGGTTTTTTTTTCTCATGTAGCTAGAGAAGCATTTTCTTGAGTATAGATAATGAGATTTTTTGGCTTGAAGCATTTTTGGAAAAGGATGGTGTTTGAGCTAGATTAATACTGGGTACAATAATGGACAATCTAGCAAGGTTAAAAAATTTGCTATCCATTGTGTCTTTCTTGGATGACTAAAAAATTTGATAAACACATGGCTGGCAGAGATGTTGGCTGTTGGCTTAGTGGAGCTGCTGTATGCAGAGGCAGTCTGCTGTCACATTGAGGAAGGGACAGGCTAGATGTTCATGCTTCTGGAGTTCCACTGGGCCATCTGGTTGCCCAGCTCTCCTTGTTTTGTATGTACATATTGGCTGTCAAAATTCTGACTTCTGCCGAGTCTCCAAAATAAAACCTAACGTGGGGATCAAAGAAGAAGAAGGAAAAAAGAAACACAAATGTGCACGTGGAAAGATGGGCATCACCACCAAACATGTTCCTCCTGACTTGTCCGTGCTTGGAGAGAGAGAGACCCACCTGCGTTTAAAAAAGGTTTATAGGCATCATTTTCACAAAGGGAGTGTATACTTTACTCAGGGCCCCTCTTTTGGGGCTAGGCCTTGGGTGTTCATGCTGAAAACTGGTTCTCGTTTGCAGTTGGATCAGCATGGAAACTGACCCTTTTGTCTTAATCTGTACCACTTAGCAGCTGCAGAGCATTAAGAGAGGCCTAAGAGATGCCTAAGAGCTTGTTAGGTTGCCTCTCCCCATCCGCTTAGGTATTAATTGTTCTGACAGCAGAATATGTGATAGCCTCAGTTAAAGGGGAGCATGCAAAACAAAAGACAAGAGATTTAAATCCATAGTTTTTCCTGACTTGTAGGAAAGAATCTAGGGGACATTTTGGAGCAAAAGAAATCAGTTTTACCCTTTGTTTTACCCTTTGCCTTAAAAAGGACATCTGTCTTAGAGGAATATCTTGGTGCTGCATTAGAAGCCATTGCCTGGATGTCTCCTTGCAGTTTGTGTTCAATCTGGAAATAACACCTTAGGGGTGACCATTTTCCACTTAAGTCTGTTTACTTCTGTGCTATTTATTTGTGTTATTCAACCTTGAGGTCACCCAACTCCTTAATGATTCTGGGCAGCTTACATATATAAAAAAAGAAAATGATACATATAGAGAGATCATGGCCGACTGGAAAACCAATTCAAAGAACCACTAAAAAGCCAAACATATAAGGACTTCACAACCATCCTGTGCCAAGGCCTGGAAGAACAACCACATTTTTAATAATTTTCTGAGTGTCATTAGGGTGGGAGCTGTATGAGTCTCCTGAATTAAAGGCTATAATTTAGCTATAATTTGTGCCCAACTTTATTATTCTAAACCGTGTCTTGATTTGGAGCAGAAGATGTGCACTGAATTCTAACTGAGACCAAGGTCCCCTCGAGCTGGGTTCAAGTGTGGAGTTCTTGGTGCTCTCTGAGCTTGGTTGTTTGCTTGCAGACATTTCATTACTCAACTAGGTAACACGATCAGTGCAAGGGAATGTGGGGTTTGCTGCCTATTTATATATGGGTTCAAGTGCCTTGGCAAGCCTCTTGGTCTTTTTCTAGTTTCCCAGGTAGGGTAGCTCTTGCTCTTCAGGGCTCCCTTGTCAGCTGAAATGGGGACACTAGCAGCTCTTGTAGTTCCAGCTGAACTCAAAGCCACCATAAGTTTCTAGTAATTGCTTTTGGAGAGTGCTGAGAAGTCCTGCAGCTTCTCCCTCTCTGTACTGCAGATGCTGCCATAGGGTCACAGAGAAGGAAGCGGTTATTTTGGCTATCAAAAATAAAGCATCTCCCACAGATGGCTGTCTGCTTAAACACATGCAGGGAAGGGAGCTCAGCACCCCCTGGTTAACTGGTTCCCCTACAGAAATTGGATGTTGAAGTTTTCCTCAATATTCCCTAGAACAATCTGGGCTTTAAATAAGGGTGGGTGGGTTTTTCTTTTCTGAATATTTCTCATAGTTGCCATGTCTGAGGGTTGCTTTTTGGAAGAAGATCAGTTCCCAAAGTGCAAGCCTTGGTCTCTACACTTCCCATTAGCTGCATCTTGCTTTTCAGGAGGGGAATGGGCACTGCGTTTGAGCCTCTAGCATCTTGTTGGAAGTTTGTACTTTCTTGGCAGTTGTCCAGGAAAAGCTATTTTAAGCATTTCTTTGCTCATTAAATTAGAAGCCACTTCTGTGGTAGAGGGCTGTTATGTTCAGGGCCGAGTGGATTTTCTGATACTAGCTTTACCTTGGGCATCAACCCGAACTGCTATGTTTTTGAGCTGGGAAATGGTGCTACAGAACATTTCTTTTTCTCATTCTAAATCTGGCTAGTCTGGACAAGTGTTCCCTGAGTCTGATTTAAGCCCCCATCCTAGTTAGCTCCCATAAGGCATGGGAGGTAATTCTAACCCTATTCCTCAAGCACCTTAGAAGAAAAGTGCATTTATGATCAGTTAAGAGCCTTTCCTCTGAGAGTTTCAGTATTCTTCAAACTCCAGAAAACTACATTGGCATTGGAACACCTGCCAAATCAACTACCGAGACCCCAGCACTTGGACTTGCTCTTTTAAGGTTCCTTCTAAAAAGATTTTTCCCCCCTGTGGAATCAGCCCCTGGGAATTGTCTGAAAATAGTGACAGTAGTTTTCCACATCATCCAATATATTGTTGCCCTAGTGAAGGAGTGGTGCAGGTGGGCTGAATCAGAAGCATGAAGAATGAGCAAGTGAAAAGGAGAGAGGGAAGATTACTCCCTCACTTCCTTCCCAAAGATGCCACCTGACCTTTTGATAAAGGAAGCTCCATGGTCCTCTCCCTAACCCAGTGCCCTTGTGAGAGCGTTGTGCTACACCTTGTAATCCGAAGTCCTGAGTCCTCGGAAAGCTATTTAGGCAGAGCTGGCCTTCTGCGCATATGGAAAAAATTCTGCAGTAATGGGCCTCATCATGAGGCCAGCAGGTGGAGAAGAGTTTGCATGGTCTGGAGCTGGACTGAAAACTTCCCCCTGTTGACAATGTAAATCTGTAGGCTGGAAAGTATGAATCCAGGAACAATAATCGTGAGCTGCTAATTATCAGCTTTCCTTTGCTGATCTAGTGATTTTTATGTGAACTTTTACTAAACTGTGATTTATAACACTATGTAGAAAATTAAGAAGTATTCACTATACCATGTAACTGCTTTTAACCTTTGTATATTTTCTGTAAATAAAAATGAATAGCGGTATCATATATTCTGTTGGTGTAGATTACATGTTTTTGTTATTTTGTTGCATCTTGAAGGGCTAGTTATGTTTCCATTCTTGTTCATACTGTAGAGACAGTCAGGAATCACAGACTCCAAAGAATACATAAATAGTAAGCATTTGTCTAGATAACTGATTTTACAAGTACCACATTTTAAAAACATTTTTAAGCTGGAAGTTTCTTATCTCACAGCTCACAAGAGTAAATAGGAAGAACTACTTGTCTAAGCAGCCTCTCTTCTAGATGTTAATTAAAAAATGTGGGTCAGTCATCAGACAGGTAGACATTTTGCTATTTACTGAATTGCTTTCCTGGAGTTTATTATTATTATTATTATTTTGTACACCTGTCTGGGCTCCTAAGAGGAACAAAATCTACTTTCAAATTTCAGATGTGCCATTGGCCCAGAAAGGGTGGTACTGATAGAGTCAAACTGCAGTTTGAAAATAGTGGTGGCTGAATATAACAAAACCAAGTAAGAAACAAACACAACAGCAGTAATAACAACTTCCACGTATAATATGCTGGTGACAAGCTTAGCAACCAGCCTGAAAAGGGTCAGAAGGAGCAGTTTCAAAAATCCAGGCAGGGTTGAATTTGGAAGAAGAAAGGTTGCAGAGAAAAGGCAAAGCTAAAATGGGAGAGGGCAACGCTTGGCGTACATGCCCTGATCCAGTCCACACTGGTTTTATGCTTTGCGATGTCTCTCTTCCTCAGGCTCCTCCCCCTTCAGGTGCCCTGTGCTTCCCCCGCCTTTCACTGGAATGTGGATTCCATATCGATGCACAAGCGCCCGGTGCCCAGCAGTC
Organism: Liasis olivaceus; assembly: GCA_030867105.1. Taxonomy (NCBI): domain Eukaryota; kingdom Metazoa; phylum Chordata; class Lepidosauria; order Squamata; family Pythonidae; genus Liasis; species Liasis olivaceus. Next base: position 25,605,411 of record CM061360.1, read on the forward strand.
TTTGCCAGCAGTTGCTTGCAGAGACAGGGCTGGGCGGCCTGTGAGCCTGCGTACCCCGCAGTCATCGTGGCTAGACAGGGCACGGCGTTGCATATCTGTTTCTGCACCGGAGCCGGATGTTTTGGGGAGGAGGCTTTGCACTCAAGGGGTACAAGAGTTTTATGTTCATCAACATGTTGAGATACTGGATGAAATGTAGGAGAGTTAAAATAAGTACTGTAAATATTGCCATTCGTTTCCTTCATTATTATATTAACCCAGTAGAGTGACAATGGCTTTAACAAGATTGCTTTTAATTTGCAACCTCCCTTTTGAATGATTTAGCTAAAAGCTTATAGTTAAAAGGTACTCATTGGTATTAATAATGAAAAATAGATTAACATGGTTAGGTGCCAGCAACTCAAGTACTATGAGTTTTCTTTTTCGATCCTCCCACACCAAAAGGCCCAAGGACAACTCATCCTTAGCCTGGTGAGAGAAGACGCTGACTTACACCCCACCCCCGCCCCTCGCAGAAGGCAGTTCTCAAGCTCCCATGTTGAATGATAGATTTAGAAGGGACCTCAGTAAATCAGGTTGGACCTTGTCCAACCCCTATTCAGTAAAGAATCCACTAGAATATTTCTGCCACCCAGAGTATCTAGGCTGTGTTTGAAGACCTCCAGTGAAGGAGAACTGATCACATAAGTGGCAGCCTGTTCCACTGAGGTCTAGCCTGAACCTGCTTCTTGGTTCTGGTCCTCCCCTCTGGGACAACAGAGCAGAAGTCCCTCCTCTGTACGATAACCCTGTAGATATTTGAAAACTGCTATCATATCCCCTGTCAGTACATGTTATTGCAGAGAAGACTTGGTTTCATGCAGAACCCTAGAGTATGAATTCCAAGAAAAATGATAGGGTTGGAGGGGACATTGAGATCCCTTTCAGGAAAGGTGAGACTAGGTTTCCATTTGTATATGCTACTTCTTTTCCAGCTCTTTGTTCTCCCCCACCCCACCCCAAATTGTACCCAAGGCACAAGTCATCAAATGTGACATCTTAACATACAATACAACACTCGGTAAGCATTTAAGTAGCACCCATTGGTTAAGCATAATATCAGAATATTGGTAAATGCCAAATAGCAAAGTCCAAATTTAAAGGATTATCTAACCTTGGATGTGAAGATGGGTAAATTGCCCTGGGAGAGAGAGTTTGTGGCCCTTTTGTTACTCCTGGGAATCTCAGGGTCCACCTGAGGGAGCTGGGATTTGGGGGGATGCTTTGTTAAGGTTAGGGTTAGGGTTAGGCTTCTGCGGTTACCTCTCTGGCGGCTCTCAGGATGCAGCATTGGGAGAAATGGTACAGCGCTGGGAATGATCCTGGATAGGGAGGTCCCCATGAGGTTTTAGCTTATATTCCATTCTATTTAATACCCACAGCCAGGAATCCAGCAAAAAGGCTCCACGTGAATGTTGGTGAAAGCCAGCTGTGCTTCTCTTTCCCTTTGGAGAACTTCCAGAGGTCTCCAGGCTCTGAGACATTGGATGTTGCAGACAAGAGAGCTGCTGTTGACTGCCAAGGCCGGACTGCAGGATTCGAGTGACAGACCTGAGTTGGGCCTGCTCCCTCTTAAGGAGCAGGTGTGGTCTGGATCCAGCTTGGATGCTGAATAATCATATAAGGCTTAGGTGGCTTCAGCTATTGGAAGAGAGTGATGCGGCATCACCAATACAGGCCTCAGCAACCTCTGGATTGGATTACTCCTGTGTCCCTTTGTGAGGTGTCAGAGATATGCTTGTGTGTGTGTGTGTGTGTGTCTGTGTGAGGCTACAGTTGGATGGTGAGAGAGAGCTACCCACACCCGTTTTGGAGAACATGTAAATAATACTGAAGCAAGGTGGATAGGTGTAATAAAGCAATTGGTGTCAGAATATAGATTCAGAGCCACCAAATTCTTGAGAATAGTTATACTTTCAATAAGATAAAATGAATAATTATTAATCAGTTCTATACAAAAAGGCGTGAATATGCAAAGTGCAGTTCTCCCCATTCCCTCCCTTCCTCTCCGATAAACTTGGCTTATAAGGTGACAGACGGCTTGGGGAGCTTGAGTCCTTGGGTTCCTTTGTTGTTATGTACACCTTGTTCTTTAGTCAACTTCCCAGGACATTTTATAAGCAAATTTAGAGAAACCAAAACACATGAAATGTAGCTAAATCTAGAACAGCAGCAGCAGCTCATGGGGAACAGAATGTCATGGAAAACCTTCAGATAAAGAGCACAGCCCTGAGGGGAAATTGCCAGCTCTTTGTTTCATCTTTATAAACTTGGAGTCCAACTTTGGGTCCACTTTATAGTGAAGAGAGACCCTGAACAAAGATGCAAGGATTTTTTTATACACTTTGCGAGCTGTGAGGCGGGAAATGCAGGGGATCTGGTTTGCTGACAGAGTTTGTGGAAGTAGGATAGATTTCTTGGGGTGGAAAAAATGTTCTGTTGTTAAACAAAACTGCACGTTCAGGGGTGGCAGTGGAACGACGGAGGGGATGGAACGCTGAGATGGTTTCTTGCCTTGTTAACTTGGGTTGAACTCCAGGCTGAGGATTTTCTGTTAGTTTACCAAAAGGTGGGAAAAGTTGTTCCTGGGTCTGATAGGTGTATGCAGTGCCTGGGGCTGCAGTGCCTTTCATTCACAAGCAAGGGACGAGAGGGAAGAGAAACATGTGCAGGTTTTTCCCCCCCACTGCACAGCACCCCGAGATGAAACAGGAAAACCCAGGTGAAAATCAAGAAGGGGTTTAGCGTTAAGGGTGATTTGCCCTCCATAGCTGTGGGAGGGGTTGCCCTGAGAGCCAGGAAGGGAGGGCTGTAGCAGCCAGGAGCTTTTCTGCTTGCCCTGTGGTGGTGGGGGAAACCCAAAGAGAAGAGCACTTCCCAGGCTTCTTTCGGTTTTCCTGGGATGTCCAGTTGTAGCTGGATCCTGCTTGGAATGAAGGATGGCCTGGCCTTCCAGCCGGGTGAGTCGGTGGCAGGAACCGTGCCTTGTGAGCGGAATGTTCTCACGAGAGGCACATGCAGGCAGCTGGCAAGAGTTCCTCTGGCCGGCAGCCCTGACCCCGCTGCCTGTTCTTTTCATTCCGCAGATTTCTGCCTGCATGGGAAAAGCAATGATCGATTGCTGACTTGGCAGGTGAATGGGTTCTGCATGTCATGCTGTTTATAAGAAAGATCATTGTACAGTCACCAAGTTGAGCTAATTGCTAACTTCACATACTAGGAAAATGAGCCTTCACCTAGGAGCGCTTCTCCCCAGTGACTGTGAAGTTTGCAAGGGCTGTAGAGTCCAAGGCATTCCATCCTGGGAACTTGCCCAGCAGCTAGCGATGTTTCCTAATCAAGACTGCTGGCTCACTCACCCTTTATGTAGCTTTCAGACAAATGACATCCCCCATGTTATTCCAGTGTGCTTTGGGGCTAGGCTGGCTTCACCGGCCAGGAGGGCCAGGGGTCCGGGTCATAGGTGGTGGGACTGATGCTGTGAACCCTCTCCCCTTCTTCAGGAACATCAGACTCGAAGTTGTTCCAGATCATGTTGCAAGATGAAGACTCCACTCATTCTGTAAGGTCTGTCCAGCCAGCATTCTACTCTGGGTGACTTTTCAGGGTACTGTTGGCCTGCTTCCTTCTACAGCTGACACACTGAGTCTGCTGAAGCAGCAGCCAGACCCCATTTGTCAGGAATGCCGTGTTTCCCTGAAAAACTTTGCATTATATTTAACATTTGTAATGTTTATAATTGTTTTTATTTTATTTTAACTCTGTTTGCCACCCAGAGTCACTTGAGATAGGCTCAATAAAATTAAATAAATAAATTAAATGTATTTAATTAAATTAAATTAAAAAAAGATAGATGATAGATAGATAGATAGATAGATAGATAGATAGATAGATGATAGATAGATAGATAGATAGGCAAGCAAGCAAGCAAGCAAGCAAGCAGGCTCTCAGAATAGAATGATAATTACGGGCTCTGGCCAGTTTTGCAAAAAGGCAGGTAGACCTTGGTAGTCAGCCCCTCCTTCTCTTTTGTAGAAAAAGTATACCTTTCCATATAAGTGAACACAATGGATGAGATATGTATTCTGCCTTTCCCTACAAGTAATTTGTGGTAAAAATGACCAAAAATAGAATCATGAGTAACTCAGTACAAGTAACATCTGTGCGCAAAACAGCAGTTCCCTGTCTGTCTTTCGACTGGTTCCCTCTTGGCAGCCTGGAAATGTTTCTCCCTGCCTCACTATTTAAAGATCCTGCACAATCACCCAGTGTTAAAGCAGCATTCCCATTCAGTTGAGGTCCCAGCACACCTATTTGGCTCAGTTTTTGTTGCCTGTTTAAAATAAGTCTGAGGGCTGACAACAAGTATGCAGAAGCTCCTTAATGAACTCCCTAAGAAGAGGAGCAGCAAAAATTCAGCCTTCCCTTCCTGCACTTTCACCAGCATTGCCCTGGTGATAAAAGGAATAAAGAAAGACTCTCCTGGCCATGCCAGAGGACATGATATGCATAGATATTGCCTATCTATCTATCTATCTATCTATCTATCTATCTATCTATCTCAGCTGAAATGTGGTTTGTCTTGTGTGACTGTAGCTATTATGGTTTGTAAACCATGGTTTGCAGGTGCTGATTTGCTAATATTGCTGTGAAGGTAGTAAACCGAGTGGATTTATTCAAGAGTCTGATGTTAGATTAGGTTGGCTAAATCCCTACAAATCCTGTGTAAACAGGATGCAGTACAAATAAGTTTACTGGCCTTTGTAATGAAACAGATAACGCATGTAAACTTCTGCTACCATTTATCTACATTCATTAATATCATTTATAAACAAGTAAACCTTTGTGAAGTCCACAGAAGTACAAATCCTATGAGGGCAAAAGGTTGATCTGCAGAGGAGTCTGGGGGTGCCTGCCCAACTTCAGGTAACGTGAAAAGGGACAAATACTTTAGCTAGGAAACTTTGTGGCAAGAAACCCTGGATTCTAAGGCTATTCTAACCTATGCATGATATCTATTAGTCTTGCATTTTCATTTGTTTCTTAACATCTTCATTCTTTTTTTCCTGACTGCAGTATTTGAATTTTGGATTTAAAAAATAACAGGAAAGAGTCTGTTTTTGTTTTAGTATTTTTATAATACTAGATGATTTGCAGGTCTATTTCTTGGAAATCAAGGCAGCACTTCTTAGCTGCAAGGCTGCCTAGGTCTTTTCACCATGAATCCAGATAGAGGCTGTCACTTGCTGGTAACTTCCTGTGTTTAAGAAATATGGAAATATGGCACTGGAAACGGAGTGTACTGGTTATTAGTTGCTAGCAGCTGGAGTATTTTGTATATACACGATTGCTCAAACCCTGTTGCTGAGTATAGACTCTAGTGGGAGAAATGGTGTTTCTCTAATGAGGATTCTGGGAAATGTGAGAGCCCTACTCTCACAAGTGGTACAGGTTGGAGGGAGGGTCTTGGTGAATTGGCTGGCATAGCAATCATGGTCTCTGACTGGCTCAGTAGAGACTTGCTGTTTCCTTGAACTCTTGTCTAAACTTTGGATAGACAATTTTGTTTGCTTGTCTTTAAACAAATAAAACCGGCTGGGGAATGTTGAGAGTGGCATCTTCAACAAGATGAATGAGCTGCCATACTCGGAAGCTATAGATCACAGCTTCTTGGGCTGGTCAGAAAACCTGAAGAATGATAATTAGCCAAAGGGGGTTAACAGCTGGAGATCAGATGAGCCTCCAGCCTCCATTAGACTGATACTGCAGATTTCAGCCTCACAATCAAGAATTCAGATTTAAATGAGAAGATCATGGGCAGTTGTGTCCTCAGGACAGAGCCAGTATTTTTCTTGCAGAAATTGGAGTGTTCAGCTTGGTGTACTGATTCCTGCATTTTGATCTGAGTGTTTTTGCCTTTCTGCTGGTGTGCTTGTATCTACACCAATTTTATTGTAAATGTCAAAAAAATGTTGCTGCCCATTGAGGAATTCAGTATCATTGCTTCTGCTCTCTTCTGCAATCAGAAAGGGTTTCTATGGTGCTGGACTATCTCCACAACTTGATTTCCAGAGAAATAGCCAGCTTGTTGCAAGAAGATCGGCAAGGCCTTCTGTACTATCAAATTCTTCATGACATAAGTGTCACAACCGATGGAAGTGAGGGCAGTCCGTATCTGTAAAGGTCTGCTATGAAGCAGGCTCCAAAACTGCTTTGGAGAAGTGGGAGCTTTGCTTTAAACTTTGCCGCTAATTTGATGCTTCACATAACTCCTCAAACATTTCTAAGCTCCTCAGAAATGGAATAAAACATACTTGCAAGAGGGAGACAGAAAAGGTGGTATCAGTTTGCAATTGACAGCTGGAGTTTCCAAGCTGGAAATTGCTATGTTAGGTCCTGCATTTTGCTTCTCATCTCAATTCCTTTGCACTAAACATAGTGGCTCGCTGTGTTTGGCAACTGAGCTTGTATAATGGAAAGAGTAGCATGCAGCATTTCTAAGGATGGATGGAGATGAATTGGAAGACACTTCTTTGGTGTCCCATACCATATTTGTTACATATTCAGTGGATAACAAGGCCAACTCAAACTGAGTTTCAAACATGTAGTGGAAATTGGAGCTTCTCAGGCACTTTCTCCTTGCCTGCCTAGTAGAGCTGCCTGAGGAAGGTGGCATTTGCCATCAACTTATCAAAAAAGACCAGCAAGTTGAAGTAGCTCCAACCATCAATGACAGAGTTTGAGAAAAGGAAGGCTAAAACTTTGTTATACGGGGAAATGTGGGAAGAAAATACACTGGATTTGAAGTAGGAGTGGGTACAAATTCTGTATCTTTTGTTTGTTGGAAAAAGGAGTAAAGAAATGTGTGAATTGTCAATGCCTTGCATTTGTGACTGCTCCTCTCTTCATCTTTCTGAAGTGCAGTCTATTTATTTGATGAAATAAATGGCTTATTTACGTACTAAAGTGTCAGCATGCCATGAAGAGCACTGAGTGTAGAACTGGAAGAGTCAGCTACCCAAATGTGTCTTCTTGTTTTACCGTTATTAAACAGGTTTGTTTCTGACATGTGGAAGTTTTCTCCCCTGCAACAGATGGTGCTTCATGCTTTTGGTTCTCACTGCTGGAAATGGGAAAAGTGCCATCCTGATCCACTAGATGCTTGATAGTCTTCAGCAATGCATCCCTTTGCTGTTCCAGATAAATCCTTCTCCAGTGGGAGATTTGAGACAAACAACAGGAATATTAATTCTCTGTCAGAAGATTAGGCATGGCCGGTAACTTGGCTTTAGAAGAAGAGTGAGAACCAGGGGACCAGGTAAGCGATGGTCTCTAGCCACACTGGCAGAGTGCTGTACTGGATGAGGCCCTGATCTGGTCATACTCTTTAACCAAAGCTTAAGTGGGAAAGGGGATCATGACCTTTATAATTATAACTGCTGTGGTGGTTCTGTAGTTCTGTTCTGTAGCTGTTTTTACTCAACTTCTGATGAAAGGTCTTGAAGGCCAGTGCAGATGGTATTAGGGTTAGGGTACTAAGCTGGATTCCAGATTGTGACAGGCACAAATGTCTGTGAAAACTGCTGTTGAGAATTGAGGCTTTTAAGATGGAGTAATAGCGTCTGTAGGGGGTGGAGTGGGAAGATGTGCTTCATGATGTCACAGTGCAGTTTACGCGTTTGCATCAGACATCAGGATGCAGTTTCATAAGGGTGTGGATTGTGTTGTGATGCCACCACGTGGATGTCCTTTTTCCATCGGAATGGCAACTGCAGCTGTTTATGCTCCCAAGGCTCTGAGGAGAGAATTACCTTCCACCTATGAACAGGATAGACTCATCCTGGGCAATGCGCTGTTGCACATCCGTTTAGTTGAGCCTGTGAGGTAGTACTGATTTATTATGGGTGGGTTTTTTTCTTTGTTTTGTTTTGTTTTTTTTTTGCTTTCCTGTTTATGTTATGTTTACATCCCTACTTTTTTCTTATACTGATGTTTTAACTGTGTTTGCTGCCCATTTTTACCTTGCTGAGATGGGCAGCCATATAAACTGAAATACATACATACATACATAGCCCTTTTTACTGCTACCTGTTCCATCACCTCCAGAGGTCTCTGTTGTAATAAAATTCCAGCCAAAAAACGGTCTCTGTAATTGCAGGGGGAATGACTGCCTCAGAGACCACCGGAACTGCTGTGTTGGCAGAGAAATTGCAAGTCTGTGCAGAAGACTTATGACATCAAGTACATCCAACAGGAAGGTGCTTCTGAAGGAAGTATATCCAAGGCTGGAGCACACTTAGTGGTGAACTTGAGGAATACTTGAAAAGTAAGAGCAGAATCTCTCCTTACCTTGCCTGTTTCCTCCTATTAGTCTGTGCTGTTTCCAGTCAAAAGGTTGCTCTGTTGCCATCTGGACCTTTTTTAGGGCAACCAGGAAGGTCAGAATGTGGGCCTCCAATCCATCTGTGGCTCCATTAACTTACTGGTAGAATGCAAAAGCTTTCCTGTTTCTGGAATTAAGGGAAGAGAACAGATTGCTGTGAAGTGAGATGTGATCCAGGCATTAGCAGACCCCTTTGCATACGCACAAAAACGGTCAGTGCACTCAAGAGGAAATTTTCCGCTAAGGTAATTTGCCTTTGAGGCTTACATGACTCAGTCCTATGACTGCTCACCTAGCTTGTTTGCTAGCGAGTAATTAGGTTGGATATGCACTGGTTTCAGTTAAGTTGATAACCTATTTTATGAGAGAAAACTGCAATATTTATTTATTTTCTTCAGTGGATGAAATTGAAACATTTTGGAAAATGAGAGAAATTTATTTTTGTATTTCTTTTTCCAATAGGCTTCTGTTGAAGTAGTATGTTGTGTGTATGTGTAGTTAATGTTTTTAACTATTACAGTTAAAGGAAACTGAAATGCTACTATGCTGTGGTTTTAGGAGATGGGATTTCTCCCTTAGGCTAGCTGCTCATGCTCTGGATATGCCATCAATGGCTGGTGCTGAGTAATGGCCACCTGCTCTCCTGAGACACAGTGATATCTGCGTTCTCCCATGGCCAGCTCTTGCACAGTTCTACCTCCATGTCTGTGCTCAGTGCTTTGTAGTATGTCCATCGGCTCTAGTTCTTCTGGGTGACTCCGCAAGATACCCAGCTCGTGCTTTCCAGGTATATCACTAAAGTTTTCCTCTGGCTGTAGAGTGATCAGGGAATGTGATGGTCCCAGCCAGAAGTGGCACTTCTCAAGTGTGCATGTCCTATATGGCAAGTAAAAGGCATGTTTCTGAGTGCAAGAGCAACTGACAATTGAGGGGGCAGATTCAGTTACATGAAGCAAAGGCAAAGTAGCCTTTACCTGGGAGAGGAAAAAGAACCGGCCCTTCTCTGCTGTTCCAGAGTGAAACTTTCACAAAAGGTCCCTCTTTGAACCACATGGTAGCCGCTTAGCCTACCTTGGTCTTGAAAAGCTAAGTGGGGTCAGGATTGGATAATCCTTGGCTGGGAGACCACCAGGCTAGACCAAGAAGTTGAAAAGCGCCCTCAACGAAGGCAGTGGCAAGCTAGTCGATATTCAATAAAATTAAATGGCCATGGCCATGTGGGGATACTTTATGTTCATTCTGCTAATATTCTAATCTGGAATAAATATTCTGACTAATTAATCGCATTAGTATCAATAGATGATTCCCAATTTTAGAATTTTAAATAATGCTGCATTATGTTAATGTTTCTTTCAAAGTTATCAGGTTGCATGTATTTTCACATCCATTATTTTTTGCTTGGATTTGCTGATGACAATCACGGAAACTGCTGGGTGGCTGGATGCTTCCAGTCCTGGATTAAAATTCAAAAGCTTGAATCAAGATGGGACTCCAGGCTTCATATGGAAGGAACGGATGTTGACTTTCCATGCAAGGATCTTGCATGATTCCTGTAAAGGTTTGTCAAGAGTTAGGGTAACCCTAACCCTAACCCTTAATCTATGTCTAAGCATTGTGAATGGAATCTGTATAACACAGCACAAACAACAATATTGTGGGGTAAAATAACTTCCCTGCCAGCCATTTCATTTGCTTCCAGGTCAAAACATTCACAGGCTTTACAAGGGAAATAAGTCCCGTTTCATGAGTCCCTGGTGACACTAACTCATGGCCTTGCCATTTCCCAAACAGTTTATTGCAGTGTGTTCTACATGGGGCTGCCTTTGAAGACTGCTTGGAAGCTGCAATTGGTACAAAATGCAGCAACCCAACTTTTGGCAGGTGAAAGCTGATGTACACCCACAACAATGGTGTTGTGGACTTTGCACTGATTTCCAGCAGGCTTCTGAGTACAATTCAAAGTGCTTGTGTTAATCTATAAAGCCCTGGCTAGCTTGATGTTCAGTTACCTGTGGGACAGATTGCCTCAAGTAAAATCTCCCTATATGGTCTGCATGTGTTCAGAAGGGAAGCTGTGAGTGAGAATCCAGGGTGGGGAGGCTGGAGATGGTGATTTTCCATTAAGGCCCTCTTCTCTCTGGAACAGCTATTCACCTCTGTTGGAGCTTCTAATGGTTAAGTTCTCTGTTCAAAGGGGATGCCAAATAATTTTTGTGATATGGTAGATTTGTTTCTAATGTATTGTTATATTCTTGATGACTGTAAGAGGGACTGTTTCTTTAGTAAATGCGTGGGCTTACTGGAAGTTGTAGTTGAAGAAGTCAGAGTACTTTGAGCTTCCATTTGAATGGTTGAAGATCAATATGGCCTTAAGCTTCCCTGAGTCAAGGTCTGTTCTGTTCCAGGAAAAAACCTGGAACTGTAGTCCATAAAAACATATGAAGAAATTGATAGTGCAGAAGGCCTTGCTGAATTTCTTGCACCAAGCTAAGGTGGCTATTTCTCTGGAAATCAAGTTGTGGAGATAGTCCAGCACCACAGAAACCCTTTTGATTGCAGGAGACAGCAGATGCAATGACACTGAATTGCTCAATGGGCAGCAATGTTTTTTTAACAGGCTGTGGCTGAACAGAAGTCCTGGAAACTGTGCTTGGAGTAATAATTGTATGGCAGTATGCCTGCCTCATTTGAAAATTAGGTAATGAATCGCTTAGTGGATTGTTCTGGGCTGTGGGCGTACTTGAAGCAAAGATGGGACAAACTCTGGTTTTACAGTTTTGGAAGCCTGATTTAATTGCTTAGTCAGCAGTTAAAAGCTAGAATTTTCAAGTTCATTTTCTTACAAAATTAGCCCTTATAATGACAAGGAAATTAGAAGCAGAATTGAGGGATTTCAGGATGTAGATGCAGATGCAGTGCGGGGAGGAAGGGTTTTGCATATGAGGCACGGGGAAATATTTTGGGACAAGCTCGTCTTGTAGGAAAAGGATGGGGTTCACTGATGGCAGAAGAAAATTAGGCTGCTGTGGCCTTACAGCAAGAAAAGGGCAGAGCCCTTTTCTGAGTTGAGGCCTGAGGCAATGTTGACAGGGCTTTAGAGCTTCTGGCTTGGAAAGAATCGTCTGAGTGAAGAGGATGAAAATGGGGACTGGGATGGAAAGGAGACCTGAGCCTGTACTGGAATGTGTTAGTTGGTCAGAAAACCAAAGCAGCACATGCCTGGCCCAGAGACCCTTGGGGTGCTTCTAAATTAGCATTCTTATTTTGTAGCAGCTGTGTCTTCACCAAATGTTACGGGGCAGGGTCCTGAGGTAAGGAAACTGGATTGTTCCAGGTAGTCCAGGGTGTTTTGTTTTTTGCTTTTGTAATGGCACCAAGGCAATATACAGGTTTTGTGAGGGGTTTAGGATGTTGGTGGTTTACAAGTTTAGTACGTCTGAAAAGGCTGGCGAGTGAAGACGAGGATTGTGGAAGGCTTGGGAGGTTTTCTGGTGCTGCAGAAACCGTGGGTCATGTGGATGAACCTTGGCAGTGGGAACCTTGGTGGAGGCTGGAATGAACAGGGCCTCCGGAGCAGCCAGCGGCCCTGAGGAGAGCAGGCTCCTGGACTGGACAGCTAGAATGGCCTGGGAAGCGATAAAGACACCAGCGGTGGAGCTAATGGGGATCAGCTGTTTGGCTGCAGCTGCAGCTTGCTTGGAGGTGCTGTTGATCTGCTGTTAGGTGCTGGGTGGATCAGTGCTGGTGGTGATGATTTAAATGATTTGGGGGAGGGGCAATTTAATAGTGGGGAAATGTTATTGCCCCTTAACTGAAATGCTCTTGAGATGGAGAATGAAATCAAGGAAATCGCTGAAGGAGAAGAGTTGTAGTCAGTTAAAATATCATATACTGTTGGTCATGTGAAAGAGGTAACAACTTTAGAATCACTGGTCACGGAACCAGTTAAAGGGGATGAGGATCACCCAGTGAAGCTGAGAGAAGTCAGGACTGTAGTGCAGAGCACTGTGTAAGGCGAGTTAGAGGGGAGTCTTGCGGCTTCTCTTTAGCAGCATTTCCTTACCTACTCTAGAAACAGGATGCCGAGCCAGATGGGGCTTTTGGTCTGATCTGACAGGCAGCCTCATCGTGATCTTGGGATGGCCTTCCTGTAGCCAAGATGAGGTAATTGCCAAGTGAATGGAAGCTTCTTCATGCTACATTTAATTTATGGACTTTTCAGCCAGGAGAAGATCAGTTTTGAAACACTGGAACAGTAGGGGATAAAAACTAAGTGAGAGATCTGCAAAGTCTGCTGTTGAATAATGGTTGCTACCAACTTTGTGCTGTATTGCAAGCAGTTTCTGGTGGTAAAAGAATTTGGCACTCTGGTAAGTAATGAGAAGAGTGCTAGTTTAGAACGCTTCTGTTTGTTTGTATCAGACATGTATTTTTCAGTTTACAATTTCTGGGACACAAACACATAGTCAAAATGCAGGTTAAAAGCCATCACAGCAAGCAAAGTAAATATGCACCAGAAATTGTCAGTTTCTTCAGCCTGAAGAAGCTCATGGGCTAGGAGAGACCGGGCTTCGACATGAGATGTGAATTAGATTTTTTTCCAGCGAACATTTGTGTGCCCTCTTCCAGCTTTGGTTTTGCCTTAGATGGATTTTGTTCTTCAGGCCTACTTGATCTAGGCTGCCATGTTTAGCTGTGCCAATCAAGACAAGAGTAGCCAGCTTTCTTCAATAATATGACTCTTTCTCTCTGTTTCGCATTTTAACTGCAGCAGTAGCTGCTGGGTTTCCCAGCAAGCTTGTATGTACTTTGTACTTCAATAATCCAGTTTCAAATAATAAGAAACACTGATGTCCATGAGTTGATTGATTGAGTTATGTGCCATATTTCCACATAGGAACAGACGAGTGGGTTGCCTGTTGGCATTAACCAGCTCTTCTGCTGTTTATTACAGGCCCTTCTACTGCAGCTGCCTCCTGTTTGTTTGTCCCACTGAGGATTTGCCACATCAGAAATCCCACTAGAATCAGTGCAAGAGGTGCAGAAGGCCCTTTGTTTCTCCCCTACAGCCCTTCTGCATCCAGCCTTTCTCTTTACTCTTCATCCTTTGGGGGAGATGGGCAGCATACAAATTTAATCATAAATAAATCAATAAATAAAATAAATAACATCCTTCTCTGTTCCAGCAGGCCTGGGATGCAGGATCAACTAGCGTTAGGGAGGCCTCTGTGGATGATGGCCTGTTTTCATGTGCTTTTCTAGGCCTAGGTTAGGTTATTGAGGCCAGTGGGCACACAGAAAACTCGTATTTTCCTCTTTGTGCTTTTAACTTTTGCTTAACATCAGCAGGAAGATGACACTGGAAAGTGAAGTGAAGCCTTGATCTTTGGGTTCACTATGCAGAAGCACCTTAAGGCCCATATTCTCCTTCCCCTAATGATGGTCCTCTGCCCTCTAAGTATAATAACTACACCCATTTTTAAATATCTCTGTATGTGGTGCCTTGCCTGGCTTGCAAGGAACAATTTCCCTGTCCACCAGTGGCTAGGGTGCTTTGTAGAAATGCTGGCTCAGAAGTAGACAAGGCTTCTTTCTTTTGAAGCAGAAATTGGTAAGATCAGTTTTCTGCACATTAGGACATAATGTTAAATAGTACAATTGGCTATCAGCAATCTAACCAAAGGGGGCTATATATCTCACTTTCTGGGTTGGAGTTTCCATTCAGGGATACAAGAGTGAGATGCCTTTTATGTTCCTGTAATTGGCAAATACGAGTTCCATTCCCTCAGACGAAGCAAGCTAGCTCTACTTAACAAGGAAACATGATGGAATTAATTGGTAGGAAAGTACAGGTAGTCCCCAGTTTAAGAACGAGTTCCGTTCCCCAGGTCTGTCCTAAACTGAATTTGTATGTAAGCCGGAACAATATTATTGTATAATACTGTATTATTGTGTAACGAACTTGAACCATTGTGTATTTAACTCGAATTTTGCTACAGTAGGCTCCATTCGTAACTATGGGTCATCTGTAACCTGGGCGTTATTAACCTGGGGACTACCTGTACTGTTAATAATGTGGCAGTCCATCTCGGCTTGCCACATGTGGCTCTTAGAGTTCAAATCAGACAGCAAGACAATTTATCAAAGAATAAAAAGTAACTTCATGGCAGATCTAGGGATTCTACCTCATAAATGTGCTCTGAACATTCTTGACATCTTGTGGCAGACTAACATAAAATTCTGACCTACATACATAAGTTATTTTTCCTAGGTTTTATATAATATTTCTTGCCTTTTTTTGGAAGAAGATGGGTTGCATTTTTGTTTGTTTGTTTGTTCACAAGCTGTCTGTTGCTCCCTGAATCTTCCTCCTATTTCAGAGCGGTTAAGATCATAACAAGATTTCTCCTAGGTCAGACCAAAGGCCCATCTAATCCAGAATTTCTTTCTAAATACTTTTCAAAATTCCACATGCAAGACATAAGGATAACCCTACCTGGCACCCCACTATCTCATGGTTTGCAATGAGACAATGGAGGGAAAACTTCGTTAGTCACCTTATCCTTCCTGAATTCCTCTAATTTTCTTAAAAGTTGTTTACAGAAGACTGGGCTTTATTTTTGGATGCTATCAACGTTATTTTTTTTCTGTTATGCAGATCAACTTTGCTCCTATAGGTTGGGAGTCAATCAGGCTGAGTGCCATGTTGGAATATGTTTGTCTCCTCATCAGTCTTAAACTCACATTGCACCTCTTTTAAGGAGGACTATGGGGAAATATAATTCTAGTTCTTGGTAGAGTGTGCAGTTGCTCTTTGAAAAACATGCTTGTTAGAGAGTTGTTGTCTAAAGATCTTAAGTTGTTGCTGGAAGATCTTACCTTGATGTCAAGTGGTACAACAGAACAAGCATCCTATCATGTAATGGAGTGGATATTGCATTAAGAGTGCAGCAGATAACTCTTTTAGCTGAAATTGTTGGACTGCCCATCTCTGTCCAGAAACGGTGGCGCTGAAGCTGTAAACAAAGTTACTGTATTGGTGTGATGTGCCTTTAAAGGAAGCAGGGGCAATGTCTGTGTAACAATTTCTGGAATAAAATACTGTAAGCACCCTGAATAGCTTCAAAAGGTTAATGCAGTTGAGTAGAATATGGGAAAGTTATTTAAAATGGAACATTGCCTGTAGAAGTGTAATTCTCACAGGAGCACATTGATCAGATCTATCCTGAATGCATCTTTTTAAGTGCATCCACAGTCAAGGGCATAACATTAGAGTAGGCAAAATCACAAGAATAATGCTGTCATTAATTATTGATACAGCATAAGATAAGGTAGATTGTGTTGAAATCTTAAGTCTCTGTGACCTCCAATCTGAAACCGTTACAGTTTTCATCTTTCTCTAATTTCTGGTATTTTGCAAAGCTGAAACATCTTCTGAATTGAAAGGAAATCTTGCTTTTCCAGTGCCCATTTTCCAAAACACCATTGGCCTGAATGGAAAGTAGGATATAAATCAAACAAACAAATATATAAGTGTGAAACATAACCTGATTAATGCAGTTAGATAAATTGTGATGCACTTGATATCCTGGTTAATCCTTTAATATACCTTAAATATTGATTGATTATGTACCCTCAAGTTGTTGTCAGTTTTTAGCGACCTACATACTGTAGACAGGTTTTCTCCATGATGATCTGTTCCTGGCCTGGTCCTTCAGCTCGTCCAATGGCACCTCCAGCGCCTCTGTAACTGAGCCCTTCCCCCTGGCTGCTGGTCATCGTCTTCTCTTTCCTTCCACCTTTCCTAGCATTGGAGCCTTCTCCGGAGAGCCAGGCCTTAAATATATTGTGTATAAATATACTGGCTTTTCTGAGAGAGCCCTGCTTGCCATTTCTGACCTGAAGGAGAGGGTCTTCCCTGTTAGGGCGCAGTAAGGTCCTTCTATATGGAATGGTCTGCTTTTTATTATTCATTCATTCATTCATTCATTCATTCATTCATTCATTCATTCTTCATTCATTCAATTTATATAGCCTAGAGATTTATATTATTGTGGTGAGCTGCCTGAGTTGTGGTATATGGGATGAGCGGCCATTTAAGCCATTTAAATAAATAATTTTCTTTTCTTGAGATGGTTGGTATTGTCAAGGTATTTTTGTTTTGGCTGCTATTTGGCCTATTTGGCTGAGTAATTTTAATAGTCTGATCTCCATATTTTAAGAGGTTTTATTTCTTTAGTTACTGTTTCTTAAAGTTTTTGATTGTGGTTTGTTTTTCATGGATGCTTTTACTAGACTCCCAGGCAAATGTTGTTTTCCATTAATTCTTCACTTTTAAAACATGTTTGGTTCAAATTAACATGTATGAATTTGTCCACGTCTCTTTTAGGTGCCCGATATATCTTACCATGGAAAAGTTGGCCTTCTGTCTTCTAGTTATGAGCACTGCTGTGAGGGCCATGAGATGTCCCATGCGCTGCATGTGCCAGAGCCTGTCCCCATCTTTCACCATTCTCTGTGCAAAAAACGGGCTGCTCTTTGTACCTCCTGCCATCGACCGGCAAACTGCAGAACTCCGGCTGATGGACAATTTCATCACAACTTTGCGAAGGAAGGATTTTGCAAACATGACAGACCTGATCCATTTAACACTGTCACGAAATACAATCAGTCATATTATGCCTTATGCATTTTTTGATCTTAAAGGCCTTCATGCATTACATTTGGATAGTAACCGACTCACCTATGTTGATGAGGATCACTTCAAGGGGTTGATCAACCTTCGCCACTTAATTCTCAGTAACAACCAGTTACATTATATTTCACCTGGATCTTTTGATGATTTCATTGACATGATTGAGGATCTGGATCTATCATATAATAATCTTGTTAATGTCCCCTGGGAAACTATTGGGAGGCTTTCAAATGCCAATACTATTAGTTTGGATCATAACCTCATAGATTTTGTTCCTGAAGGAATCTTCTCCAACCTTCACAAACTGGCTCGGCTAGACATGACTTCTAACCAGTTGAAGAAGATCCCTCCAGATCCTCTTTTCTCCCGCATCCCTGTCTATGCTAAGCCCAAGGGTACCCCTCTGTCTTCTCTGGTATTGAGCTTTGGAGGGAACCCGCTACACTGCAACTGTGAGCTGGTGTGGCTGCGGCGTTTGACTAGGGAAGATGACCTGGAGACATGTGCCTCCCCACCAGAGCTGATGGGCAAGTATTTCTGGTCCATTAAGGAGGAGGAATTTGTCTGCGAGCCTCCAATGATTACTCACAGAACTGCAAAGCAAGTGATCATGGAAGGACAGAGTGTTTCCTTGAAGTGTAGAGCAGTGGGTGATCCAGAGCCATATGTGCGCTGGATTTCACCTGGAGGAAAACTGGTTTCCAACACTTCTCGAACCATTTCCTATGAGAATGGGACTCTGGACATTTTAGTGACTTCCATGGAGGAACAAGGCACATATACTTGTATAGCATCCAATGCTGCAGGAGAGTCCACTGCACCAATTGAACTTCTGGTCAGCCCGTATCCTCATCTTGCTAATAGCACAAACTGTGACAAAGAAGCTGAGACAGGCCCATCAGATATTCTCATCTCGGCCAAGTCTAGCTTCTCCAATGAAACCAAATCTCACCAAGAGAGGAAAGTTGCTATTGCTGAGTTGACCTCATCCTCTGCTCTCATCCAGTGGCCTTCACAGCACCATATTCCTGGAATACGAATGTTCCAGATCCAGTACAACAGTTCTGCTGATGATATCCTGGTATACAGGTACACATTCTCATTTCAAAGATGCTATTGCCAAGTTTATTAGTTTATTTCTGAAATGGCAGCAGCAGCGGAAAGCTCAATAACCGGAGGAGTAAATAAAGGCACCAGTGCTTGATGCCTCTGGATTGAATGAGGTGGGAGGGTTAGCATGAAAAGAAAAGTGTCTCTCATTCAAAAGGGAAAGTCCGGTCCAGGGTTATCAGTTCTTAACATTCCTTCTAAATTTGAACTTCATCTTGATGAAAATTGTACTAAAAACAGGGTAATCAATTGACTTTTATTTTTGTGACTGCCTGGACAAGTCCCTACAGTTTTCTTGGTGAGATTTTTGGAAGTGGTTTGCCATTGCCTGCTTCCTAAGGCTGAGAGAGAGTGACTGGCCAAGGTCACCCAACTGGCTTCATGTCTAAGGCAGGACTACAACTCACGGTCTCCTGGCTTCTAGCCTAATGCCTTTGTTTTATTTATATGTAAAGTAGTGCAGAGATAGTGTACTCCAGGAACCTGAACAGAATCAGGACCACTGTGGTAGGCAAGAGGGAAATTCAACTCTTGAATAACCTTAGTGAAAATCTCTCAAAAGTGACTGCTATCTGTAACTGGTTGGAAAATGCCTCCTGGGCCTAATAGTAGCTGGGATAGAGCTCCTCCCTCCCTCCCTCTTTTGGGGTGAGGAGTATAATGTTTATAAGATCAGTGAACTAGAGGAGGGTTAATCTCCCCAATTTGCCACAGTCCTAATTCTGCTCACCATGACATGTGAAATATGGCCTTGGGTTAATTTCATGTCTAGCTTGATCAATTAATTTCATGTAAGCCTTTATGTCAGGCCTCTGTATAATGCAAAAAATGATTTAAAAATGTATATTCAGACTAAACTCTTGCTTTGGCAAAGTAAGAATAAGAATGCATCATCAACTCTGAAGCAGTTAAAAAACAAAGCCCTGGGTGTTGATATTACAGAAAACTTCATAAAAAATAGGTTTAGTGATATTATCAAGAAACCTTTGGTTATTGGGCAATGTAAAATCATTTATGTATGTATGCATTTATTTCAATTTATATGGCCACCCATCTCATTATGTTTATACCCAAGAAACAATAATGCAAACTTGTGAAGTTCCTTCCATAGCGCCATCATACCCTGTTCCTGCAAAGGGGCATATACTTTGCAGAAGTTAGGCAAAAAATTAGGAGTCTGGTAGCTCCTTTTCCTACTAACAAATGAGACTAAAAGGCAGAAGCTTTCATAAACTGCAGTTTACCTGAAGAGCCATGGCTCGTGAAAGTTTCTGCCTTTTAGTAAATGTGCTACTGTAATCAGAAGAGGTGCTATCAGACCCCTTCTAATTTCAGCAGGCTCCAAGTCATTTGCATTCGGACAAAAGAGGTTCAGGTCCGTCCCTTTGGAGACTTAGGCTGATCTCTGAAGCTTGCAGGTGCCCCTATTGCCATAAAAGCAATTGACCAGGTGACAACTGATGCTTCTCAGGCATAGACTCAGCTTTGGTTTTGTACTTGCAAGGAGGTTGATAAATAGAGGCCAGCCAAAGTAGCTGTCTGTCTATGCTAAATTGCATTGCTCTGTACCCTTTTGAAATCTGCATCCTTACAGCATTCCCTCTCAGGGTTCTTCTGTATTCACCAGGCAAGTAATTGGTAGTTGCCATTCGACTTCCTGGCATAGGTGTCTGTGGGGAAGGGGGGCAAGTACATTGTGATGTCACAACACAAATTGCACTCCATATATGCTTGTGTGCAACATTGTGATGCCAGTACAAAAAGGCAGAAGGCATCATGAAGTCATAACACACAGTTTACCATTTTAACATCATCGTGGTCGCAAATGACCCAGGCAGCTGATGGCTATTCTGTACATCCTTTTAGCCTTTCAGAAAGACAAGGGAGTGAAGAGAGATGATGCTCTGTGGTTCTCTTGCTATAGACTGAGTTTGCTTCTCTTGCAGGATGATTCCAGCTGCCAGCAAGTCTTTCTTCCTGACCGACCTGGTTGCTGGGCGCGACTATGACCTGTGTGTCCTCGCTGTTTATGATGATGGCGTGACTTCTCTGACAGCAACCCTAGTGGTGGGGTGTGTGCAATTCACCACAGAGGAGGCATACCGGCAATGTCAGTCCCTCCATGCCCAGTTTCTTGGTGGAACTATGATTATCATCATTGGAGGCATCATTGTGGCTTCCGTCCTTGTTTTTATTTTCATCCTGCTGCTGAAATACAAAGTTTACATCAACCATCACAAAACCAAAAACACTGAAGTGAATAACGTTTGCTCCCAAACCAATGGTAGTCAAAGTAACTCTGTGGCACATTCCAGTTCTAAACTGGCTGAATGGCTCCAGCAAGAATGTTCAAGCTTGCCTCTTAGAGGCAAAACTATATTAGATTTTGAGTATGAACAAGCAGCCTCTACAGAAGTGTCTGTTTTAAGAAGCGAAGCCTTCCCTTAGTAGTCATACTGAGCCCAGGCAAGAAGTACTAAATAATAACTCATGTGGTTGTATTTTAAGCTTCACTACTATTGTCTATTTTTAAGATGAGATGATTTTAAACACTATTTTTTTAATCTGTAAAAGTTCTTGCATTCTTAACTATTTTTGTTGCACTATATTAAATATAAACTCTGTGATTTGGAAGGTTTTTATGTAAGAATCTACTTGCAACCAAGTCTGGATCAGTGTTTACAAAAGCTCCATATAGTGCAAGCTACTTACCACTAAGCAGATGCACTCCCCTTCAGCACCATAGGCTTTATTTCCACAATAGCATGCTGGTGAGGAAGTGCATTTAAAGGAAAAGTGCTAAAAAGTGTCAGGTGAACTGCCAGCATTCAAGGAACAGAAAGGTTTAGGGAAGACTGGTACGGGTGGCCCTCAGTTAATGACCACTCATTCAGTGACCGTTCAAAGTTGTGAGGTGCTGAACGAATGGTATTTACAATCAGTCCTCAAAGTTCCAGCCGTTGCTGCACCCCTGCAGTCACATGATCATGATCCGGGTGCTTAGCAACTGGCTTGCACTTATAATGATTGCAGTGTCCTGCAGTCATGTGATCGCCATTTGTGACCTTCCCTGCCAGCTTTCCACAAGTGAAGTCAATGGGGAGGCTGGCAGGGAAGATCGCAAGTTGTTTTGGTAAGTTGGTCCCGTTGCTTTTTCTCCCAAGGAGCCCAGTATGGAGTACGAGATCCCAGGGAACTCACACTCCATAGTGCATGCATGCCCTGAAGCACCTGCACTCCGTAATGCACGCCTGCCTGCCTGTCCGCACTTGCACAGCGCTACAGCACCCCTTCCCTGCCCGGCCACATTCCATACCATGCTGGCCTGCCTGCATTCCCCATCACCTGCCCACAGTCCTTGCTGGCCTGCCCACGCACCCCAGCACCCACTCATGGATCTCTCACGCCTGCTTGCACTTGCATGGCACTGCAGCAACCCCCTGCCTGGCTGCATTCCATAGCACTTACCCACCCGCTGGCCTGCTTGTGAGCTGCCTGGGATTTGCAACCTCCTGCCAGCTTCCCTATTGACTTTGCTTGTTGGAAGCCAGCAAGAAGTCGCAAATCACAGTCATCTGAGGTCCTTGCTTAACGTCCCATGATCCTCACTTAACGATGGCAACAGGGACTGTTGGGGTTACTGTTGCTAAGCAATGCGGCCATGTGACATTGTGCTTTATGACCACATTGCTCAGAGATGGAAATTCCAGTCCCAGTTACTATTGTTAAGCAAGGACTACCTGTATCTGGCATTCTTTCGATGAATGCCAGATACCAGCTTCATTACAAGTGACAAAGGGATAGGGTTAGTCCCTAACCCTGGGTCCCTTTTAGGGCAAGGCATCGAAAACCTAGAAGAGTTCCTGTGCATAGAGAGTCTTTTTCTGCTAAACAAGCTCCAGTCATTATTGGTGCAAATCTTTGAGCAGTAGGCTTACTGGCATATTAGTCATTGGAATGACTTTCTGACATATTTTAACCATAATTTGGAGAGAGATTCAGAAAGATGTTGGCATTATGGGTAGTTTTTTAAACTAACTTCTAGTATATCTAGGTTTCTTCTGTTTGTATTATGGTTTACTATTTCAGGAACTGTGTTTACTGAACACATTAAAAAGAAGACCAAACAGATGAGAGTAGTGACCAGAAGTAACATACTCTGCCCGAATGGAACTCAGAAAAATGTTTCCAGCCCTTGTAGGCAAAATAGGCTCTGAATGTTCAGTAGAAGGAAAAGATACTGCAGAGCAGGAGACAGGATGATGGACCTCTAACTGGCAGAAAGGATGCGTACAGTGCCTTATAATAAAACAAAAAGAAGAGCCATGGGGGATTCATTTCTATGAAGTATCAAAACAAACACATGGTTCAGACCCAGTGGTTTCATGAAATATGTTGCCTTGGTGAAGATTGATGTCAGTTGTGGGATAGTCCAGACAAGAAGCACACCCAGAAGTACTAGCTCTGACTTTATCGTAAGGTTACATTAACAGAATTTTGCAAGTCTGAAACTACATCTCTCCCCCTCCCTCACCTTTACAGTCCAGAAAACTAGGGAGGGTCCTTTCTGAGATATTTTCCATGTCCCCATTCCTTTTGTGAATTCAGCTGCCACTAGCCTGACTGTTGTGTAGTCTGCAGCTCTTCCTCCTGTCTCCCAAGGTCACTCCCACATACCATTACAACATGTGATAAATAGAAGGACAAAAGAGCTTCACAAAGCCTTAATGCAACAGGTAGGAACAGTGGGCAGTGTCCCCCACAAAGTGCTGGATCTCATCTCGGAGTTGAGGCTGGAGTTCACGAGGCTTTTAGTCATAGGTAACTTCATTCTGTGCCCTGAGAGAGGTTCAGAGTAGCTCGTGAACTCACGGCAACCTTGGCCCACATAGATCTGGCCTTTGCTTTGAAGCTGATGAGACATACAGAAAATGGGGGTATTAACATCTCCTGTGGTCAGTCCTTGTCAAGCTGCAGCTTATATGAAGGCAATGATTGCCTTGTTTATTAAATAAAAAAGATGGGTTATAAATCCCATAGTGTGGAATAGTCAATTTGAACTATAGGTGGGCAGTAGTTTTAGCGACCTTAACCTTAATGGTTTGGCATTTGGGAATGCCACCCTCTCATGGCTAGAAGTTTAACTACCTGATCCATGAAAAGGGCCTTTTCATGTGTGGCTCCTAGGCTGTAGAATACAATCCCTGGGAGATGCTCTTTGACTCCATATACCAAGGAACATGGTAAGAACATAACACATGCCGAGCTGTTAATTGTTCCTTGCAGATCTAGAGTTCTTAAAGAGATGAAAGTGGAATCTTTCTACTTAGAAGAGATTATATCATCCTGCTCCTTGGGATAAAAGAACATCCACCTGGATTATGATTGAAGGGATGTCCATCCTGTTTGCTCTTATGCAGGACCTGTGAAAGAGAAAAAAAAACAAAAACAAAGTACTGCCCTCTGGTGGCTCACACTGGCATTTTTTGCCAGAATAGGTTAAAAAAAACTTTATTAGAAAGTACACTAAATCAGCCAGGGATCAGGGGACAGAGTTGGGATCAGGGTCCTAGTCATGGGTCAAGTTCAGGGTGTGCATCAGAGCCAGGGGCCGAGGGTCAACAGTCAAGGTAAGGGGTCAAAGGCCAGGGGCCAAGGGTTTGTTAGGGTCTTAAGCATGGAAACTGGCTGGGTGATTAGGGTTAAGGGTTGACTGGTTAGGGGTAGGGTTAGGTAACCACTTTTTTATTAAGATAAATGACCCTTCTACAAAACTGGGCCTTCCCTAAAACGAAAGGCCAGGTGACAAAAGACAATGCACAATACAGAGGCAACCCCCCCTTAGGCCCCCCCCCCAAGCATGTTGTGGCTGGTCCTATCCCTCCCCCTACATGGATTGGCCACCCCTTCCCCGGCTCCTGCATCCCAGACAGCCCCTCGGGGCTGTCGTCATCCCACTAAAGCAGAGCCTCTGCTCTTTTAAAACGGGGCCTGACCACTCAAAAAGGCAGCTCAGCAGGACTAGCCAACTTAACCCTGGACCCCCTCAGGCAACCCGCACTGCCCCTTTGGAGTGGGCAGGTGGCCTGAGAAAATCTGAACAAAAAAGAAACATTCCCCCCCCCCCCCCCCCCGCACATTAAGCAACTAGCACTTCCCTCCCCGGCTCCCAATCCCCAGGGAAGGAATGGGGCGAAAGAAAACAGGCAACAAACCCAAAGGAAAAAGAGAAAAGGAAGCCACCGCAAGCCCCCTTCCCACTCCTCCATGGCTAACCCCCCCTCGAGGGAGCAGGATTGTTCAGGAAGCCCTCACTCACCCCACAGGGAACCTCTCCAGAGCCCCTCAGAGCAAAAAAGGTGGCTGGGATAAGCCCACTGCCCCCACCAAAACACATACAAAGAAATCCCCCAAATCAAAGCCCCCCATTCCAACAGTTAGCACGCCCCTGCTCCCGCTAAGCAAAAAACCCACGAACCTATGGGTAGCTAGTTCCCTCAGTCCAACAAAACCCCAAGAAGCCACCTGTAGCCAAACCCAAAAACATAGAACAGAAATGCAACATTGAATAACTAGCCGAAGAAGTCCAGAGAAATGACTCCTGGACATCAGAGGGCCAAAGCCCCTCCGCCAACAGGTCCACAGCTCACAGAAGCGATCTGAAGTCTGCAGACCACAGACAACCTTCTGCCAGGTGCTGCGAGGTCTGCTGAAGCCGGGGAAGCCCTCAGAGGACAGCGCCTGTGCCATCGAAGGAAAGGGGCAAAAGAAGCCCACAAAAACAGGAACTGGCCCTCCAGCCCCAGAAGCCGCCTGCAGCCCTAAAGCTGCAGGGACAGTCAAGAGAACAGACATCAGAACTGCAATACTGAGGAAGTAGATGAACAAGTTAGGGTTCAGGATCAGGTTCAGGGGTTTGGGGTTGGGTTTGGGGTTTGGGTTGGGGTTGGGGTGTTAGGGTTAGGAAATGGCACTTTTATTTTTTTAGAAAACGACACTTTTATTTTTTTTTCAAGGAAATCCTCCTATAAGGCATGCTCCTAAACATGAGTGGCTGGGCTCATAAAAAAACAGAAAGAAAACAGAAAGAAAGTCCTCCCCAGAGAAACCAAACCCCAGTGGGCATCCCTGCTCTCCTGCTGAGTCCCAGCAGACAGGCCAGGGCAAAAAGCTGCTGCCAAAGTCCCAGCTCCATTGAGCCGCCTCCACCACAGTCCGAAGTCCAGGCCGGCAGTTGCAGCTACATAATTGGCGCCGGCGCCGGCGCCCGCTCCTGCCATGGCCACAGCTGCTGCCAGCGCTCCTCCGGGAAACACCTGTGCTTGGCCTCCCAGAGCCAGGCCGCCTGGTTCACCACTCACTCCGCCTCCCTGGCCACCCAGTCCACCAGAAGGGTCCCGCTGCTCCACTCCACACGAAGATGCCGTGGCTGCAGCAGGCAGAGCACATGGAGGACGATGTAGTTCAGCAGGCAGAGCGTCGACCAGTGTAGCTCAGGCAGGTGGGGCCGTGCCACTCACTCCGCCGCCACCTCCTGAAGCTAAAGAGCTGCTCTGCTGCCCCTGCCACTGCCTCCGCTGTCCCTGCTGCCGCCCACCGCCACGCCAGCCATGCCCACCAGACCTCCACACCGCCTGGCTGCTCCTACAGAGGAAAAAAGCTGGACAGGGGAGACAAAGCCCTTGGGCAGCGCCAGCCCTGAGACGGCGCTCAATCATGGCTGGTTGGCCACCTTTGGCCTTCTGAAGCGCTGTGCCACTGCCGCCCAGAGCGCTTGCACAACTGGGCAGTTGGCGAGAAAGTGGTGGACCGTGTCCACGTGCACCTCTCCCTCCCGCGCCACCGCCTGGGTGCATGCCGCCCTCAGGCAGAAGCGCTCCACACCACCGACCCATGGCTGCACTGGTGGCTCCCGCAGGACCAGGTGGCTCAAGCACCAGTGCTTCTCCCAGTACACATACTGCAGCTGCCAGTCCATGAAGGGCTCCAGTGGGCCAACCAGCTGCTCCAGATAGCCCGGCAGCCGTCCCTCCAATACCTGCTGATGGCGCACCTCCCACCATGGCCCTAAGATCATACATTCCACTGCCTCTGCACACAGTTTGGCCTGCATCGTGTGGTGGCGCGCAGCCATGGTGCAGCCCGCCCCACCGGCCGCCCCCCCGCCAGCCAGCCTCCCTCCCAGTAAGACGGGAAGAAGTGCGTGGCCAGGATGGCATAGTGCCACAGGAGGGCCAGCAGCTCACCCAAAAAGGATGGCAGGCAGCCAAAAAGAGCGCCGCCCACAGCGGGGGCCCCAGTGCACCGGGCGCCCCCACTGAGGACAGCGTCTGTCATGAGAGCCCTCGGAGCACCTCGGACCCCCCACCTGGCAAGGCGCCTGGGCCCAGTGTCGGAAGCAGGAGGGACACGCCCCCCAAGTACTGTGCTAGGAAGCACCCCCACAGCATGAGGTCCAGCACCGGGAGTGCGAGGCTGCTCTCGTGCATCAGCAGGTAGGCAATGGCTTGCACCAATGGAAAGACGGCTGTACCCCACAGAAAACCAAACCACCCCCAGGTAGCTCACTGTAGGAAGGCCTCTGTTGGGGGGTAGACCACTTCCAGGAGTGCCACTTGCAGGAGAAGGTAGGCCTGGAGGAAGATGGCTCACTGGTAGTGTGAGAACTGCCACCGCCACTATCACGCCCACTGTGCCTCCCAGTGTGCCGTGCAATGGTCCCAATTGTCCCCCCATGCATTCGGGTGGAGGCCGAAGCGGATGTCCAGGACACGGACTGTCCACGGGGCAGGGCCGGGGGGACCCCAGCCGATCTGTGGCAGTGCCTCTACTCCCATGCCTGCGCCCCTCTTTGGCTCCTCCTCCTCCCCCTTGCCCCACCACTCCTCAACCGGCCAGCGGCGCAGCCCGCTGTTGCCATCCCCCCCGCCCTCCTCTCTTGTGAGTGCCACAACCCAGCTCTTGTGGTCGTTCACCTGTGCCCCTGAGATGGCCTCGGAGTCCCAGAGGACCTCCTGCGACCCCCTCAACTGAGCCAGGAGGCCGGGGGGAGGCGCCTGACTGGACCACCACTGCGCCCTCAGGAGACAAGGCCCCCAGCAAGGCGGCTGCATCCATAGCTGGCCCCTTCGGGCTGTCCCCGTCAGCCAGCACCAGCTGCAAAGCTGGACGCTGCTCATTGAAACGGTTGTGCCAAGAGACCTGCAGATGGCTCCCCTCTGACAGCGTGTCTGAGGAGACTGCTGCTGCCGCAGTGGCCTATGGCGAGCGGGCCGCAGCTGAGAACCGGCACGCCGCGGAACGGGAAGCCGCACCCCCGTGCCACTGGCGCCACTGCTGAGGGAACGAGGAGCCCCTGTCCGAAGCGAGCAGCCTGCTGTGCGCCAGACCAGGTGCAGACATGGCCCCCTCATCCCCCCCGCACAGCTGGCGGAAGCAACTCTGCAGCGCCACCACCACCTCGTCCAGCCAGGCCATGTAGTCACCCGCCAAAAGTGCTGTTGAGTCGTCTCCTTCCCGATCTGCCACTGGGACAGCAGCTCCCGGGCTAGCCCGCCACGCCTGGTGGAAGGCCTGAAAGATGTGTAAGAAAGCCTTCTCCGTCAACCAGGAGGGCAAGTAGGTTGCCCCCCGTGGCTTCTGGGCCACAAACAGCTGCTCCACCACCGCCGAGAGTGAGTGGGCCACCGCCACATGCTCAAACTGGGGACCCAGGGCTGGCAGTCCGCTGTGGAACACCTCTAACAAGGGCTCGAGCTCCCATTCCAGCACTAGCCAGAAGCGCTTCTGGCCATACTTTGATAGCCCTGGGACCCGCACCTTGGGGAGATGCAAGTGGGCCATGACCAGCCCCCAGAAGTGGAAGAGGACCACTGCCTCATCCCCTGTGGAGGACAAGTACTGGGCAGGGAGGACGCTCAGGGGGGTGGTGCGATCCAGCACCCATCCCGCGCAGATCGTGGTCTCCCGCGAGACCCTCACCCGCAACTGGGAGCCCAGAGGGCTGTTCCTGTCCGCCGATCAGGAGTGCCCCAGTGGTCGGCTGGGTGCTGGGGAAGGGCTGCGCAAGGGTGGTCACGGTCGCTTAAACACCCGCCACGAGAAACGGGGGGGTGCCCGAAGACGATGGGCCCTGTCTGCAGACCAAGAATGGGCACGTCGCTGGGCAGACGAGGAGGAGGAGCCCAGGCCGGCAGGAAGGTCCTCCAGGGAAGACCCCAGCGATGAGTCCTCCGACCAGCCCATGCCCCCTTGAGAAAGGCCTCACTACCCAAATCTGCAGGCAGGACCCAAGCCTGCGAGCCACATACCACCATCCGCCGGGCACCCGCAGACCCAGGAGAACTGCCCAGCATCCAAGCCACCCACCGTGGTGGCCACCGGGGGGGGGGGAGCACCCCAACAGAAGTCACTGCTCCTCAGGAGCTCCCTCCTCCAGAGTCTCAGACCCAACCCCAGCTGAAGGCTTCATCACCTCCTGAGAGACAAGTAGAAGTGAAGGCAAAGCCAAACCCGCTCCCCCGGGCAACAGCTCCACTGCTGCCCCTTGCTCAGGAAGAGGCAAAGACACCCCTTGGATCCCCATCCCAGAAACCCCCAGGGCGGAGGAAACAAGGAAACCAGCAAGCTGAGCCCCCCCCAGCTGAGAGAAAAGCACCGGCAGCCGGCTGGGAAAACGACTCTCAAGTAGTGCCACTGAATAAAGCAGGGGAGCAGAGAGCCCCCTCACCAGCCAAGCCAGAGGGTGAACCCTCACAACTTCCCCCTCCCACACCACCAGGCGTCTACATGAGCACCCCTACGAAAAGAGTCTGCCGGTCAGCGCCCCCCAGGCAGAGCGGATGGGTCTGCCATGGCTCACAACAAAACAAGAACACCAGGGAAGGGAAACCTGCCCAAAAATGCCTCTAGTGGAGACAGGGGGCCCAACAACAAATGCCCTGCTCCCCAGGAATTGTCCCCGCGGGGCAAAAGAAAAAGCACACAACCCCCCCCAAACAAAAACAAATGAAACAAACAACACCAGGCAGTAAAAATCAAAGGAAAGATAGGAAACAAAATGGCCACCACCAGCTAAGAGGGAAGCAAAGGGGAAACAAGCAAATAGCCAAAACACTGAAAGAAGGCAGAAGGAACACACTGCCCACACATGGGGGGGGTGCCCCACACCTTCACACACACAAGGTCCCCAAAAGAATCCACATAACTTGAGTCCAACCACCCCAAAAACTTAAGGGTGAGGGTGAGGGTCTACGGTGAGGGTGAGGGTCTACGGTGAGGGTGAGGGTGAGGGTGAGGGTCTACGGTGAGGGTGAGGGTCTACGGTGAGGGTGAGGGTTAGGGTTAGGGTGAGGGTGAGGGTGAGGGTGAGGGTGAGGGTGAGGGTTAGGGTGAGGGTTAGGGTTAGGGTTAGGGTTAGGGTTAGGGTTAGGGTGAGGGTGAGGGTGAGGGTTAGGGTTAGGGTTAGGGTTAGGGTTAGGGTTAGGGTTAGGGTTAGGGTTAGGGTTAGGGTTAGGGTTAGGGTTAGGGTTAGGGTTAGGGTTAGGGTTAGGGTTAGGGTTAGGGTTAGGGTTAGGGTTAGGGTTAGGGTTAGGGTTAGGGTTAGGGTTAGGGTTAGGGTTAGGGTTAGGGTTAGGGTTAGGGTTAGGGTTAGGGTTAGGGTTAGGGTTAGGGTTAGGGTTAGGGTTAGGGTTAGGGTTAGGGTTAGGGTTAGGGTTAGGGTTAGGGTTAGGGTTAGGGTTAGGGTTAGGGTTAGGGTTAGGGTTAGGGTTAGGGTTAGGGTTAGGGTTAGGGTTAGGGTTAGGGTTAGGGTTAGGGTTAGGGTTAGGGTTAGGGTTAGGGTTAGGGTTAGGGTTAGGGTTAGGGTTAGGGTTAGGGTTAGGGTTAGGGTTAGGGTTAGGGTTAGGGTTAGGGTTAGGGTTAGGGTTAGGGTTAGGGTTAGGGTTAGGGTTAGGGTTAGGGTTAGGGTTAGGGTTAGGGTTAGGGTTAGGGTTAGGGTTAGGGTTAGGGTTAGGGTTAGGGTTAGGGTTAGGGTTAGGGTTAGGGTTAGGGTTAGGGTTAGGGTTAGGGTTAGGGTTAGGGTTAGGGTTAGGGTTAGGGTTAGGGTTAGGGTTAGGGTTAGGGTTAGGGTTAGGGTTAGGGTTAGGGTTAGGGTTAGGGTTAGGGTTAGGGTTAGGGTTAGGGTTAGGGTTAGGGTTAGGGTTAGGGTTAGGGTTAGGGTTAGGGTTAGGGTTAGGGTTAGGGTTAGGGTTAGGGTTAGGGTTAGGGTTAGGGTTAGGGTTAGGGTTAGGGTTAGGGTTAGGGTTAGGGTTAGGGTTAGGGTTAGGGTTAGGGTTAGGGTTAGGGTTAGGGTTAGGGTTAGGGTTAGGGTTAGGGTTAGGGTTAGGGTTAGGGTTAGGGTTAGGGTTAGGGTTAGGGTTAGGGTTAGGGTTAGGGTTAGGGTTAGGGTTAGGGTTAGGGTTAGGGTTAGGGTTAGGGTTAGGGTTAGGGTTAGGGTTAGGGTTAGGGTTAGGGTTAGGGTTAGGGTTAGGGTTAGGGTTAGGGTTAGGGTTAGGGTTAGGGTTAGGGTTAGGGTTAGGGTTAGGGTTAGGGTTAGGGTTAGGGTTAGGGTTAGGGTTAGGGTTAGGGTTAGGGTTAGGGTTAGGGTTAGGGTTAGGGTTAGGGTTAGGGTTAGGGTTAGGGTTAGGGTTAGGGTTAGGGTTAGGGTTAGGGTTAGGGTTAGGGTTAGGGTTAGGGTTAGGGTTAGGGTTAGGGTTAGGGTTAGGGTTAGGGTTAGGGTTAGGGTTAGGGTTAGGGTTAGGGTTAGGGTTAGGGTTAGGGTTAGGGTTAGGGTTAGGGTTAGGGTTAGGGTTAGGGTTAGGGTTAGGGTTAGGGTTAGGGTTAGGGTTAGGGTTAGGGTTAGGGTTAGGGTTAGGGTTAGGGTTAGGGTTAGGGTTAGGGTTAGGGTTAGGGTTAGGGTTAGGGTTAGGGTTAGGGTTAGGGTTAGGGTTAGGGTTAGGGTTAGGGTTAGGGTTAGGGTTAGGGTTAGGGTTAGGGTTAGGGTTAGGGTTAGGGTTAGGGTTAGGGTTAGGGTTAGGGTTAGGGTTAGGGTTAGGGTTAGGGTTAGGGTTAGGGTTAGGGTTAGGGTTAGGGTTAGGGTTAGGGTTAGGGTTAGGGTTAGGGTTAGGGTTAGGGTTAGGGTTAGGGTTAGGGTTAGGGTTAGGGTTAGGGTTAGGGTTAGGGTTAGGGTTAGGGTTAGGGTTAGGGTTAGGGTTAGGGTTAGGGTTAGGGTTAGGGTTAGGGTTAGGGTTAGGGTTAGGGTTAGGGTTAGGGTTAGGGTTAGGGTTAGGGTTAGGGTTAGGGTTAGGGTTAGGGTTAGGGTTAGGGTTAGGGTTAGGGTTAGGGTTAGGGTTAGGGTTAGGGTTAGGGTTAGGGTTAGGGTTAGGGTTAGGGTTAGGGTTAGGGTTAGGGTTAGGGTTAGGGTTAGGGTTAGGGTTAGGGTTAGGGTTAGGGTTAGGGTTAGGGTTAGGGTTAGGGTTAGGGTTAGGGTTAGGGTTAGGGTTAGGGTTAGGGTTAGGGTTAGGGTTAGGGTTAGGGTTAGGGTTAGGGTTAGGGTTAGGGTTAGGGTTAGGGTTAGGGTTAGGGTTAGGGTTAGGGTTAGGGTTAGGGTTAGGGTTAGGGTTAGGGTTAGGGTTAGGGTTAGGGTTAGGGTTAGGGTTAGGGTTAGGGTTAGGGTTAGGGTTAGGGTTAGGGTTAGGGTTAGGGTTAGGGTTAGGGTTAGGGTTAGGGTTAGGGTTAGGGTTAGGGTTAGGGTTAGGGTTAGGGTTAGGGTTAGGGTTAGGGTTAGGGTTAGGGTTAGGGTTAGGGTTAGGGTTAGGGTTAGGGTTAGGGTTAGGGTTAGGGTTAGGGTTAGGGTTAGGGTTAGGGTTAGGGTTAGGGTTAGGGTTAGGGTTAGGGTTAGGGTTAGGGTTAGGGTTAGGGTTAGGGTTAGGGTTAGGGTTAGGGTTAGGGTTAGGGTTAGGGTTAGGGTTAGGGTTAGGGTTAGGGTTAGGGTTAGGGTTAGGGTTAGGGTTAGGGTTAGGGTTAGGGTTAGGGTTAGGGTTAGGGTTAGGGTTAGGGTTAGGGTTAGGGTTAGGGTTAGGGTTAGGGTTAGGGTTAGGGTTAGGGTTAGGGTTAGGGTTAGGGTTAGGGTTAGGGTTAGGGTTAGGGTTAGGGTTAGGGTTAGGGTTAGGGTTAGGGTTAGGGTTAGGGTTAGGGTTAGGGTTAGGGTTAGGGTTAGGGTTAGGGTTAGGGTTAGGGTTAGGGTTAGGGTTAGGGTTAGGGTTAGGGTTAGGGTTAGGGTTAGGGTTAGGGTTAGGGTTAGGGTTAGGGTTAGGGTTAGGGTTAGGGTTAGGGTTAGGGTTAGGGTTAGGGTTAGGGTTAGGGTTAGGGTTAGGGTTAGGGTTAGGGTTAGGGTTAGGGTTAGGGTTAGGGTTAGGGTTAGGGTTAGGGTTAGGGTTAGGGTTAGGGTTAGGGTTAGGGTTAGGGTTAGGGTTAGGGTTAGGGTTAGGGTTAGGGTTAGGGTTAGGGTTAGGGTTAGGGTTAGGGTTAGGGTTAGGGTTAGGGTTAGGGTTAGGGTTAGGGTTAGGGTTAGGGTTAGGGTTAGGGTTAGGGTTAGGGTTAGGGTTAGGGTTAGGGTTAGGGTTAGGGTTAGGGTTAGGGTTAGGGTTAGGGTTAGGGTTAGGGTTAGGGTTAGGGTTAGGGTTAGGGTTAGGGTTAGGGTTAGGGTTAGGGTTAGGGTTAGGGTTAGGGTTAGGGTTAGGGTTAGGGTTAGGGTTAGGGTTAGGGTTAGGGTTAGGGTTAGGGTTAGGGTTAGGGTTAGGGTTAGGGTTAGGGTTAGGGTTAGGGTTAGGGTTAGGGTTAGGGTTAGGGTTAGGGTTAGGGTTAGGGTTAGGGTTAGGGTTAGGGTTAGGGTTAGGGTTAGGGTTAGGGTTAGGGTTAGGGTTAGGGTTAGGGTTAGGGTTAGGGTTAGGGTTAGGGTTAGGGTTAGGGTTAGGGTTAGGGTTAGGGTTAGGGTTAGGGTTAGGGTTAGGGTTAGGGTTAGGGTTAGGGTTAGGGTTAGGGTTAGGGTTAGGGTTAGGGTTAGGGTTAGGGTTAGGGTTAGGGTTAGGGTTAGGGTTAGGGTTAGGGTTAGGGTTAGGGTTAGGGTTAGGGTTAGGGTTAGGGTTAGGGTTAGGGTTAGGGTTAGGGTTAGGGTTAGGGTTAGGGTTAGGGTTAGGGTTAGGGTTAGGGTTAGGGTTAGGGTTAGGGTTAGGGTTAGGGTTAGGGTTAGGGTTAGGGTTAGGGTTAGGGTTAGGGTTAGGGTTAGGGTTAGGGTTAGGGTTAGGGTTAGGGTTAGGGTTAGGGTTAGGGTTAGGGTTAGGGTTAGGGTTAGGGTTAGGGTTAGGGTTAGGGTTAGGGTTAGGGTTAGGGTTAGGGTTAGGGTTAGGGTTAGGGTTAGGGTTAGGGTTAGGGTTAGGGTTAGGGTTAGGGTTAGGGTTAGGGTTAGGGTTAGGGTTAGGGTTAGGGTTAGGGTTAGGGTTAGGGTTAGGGTTAGGGTTAGGGTTAGGGTTAGGGTTAGGGTTAGGGTTAGGGTTAGGGTTAGGGTTAGGGTTAGGGTTAGGGTTAGGGTTAGGGTTAGGGTTAGGGTTAGGGTTAGGGTTAGGGTTAGGGTTAGGGTTAGGGTTAGGGTTAGGGTTAGGGTTAGGGTTAGGGTTAGGGTTAGGGTTAGGGTTAGGGTTAGGGTTAGGGTTAGGGTTAGGGTTAGGGTTAGGGTTAGGGTTAGGGTTAGGGTTAGGGTTAGGGTTAGGGTTAGGGTTAGGGTTAGGGTTAGGGTTAGGGTTAGGGTTAGGGTTAGGGTTAGGGTTAGGGTTAGGGTTAGGGTTAGGGTTAGGGTTAGGGTTAGGGTTAGGGTTAGGGTTAGGGTTAGGGTTAGGGTTAGGGTTAGGGTTAGGGTTAGGGTTAGGGTTAGGGTTAGGGTTAGGGTTAGGGTTAGGGTTAGGGTTAGGGTTAGGGTTAGGGTTAGGGTTAGGGTTAGGGTTAGGGTTAGGGTTAGGGTTAGGGTTAGGGTTAGGGTTAGGGTTAGGGTTAGGGTTAGGGTTAGGGTTAGGGTTAGGGTTAGGGTTAGGGTTAGGGTTAGGGTTAGGGTTAGGGTTAGGGTTAGGGTTAGGGTTAGGGTTAGGGTTAGGGTTAGGGTTAGGGTTAGGGTTAGGGTTAGGGTTAGGGTTAGGGTTAGGGTTAGGGTTAGGGTTAGGGTTAGGGTTAGGGTTAGGGTTAGGGTTAGGGTTAGGGTTAGGGTTAGGGTTAGGGTTAGGGTTAGGGTTAGGGTTAGGGTTAGGGTTAGGGTTAGGGTTAGGGTTAGGGTTAGGGTTAGGGTTAGGGTTAGGGTTAGGGTTAGGGTTAGGGTTAGGGTTAGGGTTAGGGTTAGGGTTAGGGTTAGGGTTAGGGTTAGGGTTAGGGTTAGGGTTAGGGTTAGGGTTAGGGTTAGGGTTAGGGTTAGGGTTAGGGTTAGGGTTAGGGTTAGGGTTAGGGTTAGGGTTAGGGTTAGGGTTAGGGTTAGGGTTAGGGTTAGGGTTAGGGTTAGGGTTAGGGTTAGGGTTAGGGTTAGGGTTAGGGTTAGGGTTAGGGTTAGGGTTAGGGTTAGGGTTAGGGTTAGGGTTAGGGTTAGGGTTAGGGTTAGGGTTAGGGTTAGGGTTAGGGTTAGGGTTAGGGTTAGGGTTAGGGTTAGGGTTAGGGTTAGGGTTAGGGTTAGGGTTAGGGTTAGGGTTAGGGTTAGGGTTAGGGTTAGGGTTAGGGTTAGGGTTAGGGTTAGGGTTAGGGTTAGGGTTAGGGTTAGGGTTAGGGTTAGGGTTAGGGTTAGGGTTAGGGTTAGGGTTAGGGTTAGGGTTAGGGTTAGGGTTAGGGTTAGGGTTAGGGTTAGGGTTAGGGTTAGGGTTAGGGTTAGGGTTAGGGTTAGGGTTAGGGTTAGGGTTAGGGTTAGGGTTAGGGTTAGGGTTAGGGTTAGGGTTAGGGTTAGGGTTAGGGTTAGGGTTAGGGTTAGGGTTAGGGTTAGGGTTAGGGTTAGGGTTAGGGTTAGGGTTAGGGTTAGGGTTAGGGTTAGGGTTAGGGTTAGGGTTAGGGTTAGGGTTAGGGTTAGGGTTAGGGTTAGGGTTAGGGTTAGGGTTAGGGTTAGGGTTAGGGTTAGGGTTAGGGTTAGGGTTAGGGTTAGGGTTAGGGTTAGGGTTAGGGTTAGGGTTAGGGTTAGGGTTAGGGTTAGGGTTAGGGTTAGGGTTAGGGTTAGGGTTAGGGTTAGGGTTAGGGTTAGGGTTAGGGTTAGGGTTAGGGTTAGGGTTAGGGTTAGGGTTAGGGTTAGGGTTAGGGTTAGGGTTAGGGTTAGGGTTAGGGTTAGGGTTAGGGTTAGGGTTAGGGTTAGGGTTAGGGTTAGGGTTAGGGTTAGGGTTAGGGTTAGGGTTAGGGTTAGGGTTAGGGTTAGGGTTAGGGTTAGGGTTAGGGTTAGGGTTAGGGTTAGGGTTAGGGTTAGGGTTAGGGTTAGGGTTAGGGTTAGGGTTAGGGTTAGGGTTAGGGTTAGGGTTAGGGTTAGGGTTAGGGTTAGGGTTAGGGTTAGGGTTAGGGTTAGGGTTAGGGTTAGGGTTAGGGTTAGGGTTAGGGTTAGGGTTAGGGTTAGGGTTAGGGTTAGGGTTAGGGTTAGGGTTAGGGTTAGGGTTAGGGTTAGGGTTAGGGTTAGGGTTAGGGTTAGGGTTAGGGTTAGGGTTAGGGTTAGGGTTAGGGTTAGGGTTAGGGTTAGGGTTAGGGTTAGGGTTAGGGTTAGGGTTAGGGTTAGGGTTAGGGTTAGGGTTAGGGTTAGGGTTAGGGTTAGGGTTAGGGTTAGGGTTAGGGTTAGGGTTAGGGTTAGGGTTAGGGTTAGGGTTAGGGTTAGGGTTAGGGTTAGGGTTAGGGTTAGGGTTAGGGTTAGGGTTAGGGTTAGGGTTAGGGTTAGGGTTAGGGTTAGGGTTAGGGTTAGGGTTAGGGTTAGGGTTAGGGTTAGGGTTAGGGTTAGGGTTAGGGTTAGGGTTAGGGTTAGGGTTAGGGTTAGGGTTAGGGTTAGGGTTAGGGTTAGGGTTAGGGTTAGGGTTAGGGTTAGGGTTAGGGTTAGGGTTAGGGTTAGGGTTAGGGTTAGGGTTAGGGTTAGGGTTAGGGTTAGGGTTAGGGTTAGGGTTAGGGTTAGGGTTAGGGTTAGGGTTAGGGTTAGGGTTAGGGTTAGGGTTAGGGTTAGGGTTAGGGTTAGGGTTAGGGTTAGGGTTAGGGTTAGGGTTAGGGTTAGGGTTAGGGTTAGGGTTAGGGTTAGGGTTAGGGTTAGGGTTAGGGTTAGGGTTAGGGTTAGGGTTAGGGTTAGGGTTAGGGTTAGGGTTAGGGTTAGGGTTAGGGTTAGGGTTAGGGTTAGGGTTAGGGTTAGGGTTAGGGTTAGGGTTAGGGTTAGGGTTAGGGTTAGGGTTAGGGTTAGGGTTAGGGTTAGGGTTAGGGTTAGGGTTAGGGTTAGGGTTAGGGTTAGGGTTAGGGTTAGGGTTAGGGTTAGGGTTAGGGTTAGGGTTAGGGTTAGGGTTAGGGTTAGGGTTAGGGTTAGGGTTAGGGTTAGGGTTAGGGTTAGGGTTAGGGTTAGGGTTAGGGTTAGGGTTAGGGTTAGGGTTAGGGTTAGGGTTAGGGTTAGGGTTAGGGTTAGGGTTAGGGTTAGGGTTAGGGTTAGGGTTAGGGTTAGGGTTAGGGTTAGGGTTAGGGTTAGGGTTAGGGTTAGGGTTAGGGTTAGGGTTAGGGTTAGGGTTAGGGTTAGGGTTAGGGTTAGGGTTAGGGTTAGGGTTAGGGTTAGGGTTAGGGTTAGGGTTAGGGTTAGGGTTAGGGTTAGGGTTAGGGTTAGGGTTAGGGTTAGGGTTAGGGTTAGGGTTAGGGTTAGGGTTAGGGTTAGGGTTAGGGTTAGGGTTAGGGTTAGGGTTAGGGTTAGGGTTAGGGTTAGGGTTAGGGTTAGGGTTAGGGTTAGGGTTAGGGTTAGGGTTAGGGTTAGGGTTAGGGTTAGGGTTAGGGTTAGGGTTAGGGTTAGGGTTAGGGTTAGGGTTAGGGTTAGGGTTAGGGTTAGGGTTAGGGTTAGGGTTAGGGTTAGGGTTAGGGTTAGGGTTAGGGTTAGGGTTAGGGTTAGGGTTAGGGTTAGGGTTAGGGTTAGGGTTAGGGTTAGGGTTAGGGTTAGGGTTAGGGTTAGGGTTAGGGTTAGGGTTAGGGTTAGGGTTAGGGTTAGGGTTAGGGTTAGGGTTAGGGTTAGGGTTAGGGTTAGGGTTAGGGTTAGGGTTAGGGTTAGGGTTAGGGTTAGGGTTAGGGTTAGGGTTAGGGTTAGGGTTAGGGTTAGGGTTAGGGTTAGGGTTAGGGTTAGGGTTAGGGTTAGGGTTAGGGTTAGGGTTAGGGTTAGGGTTAGGGTTAGGGTTAGGGTTAGGGTTAGGGTTAGGGTTAGGGTTAGGGTTAGGGTTAGGGTTAGGGTTAGGGTTAGGGTTAGGGTTAGGGTTAGGGTTAGGGTTAGGGTTAGGGTTAGGGTTAGGGTTAGGGTTAGGGTTAGGGTTAGGGTTAGGGTTAGGGTTAGGGTTAGGGTTAGGGTTAGGGTTAGGGTTAGGGTTAGGGTTAGGGTTAGGGTTAGGGTTAGGGTTAGGGTTAGGGTTAGGGTTAGGGTTAGGGTTAGGGTTAGGGTTAGGGTTAGGGTTAGGGTTAGGGTTAGGGTTAGGGTTAGGGTTAGGGTTAGGGTTAGGGTTAGGGTTAGGGTTAGGGTTAGGGTTAGGGTTAGGGTTAGGGTTAGGGTTAGGGTTAGGGTTAGGGTTAGGGTTAGGGTTAGGGTTAGGGTTAGGGTTAGGGTTAGGGTTAGGGTTAGGGTTAGGGTTAGGGTTAGGGTTAGGGTTAGGGTTAGGGTTAGGGTTAGGGTTAGGGTTAGGGTTAGGGTTAGGGTTAGGGTTAGGGTTAGGGTTAGGGTTAGGGTTAGGGTTAGGGTTAGGGTTAGGGTTAGGGTTAGGGTTAGGGTTAGGGTTAGGGTTAGGGTTAGGGTTAGGGTTAGGGTTAGGGTTAGGGTTAGGGTTAGGGTTAGGGTTAGGGTTAGGGTTAGGGTTAGGGTTAGGGTTAGGGTTAGGGTTAGGGTTAGGGTTAGGGTTAGGGTTAGGGTTAGGGTTAGGGTTAGGGTTAGGGTTAGGGTTAGGGTTAGGGTTAGGGTTAGGGTTAGGGTTAGGGTTAGGGTTAGGGTTAGGGTTAGGGTTAGGGTTAGGGTTAGGGTTAGGGTTAGGGTTAGGGTTAGGGTTAGGGTTAGGGTTAGGGTTAGGGTTAGGGTTAGGGTTAGGGTTAGGGTTAGGGTTAGGGTTAGGGTTAGGGTTAGGGTTAGGGTTAGGGTTAGGGTTAGGGTTAGGGTTAGGGTTAGGGTTAGGGTTAGGGTTAGGGTTAGGGTTAGGGTTAGGGTTAGGGTTAGGGTTAGGGTTAGGGTTAGGGTTAGGGTTAGGGTTAGGGTTAGGGTTAGGGTTAGGGTTAGGGTTAGGGTTAGGGTTAGGGTTAGGGTTAGGGTTAGGGTTAGGGTTAGGGTTAGGGTTAGGGTTAGGGTTAGGGTTAGGGTTAGGGTTAGGGTTAGGGTTAGGGTTAGGGTTAGGGTTAGGGTTAGGGTTAGGGTTAGGGTTAGGGTTAGGGTTAGGGTTAGGGTTAGGGTTAGGGTTAGGGTTAGGGTTAGGGTTAGGGTTAGGGTTAGGGTTAGGGTTAGGGTTAGGGTTAGGGTTAGGGTTAGGGTTAGGGTTAGGGTTAGGGTTAGGGTTAGGGTTAGGGTTAGGGTTAGGGTTAGGGTTAGGGTTAGGGTTAGGGTTAGGGTTAGGGTTAGGGTTAGGGTTAGGGTTAGGGTTAGGGTTAGGGTTAGGGTTAGGGTTAGGGTTAGGGTTAGGGTTAGGGTTAGGGTTAGGGTTAGGGTTAGGGTTAGGGTTAGGGTTAGGGTTAGGGTTAGGGTTAGGGTTAGGGTTAGGGTTAGGGTTAGGGTTAGGGTTAGGGTTAGGGTTAGGGTTAGGGTTAGGGTTAGGGTTAGGGTTAGGGTTAGGGTTAGGGTTAGGGTTAGGGTTAGGGTTAGGGTTAGGGTTAGGGTTAGGGTTAGGGTTAGGGTTAGGGTTAGGGTTAGGGTTAGGGTTAGGGTTAGGGTTAGGGTTAGGGTTAGGGTTAGGGTTAGGGTTAGGGTTAGGGTTAGGGTTAGGGTTAGGGTTAGGGTTAGGGTTAGGGTTAGGGTTAGGGTTAGGGTTAGGGTTAGGGTTAGGGTTAGGGTTAGGGTTAGGGTTAGGGTTAGGGTTAGGGTTAGGGTTAGGGTTAGGGTTAGGGTTAGGGTTAGGGTTAGGGTTAGGGTTAGGGTTAGGGTTAGGGTTAGGGTTAGGGTTAGGGTTAGGGTTAGGGTTAGGGTTAGGGTTAGGGTTAGGGTTAGGGTTAGGGTTAGGGTTAGGGTTAGGGTTAGGGTTAGGGTTAGGGTTAGGGTTAGGGTTAGGGTTAGGGTTAGGGTTAGGGTTAGGGTTAGGGTTAGGGTTAGGGTTAGGGTTAGGGTTAGGGTTAGGGTTAGGGTTAGGGTTAGGGTTAGGGTTAGGGTTAGGGTTAGGGTTAGGGTTAGGGTTAGGGTTAGGGTTAGGGTTAGGGTTAGGGTTAGGGTTAGGGTTAGGGTTAGGGTTAGGGTTAGGGTTAGGGTTAGGGTTAGGGTTAGGGTTAGGGTTAGGGTTAGGGTTAGGGTTAGGGTTAGGGTTAGGGTTAGGGTTAGGGTTAGGGTTAGGGTTAGGGTTAGGGTTAGGGTTAGGGTTAGGGTTAGGGTTAGGGTTAGGGTTAGGGTTAGGGTTAGGGTTAGGGTTAGGGTTAGGGTTAGGGTTAGGGTTAGGGTTAGGGTTAGGGTTAGGGTTAGGGTTAGGGTTAGGGTTAGGGTTAGGGTTAGGGTTAGGGTTAGGGTTAGGGTTAGGGTTAGGGTTAGGGTTAGGGTTAGGGTTAGGGTTAGGGTT